>CM040125.1:162105554-163503347 GCA_022559845.1 Amorphophallus konjac | reverse complement strand
CAGGGAGAGTGACCACAGCACCTTCCTTACCAGATCTTGATTTGAGTATTCCTTTCCCAAACCTTTTAGACTGTTCGTGATCTGACTCAGCCTTGCATACATATCCTTTATGTTTTCCTCGGGCTTCATTGCAAATAACACATATTCACGAACAAGCATGTTTGCTTTTGTTTCACGAACTTCTGAAGTACCCTCATACATTAGTTGGAGCTTCTCCTGCATTTCCTGTGCGGATGAACACATTGAAATACGTGAGTATTCGTCAGGGTATATAGCGCATTGGATAATATTCATAGCTCTAAAATTTGCACATGATTTTTTAATATGCTCATCTTCCCATTCATCTTCATTACGAGGTAAAGCATAAGGGCCTTTACTTATGACTTTCAAGGTATCATAATCCTGTGCTCGTATGAACATAGTCATTCTATTTTTCCAATAGGGATAATTCGTACCATCAAAGAAGGGTGGTCGATGGATTGAATGTCTCTCGGGGAGCATTCCCTTGTTGGCCATAGCAAACGATCTTTGCTCGACAACCGTGAGGTCGTCCTAAAAATTAGTGACCCGCTCTGATACCAGATTGTTGTCCCTAGATTCTCGTATGGACAAGAAGGGGGGTTAAATTGTCCCCACCAAATGCAATGGTAGTTTTTAAATTTAACGTATCGAAATAAAATAACTACCAACATGGAATATGATCGCATGAAATTTATGCTATGAAGAAATTAGTTCTCTCAAGCTTACAGCTCTCACACAATCAACATGAACTGTAATGCCCGAGAATTTTCTAGGAAATTTCTAAGATTTAATATAATTATTAAGCATTTAAATGGACTTAATGGGCTATTTCGAGAATATAGATCTATTTAATAATTATTTAAAGACTCCTATATTATGTTAGGTTTGAAACCACTAAAAAGGCCCATAAGACCCAAAACCCAGTCTTTTAGGCCCAAGCCTAATTATAGAAACGCAATTGGGATTAATGGGGATAAATAGCATAAATAAGGGATAAATAGGGGACAAAATGTGAAAATCTAGAAATTTCAAAAAAAAAGGCCAATTCGCGGTCTATCGTGCGACTGCCAATCAACCCTAGCGGTCCCTCTATGACTGTCAAACCCTGCAGATTCTATGAATGGATGAAACGTGAAAAGCTTGGATCGTTGGCATCCAAATCCTCATGGATCAAAGTGTGTAGACATGTAAACATGTCTAGGACACTTGAAGATTGATCCTAATAAATAGATCCTAACTTCGACCCATGCGAACCCTAATGTTGGCTCGCATAATTCAAAGGTAAGGAGACATCTTCTCAGGTTAGTCCTTTAGAATAATTTGTTCTCTTTAATTTTATCTAACTCCTCTAATCGAGGTATTTAGAAGTTGATCCTTTAGAACTTTTTTGTTCCCCTTTCTATCTTCTATGTACCCTCTAATTTTCACGTATTTAGGTCAAGCAAATCAAAAGATAGAGGGGGGGGGGGAAGTTGCTGGTTTGGCACAAGATGTATAGGAACTAGGGTCTACTTCCAGTCAGAAATTCGAAGTCTAGGGATTAAACGAAAGGTAGGTTATCTCATGAAAAGGCTAAAGCAACATGTTAGGAATTAAAGCCCTATGGTTTCATTCTATTTCATGCTTTCTACTGGTAGTATTTCATGTTTTCCTATGACTGTGTGATGCGGGACGGACAGCGAACCTGGGACTCTTGCTCACGGACGTCCCTAAGCGAGGGAAACGTGGGGATCTGCGCGGTTGAGAAATCGACAATGAGTCGGGTAGTCAAGTCTCTTTCGTGCTCGGATCGGATCACGGGATGGGTTTCGCTCTCTCTAGCAGCCGTGATAAAAAAATATCGGGCTAGATTAACCTATCACTCATGCAGCGGCAATAGAATACATACGAAATAAGAAAAATGCGAAGAGAGGAGCGGACACGATACGTCCATGCTACCGGGCGTAGGGAAGATGACCCCGGCCGAACTTCGTACTCACGGAAGAGTAAATAATTAAATTACAGCAATGAATATTAATGCCCACTCCATGCATGGAGGTAAAGGGCTACAATGTGGGACCCGGGAGTAGCGGGTTCGGGTTGACGGGCAGCGATTTGGACTGCTCCAGCGGTAACGCGTGCCAACGAACGTGGCGTCCACGTCCTGGTCGGAGGGCCGAAGGGGCTGGGAGTAGTACCGCTGCGGTGAGAACTCCTGGAGGGATGACCCCTAGGAAGGGATCGCGTTGGTTCGCCTCGTGGGAGGCGAGGCGGTCCGACCGAGGGCGTTGTTGATTGCTGCCCACGGACCTATTCTGCTGTCCTAGAATCGCGTGACCCGGCGAGAACAGCTGCTGCGATCAGATCTGAGCTCAGAACGACGTGAGACTAGCGCCGTTGCAAAGCTCTCTCAGAGATCTACAAATACCAATGATTATAGGAGCTTTTCTATCCCTGTATTTCCCTCGGTGGAATTTACAACCAACTGACTTATCGAACCAGATCAGATAGGGCAGAAAGTGGATCTACCTGAGAACTCAGTTTGACCGGAGATCAAAAGGTGGAGTTTGGATCTAAAATTTTTATGGATGGTAGATGGCAAGGTAAGGAACACGAGGGAAATTTTTGTGTAATTTTTCAAGGATGTTTGAATGGGCAAATAGATTTTTTGGTGGAGGTGGTCAGATCTGGACTGCACAGGACAAAACAGATTTTGGAAAAATGCAGTGCTTTTTTGGATGGGAAAGAAAATTCCTAAAATCACAAAAAAAAATGGAGACAAAGACTTTGGTGGACAAAACTCCCAGTTCGAATTTCAGCTCAATCTGAAATTGGAAAGGGGTCGGACAAGGGAAAAGGTCGGTTGTTGCCTGGTGGATCTGCACAGACGCAGATTATGTAGATCGGGGGGATTAAATGGTAAAGGGAGATAAACAAGGGAGAAAATTGTGACTTTTTTTGTGGAGGCTGGGGTGGACGTGGGGAACTCACCCTCCGATTTTCAGCACGATTTGAGCTCCGGTTTGAGAGCTAAAAATCGAGCACTATGCTTCTGTCCATATGTGGACAGAACTCCGACAGGTTGGCGGTGACGGCGCGACAGCGGTTCGATGGTGGCGGCAGAGATGAGCTTCTCACTCAAAGGGGAACTGATAGAGAGGAATCACACCTCAGGAATTGGAGCTCTCACAGCTGCAAAGGTGGGGAAGAGAGAGGGGAGGGGCGCACCATGATGCTCTTGACAATTTTCATAATTTTCATTCATTAATTCTATCAAAAATGGAAAATACATGGCTTTTGTATGAAATGGAAACCCTAGGCAAATGACTAAGACTACTCTTAGATCTAGGGTTTGGGAGGGGTACATAGGGAATGTGAATTCTACCATGTGGTCAAAGAAAAATAAAAAAAACTACATATAAGGATAAAGAAGGGGGGCGCCCCTTTAAAAATGGGGTGGAAAGAATGAAATTTTCTTCCATCTTGTCTCCTTGGTCCAAGTCCAACCTTGGACTTTGAACCAGCCCCACATGGCCCATAATCCTATATGGATCAATGGGAAAGAGGGTGGGGGCCCCTGCTGGACCTACTAGACTTTTACAAATAAACCCACTAAAACCTAAGGACTCACACTTTGGCTTATACTTGCCATACAATTGCGTACCCAATTACACAAGGGTATAAATACAAATAAAAATGATAAAAATGTACAATAAAATGTAGTGCCCGGTGTTGATTCCCATCACTGTGCATCCATGATCCTTACAGCATGTTATCCTTATACCCCTTAACCAAAGATGATAATTCTTGTTTAATTCATGTCCAATCATGCATCCTAGTCGTTATAAACATGTTAGCATGCTTTACCCTTCTAGTCCTCATAAGTTTCATGCATAAATTCTCCTAGAAATTAGCCATGTATCTCGGTTTTACTTCTGTCTGCTACAGATAATAAACGGTCTCCTTAAGACCGTCATAATCCTTTAGCAACCATGCGATAGACCGCTAAACGCCTACATGCGGTCCTCACCTCACCGCTAAACTCTACAACCTGTTAACTCTAAGCACAGTGCAGATTGAGGCTATTAAACATATGTTAAGCCTAACTAATTATGTTTTATTTCTAGTTTTCGATTCATATTCGTATTATTGGTTATATTGGGCATCATCCCTGACAGATTGCATGTCTTACATGGTTTATATGTTTATCTTAAACTTATATTAATTTCATGCTAAAACGTATATTCTTGTACTAAGGATCATATTTTGATGGACTTGTTTAAGTTTTGATTTGATCGTTGTTTTACCACGATCCTTTCTCATCTATACTCTTTTCTTAAGTACATGGTGCGTACCCCGATGCGTGGCCATTACATACACTTTGCACTTATAAGCACACAATCTTGGACTTGTGATCCTCTCCGTTGGATATTCCTTCCACCGGACTAGGTGATCTTGTTTCAAGGCCTCCGTAAGTCTCCGTGAGCCTAGCATTCCGACTAGAACACCGAGCTGGTTGTACCCCCAAACTCAATTGTCTAGAAAGCACTTTTACCAGTGTTTCTTGTGTTCTAGTCACTAGCGGCCCTCTAGAGACCACTTGAGTCGAGTAGCAGCCATTTACTTGACCGCTAAAGAAGCCTAGCGGCCCTGCCATGACCGCATGGTTCTAGTTCGTTCATTTAGACAATAAACGGTCCTATATCGACCGCTAAACTATATAAACGGTCCATATATGACCGCTATTTTAAGAAACAGTCCTGGCATGACCATTTTTATCTCAGTCATTCTTAACCTGGGGTTTGAACCAATGGTTGATTTTTCTATGATCCTAGATGATCTATTGATTATCTAGAACTTAACACCTTATTTTGAAGCGATCTAATGAATTATGAAAATTAAGGAATATACCGTTATGCTGCCGAATTCTTTTTGTAGCATGACCTTGTTCTAATTTAGTCCTTGAATTCTCATGTTCATAATTGAAGCATTCCTACCTTGGTATTGAGTATCATAAGCTTATTATTGAATTGTACATTGTTGGCCAACTTTATTGGTATTCCTCGTGGAAGTAGCTTGATTTATAACTTCAAGATGCAGTTCAGGCACTGATTGTGTCCAAGGGATCCATGCTATCCCCCTCAGCTGATTATCAGAAACGTGCTGAAAATCATGGGGTACGATGATACCGGCGTCACATTACGCTGGGAGTACTTATTTTTATAGACGAGTGAAAATCACGAGGCTCTACATGAATTATACAATGTTGATTACATGACTTTCTAGTGCATGACGTTCATGGTTATGAAAAAAACATTCTCGATACATGCTAGTACATTCTTGTTACGTGAAAGGCCACTATACATTTTTGATGCATTATTCTCTTAAACTTTATATGGAATCTCATATCTTCATAGTCTTGTCTTGTTACTTGTGTTGTTACTATGATTTTGTTCGCATGCATTTATTCTTATTTTTTAGAGCAAAAATGTTAATTACTTAAACATTGTCTTCATATTGATACGAAGATACCTACTGGGCAAGTGTGCTCATTCCCTACTTTTCTAATATTTTCAGGAAACTCTAGCGGAGATTCAAACTACTCAAGTGATGAGTCCGAGAGTGAATAAAGATCGGGAGAAGACCTAATAGAGTCATGAGTCAAGTCGAGTCTATGTAATTTTCTCTTTATCTGAGTCTAGTAAAATGAGTCAACTATCATTGCATTTGAATATTATACAATAAAGTGAAGTTTTGAGTATATTATCTTGTGCATTCCCTTTTATGTGTGAATGTGTTAGCGCTCTGATTTTATTGCTCGCTTGCGGCCTACTAGCCGGCTGTTCACATTCTCGATTATCTTCCGATGTACTAATATCTCAGGATGTGACAGTTAAAGTGGTATCAGAGCCTAGATCTAAGGACATACTTATTCCTAAGATAATGCCATGGCATAGGCTAAGTCCAAGGATTTACGGACTCACACCTATGAACTAAGGAAAAATAAGTTCCAAACCCACACGAGATTGGGTAGAGCCCGGGATGAGATAGTTCATTAGAGATTATCTCTAGGTCAAATTTTTATTGGTCCCATCACAATTAATTACTTATTTTCTTTCTCAAGCACTCCACTTTTTTCAATGGCCACTGAACGTGCCACAAATCGTGCTAACTGGGAAGCGATGCAGCAAACAGTTGCGGGTCTTACCCAGGCCCTACAGACTGTGGCCCAAGCTGGCGCACGGGCTGGCGCGTAAAATCTGCATGGGAATTTTCAAAGCATGAACCCTCCAAGATTCTCGGGATCCTCCAACCCCAACCAGGCGAAGAATTGGATTATTGAAATGAAAAGAATATTCGACGTTATGCAATGCACTGATCAAGAAAAGGTCCGTCTCGTCACCTTCCAGTTGAATAAGGATGCGCATACTTGGTGGAAAGTTATTCTGGCACCACCTCCAAACGCACCACATACTTGGGAGGGATTTCTCAAACTCTTCCTAGCAAAGTATTTCTTCGAGCATGTTAAGGAGAGAAAGGCCATGGAATTTACCGCGCTTCGCCAAGGCATGATGTCTGTGGCAGAATATGAACTTTAATTCTCTCGTCTAGCTCCTTATGCCCCACATCTGGTGGGCACGGATCTCTTAAAGGCAAATCATTTTATGGACGGTTTAAGGCTTGGCTTCATTCAACAACTTGAACCCCAGAATATCCGCACTTATATGGAAATGGTCCAACGAGCTCATTTATGTGAAAGGACCTTGAAAAAGGTCGAAAGGTACAAAGGCAAGAGCGAGGAGTCTAGCTGCAAGTTTGAGAAGCTAGGATGAAAAGATGAAAAGTTCAGCATCACTTACAACTCCCGGGATAACAAGAAGAGGCCCCATAATGGGAACGGAAGGAATAACCACAAGAACAAGAGGGTAAAGGTGGAGGAAACGCAAGTCGCAACGGCTTGCACATTCTATGAAAAATTCGGTCACTCGACCGAGAAATGCTGGAAGCGCCTTGGCGCTTGTTTGCCTTGTGGAAGTTGGGAGCATCGTATGCCTGATTGCCCCCTTATGAAGGAACAACCCTCTAACGGTGGATGCAAGAGGTAAGCGCGTATTAATGTTGTTCTAGACGATGATGAAGCGCCCAAGGATGATGGACTGATGAAAGGTATCGTTCAAATTTATTCGCATCCTGCATTTGTATTATTGGATACTGGTGCCTCTCATTCTTTTATATCTACAGCCTTTGTAAGAACTTTACCAATTTCGCCAGTTCCTTTACCATCAGACCTAGCAATCACAACACCTTTAGGTCCCGGCACAAAACTCACGACCTACTACCCCGATAGTGAAGTAATTGTAGAAGGTCATAATCTTCCAACAAACCTTGTATACCTTGATATGGAAGGCTAAGATGCCATTCTAGGTATAGACTAGCTTATTGACCATGATGCTTATATAAATTGTCGCAATAGGAGAATTTCTTTTCGGAAATCAGGACTCCCACATTTCTCTTTCCTTGGCATCAAGTATAAGAAGCTCCCTATCATTATTTCTTCCTTACACCCGGGCAAACTAATTTCCCACGGATGCGAAGCTTTTCTTGCTTCCATGATGGTCACCGAGTCCAAGGAAATCCACATAGAAGAAATCCCTATTGTCAAAGATTTTTTTGATGTCTTCCCATCAGACTTACTTGGTTTACCGCCCGAGAGGGAAGTAAACTTCTCCATTGAACTCATTCCTAGAACAGCACCTGTTTCAATAGCTCCCTACAGGATGTCCCCCATAGAACTCAAGGAACTAAAGAGGCAATTTCAGGAGTTACTAGATAAGGGCTTCATTCGACCCAGCGCATCCCCTTGGGGTGCGCCAGTTCTATTTGTCAAGAAGAAAGATGGATCTCTCAGGCTATGTATCGACTACCGACGACTTAATCAACTCACCATCAAGAACAAATATACGTTGCCGCGTATCGATGAACTATTTGATCAAATTTCTAGGGCAGAATATTTTTCTAAGATTGACCTTCGGTCGGGCTACCATCAGCTAAGGTTCAGAGATGAAGACATCTACAAGTCTACTTTTTGAAGCAGATATGGGCATTATGAGTTTGTGGTAATGCCGTTCAGGTTAACAAACGCCCCTGTAGTATTTATGCAACTCATGAACAATATTTGTAGGCCATATCTCGACCAATTTGTGGTTGTATTTATTGATGATATTCTCATGTATTCCAAAACAAAGGAAGAACATGAAGAACATTTACAAATAGCTCTGCAAACTCAAAGAGAGCATCAAGTCTACGCAAAGCTTAGCAAGGACGAGTTCTGACTAAAGGAGGTCTCTCTCCTTGGCCATAATATCTCAAAGGAAGGTATCGCTGTGGATTCTTCAAAGGTAGAAGCTGTCAGGAATTGGAGCCGACCAATGACCGTAACCGAAGTTAGGAGTTTTATCAGTTTGGATGGTTACTATCAACGGTTCATTAAGGATTTCTCCAAAATCGCCGTTCCGTTAACTAGGCTCACAAGAAAGGAAAATCTCTTCATATGGTCAAACGACTGCGAGGAGAGTTTCTTAATTCTTAAAGAACATCTTATCACTACTCCTGTCTTGGCACTACTTGTTGAAGGGGGTGGATTTGAAGTCTACACGGATGCATCTGCATTGGCCTCGGGTGCGTCCTTATGCAACATGGCAAGGTAATCTGTTATGCTTCGAGACAATTGAAACGTCAAGAAGAAAACTACCCTATCCATGATCTAGAATTGGCTGTTGTTATTTTCGCCTTAAAGATCTGGCGACACTACCTTTATGGGGAGAAGTTCACTATATTTTCGGAGCACAAAAGTCTGAAATGCCTTCTCACCTAGAAGGAAATTAACATGAGACAAAGAAGATGGCAAGAATAACTTAAGGACTTTGACTTCTCTATTCAGTACCATCCGGGCAAAGCAAATGCCGTAGCTGACGCTCTTAGCAGAAGACCAACGGCAACGCTAGCAAGCCTCTGAAAAAGTATGACTTGTCTTATCGAGAATTTTCCTCATTTGAATCTACATATGGGTGTAGAAGAAGAAAAGAGTATTATTGCCAATATCCGGTCACAACCTACATTGATTGAAGATCTTGTCAAATTATAAGAAAATGACCCCACACTAATGGAAATCAAGGCTAATATTGATCAAAGGCCGGAATTCTATATTTCAGATGATGGAAGGATGCTATTCAAAGATCGAATATGTGTATCGAATCATGCCAACACTAAGAAGCTGATCATGGAGGAAGCGCATAAGACAAAATACACTATTTACCCTAGCGCTATCAAAATGTAGCAAGACCTGAAAAGGAATTTTTGGTGGCCCAACATGAAAAGAGAGATAGCAGATTTTGTATCTCACTACCTCACTTGTCAACAAGTTAAGGCGGAACATCAAAAGCCCACTGGTAAGCTACGTCCCTTAGATATTCCCGAGTGGAAGTGGGAAAGCATAGGGATGGATTTCATCATGGGTCTACCGAAGACAAGAGGTGGACATGATGGTATATGGGTGATCATTGACCATTCGACAAAATCGGCTCATTTTCTACCTATTAAAAGCCGATGGTCGGTAAATATCTTGGCTGCCTTATACATGAAGGAGATCATCAAACTCACGGTGTCCCAATAACCATTATCTCTGATCGAGACTCTCGATTCACATCTTAATTCTGGAAGGGTCTACAACATTCATTGGGGACCCGACTCAATTTTAGCACTGCTTTCCATCCACAAACTGATGGTCAAACTGAGAGGACAAATTAGGTAGTGGAAGACATGCTCAGAGCATGTGTCATCAATTTCGGTGGGAGTTGGCACGATCATCTACCTCTGGTGGAATTTGCCTACAATAATAGTTACCAAGCTAGCATTCAAATGGTGCCATTCAAGGCACTATATGGAAGAAGTTGCCGCTCACCAATATGCTAGAATGAAGTTGGAGAAAGACAATTGCTAGGCCCAGAAATCATTCAAGATATTATTGAAAAGATAAAGCTCATTCGAGAAAGACTCCATATGGCACAAGAAAGACATAAATCATATGCTGATAATCGAAGGCATGATCTGGAGTTCCAAGTAGGGAGACCATGTGTTTCTCAAGATTTCTCTAGGTCGAGGTATTCGATGGTTCAACATAAAAGGCAAGCTCACTCTAGAATTTATCTGCCCCTTTCAAATTCTTGAAAGGGTTGGCGAGGTCACATACTGAATTGCCTTACCTCCTCAATTAGCTGGAGTCCACGATGTATTCCACGTCATGATGCTTAAAAGGTATGTCTATGACCCATTCTAGGTTAAAAGTCATGACAACTTGGAGATTCAAAAGGATTTGACGTACGAGCAAAAGCCCATCAAAATAACTGAGCAACAAGTACGTCAACTTTGGAATAAAACTATTCCTATGGTCAAAGTCCAGTGGAGCAAATCTTGGCCACACGAGGCGACATGGGAAACGGAAGAAGTAATGCGCAAACGATTCTCAGAACTATTTAATTCTAAGTACACTCTCCTTAACAATCCCATGCATTGAATTTGTAGGCCAAATTCTTTTGAGTGGGGGAGGCTGTAATGCTCGAGAATTTTTCAAGAATTTTTTGGGATTTAGTATAATTATTAAGCATTTAAATGGACTTAATGGGCTATTTAGAGAATATAGATCTATTTAATAATTATTTTAAGACCCCTATATTATGTTAGGTTTAAAACCACTAAATAGGCCCATAAGACCCAAAACCCTGTCTTTTAGGCTCAAGCCCAATTATAGAAACGTAATTGGGATTAATGGGGATAAATAGCACAAATAAGGGATAAATAGGGAATAAAATGTGAAAATATGAAAAATTTGGGGAAAAGGCCAATTGGCGGTCTATCGCGTGACCACCAATCAACCCTAGTGGTCCCTCTATGACCGCCAAACCCTGTAGATTCCGTTAATGGAAGAAATGTGAAAAGCTTGGATCTTTGGCATCCAAATCCTCATGGATCGAAGTGTGTAGACATTTAAATATATCTAGGACTCTTGAGAATCGATCCTACCCATAATTAGGACTCTAAGTCGATCAAATCCTCAGCCCTAACTCAAAACCCTATAAATAGATCCTAACTTCGACCTATACGAACCCTAATGTTGGCTCGCATCATTCAAAGGTAAGGAGACATCTTCTCAGGTTAGTCCTTTAGAATAATTTGTTCTCCATAGTTTTATCTAACTCCCCTCAAATTTTTGTGCTAGAAGACCCAGCCGTTGAAGATTTAGGGTGCCTGCAAGTCGCTGGCTCGCAATAGGTTGCATAGGAACCAGTGCGCCGGTCCAATGAAGATCAGGAAATTAGGAGCCCTAATCGAGGTATTTAGAAGTTGATCCTTTAGAACTTTTTTGTTCCCCTTTCTATCTTCTACATACCCTCTAATTTTCACGTATTTAGGTCAAAGAAATCAAAAGATAGAGGGGCGGGAAGTTGATGGTTTGGCACAGGACGTGCAGGAACTAGGGTCTACTTCCAGTCAGAAATTTGAAGTCAAGGGATTAAACGAAAGGTAGGTTATCTCATGAAAAGGCTAAAGCAACATGTAGGATTAAAAGTCCTATGGTTTCATTCTGTTTCATTCTTTCTACTGGTAGTATTTCATGTTTTCCTATGACTGCGCATGCATGATCCTTACAGCATGTTATCCTTATACCCCTTAACCAAAGATGATAATTCTTGTTTAATTCATGTCTAATCATGCATCCTAGTCGTTATAGACATGTTAGCATGCTTTACCCTTCTAGTCCTCATAAGTTTCATGCATAAATTCTCCTAGAAATTAACCATGTATCTCGGTTTTACTTCTATCTGCTACAGGTAATAAATGGTCTCCCTAAGACCGTCATAATCCTTTAGCGGCCATGCGATAGACCGCTAAACGCCTGCATGCGGTCCTCACCTGACCGCTAAACTCTACAACATGTTAACTCCAAACAGAATGCAGATTGACCCTATTAAACATATGTTAAGCCTAGCTAATTAGGTTTTATTCCTAGTTTTGGATTCCTATTCGTATTATTGGTCATATTACGCATCATCCCTGATAGATTGCATGTCTTACATGGTTTATATGCTTATTTTAAACATATGTTAATTTCATGCAAAAACTTATATTCTTGTACTAAGGATCATATTTTCATGGACTTGTTTCAGTTTTGATTTGATCGTTGTTTTACCACGATCCTTTCTCATCTATAGTGTTTTCTTAAGTACATGGTGCGTACCCCGGTGCGTGGCCATGAGATACACTTTGCACTTATAAGCACACAATCTTGGACTTGTGATCCTCTCCGTTGGATATTCCTTCCATCAGACTAGGTGATCTTGTTTCAAGGCCTCCGTAAGTCTCCGTGAGCATGGGATTCCCACTAGGACGCCGAGCTAGTAGTACCCTCAAACCCAATTGTCTATAAAGCACTTTTACCGGTGTTTCTTATGTTCTGGTCACTAGCGGCCCTCTGGAGACTGCAAGAGTCTAGTAGCGGCCATTTACTTGACTGCTAAAGACGCTTAGCGGCCCTGCCATGACTGCATGGTTCCAATTCGTTCATTTAGACAATAAACGGTCCTATATCGACTGCTAAACTATATAAACGGTCCATACATGATCGCTATTTCAAGAAATAGTCCTGGCATGACTGTTTCCATCTCAGTCGTTCTTAACTCGGGGTTTGACCCAAGGGTTGATTTTTCTACGATCTTAGATGATCTATTGATTGTCTATAACTTAACACCTTATTTTGAAGCGATCTAATGAATTGTGAAAATTAAGGAATATACCGTTATGCTGCCGAATTCTTTCCGTAGCATGACCTTGTTCTAATTTAGTCCTTGAATTCTCATGTTCATAATTGAAGCATTCCTACCTTGGTATTGAGTATCATAAGCTTATTGTTGAATTGTACATTATTGGCCTACTTTGATGATATTTGTCATGGAAGTAGCTTGATTTATAACTTGAAGATGCAGTTCCGGCACTGATTGTGTCCAAGGGGTCCATGCTATCCCCCTCGGCTGATTGTCAGAAACATTCTGAAAACCATGGGGTACGATGATACCGGCGTCGCATTGCGCTGGAAGTACTTGTTTTTATAGATGAGTGAAAATCGCGAGGCTCTACATGAATTATACATTCTGATGGGAATCGACACCGGGCATAAACATTTTATTTTACATTTGTGTCCTTTAGTTTATTTTTATATCCATGGGAAAGTATAAGCGCAATTGTACGGCTTTGTAAGCCAATGCGTGATTCCCTTAGATTGTGTGGGTTTTTATGTAATTGTGTAGTAGGTCCAGCTAGGGGGCCCTCAGCCCTTTCCCATTGATCCATGTCACCTATGTGGGGCTGGTCAACCCTCCTAGGTGGCCATCTAGAAGGGTTGAATGCCAATTGACCACATGGGAGACAAAGGGGTCAAAATTTCAAAGGTTGGTCACTAACCTACCCCTTGGTCAAGGGGGCGCCCCCTTCCACTTGTAATATTTTATTTTTTGTGTGTGTGATTCACATCCAATCTAGGCCATCCATTCCCCATCCCTAGATCCAAGGGTGTAGATTAGATTAGATTCATAGCATATAAAAGGTTGTATTTTCCATTTGTTACAATTAATGAAGAGAAAATTGTTGGAAAAAGCTTGAAGCTCCTTGCGCCCCAGCCCTCTCCCCTCTGTTTCTTCATCCCCAACCCCAATTCTAGAGTGAATCCCTCTTCTATCATCCCTTCTCTATCTCCGATGATCATCGGTGCCGCCGCCGCCGCCGTTCGTGCCGCCGTTGTGCCGCCGCGAAGCCGCCTCAGTAGTTCTGTCCATCTAGGATAGCAGCCACTTGTCCGAATTACTTCTCTCCACCACATGAAGATCTCCTACCGAAATTTTGAGGGTGTGTTCTTACCTTGAATCCCCATTTCTACCTAAATTTTCACGTCCAAATTCCTTCATTTTGGATTTTTTTCATTTTCGTTCCTCTTTCATTCTCAGATCTACCTTGTTTCTGTCTACAGTGATAGCAGCTCTGAGTTTTCCATATCTGGACCCCTTTTTGATTTTTCCAAGATCTCCCAAATTAATTGGAAGTTCTGTCCACCTTCCCCTCTCACCACGAATTTTATTAATTTTTTTTTATCCTTCCACCTAGTTTAAAAAAATCACCCAAGTTCTAAAGTCTATTTTGCCTGCCAGTTCCCAGATCCGACCACCTGCCAGTGTAAACTCTATAGAAAATCCAAACCTCCATATTTTCCAGATCCAAAAATCTTCCTGGTTTCATCTTTTGATTTCCTACAACTTTTCTGAAGAACACAACTTCAGATTCAGAGTTTTACCTATCGGTCAATGGCAGTTCTGAGACAAGTTCCCTGTTGATCTGAGAATTCGAGCACTATACAACAGTAGCTTTCAAAATTCGCCAAAAAGAAGTACAGAGCTGGCTATTTTTTTGTAATACCATAGGGTTGAAGCCCTTCGAAGCAGCTTTCCAACGGCGTTGATTTCGTCGCATTCTGACATCGGTGCTGGTCGCAGTGAGCCTTCTCGTCGGGTCGCGCGCTGAAAAATAGAAACAACAGATCCGTGACCGGTGCCGATCGGAGCCGCCCGGCCTCTGGCCGGTGAACCAGTGCACCTCCATCCTTGGGAGCACCTCTCTAGGTGTCCCCACCATAGTGGTGCCGCCCCGGTCCCACACGGTCCCTCCGGACAGCACGCGGGTCCCACAGTCACGAGTTCGGGTGCTGCCGAAGAGACGCGAGAAGCCGCCCGTCAAACAGAAATCAGTCCTCCCGGACCCACTTGTGTAGCCCTTTACCTCCCTGCGTGGAGTGGGCGATATTTCATTGCTGTCATTATTGTGTAATATTTTTCCGGGAGTACGAGATCGGCCGGGTCCGTCTTCCCCACGCCCGATAGCGTGGAGGTATCGTTTCCGCTCCCTTCTCGGCATTTGCTTTCTTTCGTATATATATCTTTATGCCGCTGCTAGAGAGCATGTGTAGGGATATCTAGCTCGCTATATGATGTTTATTACCGCTGCTGCGAGAGAGAGAGTGACCGTCCCGTGACCCGATCCGGGCACAAAAGAGATCCGATCACCCTAGCTCACTGCCGGTTTCTCAACCGCGCACGTCCGACGCTTCCCTCGTTAAGGGACAATCACGAGCTTGTCATGTCCGTGGTCTCGTCCTGCATCACATTCTTGATTACATGACTTTCTAGTGCATGACGTTCATGGTTATGAAAGGTACATTCTCGATACATGCTAGTACATTCTTGTTACGTGAAAGGTCACTATACATTCTTGATGCATTATTCTTTCAAACTTTACATAGAATCTCATATCTTCATAGTCGTGTCTTTTTACTTGTGTTGTTACTATGGTTTTGTTCGCATGCATTTATTCTTCTTTTCTAGAGCTAAAATGCTAATTACTTAAAGATTGCCTTCATGTTGATACGAAGATACCTACTGGACAAGTGTGCTCATTCCCTACTTTTTCAATCTTTTTAGGAAACTCTAGCGGGGATTCAGACTACTCAAGTGATGAGTTCGAGGGTGATTAAAGATCAAGAGAAGACCTAGTAGAGTCATGAGTCAAGTCGAGTCTACGTAATTTTCTCTTTATTTGAGTCTAGTAAAATGAGTCAACTATCATTGTACTTGAATATTATTCAATAAAGTGAAGTTTTAAGTATATTATTTTGTGCATTCCCTTTTATGTGTGAATGTGTTAGCGCTCTGATTTTATTGCTCGCTTGCGGCATACTAGCCAGCTGTTCACGT
This sequence comes from Amorphophallus konjac, assembly GCA_022559845.1. Lineage (NCBI taxonomy): Eukaryota > Viridiplantae > Streptophyta > Magnoliopsida > Alismatales > Araceae > Amorphophallus > Amorphophallus konjac. Next base: position 163,487,496 of record CM040125.1, on the reverse strand, counting down.
TCCCGATTATCTTCCGATGTACTTATACCTCGGGGCCCCACCAAACATAATGGTAGTTTTTAAATTTAACACAGCGAAATAAAATAACTACCAACACGGAATATGATCACACGAAATTTATGCTCTAAAGAAATTAGTTCTCTCAAGCTTACCCATCTCACACGATCAACATGAACAAGATAAACAAGCAAACCACAGTCAAACAAGATGCAAGACATATTTTTAGGTGGTTTGGGACCACGACGAGTCCCCCTACGTCCACCCCTCACTAAAACAGTGAGGATCCACTCACTTCGAAATGAAGCGCACAGAGCTTTTGCTCCAAAGACACGGAGACGTAGCCTCTTAGATGATCCACCATGGATCAAGGCACACACACACTCGCTGCTACAGTCGTAGCATAATATACCACAACCGTACACAGACGTTTCAACACTCTTAGAGTCAGAGTTCGGAAATAAAAGATATGTTCAATACATGCACATGAACTAAATGGAAAGCATTAGAATAGATGAAAAAGACTGAAAGAAATTGATCCTCAAGAGATGAAAGGGCCGGAGGTGATCCTTGTTAAAGAACCAGTTGGAGGGAAGTCGAGTGTTGTCGATTTGAACATCACCGCAATCCTCTTTTTGAACCGCTCCTCTTTATCTTCTATCACGATCACGAAATCCTCCCGGATGTAGATGATATCCACAGGTTTCTTCAGCTCCTCTCCTTTCCCTTTTTCTTCTCCTGCAAGAAAGATGGAACATGAATACTTTGAATGATTCCTCCAAAATTCGTAGCTCTTATAAACCCCCTCAAGAGAATGAGGAAAATACCATTAAATCCATGCTAAAACCCCTTCAAAATATATCTAACATGTGTATGAATGCCCTAGTCAAATATGAGCCAAAAGGGATCATGCGTAATGGGTTTCGAACACAAGGAAAATGGCTCGCCCGCCGTATTTGGTCGACCGACCCAAACGAGACAGCTCTGGAATTTTCGGTCGACCAATGTAGGGAGTTTGATCGACCGAACTTTTACAATATCTATTTCTAGGGATTGCTAGCAATTTTGGTCGACCTAAGCTGTAGGGTCGGCCGACCGAAGTTCAGAAAACACAGAATGCCTGTAATGATTTTGATGCTTTAGCCCCATATAAAAATTGCATGAAGTGCATAGATGAAAGTCCAATTGACAAGAAGCATTTAAACAATTTGAAACCCATTCAAACCTTCATTTTTGCCAATCAAAAATTAGGATTCATTAACCATGTGTTTAACTAACATGTATGCTTAACATGATACCAAGATTAACCAAGGTTGAGGTAAAAATCTCAACCATGTATGAACCAAGACAAACACATTTTCACCATGATTGACAGAAAGATTACGTTTGTCAAGACTTGAGAACTTGACCCTCACCAAGAGTTCTTGAGAAGCAATCATAACATATATCACCTATTTTGAACTATGGGCAGTCAAATATTCAAGTAAGCAATGGTTTATGCTCAAGAAGATATTCTCCATGGATCTCAATCCTGCAATGCAAGATAGTCATATTTGCATAAGTTCCTTGATCATCAGCCACTCTTTTCATCGGACTGAAATGTGCGTCGTTTAAACACAATGGTCGTCAATCTAAATTTTATTCATCGAACTCGCAATTAAAATAAACAACGTAGTATTAAGGCGAGTCTGAGTCGAATCCACGGAGAGGTTTAGTTTTCCGAATTGAAAATATTGTGTTCTAGGCGGAACGCGAACTTAGATGACTATATGAAACTTAATAAATCAAAAATGACATTAAATAAATCTATCTAATGACATTTGGAGGGTTGTAGAGAGAAAAAGAAAGAAGAAAGAGAAAATACTAGAGAGAGAAAATAACACTGAACTGATTTTATTATTCACAAATTCAACGTTTACAACATGATAAGAAAAATAAACATTACAATCCCAAATAAATTCCAATTAAATTAAAAATAATGAAATAGGGAGAAGAAATAGTCAAGATACGGATGAAGAAGCCATAGCCCACGTGTCTTGGAAAGATGCCGAACCAAGTGTAGATGCCGCCGTGAGAGAGATTGTTAAAGAGAGAAGTTTAGAGAGAGATAATAAAAAAATAGTAGGAGAGAGATAAAGATATAGAGAGATCGTGATGGGTGTGGGATTTAATAATAATAAAAATATATATTAGCATGTGCGTGGGGTGAGAGATAGAGAGAGAGTGAGACACGAAGAAGAGAGAGAAAGAGAGAGGGCGGGAGATTACAAGGGGGTTGGAGAGAGAGGAGAGGGAAGGGAGGTGTCTGTGTAGGAGAAAGGGGAGAGAGGGGGAGGGCCTGGAAGATTTATGTGTGCAGAAGGAAGAGAGGTGGAAGAGGGAGACAGGTCTGCCACTGGGTGTGTGTGTGTGAGGAGAGGGGAGTCCGGCGGAGAATGAGATGGGAGAGTGTAGAGGTCCGGCGGTGGTGCTGCGGTGGATAGAGCGCCGGTGATGGCGACGTGCATGGGGAGCAGTGGCTCGGCGAGGGTGGGGCGGTGTATGCGTAGAGGAGAAAAGGTGAGAGGGGGGCTGCTGCGGCGTTCGCAGGGGAGAGGTGCGGTTGAGGGCCACAGCTGGGTGTGTGGGAGAGGTGCTATGTGGAGAGAGGTTACGTTGGGAGAGGGATCCTGTGGTTTGGCAGGGAGAGGTTGTGCGGCGGTGCTGCAGTGAGGGGAGGGAGACGGGAGGTTAGAGAGAGGGAGGTCGCTGTGGTTTGTGAGTGAGAAACGGAAGAGAGAGAGAGAGAGCGTGGGAAAGAGAAGAGAGACGGAGAGAGAATGGGTGAGAGAGAAGGGAGAGGGAGAGGGAACCGGAGTGTGTGTGCGAAGGTCAGAGGGAGCCACAGTCAATGGCTAAAGAGAGAGAGGTAGAGAGAGAACAGAGGGGAGAGTGGAGTGCTATGTGGGCTGCCGCGGCGGGTTGCAGGGACGCCGGCGGGGTGTAGGATGGTGCGACAGCTGCAGCTACAGCAGTCGCGGCGTGGTAACGATGGTGGTGCCGATGGTGAGGAGAGGGGCGACATGCATGTGTGCATGGGGGGGCCTGCGTGTGGTGTGTGTAGGCGGAGGCCGTGTGTGAAGAGGAGATGGGGTGGCCGGTGGTCTGGAGAGGGGACTACGACGGTGACGCAAGGGGAGACGCAGAGGATGATAGGCGAAGATAGAGAGAGGGAGGAGGGAGAGGAGAACGGCACCGTCGGAGGGGAAGCGGACGGCAAGCAGGAGGAGAGAGCCATGTGGGTGTGAGGGTTACCGTGTGTGTGGAGATGGGTGTATGGTGTGGAATATGAGAAGGAGGGGCAGATAGACGGGGAGATGAAGAAGAGTGTGTGGCCAGTGTGAAAGAGAAAGGGGTTGAGAGAGTGAGGGTTGCAGGTGAGGTCGTGGTGCAGCGGGTTAGAGAGAGAGTGGGAGAGGGAGAGATAGACACGGACAAGGGGGAAAGAATATCGGCAGGGTGAGGAGGAGCAGAGGGAGAGCCGACTGGGGGGAGGCTAAGAGTGGAAGGGAACTTGGCCACGGTTCAGGTGGGTGAAAGAGGGAGAGAGCTGGGAGCAGGAGAGGGGAGAGGTGGATCGAAGTAGAAGAAGTGATGCATGCGGTAGTTACGGTGGAGGTGGGACGCAGGGAGAGTAAGGCCGGTGAGGGGAAGAGAGAGCAGAAGAAGGGGATGGGGAATAATGAGAAGGGACTGAGGGGGAGAAAGGGAGTGCAAGTGTGGTTGGGAGAGAAGGGGAGAGAGTGTGAGAGGGAGCGGGTGAGAAGAGGGGCTAGCTGCGATGTCCCTGTGTGTGATTGGTTCGATTTTTCAGCGTCTCCCTTAGGGATTTGGTGTGTACCACGTGGGGTATGGGACCCACGTGGACCATCGGTGCTGGGCAGCCCAACCCGCCGCATGGATTATGGGGTCCATGTGCGAAGCCCCTCATGTCCGCCCACAGCACGATAGTGTGGGGCTCTGCACTGCCATAAGGAAATATGGTTTTGCCTTCGCTACCAGCTCGATCTTTTAGCGCAACAGTAAGGGCTTGATCCTATAAACTGGTATCAGAGCATACCATCCGCACCCATCAGTTGGTATCAGAGCGAGGTCGCGGGTTCAAATCTCCCAGGTGCCGCTGGGGGGGAGATTGTTGGATTTTTCAACGTCTCCCTTAGGGATTTGATGTATACCACGTGGGGTATAGGACCCACGTAGACCATCAGTACTTGATAGCCCAACCCGCCACTTGGATTATGGGGTCCATGTGCGAAGCCCCTCATGTCCGCCCATAGCACGATAGTGTGGGGCTCTGCGCTGCCATAAGAAAATATGGTTCTACCTTCGCTACCAGCTCGAGCTTTTAGCGCAACGGTAGGGGCTTGATCCTATAAATTTCATTCAATGCATATAGTCAGGGGGAGTTTGCCTGTCCTTGCACAATGTAGTTAATTGCATTGCATCGCTTTTATATTGAAAAATCCAAAAGGATCGCTTTTATATTGAAAAATCCAAAAGGGTTGAATTATTGCATCTAGACAGGGGGAGCATTTGAGACTCAATAGTCTTTCATAATCTGAACCCTTCCAAATCTAGTCACTCAAATCTTTCTGGAGTTGAGCTAGACTTTATTGCTGTCAAGTTGATCTGTCTGTACTCCAGACTCAGCTATTGGTTTCTTGTAAATCTATCGGATGCACATTGATCATACCTGTTGCGAGCATGAGTTTCATTTGTCTTACTCTATATGCATGCTTGTCAAATGTCTCTTGCTGCTGAATGCTTTGTCTATGTTAATCGTACAGAGCAGTGAAGTAATATAAGTTTGTGTACCTTTTCACAAATTCGAAATCATCTTTGATGAAGAATCTTATATTATACATGTTTAAGAATGTTTGTTGATTTGAATTGGTTTAAGTCTTATGTATTCCTAAGTTTGAATTTGAAGGACATGAAAATATCTAAATCAGTTTTTTTAATAAACCTTAACTGACTGTCTCATGTAAGTTCATGTAAGATCTTCCGACATCTAAAAATTGAAACCTTGATTTACTTTGGTTGAAATGCATGAAACCTGTATTATTTTTAAACAAGTCACTCTCAAAATTAAAAGGGCAGCAATAGCAAAATCATTGTAAGAAATGAATATAGTGGCAGAGTAATGACTGAATTGCACTGAGAAACTGAACCCTCCATCAAAGAAATGGAGAGGAATTTATGTCATGAAGTGCCTCATGTTACCTCTGTTCATATGGTCAAATCTATAGGGCTGGTTTCACTTACTAACTGGGGGTACTGGCATCTGAAAAATGTGTACCCTTAATGTCAAAGGTGTAAATCATCTGTGTAGTTTTTAATCAGAGACAGATATGGTAGTTTATGCTTAGTAACTGGGGGTACTGACGTCTAACCCACGTGTACCCTTAATGTCAAAGGTATAAATGACACATGTCTGGTCACTAAGCTCAATGTTAAAAGCAAAAGTGAAAAAGATTTGTTGTAACCCTTGCAATTCAAAATTCACTAAGTGTCATTTTGTTTAACCTCAATACTCTTGACTATTTTTCCTAAAGAAGTCAATATTAATTGTGTAAGATGAAAGGAGTTTGAACTAGAATGTTATATGAGAAATTGGTTCATTTTTTATTAAAAAGTTGCTTCAGATATGAGTATTGTATTTTATTGACAAACCTTGTGTACATCATTCTTAAACCATGCTTGTCAATTAAAGCCATTTCATAAGCTTTTATAATAGAAGATTCTGAAACTTTAAACATTGATATATGGATTGGGTACCCCACTGAAAATCCTCTCTTCTCATATACTTTGGTTTGGAGATCACACCTGCTCAGATTCTGCTCACTTGAAACTCATTGTGCTTATCTTCTACACTCTTTTACAGTCCACAAATCAAGTTGTGCTTCTATTAATTTTTTCAATCTATCATGATCCAAACTGCTATATCAATGTACCAGGTATCAGTCTTTCAATCTCACTGATCCTGTGGTTGCTGATCATCCATGATTCTCTTGTTGCATTCATGTTGTGCCATTAAGGGGGAGAATAGCTTTTCTATGCCATCATGACTTAGTAAAAGGGGGAGTTTTTACTTCAATCATTTCATGCATGCTTATATTCCTCTCTCAAAAACTTTCCTTTTTGATGAAGTCAAAGGGGGAGAATAGTTTGAGTCAGTGTGACTCATGGTGTTGCCATTGACTCATGGTGTTGCCATCATCAAAAAGGGGGAGATTGTTGTGCCCCTATGGTTATGATGATGATGATGATTTTGTTTTGATGATGGTTTTGATGATAGCAACACTATAAGTCACACTAAGTGTGATATATTGTTTGATAGCTTCGCATCTGGTACTTGCATGTTCTGATAGATTGCATCTTAGGTTTGCTCACTTCACGGTTCTTGTGCACTTAGGTCTGTGCATGTTTTCATGCTAACCGTTATAAGGTCTGTGCAACTTTTGCTATGGGCTAGCACTAGGTCGGTGCATATTCTTACTGCTGTGCTCGGTTTCATGCTAGCTGGTACATAGTCGGTGCACGATTCACCTTAGTCATACTGAGATCCGTGCAAGCTTTGCTTTAAGGTCATACTAGGTCTGAGCATGTTTTCATCATGTTGGTTTGTGCACATCTGTTCATAAGCACTTAAAGTCTAAGCACACTGAATGTCTGTGCATACTTCATCTTTCGCATGGCCAAGTCCGTGCAACTCATTGTGCACAACTTTGAAGGTCGGTGCAATCTTATTCCTTGCACATGCAAGGTCCGTGGACATTAGGCTTATGGCATATAGGGTCAGTGAATTCTTTGCATGATGCACACACTAAGTCTGTACACCTTTCAGCCCTATAGCCATATACGGTCTGTGCATCTTTTCATGGCATTTTTAGTCTGTGCAGAGCCTGTACTCTGCATGCATAGAGTCACTGCATTCCTTGCCTTGCACACATGCAGTTTGTGCATTTCTTAACTCTGCATTCAGGTTATGTATGTGCATACTCTCTTGAATCACATCTACTGAGCTCGTCCACACTAGCTTGTGCGCCTTATTAAGTCTATGCATTTGACTGCCGTGTGAACAGATTTTCATATGGATGAGCTTCAAAGTTGAAGCATCCCTTCTCTGCACGAGCAAGTCAATGCAACTTCCTTGCCAGCACGACTACTCTAGCAAGTCAGTGCAATGCCTTCGCCAGCACGACCAGGTCGGTGCAATATCTGGTCTCGAGGGAACAAGCTCGGTGCAACGTGTGAAGCAACTCGGTGCAAACTTTCCTCATGACAGCAAACTAAGTCGGTGCATGCATTTATATGGAACTTAAGCACGCAAGTGATAAATTGAGGAAAACCATGGTTTGAGCATCTTATGTGCACTTGAGCACTTAACTCACGAGGAGCAGAAGAACAAGAGTTCGTGAGGACAGCAGAGCATACAACTGGCACGTGATCCAAAGCTGATCATTATTCGAAGAAGCTGCCACGTGGATAGCTAAACATTGAGATTCTGACACGTGGCTGAAAGCTTCCTGAAGCTTCTTGGAGGGAACGAGCCTTGCACACGTCGAGTACGTGAGCTCGTGGGTCCCAGACAAAACAAAGATAAAAGACCTTCCTCCTGCGAAGAACAAAGGTAATTCCCGAGGAATCATCTGAGAGAAGCAGAAGAGCAGAAAGAAGAGGAAGAGAAGAGCAGACAGTGAGACGAAAAGGAAAGAGGGGCTGAGAGTAATAGAGTAGCAAAAGAAGAAAAAGAAGGAGAGTGAAGAGAGAAAGTGAGAGTTCGTGGAGAAGAAGACAGAAGAGTTCACTGAAGATCTGTTTCTACTGGACTATGGATCAAGTCCACGCCAATTAGCTCCTACGAGAGCAACGTTTGATTTGCAGAGTCTTGCAATTTTTTGACGCTGTTACTTTCATCTTTTTTTCCTTTTATCTTTGTTTCAAGCTGTCTGTCAGCAGAGCAAGCTGTGTTGCTCAGCAGTAGCAGAGGAGGATTCCTCTGGACGGGTTAAGCCGTAAGCCCCAGCGGTTGCAGAGAAGGATTCCTCTGGTCAGTGAAGATGTATTGCTCAGCGTGTCAAGCTGTTAGGCAGTGGATGGCTAAGCTGTATTGCCCAGTGGAAGCAAGTTGTGACGCTTAGCGGTTGTAGGCAAGCTGTGAGGCCCAGTGGTTTAAGCTATGTTTCAGCGGAAGCCACACTCGGGTTTCAGTGTGGGGTGGACGTAGGTCTAAAGGATCGAACCACCTAAAAATCTTATGTCCATCGTGGTTTGATTATTTATTCTACTCCGCTAGATGTATGCTTAGGATCGTTCATGATAGTCTGATCTTATATCTAGTGAGAGATTGGTTTGCACACTGTGCATTTGATTCTGGTCTTGATAGAGTCAAGTTGATTAGATGAACTGAGTCATCTCTTTAGTTTATATAGAGTAGATCAAAAGTACAGTTTATCTGATCTTCTTTCCATCATTCGAAGAGAGCATCTAAGTTGATCAAGGCACCTGTGCGTTTTAATTCTGCATCTCTGGTTGTTATAAGTTTTAATTGCGCAAAGTTTTAGAGAGGGATTCATTCCCCCCCTCTGAATCTATCGCACCAGTCCTAACAGTTGGTATCAAAGCATACCATCCGCACCCATCATGATTGAGAGAAAGAGAGAGTTGGAGAGCAGAGAGACGAAGGGAGGGGGGGAGTGAGAAGAAGAAGGATGGGAGAGAGAGGAGAAGTGAAGGAGAGAAGAAAGGAGAAGGGAGAAGAGGGACTCAGAGGAAGAGAGGCCCCCAGAGGGGGGGGAGGAGAAGTTGCCAAGGGATGGAGATGGGCGCTGTGCTTTGTAGACGATGGCGAGGCCACAAGATCCTGCACACATGCCGTGATCTACATTCATGCCCATGCTCCTGCCTTGAATGCCCACGCCACCGGAGATGCCCCGTGTCTCACGTTGCTGCACATGGGAGAGGAGAGCATTATTTACAAAGTAGTAGATTGATGAAAAAAATTATATAGAAGACCCCCATCAAAAAAGTTTAAATCAATGTATTCATGCTTTGTCATTTTCTCGTCCCATTTATTTATATAGAATGAAGTTTATAGGAAGTGATTATAGAAGAATCTCTTATAAATTTTTCTTTCATCAAATTTTTAATTATGTAAGTTTTATTTTAAGGAAAATGTCTCAAATCTCATTAATTTTGAATAAAACTTTATTTTGCATGAGACTGAGATTATCATATAAAATTACATAATTAACTTTATTAAGGCCCAACAAATAGCGTGCGTGATATAGATAAATATAAACAATTGAGCATTTATCACACCTCCCAACTTACTCATTGCTAGTCCTTTAGCAATGTAAATATGTTAAAAATTATGGACCAACAAGAGTTTAAAAGTTCCATGCCCCACGTCAAGATCCTCCTTTATAAAATAAACTAAGAATTAGGACTTTGGAATTATCAAAACATACTAGCCATTGGGTTAGAACATGATGTTCATAACTTTCTTAGAATACTCCCAAAGTCTCATTGCACTTGTGCTTCATGAAACCGAAATCCACAGTTGGACAATGGCATCCTTCATATTGTCATTTCAGTTAGGTGTCTTTCAACTCTACACCTCTCAGATCAGAGCATTCAGTACAATCACTTTATGATGTTTTATTTGTACATCATCTTTTTTTTTCAACCCATGATGCTGCACATCCCATCACCATTTGACCCGAACCTCATATCTTGCCATAGGAGAAGCAATCCCGGTTACTAAGATCCAGGATATTTTCCATGATTTTTTTCTTTTTTTTCAATAATGTCCTTTGCACATATGTGATAGATAACTGGGCAGATAGTGTTTCAAAAATGTCACTTCACTAGTAGATGTAGAGTATCAGACACCATATCAAAATAACAGAAGGCTTGTCCTACCTGCTTCGTTAGTGTGCAAGTGATTTTTTTTAAGTGCTAAGAGACCTTAGGAAATTCTAAATTAGTTCCCATGACTAGATACTAAAATTATTCCATCATCCATCTTCCTAGTCTTCTCTATTCCAGAGTCTCTTTCACGAGAACATGAATCGTCAAAACACAGTTGTGGCTCTCCTTTTTTTATAATAAAATGTGGCGTTGGTTGTATGAGATTTTTACAATGATTACCCTTACCCCCAACTTAAGTAACATTATCTTTGATGATATGAACAATATAGAAATAGAACAATGTGCACATAAATGCTTAGGATGGAAGGGTACAACCTGGGGCAGGCAGACGTGATTCTCGCCAGATATCCTCCTGGTGCTACTGCTGACTCCTACAAACACACAACAAAGAAAACAATTTATTGAAATAGAAAAGAGGAAATGTTGGGATATCTCCCAACAAGCTATTTATTATCATACGCTCTAAAAAAACTTTGGGTTGCCTCCCAAGAAGCGCTAAGTTTAATGTCTTCAGCCAGACCTAGTGTGGCCCAATAACCAGCAGGTTGATTTCATAATTAGCCACCATAAGATCTCATCCTCCCTCAAATTCCAGCCCTTATGCCATTGGAGGACAAGATGAAGATAGAAGCGTGAGGGCTAGAGGTATACTGGTTTCGCACATTATGAATTTCAACTTTAACAATATGTGTGAGCCAGTTCTTTTCTTTAGGGATCACGAAATGATCAATGGCCATTAATCTTTCAAGATCGGGGTGGAACCTTTGCCCAGAATTTATCCATTGGTCCCTTTGTTCTGTACCTACCCACCTGACTACCCCTTTAGTGATTACTTCCTCCATGATAACTTGGTCAGGTACTGGTGACTTATGAATAAGATCGACATTAGCCACATTCCCCTCAGTAACAGCCTCATGAGCATTAAGGGCATGAATCAACTTATCTTCCTGATGGGAAGCCAAATCAAAAGTGAATGTAGTTGGCGTATCTCCCTCAAGTTCTAGAATGTCATATTGGAGAGGCTTAACTTTCAGGGGAATCAACTTGGAAGGAAGCATGAGCCCAGGATCTAATTCATCCAATGATTCAGACAATATTGGAGAGGGCTCAGGGGTCAGATCAAATGTGAAATTTTCTAATAAAGGCCCTTCATCACACTCATCACTCAACTGAAGATTATCAATCAAATTTTTTAATAGTGGGGTGGGTAGATGAAATGTAAACTTTTCCAACAAGGCCCCATCATCATGTTCTTCAAGGGGAGGAGGATATTATATTTTTATTAAATCGGCAAGATTATCAATTACAAAGCAATCCTCCTCTTCATGTATATCCTCAATTGAGTTGTTTGGGCCACTATTCTTCTCAGTGAAATTCTCAACCTCAAAATATTCATAGAATAGGGTGATGATATCAACTTGATCATCATTATCCTTTAATCCACCCCCTACTTCCTTCCCTTCCTTCATCATGGTCTTGCTAGTGCACTCCCCCTCACTCTCAGTATTGACATCTTGCGCCAAAATGACAGGCATAAGATCATCATCATCATTCACGTGTTGAGAGGGTTGGTGTAATATTGAAGGAGGGCCATGGTAAGTAGACTGAGAGTACATGATTTGAGGTTTGGAGTAGTGGCCTGGCGAATCACCCCAAGAGTCGACGTTACTTTTGAAGTTAGGGTGAGATGAGTTGGGCTGAAGTTGAATACACATGGGTCGCTCGTGGGCTTCTTGGGGTGGCAATTTAGACAAATAAGCTTGAATTGTTTGATCCATCCAAGGCAAATTTGAGTGATTACTCCAGCCTAGATTATAATCATCTGAAAGGGTATCACACTTGAGCTGAGAGAATCCTAGGGCATTTTGGACTTGCGCTTGGATGACTGGTGGGAGTCGGGCTATCGTAGGACACTCACTCACATGGTGAGTGGGACTGGCACAGAAATCATAGGCTTCCTTGGAAGTTTGGGTTAGATTTTTAGCCTGTCTAAAATGTCCTACAGATTTTTTATGAGATGAGATTGAGGCACGATTCATCAAAATTTTTCTCAAAATTTTAAATAGATCATCAGCCTCATCTTCACCCTTGTTCATGAATGCCCCTCCGCAACATGTGTCCACCATTTGTCTATCATAATTATACAACCCCTCATAAAATGCAAACATCACTTGCCTTTTGGGCACCCCATGATGTGGACATTGACGTAACAAATCCTTCAGCCTTTCCCAAAATTCATGAATTTGCTCGTCCGGAAGCTGAGTAAAGCCCATAATCTCCCTTCGCATAATGTTGGTCTGGACTGTGGGGTAATTTTTTTTCAAAAATTCTAACTGTATAACCTCCCAAGTCGTAATAGTCTTTTCGAAACTCTTTAACCAACATTTTGCTTTATCTTTTAATGGGAATGGAAATAAGTCAACTTGAGGACGTCATCACTAAAATTCTAGATTTTGACCCGGGAGCAAATTTCTAGAAAATCATCTAGATGACTATAAGGATTTTCATTGGGATTCCCATCAAAACATGAGAGCATCTCGATGATATTAGAGCCAATCTCATAATGATCCATAAGAATGTCAAGTAGTTCAATACAGGTTGGGGATTTAGAATTAGAAGGAATAAAGTATTCCTTCATGGGCATGACTTTCCTTCTAAGATGGATGGCCATTGATTAAAATGGATCTTAGAAAGATAATTTTTTTTCAATTTTTCAATTTCTTTTAATTTCTTTTAATTTTTTAATTTTTGTGTTTTTATTCATTTTTTTAATTTTTTAAAACTTTTATAAATTTTATTTCCCTTTATTAATTTTTATGTATTTTATTATTTTTTGGGGGGGTTATTATTGTTATTTATTTATTTTTTCTTTTAATTGATTTTTTTGTTATATATATTATTACTTTTATATTGCCCTCTCTTCCTTTTCCCTTAATTTAAAATGAGTTTTGTTGTTATTTTTTTTTATTAGAAACCCATCATGTTTATTTGTGATTTTTTATTTAATTTTTTTTATTTTGACACTAACTAGGATGAAGGGAGAGAAGAAGGTGATTTTTTTACTAACTTTTTTTTATTTTTGTTTGTTTGCTTTTATTTTATTTTATTTTATACAAACACAAATAAGTTAACACACAAATTACCTAACGACCAAGATATGACTTAGGCCAACAAATAGGTTTTCACAAAATGGCTAAAGTGAAATTTAAGTTCACCCTCAATATTTTCACCGGTCAGGCAAGGGGTGGGGTAGTGGGAGGCTCCCCCTACTTTCGTTTGGACCTAATTAGAGAACCACTAGCCTGCTTAAGGCGTTTGCTGTTCGACCGTCTTACTTTAGGCACCGGTTTTCACAAGAGGGGAAACCCAAATAGCACAAGAATCACAATGTGAACCTATGGCTAATGTCTACTAACTTTTATTTAAGACTTAGGATATGCATAGATGAAAGGGAAATGCGATTTGTGGGCTAAGGAAGGGTGATGAAATCACCACCTTATCTTATTTAGGGGTAGTGCCCTTAGAATGATTTACAATAATGAATGAAACAAATAATTTCAAACAAGGGGTTTAAAATATAAATGCTTGAACAATTATTTTCTAAAACAAAAATACGGAACAAAATTAATGAAATCTACATGATACATGACCTACAACATGATGTGTGGTTTCTAATCTTGAAATGACATCTTTTATTTGAGTTCAAATATTTTTAATTTTTTTTTGAACCTATCTAACCAATAAAAATATAAAACTAATAAAATAGAATCGAATGAAACGAAGGGAATTTAGGATACTTATGTGGAGCGCGGTCCATCGTTCTTAAGAAAAAATAGACACAAAAAAAAGGGAATGGGGAAGAGAAGGCTAACCTTATTGGTAGATAATATATATTATTTATTATTTTTTTCCTATAAACAAATAAAAGAAAATTTATTAGTGCCCAATTAATATACAAGAACACAATATAGTCAATTAAAAAATCGTAAACCTCCTCGGCAACGGCGTCAAAAATTGATCGGACCGAAATGTGCATCATTTAAACATAATGGTCGTCAATCTAAAATGTATTTACTGAACTCGCAATTAAAATAAACAACGTAATATTAAGACGAGTCCGAATCGAATCCACAGAGAGGTTTAGTTTTCCGAATTGAAGATTTTGTGTTCTAGGTGGAACGTAAACTTAAATGATTATATGTAACTTAATAAATAAAAAAAGACATTAAATAAATCTATCTAATGACATTTGGAGGGTTGTAGAGAGAAAGAAGAGAGAAAAAATGAAGAAGAAATAGAAGGTGAAGAAAGAGAAAATATTAGAGAGAGAAATTAACACTAAACTGATTTTATTATTCACAAATTAAACGTTTACAAAATGATAAGAAAAATAAATATTACAATCCCAAATAAATTCCTATTAAAATAAAAATAATGAAAAGGGGAGAAGAAATAGTCAAGATGCGGATGAAGAAGCCATAGCCCACGTGTCTTGGAAAGCTGCCGAACCAAGTGTAGATGCCGCCGTGAGAGAGATTTTTAGGGAGAGAAGTTTAGAGAGAGGTAATAAAAAAATAGTAGGAGAGAGATAGAGATATAGAGAGATGGTGATTGGTGTGAGATTTAATAATAATAAAAATATATATTAACATGTGTGTAGGGTGTGAGAGAGGGGGTGAGAGAGAGAGAGACAGAGAAGAGAGAGGGTGAGAGATTGTGAGGGGGTTGGAGAGAGAGGATGTTGGACCCCTTGGTGAGTTTGATGATTTAGTTTTAATGTTGACAAAATCTGTGTGCATGTGGTATGCATAACATCAATTGATGAATGAATGGTTAATCAAGGATCTCATGCAAAATGTGAACTTTGCTTTGCAGCACTGAAATTCATGGTGAATACCCTCTTGAAGTCAAAGGATTGGATGAACATGTATCGATTCATCAACAAGATCAAACAGGTTGAAAATCTCATGAAATGACCACTAAAAGGAAATGGTAAGATCCAATATTACAAAATAGTCATTGGGATTGTGAAGGTAACAAATGTTAACTCTTATGCATTTCTGGAAGGTTTTGGATGTTGGGTGATTAGGTACAATCATTGTGATTTCAAATGCAAATTCATGCATATCATTCTTCACATGATGAACTTGCATATTGATTAATCATGTGTTGTGAAGATTGGTTAAAAAAGGTTCTTCTGGGTTTCACATCTTGCTCACATTCATGTCAATAGGTCATTCATGCTAGGTGTGTCTCATTGATCTTCAAAGAGCATTCTTGCATATTCTTTTAGAGGTTTTAAAAGGTGAAATCAATTCGGGGTTCATAATGCAAACATTGGTTGAAACTTAGCATCACATTGAGCATTCATCTCAATTAAATATAAGAGGGCTTGTTGCTTGGTTTGATTGGGATTTCCATGGTGTTTATTTGATTTATATGTTGAATGAGGAAGAATGGTTTTTCGTTGAGCTTGAATTGATGAAATCCGTGTTTAGAATGTGCCTTCTTGCAAAATCTTCATGATCTAGAATTACATGCACTCTATTTGAAACAATTTATTTTTCATCATTGAAATTCATGAATGGATGTTAGAATTCATTGGGTTGTGTGTTTAGGTCATTGGGAATGGATTAGAAATTATTTTTTAATGTTTCAAGATCAATGGGTCGACCCCCCTACTCAATGGGTCGACCCTTGGGCTAAAAATGGCCAAACCATGTTCTGTCTACAAGATGGGTCAACCCCATTCTGAAATGGGTCGACCCCTATAACCATAACTGGCTAGATAGGTTCTGTCTGGCCAGATGGGTCGACCCCCCCATGCAGATGGGTCGACCCCCTCCAGTTCGTAACTCCGCACGTGATTTCCGTGAGCCACCGAAACCCATCTATATGACCTCCGATTGGACTGAAATTTTACCCTAATGCCCCTAGGTTATTGATGAACATATTAGAAGGGTTTTGCAAGGGTTTTTCATGGGTATATGGGTCTTTTGGTGCCTTCTATATATACATATATGTGACCTCCGAATTTGACATGAAAAGAACCCTAATGTGTTTGTTCTCTATCTTGTAGGTGAAGAAAAGGGGGAAAAGAAGGAGATGCTCTTGAAGGAAGGTTTTGATCTACATCCAAGCATTTTTGGAGCTCGTGGCTGAAAAAGGAAAGGAGCGGAACGAGAAGGGGAACGCGTGGACGTTCTCATCGTCGACATCCGGCCACCCTCCGACTTGAAGCTTAGAGAAGATTTTCTACAACCCCTTTCTACTCATCGGGATTCTTTTCCACATCTTGTTTGCATTTAGTTGAGTCATTTTCTTTTGGTTTACAAGTGTGTATTGATCAGATCTATAATTTTCCAAACTCTGACTTTGTGTGTGTGTGTGAAACCGTCGGTGAACGGTTGAGGTTCTTTGTGCTGCAGTGTTGCAGCTTGTGTTTGTGTTTAGATCCGTGGTGGATCGTGTAGGAGACGACATCTACGTGTCTCTTGGAGCGGAAGCTCCGTGTGCTTCATTTGAAGCGAGTGGATCCTCACTGTTTTGGTGAGGGGAGGACGTAGGGAGCCCGTCGTGGTCCCGAACCACCTAAAAATATATCTCGCACTATGGTTGATTGTGGTTTGCTTGTGTACATTACTATTGTTGATAGTGTGTGAATGGTAAGCTTAAGAGAGAATAAATTTCTTCATAGCTTGTATTTCGTCCAAACATCATTTACGTTGGTAGTTAATTAAGTTGATGTGTTAAATTTAAAAACTACCATCGTGCCTGGTGGGGACAATTCAACCCCCCCTTCTTGTCCATACGAGAACCTTAGGGACAACAATCCGGTATCAGAGCGGGACTCTGATTGTAGGACAACCTCACGGTTGTAGAGCAAAGATCCTTTACTATGGCCAACAAGGGAATGATCCCCGAGGGACATTCGATACACCGACCACCCTTCTTTGATGGGACTAACTATCCCTATTAGAAAAATCATATGATTGTGTTCATGCGAGCACAGGACTATGACACGTGGAAGGTCATTAACAAAGGTCCCTGTGTCTTACCTCCAAATGAGGATGGATGGGATGATGAGCATATTAAGAAATCATGTGCAAACTTTAGAGCTATGAATATCATTCAATGTGCCATACATCCTAATGAATACTCACATATTTCAGTGTGTTCTTCTGTGCAAAAAATGTGGAATAAATTGAAGACCATCTATGAAGGTACTTCAGAAGTACGGGAGACTAAAGCAAATCTATTGGTTCGGGAATATGAACTTTTTGCTATGAAGCCTGAGGAGAACATCACGTAAATGTACGCAAGGCTAAGCGAGATAACCAACAATTTGAAGGCTTTGGGAAAGGAGTACTCAAATCAAGATTTGATAAGAAAGGTGTTGTGGTCTCTCATACCTCCATGGCACACCAAGGCGACCGTCATCGAAGATTCAAAGGATCATACCACACTCACGGTGGATCAACTCATTGGATCATTGATGACGTATGAAATCAACATTATGAAGCCATCCGAGGAGGAAAGCAAAAAGAGAAGATGATAGCTTTGAAGGCACATCCATCATCGTCGGACGACAGTGATGGAAAATCAAGCATCGACAGTGAGGAAGAGGAATTTATGGCTCTTGTCACAAGGAGAGCCAGGAAATTTTTTAGAAAGTCAAGACGGGAATGAAATTTCCCGAGGAGATTCTTGAGAAGAAATACCATCAAGAAAGGAGAGCCGAGCAAGAAAGAGGAGATCATTTCCTACGAGTGTAAGAAGTCCGGCCACATGAGGGGTCAATGCCCCGAGCTCCAGAAGAAGTTGAAGAAGGACAAGGCAAAGAAAGAAAGGCCATGAAAGCTACCTGGAGTGATGAAGACTCGGATAGCTCAACATCCGAAGGGAACATGGACGGACTAGACGAGCTAGTCCAGAACTTGTGGTTGATGGCGGATGAGGAACACTCCGAGGTAAATTTCAATTTTGAAAATCTTACTCCTGATCAATGGCAAGTTGCATATGCTGATTTGTACCAAAAGTACAAGAAGTCAAAAACTACTGTCAAAAACTTGAAAATGAAATTTCATGATTTGATTAGCTCAACAAATCCATGTGCTAGGTGCAATTTCTATGAAATGCAAATTGAAAAGTTCAAAGAAGATAAAGAAGATTTTCAATCCAAAATGACACTATATGAAGATGAATTGGCATGTTTGGAAACTGAAAAACAGAATGCCTATGAAAAAGTGGACAATTTGAAAAATGAAAATGATAAATTGGTTAAGGAGTTGGATCAACTCAATTTGAGATTGAGTGAATGTGAAAAATCCAAGAAAGAATTACAAACCAACTTCAACTCCGTGCATGCTGAATTGATAAAATTGAAAGATGTTGTTCAAAAAGAATTGAAAGGAAAAGAGAAAATTGTTGAACATGGTGAGACTAGCAATGAAAATACTAGGAATGAGAGAATTGATGTGGGAAGCTCACCCACAAAGAAAAATTCATTTGTGAAAAATAAAATTCAAAAATCCTTTGATCCATATGGCGTTAATCATGTTGACTCTTGCATGAACTCATTTGTTGATAGATCTTACATGCATAGGAGTTAGTTTAGAAAGCCAAATGTCACATGCTTCTATTGTGGAATGTTCGGCCACTCAATGTATGTTTGTGATCTGATGAGGGCCAATGATGAATATTTTGAAAGGAAAAATAGAATGCATTTCTCTCATGGTAGGACTAACACTTCAGGACCCAAGCTTGCTTGGGTACTTAAATCAACTTGAGAATTGTTTTCATTGTGCAGGTCTATTTAAGAGTCAAGTGGAACAAATGGTATCTGAACAGTGGATGCTCCAGACATATGACAGGCAATAAGGAACTCTTCTCAAACCTGAAGGAAAAAGAGGGCGCATTGGTCACCTTTGGCAGAAACGACAAAGGTAAAATTGTGGGAATTGGACGAATAGGTAAGGATTCAAACCAATCCATTGAAGATGTCTTTGTTGTAAATGGTTTGAATCATAGTTTGCTTAGCATCAGTCAACTTTGTGACAAGGGTCACAAAGTCATTTTTGAAAACACACACTGTTCCATTGTAGATAAAGTTTCACATGAAATAAAGTTCATTGGTGTTAGAGATGGAAACATCTACTCTGTTGATCTTGAAAATTCTCAAAATAAAAATCTTTGTTTAGTTGTTAATAAGTCGGATGATGCATGGCTGTGGCATCGATGACTTGGTCATGCCAGTTTTAGTGTTCTTTCAAAACTGTTTAGAAAAGATTTGGTAAGAGGCTTACCAAAATTGAATTTTGATGCAAATAAAATTTGTGATGTGTAGCGACCCGGATTCCGGATACCCGGTGCACCCTGTATAAATACCGAATACACGTGATACCATGAGGGACCCGCGAGTCCTCCCAAGCGCGGGAAAGCGCCGAAGGGATAAAAGGCATGTGTAGAGTACATTGAAGCCACAGAGATATAACAGTAAGCAATTTCATTAGATTGGATTGCTAAAATAGCAGAAATAAAATTACCTTTTCATTAATAATTCAACAATTACAATTATACACAGAGTCCAGCCCAAAGGAGAGACAACAAGTCTAGCACAGTACAGTATGACAGAAAGAAACGTACACAGAAGTCGGGAGAAGCCCGACGCAGGTACGGCTGGCAGCTGCAACAGCAAGAGAGCGCTCCACCAAGAACAGCAGAGGCAAACGGCGAAACCCACCTGAAAAGCAGCAGGGGTGAGTCTCAACAGAAACTCAGTAGGGGTCACGCGGATCCCCACTGGACAGCGCACAAAGCGAAGGCAACGGAAGCAACAACAAAGCAGCAGGAAAAGCAGGTGTAGCAAAGCAGGAAAAGCTACACTACAAAGCTGTAAA
Source organism: Amorphophallus konjac (assembly GCA_022559845.1). Taxonomy (NCBI): domain Eukaryota; kingdom Viridiplantae; phylum Streptophyta; class Magnoliopsida; order Alismatales; family Araceae; genus Amorphophallus; species Amorphophallus konjac. Next base: position 163,467,625 of record CM040125.1, on the reverse strand, counting down.
GGAACAGACGGGAAGTAGGAGTAGGGAACACGCAGGAGAGGGTGAGAACCCGCACCAAACAAGCGACTGCTGAATTAACCTCAGCACCCCAAACTACTCCAAACAAAAGGCAACAGATGGATGACCCTAAACTCACACAGAAGGGTACACCAGCCTGTCAACCAGCCCCAAACAATCCAGGTCTAGACACGACCTAGACAGACGCCAAACAAGCACGTACACGACCGAAAACGTCGTGCACAAAGCCCCACGCACGAACAGAACACCGTGCGGACAACAAAACACTGACCTCGAGCACGGCCACGAACGGGCAACTCGCAAAGGTCACGACGTGCAAGAAAACGCGAGAGCTACGCGTCACGTGACGGAAGCACCCCCTTAAAAAGCCAGCTGCGTCCACTGACGTCTTACGCCGCACCTCAAGCGTCTCGCCTACAGCACTGCTGTAACAACAGCAGAGACAGAGACACAAGCTGAACCAAACAGGAACAACAAACAAGTAACTAGTCAGGGTCACGCCCGTCGACGTAAGTCCTCCATCCCTGACCACGTGTGCACACACTGGCTATAGTCTAAGCCAGGTCCTCTAGCTAGTATTCTCCCTCGGTAGGACGCTACCGTTGACTAGGAGCCCGCGGAACTAACTACAAACCGCTCACCGGGAATAACCCTCCGCCATCCGCTAGCGGGTCGGCACTCAACAGACCTTAGGCAACAACAAGTGGAGGCATCACACGACACAGAAGCTCAAACACAAGTGCTGAAGTACAAACGGGTGACCACGCCCCTCAACACGTACTTCGAGGCACCAAATGGCAGCATCGCCACTGCCGACAACTCAGGACAAGCAACTAGACCTCCTATGTAACGATCCTTAGTCGAACGACTCAAGGCAAGATCGTCACAAACAGCGGAACAAGCCGCCAATCGGTCTAATCCTAAGCCAGAGAAACCACGCTCCGCAGAAAACAACACACGGAGACCTAAGGGAAACATCAAGAACCCTCAGCACAGCTGGACACGCAAACCGAGGTAGAACAACACCTCGAAGCATCCAGAAGCAGTGTCTTGGACAGGACAGAACCGCCAAGACACGCACAAACAAGGTCACATGTCAACCACTAGGTCACACCGGGTTGACCGAAACCAAACAACAAAAGCATACAAGAGTAGGATCAAGAATCCTACCACAAGTAAGAAGACTCCTGGCCACCTTGCAACGTAGTCTTAACCCTCATAGGACATCAAGAGACATCCACAGGACAACGGGCAGACCACAAGGACAAGCCAAGACACACAGAATCATCGGGCGGAAAACCAAGGCACAAAGGAAGTAACGCACAGGCCCTAGACCGTTATTAGCAAGTGACGGTCCAGCTCAGGGGCGTTATTTCCCAAACGACGGACGGACACAAGCCGTCACACACCACCCTGATAACCTACAAAACCACACAAAAGCCAAGTAACGCACAGCTCCTAGCACGTTACAAGCAAACGACGCACGGAGGCTCCACCGTTACTTCCAACGGCATAGCCACCCAGACCAAAGCCAAGTAACGCACGACGCCAGGCGCGTTACTCACAAACGACGCGGCAGGAGAGGGCCGTCAGAGACAAATGACGCGCAGGGGCCTATCCGTTACATCCAACGGCATAGCCACCCTCAACCCAACACGACAGCAAACGACGGATAGGGGCATGCGCGTTACTCACTAACGACGCACAGGGGCTCCACCGTCACTTCCAACGGGATAGCCACCCAACCTCGTCCACACAGAATGCAACGGCCAGGGGCAGGCGCGTTACACTCAAACAACGCACAAGGGTTCGACCGTCGAAGGCACCGCCTCAACGAGTCAACGTCAGTCAACAGGCAAGCAACGGCCTGGGCAAGGCGCGCCGCTTCCATCTAACGCGCTGGGTCAAGCGCGTTATGACCCAGCGCGTTAGACCAACCGACTTAACCCCCAAAGAAAACGACAAAACGCAAGTAACGGCCAGTCACCGGCGCGTTACACGGGAACGACGCTCCAAGCTAGGGCCGTCGCTTACCTAGAAACAAAAGGGCTAATAAACCCTCAAACCAAATAACGGTCCATCGTAGGGCCGTCAAAAGCAAGTGACGGTCGCTGGCTAGACCGCTACTTCGATTACGGCGGGAAAACATAGGAATGGCCGGATCGGCCCATTCCACGCCCCATTCACACCGAAACGCAGGGGAAACATACCGCAACGACAAAAGACAACACCAAGGGGCTCCAAACCCCACATGCAACATCAAAGACGCAAGATTCGGGCGATTTTACCAAATCAACCCTAAATGGGTCACCGAGGTTCCCGGGCTTCTACCGGCCTCGAATGAACACCAAATCGCACAAAACCAACGTGGATGGGATTCTAACATCCCTGCGGTCATTTAGAAACTAACTGAACCGCAAACGGTCACCGTTTACCGGCCGACCCTAAAAACCACGAAAATCACGGTTTAGGCAAAACAAGCCCAAACACGCTCGTTTCCTAGCCGAACGCCGTGCAATGGCAGGGAAAACGAAGATGGAGAAGCAAGGATCCGTCACCCTACCTCCACCGAAGAAACCGTGCCCCGAAAGGACTACACCACGCCGAAAACCACTCGCGAATCAATTTCACCGGCTTTGAATCCACCGTTCGGGATCGCGCCAGAATCGATCCGATCCTCGCTCCATCGCGCATCCAACCAGCTCCACGGCTTCACCGCCTCGCCCACCTACGCCTCCGTCTGCAGTCGGAGCCGGAAAGGGGAGAGAACGAGAGAGAACGGGAGAGAACGGGAGAGAGACGGACGGTCGCGCGAATGAGAAGGAGAGAGAGAAAGAGAAAAGAAAAAAGAAAGAAATTAGGAAATTTTCCTAATTTCTGAAAATTCTGAAAATGCGCCGAAAATGCACAAATTCAGAAAAATACGCAAAAATAGTCGAAACGACCAGCTCGACGAGTACATCGTCGCTGTAGCATCCACGAGCTCGAGAATTGACAAACAAACTCACCGTAGGGTTCCGTAACTAGTACGTGAGAAAAACCCACACGGCTCGTCAAACTCAACTCGGAAGCCACAAAAGCGAACCGAAACTCAACGAAACCAATCCGAAAGAGATCCGAAAGATCCAACAAAGATCCAACAAGATCCAGGGCATTACATCCTCCCCTCCTTTAAGAAATTTCGCCCTCGAAATTAAGGACTAACAAAGGAGAAGCAGGGAAGAACAACCCAACAACACAAATCTCGAAAAACACAGCTCAGAGGAACAGCGTCAGACCACAATTACAGGTACACACTCTAGCTTCCAAGATAGCAAGTCAACAGCACGAGCATGACACCAAAGTGAACACAACTGACACCTCCGAAGCAAGGGCAACGTCGTTTACGTCTCACAGAGCAGGAGACACGACAGCCACAACAATCGAGAACCAACACTGAAAACACAACAACAACACGGCAAGCAGCAGCTTACATAAGGAGACACAGTCCTCACAGCTGACAGCTCGACCACATCATCGGCTCCAGTGCCAAAGGCAACAGGGGACACCTGGCACACAGGACACCAACGACAACAACACCACTGGACCACAAACACCATCACGTCAGCACTCACTCAGATATCACATCTGATCAAGTCACGAGCTAACTCCACTAAGGAAAAGGGAGCACAGCAAAGCTAACTGACAAGACAATGGTCCAAGACGAGAACGCAAAATCATAAAGAAACAGCGCCAAAACAACACAACGGCAGCACCTGCAGAATTTCGGCTCCGCACAACACGCAGTGCCAAGAAACACGTCTGCAAGCAGGGTCACAACAAGGCACAAGAACAGCTGAGCACACAACCACACAAGAACGGGTTACGCATCAGACTGCTCACCAAGAGAAGACCCACAACAACAAGAAACGACAACAATCTCGGGGAACGCAACTCAAGGACTAGCAACACGCCTCAAGAGCACAACACCCAAGAAGGAAAAAGCAGAGCAAAGGGTACTTAATCAGCAAGGAATGCCAACCAATTCCCCAACACTCACACAATTGCCAATGCCAACACAAGAAAAACCACAAACAAAGGCACGGCAACTGACGACATCAAGGCACAAGAAGCCAAGATGGAGTCACATCGAGAAAGAAAGAACCTCTCGACAAGTGGGTAGCCAACCCACACACAATAGCTGTACTCTCAACAACGTGCACAGGCAACAGAACAACATCGGAAATCGCATCTCAGCACACACCAGCGCCATCGCAATCAACAAGATCGCAATTCACACGCCACGAGCACCAATCCAGCGAATAACCGAACACAAAGAGCCTAAGTGCAATAAGAAAAGAGCACCAGCTTCAGCACAAAGCACAAGGAAAGCATCAGTCTCAGCTTACCTTCACGTCCCGACACAATAAATGAGCCTTCACAATACATCGGCCGTTAGACACAGCACGACAATTACGGTACACAACAGCTCTTAACACCATTACGGAGTCCAAAGCCAAGCAACCGTACAACAAGAAGCAGATCAGACTCAAAATAAAGCTGTCTACACTTAAGCAGACACAGGACAAAGGCATCACTAAGACAGCAAATCCAAGGCAAACCTCGAAAAAGCATCACCACGAAGGACGAGAAGCAACAAGCTCAACAACAACAGCTCACCAGGAAGGGAAAATCCTAGGTTCGCTCGAGCAACTTCTCAATCGAGGCAACACGACAACGAAACAATCAAAACAACAATGCATCAGGAGCTAAGTAGACTCAAGCCGAGACAACGCAAGCAACGTAAAAACGTGCATGGCCATCACACCAACGCTAAAAGTCACAAGCCACCTGAGCAAAATACAGAAAGCAGCTCGAACAATGCACTGCAGGTTCATGCCAACCGACAACCACTACCAAGCGCAACACGATCGAGACCAACTTCAAAACCGAACGAAGCACGTCGTCACATCCAGACGAGAGCAAAAACCATCTCGTACAGTGCCAACCAAGCACGTACAAGACCACACGCGAGAAGCACTGCGATAAACCATCGCAACACCTACGCCAGCAAGAGACTGTACTAGGCCTAAGGACTCTGGAAACTGTATATCTCGGATTCCCATGTACTTCACACAACAACGCTCTGATAGCTCAGAAAAGAACTCCGAACATCTCAGAACACTGCTCTGATACCAGCTGTAGCGACCCGGATTCCGGATACCCGGTGCACCCGGTATAAATACCAAATACACGTGATACCATGAGGGACCCGCGAGGCCTCCCAAGCGCGAGAAAGCGCCGAAGGGATAAAAGGCATGTGTAGAGTACATTGAAGCCACAGAGATATAACAGTAAGCAATTTCATTAGATTGGATTGCTAAAATTGCAGAAATAAAATTACCTTTTCATTAATAATTCAACAATTAGAATTATACACAGAGTCCAGCCCAAAGGAGAGACAACAAGTCTAGCACAGTACAGTACGACAGAAAGAAACGTACACAGAAGTCGGGAGAAGCCCGACGCAGGTACGGCTGGCAGCTACAACAGCAAGAGAGCGCTCCACCAAGAACAGCAGAGGCAGACGGTGAAACCCACCTGAAAAGTAGCAGGGGTGAGTCTCAACAGAAACTCAGTAGGGGTCACGCGGATCCCCACTGGACAGCGCACAAAGCGAAGGCAACGGAAGCAACAACAAAGCAGCAGGAACAGCAGGTGTAGCAAAGCAGGAAAAGCTACACTACAAAGCTGTAAAGGAACAGACGGGAAGTAGGAGTAGGGAACACGCAGGAGATGGTGAGAACCCGCACCAAACAATGAATTAACCTCAGCACCCCGAACTACTCCAAACAAAAGGCAACAGATGGATGACCCTAAACTCACACAGAAGGGTACACCAGCCTGTCAACCAGCCCCAAACAATCCAGGTCTAGACACGACCTAGACAGACGCCAAACAAGCACGTACACGACCGGAAACGCCGTGCACAAAGCCCCACGCACGAACAGAACACCGTGCGGACAACAAAACACTGACCTCGAGCACGGCCACGAACGGGTAACTCGCAAAGGTCACGACGCGCAAGAAAACGCGAGAGCTACGCGTCACGTGACGGAAGCACCCCCTTAAAAAGCCAGCTGCGTCCACTGACATCTTACGCCGCACCTCAAGCGTCTCGCCTACAGCACTGCTGTAACAACAGCAGAGACAGAGACACAAGCTGAACCAAACAGGAACAACAAACAAGTAACTAGTCAGGGTCACGCCCGTCGACGTAAGTCCTCCGTCCCTGACCACGTGTGCACACACTGGCTATAGTCTAAGCCAGGTCCTCTAGCTAGTATTCTCCCTCGGTAGGACGCTACCGTTGACTAGGAGCCCGCGGAACTAACTACAAACCGCTCACCGGGAATAACCCTCCGCCATCCGCTAGCGGGTCGGCACTCAACAGACCTTAGGCAACAACAAGTGGAGGCTTCACACGACACAGAAGCTCAAACACAAGTGCCGAAGTATAAACGGGCGACCACGCCCCTCAACACGTACTTCGAGGCACCAAATGGCAGCATCGCCACTGCCGACAACTCAGGACAAGCAACTAGACCTCCTATGTAACGATCCTGAGTCGAACGACTCAAGGCAAGATCGTCACAAACAGCGGAACAAGCCGCCAATCGGTCTAATCCTAAGCCAGAGAAACCACGCTCCGCAGAAAACAACACACGGAGACCTGAGGGAAACATCAAGAACCCTCAGCACAGCTGGACACGCAAACCGAGGTAGAACAACACCTCGAAGCATCCAGAAGCAGTGTCTTGGACAGGACAGAACCGCCAAGACACGCACAAACAAGGTCACATGTCAACCACTGGGTCACACCGGGTTGACCGAAACCAAACAACAAAAGCATACAAGAGTCGGATCAAGAATCCTACCACAAGTAAGAAGACTCCTGGCCACCTTGCAACGTAGTCTTAACCCTCATAGGACATCAAGAGACATCCACAGGACAACGGGCAGACCACAAGGACAAGCCAAGACACACAGAATCATCGGGCGGAAAACCAAGGCACAAAGGAAGTAACGCACAGGCCCTAGACCGTTATTAGCAAGTGACGGTCCAGCTCAGGGGCGTCATTTCCCAAACGACGGACGGACACAGGCCGTCACACACCACCTTGATAACCTACAAAACCACACAAAAGCCAAGTAACGCACAGCTCCTAGCGCGTTACAAGCAAACGACGCACGGAGGCTCCACCGTTACTTCCAACGGCATAGCCACCCAGACCAAAGCCAAGTAACGCACGACGCCAGGCGCGTTACTCACAAACGACGCGGCAGGAGAGGGCCGTCAGAGACAAATGACGCGCAGGGGCCTATCCGTTACATCCAACAGCATAGCCACCCTCAACCCAACACGACAGCAAACGACGGACAGGGGCATGCGCGTTACTCACTAACGACGCACAGGGGCTCCACCGTCACTTCCAACGGGATAGCCACCCAACCTCGTCCACACAGAATGCAACGGCCAGGGGCAGGCGCGTTACACTCAAACAACGCACAAGGGTTCGACCGTCGAAGGCACCGCCTCAACGAGTCAACGTCAGTCAACAGGCAAGCAACGGCCTGGGCAAGGCGCGCCGCTTCCATCTAACGCGCTGGGTCAAGCGCGTTAGACCAACCGACTTAACCCCCAAAGAAAATGACAAAACGCAAGTAACGGCCAGTCACCGGCGCGTTACACGGGAACGACGCTCCAAGCTAGGGCCGTCGCTTACCCAGAAACAAAAGGGCTAATAAACCCTCAAACCAAATAACGGTCCATCGTAGGGCCGTCAAAAGCAAGTGACGGTCGCTGGCTAGACCGCTACTTCGGTTACGGCGGGAAAACATAGGAATGGCCGGATCGGCCCATTCCACGCCCCATTCACGCCGAAACGCAGGGGAAACACACCGCAACGACAAAAGACAACACCAAGGGGCTCCAAACCCCACATGCAACATCAAAGACGCAAGATTCGGGCGATTTTACCAAATCAACCCTAAATGGGTCACCGAGGTTCCCGGGCTTCTACCGGCCTCGAATGAACACCAAATCGCACGAAACCAACGTGGATGGGATTCTAACATCCCTGCGGTCATTTAGAAACTAACTGAACCGCAAACGGTCACCGTTTACCGGCCGACCCTAAAAACCACGAAAATCACGGTTTAGGCAAAACAAGCCCAAACACGCTCGTTTCCTAGCCGAACACCGTGCAATGGCAGGGAAAACGAAGATGGAGAAGCAAGGATCCGTCACCCTACCTCCACCGAAGAAACCGTGCCCCGAAAGGACTACACCACGCTGAAAACCACTCGCGAATCAATTTCACCGGCTTTGAATCCACCGTTCAGGATCGCGCCAGAATCGATCCGATCCTCGCTCCATCGCGCATCCAACCAGCTCCACGGCTTCATCGCCTCGCCCACCTACGCCTCCGTCTGCAGCCGGAGCCGGAAAGGGGAGAGAACGAGAGAGAACGGGAGAGAGACGGACGGTCGCGCGAATGAGAAGGAGAGAGAGAAAGAGAAAAGAAAAAAGAAAGAAATTAGGAAATTTTCCTAATTTCTGGAAATTCCGAAAATGTGCCGAAAATGCACAAATTCAAAAAAATACGTAAAAATAGTCGAAACGACCGGCTCGACGAGTACATCGTCGCTGTAGCATCCACGAGCTCGAGAATTGACAAACAAACTCACCGTAGGGTTCTGTAACAAGTACGTGAGAAAAACCCACACGGCTCGTCAAACTCAACTCGGAAGCCACAAAAGCGAACCGAAACTCAACGAAACCAATCCGAAAGAGATCCGAAAGATCCAACAAAGATCCAACAAGATCCAGGGCATTACATGATGCATGTGCTATGGAAAAATAGACCAGAGTGTCTTTTAAATACAAAAACATTGTCACCACCACTAGACCCCTTGAACTCCTTGACCTATACTTATTTGGTCCCACTAGGACACACAGTCTTGGAGGGAAACTTTATGGGTTTGTTATTGTAGATGATTACTCAAGATTCACTTGGGTATTATTTTTAACCCATAAGAATGATGCTTTGCAGGAGTTCGAAGATCTTTGCAGGAACTTACAAACTGATAAGGGGTATCAAATTAAAGCAATTAGAAGTGATCATGGAAGAGAGTTTGATAACCATGACTTTGATGATTTTTGCAGGAAACAGCGGTTTACACATAACTTTTCAGCACCTCGAACCCCACAACAAAATGGAGTCGTGGAAAGAAAGAATAGGACGCTCGTGGAGATGGCGAGGACAATGCTTGCAGAAAATGACTTACCAAGGTATTTTTGGGCCGAGGCGGTGAGCATGGCCTGCCACATCATCAATCGAGCCATGGTAAGACCCATACTCAAGAAACCACCATATGAGCTATATAAAGGTAAGAAGCCGAATATTACATATCTTAAACCTTTTGGTTCTCCATGTTTCATCTTGAATAATTCTAAAGATTATTTGGAAAAATTTGCCGCAAAGAGTGATAGAGGTATATTTCTTGGTTATTCTTCATCATCTAGAGCATATTGAGTATATAACCTACGTACTCTTGTGGTAGAGAAAAGCTCTCATGTGATCATTGATGAATACTCATTAAGAATGTCTAATAAAGATAATCATTTTCTTGATGAAGGGCATGAAGATGGAGAAGAAAAGAAAGACAAGAAAAATCAAGATGTGGATCAAGCAGAGTCGAACAACAAAAATGCTGAAGCTCCAACCCAAAATATGAAATGCAACAAGAATGATGAAGCTCCAACCCAAAATGAAGAGTTTCCCAAGCAATGGACGTTCCACAAGGACCATCCACAAGATAATGTCATAGGAGACATGAAACAAGGCATAAGAACAAGGGGTTCAATCAGGGAAGTTGAAGAAATTGATAATCTTGCATTTCTTTCTGATATTGAGCCCAAATCTGTAAATGAAGTATTAAATGATAATTTCTGGATCTTGGCTATGCAGGAGGAATTACACCAATTCTAAAGGAATGAGGTGTGATTTCTTGTGCCTAGACCTAAGAACCACCCGGTGATAGGAACTAAGTGGGTTTTTCGAAACAAACTTAGTGATCAAAGGGTGGTGATTAGGAATAAAGCCCGGCTTGTAGCCCAAGGTTATAGTCAAGAATTAGGAATTGATTTTGAATAATCATTTGCACCCGTGGCTAGGCTTGAGGCTGTTAGAATATTACTTGCCTTTGCAAGCTCTAGGAATAAAAAAACTCTTTCAAATTGACGTTAAAAGTGCCTTTTTGAATGGTGTAGTGAAGGAGGACGTCTATGTTGAGCAGCCACCAGGTTTTGAAGATGAGAAGCATCCGGACCATGTATTCAAACTTGACAAAGCACTTTATGGTCTGAAACAAGCCCCTCATGCGTGGTATGAAAGGCTAAGTACTTTTATTTTAGAAAATAGCTTCAAGAGAGGTAATATCGATCAAACTCTTTTCATTAAGAGAAACAATAAACACATGCTTATTGTTCAGGTATATGTTGATGACATTATCTTTGGAGCCACTTCTGATTCATTGAATGATGACTTTGTAAAATTGATGCAGGAGGAGTTTGAGATGAGTTTGATGGGGGAGTTGACATATTTTTTGGGTTTACAGGTGAAGTAGGTAAAAGATGACATCTTCATAAATCAAAGAAAATACACAAAAGAGCTCATCAAGAAATTCAAATTCAACAATGCAAAGCCACAAAAGAGGCCGATGTCTACAACAGTGAAATTGACAAAAAATGAAGAAGATAAGTCTGTCGATCAGAAACTCTTTAGAGGGATGATTGGTTCCTTGTTGTACTTGACTGCTAGTATGCCAGATATCATGTTTAGTGTTTGCATGTGTGCAAGATTTCAATTTGATCCCAAAATTCACACATGTTAGCAGTCAAAAGGATTTTCAGATATTTGCTAGGCCCCACGGATCTTGGTCTTTGGTTTCCACGTAGCTGCACTTTTGATTTGGTAGCTTACACGGATTTTGATTATGGTGGGTGTTTAGTGGATCGTAAGAGCACGAGCGGGTACTGTCAATTTCTTGGATGTTGCATGGTCTCATGGGCCTCTAGGAAATAAAATACTGTGGCATTGTCAACTGTCGAAGCCGAGTACATGGCGACAGGTAGTTGTGCAGCCCAAGTGCTTTGGATCTAACAACAGTTAGTTGATTTTGGGATTTCTTTGAATAACACACCCATTCTTTGTGATAACACTTCTGCGATTAATCTTTCCAAAAATCTTATTTTGCACTTCGCACAAAGCACATAGAGATTAGACACCACTTCTTGCGAGATCATGTGAGTAAGGGTCATTTTGAACTTGTACATGTAAATACAGAAAATCAACTTGCAGACATTTTCACAAAACCCTTCACTCCTGAAAAATTCACTCAAATAAGGAGAGAGCCTGGAATTTATGGTTTGAATGAGTAAATATGCTTGAATGTCATGATTCTTCGGTATATAAAATAGTGTTTGTGGAAGGTTGGATTATGTCTAGCCGGAAGCTTTCGCTACGTGTGATGGTGGTCTTCGGACCTATGTTCTCTGCTATGTACCGAAAATCATATTGCATGAATTAACTTTCACATCCTTGCTTGTCTGCATGTAGATATATATATTTCTAGAAAACCATTTCTTGAAAATCTTATATGACCTCACCTCCTTGTTAAATAAAATGCTTTGATTTTGATCATCTATGAATCATGACATATACAAAGGGGGGAGAACTGTTTCCAATTGTGCATGTAACAACCCTGATAAAAGTAAGATTTATAAATAAATCAAATTGAAAATAAATGATAAGTAAATAAATGATAAAACCGATAATGAAAAAAAATTAAACCCTGATGAAAATAACGCCGCAGATAAAGGCGCTACTTGACAAGAAACGCCCTCACCTAAGGCGTGTTTTTGAGAAAGGACGCCCACATTTCAAGGCGTCAAATCTTAAACAACCAAAATTACATAAAAAGGCAAGTAATTGTAACGCCCTTTACTTGGATGCATTTCCACAAGAAACGACGCATGCTAAGGCGTCAATTTAAATTCGACGCCCTTACCTAGGACGTAATTCAGTTTATGTTCCGTTCGAACCAGGAACTTATCCAGGGTAAGTGATAACTATGGGAAAGAGTTCGAATGTAGTAATGACTCCATCATGGAAGTGTTACTTCCAATCGAACACTAACCTTATTAGGATTTCCAAAATCCTATAAATACCTTGATGGATCAAACCCTAGAAAGCTATTTGGTCGATCGTCTCTGCTACGGTAGGTAAAGAACTAACAGTTCTTCCTTATTTTCTTTCTCTGGTTACTATTATGTGAAGAACATGAATTGATTCTTCATTCTCTTTTGTTTATAGGGAATCTGACTGCCGTCCGTGAAGAACAGGTGGGTTCTTCCTTTGGTTTTCCTTCTCTTCCGATAGGATAGTATGAAGAATAAATCTTCTTCATCTTCTTCCACTTACAGGTCGAGGAGCTCTTAATCTACTGAAGAACGTGGGTTCTTCATCAACAAACGACTGTGTCTGTTCGTGCCTCCTCTGCCTTGCTGCTGATATTGAATTCAAAAGCTTCAGAATACTCTGTTTATAAAACAGAGTATCGTTCTTTTCTTCCCAGAACTTGTATCCGTTCAAAATCTTCATAGAGGTAGGTTTTCTCAGGGATTGTAGCCCAAACTAGCATATTAATAATTATAACATCATCCGTTAATACATGCATATAGATTTCATGCATTTTGATTAGTTTCTAAAGAGTTTTTGAAAGAAACGCCCCTATCAAGGGCGCTAAATTACAAGAAACGACCCTGACTAGGTCGTCGATTTCATATTTGACGCCCTGCACACGGACGTCAATTTCTTTTAATTACTAAATACCATGTTTAAAAATTATATATCAATTCAAACATGATTCTAGATTAATGCATGATCAATCTCTTGTAATCCTGCTATTTTTTCTAGTCCTGACCCTATATCATGTTTTCCTGAAAATTTCATCGTCTCGAAATTGTAAAAATTGTGAATTAACGACCTTGTCCAGGTCGTCTTTTATTGAACTGACGCCCCATATCAGGGCACTTTCTGTAAACTAACGCCCCTGTCCAGGGCGCGTTTTATGAAAATTTCCAGATTTTTAATATTCTGCAAAATTAGAAATATTGAAAGGATGACTTCTACACATGACGTCAAATTTAATATAAACGCCCCTGATTAAGGCGTTAATTTCCTGAAAAATGATTTTACCAAAGTCGTTATTTTCTGCACTACTGATTTTTCCTGATTACTGTTATCCGAGGGTTTCATTATACATACATACATATATATTGGCACTATTACTCCACTCCGTGAGTATAGTCCCATGTTTTCTACGATGATTTATCGCATTACACACTCAATTCTCATTGACATACAAACTCGACATTGGACATTCCGTTCCTTTGGACTAGCAAGTTAGTCATAGAGACCTCCGTAAGACTCCTCGCCGCCTTGAATTCCCTCAAGGCCGACTGAGCTGGTTGTACCATAAAAACCCATTACACAATCTTTGCCATGTCCCTCTATAGAAACATGGTGATACCGGCCCTCATGTCATGCCATGGGTATGATATGAGAATTATCTTAATGAACGGGGAAGAATATGTCGTTGTTATGCTGTTCTTGTAGACCCCAATTCTATATTAAACTTGATGTTCTTGTGAACCTCAATTCTATATGAATGATGAGGACGTCTTGCCATTGAGGTGCTATTCATATGGACCTCAATTCTATATAAAAGAGTGTCTCTACTTACTTATCATGGTACCCGAGTTAAGGGGAACCAATTCCACCTAGTTTTTATCGAAAGTGTGATTGTACCGTTATTATCACCTATTGGTGTCAAAAGTCATATTTTTGGACTCTAATCTCTCAAAGTTATCTTACATGACTACAAGCTTGCTTATTGAAATTCCATGATGGCTATACACAAAAATGTGGATGTTAAAAATACATGACTAATGCCTGCGCATATAGGGCCCGATCTGGTCTTGGGAGGAGCACCCGAAAGTACTTGTGCCCATGGGAGTTGATTGATCACGGTATTGGCATTATACCTAAGTGCATGACTAGCTTGATTGAACATTCCACAAATCTTGTGCTTGACTTGATATTACATGACTTGCGTGGCCCGAAAAAGGGTAATTACTTGTGTGTTTGAACGTGATAGCCAAATTTCATCTTGACATGATAAAGTACTTGCTTGAATATCTTGATATCATTTGATATAAGTTCTTGAAAGTTCATGACTAGTCCTTCCTTTTATCTTATTGTTATATCCTCTTTCTATCTTGTCGTTTTATGCGAGCATGCATAGCTATAGTACATTCATGAAAGATGTAACTACTTAAACCCCTTGCTAGTTCCTGAGATATAATTTCCTACTGAGCGTTCCCTCACTCCGTGTTTCCCTTACTTTTCAGGTAAGTCCGACGATGAGGGAAGTCAATCGGATGGGGAGAATCATGAGTGAAAGAGCTAGAGCTTTTCCAAGTGTCATCTAGTCTTTTATATATTTCTTCAGTCAAATGTGTACTTTTCTTTCTTTGAATAGAGTATTGGGTTTGTAATAGACTATTTATTATGAAGAAATGAATGGATTGGGTTATCTTTACTTTTGCGCATCTCTATCTTTGTGTCGAATACACTACTACTTTGATTGACATGATTGATATAAACTCGTCACGCATCTCCGGGTATCTTCCGCTCTCGGGACGTGACAATTTTTGTGGTATCAGAGCCTAGGGTATTCAATTCCTAGGAAACCCAAGTCCAAGGATAAGTTTTAAACCTTTAACAGTGAGATTGGGTAGAACCAAGGGTTAAAATTAACATAGAAATACTAGTCTTTAAATACAAATCACGTATTAATATAGTTATGGTAATTGTAGGATAATGGCTGCCGAACGTGCTCAATGGCGCAACATGCAGCGTACACTGCAAGGCATGACTCAAGTGCTGCAACAAGTAACACAAGGAGGTGGACAACGAGCAGGAAGTCTCCACCAGACTTTCAAGAACATGAACCCGCCCAAGTTCACGGGTTCTACTGATCCAGATGACGCTGAACACTGGATTAGGGAAACAGAACGAATATTCCGTGTTATGCAATGCACGGATCAAGATAAGGTCTTATTAGCTACTTTTCAGTTAGAAAGGGATGCTAGATGCTGGTGGGAATCAATAGAGGCTACTATAAATCAAGATCAAGTTACGTGGGAGGAATTCGTTGAACACTTCAACGTAAAATATTTCTCGGACCGAGTGCAGGAAAAGAAGGCTGCAGAATTTGCTGCATTAAAGTAACGATCTTCGTTAGTGGCCGAGTATGAGGCCCAATTCTCTAGATTGTCTCGGTATGCTAAGCATCTAGTTAGAACCGAGAAAATGAAAGCTAGGAGGTTTCTTAATGGGCTCAGGCCCCAAGCTATTACCCAACTAGCGCCGATGGACATTCAAGTCTACTCGGAGATAGTACACCGAGCTCAACTATTAGAAGATGCCACGGAACTGTCTGATAGGATTCGTGGTAAGGATAAGAAGGAACAAGTTACAGGATCGGGTTCCTTTAAACCCAACTTCAAGAAAAGGCCTAGCAATGGAGGAGCATCCTCACAAGACCAACAGTTCAAGAAGACCAAGCCCTTCTCTATCACCACTACCTCTTCAAATACAGTGTGCAAACATTGTGATAAAGCGGGTCATAGAGCAGAAGAATGCTGGAGGAAACTAGGAGCATGTCTCCGCTGTGGGAGTCGTGAGCATCGGATTCCCAATTGCCCATTACATAACGATCAAGCCGATGTCGGGAAACGCCCGGTAACCAAGAATGTGCGTCTTCATGCAATCAAGGAGACCGAACAAGAAGAAGAAGGCGGACTAGTGGAAGGTACATTGAAAGTTTGTTCCAAGAATGCATATGTCTTAATTGATACTGGTGCATCGCATTCTATTATTTCTAAGAAGTTTGCTGACCCATTACCCCTAGAACCGGAATGGATGAAGTTAGTTTTGCCTACTCCTCTGGGTGATGAGACTGATATTACACATCATTACCAAAACTGCGAAGTATTGGTTCAGGGTAGAAATCTCCCTATCGATCTCATATGTTTAGATCTGAAGGAGTATGATGTCATACTAGGAGCAGATTGGTTATCCAAGTATCAGGCAACGGTTGATTGCCGCAATAGAAAGGTTACATTCAAGGAATTTCCAGAACTAATCTTTACTAGCCCCAAGGGTCGGAGCAGATCCCCTCTTATTTCAGCTCTCCGAGCTAGCAAGCTCATCAGGAAAGGATGTGCATCTTTCCTTGTCTTTGTCACAGTTAAAGAAGCTAAGGAAGCTAAGCTAGAAGACATTCCAGTGGTGCAGGAATTTCCGGACGTGTTTCCGGAAGATTTGCCGGGATTACCCCCGCAAAGAGAAGTGGCCTTCACCATTGACTTAGTCCCTGGTGCTGGTCCGATTTCAAGGGCACCTTATAGGATGTCACCTGCTGAACTCAAGGAGTTAAAAGAGCAATTCATGGAACTCATTAAGAAAGGATTCATTAGACCAAGTACTTCCCCGTGGGGAGCGCCTGTATTATTTGTAAAGAAGAAAGATGGATCCATGAGGTTATACATCGACTATCGACAGTTGAATCATCTCACTATCAAGAACAAGTATCCACTGCCGAGAATCGATGAATTGTTTGATCAAATTTCAGGATCCAAGTACTTTTCCAAAATTGATCTTAGGTCAGGATATCACCAACTAAGAATCAAGGACGAGGATATTCATAAAACCGCATTTAGAAGCAGGTATGGCCATTATGAATTTGTTGTTATGCCTTTCGGACTAACGAATGCCCCTGCTGCCTTTATGCAGTTAATGAATAGTATATTCAGGCCTTATTTGGATCAATTCGTGGTGGTCTTTATTGATGATATATTGATTTATTCCAAGACCGAGGATTGCATTACAAATATTGAGGACAAACCAATTATATGCAAAACTTAGCAAGTGTGAATTCTGGCTCGAAGAAGTGACTTTTCTCGGACATGTTATATCAAAGGATGGCTTGTCTGTAGACCCATCAAAGGTTGAAGCTGTAAGGAACTGGGAAAGACCGACCAATGCTAGCATGATCCGAAGTTTCTTAGGTCTTGCCGGCTATTACAGGCGATTCATCAAGGATTTCTCTAAAATCGCCGTGCCACTTACGAGGTTAACTCGCAAGGATATCCGTTATGAATGGAGTGAGGAATGTGAAAGAAGCTTCCAAACTCTCAAGGATCATCTTACTACAGCTCCTATCTTGGCATTGCCAATTGAAGGAGGAAAGTTCGAGGTATACACTGATGCTTCTGGCATTGGCCTCGGATGTGTTCTAATGCAACAAGGGAAGGTTATAGCCTACTCTTCTCGTCAATTAATTAAGAAGCATGAAGAGAACTACCCCGTCCATGACTTAGAATTGGCCGCGGTAGTATTTACACTCAAAATATGGAGACATTATCTTTATGGAGTACAGTTTACTGTATACTCCGATCACAAGAGTCTCAAATATCTTTTCTCACAGAAGGAGTTAAATATGAGGCAAAGACGATGGCTGGAATATCTCAAGGACTTCGACTTCAATATACAATATCATCCCGGAAAGGGTAATCATGTAGCAGATGCCCTTAGTCGAAAGCCGAGAGCACTGTTAGCCAATTGTATGATTCAAGAATGGAAGTTGCTGGAGCAATTCTCTGAACTCAATATAAGCATGGACACAGACCCTAGATGTGTCACATTATCTCACATAAGTATTCAGTCAGACCTACTAGCTGAAATACAAGGACTTCAGGGTGATGATCCAACATTAGTGGAGGTCAAGGGCAGATTAGAAGGACAATCGGATTTCCAATTAACTTCTGATAGAAGATTGTTATTCAAGAATAGAACTTGTATACCAGACTGCCCAGAATTGAAGAAGAAGATCTTAGATGAAGCTCATAGGTCAAGGTATACGATTCATCCAAGATCTACCAAAATGTACCAAGATGTAAAAAGAAATTTTTGATGGCCCAACATGAAAAGAGAAATAGCGGACTACGTATCACGCTGTCTCACATGCCAACAAGTCAAGGCGGAACACCAAAAGCCTGCTGGAAAACTACATCCTCTAGATATCCCTAAATGGAAGTAGGAGGATATTGGTATGGATTTCATCATGGGTTTATCTAAATCAAAAAGAGGACATGATGGAATATGGGTTATCATTGACTGATTGACTAAATCAGCGCATTTCTTGCCAATCAAGAGTCGATGGTCAGTTGATGTCTTAGCTGCACTATACATCAAGGAAATAGTCAGATTACATGGTATTCCTGTTTCAATCGTGTCTGACAGAGATCCCCGTCTTACTTCTCATTTTTGGAAAGGACTACAACAGTCATTGGGGACGAGACTTAGCTTTAGTACAGCCTTTCATCCTCAAACGGATGGTCAGACCGAGAGAACCAATCAAGTAGTCGAAGATATGCTAAGAGCATGCATTACTGATTTTGGTGGAAACTGGCATGATCACTTGCCTCTGGTTGAATTTGCATACAATAATAGCTACCGGGCAAGTATACGAATGGAACCTTTTGAAGCCTTATACGGAAGGAGTTGTCGATCACCCTTATGCTGGGACGAAGTTGGAGAGAAACAACTATTAGGTCCAGACATGGTAAGGGACACTACCGAGAAGATACAATTGATCAGAGAAAGACTACAAGTTGCTCAGTCTAGATAAAAAGCTTATGCCGACACGAGAAGAAGAGATCTTGAATTCCAAGTTGGAGATCATGTATTTATCAAGATATCGCCTGGACGTGGAATACAAAGATTTGGTGTTAAGGGCAAGCTTACACCAAGATTTATCGGACCTTTTGAGATACTAGAAAGAGTTGGCGAGGTTGCTTATCGCATCGCATTGCCACCTCAACTGTCCGAAGTACATGATGTGTTCCACATATCTATGTTAAAGAAGTATGTGCATGATCCATCACATATTATTGAGCATGGAAATCTAGTAATCCAGAAAGATCTCACATACGAGCAGAAGCCCATAAGAATACTAGATCGAGAAGTACGTACCCTAAGGAATAAGGTTATTCCCATGCTAAAAGTACAATGGAATAAGAATTCAGAGCATGAAGCTACATGGGAGACCGAGGAATCTATGAGGAAACGATTTCCAGAGTTATTCTAGAAGGTATGTACTCTACACTCTCTATATAAATATATGCTATGGAATTTGGGGACCAAATTCTTTTTAAGTAGGAGAGGGTGTAACAACCCTGATAAAAGCAAGATTTATAAATAAATCAAATTGAAAATAAAAGATAAGTAAATAAATGATAAAACTGAAAATGGAAAAAAATTAAACCCTGATGAAAATAACGCCGAAGATAAAGGCGCTACTTGACAAGAAACACCCTCACCTAAGGCGTGTTTTTGAGAAAGGACGCCCACATTTCAAGGCGTCAAATCTTAAACAACCAAAATTACATAAAAAGGTAAGTAATTGTAACGCCCTTTACTTGGACGCGTTTCCACAAGAAACGACGCATGCCAAGGCATCAATTTAAATTCGACGCCCTTACCTAGGACGTAATTCAGTTTATGTTCCGTTCGAACCAGGAACTTATCCAGGGTAAGTGATAACTATGGGAAAGAGTTCGAATGTAGTAATGACTCCATCATGGAAGTGTTACTTCCAATCGAACACTAACCTTATTAGGATTTCCAAAATCCTATAAATACCTTGATGGATCGAACCCTAGAAAGCTATTTGGTCGATCATCTCTGCTACGGTAGGTAAAGAACTAACAGTTCTTCCTTATTTTCTTTCTCTGTTTACTATTATGTGAAGAACATGAATTGATTCTTCATTCTCTTTTGTTTATAGGGAATCTGACTGTCGTCCATGAAGAACAGGTGGGTTCTTCCTTTGGTTTTCCTTCTCTTCCGATAGGATAGTATGAAGAATAAATCTTCTTCATCTTCTTCCACTTACAGGTCGAGGAGCTCTTAATCTACTGAAGAACGTGGGTTCTTCATCAACAAACGACTGTGTCTGTTCGTGCCTCCTCTGCCTTGCTGCTGATATTGAATTCAAAAGCTTCAGAATACTCTGTTTATAAAACAGAGTATCGTTCTTTTCTTCCCAGAACCTGCATCCGTTCAAAGTCTTCATAGAGGTAGGTTTTCTCAGGGATTGTAGCCCAAACTAGCATATTAATAATTATAACATCATCCGTTAATACATGCATATAGATTTCATGCGTTTTGATTAGTTTCTAAAGAGTTTTTGAAAGAAACGCCCCTATCAAGAGCGCTAAATTACAAGAAACGACCCTGACTAGGTCGTCGATTTCATATTTGATGCCCTGCACACGGACGTCAATTTCTTTTAATTACTAAATATCATGTTTAAAAATTATATATCAATTCAAACATGATTCTAGATTAATGCATGATCAATCTCTTGTAATCCTGCTATTTTTCTAGTCCTGACCCTATATCATGTTTTCCTGAAAATTTCATCGTCTCGAAATTGTAAAAATTGTGAATTAATGACCTTGTCCAGGTCGTCTTTTATTGAACTGACGCCCCATATCAGGGCACTTTCTGTAAACTAACGCCCCTGTCCAGGGCGCGTTTTATGAAAATTTCTAGATTTTTAATATTCTGCAAAATTAGAAATATTGAAAGTACGACTTCTACACATGACGTCAAATTTAATATAAACGCCCCTGATTAAGGCGTTAATTTCCTGAAAAACGACTTTACCAAAGTCGCTATTTTCTGCACTACTGATTTTTCCTGATTACTGTTATCCGAGGGTTTCATTATACATACATACATATATATTGGCACTATTACTCCACTCCGTGAGTATAGTTCCATGTTTTCTACGATGATTTATCGCATTACACACTCAATTCTCATTGACATACAAGCTCTCCATTGGACATTCCGTTCCTTTGGACTAGCAAGTTAGTCATAGAGACCTCCGTAAGACTCCTCGCCGCCTTGGATTCCCTCAAGGCCGACTGAGCTGGTTGTACCATAAAAATCCATTACACAATGTTTGCCATGTCCCTCTATAGAAACATGGTGATACCGGCCCTCATGTCATGCCATGGGTATGATATGAGAATTATCTTAATGAACGGGGAAGAATATGTCGTTGTTATGCTGTTCTTGTAGTCCCCAATTCTATATTAAACTTGATGTTCTGGGAACCTCAATTCTACATGAAGGATGAGGACGTCTTGCCATTGAGGTGCTATTCATATGGACCTCAATTCTATATAAAAGAGTGTCTCTACTTACTTATCATGGTACCCGAGTTAAGGGGAACCAATTCCACCTAGTTTTTATCGAAAGTGTGATTATACCGTTATTATCGCCTATTGGTGTCAAAAGTCATATTTTTGGACTCTAATCTCTCAAAGTTGTCTTACATGACTACAAGCTTGCTTATTGAAATTCCATGATGGATATACACAAAAATGTGGATGTTAAAAATACATGACTAATGCATGCGCATATGGGGCCCGATCTGGTCCTAGGAGGAGCACCCGAAAGTACTTGTGCCCATGGGAGTTGATTGATCACGGTATTGGCATTATACCGAAGTGCATGACTAGCTTGATTGAACATTCCACAAATCTTGTGCTTGACTTGATATTACATGACTTGCGTGGCCCGAAAAAGGGTAATTACTTGCGTGTTTGAACGTGATAGCCAAATTTCATCTTGACATGATAAAGTACTTGCTTGAATATCTTGATATTATTTGATATAAGTTCTTGAAAGTTCATGACTAGTCTTTCCTGTTATCTTATTGTTATATCCTCTTTCTATCTTGTCATTTTATGCGAGCATGCATAGCTATAGTACATTCATGAAAGATGTAACTACTTAAACCCCTTGCTAGTTCCTGAGATATAATTTCCTACTGAGCGTTCGCTCACTCCGTGTTTCCCTTACTTTTCAGGTAAGTCCGACGATGAGGGAAGTCAATCGGATTGGGAGAATCAAGAGTGAAAGAGCTAGAGCTTTTCCAAGTGTCATCTAGTCTTTTATATATTTCTTGAGTCAAATGTGTACTTTTCTTTCTTTGAATAGAGTATTGGGTTTGTAATAGACTATTTATTATGAAGAAATGAATGGATTGGGTTATCTTTACTTTTGCACATCTCTGTCTTTGTGTCGAATACACTACTACTCTGATTGACATGATTGATATAAACTCGTCACGCATCTCCGGGTATCTTCCGCTCTCGGGGTGTGACAGTGCATACATTTAGGGGGAGTCATAGTTATGGTATGACAAATTCCTGTTCTACATACATAGTAATTACCAACACATTTTGCACAAGATGATGCATATGACTTTAATTAATAAGAATTTCATAACTTCTTTTCAACACTTTAAGGGCAATAAAATTTCTACATGGAAATGAAGAGTAATCGTGAGGAAAAAGCTGCCAACCCCAATCAATAAGTGGAATGTGGAACCGAGTAGCCGGAAATCCCCCCTGAAACAAAGGAGGAAACTCGCGTCAAAAAGTGAAGCTAAACTCCACAAGAAAATTATGATAAATCCAAGTAGTCGGGAAACCCCCATTGAGACACATGAGGTGACTCGCGTCGAACGGTGAAATCAAAAAAAAAGGGTTGTGCGAAGCTACCAAAAGTCAAGGATCTAAATGGAATTGTAGAAAGGAAATAACCCTCTAGTGTTTTCTAGAATTTTTGTCAATATCCATATACTTCTGAAGTTCATTGCTCATTTTCACATATCTCACTCGGGTTTTATTGTCATGTATATGTCTCTTGAATTTGCTCTTATTATGGTTCATGCAGTGCTTCAAACATATATATGCACTACCTCTTTTGATTATGGTTCATGTCTCACACTCTGATTCAAATTGAATGCTCACTCGCTATCCTTCTATCCCATTGATGGGAGATATACATATGTACATGCTTGCTTGTCTTTCTTGCTTGCATGCTTGCTTTTTGGTGCTGACAAAAAGGGGGAGAACATGTGTGCATAACGTTGTCATTGGCATTGTTAATATCATCTCCAAGTGTCATTATCAATCACTATTCTGAACAATGCACAAACACACGTTCTAGTTTGTTTATCAAATGTTGGGCACACAATGCATGTTTTGTCATCATCAAAAAGGGGGAGAATGTTGGACCCCTTGGTGAGTTTGATGATTTAGTTTTAATGTTGACAAAACCTGTGTGCATGTGGTATGCAAAACATCAATTGATGAATGAATGGTTAATCAAGGATCTCATGCAAAATGTGAACTTTGCTTTGCAGGACTGAAATTCATGGTGAATACCCTCTTGAAGTCAAAGGATTGGATGAACATGTACCGAGTCATCAACAAGATCAAACAGGTTGAAAATCTCATGCAATGACCACTAAAAGGAATTGGTAAGATCTAATATTGTAAAATAGTCATTAAGATTGTGAAGGTAACAAATGTTAACTCCTATGCATTTCTGGAAGGTTTTGGATGTTGGGTGATTAGGTACAATCATTGTGATTTCAAATGCAAATTCATGCATATCATTCTTCACATGTTGAACTTGCATATTGATTAATCATGTGTTGTGAAGATTGGTTAAAAAAGGTTCTTCTGGGTTTCACATCTTGCTCACATTCATGTCAATAGGTCATTCATGCTAGGTGTGTCTCATTGATCTTCAAAGAGGATTCTTGCATATTCTTTTAGAGGTTTTAAAAGGTGAAATCAATTCGGGGTTCATAATGCAAACATTGGTTGAAACTTAGCATCACATTGAGCATTCATGTCAATTAAACATAAGGGTGCTTGTTGCTTGGTTTGATTGGGATTTTCATGGTGTTTATTTGATTTATATGTTGAATGAGGAAGAATGGTTTTTCGTTGAGCTTGAATTGATGAAATCCGTGTTTAGAATGTGCCTTCTTGCAAAATCTTCATGATCTTGAATTACATGCACTCTACTTGAAACAATTTGTTTTTCATCATTGAAATTCATGAATGGATGTTAGAATTCATTGGGTTGCATGTTTAGGTCATTGGGAATGGATTAGAAATCATTTTTTAATGTTTCAAGATCAATGGGTCGACCCCCCTACTCAATGGGTCGACCCTTGGGCTAAAAATGGCCAAACCATGTTCTGTCTACAAGATGGGTCGACCCCATTCTGAAATGGGTCGACCCCTGTAACCAGAACTGGCCAGATAGGTTCTGTCTGGCCAGATGGGTCAACCCCCCAAGCAGATGGGTCGACCCCCTCCAGTTCGCAACTCCGCACATGATTTCCGTAAGCCACCGAAACCCATCTAAATGGCCTCCGATTGGACTGAAATTTTACCCTAATGCCCCTAGGTTATTGATGAACATATTAGAGAGGTTTTGCAAGGGTTTTTCATGGGTATATGGGTCTTTTGGTGCCTTCTATATATACATATATGTGACCTCCGAATTTGACATGAAAAGAACCCTAATGTGCTTATTCTCTATCTTGTAGGTGAAGAAAAGGGGGAAAAGAAGGAGGAACTCTTGAAGGAAGGTTTTGATCTACATCCAAGTATTTTTGGAGCTCATGGCTGAAGAAGGAAAGGAGCGGAACGAGAAGGGGAACGTGTGGACGTTCTCATCGTCGACATCCGGCCACCCTCCGACTTGAAGCTTAGAGAAGATTTTCTACAACCCCTTTCTACTCATCGGGATTCTTTTCCACATCTTGTTTGCATTTAGTTGAGTCATTTTCTTTTGGTTTACAAGTGTGTATTGATCAGATCTATAATTTTCGAAACTCCGACTTTGTGTGTGTGTGTGAAACCGTCATTGAACGGTTGAGGTTCTTTGTGCTGTGGTGTTGCAGCTTTTGTTTGTGTTTAGATCCGTGGTGGATCATGTAGGAGACGACGTCTACGTGTCTCTTGGAGCGGAAGCTCCGTGTGCTTCATTTGAAGCGAGTGGATCCTCACCGTTTTGGTGAGGGGTGGAGTAGGGAGCCCGTCGTGGTCCCGAACCACCTAAAAATCTGTCTCGCACTATGGTTGATTGTGGTTTGCTTGTTTACATTACTGTTGTTGATCGTGTGTGAATGGTAAGCTTAAGAGAGAATAAATTTCTTCATAGCTTGCATTTCATCCAAACATCATTTGCGTTGGTAGTTAATTAATTTGTTGTGTTAAATTTAAAAACTACCATCGTGCCTGGTGAGGACAATTCAACCCCCCTTCTTATCCATACGAGAACCTTAGGGACAACAGAGAAGAGGGAAGGGTGGTGTCTGTGTAGGAGAAACGAGAGCGGGGGAGAGGGTCTGGAAGATTTATGTGTGCAGAAGGAAGAGAGGTGGAAGAGGGAGAGAGGTCTGCCGCTAGGTGCGTGTGTGTGAGAGGAGAGGGGAGTCCGGCGGAGAATGAGATGGCAGAGTGCAGAGGTCCGGTGGTGGTGCTGTGGTGGATAGAGCACCGGCGACGGCGATGCGCATGGGGAGCAGCTGCTCGGCGAGGGTGGTGCGATGTATGCGTAGAGGAGAAAAGGTGAGAGGGGGGGCTGCTGCGGCGTTCGCAGGGGACAGGTGCGGTTGAGGGTCGTAGTTGGGTGTGTGGGAGAAGTGCTTCGTGGAGAGAGGTTATGTTGGGAGAGGGATCATGTGGTTTGGCAGGGAGAGGTTGTGCGGCGGTGGTTGTCATATCCTGATTTATTAAACAAATAAAAATTTCTAGAAAATTTATAAGAAATTAATTAGAAAATCCTTAATAAATAGAATAAGTTAAATTTTGACTATTTCATAAAAATCTAGAAAATTTAGAATCTTTTAGAGGATAAAATGTTTAATAATAGTGTCTTTTGTGACTGACCCAAATAAAATTCGTAATTTGGTCAAATCAACTGATTAAGGCCCAAATCCACACTTAATCTAATTGGACCTTAAAACGCGAAATTTGAGCCCAATACCCGATCATTTAGGCTGAGACCGGATCCAAATGGAAGGCTAGGATGAGAGGATCGTTTCCCCTCTTAGTTCTCCCCAAAACCCTAACCCTAGAAAGTGAATTTCGATTTAGAAGGCGGCAGCTAACCCTATCTGCACGGTTCGCGCATGTCCAACTTGATTGGACTCTATCTCCTCGAATAGAAGACTCTAGACCTTGTGTGACCTATAAAAATGACCCTCAAGAACCCTATTTTCGTTTGGGTGTTGTGGCGGCCGATGAGGATCATGGACGAGGGGGGATTCCGGTGATCACCGGCGGGGTGTTCTTCGCGTGTCGTCGTCTCTTCTTCTTCCTTCTTCCTCCGTTTAAGGTAGGTTATAGCAAGCCAAATCTTAAGTATTATATATGATTAGAACCAGCATCGAGTGCTCTTTCTATTGAATGCAAAAGCCTTAAAAGTTACTTAGTATCATGCGAGAATTTTAGGGTTTAGTAGAAGCATGTCATATCTAGGGTTATACTTGTTCCATCTCGTTTAAATAGGGATTTCAGGCACTAAAGATTAAATCGAGCATGCTATATTGTAAAAATTTTTGTGCTCTTTCTTTTGAGTCCAAAAGCCCTAATTATTATGCTCTGTGCTATGCGTTTTTAGCAATTCTTTGTAACCCTAGCCAACTCGCCGGAGGGGGCAGGGCGAAAAGGGGGGTTTGGTTGATTTTTGACTTGCGCGGCCTCACGATAGACCGCCCAACGTTGTTAGGCGGCACATTACGGACTGTTTATGTGTTGTGATTCGTATTATGTTTTCGGGAAGAGCGGCTTGACCTAGACCGTCCTTCTGTCAGGCGGCCAGTTATTGACTGTTCGTCTCTTCCAGCGGCTCATTACAGACCGCCCATTCCCAGAAGGCCTTCTGACCTGAGGGGGATAAACGGCCTGTCGTGCAACCGCCGAGGAGGATGAAAGGTCCCTACTGGACCGTCCATCTTTGCAGAATTGATTAAGTTATCTTTTTCGCATGATTTATGTTAATAGATTAATGGTTAAATGTAAGTTAGCAACATGCATAAAAACTTTGGAAAATTATAACCTTAAATGATTATAAATCTTGCTGATTTATTCATCTTGCCCTTGGATCATTTTTTTTTAATATTAATATTAATCATGATTCATTATTAAATTGAAAATGTTATTATGATTATATGACAGTCGTTCTACTCTGGTAGGATTGACTGACCGTCTCACTGATTTCCGATGTTTTATTAGTCCTATTTCCTTGTAATGTTTGGGACTCTCCGCCGGATATTCATTCCGTCAGACTAGGACCTTCATTACGGGACTTCCGTAAGCCCCCGCGAGCCTGGGATTCCCACTAGGACGCCGGGCAGGTTGTACCATCAAGACATGAACCTGTGTACGTGATCGAATCGATTGAACTATCGTATTGTAAGTCACGGCTTGACTTGGACCCCTGAGAATTACGCGGCCCGAAAGGGACCGTTCATCCTATTGGGCAGCCCATAATGAACCGTACATCCCTGGCCAAGTGCCACTTACATTGGTCATTTAACCTTGATCTATCTTCGACCAAATTATGTTTGGATCGACCTAATAAGCCCTAGGTTGACCAGTGGAGAGTGGGCTGGACCCTGGTTCAGTTCTGCCCCACTTATGGCAGCCCGGAGCCGTTTGGGTAGATTTCTAGTTGATTAAGTTGAACGGACCTATTGGAACCGCCCATGTTATAGCGCGGATCTTATTGGACCGTCTATCTGTTGGACGGCCCTATATGAACCGTTTATCGTGTTCTTGGGCTTCCAACTCTACTAGTCTTGAGCGGCCCATTTTCAACCGCCCAATTACTCGAGCGGTCCTACATGTGTGGCTAGTCCTAAGCCCATCTCTATCCTGAACGGTCCACTCTAGACCGTGTATTGCTTGAGCGGCCCTGTTCTGACCGCTTATCATCCAGAAGTGATTTCCGTGATTTTTCGTGTTGAATCCAAGAACCTGATTGGTTCTTGATAACTTGAACTTTCCAGACATGATGTCTACTTCAACTTACCCTTGAAACTTTGGTAAGCTCCATATCTTGAAGTGTTGGCCATCTAACTTGATTAATGTCTAGACATAACTTGGGATCTTGGATCCAACAAATCAATGCCAACGCATTATAAGGGCCCAGTCTGGTCCTGGGAGGAGCGCCCGAAAAGTACTTGTGCCTCGGAGAGTTTGAATGACATGGTGAGGCATTGCACCGAGTGCATGACTAGCGTGATGTCTAAGACAATAATCTCTTACTTGAATTTCTCTTGACTTGGTTAAATCTTGCTTGTTGGGCAAATTCCCGGTTACATCATGTTCTTGCCTTCCTTTCATTATTTTCTTGCATGGTTATTTCTTTTCGTTCTTTATTTACGTGCTCAAACATACAATTTAATTGGTTAATTACTTAAACTTGCCTGTTATTACCTACTGAGCGTTCGCTCACCTATTTTTTCCCCCTTTTCAGGTAGCTCAGCTGAGGACTCGCAATCTGATGGGAACGGGCAAGAGTGACGACCGTGGAGTGAACCTGATAGAAGCCTGTGAAACTAGTTCTAGTTGTGGAGTTATTTGTGTTTAAGAGTATTTTGGAAGAGTTGTAATTTGGAGTTAGCCAATGTAATAGTGTTAAGTGGATGTTGTCAAGATTATGTTAAGTAAGATCATGGAACATGGTTTGGCTATGTGCTATTTAATGAATGGAGCAGTTTCTATTTATGGTGATGTGCGATCTTTTAGCTTTAACATATCATGTCTAGAAATCAACATATTATTATTATTATTATTACTTGTCTCTACTGCCAGTTCCGATATTCCGCGTCGGGGCGTGACAGTGGTGTAATGAGGGGAGGGAGATAGGATGTTAGAGAGAGGGAGGCCGCTACGGTGTGTGAGTGAGAAACGGAAGAGAGAGAAAGAGAGAGAGTATGTGGGAAAGAGAAGAGAGATGGAGCGAGAATGGGAGAGAGAAAAGGGAGAGGGAACCGATGTGTGTGTGCCAAGGTGAGAGGGAGCCGTAGCCGGTGGTTAGAGAGAGAACGGAGGGGAGAGTGGAGTGTTGTGTGGGCTGCAGCAGCGGGTTGCAGGGACGCCGGTGGTGTCGGGGATGGTGCGACAGCTACAGTAGCTGCGGCGTGGTCATGAAGGTGGTGCCGGTGGTGAGGAGAGGGGTGACGTGCATTTCTGCTTGGGGGGGCGCGTGTGCTGTGTGTAGGCGGAGGCCTTGTGTGAAGCGGAGAGGGGGTGGCCGGTGGTCTGGAGAGGGGACTATGAGGGTGACGCAAGGGGAGACGCAGAGGGTGACAGGCGAACACAGAGAGAGGGAGGAGGGAGAGGAGAACGGCATCGTCGGAGGGGAAGCGGACGGCAGGCAGGAGGAGAGAGCCATGTGGGTGTGAGGGTTACCGTGTGTGTGGAGATGGGTGCGTGGTGTGGGAGATAAGGAGGGGCAGACAGACGGGGAGATGACAAAGATTGTGCGGCCGGTGTGAAAGAGAAAGGGGTTGAGATAGTGAGGGTTGCAGGTGAGGTCGTGGTGCAGTGGGTTAGAGAGAGAGAGGGAGAGGGAGAGATTGACACGGACAAGGGGGAAAGAACACCGGCAAGGTGAGGAGGAGCAGAGGGAGAGCCGACTGGGGGGGAGGCTATGACAGGAAGGGAACTTGGCCACGGTGTAGGTGGGTGAAAGAGCGAGAGAGCTGGGAGCAGGAGAGGGGAGAGGTGGACCGAAGGAGGAGAAGTGATGCATGCGGTGGTTGCGGTGGAGGTGGGACGCGGGGAGAGAAAGGCCGGTGCGGGGAAGAGAGAGCAGTAGAAGGGGAGGGGGAGAGATGATAAGAGACTGAGGGGGAGAAAGGGAGTGCAAGTGTGGTTGGGAGAGAAGGGGAGAAAGTGTGAGAGGGAGCGGGTGAGAAGAGGGGCTAACTGCGATGCCCCTGTGTGTGATTAAGAGAAAGAGAGAGTTGGAGAGTAGAGAGACGAAGGGGGGGGAGTGAGAAGAAGAAGGATGAGAGAGAGAGGAGAAGTGAAGGAGAGAAGAAAGGAGAAGGGAGAAGAGGGACTCAGAGGAAGAGAGGCCCCTGGAGGGGGGGGGAGTTGCCAAGGGAGGGAGACGGGCGCTGTGCTTTGTAGATGGAGGCGAGGCCACAAGATCCGGCACATCCGCCGTGATCTACGTTCATGCCCATGCTCCGATCTTGAATGCCCACGCCACTGGAGATGCCCCGTGTCTTACGTTGCTGCACATGGGAGAGGAGAGCACTATTTTCAAAGTAGTAGATTGATGAAAAAAATTATATAAAAGACCCCCATCAATAAAGTTTAAATCAATGTATTCATGCTTTGTCATTTTGTCTTCCCATTTATTTATATAGAATGAAGTTTATAGGAAGTGATTATAGAAGAATCTCTATAAATTTTTCTTTCATCAAAATTTTAATTATGTAATTTTTATTTTAAGGAAAATGTCTCAAATCTCATTAATTTTGAACAAAACTTTATTTTGCATGAGACTGAGATTATCATATAAAATTACATAATTAATTTCATTCAGGTCCAACAAATAGCGTGTGTGATATGGATAAATATAAATAATTGACTATTTATTACACCCCCCAATTTACGCATTGCTAGTCCCTTAGCAATGCAAATAGGTTAAAATTTTGGGACCAAGAAGAGTTTAAAAGTTTCATGCCCCACGTCAAAATTCTCCTTTATAAAATAAACTAAGAATTAGGACTTTGGAATTATCAAAACATACTAGCCATTAGGTTAGAACATGATGTTCATAACTTTCTTAGAATACTCCCAAAGTCTCATAGCACTTGTGCTTCGTGAAACCTAAATCCACAGTTGGACAATTACATCTTTCATATTGTCATTTCAGTTAGGTGTCTTTCGACTCTACACCTCTCAGATCAGAGCATTCAGTAAAGTCACTTTATGATGCCTTATTTTTGCATCATCTTTTTTTTTCAACCCATGGTGCTGCACATCCCTTCACCGTTTGACACGAACCTCATCTCTTGCCTTAGGAGAAGCAGACCCGGATACTAAGATCCAGGATATTTTCCATGATTTTTTCTTTTTTTTTCAATAATGTCCTTTGCACATATGTGATAGATAGCTGGGAAGATAGTGTTTCAAAAATGTCACTTCATGATTCACACAATATGGGATATGGCTCAGGGGTCAGATCAAATGTGAAATTTTCTAATAAAGGCCCTTCATCACACTCATCACTCAACTGAAGATTATTAATCAAATTTTCTAATAGTGGGGTGAGTAGATGAAATGTAAACTTTTCTAACAAGGCCCCATCATCATGTTCTTCAAGGGGAGGAGGATATTTTATTTTTATTAAATCGGCAAGATTATCAATTACAAAGCAATCCTCCTCTTCATGTATATCCTCAATTGAGTTATTTGGGCCACTATTCTTCACAGTGAAATTCTCAACCTCAAAACATTCATAGAATGGGGTGATGATATCAACATGATCATCATTATCCTTTAATCCACCCCCTACTTCCTTCTCTTCCTTCATCATGGTCTTGCTAGTGCACTCCCCCTCACTCCTAGTATTGACATCTTGCGTCAAAATGACAAGCATAAGATCATCATCATCATTCACGTGTTGAGAGGGTTGGTGTAATATTGAAGGAGGGCCATGGTAAGTAGACTGAGAGTACATGATTTGAGGTTGAAAGTAGTGGCCTGGCGAATCACCCCAAGAGTTGATGTTGCTTTTGAAGTTAGGGTGAGATGAGTTGGGCTGAAGTTGAATACACATGAGTCGCTCGTGGGCTTCTTGGGATAATAGTTTAGACAAATGGGCTTGAATTGTTTGATCCATCCAAGGTAAATTTGAGTGACTACTCCAGCCTAGATTATAATCATCTGAAAGGGTATCACACTTGAGCTGAGAGAATCCTAGGGCATTTTGGACTTGCGCTTGGATGACTGGTGGTAGTCGGGCTATCGTAGGACTCTCACTCACATGGTGAGTGGGACTGGCACAGAAATCACAGGCTTCCTTGAAGTTTGGGTTAGATTTTCAGCCTATCTGAAAGGTCCTATAGATTGTTTATGAGATGAGATTGAGACATGATTCATCGAAATTTCACTCAAAATTTCAAAGAGATCATAAGCCACATCTTCACCCTTGTTCGTGAATGCCCCTCCGCAACATGTGTCCACCATTCGTCTATCATAATTATACAACCCCTCATAAAATGTAAACATCACTTGCCATTTGGGCACCCCATGATGTGGACATTGACGTAACAAATCCTTCAGCATTTCATAAGATTCATGAATTTGCTCGTCCGGAAGCTGAGTAGTGCCCATAATCTCCCTTCGCATAATGTTGGTCCGGACCGTGGGGTAAATTTTTTTCAAAAATTCTAACTGTATAACCTCCCAAGTCGTAATAGTCTTTTCGAAACTCTTTAACCAACATTTTACTCTATCTTTTAATGAGAATGGAAATAAGATCAACTTGAGGGCGTCATCACTAAAATTTTAGATTTTGACAAGGGAGCGAATTTCTAGAAAATCATCTAGATGACTACAAGGATTTTCATTAGGATTCCCATGAAAAGATGGGAGCATCTGGATGATATTAGGGTCAATCTCATAATGATCCACAAGAATGTCAGGTAGTTCAATATAGGTTGGGGATTTATAATAAGAAGGAATAAAGTATTCCTTCATGGGCGTGGTTTTCCTTCCAAGATGGATGGCCATTGATTAAAATGAATCTCGGAAAGATATTTTTTTTTCAAATTTTTCAAAATTTTCAATTATTTTTCAATTTTTTAATTTCATTCATTTTTAATTTTTTTTTAATTTTTTTTCAATTTTATTTCCCTTTATTAATTTTTATGCATTTTATTATTATTTCTTGGGGGCATTTATTATTTTATTTATTTTTTCTTGATTCTTTTGATTGATTTTGTTGTTTTTTTTTGTTATATATATGTATTATCAATTTTTTATTGACCTCTCTTCCTTTTCCCTTAATTTAAAATGAGTTTTGTTGTTGTTTTTTTTTATTAGAAACCCATCATGTTTATTTGTGATTTTTTATTTTATTTTTTTTATTTTGATAATAACTAGGATGAAGAGAGAGAAGAGGATGATTTTTTTACTTACTTTTTTATTTTTGTTTGTTTGCTTTTATTTTATTAGATTTTATTTTATACAAACACAAAAAAGTTAACACATAAATTACCTAATGACCAAAATGTGACCTAGGCCTACAAATGGGGTTTTACAAAATGGGTAAAGTGAAATTTAAGTTCACCCTCAATATTTCTACCGGTAAGGTAAGGGGTGGGGTAGTGGGAGGCTTCCCCTACTTTCGTAGGGACCTAATTAGAGAACCACTAGCCTGCTTAAGGCGTTTGTCATTCGACCATCTTGCCTTAGGCACCAGTTTCCGCAAGAGAGTAAACCCAAAAAGCACAAGAATCATAGTGTGAACCTATAGCCAATGTCTACTAAATTTTATTTAAGGCTTAGGATATGCACAGATGAAAGGGAATGTGATTTGTGGGCTAAGGAATGGTGATGAAATCTCCACCTTATCTTATTTAGGGGTAGTGCCCTTACAATATTTTACAATAATGAGTGCAACAAATAATTTCAAACAAGGGGTTTAAAATACAAATGCATGAATAATTATTTTCTAAAATAAAAATATGGAACAAAATTAATGCAATCTACATGATGCATGACCTACAACATGATGTGTGGTTTCTAATCTTGAAATGACATCTTTTATTTGAGTTCAAATATTTTTGATTTTTTTTGAACCTATCTAACCAATAAAAATATAAAACTAATAAAATAGAATCGAATGAAACGAAGGGAATTTAGGATACTTACTTGAAGCGCAGTCTCTCGTTCTTAAGAAAAAAAGACACAAAAAAAGGGAATAGGGAAGAGAAGGCTTACCTTATTGGTAGATAATATATATCTTTTTTTTGAATTTTTTTGTAAACAAATAAAAGAAAATTTATTAGTGCCTAATTAATATACAAGAACACAAGATAGTTAATTAAAACATCGTAAACCTCTCCGGCAACGGTGCCAAAAATTGATCAGACCAAAATGTGCGTCGTTTAAACACAATGGCCGTCAATCTAATATTTATTTACCGAACTCGCAGTTAAAATAAACAACGTAGTATTAAGGCGAGTCCAAGTCGAATCCACAGAGAGGTTTAGTTTTTCGAATTGAAGATCTTGTGTTCTAGGCGGAACGCGAACTTAGATAATTATATGCAACTTAATCAATAAAAAATGACATTAAATAAATCTATCTAATGACATTTAGAGGGTTGTAGAGAGAGAAAAAATGAAGAAGAAATAGAAGGTGAAGAAAGAGAAAATACTAGAGAGAGAAAATAACACTAAACTGATTTTATTATTCACAAATTAAACGTTTACAAAATGATAAGAAAAATAAACGTTACAATCCCAAATAAATTCTAACTAAATTAAAAATAATGAAATGGGGAGAAGAAATAGTCAAGATGTGGATGAAGAAGCCATAGCCCACGTGTCTTGGAAAGCTGCCAAACCAAGTGTAGATGCCGCCATGAGAGGGATTTTTAGAGAGAGAAGTTTAGAGAGAGATAGAGATATAGAGAGATGGTGATGGGTGTGAGATTTAATAATAATAAAAATATATATTAACATGTGTGTAGGGTGTGAGAGAGGGGGTGTGAGAGAGATTGTGAGACACGGAGAAGAGAGAGAAAGAGAGAGGGCGAGAGATTGTGAGGGGGTTGGAGAGAGAGGAGAGGGAAGGGAGGTGTCTGTGTAGGAGAAAGGGGAGAGAGGGAGAGGGTCTGGAAGATTTATGTGTGCAGAAGGAACTGAGGTGGAAGAGGGAGAGAGGTCCGCCGCTGGGTGTGTGTGTGTGTAAGGAGAGGGGAGTCCGGCGGAGAATGAGATGGGAGAGTGCAGAGGTCCGGCGGTGGTGCTGCGGTGGATAGAGAGTCGGCGACGGCGACGTGCATGTGGAGCAATGGCTCGGTGAGGGTGGTGTGATGTATGCGTAGAGGAGAAAAGGTGAGAGAGGGGGCTGCCGTGGCTTTCGTAGGGGAGAGGTGCGGTTGAGGGCCGCAGCTGGGTGTGTAGGAGAGGTGCTACGTGGAGAGAGGTTACGTTGGGAGAGGGATCATGTGCTTTGGCAGGGAGAGGTTGTGCGGCGGTGGTTCAGTGAGGAGAGGGAGACAGGAGGTTAGAGAGAGGGAGGCCGCTGCGGTGTCTGAGTGAGAAACGGAAGAGAGAGAAAGAGAGAGAGTGTGTGGGAAAGAGAAGAGAGACGGAGAGAGAATGGGCGAGAGAGAAGGGAGAGGGAACCAGTGTGTGTGTGTGAAGGTGAGAGGGAGCCGCAGTCGGTGGTTAGAGAGAGAGGTAGAGAGAGAACGGAGGGGAGAGTGGAGTGCTGCGTGGGCTATCGCGGTGGGTTGCCGGGACACCGACGGTGTGGAGGATGGTGCGGCAGCTGCAGTAACCGCGTTGTGGTCACGATGGTGGTGTCGGTGGCGAGGAGAGGGGCGACGTGTATGTGTGCATGGGGGGCCCGCGTGTGGTGTGTGTAGGCGGACGTTGTGTGTGAAGAGGAGATGGGGTGGCCAGTGGTCTAGAGAGGGGACTACGACGGCGGCGCAAGGGGAGACGCAGAGGGTGACAGGCGAACACAGAGAGAGGGAGGAGGGAGAAAAGAACGGCTCCATCGGTGGGGAAGCGGACGGCAGGCGGGAGGAGAGAGTCATGTGGGTGTGAGGGTTACCGTGTGTGTGGTGTGGGAGATGAGAAGGAGGGGCACACAGATGGGGAGATGAATAAGAGTGTGTGGCCGGTGTGAAAGAGAAAGGGGTTGAGAGAGTGAGCGTTGCAGGTGAGGTCGTGGTGCAGCGGGTTAGAGAGAGAGAGAGGGAGAGGGAGAGATAGACACGGACATAGGGGAAAGAACGCCGACAGGGCGAGGAGAAGCAGAGGGAGAGCCGACTGGGGGGAGGTTGAGGGAGGAAGGGTACTTGGCCGTGGTGTTGGTGGGTGAAAGAGGGAGAGAGCTGGGAGCATGGAGAGGGGAGAGGTGGACTGAAGGAGGAGAAGTGATGCATGCGGTGGTTGCAGTGGAGGTGGGACGCAGGGAGAGATAGGCCGGTGAGGGGAAGATAGAGCAGAAGAAGGGGAGGGGGAGAGATGAGAAGGGACCGAGGGGGAGAAAGGGAGTGCAAGTGTGGTTGGGAGAGAAGGGGAGAGAGTGTGAGACAGAGTGGGTGAGAAGAGGGGCTAGCTGCGATGCCCCTGTGAGTGATTGAGAGAGAGAGAGTTGGATAGTAGAGAGACAAAGGGGGGGAGTGAGAAGATGAAGGATGAGAGAGAGAGGAGAAGTGATGGAGAGAAGAAAGGAGAAGGGAGAAGAGGGACTCAGAGGAAGAGAGGCCCCCGGAGGGGGGGGGGGAGAAGTTGCCAAGGGAGGAAGACGGGCGCTGTGCTTTGTAGACGATGGCGAGGCCACAAGATTCGGCACACCCGCCGCGATCTACGTTCATGCCCATGCTCCTTCCTGGAATGCCCACGCCAATGGAGATGCCCTGTGTCTCACGTTGCTGCACATGGGAGAGGAGAGCACTATTTACAAAGTAGTAGATTGATGAAAATATATATATAAAAGAGCCCCCACCAATAAAGTTTAAATCAATGTATTCATGCTTTGTCATTTTATCTTCCCATTTATTTATACATAATGAATTTTATAGGAAGTGATTATAGAAGAATCTCTTATAAATTTTTCTTTCATCAAAATTTTAATTATGTAATTTTTATTTTAAGGAAAATGTCTCAAATCTCATTAATTTTGAACAAAACTTTATTTTGCATGAGAGTGAGATTATCATATAAAATTACATAATTAATTTCATTAAGGCCCAACAAATAGCATGCGTGATATGGATAAATGTAAATAATTGAGCATTTATCATCTTTCTAGCAACATTTTACGCATCACATGCATACAAGCATGCACATATATTTCGTCAACATTAAAACTTAATCACCAAACTCGCCTAGGGGTCCAACAGGATCCCTCTCCCTTGCCTGTTTTCATAGGAACAAGCAGCCCACTGATACCCTGTTCTAGCATCGCAATTGGGTAGATTTTGATGCAATCAGTTCCTATTCTCCCTAGGCAAGAGCGTGTTCTGAAGAGCCAGCCTCATGGCCACATTCAGAGTCCATGATAACTTGATACTTGGCAAAATTGGGACCTCCCATCCTACTGAACTCCCTCGAGCAAATCCTTCCAGGGCCAACTGTTACGGTAGCATGTTTTCTCTCTTTGGGAAATGATCTGGCACCTCTATGTTTTCTCATTTCCTTCCTCTGTAAGGTGAACCGGCGCCATAAATGCACCATATTTCTTCTTCCATGAAGTGATCCGGTATCCCCATTTTCGCTCTAACAAAGTGATCGAGCAGCCCCATTTTCCCCATTTAGAAAGTCATATGGTAGCCCCATTTTCCCTCTAAAAAGGTGATCCGATAACCCCATTTTCCCTCAAACAAAGTGATCCGCCAGGTGCCTTGATTTTGAAGTTTTTATTTCACTATTCACTCTGAACGTCCTAATCCCCTCATCAGGCCGCTGTTCGTCCCCATATCGTCGTCCTACTCACCCCGAAGCTCAAGCTAGTGACCCCCTTCATCCTGCCCCGAGGAGAGGCTCCCCTTGTTATTGGATGACAAGTTATCGGCAAATAAGTGAGCGCTAATGAATAGTGACTTTTAATTATTCATTTTGGGCCCAATAAGGATGAAATTCCATATATTTTGGTTTGATCGCAACCTCATGCTTCCTAGCCCCATTTACATCATCCGGGCGATTCCAATCCTTTGATGGCAGGCCCTCTGGGATACCGTGTCGCGGATGACTGCGGTTGTTGCCGCTTTGTGCATATTAGGTTGTTGAACACATGTGCACCATGATTACTATTATGGTTTTGATGATAGCAACTACTATAAGTCACATTGTGTTTGCATATGATGTCATTGTGTATCTGTTTAAGCAATTTGTCATTTCATTGAACAGGTTGCGGGCATGTGCACTGCATTCTAAGTCTATACGTTGGACAAAGTCTATACGTTGGACAAAGTCTGTACATTGGACGAAGTCTATACGTTGGACGAAGTCTATATGTTGGATAAAGTCTATATGTTGGACAAAGTCTGTATGATGGACAAAGTCTATACGTTGGACAAAGTCTGTACATTGGACAAAGTCTATACGTTGGACTAAGTCTGTACGTTGGACAAAGTCTATGCGTTGGACAAAGTCTGTACATTGGACGAAGTGAATATGTTGGACAAAGTCTGTACGTTGCTGAACATGAAGTTTGTACGTTGGCTGCCTAGCACAACTCGAAGTCTATACGTTGCTGCACACAAAGTCTATACGTTGCTGCAGATGAAGTCTGTACGTTAGCTGCATGCACAACTCAAAGTCTGTACGTTGCACAACACGAAGTCTGTACGTTGTGACAGATGAAGTCTGTACGTTGCTGCAGATGAAGTCTATACGTTGGCTGCATGCACAAAACAAAGTCTGTACGTTGCATAAGACAAAGTCTATACGTTGGCTGCTAGCACAACTCCAAGTCTGTACCTTGGTTGATGGCTGCAACACAAGTCTATATATTGGCCGGCTACTTCACACGTAAAGTCTATACATTGCGTTCTATTGTGTTCGTGCATCAAGTTACCAAGTCTGTACGTTCATGAAGCAAGTCTGTACAGGCTCATGCATGCTCAAGGTGCAAAGTCTGTACAGAGTTCATACATGCACACAAAGTCTACATGTCCAAGCCTTGATGCAAAGTCTATACAACAACTACAAGCTTCATTCAAATAACCAAGGCCACTGCACAAGATGAGAGTCAAAAGATAAAGATTCAGTTGGTACTTTCTAGACCAACAAGGATGAAGTTACAGACATGAACAGGCTACTAATGGACACAAGCGACGGAGCTAAAGTGGCTAACAGACCGACCCGAGCTGGACCGGGGTCTGCCCAGCTGGCGGTCGACCGCCAGCACAGGGGCGGTCGACCGCCCCAGCCAGGGACCCCCTGACTGCAGATCTGCCAGCTGCAGGTTGACCGCCAGCGAGTAGCGGTGGACCATATTTCCCAGGGATCATCCGTTTGCAGGTGTTTCAGTAGCGGTCAACCGCCAGAAGCCACAGGTCGACCGCCAGCCCCGATGCAGCCATGTTTGACTTCGAAATCCACCTCGTGGCCAGCCCCTTTCCATGAATTTCTTTAATCCAAAAGTCACCTAATCACCCACAAATTATGGATCTGGTCTGAAGGATGTCCAAGGACCATTCAAGGTCTATAAAAGCAACACATGAGGGGCTGGAAACTCTAACACTTCAAGGCTTCAAGGGAGATCAAGGGAGGCCATTTTCGAGGTACTGTAGCACCTCCATGAACAGTGTTTCGGGAGGAAGTTCTTCATCCATCCAAGGTGATTCAAGTCCAGATCTGAAGCCATCTCAACCTCCAAGGAAGAAGAAGCAATCAAGGCTCTCAAGGGTGATCTAAACTGCATCCTTCTTCCTCTTCATCAACTCAAGCAGATTCAAGGAAGCACAACTCACAAGGAAGAAGAAGCCATTGCTGTTGAATCAAGAAGAGAGCTTTGTGAAGAAGATAGAAGCCTCTATTGGTGATCTACATCCATAGAAGAATCCGAATCAAGCTCCAACAATCTCAGACAGGATTTTTCTTCTTGAGCTTATTTCATATCTTGTTTGAATAGCTTGATATTTGTTCTTTCTTCTTCATTTCATTCGAACAATCAAAACTGAAGATCGTCCCTACCGGTGGTTAGTAGGAAGGCAATCGGAAGTTGTCCGATCTGCGGTGTTGATATCCCTACCGGTGGTTAGTAGGAAGGCAATCGGAAGTTGTCCGATCTACGGTGTTGACGTCCCTACCGGTGGTTAGTAGGAAGGTAGTCGGTGGTTCTCCGATTTATGGTTTGGTGTGCTGCACTAGTGAAGCCTCACCGGATTTGGTGAGGGGTGGACGTAGGACTGGAGATTCAGTCCGAACCACCTTAAAATCTCGTATGTTGTGGTTTGCTTATGCGATTGCTTTATGTTAGATGCATGCTTAGGTTCAATATCTATATTACGTAATCATCTTGCCAAGTAAATCATTTGTGTTCTTCGTCAAGCTAGTTATATTCCGCTGCTTATTTCATCATCTAGCTTTAAAGAGGGTTGCATTGCGAAAAGAGAGGCAGATCTATTCACCCCTCCCCTGTAGATCCGCTGTCCACTACACATCAAGTGGTATCAGAGCCTAATCTCTCATTATGGGGTGCAACGACCTTGAGGGAAATGGTGGATCAGCGTCTAAGGGTTATTTACCTGAAGGACGCTCTGTGAACAGACCTCCTTATTTCACTGGATCTAACTATCCTTATTGGAAACATTGCATGCAGGTGTTCATTCGCGCTCAAGACTACGAACTTTGGCGAGTGATCAGCAAAGGTCCGTATGAGCTTACAGATAATGAGGACTTGTGGACCAAAGAACAAATAAGACAATCCTCTGTCAACTGGAGTGCCAAACACATCATGCAATACTCACTCCATCCAGTAGAGTTCTCAAGAGTGGCCACCTGCGCAACTGCAAAATAAATGTGGGACAAGTTAGAGGTAATCTACGAAGGAACCTCTCAGGTACGAGAAACAAAAGCTAATATCTTAGTTTCTGAATACGAAATGTTCCGCATGAAGCCTGATGAATCAATTCGAGATATGTATGCTCGATTAACTGTGCTTACTAACAGTTTGACTGATTTGGGAAAGAAATATTCAGAACAGGAAATTGTAAGAAAGATTCTCAGATCACTGACTCCTGCATGGCACACAAAGGCTACTGTTGTTGAAGAATCCAGAGATCTCACAACAACTAAGGTAGACGAACTCATTGGTTCATTAATGACATATGAGATCAACCTTAAGAACAAAGAAGCTGAAGTACCTAAGAAAAAGTCCTTAGCTCTTAAAGCTGGACCTAGCGGTCAAGGCACTTCGGATGAAGGTGAGGATTCCGCAAGTGAGCGGGATGAGGATGATGTAGCCATGCTCACACGTAAGTTCAGTAAATTCCTGAAAAAGGAAGGTAAGAGCTTCATGAGAGGAAGGTCTAAGGTAAGAAATGGTTTCAAATCTAATTCCGAAAACTTTAAAAATCTGACAAAATCATTTGCTATTCTTGTAACAAAGCAGGGCATTTCAAGACTGATTGTCCTGACAGATTCAAAAAGGCCGACAAATGGAAGGGTAAGAAGAAGAACAAGGCCATGGTGTCCACATGGAGCGATGAGGAGGAAAGTGATAACAAAACCAGCTCCTCGGACAAAGAAGAAGAAGATCTCTGCCTTATGGCCAAAGGCGACGAAGAAAATGAGGTAAACTCTCCTTTTGAAAATTATACAATTGATGATTGGGAGGAAGCCTATATACAGCTCATGGAAAAATATGACATGTACAAAAGGGAAAATAAATCATTGAAAAGAAAATTAACTCACTTGTGCATGATCATGATATGAATGATAAGAATGTTCTACTTGAAACTGAAATTGAAGATCTTAAGAAAATGATTGAGATTTTGGAGGAAGGAAGAAAAGAAATGGCTGACTTGGAAATTAAAAATGAAAATTTGAGAAATGAGATTGACAGCATGAAACTCAAAATGCAAACCTATGAAAAGGATAGTAAATTAAGCAATGAGAAGTATGAAGCTGTTAAACATGTCAACACTCAACTCTTGCAAAACATTGAAAACCTACAAAAAGAGTTAAAGGACAAACAACAATCTTTAGAAAAATTTGTGGATGGAAGAGAAAACCTAGATGCATTGCTAGGTACTATAATGAACTTCAACAAGGAAGGGTTGTGTTTTGAACCAACAAATAAAAGGCCAATTGGGCTCAAAACTGTCACATTTGTTTCATCTTCCGAAACTTCCACCTCAAACACAACTCCCACACAAAACCAGCAAAAACAAACGGAGAAAGGGAAAGAAAAGATTGAAGAGGCAGTCACCAACATTCCCAAACAGCCTGTCCAAAAACCTAAGAAAGGTCGACCCTCCCCGCAGCATAGGTCAACACTTCCTTGGCCATTGCATGCTCAATCTTCCAGATTTCACCACAATTGGATTGCACACTCATATAGGCCAGCATCACCATATTTTTGGGACAATTGTGATTTCTGTGTTCATCAATTTCCTAGGTGGCAAAACAATCACTTTCAACCCAAAACCAACCGACCGCCTCAATGGCTTGAGAAGCAAACTTCATCAAACTTCCACAAACTCCAACCAAGAGCCTCCAAACAGAAAATGAATGTCAATATTGAAAAGAAAAATCAAATCCCTGCTCTAAGCAAACAAAACATGAATGTTAGGAAGGTCTGGATTCCAAAAGAAATGGTTTCATGTTTTGAAAATCTGAAGAGTTTGATGGGACCCAAATTTGGTTGGGTTCCAAACACAATTGCTTAATTGCTTGTGCAGGAGTGTCTTGCAGCCATGCATAATAGGTGGTACCTTGATAGCGGCTGTTCAAGACACATGACTGGAGATAAATCAAAATTTTGTCTCTTGGAAGAAAAGGAAGGAGGATACGTCATATTTGGAGAGAACAACAAAGGAAAAATAATTGGAATAGGTAATGTAGGTAAGAACCTCTCCAACTCCATTGGAAATGTGTTGCTAGTTGAAGGTTTGAAATATAACCTACTTAGCATAAGTCAATTGTGTGATAAAGGTCATAAAGTGTTGTTTGACTCTCATGAATGTAAAATCTTTGAACCAAAATCTGACAAGGTAAAATTTTCTGGAAAGAGAGTCAACAATGTTTACATGATTGACTTAGACGATCCTGCTAATTTAAACCTTTGTCTTGCTGTAGCAAAATCTGAAATTGCATGGTTATGGCATCGTAGACTAGGACATGCTAGCTACAATGTCTTACATAAATTGTTAAAGCATTCAATGGTGAAAGGGTTGCATGAATTATCATTTAAACGAGAAAACAAGTTGTGTGATGCATGTGCCCTAGGTAAACAAACAAGAAAATCTTTCAAGGGAAGATCTGAAAATACATCATCCAAACCACTCGAGCTAATTCATATGGACCTGTTTGGCCCAACCAGAACTGCTAGCTTGAGTGGTAGAAAATATGGATATGTCTTGGTGGATGACTTTTCTAGGTTCACATGGGTTTTCTTTCTCACACATAAAAATGATGCTTTTGATGAGTTTCAGGCACTCTACATGAAGATAAAGCAGGATGGTGAGTTTAAAATTTTCAAGATCCAATCTGATCATGGTGGTGAATTTGAAAATGCTAACTTCTATAATCTTTGCAGAGCTGAAGGCATTTCACACCGATTTTCTTCACCAAGAACCCCAGAGCAAAACGGTGTAGTTAAAAGGAGAAACCGAACACTTGTAGAGATGGCAAGAACCATGCTTGCTGAACGACAACTTCCAAGGAGGTTTTGGGCTGAAGCGGTAAACTCAGCATGTTATATTATCAACCGCTCTATGATAAGGCCACACACCAAAAAGACTCTTTATGAGTTGCTGAAAGGTAAAAAGCCCTCTCTCTCACATATGAAAGTGTTTGGATCTAAATGCTTCATCCACAATAATGATAAAAGAGATTTAGATAAATTCGAGCCAAAGAGTTATGAAAGTATATTCCTTGGATATTCTGATAGATCTAGGGCTTATAGAATTTACAATATCAAGAGTCAAACTATGAAAGAATCACCCCATGTTTCCTTTGATG
This sequence comes from Amorphophallus konjac, assembly GCA_022559845.1. Taxonomy (NCBI): domain Eukaryota; kingdom Viridiplantae; phylum Streptophyta; class Magnoliopsida; order Alismatales; family Araceae; genus Amorphophallus; species Amorphophallus konjac. The sequence continues at coordinate 163,423,573 of CM040125.1, read as the reverse complement.
AATATCATGATTCTAACAATGATAACTCTTGCAGGAAAAATGATGAAGATGGGGAATTCCTAAGCATAAAGGACAAGAGTGATCCTCTACAAGAAGAAATAAAAGAAGCTGGTGACCTAGCTGAATCAAGCAATGCAATGGATCAAGCTCCAGGAGAAGGTAACGATTCTACAAACATTAGAATTCTTAAGGATCATCCTTTAAAAAGCGTCATTGGTAGCTTGAATGACCCACCTAGAATAAGGTCACATTTTAAAATTGTGGAAGAATTAGATCAACTTGCTCTTGTCTCGCAGCATGAACCCAAAAATATTGATGAAGCATTAAAAGATGAAAACTGGATAAATTCAATGCAAGATGAGTTAAACCAGTTTGAAATGAATAAAGTTTGGCATCTTGGTCCTAGACCTTCATCACATTCTGTCATAGGCACTAAATGGGTCTTTAGGAATAAACTAAGTGAGGATGGCAAGATAATAAGAAACAAAGCTAGATTGGTGGCTCAAGGGTATAATCAAGAGTTTGGGGTAGACTTTGATGAATCTTATGCCCCAGTTGCTAGACTCGAAGCCATCAGAATTTTACTTGCCTTTGCATGCTCCCTTAGAATAAAGCTGTATCAAATGGATGTCAAAAGTGCTTTCTTGAATGGCTTGATCAAAGAAGAAGTCTATGTTGAGCAGCCCCCTGGCTTTGAGAATTCTAACAATGCAGATTTTGTATACAAGCTAGACATGGCGCTTTATGGACTTAAGTAAGCACCAAGAGCTTGGTATGAGAGACTAAGCTCGTTCCTTATTGAAAATGGGTACACACGAGGTAAGGTAGATCAAACACTTTTCACCAAGAAGTAAGGTAAGAACATCTTGATTGTTCAAATTTATTTTGATGACATTGTGTTTGGTTCTACAAAATCTGAAATGTGTGAGGAATTTGCTAACCTCATGACTAGCGAATTTGAGATGAGCCTAATGGGAGAACTTCAATTCTTTCTCGGTTTGCAGGTCAACCAAGGAGAAGATGGGTGCTTCATAAATCAATCCAAATACATCAAAGAGCTGCTGAAAAGATTTGACATGGCAAACAGTAAAATCATTGCAACTCCTATGAGCACCACAACATCATTGGATTCGGATGAAAATGGTAAATTAGTGGATGCAAAGGTCTATAGAGGTATGATTGGTTCTTTGCTTTATTTAACTACATCCCGACCAGATATCTAGTTTAGTGTATACCTTTGTGCTAGATTTCAAGCTAGTCCTAGAGAATCTCATTTGACTGCCGTCAAACGTATCCTTCGATATCTTGCCGGCACTCAAGATTTGGGATTGTGGTATCCGTCATCATGTGATTTATCTCTTATATCTTATTCTGATGCGGATTACGCTGGATGCAAGCTGGATCATAAGAGTACTAGTGGTTATTTTCAGTTTCTAGGCGGGTGTTTAGTTTCTTGGGCCTCCAAGAAACAACACTCGGTTGCCCTCTCAACCGTGGAGGCAGAATATGTTGCTGTGGGGAGCTGTGACACCCAAGTGTTGTGGATTAAACACCAACTCCAAGACTACTTGGTGGATCTTGGTTGTGTCCCGATTCTGTGTGATAACACTAGTGCTATCAACATTGCAAAAAATTCAGTCCAGCACTCTAGGACTAAGCATATTGAGATTAGGCATCACTTCATTAGAGACGAGGTCAGTAAGAAAAATTTTGAACTGCATTTTGTTGATACTCTAAATCAAATTACTGATATTTTCACCAAGCCCTTGTGTAATGATAGGTTTTCAACACTCAGAAGGGAGCTTGGTCTTTGCCGACCTCAAGCCACTAAAAATTGCAATGATGATCATGTTCAATTTAGTTGTGTGTTTTTGCAGATTGGTGTGTTCATGCATTATTTATATGTCAATGTGTCATTTTGCATATGTGTCGTATTGCATAGTTTGTGTAGCATCATTCTTGCATGGCCATGGTATATCAAATGTTGATGTACGGAAAGGCAGGTCATGCTTGCCTAGACACACTCAATATGCGTGAGGTTTCACCTCCGCCAAGTACCATGAGTCATTGTCGCATATAGATAATATAGTAAGGCGGAGTTATCACTTTGCAGCATTCATGCATATGTTTCATTTTCATTCTGTTGCATTTAATAAATGTACAACCATGTGTTGGGTCATGCATTTCATGCCTGCCTAATTCATGTTTGATCAGGTCAACCCCTGCATGGTTCTACTCTCTCACTCCTTGACGTTTGTCCTTACATTTGCTTGCAAACATAACTCCTTGAGTGCATTCTCTGCATATCTTTAGGGGAAGTTTTGTTGCTTTCTTATCTCTTGCAATCTGAACTTCACTGGCTTCCAGTTTGACAATACCGTTCATGAGACAAACGGACATATGGAGTAAGAGCTTTCTATTATGTGCCCTAATGATTATCCATTCAATGAAATCGGTTCAGATTTAATGATTTCCTTGAAGTTCTGAAATATTGGTTCTGAAATCATCTATGTTCTTGGTTTTAATAGACCTTAACTAGAGACTGCATATTATGCTTTGAATGACTATCCTGCTATCTGAAAATCTAAATTTTATGACAATCTTGGTGATACTCTAGAGCTTAGTATTGGTGTTAAACATCTTGATGAGCTGGAATTCTTGAAAAATAAATTTGACAGAGCAATGATATTGTTGCACGGAGAAATATGTCCCGTCATCAAATCAAGTGACGAATGACATGTCATGATGTGCCCCTGTTATCTCTGTCTTGATACATTTGGCCTCTAGGCAGAGCAATGGCATAATCACTGAGAAACATATCTTCCCATCACAGAAATGAGTTTGGATATGTCATGAAGTGACTTTGCTATCTCTGTTCATTTTGAAGCATCATAGTCAGTCTTACCAAAGACCTAGGAATACTGGCGTCTAAACAACGTGTATTCTTATGGCTAGGAGGCATGTACTAGACTTGATTACTCGTAAAATATGAGTCTTGTGCCTTCAAATGCAAAAAATACTGAAAATTACATTTGCTGCGATCATAACATTCCATGCTCTACTCATGTCTGTTTAGTCTCAATACTAGTTTTTGTGTTATTCCCTTAGCAGTTATTGAATATGGATATATAAGACAAGGGAAGGTTAAACATTGCAATGATATGCACCTTTGGTTCATTTCTATTAAATCTTCGATGTAGATGCTCTTTGAACTCTGTTGATGATATCAGATTTCATTAGCTTTGACCCGTACATGTTGCTCGCGATATGTTTCAGGTTTGCATATTATGGCTTGCTCTTCCCTCTCCTTCACCTCTGGTCTCACCGACCTTTGTCACCTACTCTACTTTATCATTCCTTTTTTCTGTTGACAAAGGGGGAGAATTCTTTGTGTGAGTCCTTTGTAAGAGCTATGGATGAGTGAATGGTGTACGGGGGAGAATCACTTTGTGCATCTCATTTGTGTATCCAATGCATAGCATTCATATCTGCATTCATAATTGCATTCACATGCTATTACTATCATGGATCTTGAGCTGCATATGTTACATATATCATACACTTTGCCACCTTGGCTATTTCTACCATATAATGACTCACAGTGTTGCCATCATCAAAAAGGTGGAGAATGTTGAACACATGTGCACCATGATTACTATTATGATTTTGATGATAGCAACTACTATAAGTCACATTGTGTTTGCATATGATGTCATTGTGTATCTGTTTAAGCAGTTTGTCATTTCATCGAACAGATTACGGGCATATGCACTGCATTCCAAGTCTATACGTTGGACAAAGTCTATACGTTGGACGAAGTCTATACGTTGGACAAAGTCTATACGTTGGACAAAGTCTGTATGATGGATAAAGTTTATACGTTGGACAAAGTCTATACGTTGGACAAAGTCTGTACATTAGACAAAGTCTATACGTTGGACTAAGTCAGTACGTTGGACAAAGTCTATGCGTTGGACAAAGTCTGTACGTTGGACGAAGTCTATATGTTGGACAAAGTCTGTACGTTGCTGAACATGAAGTCTGTACGTTGGCTGCCTAGCACAACTCGAAGTCTATACGTTGCTGCACACAAAGTCTATACGTTACTGCAGATGAAGTCTGTACGTTGGCTGCATGCACAACTCAAAGTCTGTACATTGCACAACAGGAAGTCTGTACGTTGCGGCAGATGAAGTCTGTACGTTGCTGCAGATGAAGTCTATACGTTGGTTGCATGCACAAAACAAAGTCTGTACGTTGCACAAGACAAAGTCTGTACGTTGGCTGCTAGCACAACTCCAAGTCTGTACGTTGGTTGATGGCTACAACACAAGTCTATACATTGGCCAGCTACTTCACACGCAAAGTCTATACATTGCGTTCTGTTGTGTTCGTGCATCAAGTTACCAAGTCTGTACGTTCATGAAGCAAGTCTGTACAGGCTCATGCATGCTCAAGGTGCAAAGTCTGTACATAGTTCATACATGCACACAAAGTCTACACGTCCAAGCCTTGATGCAAAGTCTATACAACAACTACAAGCTTCATTCAAATAGCCAAGGCCACTACACAAGATGACAGTCAAAAGATAAAGATTCAGTTGGTACTTTCTGGACCAACAAGGATGAAGTTACAGACATGAACAGGCTGCTAATGGACACAAGCGACGGAGTTGAAGCCGCTAACGGACCGACCCGGGCTGGACCGGGGTCTGCCCAGCTGGCGGTCGACCGCCCCAGCCAGGGACCCCCCGACTGCAGATCTGTCAGCTGCAGGTCGACCGCCAGCCAGTAGCGGTCGACCAGATTTCCCAAGGATCATCCGTTTGCAGGTGTTTCAGTAGCGATCGACCGCCAGAAGCCACAGGTCGACCCCCAGCCCCGATGCAGCCATGTTTGACTTCGAAATCCACCTCGTGGCCAGCCCCTTTCCATGGATTTCTTTAATCCAAAAGTCACCTAATCACCCACAAATTATGGATCTGGTCTGAAGGATGTCCAAGGACCATTCAAGGTCTATAAAACCAACACATGAGGGGTTGGAAACTCTAACACTTCAAGGCTTCAAGGGAGATCAAGGGAGTCCATTTTCGAGGTACTGTAGCACCTCCGTGAACAGTGTTTCAGGAGGAAGTTCTTCATCCATCCAAGGTGATTCAAGTCCAGATCTGAAGCCATCTCAACCTCCAAGGAAGAAGAAGCAATCAAGGCTCTCAAGGGTGATCTAAACTGCATCCTTCTTCCTCTTCATCAACTCAAGCAGATTCAAGGAAGCACAACTCACAAGGAAGAAGAAGCCATTGCTGTTGAATCAAGAAGAGAGCTTTGTGAAGAAGATAGAAGCCTCTATTGGTGATCTACATCCATAGAAGAATCCGAATCAAGCTCCAGCAATCTCAGACAAGATTTTTCTTCTTGAGCTTATTTCATATCTTGTTTGAATAGCTTGATATTTGTTCTTTCTTCTTCATTTCATTCGAACAATCAAAACTGAAGATCGTCCCTACCTGTGGTTAGTAGGAAGGCAATCGGAAGTTGTCTGATCTGCGGTGTTGACGTCCCTGCCGGTGGTTAGTAGGAAGGCAGTCGATGGTTCTCCGATTTGCGGTTTGGTGTGCTGCACTAGTGAAGCCTCACCGGATTTGGTGAGGGGTGGACGTAGGACTGGAGATTCAGTCCGAACCACCCGTGTGTTGTGGTTTGCTTGTGCGATTGCTTTATTTTAGATGCATGCTTAGGTTCAATATCTATATTGCGTAATCATCTTGCCAAGCAAATCATTTGTGTTCTTCGTCAAGCTAGTTATATTCCGCTGCTTATTTCATCATCTAGCTTTAAAGAGGGTTGCATTGCGAAAAGAGGGGCAGATCTATTCACCCCTCCCCTCTTGATCGACTGTCCACTACACAACATAGGTCAGTTAAGAGACCATCTCGGACTCTCCGTAGATGACCACCCATATTTTTAACCCCAAAATGTCTTGGGTGTACGGGAGATGCTGTCGGAATTTTATGAAAATCATGGGCGGATAAATAAAAGAAATAAATAATAAAATAATAATAATAAGTTAAAGAAAGAAGGAGAAGAAATAAAAAAATCGTAAAAAGAAATGCACAACAAGAAAATATAATAAAGCAAAAAATATAATAAAACCAAAATGATAAAAAATAAATAAAATAAAAAATAATACAAATAAAAATATAATAAATTGAAACAACAAAAAATATAACAAATCAAAATAATAATGAAAAGGGATAATAAAATTAAAACAACAAAAATTATATAACAAACTAAAATAATAATAATAAAGGGATAATAAAATTAAAACAACAAAAAAGATAACAAATCGAAACAATAATAAAAATTAAAACAACAAAAAATATGATAAAATCAAAACAACAAAAAATTATAATCTGATCAAAACATCCAAAATATGTGTATTAGAATAATAATAATAATAATAATAATAATAATATAACCAAATCGAAACAAAAAAAAGGAAAAAAGAAGAGAGAGACAAGGAGGAAACAAATGCATAAAAAAAAGAAATGGGAGTGATCCGACACCCATGGGATGCCATGATCCGGCACAAGTTATACGATAGCCTCTTTGATTGTGAAGCCTTCGCATCGCTATTCACCTAAACACACTAATGGTTTCACTAGGTGTCTATTTGACCCCGTACCGCCCTCCCGCTCATCCCAGGCTTAGAGTCAACGATCGCCTTCATCCTGTCACTAGGAGGGATTCTCCAGGCTACCGGATAACCAGATATCGGCAAAGAAGAAAGCGTTAATAAATAGTAACGTTTAACTATTTATTTTAGACGCATTAAGAGCTAAATTCCGTTAATTTCATTCCGAGCATGATGCTGCGGCCCAAAATGGGTTCTTTCCTTCTTTCATGTTACTATCGATAACTGGGCTTCAATCTCTGTTGTACTGCCCCGACTGGAACCCCCAGATTGCCCCTTTCCGACTGTTTAACCCTATATGGTGCCCTTGAATCATGAATAAAGGGAATATAAATAAGGCTTATTGCGAGTATGGTTGGGACCAACGGATTTGCCCCACCATGGCCATGATCTGACCTCGCTTCGAGGTCGATAAACCCTTCGGTCGGATATACGCTTACTGAATTTTTTCTCCTTTCTTAACATTAAATCATGTCGGATCATAGGTAAGCATGTGCACATGGGATTACTCATGACGTTGCTACATTTTTAACATAAATTAGTCCTAGATCGATGTCCGAATGAGCTTTCTATGATACTCCTTAACCCCAGACTCGATAGCCCGAGGCTACGCTGGTTCATCTTTGAACCTACATGTGTATGCAACAGTATCAATGTGGGTCGAAAGATTTGCACAGACATGATCGAGAAGCCCCCTCGGATGATCTGAACCTGCTGGTAGGCTAACCCTCGGGGGTACTAAATTCGATATGGGCTCGGGTGCTGCCACTTCATGCACACCTAGATGATTAAGGGACTATCTCGTACTTCTGTAGATGAGCACCCACTACATCCCCACGACATATTCTGGGATAGGGGGAGATGCTGTCAAAATTTTGATTCTTCATCGCTCGAGTCACAACAAAAACGATAGGAACATAATCAGATCAAAACAAAAAAATGTAAGAAAATTAAAATAACAAAAAATAATATAACAAAACGTAAAAAAAATAACATCAGATCAAAACAAAAATGTAATAAAATCAATTCAATAAAAAATAATGATGTAACAAAATCAAAATAACATAAAAAATAAAAAATTACAATAAAATCTAAATAATAAAATATAATAAGATCAAAACAATCAAGAATAAAAATATAATAAAAAAGATAATAAAAGAATAATGATAACGATCCTAATGAAATAGTTATGAGCCGTGCAAGATTTTTTCCTCGTCGAATCAACAAGGTTCGTTATGGACAATTTTCATTCCCCGTCACAAATAGTAAAAAAGGTATTCTACATTTTCATGCACGCATTAATACAAATTGTAGGCCATCAGACCGTTTTTTCGGACGATTAATCAAGAATTTTCTCTCTCTGGAGAGATGTAATTAATGTCGCAACCTTTATGATGTAGCGGGTCTCACGTTCTGACTTGATACACTATCGTCTGGTCAGTCAGACGGCGGACACACATTAGCGACTCCAAATATTTTAATTTTTTTGAATCCGAATAAATTGTCACCTCATGACTGGTACGTATACGCACAAAATAAAAAATAAAAATAAATAAATAAAAAATCTCACAGTGATCTACCCTATGGTGAAGAACTCTTGTGTAGCATCAAATGCATGTTCACTTATGATTGGGCTAGAAATGCCCCGTAGAAAATGAAAATTGTCAGGAAACCATCTGACCTGGTGCCCTCTCAGTTGGCATTTCCTTAATCACAGTCTCCAGCTCTACTAGTGTGAAATCCTCCTCTAACATGTTGAGGGTCATTAGACTAAGTGATCTGTTTTTCATTGGCCCATCTAATTCTGAAATGGTTAGTTAGGTGTGGAGCTATCAATGGACCAGTCTTGGTTGGGGCCTAGTTCATTAGTTTTAAAGCCTAACCCTGAGGTCAGAGCTATGTTGGGTCGGGTTGGATTTGGCCCGACTATTTTACTAAAGTGCAAGACTCGACCTCGGCTCTATCTGACCCAACATATTAAATAAAAAAATTAATAAAAAATAATATTTATAAGAATATAAAACTTACAATCTCATCTAGAGTTGTCAATAGGCCGGGCCTGGGCCAGACGTAGATCAGCCCTCTAAAGTAAAAACAAGAAGTTTCTACGGAGAAAAATAAAAAAAACGGGCGGGCCAACTCGACGGACTGACATAAAATCTCAAGCCTGGCCCACTTTTTTAATGGACTTGAGACTTTTAGTCCCCACTAAAAACATACGGGCTGAAAGGGGGTTGGCGGCCCGGGCCGATGTCGGGTTATGTTTATGGGCTCATTGGGCCGGGCTGACTCATTGACAACCCTAATTAGGCGCTTGCTAATGACCCCTCGTTCGACATTAATTCATTATCATCGGTGAGAAGTTCCTCTATCATGTTCCTCCTCCTCCTCTGTCCTGTTACAGCTTTAAGACGTATTCCTGCCTCCCTGCTGAAGCCACCTTACTCTGGTTTTTTTGTTTCCACATGATTTCTTCTAATTCGATGAACTCAGCCAGCTGCTAGGATGGATCCTGCAATTTCTGGCATTCCCGAGGACTGAGGGCAATTAGGTCTTCTTTGCAAACGAGTTCCTCCATATCAGCTGCTTGTTTTCTTGATAATCATCCGAAGGCTCCCCGCACTGTGCTGACTCCAATACAATAATGCCTTACTTCACTCTATTTGGTCACACACCAACTACGTGCGGTCACATATATAGTCCGTCACCTACGTACATTTTGTCTCGTGGCTCATAAGATCATATAGCTATCCTGACGTATTTAGCACCGGGTCACGTCCTAAAAGCTGTAATAACAGGTCACAACAGTGACAGATCATGACAAACCTGCCGAGCTCATCGATCGAAAGGCAATTAACTGATCAATCATGGTGGTCCCTCGTCTCAAACAGATCTTCTCAACCTAAGTGGCACACGACACGACATAAAATGGCCCAAAAAGAGAGGGGTTTCACACAGATAGGTAGATCGGCTGCGAACGGGCTGGCACGGTAGATGTGATTGTAATGGGCCGCGTTTATTTAATGGGTGGACCTGGTTTGGAAACGGACGCAGTCGTCCACTAGACTTGTTGGTGGGTGGATTCCCATGTCACTGTCGCTCTATTAACTTAGTAGGTTGATCAGTCTTCTCCATAAAGTAACATACTGGTTGCATGCCTGAAAATTAGAGTTCATAATTTTGTCGTAAATTCTTTTCCCATCTATTCATATGACATGTGGATGTGCTATGGAGGACAAAAATAGAGACGCACGCACTCTACAAGCCAAGTTTGCAGCACTTATAATTGTTCTTCTCCATTTTCGGTGCAAAGTGTTGGCGATTTCCATCCGGTACCATGCAGGGGAGGCATTCCAAATTTATTTCGATTGTAAGTATCTAACAAATTGAACAAACTATCAATTCTAAATTTCATAATTAACAAAATAAAGATGACATTTTTTTTTGGAAACATAAGCTATTCATTCATTTAACTCGGACAGAAGATACAAGCGAAGGACAAAGACATACATAGCCACATCCGGCCCACAATGGCAACCCATCGAACATACAAAGTCACAACCGGCCCACAACAACGACCTCCAGACGGAGAGATAGGAAAGCAAACTGTGAACATAACATAACAGAGATAACTCTCAGGAATGGGGAGCATCGAGGACAACGGGGATGGGGCTGCTGCTGGAGTAGGAAACGGGCATCATCCTCGAGGAGCGCAAAGCTACCGAACCGCACTATCTGATGGCGGTGAGACAAAGGTGCTCGGGAGGCCGTCACCTCGAAGGGTGAACGGGGTAAAAGCGCAGAGTCTCCGAGTCCTTTTGAGAGCGAGAGAGGAAGTCCGCAACCTGCAACACAGAACAAACCCACACAACTTCGGGTGCTCGAGTAGTCGCCCATCAACGAGAGAGACAGACACTGGGGGGTCGGAAGGGGAGGGGGAGACGGGATGGAAACAGGGAGAGAAGGAAACGGAGAGAACGGGGGATGATCACTAGGGGGGCGGAGACGGAGGGAGAGGGAAGAGAACGGAGATCGGAGGGTGGAGGCAGTGTGGTGGTATGTGAGGGGCCCAAAAACGGAGGGGGCGGGGCTAGGGGGGGTGAGAGAGAGGGAACTAGGGAGGGGGGTTTCGGGTAGAACGGGGGGGGGAGAAAGGGGGAACTGGGGGAGGGGGTTCTGGGTTGAGCGGGGGGACGGGACGGGACGGCGATCGGAGAACGGGGGGAGCGAGGGAGGGGACAGGGAGGGGGAGTGGAAGGCGGGTGAGGGACTGTTGGTGGAGAGGGGGGGCACCAGAGGCGTGAAGGCAGAGAGGGGAGAGGATACGCAGGGCGATGGAGTGAAAAAGTGGGGGAGCAAAGGTCCGACAAGGAGGGTAGGAAGGGGGATTGGGTGAAACGGTGGGGAGAAAGAAAGGGGAAGGGGGCGGAAGGACGACCGGCGGGGGAGGAGGAGCAAGGAAGGAGAGAGGGGGGGGAGGTTTCCATGGGGGATCGGGGGAGCCCCGATCTCTCCTGCCCGGTCCTGGTGGGGTTAGAAACCCCCCTGACAAAACCCTGCAGTGAGCTCGGAGGACTCACCAGGAAGAGGTCCTCCTGTAGAGAAGACGGAGAGAGAGAGAGGGGGGGGGGGAGTCCCCGGAGGGAGCTCCCCCCCGCCGAAGATCCGCAAGGGGAGAAGACCTCCCCTGCGACCGGGGAAGACGAAGAAGCCGCTGCGCACCGAGCTCCTCCGCGAGGCACTCCAAAACAAAGATGACATATACTTCTAAGTTGTTAGATAGACAATGCGAAATAATTTATAAAGATCCGAAAGTTACTTGTCTTGAAATCGGATCAACCGGGAAAAAAAAATTTGTACCTTCAACTTCATTTCTGGTTTAGCTAAAAAAACATGTCACGATCCGGAAACAAAAGGAATCAGTTAATGAACTTGAGGCATGCCTCGGTGATTCACCCACCTTCCCCTCTGATTATAATGGAGAGGTTGCAAGTTTGATCTGTCATGACCCAGAATCCGAGTACCGGAAAGGAATCGACGTGAGCTGAGGGATGAGCATCAATTCTTGCAGGTAGTCGCACTGCCAATAAGTAGACCACTTCTCACATCGACTCCTCGACATGCTCGAGAAAGTCAATTGATCAAACACACGATGAAAAAAATGAAATTTAATCAAGACACAAATCCCCCATGATTAAGGAGACACCAATATGCCCTCCAAGTGGCGGGAGAGTTCCACGCTCAGCCCGGCCAAGAATCTCACGTGTGCCGAGAATCTCGCCTTGTAGCATCAGGAAAGCTGCTGCTACCATTTAGTTAGCCCCTCCGGGCAACACATGCCTAGTGTCCCACTGGACCACGCTTGCTTCCTAGCACAGTTAGAAAACCATCACAATTGCAATTCATTACCCCTTGAGCATTGGCTCTGCTAATTGCCAACCATACTCTACCACAGCGGTTGAGCTGGCCACTACTGCACTCTCCCTTCCTATGCCTGTCTCTAATTCCAGAACCACTAACCTCTCAGAATGCATGCCAAGTAATGAAGAAATCACTAAAGATGCCAGGCTCGAAGGCTGCCACACCTCTGACGGCTGGACATTACTCCATTAAAATTGACCTTGCTGAAACCGTCCCACTCTTGACTCCTGGGTCTTCAAAATGCCCACCTCATGTGATACTGTTGCCTAGGCTACCACATCAGAAACCACCATGCAAACCATGATTGGTGCCTGCCGAAGCTCTGTCCTCAAGTCCCGAATCCGCCGCTGAACCTTCATATCTTTATCTGCCATTTCACACGGTGCATAATGGCCCAATTTTCACAAATCGGGCTGAGTACTAAACCACCATCATGCCATCCCAAATCAGATCCAAAACTAAGTCAACCTTTCCATACGCAGGCACGTAGGGCTTAAAGCTCGCTTGAACACCTCTACACGCTCCTGCTCCAAAGTCTGCCAAAATTGTCGAGATTGGAAAGTCTTCTCCAACTCCACAATGCATGATGAGAGTGTCGGGCTCAACAGTTAATAACTTACCAGAAGGATTCTCTACTCATCCAAGCACTCTCTCAATCATGACATCCACTCCACCACCTCAATCCATGACCTTGTCGCCTTAGGGGTTAGCTAAATCTCGAACTAGGGTGACCGGAATAGCACTAACTCCTTCGGAGTACATCCATGGCCACCTTGCAATGAACTATCCTCGTCAACCACCTGACTTCCGTGCTGGTACCTCCAATGTTGCACATATAAACTAACACATGCCGGTGAAAACTCTACCTAACTCAACACGTTCGGGGCCAGCACCACTGGAGGAGGTAACTCTCTATCTTGCTCCTCATGCCCCGCCGGTGACTCCGACAATGACCAAACACGTCTTCTCAACACTATGGCTACTCTCTAGCGTATACATGGAAAATGATGTAGTAAACAAACACAAAAATCCTATGCCAGTTGTTGACTGTACTGGATTCTCTGCACTCTTTTATACTGCAATTATTTCAAATTTTCATGCATATCCACAACCTCACTCTGATACCATCTGTCACAACCCAGGATCCGAGTACCGGAAAGGAACCGGCTTGACCCGAATCATGGCCCGCTACCCATGAGCCACGAGGCTCAGAAGGGTTATTTTGGTATTATGGAGATGCATTGGAATTCTAAATAATAAACCAAATAAACTATAGAATTAATTATTTAAATAACAAGAAATAAATTTATATTTTTAATTAAATAAATTGACTACATAGCCCACTCTACAAGTACAGTCAAGATAGAAGAAAGTGTACCCAAATCGTCAGACACGTCCCAGCTCTGGCAAGTTTGCAACTACGAATCATTATGACGATCCTTCGAACCTTGAGGAGGAGCTATTACACCTGAAAAGAAAGGGGTGAGCCTCATCTCATTAGCTCAGAAGGGATCCTACAGATCCCCACCATAAGAAAATAGTGGTATACAGCAACAATAACAGCACTAATAACAACCACAACGGTGATGACAGAAGGCGACAAACAAAGCTCTCTAAACGACTCCTACTGCCAACAAAACGTAAACCTCAACCTCGCGATCGGACATGCCGAACCAACGTGAAACACGACTATGCTACTAAAAGGAGAATCACAACACCTCTATCGTGAAGGTGTCCCTGTTGACGAAGGCCACAATCAAGACCTCGTAGTCTAAGGGTACAGTTACGACCTCACCATTGTGAACACTACTCAGTCTACGGGTGAAACCACGATGACTCTGTTAGGAACCCACGACCTCAACGTTAGGAAGATCATACGGAAGTCACTCAGGGAACCACGATCTCACTATCGGGAAACCAAAATCTCGAGTCAGGTGAATCATGTCTCGCCTGACGAGAGAACCTGCCCACTAGAAGCAATGCTGGATGTGTCCACTGATGACTTAATCTGTATCCTCCGGTGTCTCCTACTTGCCTCAACGCAGTAACTAAGACACTATACACAAGTAATCACAAGACAATGACTAGTTGGGTTTGCGCTTGTCAGGGCGCGTCCAAAGCCCCTAACCACATATACACACACAGACTGTCTGTTCTAAGTCGGGTCCTCTAGCTAGTTTTCCCCCCAACCGGACTCAGGCTGCAAAAGCAAGGGGCCCTATGGAAACTAGCTTAAAAACTTTCTCGCCAAGATAGCAGAACCACCCTCTCAGGTGGGTCAACACTGCATGTCGTAAAGAAGGCTACGACTAGTGGGGGGTCACTCGACATGGACCTCATAGAAGAAGAAACCGTCGGAGTACTGTCGGGACACTCACGCACCCATCGTAAGTATCTCGGAACACAAGGTGGCTCGGTGCCACTACACTCAGGACAGCTAACTAGACCGACTACACACTAGGCCATCGAGTCACACAACTCATCCCAAGGCCATTGCACAATACGACTCCATGCCGTCCAATCACCCTAGTCTAGAAAATAGAAGTCACAAATAGAAGGATTCACAAGGCGGCCCGCCGGGGTTATTCCCTCTCTAAGGGCGAAAAAGGAACCGCCAGCACCCTTGGCTGGGTTACAAAACTCATGGTCACTAGCCATACTCATGGCCCACGCGAAAACCACCTTCTGAGAAAACTAACACTGTGAGGGAACAACCCTCGGCACATACTAGGGCACACGATGACTCGAACTTGCACAACAAAGAAGCCCGGAACACACAGGGTCACCCTGACCTTCAAAACCACATGGGCACATATTTCAAACAACCACAGCCTCCTCAGACACCTAGAAACACATATCCGAATCAACGGAGGTGTCTGGGGTATTCACGGGACGAGTGATGCCCAAAGGGACCTAATAGGTCAACCTACACTGACCATCAGTCGACCCCAAAGTCCCAACGGTCGACCAATGCATTCCATTGGTTAACCAATGGCCAAAATGGCCAACCAACCCCAAATCCGTCGACTTGTAATACCCTGGATTCTTATCGGATCTTTCGGATCCTTTTCGGAGAGTTTCAGATCGCTTTTGTGGGTCCTGAGTTGAGTTTTACGATCCACGTGGATTTTTCTCTCGTACAAGTTACGGAACCCTATGGTGAGTTTATTTCCCAGTTCATCGACTCGAGGACGCTCTAGTTGCGATGTACTCGTTGAGAGAATCGTTTCGACTATTTTTACGTATTTTTTTGAATTAGTAGATTTTCGGCTCAAAAATCAGAATTTTTAGAAATTAGGAAAATTCCTAATTTCTTTTCCTTTTTCTTTCCTTTTCTTCTTTCCTTTTCTCATTTGCCTTCGCGACCCTCTCTCTCTCCCGTTTTCTCTCCTCTCTCGCCCTCCCGGCTCCGGCTGCAGACGGAGGAGGCTGGGGCAGGCAGTGGAGATGCCGTGGCAGTGATCGGGTGTGCGATGGGGCGAGGATCGAACCGTTTCTGGCGTGATCCAAAACGGTGGATTCAAAGCTGACGGTTGAGCTCGTGATGTGGTTTTCGGTGCGGTTTAGCCAGCTCGGTGCACGGAATCTTCGGTGGAGGTAGGGAGACGGATCACCTACTTCTCTTCCACGTTCCCTCGTAGTTTCGTGCCGAACGATGCGCATTCGAGTGGGTTTCTTTCAAGTTCGAGAAGATCATGCTTTTGGGGTGTGCGTTGGGTTCGCCAGAAAACGGCGACGGTTTTTGACTAAATTAGTTTCATTGTGACCCCCAACATGTCTATATTCCATTTTCGCTGATTTCGTGTTGATTGGTCATCATTTGGGGCCGGTACAAGTCCGGGAACCCCGGTGACCCAATTAGGGTCGATTCGATGGAATCGTCCGTTTCTTACGATTTAGCTATTGCATGGACCCCTTCTAGCCTGTGGAAAGTTATTTTTGTCAATTAGGTTTGTTTCACCTACGTTTAGACGCGTATGGGGCGTGGAACAGCCGAGATCGGCAATTTCCCCTATTTTCCTGCCGTATCGTGCTTGCGGTCATTTCAAAGACCGCTATAGGCCTCTGGCGGCCCCACGATGGACCGTCACGCTCCATAGTGTGTCGGTTAGTAGTAGGTCGGTTTAGGTTGGCGGCCCAACCTTTGACCACCTATTGCCTCTGGCGGCCCTATAGTGGTGCGCCAATCTCAATCATTTCTCGATTCTAGCGTATGTCGGTTCGGTCTGGCGGTTCTATCTTTGACCGCCAGAGCCTTGTAGCGCGCCTTTCTTAGGCCACTACATCCGTTTGACCAGGTCAATGTTTTAAGTCGGTTGGCCTTAGAGGCCTAACCTTCAACCGCCTCTTTGTTGTAGCGCGCCTTTGTTAGACTGCTACAGTCTGGTTGTCTTAGGTCAATGTCTTAGGGCGGTTAGTGTGGTGGCTCATATTTAGACCGCCTTAGTCCATGTAGCGCATCTATCTTAGACTGCTATGGTGGTTTAACTGGATAAGTTAGTTCGAGGCTTGACTGGGTGTAGCGGCCATATCTTTGACCGCCACAGTCACCTCGCGGCCTAGTGTAAGACCGCCAGAGTCTTTACCTCTGTGTGTGTAGCGGCTTCTTCCTTGACTGCTTGTGTTGCTTAGCAGCCGAGTGATGTACCGCTTGCGTCCTAGAGGATGGTTTACCGATATTTTGGTTTCTAATCATCTTGGCTCGACCTTGTGGTTTGTCCGTCGTCCCGTGGATGTCTCTTGATGTCCTATGAGGGCTATGACCATGATATAAGGTAGTAAGGCATGCCTTGGTTTCTGTACTGCCGTAGAATCGTTGTCAGGTTCTGGTAAACCCGGTGTGACCCAGTAGTTAACACATGACCTTGTGTGTGTCTCGGGTATTCTGGATAGATCGAGACAGTGGTTCTAGATGCCTTGAGATATCATCTTACCTTGGTTTGTGTGTCCAAGTGTGCTGAGGATCTTGGTGATTCCTCAGGTTTCTGTGAGTCATTTTATGTTGATGTGTCATTTCCTCTAGCTTAGGAATAGATCGATTGGTGACTTATTCCGCCATTACGCGACGATCTTGACTCCGAGTCGTGAGACTCAAGGATCGTTGTGTTAGCAGGTCTAGTTGTCCTGTCCTGAGTCTGTCGGTAGTTTGGTATGCTGCCTTGGTGCTTCGTAGTACATGCGATAGTGCTTTCTCGGCCTATCTTTACTCCAACACTCATATTTTTGAGTCTCTGTGTCTAGTGAGCCTCCACTAGTCGTAGCCTTATGACCTCGAGTGTCGGCCCACCTGGGAGTGGTGGTGGGGCAGTTCCCGAGATACGATTTTTAAGCTAGTTTTCGTGGGCCCCTGCTTTACGGTAGGGTCCTGCTGGGGAGGAAAACTAGCTAGAGGCCTGGTTCAAGGCAAGAGCCGGTGTGTGCACACATGGTCAGGGGCGTTTGGACGAACGTCGATGGACGTGACCCTGACTAGTCACTCGTTATTGTAGTTCCTATTCTGGTTCAGTGGGTATCTCAGTCTCCGTCGTTCTAGGCGTCTGTAGCGAGATACCTATGGCGTAGTGTAAGACGTCAGTGGACGCATCTGGCCATTCTTCTAGTGAGGATGTGCTTCCATCACGTGACACGTGACTCTCGTGTTCCTCGTGCGTCGTGACCTCTACAGGTTAGTCTTTTCATGGCCTTACCCGACGTCAGCGCTGTGTGGTATGCACAATGATCCAGTCGTGTATGCGTTTGCGCTTAGGGAGCGTACATGATAATCCAGTCGTGTAGGCTTTAGTGTTCCGTGTCCGTCTAGGTCTCTTCTAGGTCTTTTGCCTGTCTTTGTGGGCCTTCGCCTTAGGCCTTGTGTTCAGTCGACGGATCGGGAACTCCTGACTTTGTGAGAGCAGGGTTCGCCTTTCTGTTGCTGTCTGGAGTAGCTTAGGGAGCCAAGCTTCTCACGGTAGCCATGTTCTCGTTCTTTATGACTTTGCTTTTCCCTTTTCTTTTAGCTATTCTACTTCTGCTCCTGCCTTTACGCCTTTCTTTTACAGCTTTATAGTTGTAGTTTAGCTTTTCCTGCTTTACTACTCCTGCTATTTTAGATGTTGTTCTGTGTTACTGCGTATTTTTCAGTGGGGATCCGCGTGACCCCTACTGAGCCAGTGACACGAGGCTCACCCCTGCTTTTCAGGTGTGGTCATCTCTGCTTCCTTGCGGTTCCTGGTGTGGCGTGTTCGTAGTTGCCAGCGGTACCTGCGTCGGCCTTCCCCCGACCTCAGTGTACGTTTTTCTTTCTGTTGGACTGTACTTGTCTTTCCTTTGGACTGGACTCTAGTATAATTGTTAATTTCAACACTTAATTAAAAAGTAATTTTATTTCTGCTACTTTAGCAAACCTGATTAATGAAATGTAATTGCTTATTGTTACATCTGCGACTTCAATGTACTACACGGCATTCCTTTTATCCCTTCGGAGCTTTACAGCTCTTGGGAGGCTTCACGGGTTCCAAGAGGTATCGGGTCTACTCGGTAGTCCTGTCGGGTATATCCAGTATCTAGAGTCTGGGTCGTCACAGGTGGTATCAGAGCGGTTGTTGTGTGAAGTACATAGGAATCTAAGATATACAGTGTCCAGAGTCCTGAAAGTCCAGTACAGTCTTTCGTTGGCTTAGGTTTCACGATTCTTTGTCGCTTTGTTTTCCGCATGTTGTCTTGTGCTTGCTGTGTCAGCACTGTGCAAGATGGTTTTGCTCTCGTCAGGATGTGACGGGACGTCCTTTTTATCGTGGTGTTCATCTCGATCATGCTATACTTGGCTGAGTCACCGATAGGCTTGAATCTGCAGTACATTGTTCGAGATTTCTCCATGGCTTGTTCAGGTAGCTGATGACTTGTCGAGTTGGTGTGATGGACGTACACGTTCTTACGTTGTTTTGGTCATCCCAGCTTAAGTCTGTGCAGCTTCTGAGGTGTTTTGCTTCTGTTGAAGTGTTTGCTTTGTTGCCTCGATTGAGAAGATGCTCAAGCGAACCTAGGATTTTCCTTCCTGGTGAGCTACTGTTAGTGAGCTTGATGCTTCTCATCCTGTTTGGGGGAGTCTTTTCGAGGTAAGCCTTGGAAGTGTTGTCTTAGTGAGACCTTTGTCCTATGTCTACTTAAGTGTGGACAGTGTTTATTCTGAGCCTAATATGCTCCTTGGTTCTACGATTGCTTGGCTTTGGACCTAATCTTTGTGTTGAGAGCCGTTGTGCACCGTGTTCGTCGTGCCATGTCTAGCGGCCGATGTGTTGTAAAGGCTCATTTATTCTTTCGGGACGTAATGGTAAGCTGAGATTAGCCTCCCCAGGTGCTTTATGACGAAGCTGGTGCTCTTCTTCGTTTGCACTCAGGCTACTTGTGATCGGTTGTTAGCAGGATCAGTACTCGTGGCGTATTATATTGTGATTTTCATGAATTACGATGGCGCTGAGTGTGTGCTGAGATGTGGATGCCGAGGTATTTTCTGATGCCTATGTGCGTTGTTTGAGTGCGCAGTGGAAGCGTGTGGGCTGATAACCCACAGGTCGAGGATCGTTGGTTGTAAGATTCTGACCGGTCGAGAGAATTATTTTTCTGCATGTGACTTCGTCTTGGCTTCCTGTGCCTTGGTGTTGTCTATTGCCGTGCCATTATTCTTGAAGGCATTCTGGTGTTGGCGCTGGCATTTGTGAGTATTGGGGAATCTGTCGACATTTTTACTTGTTGAGAACACTATGCTCTGCATTTCTTTCTTGGGTGTTATGCTCTCAAGGCGTGATCGTGGTCCTTGAGATGCGTTTCCCAAGATCGTTGTCCTTCTTATTGTCGTGGGTCTCTCCTTGCTAAGATGCTCGTTGCATGACTAGTTTATCATAGTCGTGTGTTCAGCTGTTATTGTGCCTTGATGTGACCCAGCTTGCAGTTGTGTTCCGTGGTTCTGTGTTCACTATGGAGCCGAGATCTTGCAAGTGCTGTTGTTGTCGTTGTTTCCCTGTGATTCTGTCCGAGCATCGTGTGGACTATGATCTTGTCGGTTAGTTGTGCTGTACTCTTCTTTTCTGGTAGAGTTGGCATGTGACTCGATCAGATGTAACATCTGAGTGAGGACTGACTTAATTGTGCTTGTGGTCTAGTGCTGTCGTTGGCGTCCTGTGTGCCAGGTTTCGCTGTTGCGTTTGGCACTGGAGTCGAAGTGTCGAGCTGTCAGCTGAGAGGACTATGCTTCCTTGTTTAAGCTGATGCTTGCCGTGTTTGTCATTTTGTTTTTCCGATAGCTGTTGTCGTGGCATGGGTCGTGTCTCCTTTCTTGTGAGACGTAAGCGACGTTGCCTTGTTTCGGAGGTGTCAGACTTGCGTTCACTTGTGTGCCATGCTCATCTTTTGGATCGATTTCCCTTGAGATCCAGAGCGTGTGCTTGTGATGATGGTCTGGCGGTTTTCCTCTGAATTGTATTTTTCGAGATTCGTGTTGTTTCAAGTTGTGTCTAGGGGTTTGTTTGTCCCTGCTTCTTCTTGTTCGTTCCTTAAATTTTGAGGATGAAATTTCTTGAAGGAGGGGAGGCTGTAATACCCTGAATTCTTATCGGATCTTTCGGATTCTTTTCGGAGAGTTTCGAATCACTTTTGTGGGTCCTGAGTTGAGTTTTACGATCCACGTGGGTTTTTCTCTCGTACAAGTTACGGAACCCTATGGTGAGTTTATTTCTAAGTTAATCGACTCGAGGACGCTACAGTTGCACTGTACTCGTTGAGAGGATCGTTTTGACTATTTTTGCATATTTATCTGAATTAGTAGATTTTTGACTCAAAAATCAGAATTTTTGAAAATTAGGAAAATTCCTAATTTCTTTTCCTTTTCTTCTTTCCTTTTCTCATTCACCGCTGTGACCCTCTCTCTCTCCCATTTTCTCTCCTCTCTCGCCCTCCCAGCTCTGGCTACAGACAGAGGAGGCAGGGGCAGGTAGTGGAGATGCCGTGGCAATGATCGGGTGCGCGATGGGACGAGGATCGAACCGTTTCTGGCGTGATCCCAAACGGTGGATTCAAAGCCGACGGTTGAGCTCGAGACGTGGTTTTCGGTGTGGTTTAGTCACCTCGGTGCATGGAATCTTTGGTGGAGGTAGGGAGACGGATCACCTACTTATCTTCTGCGTTCCGTTATAGTTTCGTGCCGAACGGTGTGCATTCGAGTGGGTTTCTTTCAAGTTCGGGAAGATCATGCTTTTGGGGTGTGCGTCGGGTTTGCCGGAAAACGGTGACGGTTTTTGATGAAATTACTTTCATTGTGATCCCCAGCATGTCTGTATTCCATTTTCGCTGATTTTGTGTTGATTGGTCGTCATTTGGGGCCGATACAAGTCTAGGAACCCGGTGACCCAATTAGGGTCGATTCGATGGAATCGTCCGTTTCTTGCGATTTAGCTGTTGCATGGACCCCTTCCGGCCTGTGGAAGGTTATTTTTATCAATTAGGTTTGTTTCCACTGCGTTTAGACGCGTATGGGGCGTGGAACGGCAGAGATCAGCCATTTCCACTATTTTCCCATCGTATTGTGCTTGCGGTCGTTTCAGAGACCGCTACAGGTCTCTGGAGGCCCCATGACGGACCGTCACGCTCCATAGTGTGTCGGTTAGTTGTAGGTCGGTTTAGGTTGGCGGCCCAACCTTTGACCACCTATTGCCTCTGGCAGCCCTATAGTGGTGCACCAAGCTCAGTCGTTTCTCGATTCTAGCATATGTCTGTTCGGTCTGGCGGTTCTATCTTTGACCGCCAGAGCCTTGTAGCGCGCCTTTCTTAGGCCGCTACTGTCCATTTGACCGGGTCAATGTTTTAAGTCGGTTGGCCTTAGCGGCCTAACCTTCGACCGCCTCTTTGTTGTAGCGCGCCTTTCTTAGACCGCTACAGTCTGGTTGTCTTAGGGTGGTTAGTGTGGCGGCTCATGTTTAGACTGCCTTAGTCCGTGTAGCGCGTCTATCTTAAACCGCTATGGTGGTTTAACTGGATAAGTCGATTTGAGGCTTGACTGTGTGTAGCGGCCATATCTTTGACCGCCACAGTCACCTCGCGGCCCAGTGTAAGACCGCGAGAGTCTTTGCCTCTGTGTGTGTAGCAGCTTCTTCCTTCACTGCTTGTGTTGCTTAGCGACCGAGTGATGTACCGCTTGCGTCCCAGAGGATGGTTTACCGATATTTTGGTTTCTAGTAGCCTTGGCTTGACCTTGTGGTTTGTCCGTCGTCCCGTGGATGTCTCTTGATGTCCTATGAGGGCTATGACCACGATATAAGGTAAAGCATGCCTTGGTTTCTGTACTGCCGTAGAATCGTTGTCTGGTTCCGGTCAACCCGGTGTGACCCAGTGGTTGACACGTGACCTTGTGTGTGTCTCGGCTATTCTGGATAGATCGTGATAGTGGTTCTGGATGTCTTGAGGTATCGTCTTACCTTGGTTTGTGTGTCCAGGTGTGCTGAGGGTCTTGGTGATTCCTTAGGTTTCCGTGAGTCGTTTTATGTGGATGTGTCGTTTCCTCTAGCTTAGGATTAGATCGATTGGTGGCTTGTTCCGTCGTTACGCGACGATCTTGACTCCGAGTCGTGAGACTCAAGGATCGTTGTGTTAGCATGTCTAGTTGTCTTGTCCTGAGTCTGTTGGTAGTTTGGTATGCTACCTTGGTTCTTCGTAGTACGTGCGACAATGCTTTCTCAGTCTATCTTTACTCCAGCACTCGTGTTTCCGAGTCTCTGTGTCTAGTGAGCCTCCACTAGTCGTAGCCTAATGACCCCGAGTGTCGGCCCACCTGGGAGTGGTGGTGGGACAGTTCCCGAGATATGGTTTTTAAGATAGTTTCCGTGGGCCCCAGCTTTACGGTAGCGTCCTGCTGGGGGGGCAAACTAGCTAGAGGCCTGGTTCGAGGCAAGAGCCGGTGTGTGCACACGTGGTCAGGGGCGTTTGGACGAACGCCGACGGGCGTGACCCTGACTAGTCACTCGTTACTGTAGTTCCTATTATGGTTCAGTGAGTATCTCAGTCTCCGTCGTTCTCGGTGTTCGTAGCGAGATACCTGTGGCGTAGTGTAAGACATCAGTGGACGCATCTGGCCGTTCTTCTAGTGAGGAGGTGCTTCCGTCACGTGACACGTGACTCTCGCATTTCTCGTGTGTCGTAACCTCTCCGGGTTAGTCTTTTCTTGGCCTTACCCGAGGTCAACGCTGTGTGGTATGCACGACGATCCAGTCGTGTATGCGTTTGCGCTTAGGGAGCGTGCACGCCAATCCAGTCGTGTAGGCTTTAGTGTTCCGTGTCCGTCTAGGTCTCTTCTAGGTCTTTTGTCTGTCTTTGTGGGCCTTCGCCTTAGGCCTTGTGTTCAGCTGACGGATCGGTAACTCCTGACTTTGTGAGATCAGGGTTCGCCTTTCTATCGCTGTCTGGAGTAGCATAGGGAGCCGAGCTTCTCTCGGTAGCCGTGTTCTCGTTCTTTACGGCTTTGATTTTCCCATTTTGTTTTGCTATTTTACTTCTGATCCTACCTTTACGGCTTTCTTTTACAGCTTTCTAGTTGTAGTTTCGCTTTTCCTACTTTACTACTCGTGTTGTTTTAGCTATTGTTCCGTGTTACTGCGTGTTTTTTAGTGGGGATCCGCGTGACCCCTACTGATCCAGTGACACGAGACTCACCCCTACTTTTCAGGTGTGGTCGTCTCTGCTTCCTTGCGGTTCCTAGTGTGGCGTGTTCGTAGTTGCCAGCGGTACCTACGTCGGGCTTCCCCCGATCTCAGTGTACGTTTTTCTTTCTGTTGGACTGTAATTGTCTTTCCTTTGGACTGGACTCTGGTATAATTGTTAATTTTAACTATTAATTAAAAATTAATTTTATTTCTACTACTTTAGCAAACCCGATTAATGAAATTTAATTGCTTACTGTTATATCTGCGACTTCAATGTACTACACGACATTCCATTTATCAATTCGGGGCTTTATAGCTCTTGGGAGGCTTCACGGGTTCCAAGCGGTATGGGGGCTACTCAGTAGTCCTATCGGGTATATCCGATAACCGGAGTCCGGGTCGTCACACGACCAATCCACTGTATTGGTCGAGCAATACACTGAATCGGTTGACCGTTCCAGTGGATCGGTCGACCTTTCTTGGATAGATTGTATCACCGTGGCGAATGGCTGATCGGTCGACTGATTTGCCCAATCGGTCGACCATTTCCAGTGATACCAAAGCGTGACCCCCCCCCCCCCCCCCGAGGGGTCCTAAACCACGCCCTACTCACTCCTAGTGAGGGAGAATCATTCTCTAACCACTATACTACTGGGATGCCTCATCGAAACCTGGATTGATTCGACAAAGCCGTCGCTCATCCCAAAACATGTTTTTTACTCCTAGTATGGAAGAAAACCTTCTCTCGACCTCACCTCATCCTACAAACCATGGAAAATTAACATGTGCGGATTAGGGATCTGTCCCCTACCTCTCACGATGATTTTTCATGGCGATGATGTCATTTCCATGCGAAAATGCTCCTCGAATCACCGTCGGGTTCGCAAACTCGCAGATGAAGCTTGCCACACCACCGCCTCCGTTCCTTGCTCCCGTCCTCGCCCTTACCACCTATGTCACATCCCGACGTAGAAAATCGGAACGTAGTAGTTCTATCATTCATGTCAATCAGAGCACGATATTGCCACAAGAGACCAAATCATGAGAGTACAATTAAGTCAGGAATAACCACTTTATTGAAAAATTTTAAATTCCACTGCAACGACACGTACTTGTGGACTTTTCAGGAAGAACAATTCAACTTTTACATTAACATTTCACTATCAACTACTAATAACAACTCATGACTGACTCCTATCTAGAATAACAAGACGATAAAGATAGGACACGCAAAGACTAATGGGTTGCTACGCTCCAAGGTCACTCACGCCCTTCCCCGTTCGATTGAAGGTCCTCATCCGAGCTACTTGAAAAATGTGGAGAAACTGGGTGAGCAAGAGCTCAGTAGGAATTATATCTCTATGCCAGGCAAATTTAAGTAATTAACCATTTAATGAGATTCCAACGAGAAAATACACAAGGAGAAAATTGACTTAAATCAAAGCAATTATTGACTGAATGTAAACATAATAACAAGATGAAAGTTGACTGAAAGTAATGCTAAAACAAAGTAATAACAGTAGATAGAGGCAGTGTAGGTAACTAGAATTTTCAGGTGATTGGCCATGTCAAGCACGCATGTATAGTCACTGTAGACATTGATTTTCCCCTTTATGTACCTCTCCTACCCTTCTAGTGTGAAGAATGATTGAAAAGTGATGCTAAAGGGGTAGAAGAAGGTGTGTGGATGTGATCCCCACCAAGACACAGGTACCGGAGTACTACATACCTTGGAAAAGGGAGGACACTCGACTAGAAGAAAGCGACACTGGTACACGGTCTAGGACGGGCCGCCCTGTGGATAGCACGGCCTCTCGATACACCGTTCCAACGTTGAAAAGGGAAGCGGGATGAAGCTTGACTGGTGACAGAACGGTTCAGTAAAGGCCGTTGACAGGATCAGAACGGTCAGAGAACGACCGCCCTACTCTGCAGACGGATGGAATAAGACATCGTAATGCCGCCAGACCCCAAGTGGTGGGACTCGATCCTCCACCCCTTTCGGACGGCCAGAGGGGATGGGCCTCGTGCTGTGCTGATGCTGACCTATAAAACAACGTGGAGAACACAAAAATGCAACCCAATTTGCCCTAGGAAGTGTAGTAACTATAAAAAAGGATGGATAATAAATGCAATAACATGGAAGGGGCGATACCTGGGAGGTTTTTAAACCCCTATAGGGCATCAAAACAATAGGAATGGTGTGGAAATGACGTGAAATGGTGCAAAAACGTGGGGAGAAGATGGTGACAAGAAGCATGTAATGGGTGAAAGAACTATTAAAACCTGGACCAAACGCCAAAAACAAGTAACTACTCCCTGAACGGAGGCTTAGAAGGACGTAGAAAGCCTCCCTCCCCTACTATAGTTCGCTCAAAAGTTCGGTAGAGCTTCGCCGTTGTGGACATCAAAAATGTCGATGAGGATCATGTGGCATGCACGTCTCGACACTCGAGAGCGAGCCGAAGACGGGAATACCGAATACACCTCATGCCTTGCCCGATCAGGACGAGAACTCGCTTGGTGGTCCGCTACCCGTTAAAGAAACCCCCAAGGCGGAAGATACGGCTACAACTCTCCGACCGGCTATGCCGAGAGCTGAATCAGAGAAAAGTTAGGAACTCCGGCACAGTCTCGGGATGCACCGAAAGTCGCACAAAGTCTAGGACCGAGCCCTAGAGGCTGCAAATGGAATATCATGGAGGCCAAACATTGCAACTAGAACATTCTGGGAATGCCAACGTTCGAATAAATGGCTGCGACTTCGAAAAGAATCCATTTGATGTTTAAAACGGCGCGGAAGGGCCTTAAACCGGCGCGCTCTAAACCGGCGTGCCCCTTCAACATCCTAATCCGGCGCCCCTAAAACTGGCACGCCCCATTTCCCATTCGCCCTTGCTTGGGTCTTAAACCGGCGCGCCCCTCCAACAGGTCTTAAACCGGCGCGCCGTCCTTACTATGGTTATCCGGTGTGGCCACTGTCCCGTCTGCCCCCCGATACTCTGTTCTCCTATCAGATTCAGGGCAGGTTCTAGGGGGCATAGCATTCAATGCTACCGAGCTCTGTCTCCACATCTGTTCGACAGCGCAATGGCGAAGGCACGCATCGACGGTGGAAGCAGCAGAAGATCTCCCGGCAAACCCGCGAACGTCCCATCCTCGAAAAAATGCCAGTGTACTGTGCAAATCAACGGACGACACCACGGCATGTCAACTCCGGACGCCTCAACGAACGAGGAGGAAGATGGCGGGAGTTCCTTCTGTCCGAGCGAAGAAGGGGCAGCCGGCTATATATACTCTGCATGTTCGACAGAGAGAAGATGAGGGGCTATTGAAAAGAGGAGGGAGGCTAGAACCCCCAAAGGGCGATTGAAAAAGAGAAGAGAGGGCCACCCGAAGAGAAGAAGAAGCTTCGTCCCCGTGCCGGAGAAGAGAAGAGAAGAGAAGAGAGGAGAGTGAGAGGTGAGCTCGGAGGGGGGGGAGCTTGTGCTCTGTTCCCCCTCTCCCATTGATGTATCTCATCCTCTTTCCCCCTAAATGTATTTCTCTCTACCCTAGGGTAGATCCCCCTTCTGTATTTCAACCTTCCCCTTCTTGTGGATGAATAAAAGGAAGTCTGTCGGCAAGCACGGTTCTTGGCTTTAGCTCCCGTCCCCCGTTTTCTCCCTATCTTCCATGCATCCAGGGTCTTTGAAGCCTGCCTCTCCGCGGCATGGCCTTCGAAGGAACCCACATGAGGATGAACATTCATGGCCCTTCGTGGCATACATTTGTCCCGCTTCATGAAACCATCACCTGTGAGCCGTGGGAGCTCTTGAAGGCTAGTCCTCGAGCTTTTCCACACTCACATTTGGGTTATCGGACCGCTGTGAGGTCTGGATTTGAGGTTCACCCCGGAGCAATCCGTTTGGTGTTCCCCTATTTGTCTCTGGCAAGCCTCAGTCCGGGGGAGGTGCTGCCCAAATTTTGCCAGAGGAAGACCACGTAAGAACAGAGAATACGTAAGAACAGACAAACGAACAAACTAAGCCCCTGAATCAAGCTAAATCTCTGAGTTCTTGCACAAACTCTTCTAACAAAACACTTGAATCCTCAGGCTAATTCACCCTACCAAATAATTTAAATACTTAAACTCTCTTTCCACAAGCTTAATCCATCAATAAGATGAATAAATCAATCAACAGATTAACTTGCAGGTGAAAGAAACAAGAAACAGAGCCAACAGAATAAAAGAAAACCTCATAGAAGCGTAACCTGGCGCGCCCTAATCCGGCGTGGGCTAATCCGGCGCGCTACCCCCCCACGCCGGTTTAGCCCCACACTCAAATCCACTTTGGAATTCCTGAGATGAATAGTGCCCCCTCCCATTCCTATTTGGAGCCCAAACCGGCGCGCCTCCCCTTCTTAGGCTATTCTGGCGCGCCCCCTCTCCCTCCTTGGCATTACCTTAAACCGGCGCGCCCCCCTCCCTTGGCCTTGAACCGGCGCACCCCTTACACCTCTTATTCCGGCGCGCCCTCCTTTGTATCATGCTAAACCGGCGCGCCCCTAGTGTCCTCCTAAATCGGCGCGCCTCCTTAACACAAAAAAGGATAAGTAGCCAATAAAAAAAGGGAGAAATATTCAAAACTAAAAAAAATGAAAAAGGGATCAATCTTAATAAAAAAGGAAACAAACGCCATCACCCTTTCTATAATCAAATTTTGTTCCGGGGGCGCTGCCCCTGAAAACCCCGCGACCTGATCGCACAGGTCGATCCGCGTGCGAGGGCGCACGTTGGCAAGTTTGGGCTTCACACCTAACGATTCACTTCCCCGGACTGTGCGCGAAGAGAAAAGCAATGACGCCCTGTGGCATCAGACGTGGTCCTCGGAAACCCTGATATGGCCATAGTCCGCAACCACCTCGGGCCAATAGATCATCAGCTTGACTCACCTCTATCGGGATCTAATCCCGCATCCACATTAACCTTGCCGTATCTGCGACAGACATTCGTACGGTTTTGTCACCGTCTTTTATGTTACAAACACGGACTTCTATCCGAATAAGAAATGGTCCGTTAGTGACCGACATATATATACTGGGATTTAATCCCGCACCTGCATTAAACTTGCCATACTCACGGCAGACATTCGTACGGTTTGGTGAAGAGAAAAGTAATGATGCCTCACTAGATCGGACTTGGATCTCGGGATCCCCCACCCGGACGTGACCATGATCCGAACTTATCCTGGGCCAATAGTTTGTTAGCTCGACCCGTCTTCATCGAGATCCGATTTCGCACCCACATTAAACTTGCCGCACCTACGGCAGACATCCGCACGATTTTATCATCGTCCTCGACGCTACTAATACAGACCTCCGTCCGAATAATGAATGGTCTGTTAGTGACCGGCATATATGTCGGGATCTAATCCCGCGCTTGCATTAAACTTGCCGTACTCACGGCAGACATTTGCACGGACTCGCTCCCGTCGCCGTCTTGTTTTCTATACGGACCTTTGTCTGAACATAAAATGGTCCGTGTATGACCGACAAAATCCGAATGGAATGAGGCGGCTCTCGTCATCCCTGGACCCTCCGCATGGGAACATCAATGGGGCCTTCATGGGTTATGCTTAGACCTCGGGTCTATCCCAATTATGGCCATTGTCTCACCCATATCCTCGGCCTATAGCTCGCTCTCTTCGGACACGTTTTGATTTTGGGATCTAGTCCCGTGACTCTCCCCGTTGCCCTCCGGCACCGAAAACATTAATGATGCCCACCCAAGCCTCGTTTGGACCGCGGGAGGAGCCCCCGGCATGGTCCTGACTCGATCTTGCACCGGGCCAACAAATTCGTTGGTTTCCTGCTACGCTAACCGAGGTTTAACCGAATGCTTTCAGTGCCTCGGAATAATATATTTGCCGTATCCCGGCATACATACGTTCCGGGTCTTCCTGCAACGATTGCGATATTTTCAAGCCGGACACCCGCCCGAATGCCGAATGGTCTCTCGAGTGACCGATATGTTTCGAACGTTCGCTTCCCAAGACATAGGGCTTTCCAGCTAATTCAAGGGATATTTCCCCATTGCCCCCTTGGCACCGGAAACATTAATGACGCTCACGCGAGTCAAACTTCGACCGCGGGGGGCCCACCGCAGTATGGTCGCAGCTTGCTCTTGCACCGGGCCAACAGATTTACCGAACTTTTGACCGCACTAACCGAGATTTAGCCGAACGCTTTCTGTTCTTCTGAACAATAAATTTGTCGTATCTCGGCATACACATGCTCCGGATTTCCCGCGACAACCGTGATTTTCTCGAGCCGGACATTCGTCCGAACATTAAATGGTCAGTACACGACTGACATGACCGCGAATGGTTTTCTTCTCGCCCTCGCGCGAGGATTTCAATACCTCGTAATAGACCTTCCATGCAATTGATTTCTTGGCCAAGAGGCCCTGAATCCCGGCGATTAATCAAGGGTGTTCCCTCGCATGGGGGATGTAAATGATGTCATGACCTTTATGGCATGGCGGGTTCTGGTCCCGACACGAACTACACAATCGTCTGATTAGTCAGATCGAGCGCACAATAAATCGTCACTTTGTGACTGGCACGCCCATGCACTTAATAAACCCAATAAACAAATAAATAATGATTTTAAATAAAAAGTGCGTCCACAGCCGTCGATGTTGGATCTCTCCTTTTCAAGCTTGGACTAAGGATACTATTTATAGATCCCTAAGAGTCCAATCTCGAAATTGGATTTTCCAATGGATACTAATCTGAGTTTTCAAAACAAAAATCGTGGATAACACTCTTATCTCCCACCCAAATCGAACGGCACCTCATTTGGTTGAGAAACCGCGGAGCAAATGGTGGAGGAAGGTGGAGGAATAACCACGGGTAGAGAGAGAAAATCTCAAACAATCCACAGGTTTCGAGCATGTACACAGTCGCACGATAGACCGCCCAAACCATTACACTATCCAATGTTAGACCATGCAATGCTGTCCGTGATAAATACATAACAATGTGAAATTATCCAATTATCCACCAAACTGACCGACTATCACGGCGTTGGGCTATTGAGGATAAAACGGTCTACTGCTAGACCACTCAGTGATTAGAACGGTCCAATGCTAGGCCGTTTACACATGTCGGTGATAAATCCAGAAAGATAGGATAAATAGATAATTATCAGAAAAAATCAACGAGCTTAGGACTCTGGGCTCTGGACGATCTGACGACTGGCCGTTCAATGTTTGTAAACGGTTGAACCAAGATCGTGCCAATGCTTGTCGGTGGAAATTCAGAAAATCAAATAAATACCCAATAAATAATTAAACGGTTCAGAGAAAACCGCCCAGTCACTGAACGGATAGTCGCGAGACCGCGTACATCCTGGACGTTTGAAATTGACAAAACGGGGTAAATGAGCGCATTTAATCCAAAACCAAGCAAAATCGAGGCCCATTAAGCCCGAATCCGAGAGCAAACCTTGCTAGGGAGGGAGATACTCATAAAATAAGTCCAAGGACATGCCTGAAAATAGCCCAATGAGTAATGGACAACTCGAGACATCAACAAATGATGGTAAGTTGAATGACTCAACTCATAGGTAAAAAACGGGTGTCAACATATGCCCCTCCTTAACGTCCTCTTTGTAGGGGGGCGAGCGGAGGTGAGGTGAAATAGAACATGGAGATGAAGCATAAATGAAGCGGGGTGGACTGAAAAGCGGATGTTAAGGTAAAAGACACCCGTTTCATTACCAACGAGCGATAGGAATCTTCCGAAAAACCCTGAACCAAACACAAGGAGCAATCGAACCAAAATGACACTAGTCTGGAGAAACTAACTAAATGAAAAGAAAAACACACGTTCAATCTCATGGGAGACACAATCCCTCGGACCAATGAGGAGACCGGAAAAGCAGCAAAAAGAAAAGAAACGGACTAAAACTCCAGACGGGGACCTTCAATCAATCAAATAAGGTGAACGGATTAGAGAAAGCCTTCCAACTCTGAGTGGAATAGTTCCTTCTTACTCGAAACCATGAATGCACAATTATCCATCATAAAAGAGATACTTTCAGATAAATCATGAGTCATGAATGCTCAAAAAATGCGTATGATGCATGCTGGGGTAAAATAAAAGAAATCATTAAAACGAATGCAAAGAAAGCCATAAAATAGAAAATACTCGAGAATATTATTGCTAGACTGGGGAAATCAGGGTCAAGATACTATCTGCAACCACAGCGTGCGAGATAGAACCATCCTCCCCTAATTTCCCTGACCTAACGGCCTATCCGATGATTAAACAGGTGAACCTAGATCATCATTGTTAATGTTATAGGGGAACATCAGATCCTAGAACACGTAGATAAGCAACTGGTTCTCGAGATAATATAGCATAATACCATATAGTAATGCAAGAAGGGATATAGGGGTAGAAGGTCATACCTGACTTACCTGTGCAGGCGAAACGGTATTTTTTGGATTTTTGAATAAGATACAACCACATGAACAAGCATGAGGATAACATAACATAACTGAACATTAATTGAACATAACATTACAAAAAATATAACAGCGTGACAAACATCATAAGAACAAATGGCAAGCTTGCGTGAGATCGAAGAATAGGTGGAACAAGATAACACCACAACAGGGTGGGACAAGGACATGCTGGGACAAAGACACGTGGGACAACACCACAGGGGACATAAGACAACACGTGGGATGACACGGACATGGTGAGACAAAGACACGTGGGACATAAGACAACAGGTGCGAGACATAGACACTGTTGTGCCCCTGTGATCATTTGAGTCTTCCTGTGGTTTGGGTCATTTGACATCGTCTTGTGGTCATTTGAGTTATTGGATATTCTTGGTTTTGATAATAGCTAAACACTATAAGTCATTATTGTTTTAACTCTCATATGACTGAGATACGTGATGTTTTGTTCATGACAGATATGCCAATGAATTGCCAAGGAATGAAGTGGAGATGGCAAATGTGAAAGCTCAATGTTGCGCCCTCGCACGTGGATTGACCTGCTCGATCAGGTCACAGGGGTCAAAGGGGCAACGCCCCTTGCAGGGGTTTTCGGGGGCGGAGCCCCCGGAACAAAACTTTGATTATAGGAGCGATATAATCAACAGAAATCTTCAAGACTGTCAAGGGTGATGCCACAGACATGAACGGGCTGCTAAAAGAGTCAAGCGATGGAGCTAAAGCAGTTAACGGACCGACCTGGGAAAGCCCGGGGTCTGCCCAGCTGGCGGTCGACCGCCAGCACAGGGGCGGTCGACCTCCCCAGCCAGCAACCCCCAGATTACAACTCTTTCAGTAGCGATCGACCGCCAGCCCAGTAGCGGTCGACCGCCAAAAGCTGCAGGTCGACCGTCAGCCCCGAGCCTTCAATGTTGACTTTATTTTTCACTTCGAGAAGAGCCCCTTTCCTTGTATTTGTTTAACCCCAAAGTCACCCAATCTTCCATAGATTGTGGATCTGGTTTGGGGGATGTCTAAGGACCATTCAAAGGTTATAAAACACATGTAAGAGGGTTAGAAACCCTAGTTGATCATTTGTGAATCCAAGGGAGATCAAAGGAGGCTACAAGGGTGAGAGGAGTTTAAGTAGTGTAGCCGTGAACAGTACTCCAGGAAGAAGTTCTTCATCAAATCCTCAAGTGATTTAAGCTACTTGAAGAGGAGATCAAGCCCAAGTCAAGAGAAGATAAAGCTGCATCCTTCATCCTCTTCATCATCTCAAGGGTGAT
This sequence comes from Amorphophallus konjac, assembly GCA_022559845.1. Taxonomy (NCBI): domain Eukaryota; kingdom Viridiplantae; phylum Streptophyta; class Magnoliopsida; order Alismatales; family Araceae; genus Amorphophallus; species Amorphophallus konjac. The sequence continues at coordinate 163,390,010 of CM040125.1, read as the reverse complement.
CTAAACTGCATCCTCAAACCTCTTCATCAACTCAAGAAGATCAAAAGGAAGATCCAAGCTACATCCATAGTCTTCCTCATCAACTAGAAGAGATTCATGGAAGATCATCTCTCAAGGAAGAAGACACCATCGAAGCATCAGATTCAAGCTCCTGCAACTCAGACAATATCTTTCTACTTTGAGCATATTCTATATCTTGTTTGAGTGATTTCGTATTTGTTCTCTTTTCATTTCATTCAAATAATTGAAACTGAAGATCGTCCCGACCGGTGGTTAGTAGGAAGGTAATCGGAAGTTGTCCGATCTGCGGTGTTGACGTCCCTATTGGTTGTTAGTAGGAAGGCAATCGGAGGTCTTTCCAATTTGCGATTCAGTGCGTGGCACCAGTGGAGCCTCACCGGATTTGGTGAGGGGTGGACGTAGGACTGGGGATTCAGTCCGAACCACCTTAAAATCCTTTGTGTTGTGGTTTGTTTATGTTCGTTCTAGATGCATGCTTAGGTTCAATCTCTATATTGCGTAATCATCTTGCTAAGCAAATTGTTGTGTCCTTCGTTAAGTTAGTTATATTCCGCTATAATTTATTTTATCTAGCTATATAGAGGGTTGCATTGCGAAAAGAGGGGCAGATCTATTCACCCGTCCCCTCTAGATCCGTTGTCCACTACTCAACAGACACACGAAACAAAGACATGACAGACATAAACACGTATGACAACCAACACAGGGGACAAAAGATAACAAACACATTCTTCAATCAAAGCCCCAAGATCGGATGAAGCAGAACTTGCCAGGTTCAAAATCGTGAGGCAATGCCCTCTCATAGAGACATGATGAGATGAAGCGAGAGTTGAGAAGGACACAAGCTCCAGAACAGATTGAGAGATATAGATTGAAGAAAAGAGAACAGATCAGAAGTCGTGAACAGGAGGCAGAGCGAATGATAGAGCAAGGAAACTTGAACACCTGTAACCTGCACACTTAGCAAACAGATCATGTATCCGTCCTCAAAAGAAATAGATAGAAAGGAAGAAAAAGATAAATATTTTTAGATTTTTCAATTTTCCTGATTTTTTTCTTTGAATTTTCAACGATATTTGATTTTTTTAATTTTTGAATAATATTTGATTTTTTTGGATTTTTCATAATATCTCATTTTTTTGGATTTTTGGCAATATTTCCTTTTTTTTGAATTTTTTTCTTTTTTTTTGAATTTTTGATTTTATGAAATAGCAATCTGCAGCACCCAAAGATGGGCTCGACCTACTAGCTAGGGACCGTCATTCCTACCCCTCTCATTAAAGGCTTCCCTTAAGCAGGGCGTGCATATGAGGGTGGCTTACCACAACCAACTACCTCTAAAGAGCGGTGCCCCTACTAAGGCCATACCAATGATACAACCCAACATAAGAGGGAGAAATATAAGAAAAATTGGAGACAAGCTTTATGCAGGATGGGAGATATTAGGACTCGACGTCCTTCCAGGGCATTACCCCTCAAAGATACAGTATGTTGCGCCGGGACTTTGTGTCTTTAATTTTTAGACCCATATTTATCAGGCACGCATGCGACCGGGCTTCTGACGTCCCGCGGGGAACTGTACTGCCACTCTTTCCCTGCCTTTGATTTCCATAATTTTGCTTTGATCAGATCATTGATTTATTTTTGATAGCTCTTATTGGCTAGATTTTACATGAACGCCCATTTTTATAAGGGTCAAGACTGCCCCTATTTGAGACCTCTCTCGTATTAGGGAGTGCCTAGGTTAGTCATCTCATCCGTCAATCTCTTGCCCCTGCACTCGGCTGAGCAGAGATAATGAAAGTCCTTTATGCATACCCATGGTATGGCCAAAGCAGCAGCGGTGTGCCTCAGAGAGATCGGCTATGGCTTGCCGTGAAGTGTGTGAAAAAGACGTATAAAGGTCACCCTCAACAATCGGGGAAAGAAACTAGACTCCTAGTGCAGAGCAATCACCAGCCTAAAGATGCTGCAAAAGCTAACTTTTTTATTGGACATAATTAAGATCTAATAAAGCCACTCAATCATGTTAAGGAATTAGCATTATAAGTATTATGAGCATGAATATTAGGAATAAATAATTAGAATGCAAGCACATTCTTGCACAAAATAAAGATACCTTTGCAAATTCATGGCGTGAAAACCGGCATCCTGAAGCGATCTCGATCATCGGGCTTGGAGGAGCGCGAGTAGCTTTGTATTCCTTGCTTGCCAAGATAAAGGATGAAAGGAGAGCAAAGGATTAGATTCCTTGACACAGAGGAGTGGCAGACATCATACTGGACGAAGAAGGGATAAAAAGGAAGAGAGACGAGGGCTAGAACTCCCTTGTTAAGGCACTGAGGCCCTGATAACAAGGAACCATATACATAATAAACAGGGATTAACTGAGATCAAGGCGGGCTAAAGTCTCAAAAATAGCATGAAAAAGGGTAAGAACCCCGAAAGGGTGAGGAGGAGTAAGAAGAAAGGGGAGAGTAAGAATCATCCGATGTGATCAGAGAAAAGGAATAGCGATCACCCGCTAGAGGCGGGGAAGAAGAAGCATAAACACCCGACAAGGTCGGGGAAGGGAAATGATAGACACCCGATAAGGTCGAGGAAGAAGAATGACGGTCACCCGACAAGGTCGGGGAAAGAGAATGAGAAGTGGAACCCGGGAATACCGGAGGAGAAGGATCAAAAGAAGCCCTGAAAGTGAGATGAAAGGATGACATAGGCCGAGGCCTAGAATCATGAGAAAATGGAGACTCTAGAGGTTCCGGATGAGGGGAGAAAGAAGAATGGGAGTTTGCAGACCCGAAAAAGGGGAGAAAATAATAGAAACTGGATTGGGAGAAGGTAAATACACCACCCAAGGGTGGGAGCTCAGTAGAAGAAATGATGAATGGAAGAAAGGAGAAGAAGAAGTAGTGGCCCCTCGAGTGCACAACATGCAGCCTTTGTACTTGCGTCGTCGCCTCTTCTTGGCAGAAACTGTCTTGTGACAAACCCGCCTTGTAGCACCCTGAAAAAAAAAAGTTAGGAATAAAATTTCCTAAATTGATTAAAACTTTCCTAGAAATAATCGATTATACTCTTAATGGGAATTAATACTCAAATTATAGCTTAACAGCCAAATAAATGAGCCGCAATATTAGCTAGCATATTAACAATTAAAAAAAATGTATAAAACTTTGACTCATACCAATAATGGGCTTAAAACATATATTGTTTTATAAAAACCCCAAAATAGTGCCCAACTAACAAGCCCACGTGAGTGTCTCACCCGATCACCCATTTTGAACCCAAACCCAAGTATTATTAGCTAATAATAATAATATATATATAAGTAAAACTAAACCATATATAAATGGGCTTGAAACCGTAATACCCATACCCAAAACAAGTCTTATAAAAATGGCCCTATTAAAACTCTAGAACCCTTAAATGGGCTTCCCATAGGTAGATTACCAAGGCTCTGCATTTAGCTCGTATTGAGGTCATTAGTTAGATGATGGGTTTTCGAGAGCATAAGTATATATATATATATATAATGGGCCTTTTAAAAATGCATGACCATGTGTCGCGTTCGAAGATGCATAAGATGTTATAGGGTTTTTACAGGATGAATATGGGAAAGCGGCTGTGGGTTTTTAGTTGGATGAACTCAAATATAGGAAGGATACTCCATCGTGGGAAACCGTAAACCAAGTAGGACTCTTAGATATAAATCTTATAAATACACCCCCACGAAGAAACAGCCTTGCAGCAGCTTATGCTGTGATCCTAGGAAAGATGATGCCGTGGGATATCTTCCTCTGCTTCCTCTCTTCTTCCGATCGTCCTCCTCTTCTTCCTTTGCCACCATCCTGCTAGCTGATACGAGAAGGGGCACTCTTTCTCTTCCATCTTCATCCTGTTGATCAAGAAGTCCTTCATCTCCATCCTCTGTTTCGAAGTTACTGAAATAGAAAATCGTTCTTCACTGTTCATCATCATCCAATCTACCCAAAAGGTAGGTGTTCTCTCTACCAAGCCAAATTAATTATAAGATATTGCATGGTCATGTTCTTTTAGTTGTACGTAGGTTTTCTCAAGTTTCGTAGTCCAAACGAAGTTAATTCATGATTTGTCTCAAGTATCATATATTCTATATCATGAATATATATGATTTGTCTCAAGGATTCTAAATATATATTTAGAATCCTTGTATTTTTCTCCTAATTATCATATATTCTATCTTCGTAAATTATTTTAAATAAATCAAGGTGTCTTGGAATGTATGTTTTTGAAATATCTTTCAAAATCCATATTTATTAAAATATGTAACAGAAAATTATGAAAAATTATATATTTAGAATCCTTGTATTTTTTCCTAATTATCATATACTCTATTTCCGTGAATTATTTTAAATAAATCAATGTGTCTTGGAATGCGTGTTTTTGAAATTATTCAGATAAATAGATATAAATGTGAATTCTTGTTAAATAAATTCAGTTAAAAATCATAAAATTAACGTCCCTCCAAGAGGACGCTAATTAATAAATGACGCCACCTATGGGCGTCAAATAATATAAGTTTATTTAATTATAGTTAATTATAGAATTGGATGGACATGAATTCTATAATTAACACATTCATGTTCTCACCGTTTTCTCCCGATTTTGACCCATACCGCGGGTCTTCTGGCACTCTCATCTCACGTCCGTAGATGGAGTCCCTGTTTCATGATTGGTTCACGTATACACCTCAACTCTCGGTGACGTACGAGCCCTCCGTTGGACATTCCGTTCCTTCGGACTGACAAGTTAGTCATTGAGACCTCCGTAAGTCTCCACTAGCCTTGAATTCCCTCAAGGCAGCCGAGCTGGTTGTACCCTAAAAACCCTGGGATCTGATCCGTGTCACTTTGGTTTTTCGTTAGTCTTGACACTCTACTCCTTGTGGAATTTTCTTGTCATCAATTTGAGAACATAACCCTTTGACTCTGTATTTGGCCAAATCTGATTCTGAAACATTAAGGGCTATGGGTCCGCGACTTTTCAGTGCCAGGTAGGACGGAAGTCCAATTCTGTAAACCATGAGAATTCTGGGTGTGGCATTGCACCAAACTCTGTACATCTGTTATATTCTGTTATGCTGTTGTATCTGTTATTCTGCAAACTCTGTTAATTCTGTCAATTCTGTCATTCTGATAATTTATTGCTCGGTTATTCTGATAATTTAGATATCCTGCTAGATTGTTTAATTCTGCTTATATTTATTGAAACTCTATTATATTCTGGCCAATTCTGAAGTTATGTTCGTCTGCGTATCTGTCCTTGTTATATTCTGATAGCTTGTCATTGACTCTGCATGGGAATTCATCCCTATTTCTCTTGAGCTCGTAACTACCTTTGACTTTAATATTCATCTTTCCTGTTAGATTGATCGTCATGATTTTCTAGTTCCATGCCTTGCATCTTCATGAACATGTTAATTGGCTAATCACTTATATTCTGCTTGATGAGAGATGTAATTCCTCCTGAGCGTTTCGCTCACCAGCCTATCCTTAACGTTTTTCAGGTAACGACATTGAAGATAGTCCATCAGATGGGGAAGGGCAAGAGTGTTGAGCGTTATGGAATCGAGTCTGTGTCTTTTATCTTCTTGAGTCTTGTCCTATCAGTGAGTCTTTTCCTTTTTATTAAGAGTAATGAGTCTTTTTATTTAAATATGTAAGTGAGTCAAGAATTGTAAGTTTGACATTTGATATTAAAAAGAATTATATTTTCATCATTATTATCTAGCCTTGAAGTTGTGTCTTATGAGTTGCTCTGATTATTCACGACTGTATCGCTGCCACGTTCCGACCAATACGTTCCGCTGCTATCGGATCGGGGCGTGACACGCCTGGCACGGACTTGGACCTTCGGCCTTCTTATCTTGAAACATCTTTCATATAACGGGCCCACCTGGCAGACGTCCTAGCCCAGTCATGAATATGCAATTTTGTCGGGGTGGCTGCCCCTAGACACCCGGTGCTAACCATAGGCAGACATTCTTGAACAAGTAACTCCTTAGGATGAACATCAGGAAACCATAGAGTCTTGTCACTCGGTATTAGCAACATGAGATTCGGCATCTCCATTCGGCAATCGGGCATGAAGCATATCTCCCTTACCAGAAGAGTAGGACAAAACTGAGGGAGTGTAATGCGCGGCGTTGACGTGGCCGATTCACCAATAAACCGAGGGAGATTGCATAACGAGTGCAGAATGTCCTTGGAAAGTGTAGAAGATAAGGCCAATTACCCCTTGTATGGGGAATCCATCAGGCTCCTGGCGGCCGTATGGGTTAGCATAATCTGAGTAGAGAACACCTCTCGGCCAGTGAACTGAACAACAATGGAGCGAGGAGAAATAACAACATCGATAGTGAATCCCCCAGCGAGCAATGAGATTGCCACCGGCCTCGCTTATGAAGAAACTGGCACTAGTGCAAGTGAACTCTTCATTGTAACCATTTCTGAAAATGCAGGCTCATTATCCCAAAAATAGCCAGGGACCAGGGCCCGGATTGGCATGCGGCAAATGATATCATGAATCTTGAAATGCACAATCAATACTTGGCTCGGCTCATTATCTCCCTGGGGACCAGACCCAAGGGGCACTAGAGATAGCACGTACCCACTCCGTGGGGTGGAAAGGGATGGAGAAGTGGAGGTAATAGGCTTGGAAGGCGTGGGTAAAGGCTCGGAAGGCGTAAGTAGGGGTAAAGGCAAAGGTGAAGGCGTAGGAGAGGGTAAAGGCGAAGGTGGAGATGTGGGTATAGGTATAGCTTGCTCAGGCTCGAGCAACGATGGCGAAGGGGAGGGTACAGGCGGTGGAGATGGAGGAAGTGATGGAAGAGGGGTCGCTGGGAGAGGAGGCGGTGAAGACAATGGTGATAGTGGTAGGGGTATTGGAGATGGTGGAGAGGGTGATGAGGTAGGCAACAAGGTGGACACAAGCATAGGGGAGAGAACAGGTGATGGAATAGGTGACGGAGCGGGTGCAATACCAGATAAAGAATCACAGGGATGCCCCTGGTCTTGTAGTGGAGATGGCTTCCTGGGCGGCACTTCTTGCTGCTGTTGCTGCTGCTTATTGCGGAGATTCAAAATAGCTTCATGCATGGCGGCTCAATCGATCCTCTTATTATCTTCCGGGCCATAAACGAGTTCCTGAAACTCGGGGCAATCCTCAACCAAATGCCCCTGCTGGCGATGAAAATTACAAAATTGGAGCAAATCCACGACCGCGGGTTGGCAGGGCATAACCAGAGGGAGTTGCAACGCGTGAGCGGCCATCAAAGCCCTAAAAATGTCTGTAAAAGACTCCGACAACGGAGAATGATGAGGAGCCCGCTTCGGGCAAGGTGGATGCCGAGGGGTATTAGAAGGTAATGGAGATGGATGTGGAGGTTGCGTAGGCAATGGCGCATGGCAATTGGTGGAGAAACTAGGCCGAGGCATATGTGGAGTGGGGATATGGTGGACAACATCTACCTGCTCAAGGTGTGATGTTTCCTCGACCAGAGGTGGGGACGCACGTGGAGACGCATATGTGGAGGTGGAGGGCTGACTCATGGAGGGATACGTGGAGGGTTGATGCATGGAGGTATGTGGGTATGCGGGAGCAGGAGGCTGACTCATGGCAGAATATGTGGTGGAGGGCTGACTCGCGGAGGGCTGACTGATAGGGAACGACGGATAGGAGGCGTATGTGGGAGTAGAAGGTGGAGGGGACTCGAGGTCAAGGGAAACTAGGAGTTGTTGGCGGATGAAGTGGGCTCGGCTATAAAGTTGTTGCCATGAGGTGATATCATTCAAGGCTAAGCTGAACCGATATTTGATAGGGTGCAAGGCCCGGATACAGAGGGGGGGGGGTGAATGTATCCCTCTTCAAATATCGCCCAATTAATACTATAATGCTCTAATATGCGGAATAAGAACAGTTGATGAAATATACTAAAAATACTAAGACGGATCTCGGCAATACAACACAATTGAATTAGCCCTCACACGATCCTAAGCAAGCATCTAATGCGCAGCAATGAAAAGAACACAAGTACAAAAGCAAACCACAAGTGAACACCAGGATTTTTTAGGTGGTTCGGTCCACCCCTCACTCCAAACCGGAGTGAGGCTTCCACTAGCAGGGCTAGAACAGCAGACTCAGTCTGCAACAAATGCTGCCAAACAGCTTGACCTGGGGAACAACCTCCCCTCTTCCTCCCAACCGGAGGGAACCACTAGTGACACCCAGTCACTAGCAAACCAGAGACGCAAGTCTCTCTTCCTCCAGACCAGGAGGGAACACCTAGTCTTGCAACCCACAAGACCAGAACCGGCGACGAATCTCCCTTCCTCCAAACCAGGAGGGAACCCACAAGTGACTCCCAGCCACTTGCAACCTAGAGGTCTCGGACCTCCCTTCCTCCCAACCGGAGGGAAACAACTAGTGACATCCAGTCACAGGCAACCAGAGATGCAAGTCTCTCTTCCTCCAAACCGGAGGGCACCCGACCTCACACTAGAGGAACGGAAGAACAACTAGTGAACAGTTAAAAGGAGAAAACAAAAACTGTAGCAACTGAAAGCTGGAAAAATGAAATGCACAATAGCTCTCGCAGGAGCTGGCTGGCCTGGATTTGATCCACGGTCCAGCAGAAACTGATCTTCAGTTGAAGCTTCTTTTACTCTAGCTCTCTCTTCTTCTAACTCTTCTTTTTCTTCTCTTTCGCAGGCTCTCTCGATCTCTCTTCTGCTCTCTGGCTCACTCTTCTTCTTTCTTCTTTCTTCTTCTTCTGCTCACTGCCTCTCTGCAACTCTTTCCTTCTATCTCGATCACTCTCTTGCTCTCTTGATCACGTCTGCACGTTCACTCTCTCCTTTTTTCGATCTTGATCTCACTCTTTCTTCTGTCTTTCATCCACTACTTGATCAGTCTTCTCCAGATGGAGGAGGCTTCGTATTTATAGTAGCAGCAATTAGGGCGTTGTCCACGGATCACGTGCCAGGTGCCAACCTCGGATCACGTGCCCTTCATAGGCTTCACGAATAGTACCTGTCACACAGTCATAAGAAGATATCAGATGGATGTACAGATTTGGTTCAGGCTGTTAACAAAGTGTGTACAGGCATGATGCAGCTTGAGTGTATAGACTTGAAAGGTGATAACAAGTGTATAGAGTTGAAGCCTTGGAAATGAGTGTATAGACTTCATCTTGAAGGGGATGCAGACGTGCACTGAAGTGTGTAGACTTGAAGCCCTTCAAGCGACCTCAGTGTACAGGCTTGCTTGGGTAAGATGCATGAACAAGCCATAGCCAGTGTATTGACTTAACCGATGCATGAATAGTGCGCCGATGTATATACTTGGAGAAGTGATGCATGAGCAGTGCGCCAATGTATAGACTCTGATGTAAAGACTTGAGTTACACAAGCAGTGTATAGACTTCACGATGCTCACCCATATCCAATGTATAGACTTACCCTTTGAAGATGTACAGACATTGAATGCTTACATGCAGACACGATGTATAGACTTGGTTAAGACTGTCTAGACTCTGCATGCGAGCTATGGCGATGTATAGACTTCCTAACAAGGCGTTGTGCAGACTTGCTTATCACAATGTGCAGACTTAACAATGCACGATGTATAGACTTCAAATTAAAGGAGACGGTGGATGTACATACTTTGAGTTCAACTGAGACGATGCATGAATATACTTGACACAGTATAGGTTGTACATACTTGGAAAGCTTGAAGGCGATGTATAGACTTGGTAAAGCTTCAAAGCACAAGACACTTGGCCAATGTACAGACTTGGAAAGCTTGAGCCAATGTGCAGACTTGAAACAAGTGAACACAGCGATGTGTAGACTTGGCCAATGTACAGGCTTGAAGCGAAGACCAATGTGTAGACTTCAAAGCAGATGCCAAGGCTGTACACACTTGAAGAGACGCAAGATGAGACAGAGCTGGCTGTACAGACTTTGGATGACGATGCACTGTACACAAACGCTGTACAGACTTGATAGCGTGAGACGCTGGAAGAGACGATCGGATGTACAGACTTTGAAGATGTGGGCGAGACAATGTATAGACATGGTGCAGCTTCAAAGCACAATGTGCAGACTTTACCAGTGTATGGACTTGGGGTTCTGAACGTAGGTAAAGACTGGGAATGTATAGACTTGTCGAATGGCTTGAAACACAGACACGCTGCCAATGTATGGACTTAGATGCCCAAAGGTAATGTATAGACTTCAACTAAGTAAGCTATAGTGCAATGTATGGACTTGATGAACGATGCAAAAAGCTCTGTACAGACATGATGCAAACTGGATGTGCAGACTTTGTAGCATGCAATGTATAGACTCTAGTGAATGCATTCTAGGCAGACCCTGTACAGACTTGAGAGACGTTGCATGCACGATGTATAGACTTGTTAATACACTGATGCATGCTGTACAGATAACATGAGACGTTGCATGGACTATGTATAGACTTGTTAATGCACTGATGCAAGGTAATCTGATGTGTAGACTTTCTCAACACAGTTGCGTGCAACTAAACGATGTGTAGACTTCAGAAATGCATAGAGATGCTACAGCGTGACAGCGTCGATGTAGTAGTTCACCCTGATGTGAAGTTAGATCTGGGTCAGTTCAGTGGGTCGACGTAGTGGCCCCATGCGTCAACGCATCCAGCCTTATCTTCAAAGCCATCTAAGGCATTTCAAGGCTGCGTCAACCTCGTGGACTCAATGGGTTGACGTCATCTGAACTACTTACGAGATGTATAGACATGCGAAATGACAGAATGCAATGCTGTATGAACTGAATGTCTGCTAATGCAAGATAGCACATTCATATGCCCAAAGCAGAAATATAATTCAGACACAGATTCATGATATGCAAAGTCACAGATTCATGATATGCAAAGCTGTAGAACTGACATGATATATGCCCATAGCAAGACAGTCAATCAGATGGTCATGATATGCTATCATCAAAATCATAGAGTTGAAAAACATGTCACAGATGACCAGATAACTCATAGTGTTTGCTATCATCAAAATCACAGGGGCACAACAATCTCCCCCTTTTTGATGATGGCAACACTATAAGTCACACTGACTCATGTCAAACTATTCTCCCCCTTTGACTTCATCAAAAAGAAAAATAGTTTGAGATAATAGATACAAGCATACATGATATGAATAAAGAAAGATACTCCCCCTTTGACTCAGTCATTTAGACATGAAAGACACAGAGGCAGTTAAACAATGAGGCACAAATCAAGACAAGTCTATGTTGCAGATATATGCTCCCCTATGCCAGCCAGTTAAGATCATGCACAAATCAAGTCTATGATGCAGATGTTAATCTCCCCCTTAAGGCCAGAATAGAGTTGAGGTATGACAAGAGGAGATAAGCGTCTATCAGCAAAGGCACATAGGCACTCAAGGATTACCACAATCTGTAAGCACAATGAATGAATTGAGGAAGATAGATTTTCATTAGCACACCAAATTCATAAATCTCTGTAAACGAATTTCAGATTCTTCAATTATAATAGATTATGAATGAGTTTAAAACTTACCATCATGATTTAAGAGTGATGTATTCAAAGTTTATCAAGAAAATTCAATACTCATATCTGAAACATCTTTTAATAGAAATGAGCCAACAACTCATCGGATATTCATGTTTAACCTCCTTCCATCTTACTCATTTAAATTCAATGACTCCCATGGAAGTTACACAAGATAACATTGAGATTAAACAGAGATAAATGTGTTTGAACTTGTCTTTAGATTTTCAGAATTTTCTATTGATCAGCACTCATTTTTCCTGAGCAACTTTGATTCAGTCAACACCTTTTTACGTGAGGCACAACACTTCTCAGGTGAAGTGACCTAGTTACTCAGTGTGACAACCATATTACCTCTTAAGGAGAACAGAGTTAGCAATGGAGTATCTTTTTACATGAAGAGACACCTTGATCAGAGGCCAGAATCCCCAGTTACTCAACACATCCATGCTATTGCTTTGCCAGATTTTTAAACATTTTTATAAGAGAATTAACTATGGCACTTCATGACATGGGCTTACCCCATTTCTTTGACAGAGAACCCAATTTCTCTATGACCAAAGTCATTGCTCTTGCATTAAATTTTTAAGTGTTTTTAGAATTTTCAAACAATGCTCAGTACACTTAAATGTTTAAGAACAATACCTCCTATATGTATCTTAACCAAAGAAAGCCATGTCTTTTAGAATTTTAGATTTCAGAAGGTTTTGCATGAAGTTCATGAGACAATTTGTTAAGATCTATTAAGCATGATGATTCAGATATTTTCAAGTCTTTTACATCAAAAACTATTAAATACATTAGTCTTAGATCAATTTGATTCATCAAAACATTCTTAAGCCAATATAATAGAAGTTTCTTCTTTTCAGAATATGTCTGATTTATGTCTAGGGTGCACTGACTAAAATCTTTCCTCATTCAGATGAATCAATGACATTGTCAGGAAATCAGTGGAGTCAACAAAGCATTTTTATTGAGAGATTAGCAAAGAGCAATCATGATGAGACAAGGAGTGAATCATTAGAACAGTGCAGTTTTGAAATCAATAGCTGGGTCTGGAGTTCAGACAGAACAGCTACATAAGTGTAGACAGCAGAGAATTCAAGTGAACCACACATTTGCCAAGAATGGATCAGATAGCTAGACAGTGAGAGTTCAAGAGATGAAGAGATGGAACAGGAAAGCTCCCCCTGACGAGATGCTACATATATAAAACAAAGCATGAGCAGTAGTATGGTTAATTAAGAATGATTGAGCTCCCCCTGACTAAGTGCATGATGTACAGTGAAAGTACATCACATGATTTCAAATTTGACATTCAAATATAATCCATGCACTTCAGACATAAGTGAGCTACCAGAACATGATTGAGCAATTCCATTTCAGAAAATTCCAACTAAGCATAGATCAAATTATTAAGATGCTTAACCAACTCCAACAGTCAATTTTCAGATGATGGAATTTAAATATATTGTTCGGAACTGACCTGAAGAGTAGAATCCTGGGGTTTTCCTTTTTGAGTGCCTTGGTTTATTAACCCCTCTTTGTTCTTCAGCCCCCAAGGCACACCTGCAAAGTTTTTTGATCATTTTGATCCTGCAGGGACCCAAGCAGCTTTGGGTCCTGCGTTAGCCCTGACAGGTGTTCTAAATAATTTCTTAGCAACATGGTCATCATGATCCATCAAATAACAATTTGCCATAGAGTGACCATACTTTCCACAATATCTACATGATGTTACTGGTTTCTGGTTCTTATGATGCATAGTAACAGCAGTATGAGGTTTATAAACATGATCATAAGATTTTCTATTGTATGCATGAACAGTTTGTTTCTTATTCCTAATCAGCCAACATTCAGCAGATCTATGGCCTGGCTTCCCACAGTTATAGCATGAGAATCTTGCAAATGATTTTGCAGGGAATTTGGCAACATAAGGGTTAACAGAGTTCTTCTGAACATGCCAACAGTTCTTGACTGTATGGCTATTCTTCCCACAGTGAGAGCAAGCAAAAGAATTTCTTCTATGAAAGTCACTTTTACTCCAAGTGGATCCAAACCAGCACTCAGCAGCCTTGTGCCCGGGCTTATTGCAGTTAGAGCACACAATGTGCTGAATAGACTTGTGTTTATTTCCATAAGCACCATGAATATTCATGGAAGACCTGGCATGCAGTTTATTATCTTCTTTCATGATATAGCATGCATTCATGAGATGACCATACTTACCACAATAATAACATGAAGCATCAGGCTTCCTAGTAGCATGGTTTCTATCAGAAAATTTTCTAGAATGTAATGTTCCACTAGCATGCTCATCCTTTAACATCAATCTGTAATCTTCCATTATGTGACCTCCTTTCCCACAATAATAACATGACCCCTTTTTAATATGAGTGTGTGAGAGATCATGTGAATTGTGTGCAGCCTTCTTTATAGCAACTGGAGTGTCTTTTTCCTTTTTCTGTGAATTTTCATTCTTTTTTAGTTTTTGAATTTGTTCTGCAGATTTAGAATTGACAGTGGACTTTTGTGCAGTGAATTGAAAAACAGAAGGAGCAGAGGTTGTGTTCTGATTAGAAGCTTTGACAAAAACAGTAGACGTTTTATTCCCATTACTCCTTTTGTTTGTCGGACTGTAACCCAGTCCCTCTCTCTGAGAGTTATCACTCTTTCCCAGAAGCTTATTCAGATTGTCCTTTCCCTTGACAAATTTTGACAAGGAGTTTTTCAAATCTTGAATTTCAGAATTTAAGCCACAAATATTAGCTTCATATTTGGACAGATCTGTTTCACAGGAAATGACTTGTTGATGCAAGGCATCATTCAGACTTTTGAGTTTTTCAACTTCCTATTTTAATTTTATTTCATTGTCAGCTTCAGATAGGGACTTATAAAGATCATCAACTTCTTGTTGAAGGGATGTGATTGTTAACTCATATTTAGCTATCTTTTGTTCACAGCAAGTGACATTCCCACTCCACATTAGGTTGATATTTTTCAGATTTGTAATTTCATGTTCAGCATTCAACAACTCACTAGAGCTCACTAGGCTTACACTCTTTCCTTTTTCTAAAGTGATTAGCCTCTCAGACATTTCTGAGTTTAGGTGATTCAGCTTATTAATTTCCTCTTTCAGTTTACTGTTCTGCTCTAGGAGTTCATCATCAAACACCCATTCATCTGTTGAAGACTGACATTCATAAAACATTTCTTGCTGTTTGTCGAGATTTTTCTGAAGCTCTAAGTTTATTACTCTCTCAGCCTCCAGTTTCTCAGAAACCAAACTATTTACTTTTTCAAGATTATTTGATTTGTGTTCAGATTCTTTGAGCTGGTTTTTGAGTATTTCATTTTCAGATTTCATGTTTTTCAATTCAGAGTTGACAAGCTCTAAGTTTCTCACCAGTTCTTCATTATGAACAACATCATTGTTATGAGCCTGATCATCATCAATTAAACTATGTCTCTCCTTTAGTTCAGTAATTTCGCAAACAAGCTCTTGATTCTCCTTTTTGTGTAAATCAATTTGTTTCATAAGAGTTTATTTTTCAGATTTCAAATGATCTAAATCTGAACTAATAGAATCAAAATCTGTTAACTGTCTTCTAAATATGTCATTTTTAATTTTCAGAATTTCAGGGCTTTCACCTCGAGATTTAGCATCCTCATGTTTCTTTAGCTTCTTTATCAGTTTTTTATTCTTCTTCTTTAGTCTTTCATAGGATTCTAATAGATTGGCATAGGCATCTTCCCAGTCGTCTAAAGTGTAACTAGAGAAAGGATTGGTTACCTCTTCAGCATCTTTGGATTCATCTTGATCACTGCCATGGTTGCTCTTGTCAGCCATCAGGCAGCTATCCTCATTTCTCCTCTGAGCTAGCTTCAGCTTATCCAGAATGTCCTTAGCGGACCTGCAGTCATAAAAACAAGAATGTAGAGCCTTGTCAGTAGCTTCTTTCATTAATTTCAAAACTTTCTGATTCTCTCCATTTCTTGATATGTGACTGTTAGTCCATTTGGACTCTTTCTTTGGCAGCCTGTGAGGACCATGTGAGATTAACTTTCACAGATCCGGATCCATCAAATTCACATAGTTATGTAGACTGCTAACCCATGAGTTAAAATTAGAGCCATTGAAAACTGGTGGAGAAGCCATTGATTAAATCGGCAAGCAGATTAATGCAGCAGAGAGTAAATTCAGAAATGCACCAAAAATAACAAGATCCTCTGCAGATCGTTGGATCTGATCAGTCAGAGAACCGCTCTGATACCAATTGATAGGGTGCAAGGCCCGGATACAGAGGGGGGGGGGGTGAATGTATCCCTCTTCAAATATCGCCCAATTAATACTCTAATGCTCTAATATGCGGAATAAGAACAGTTGATGAAATATACTGAAAATACTAAGACGGATCTCGGCAATACAACACAATTGAATTAGCCCTCACACGATCCTAAGCAAGCATCTAATGCGCAGCAATGAAAAGAACACAAGTACAAAAGCAAACCACAAGTGAACACCAGGATTTTTTAGGTGGTTCGGTCCACAGACCTACGTCCACCCCTCACTCCAAACCGGAGTGAGGCTTCCACTAGCAGGGCTAGAACAGCAGACTCAGTCTGCAACAAATGCTGCCAAACAGCTTGACCAGGGGAACAACCTCCCCTCTTCCTCCCAACCGGAGGGAACCACTAGTGACACCCAGTCACTAGCAAACCAGAGACGCAAGTCTCTCTTCCTCCAGACCAGGAGAGAACACCTAGTCTTGCAACCCACAAGACCAGAACCGGAGACGAATCTCCCTTCCTCCAAACCAGGAGGGAACCCACAAGTGACTCCCGGCCACTTGCAACCGGGAGGTCTCGGACCTCCCTTCCTCCCAACCGGAGGGAAACAACTAGTGACATCCAGTCACAGGCAACCAGAGATGCAAGTCTCTCTTCCTCCAAACTGGAGGGTGTAGATCTCTTTAAAAATCCACTTAAGGAAAATATTAAGAATAAAAAGCAATAATCAATAAACAATAGTGGAGATGAAACATGCACGAGGTGCTAAAAGGAGGTTGTGATGTGATCGCCAGAGACACGAGGGTCTCAAGTGGAGATGATAAGGGGAAAGTGATCGCAAATACCTCAAATGTGCGGTTGATTGTGAGTACTCCTTTTCTCTTCAAATCGGCCGGCCGACGAAGAGAGTTCTTCAACTTGGTTACCCTTGCAAAAAAAAAGACACACAACACAAAAGAATTGGATTAGAAATAATGTGTGTGTAGCATCAATTCTTAATAAAGATGAGCATGAAAATTGATTAAGAACACACCTTAAGGGTATTAGCCCTTAAACCCCTATGCAAAGAGGGTGTGGGAGATGTATGATGAATGCAAATAATAATAAAAAGGGGAGGTCTCAATATGATGATTGAGAAAGAATTATCAATAACAATGATGCATGCATGTGAATTATGAACTAAAATAAAAATAAGATAGGGGAGAAGGGGAATAGAAAAATCTGATTGTTTGGCTTTGATGCTCGATGGGGAGAAACTTCAAGAGGGATGAAGAGGTTGATCGTGAGAAGCCCTCCTTAGCCAAAGGCCACCTTCGGTTCCTGTAAAAAGAAACAAAAGAAACAAACAGAAGAAAAGGGAGCAGAAGAAGAAGAAGAAGAATAGAAGAAAAAGAGAAAAAAACAGAAGAGAAGGGAGACGGAAGAAGAAGAAGACAGCAGCAGAAGAAAGAAAAAAAAAAGGGAAGAAGAAGAAGAAAATAATAAAAACAACAGGGAGAAAACCTCCGGCATCCAACCCCTTAACAGAGCTAAATGCTCCGTTTAAATAGAATTGGATGAGAGATAAGAAGGCAAGAGTCCTACGAAGGGGAAGGATAAGAATGGGCAAGAGCCCAAATCAAGTAGGCATCTATCGAAGCAAGGACTCTCTGGGGAAAGGGCTGCGAAGGCAGACGGTGAAACACGCCTTAGGTCAGGGCGTCAATTTACGAATTGACGACCTACGCATAGGGCGTTTCTCAAAAACACGCCCTGCACAAGGGCGTTTCTCAAAAACCAAATTTAGAAATAAAAACTCCCCATATTTGAAAAATGTAAAACACGCCTTAATTAAAGCCACGTTTAAAAACACGCCCCTGAGAAGGGCGTTAATTTCAAGAGCTCAAATGGGGAAGTCGGTCAAAACCAAAAGAATTAACGCCCTCAGGTGAGGTCGTCCTTTCTTTAAGAAACGCCCTAGATTAAGTCATGTTTTAAGAAAACACGCCCTTACCCAGGTCGTAAATTCAGAAAATTCAGAAAATAGATAAAATGGGGGAGAAATAGATAAAACGGGAAGACACGCCCTAGACCAGGTCGTGTTTCAAAAAAAACGCCTCTGATGAGGGCGTGAATTCAAAAAATAGAGATAAATGCCCAGAAAATCCAGAAAAATAAGAAATGAGGGAAAAATAGGAGAAATTCAAGAAAAGTGGGAAAAACCACTCAAATAAGCTGATTTGAGGGTCAAATGGGGCATCGCAGAGCGATATGAAATATACTCAAAATAATGTCAATTTTGGCGTGTCTACAGCTGCCCCGCCTTGGCGTCTGCTTTGCAAGGAAGCGTAGCAAACTGAAAAGTAGATGTCAAGGTGTGATGAGACACGCAATCAACATCACTTGATGAGAATCAAATCAAAAGCACGAGATGAAGCAAATCTCGGGAAATCCAACGAAATCAACAATGTTTGGATAAAAGGGGAGATGTGCACGCGGTGCACGAAGGAGATAAAAATAAAATGATCAACTTCCAACGCGGTGGAAGTACCTCAGGTCACAAACCTGCAAGTTTCACCATTGGGGAGCGGTTACCAGCCAGTGGACGTGCTGCAGCCAAGGTGGATCAAAGGAAAGGAGATTAAAAAATAAGATGATAAAAATCCAAACAAGGAGCTTTCGAGAAAATCACCCAAAACAGCGACAAAACGAACTGAGGACTCAATTCGGCATGGAATATCTCACATCGAAGATCAAGATCAATTTGACCCACAAAAACAGCTTATCAGAATGATTTTCAACAATTGTTTCAAATTCCTACATGAATGCATGCTGGGTTTAAAGGGAAAATTAAATCAAACGAAAAATATAGAATAATCAAGGATAATATTGTTAAACTGCCCAGACTGGGTCAAGAAACCGATTCTGCGAGCTGATACTAAGCCGAAGCATGTTTATCCGCGCACCAACTCGTAAAGAGGGAACCATAGTCCCCAGCCTTGGACGGCTCAACGGCCTATCCGTGTGACTAAGACTCCTCTGGAATCGTCATTGTTTTTGATGAAGGGGAACTCAAATTCCAGTTTTGCCAAAGCCACAAGGTCCTTGATATAATCTAATAGCGTAATAACATATAGTAGAATGCATACAGGGAGATGGTGATATCAATAAGCATGGGAACTGAGAAATGAGCTGCAAGCACCGTGGGACTTTGATGATGATGCCCAGTCGGCGGGACCAAGAGCTTCTTATCCTGCGCTCAAAAATTCATCAGCCAAGATATAAAAGATAACAAGCAATGAATGAGGCATTTAAGCATAGCAATCATCAAAGCATCAATTATAGCATGTATATGGCATGAATAGCACAAATTAAATCATGGTATTGCAAATCATCATTGTTTGTTGTTTGTCATGAGGATGACAATCTGGCTAATCAAGTTTGGAGCTGAATGATTGAAAATCGAGAAAATGATTAGCAGGAGTTGATTGAATGATAATGAGATGAATAATCAAGATGATAACCGGGAGATGTAACAATCAAAATGCCCAGGGAGATATGAGGAATTGATAATCAAATGCCCAGCGGCAAGTCATGAAAAATGTCGGGAAGAATCAATGGATTGATAACAATGAGTGAAAGGGGACTCATCCCGTGCTCCTGGTCCTTGCAAAGTTTGTTGTTCCTGCAAAAGGCACCATCAGAAAATACAATGCAAAATTTTTGGAGTTTTGAAATATGCAAATTTTTATGAGTTTTGAAAAAGATATTCAAATTTTTATGAGTTTTGATCAATATGCAAATTTTTGTGGGTTTTGGAAAATATTCAAATTTTTATGAAGTTTTGAGAAAGGTATTCAAATTTTTATGGATTTTGGACAAGAAATATTCAATTTTTGTTTGATTTTGGTTAGACATTGCTAAAGCAGCATCAAAGGGTGTTTTAACCATTAATTGGGGGTCCTCGTTCCTTCCCCTTTTACTTAAAACTTCTCAAAGCCGGGCGTGCATTGAAAGGTGGCGTCCTATAACCGACCGCCTTTGATCAACGGTGCCCCTACCAAGGCCATACCCCAGAAACATTCGGTCTTGGAGGGAGAAGAGAAGAAAAATTGGAGATAAGCTTTATGCAGGATGGGAGATATCAAGACTTGAATTCCTTCCAAGGTGTTAACCCTCAAAGAGGTAGCCTGTTGCGCCGGGGCTTTATGCCTTTGATTTTTAGACCCTTGACATGCATACGACCAGGGTTTTCCCTGCGGGGACTTTGCCACTCTTGACATGCCATATTTCATACTTTTAAATTTATTGAAATTCTGATTTTCATAATAGCCCTTTTGGCGAGATGTATATCATGAAATTCATGTTTAGTTTGGGTCAGGACTGCCCCTATTTGAGACTCCTCTCGTATTGGGGATTACCGAGGTTGGGTCATCTTATCCGTCAACCTCTTGCCCCTGCATTCGGCCGAGTAAAGAAGATGAAAGACTTTCAGATATACTCATGGCATGGCCAAAGTAGCAACGGTGTTTTAACCAAAGGAGCCGGCTAAGGACGCCGTGAAGTGTGTGGAATGCCCAACCGAGGGTTGCTCTTAAGCAAGTGGGGAGAGAATGTTGAATTCCCAGTGCGGGGTTCTTATTAACCAAAGGTGCTGCATAGCAAGCCTAAAGACTCTTTTGAGAATGATTTCATTAAACAAAAGCCTAAGATAAAGGTTTAAAACACCATTCTTTATCTTGTTAAGAAACACCTTATCTTAAAAACACGCCTTATGCAATGATGAAATGATATCGTGAAAATGCGTACTTACGCCAAAATATTATCTTGCAACCTTCGTTGAAGCAGCTGCCGCGAGAGGTTGATCATCATGGGATTTGTCCTCTTTGGCAGTCAAAAGGATTGGAAGCAAAGGATTTTGGGAGTGGCTTAACAAGAATGAGTGGTGCTCAAACCAGACTCAGACGAATAAGGAGAAAAGGAAAAGAGGCGAGGGCTAGAACTCCCTCACTAAGGCGCGGAGACCCTGATCACATGGAACAGTCTACAGAAGAAGCGGAAAATCAAGAAGAGGGGTGAGGACTAAAGCCTCGGAAGCAGTGGGAGAAAGGGCAAATGCCCAAGGCAGTGGATGTGGAAGAAGTCGGGTCAGACCCATGATTAGGAGGAATCAGATGAAGAAATTGATAGATGGAAAGAGGCGGATCCGGAGGGTCCGGAGGCAGAGGAGGATCGTGAGAGGAGAAATCATCCGGAGGCTCCGGAGAGATAACGAAAGAAGGGACGCGATGCCCTCGGAAGAAATATGGAAAAAGATGATGAAAAAGGAAGAAGAAAATGAAGGAGACGATATCCCGGAGGAGCAGAAAGATGAATCGGAAGAAAGATGGATGGTCCGGAGGTTCTGGAGGAATGAGATGGAAAGGGGCGTGATGCCCGAGAGGAGAGTCCGGAGGTTCCGGAGGAAGAATATAGAAAGGGGCGCGATGCCCGAGGGGAAAGTCCGGAGGTTCCGGAGGAAGAATATAGAAAGGGGCGTGATGCCCGAGGGGAATGTCCGGAGGTTCCGGAGGAATAACCGGGAAAGGGGCGCGATGCCCTGAAAGGACAAGGGAAGAATCCGGAGGCTCCGGAGGAATGAGATGGAAAGGGGCGTCATGCCCTAGGAAAAGACGGAGACAATTAGGTGGAGAATCCGGAGGTTCCGGAGGGAGAATATAGAAAGGGGCGCGATGCCCGAGGGGAAAGTCCGGAGGTTCCGGAGGAAGAATATAGAAAGGGGCGCGATGCCCGAGGGGAAAGTCCGGAGGAATAGAAAGAATAAAGTGGAAAGGGGCGTTGTGCCCCGGGAAAAAGTGGAGAAAATTAAGTGGAGAATCCGGAGGTTCCGGAGGAATGAGATGGAAAAGGGCGTCATGCCCGATTAAAGCGGATGAAGATGAACAAGATGAGAATTGCGGAATGTCCGGCGGTGCCAGAAGGCGAGGAAGATACGGGTTTGGAAACCCGGGAAGCAGGAGGTGCAAATGCATGTAATGGGATGGATGCGATGAATGCATGAAATGCAAAGAATATGAAGAATGTGAAGGGCGAGAGGATGAGATCCTCCTCCTAACCAAGGGAATGGCCCATGAAGTGATAGAGATGGATGAATAGAAAGTGGAGCAAATAAGGGATGGCCCCTTAGCATTAAGATAACTGCCCCTCCATGGCAGTGAACATGTACGGTCAATTGGCCCAATAAAAGAAGCTTCAATAGTAAAAGACAACTCCCTTGGAAAGCAAAGATCAATAATGTGGGGGAGTTGTAGAGTTGGAACGGGAAGCATTGAGTTGCCCATTGAATGTGGTGTATATGGAATGTTGAGCAAAATGGGCATTCGCCCCTTGTAAGGAATAATGAATTCTGGATTGGAAAGTTTGAACAAGGGGTGCCCTGCCTGGCCCTTGGATGGCATCAATTCTTGGCATTCTTCCCTGAGCAATGGCGATGACTTGGCCTCTGCGACCATGCTCGGCACAATAATCTGGATTGGCATCCGGTAAATGACTTCTTGAATCTTGAATCGCATAACCGTGGCCACATCTGTCTTGCCTGGCTCTTGATCACCTTCGGCACAAATACTTGCAGAAGCACTCCCATTCCGAGTAGTAAAAGGAGGTGAAGCGGAGGCGGAAGGCTTTGTGAGTGGTGGAGGTATAATGGAAAGTGTTGGCGTAAGTGGAGGCGGAGGTTCAAACACATCGAGTTTCTCCCTTTGCTTGCAAGCGGTCGGGGTTAGCTCGAGTGCAAAAAGTGGTGGGTCCTGCTCAGGATTAGCCATAGGTAAAGGTGGAGGGTTAAATAGTGGGGTAGGTAAGGTGGTTTTTAGGGATGGTGGTAATGGGAGGTCAATTGGAGGAGGTTCCGTGGTAGGCTCGGTGTAGGCCGATGTGGAGGTTACTGACTTAATAGGTGGAGGTTTTATAATGGAAGGCTCAGCGGTGGCTAATGGTGTGAAGGTTGATGGTATAGTGGGTGGAGGTGTAGTTGGTGGAGGGTTAATGGGTGAAGGTTTGGTGCGTAGAAAATGCCGGACGGGGCGAGCAGTGTTAGGAGTGGGAGTGGGAATGGGAAGAGACTCAATAGGCGCCGGTGCGGACAATTGGAATATCGACCCATCGTCGTAACACCAACTAGTCTCATAAACAGGGGTTGAATTGAGAGTGGTTTCCTCCTGAGCAGGGGGTTCATTGAATGATAATGGAGGGAGTGGGAAATTAAGGAAACTCGGAAGGGGTGCCTGCGGAGCTTCATCATCATATACCGGCTCGTATTCTTCAATTGCCGGTTCTTCCTCGCTTGGAATGCCGATATCATAATCATCTCTCCTATCCTTCCATTCTCTCTCCAACTTAGTAATCTCGTCCAAAGCGGCATGGAGAGGATTGACCGGAGTAGGAGGAACCGTGACCCTCTTTAATTGTTCCTCCATGGAAGTAATCTTATCAAAAAGAGATTGTTGGAGGGGTGTGACTTGAACAATAGAAGGTTGGCAGGGCCTCGAAGGAGGAGGGGCCGCATAAAAAGGCCGTGGAGGGGAGTTGACGGTATGACCCGTAAAAGAACCCGGATGGGCCGGATTGCAATGAATAAATGGGCTTCGGGGCCGTGAGGGAGGAGGAATAGAAGGAGGCGGGTGTCGGACCACCCGAGTAGAATGAATAAGGGGAGATGGGTAATGGGCTACCCGAATATGATTGGAAGGAGGAGGTGGGTGATGGGCCACCCGTGTAGAATTGGAGGGAGATGGGTGATGGGCCACCCGAATAGAATTGGAAAGAGGGAGAGATGAAGGAGATGCACCCTCAACGACAGCCTTAAGGGCTTGGATCTGTTGAGGGGTAAGATGATCTAATGCATAAATGATCTGGGAGACCTTCTCATCATTGGGACGAGAGGATCCCGAGGGAGTAGTGGCTCGAACTTGAGGAGGGGGACCATAAGAATGGACATTGCCCATGGGTTGGGCATGACCATAAGAATGAGGACGTGGTCCCTTGAAGGAATGGTGAGAAGGATGATGATTAACACGTTGAAATTGAGGATAAGAAGTGCTAGGTTGTGCATCCTCATGAATTGAATTGAACATGTTTCTATCATGGTAAGCCATTATATAATCAAAATTCTCAATAATATGGAAAGAAGCACACAAGTTGGAATGGTTACCTTGATTTTTATGTTTGATCCTTGGTGAATTAATGAATTTTAATAAAGTTTTGAATGATTCACACAAAGGGGGGGAACCTAGCTTCAATATGATTTGAACTTCAATGCCAACTAGGAACCCTCTCTCACCGTATAGGCCAACTAACTCGGGACTTCAAAAGGGTACAACCTGCCCGGCGTCCGTGAGGGAATCCACGGGTGCGGGGACTTACGGAGGCTTGGAAAAGGGATTTCCAGTCCAAAGAGACGGAATGCTCAATGGAGGGTCGTCCCGATTCCAAGAGGGTGTGTGGATCCTAATGAAGAGGAGGAGGCTCCCAACCCAAATGCAAATATGTGTAAATGCAACAGATGTATAACAGAATATAAAATATGAAAAAAAAAAATAAACGGGGAAGCACGGCGAAAACACAGGAAGAAGACGCCCTGGGGCAGGGCGCTACTAGTCAAAAAGACGCCCTGGGGAAGGGCGTGAAACACTGTGGGGGGCCCACAGGCAAGGTAAAACGCGCCCTGGATCAAGGCGCTAAAACTAAAAGAAACGCCTCTGGAGAGGACGTTAAAATGCACCAGATGCCAACCAAGTCAAAGAAACGCCCTGTGGTGAGGCGTTACAAAGGAAAGGACGCCCTTGGGGTAGGGCGTCAAATTATAAAACGCACCCTGATGTGGGGCGCTACGCAACAAAGAAACGCCCTGCTCTAGGGCGTGAATTCTCAGTGTAGGAGATATGAATAAAAACGCCCTGTCAGAAGGCGTTACTCATGAAAGAGACGCCTCTGACAGGGGCGTGAATTAGCTTCCTTCAGAAACTCTTTCACGGCCAGAAATGACAGAAGCACTCACAGCAGCAGGGCAATCAACAGAATCATGCTCATCAAAATTTTAAATAAGTGGAAATTTTAAAACAAATCTATTCAATTGACAAATCACTTAGGGGAGAGTGCAAAGCACAATGGAGGGTGCCCGAGGGGCACAAAGGAAAGGGTACCGAGGGTACCAATGGGAAAGGGCACACGTGGGTGCCAAAGGGAAGGGGGTAATCAAAATAAAAACAAGAAAGAGTCCCACCGTGATCGCCAATTTGTAGATCTCTTTAAAAATCCACTTAAGGAAAATATTAAGAATAAAAAGCAATAATCAATAAACAATAGTGGAGATGAAACATGCACGAGGTGCTAAAAGGAGGTTGTGATGTGATCGCCAGAGACACGAGGGTCTCAAGTGGAGATGATAAGGGGAAAGTGATCGCAAATACCTCAAATGTGCGGTTGATTGTGAGTACTCCTTTTCTCTTCAAATCGGCCGGCCGACGAAGAGAGTTCTTCAACTTGGTTACCCTTGCAAAAAAAAGACACACAACACAAAAGAATTGGATTAGAAATAATGTGTGTGTAGCATCAATTCTTAATAAAGATGAGCATGAAAATTGATTAAGAACACACCTTAAGGGTATTAGCCCTTAAACCCCTATGCAAAGAGGGTGTGGGAGATGTATGATGAATGCAAATAATAATAAAAAAGGGGAGGTCTCAATATGATGATTGAGAAAGAATTATCAATAACAATGATGCATGCATGTGAATTATGAACTAAAATAAAAATAAGATAGGGGAGAAGGGGAATAGAAAAATCTGATTGTTTGGCTTTGATGCTCGATGGGGAGAAACTTCAAGAGGGATGAAGAGGTTGATCGTGAGAAGCCCTCCTTAGCCAAAGGCCACCTTCGGTTCCTGTAAAAAGAAACAAAAGAAACAAACAGAAGAAAAGGGAGCAGAAGAAGAAGAAGAAGAATAGAAGAAAAAGAGAAAAAAACAGAAGAGAAGGGAGACGGAAGAAGAAGAAGACAGCAGCAGAAGAAAGAAAAAAAAAAGGGAAGAAGAAGAAGAAAATAATAAAAACAACAGGGAAGAAAACCTCCGGCATCCAACCCCTTAACAGAGCTAAATGCTCCGTTTAAATAGAATTGGATGAGAGATAAGAAGGCAAGAGTCCTACGAAGGGGAAGGATAAGAATGGGCAAGAGCCCAAATCAAGTAGGCATCTATCGAAGCAAGGACTCTCTGGGGAAAGGGCTGCGAAGGCAGACGGTGAAACACGCCTTAGGTCAGGGCGTCAATTTACGAATTGACGACCTACGCATAGGGCGTTTCTCAAAAACACGCCCTGCACAAGGGCGTTTCTCAAAAACCAAATTTAGAAATAAAAACTCCCCATATTTGAAAAATGTAAAACACGCCTTAATTAAAGCCACGTTTAAAAACACGCCCCTGAGAAGGGCGTTAATTTCAAGAGCTCAAATGGGGAAGTCGGTCAAAACCAAAAGAATTAACGCCCTCAGGTGAGGTCGTCCTTTCTTTAAGAAACGCCCTAGATTAAGTCATGTTTTAAGAAAACACGCCCTTACCCAGGTCGTAAATTCAGAAAATTCAGAAAATAGATAAAATGGGGAGAAATAGATAAAACGGGAAGACACGCCCTAGACCAGGTCGTGTTTCAAAAAAAATGCCTCTGATGAGGGCGTGAATTCAAAAAATAGAGATAAATGCCCAGAAAATCCAGAAAAATAAGAAATGAGGGAAAAATAGGAGAAATTCAAGAAAAGTGGGAAAAACCACTCAAATAAGCTGATTTGAGGGTCAAATGGGGCATCGCAGAGCGATATGAAATATACTCAAAATAATGTCAATTTTGGCGTGTCTACAGAGGGCACCCGACCTCACACTAGAGGAACGGAAGAACAACTAGTGAACAGTTAAAAGGAGAAAACAAAAACCGCAGCAACTGAAAACTGGAAAAATGAAATGCACAATAGCTCTCGCAGGAGCTGGCTGGCCTGGATTTGATCCACGGTCCAGCAGAAACTGATCTTCAGTTGAAGCTTCTTTTACTCTAGCTCTCTCTTCTTCTAACTCTTCTTTTACTTCTCTTTCGCAGGCTCTCTCGATCTCTCTTCTGCTCTCTGGCTCACTCTTCTTCTTTCTTCTTTCTTCTTCTTCTACTCACTGCCTCTCTGCCTCTCTGCAGCTCTTTCCTTCTATCTCGATCACTCTCTTGCTCTCTTGATCACTTCTACACGTTCACTCTCTCCTTTTTTTGATCTTGATCTCACTCTTTCTTCTGTCTTTCATCCACTACTTGATCAGTCTTCTTCAGATGGAGGAGACTTCGTATTTATAGCAGTAGCAATTAGGGCGTTGTCCTCGGATCACGTGCCAGGTGCCAACCTCGGATCACGTGCCCTCCATAGGCTTCACGAATAGTACCCGTCACACAGTCATAAGAAGATATCAGATGGATGTACAGACTTGGTTCAGGCTGTTAACAAAGTGTGTACAGGCATGATGCAGCTCGAGTGTATAGACTTGAAGGGTGATAACGAGTGTATAGAGTTGAAGTGTCACGCCCCGAACCGATAGCAGCGGAACGTGTCGTTTGCTCGGAACGTGGCAGTTAAACAGTCGTGAATGATCAAGAGCAATGGCATGAGACCAAATGATTTAGAGTAACAATAAAAAATCTTATTTCAGATATAAGTCTCTTACAAATTCAAACTTCAAAACTTGAAGACTCAGCTACATCACAATGAAAGAAAAGAAAATGACACTCTAACAGACTTAGCCAAGATAACTAAATAAAATACACCACGCTAGACTCAAGAAAGATAAAAGACTCGGGTTCACTAGTTTCTGAAGCTCGCTTGCACACTTGTCCCTCCCGTGTGAGTCTTGGTCTCGCTAGCCACCTGATTACCTGAAAAATGTTGGAATAAACTGGGTGAGCGAACGCTTAGTAGGAATTATATCTCAAGAACTAACAATGGGTTTAAGTAATTACAATTTTTCTCACATGTAAATGCAATATGGCTATGCTTGTAGAAATAACTGAGCAAGTGAAAAGTAACAATAGAATAACACGTCGTGCAAAACTTTCAAGTGAGTCTTAAACAAAAGGTATTCACGAGAGACTTTATATATTATTGGCTATTTCATGCAAGTACTTTGCCCGTGTCGGGCCACGCTAGTAAAGTCACGCAAGTCAAGTCACGCACGCGAGAAAGAGAGTGTGTGTGGAATGCCAAAGATCAAGAGAGAAAGTACTTCGGTGCAATGCTAGACACCGTGATCATTATAACTCCCATGGGCACTAGTACTTTTGGGTGCTCCTCCCAGGACCAGATCGGGCCCTTATATGCACAGCATTAAAAATAGATCTAGACATCCATGATAGTTTATAGCCAATAAGGAGTTTCAAGAACAAGCTTTAATAGGATGATAAGATAAGATTTTCATAGAATTCAAGGGCAAGGCCCTTGAGTAAGGACATTCTTTCGATAAAATCCACGCAAAGCATATAAACCATGACATGCCGATAAACTGGGTGGAATTGGTTCCCTAACTTGGGTACCGTGACAATTAAGTGTCCATATATAGATGGTCACCTATTTGATATAGAATTGAGGTCTACAAGAACAGCCTATTAATGGCATGATGTTCTTATCCCATCAAGAATATTCTCATGATATCCATTAGCATATCATAAGGGCCGGTATACCATGTTTCTATAGAGTGACATAGCAAAATAGTGTGAAAGGTTTTGATGGTACAACCCGCTCAATCGGCCTTGAGGGAATCCAAGGCTACGAGGAGACTTACGGAGGTCCCAATGACTAACTTGTTAGTCCAAAGGAACGGAATGCCCGATGGAGAGCTTGTATGTCACCGAGAGTTAGTGGGTAATGCGATAAATCATCATGAAACATGGGACTATATTCACGGAATGGAAATATAGTGCCATACAATATACTTATATATATATATATATATATAAAACCCTCGGTTTACAGAAAACAGTGAAAAATAATTATACAGGAAATTAGCGACTTAACCTAAGTCACCTTTAACAGAATTCACGCCCTTCACTGGGTCATTTCTTTTCTATTTGACGACTTCTGGATCAGTCGTCCATTTTATATTTCTATTTTCTAGGAATTTCTATATTCTGGAAATTTAACAAAACGCGCCTTCGACAGGGGTGTTTCTTATCAATTAGCGCCCTTGTCTAGGGCGTCACTTTCATAAGAGACGACTTACAGCAGGTCGTTATTTCAGGCTTTATCGAGATTTCACATAAACAGTGAAATTTCCAGATAATAAAATTTTAGGGAAACAATTATATGCTCAGGACAAGAAAAATAGCAGGATTCTAGGGGTATAATCATGCATTAGATTAGATTCATGGTTTTCTAGATATAAAATTTTAAACGTGGGTAATTAATAATTAGGGGAAATTGACGACTCCTGGGCAGGGCGTCATTTGAAGAATTAGCGCCCTAGGCTGGGTCGCTTCTTTTTAAATTAGCGCCCTTGGTAGGGTCGCTTCTTTTACTATTTCACAGAAACATTTGAAACCACAATAAAATTATATGCATAGATGACAGATGATATTATTAAGAATCTTAAGCTAGTTTGGGCTACAGTTCTTGAGAAAACCTACCTGATCTGAAGATTTTGGTGATGGTACGTGAAGAACTTGAAGAGAAAAAGAGGCTCTGTTCTATACGGATTCCTCTTACGAGCCAAATAATAGTAGCAGTTGAGGCAGGTATGACAAAGAGAAGGCTGATATGTGATGAGACTCCTATGCTCCGGATGTAGAGAAATCCCAGCTTGCTTCGAAGGAAGATGTAAGTTTAGTGAAGAACCCTCGTTCTTCCGGAAGACAGGAGCTCCTTCACGTTACAGGCAACCTGCAATTGAAGAAGAAGATGAAGAAGCATTAGAATCATCATGCTTCTGTGGTTGAAGGTAATAACAAGAAGAACAAAACCTATCCTTTACGTATTTCAGCAGCACGATAGATCAGATCGCCAAAATAGCGATCTGGGTCAATTAGGAGGGTATTTATAGAGTTTTAGGAACCCTAATAGAGTTAGAGTTCGATTAAGGGTAGTATTTCCTTGATAGAGTCCTTACTATAATCTATCTAACACGTAGTAATCCAGAAACTTACCTTGGATAATGTCCCGGGTCGAACGGAACTCAAATCTAATTAACGCCTTCGGCTAGGTCGTTAATTTTTAATTGACGCCTTGCATATCGTCATTTTTAAAGAAATAACGCCCTTCCGTCGGGCGCTATTCACGATTTCACGTTAACTTAAGCTAGTTACTATATTTGAGGATTTTTTTCTTTTTTATTTGATAAGGTCTAGTTACGAAAATTTTATGGGTAATATTTTTCCATTTTTCTTGATTTTTCCATATAATTAGTTTTTAAAAATTCCTTTAAATCAAAAAGTGGCACTATTCACTTTTTGAATTGACGACTTAGTTTAAGTCATCTTTTAGGAAATACACACCCATGACCATGGCGTCATTTCCATTTGGCATTTCTTTGAAGATGTAAAATTATGTTTATGCCCTATAAATACTTATCAATGTATCCTTTCTTATGCTATTTATACTTTATCTGATTTTTCTGATTAGAAGTAACGACTTGTTCAAAGTCGTTTCTTATAAAATGGACGACCATCCATGATGGCGTCAATTAAATTTTTACTTTTCTTCTTAACCTCCAAAAGACCGATATCGTATATATGTCTATTCTTTTCTCTTTTAATTTTTCTTAATTCATTTAAATCCTATTAATGTATATTTCTTCCTTCTAATAAAAGTATAATGTAATAAATGTGAATATTAAATTATATAAATTATTAATAAAATACTAATTGATGTTTTCTTCGAGATTTATCGATTCTAAATTCAAATAAAATTATGTTTATGCATTAAATGCCTAGAAAAAAATAACATGTTATTCTTAAATTTATTATAATACAATGGTAGGGTCCATGAGCTCTTTTTGTGAGATTTTCTTAGGATGTTAGGGGGTCGTGTACGTGTACCAAGTCTGGCCTTGATTATTTACGTTGTATTATATTTATTTATATTGCATTATATATATATAAACATATTTGTTATTTTCTAACTCTCATATACCTATTAATAATTGTATGTATATAGGGATTTTATTCCTCATAATTTCTTTAACTTTTATTAGTCCTTGTCCTAGGTATCAGAGGCAGGTTCGATCTGAGCAACCCTATAGGAATATCACTTGAACATTATATACTTATAAGAGTATGTATATCATTATGTATATTTTTATTCATATTCCAAAATTACCGGGCGTTACATGAAGCCTTGGAAACGAGTGTATAAACTTCACCTTGAAGGAGATGCAGACGTGCACTGAAGTGTGTAGACTTGATGCCCTTCAAGCGACCTCAGTGTACAGACTTGCGTGGGTAAGATGCATGAACAAGCCATAGCCAGTGTATTGACTTAACCGATGCATGAATAGTGCGCCGATGTATATACTTGGAGAACTGATGCATGAACAGTGCGCCGATGTAAAGACTTGAGTTACACAAGCAGTGTATAGACTTCACGATGCTCACCCATATCCAATGTATAGACTTACCCTTTGAAGATGTACAGACATTGAATGCTTACATGCAGACACGATGTATAGACTTGGTTAAGACTGTCTTGACTCTGCATGCGAGCTATGGCGATGTATAGACTTCCTAACAAGGCGTTGTGCAGACTTGCTTACCACAATGTGCAGACTTAACAATGCACGATGTATAGACTTCAAATTAAAGGAGACGGTGAATGTACATACTTTGAGTTCAACTGAGACGATGCATGAATATACTTGACACAGTATAGGCTGTACAGACTTGGAAAGCTTGAAGGCGATGTATAGACTTGGTAAAGCTTCAAAGCACAAGACACTTGGCCAATGTACAGACTTGGAAAGCTTGAGCTAATGTGCAGACTTGAAACAAGTGAACACAGCGATGTGTAGACTTGGCCAATGTACAGACTTGAAGCGAAGACCAATGTGTAGACTTCAAAGTAGATGCCAAGGCTGTACACACTTGAAGAGACACAAGGTGAGACAGAGCTGGCTGTACAGACTTTGGATGACGATGCACTGTACACAAACGCTGTACAGACTTGATAGCGTGAGACGCTGGAAGAGACGATCGGATGTACAGACTTTGAAGATGTGGGCGAGACAATGTATAGACATGGTGCAGCTTCAAAGCACAATGTGTAAACTTTACCAGTGTATAGACTTGGGGTTCTGAACGTAGGTAAAGACTGGGAATGTATAGACTTGTCGAATGGCTTGAAACACAGACACGTTGCTAATGTATGGACTTAGATGCCCAAAGGCAATGTATAGACTTCAACTAAGCAAGCTACAATGCAATGTATGGACTTGATGAATGATGCATAAAGCTCTGTACAGACATGATGCAAACTGGATGTGCAGACTTTGTAGCATGCAATGTATAGACTCTAGTGAATGCATTCTAGGCAGACCCTGTACAGACTTGAGAGACGTTGCATGCACGATGTATAGACTTGTTAATGCACTGATGCATGCTATACAGATAACATGAGACGTTGCATGGACTATGTATAGACTTGTTAATGCACTGATGCAAGGGAATCTGATGTGTAGACTTTCTCAACACAGTGGCGTGCAACTAAACGATGTGTAGACTTCAGAAATGCATAGAGACGCCACAGCGTGATAGCGTCGACGCAGTAGTTCACCCTGATGTGAAGTTAGATCTGGGTCAGTTCAGTGGGTCGACGCAGTGACCCCATGCGTCAACGCATCCAGCCTTATCTTCAAAGCCATCTGAGGCATTTCAAGGCTGCGTCAACCTCGTGGACTCAATGGGTTGACGCCATCTGAACTACTTACGAGATGTATAGACATGCGAAATGACAGAATACAATGCTGTATGAACTGAATGTCTGCTAATGCAAGAGAGCACATTCATATGCCCGAAGCAGAAATATAATTCAGACACAGATTCATGATATGCAAATCCACAGATTCATGATATGCAAAGCTGTAGAACTGACATGATATATGCCCATAGCAAGACAGTCAATCAGATGTTCATGATATGCTATCATCAAAATCATAGAGTTGAAAAACATGTCACAGATGACCAGATAACTCATAGTGTT
Organism: Amorphophallus konjac; assembly: GCA_022559845.1. Lineage (NCBI taxonomy): Eukaryota > Viridiplantae > Streptophyta > Magnoliopsida > Alismatales > Araceae > Amorphophallus > Amorphophallus konjac. The sequence goes on along the minus strand of CM040125.1, from coordinate 163,356,846 downwards.
TGCTATCATCAAAATCACAGGGGCACAACAATATTCGGGCATCGCATTAGAAATGATCATCTTGATTTGCTCTCCCTCCGGAATATGCCCCGGGACTTGCGCGGCCAGGCGACGCGAGCGGTCGGCGAAGGTAGAGAACTCCTCATCGGGCTTCATCTTCTCATGGACCAGATCAACCATGGAATACCTGGGCCCAACCTAGTCTTGATACAGCTGAATAAACTTCTCTTGAACGGCTTGAAAATTCACCACTTGCTCTTGCGGTAATGAAAAGAACCAATCCCGAGCCGGGCCTTCTAGAGACAGACCAAACAGATAGGCCATCAAACGTTGGTCATGCCGAAACTGGGTCGACTCACAAAGAAATCCCTTCAAGTGCACATAGGGGTCACCTACTCCACCATAGCGACGATATGTGGGAATCTGCGAACGTGGTGGAAGCTGAAGCCCTTTGAATGCGAATGGGACACTCAAAGAAGTTTGAGGATCGATTCGACATTGAAGTTCATCAAGCTGGCATTGGGCTTGAGTAATCATCTCCTCGATGGGAAGAGATCGGGAAGGATACAAGCCAGCCTGAGCAAGAGAGTGTGAATTTGGACCAGGATTATCGTATTAGGCAGGATAAGGAGATCTGGACTGAGAAGAAGGAAAGCCCATTCCGGGAATAGAGGGGTGCATGGGCCTGGAAGGATCATGACCATGGGAATAAGGACGTATTGGGCCAACAGCAACATGGGGCCCATTGAGAGAATAAGAGGGCCCGTTAAAGGAAGGGGGCCCACTAAGAGTAGAAGAGGGAGGCCCATTATGAGAATAAGGCCCATTAAGATGATTAGCAATGAATTTTTGGGCCTGGACCGGGGCCGTTTGATAAGCAAGAGATGATAGGTGGGCCATGACATTTGCTTGCGGGTCGGAAGGGTCATGAGAAGATGGGCCCGCGCGGGAAGAGGAATCCACTCGGAAATAGGAAGACGGGGAAGGAAAAGAGTAATATACAGGAGAAAAATGGTGCTCCATAAGGGTAAATTGAGACTTTATATAGAAAAATCAAGGAAATACAATGAGGGAAGTAAAGGGCTCGAGGATCAAAGCGGGGACTGACTCAATAATGTAAAGAAAAGAAGAAAAGAAACCTAGGACAATAAGACTAAACAAATGGACACAAAAAATGGTCTAGCCTAAATGGGCCTGTAGACACGCCAAAATTGACGCTATGTTGATCAAATCTCATGTCACTATGATGACGCCCCAAAGTGAACTTCAATATATTCATAATATGAAGTTTTTCTATCTTTTTGTGTGTGGTTTTGATTTGTTCTTGCATTTTGTGATTCGCGACCTGAAGAGGGGCGTGTTTTAAATAGCGACCTTATCTAGGGCGTTTTCTCAAGAAAGGACGACTAAATGTCAGGGCGTCAATTCCTGGTATTATCCGGTTCCAAAATAAATTCAAAATTAATTTAAATTATTGATTAACATCCTTCCTCAGGGCGTGTTTTCAATTAACGCCTTCATCATAGGCGTGTTCTCTTAATTTTTATATAAAGTAAGTTTTATTGCCAAAATTAAATCCAAGAAGTGACGCCCTTGATGGAGGTCGTGTTTTGAATAACGTCTTTATGAAGGTCGTCAATTTGGGATTTGACGCCTTTCGCAAGGTCGTGTTTTCCGTTTCGTGTCCTGCTTTAACTCCTCTTTCCCGAAGAGTTCCCTGCCTCCAATGGTCTCCTTGCTCGAATTGGAGCTAGAGTCCTGCCTTCTTTGATCATTGCCTATCCTTATCTTCCCAAATTTGAGCTTATCTTCGATTGAAATCCTATAAAAGGATGCTCTGGTCGATCGAGGCAGAGGTTCAAGAGGTTGAAGAGTTCACAGGTTAAGAGGTTAGACGGGTCAGAGAATTCAAAAAAAAAATAGAGGTTTATAGTTTACAGGTTACAGAGCTCCGTCTTCCTCCTGTGCGATTGTTTGAAGGGGCTCTGCTTCCTCTGCATCTAGCCGGCCGCGTCCACCTTGTTTCCCTTTACTGTCGTCAGGGACAGCAGGGTTTTCTTTTATTTTTTTGTGTTGCTTCGTCTTCATCAACCGATCACCACTGGGTTCATCTTTTTGCGTTTGCATTAGTTTCATCATCATCATTGTCTCTTCTTCTTTTACGTTTGCGTTAGCTTCATCACATATCTCTTCTTTTCCCTAATTCCTCTTTAGGGGTTTTAAAAAAAACCCCAAAAAAATAAGGTGCGCATGTTTTTGTCCTTTTTTTATCTTCATGTCATCTTTGGATTGATACTACGTGCACTTGGCTGATCTCCTTCTTGTTTATTTTATCTTATTTTTGCAAGGATAATCAATAAGGAAAAACCCCCTTCATCGGCCGGCCGATTGAAGGCGGAGGAAGGAATTCACAATCTATCCCGCGTTCAATTTTCCACCAGGTATTCGCGATCTTCTTTATTTGTTATTGAGGTAACCCCTCTGGCGATCACCCTCCTCCATAGCACCACGTGCTTATTTGCTTCTTTATCTTCATATCATCATCTCCACATATATTTTTTCTCTTATTTAAAACTCCCCATGTTCATGTGTGGATTTATCACGATCTACAAATTGGCGATCACGGTGGGGCTTACACTATTTTTCTATTGATTATCCCTTTCCCTTTGGCACCCACGTGTGCCCTTTCCCCATCGGCACCCACGTGTGCCCTTTTCCCTTAGGCACCCACGTGTGCCCTTTCCCTTTGGTACCTACGGTACCCCTCCTTTGTGCCCCACGGGCACCCTCCCTTGTGCACCCTGCACACTCCCCGGGATCAGCCAGTTTGTGATTGCATATTTCCTGAATTCACGCCTCAGCCAGAGGCGCCTTTTCGGTTAGCGCCTTCATCCAGGGTGTTTTATTACTATGTTACGTCTTCTGTCAAGACGTCTTTCATCATTTTACTGCTTTTATCACGCTGCCTATGAATTCACGCCCTACCCCAGGGCGTTCTTTTATTGCATAGCGCCTCACCTCAAGGCGCTTTTTCAGATTTGACGCCCTCACTCAGAGGCGTCCTTTTCAGATTTCGCGCCTTGATCAGAGGCGTTTCTTTGTTTCTCGCTACCGGCTCATAGCCTCACGCAGTGATTCACGACAGTGACCCTGTCGTTGCTTTGATTGATAGCGACCTGCCCCAGGTCGTCCCTTTACTGCATTTTACAGAAGCCTACTTCTTGTTGCTGTCTGTGATAGTTTGTTTGGTTATTACATTGCTTGCCTATATTGCTGTGATCTTATCATCTTATTTTGCATATTGTGGCATTTGGTTGAGAGACCTCCTCTCTCTACACTAGGACTCCATACACCTCTCTTGGAATCGGGACGACCCTCCATTGAGCATTCCGTCTCTTTGGACCGGAAATCCCTTTTCCAAGACCTCTGTAAGTCCCCGCACCCGTGGATCCCCTCACGGACGCCGGGCTGGTTGTACCCTTGAAGTACCAGGAGTATAGAGAACCTATCGTTAGTGAGGAGAGAGAAAGAATCTAGTTGACCCGGAGGTTACACTTGGATCAACTAGGTTTCACATTGCAAACAGAAGTGAACTATTCAACAATTTAATCCACTCTAATCTCAAGCATAACACTAAAACCTTGCGTTCATCTCAACTTGGTTGCATAAACTTGTTTGGGTTGATTTGACTCGTTTGGATTGAGTGGTTGTTTGTTGGATAGTGCCTTTATAAAGTTGTCTCTCCTCTTAAACATGAAACTCCGTTCAGGTAAGATCGTCAACATGGCAGGCTACGGGTATTCTTATGATGATGAGGATGAGAATGTTTTTGGTCAATATGAGACCCCCCTCCAGGATTTCATCTATTATGAGGGAAATTACCCTCCTCCTCAGTCCCATCATCCTCAAATCCATGTGGTTGATACCACTCCTCAAGAGGGTGTGCCCTCTTCTCAAACTTTACCCTACAACACCTCAGGGAATTCTCCTCCATCCCTCAATGTCACAGATTTAATTAATGATTTATCTCAGTTAGACGATTCCCAGCGGCAGGCTATTCAGGCCGCTTTGAAAGGGAAGTCTGTTCCCTCTTCATCCTCCAATCCCCCTCCGGCCGAGAGTGGCCATCACCTCACTAATGACCAGGCGGTCTTGCATAAACCTCCTTCCCGTCCACCAACGCCCGGTGCGGCCATGCCGGCCCAACAGGCGAGTCATTCTGCGGTTAGGCACCAATTTCTCCAACCTCCCCGAATTTTACGGACGCCTATACCGCATTCTTTTATTCAAAATCCGGCCCCAGTCGAGTCCGACACTAATGTTCTATTACTTCAGAAGTTGGCCAGCATGGAGGAGCAACTAAAGAAGGTCACCACGGCTAAGAATGCCCCAGAAATTTCACTCCCTACATTGCCCGTCTTCCACTTACCACCATCTGAAATGCCGAACTTCCGGCGATATAATGGGACTGGTAATCCTTTTATTCATCTAAAGGATTTTATGTACGAGACCTCCTTCTGGCAAGACAACAAGGCCTCTTTGGCCTATTTATTCAGGAGATCTCTGGAGGGGCCAGCCCTTGAATGGTTTTATTCACTGGATTCCGCTGATGCCGGCGACTTCGATGTTGTTCAAAGGAAGTTCTTGCAAAAATACAGAGACCGGGTCGGACCATCCCTTTCGCTCACAGATCTGGTCGCGGAAAAGATGAAGCTCGAGGAGGACTTCATAATGTTTGCTGATAGATGGCGGTCTATGGCCGAAAAGTTGAAAGATACACTGTCCGAACCGGAACAAGTCAAGATGATTATCTCCAATGCCACTCCTCAGTTCCGGCACATACTGGCCATGAACTGGTTAACCACCATGGAGGAGCTCTATGAAAGGGCTCGCTATATTCAGACATAGATGAAGGACTCGCCCATTATGGGCATGTTTGAGCCGAAGCCACGGCTATTCAAGAAAGCCACCAATGTGCAAATGAGCAGGTTGGTGTAGTTGGCCACCCACACCACCAAGCTAACCCACGAATGAACCCACTTCCACCACAAAACCCCCATTTCAACTCCCCTCCACAACGCCAATTCGCACCCCAACATTCCTTTGCTTCACCGCCAAACCAAGCGCCCCGCGCTAACCCTCCAACCCCGCAACAGTACCACCAGGTACCACCCCCGGCCAACTATGGCCAACAACAACAACGGAGACCACCACTTGGCCCCAAAAGGGACCACTATCCTCCATTACCAGAAAGTCTCCCGGATATTTTCAATGCTTTAATGGCCGCCAATTTGCTCATATTACCAAGGGAAAGAACAGCGTGGCCCGCTAATGTTGACACATCCCGTTACTGCGCTTTCCATCGCGCACCTGGTCACAACCTTGATCGTTGCTTCCACTTCAGAGATTACATTTATGATCTAAATGACCAGGGTGACATCAATTGGGATGAGATGAGACAATTCAACGCCACCATGAAAGAAAGAAGGGCTCCACGGTAGCAACAAGCTCAGCAGCCACAGCAACCAGATCCACAGCAGCAGCAACAAGCTCCAGCACCTCAGCACGATATGGGCATCGTCCACAACCCACTGCCGGAGCACCCGCCGAACCAGCACGTGAACCCTGTCACGTCTCTCTACGAAGTGGAGAGAGGGTAGGGATGGCACGAAGAGAACGCCTCTGTCGGGGCATTTAACCACAATCAAAACCAACCTCCGCGCCTCTTGCGCACCCCTACTCCTTCTCCTACCCCTCAATCGGGCCGATCCCTTCTGCGCACCGTTAACCCACCTACCTCCGCCTATTCTCCAACCTTGCCGGTCCGCCCCCTTTTTACACGTATACCATCTCCACAGCCTACGCCACCACAAAACCCATCCACCACCAACCCTTCACCATTGCCATCTAGGCCACTCCTTACCCGCCCATCACCAACGCCCACTGCACCCGCCATCACTACTCCTTTGCCGGCAAGGATCCCTCCACCCTCAGTACCACCACCTTTTGTGCCTCGGTCTCTTCTTATTCCACCCCCCACCAATTCCCCCCGCATTCGGGTATCCCTTTCTACTCCTACGCCTCCTACAGGGGCATCTCCAATGAATTCTTCATCAACACCCCCCGTGGGGGCTCCTTCTTCAAACACCCCTCCACCACTTCTTAACGCCAACACACCTTCTTCTTCTTCCAGTACTCCTCCCATACTTGCCCCGACAGAGGCGCTACAAGGCGTGGCACCGCTCCGCAGTGGACGGATTTTCCACCGTATTTTTCCACAAAGAGAGCTAGAGCCCGTGCAGGGGCCGCAAGAGCAAGAACAAGAGCAAGGGTCCGTGCCCGGCACCGAATATGATTTGTTAAAGCATTTGGACCGGACTCCAGCAAGAATTTCAATCCTGGAGTTGATCAAACGGTCCACCACTCATCAGCTAGCATTGAAAGAGTATCTGCAGAAAGTGATGGTCAATGAGGACATTCCAGTTGAGCAGATAGTCACGGTTTTGACGCCCGCTTGCAGCCAGCCGGCAATTACTTTTCATGAACATGAGTTGGCACCACTCTCAGCAAGAAAATATGCTCTGTGCATCACAGTTGATATCAACAAGGTGGCTGTCAAGCAATGTCTGGTGGACACTGGGGCATCCATCAATGTCTTGCCACCTAGCACTCTGAAATTGTGTGGTATTCCAGAGAGCCAAATTCGGCCGTCCACCATCACAGTCACTGCATATGATAACACGAAGAAGCCTCCTCTAGGCATGATTACTTTAAAGGTGAGTTTGGGTCCTGCCGCCATTACAGCAGATTTCCACATTCTGGACATGGATCCAACATTTAATGGCATTTTGGGACGCCCCTACATTCAACAGCTCGATGCGGTGCCCTCGACAAATCACCAATGCCTTAAATTTCCACACAAGGGCCGCATTATTAAAGTCACCAGTATGCCAATTTTACCAGAAGAGGATATTCACGTAGCTTCATCAGTTCCTTCTATATGGCTTGCCAATAAGCCACTATTATCTGTGCTGGACGTCCCTTGTTCACAGCCAACGCCATCTGAAACTGTCACAACAGTTGCTATGACACCCCTGCCTTCCAAGGGGAAAAAGAAGAAAAATATGATGAATACCTCTGGCTGGAACATTTTAATGAAAATGGGGTATCAAAGTGGCAAAGGCCTGGGTATCAAACTCCAAGGCAGGACTAGGCCCGTTAAACCTCAGAAGCTGATTGCACGAGGTGGCCTAGGTTATAAAGGGCCATGCAAAAATGAAGATGAACCATGGGCATTTATGACATCCACTCTGAAGACAGATCGCCAGCCGCTTACTTGGACACTGAAGACACATTTTGTCACAGGTGGCTTTCAAAATAATGAGCAAACTACCATAATTACTTCCATATTAGACTGTCAAGATGTTCATGCTAGACAGTTTGCTCGTCATATTGCCCCGCTGGCCACATATAAAGCTCTGGAGTCTTTAAGGCCTAACAAGAGAAGGAAGATGAATGATCCAGAATGTGACTGGTATAGGTGGTTTGACATGAATGATATCACTATTTCCTTGAGCCGCCTTTTCATGCCGACTGATCCAGAATGGCCGCCATTAATACACCAATTGATTGAAATGCCAGCTGCAATTACAGACAAGAGGCAGCTGCTGAGTGACTACACTGATACTGGGGAGCCGGATGTTCCGTTTGAAGAAGGTTTTACTGTGGACAGGCTGTGGGCCGGCCTCTTTTCTCTCACTTCCATGCATCCATCTGTGCTTACTTCTCTATATTCCCATTGGTTTGGTCACGTCCCAAGACCGCCTCCGATTACAATCAATTTGTCTCCAGATTCAATCCAAGTTGCTCTCACAATCTCTCCCTCGCTCCTCGAGCGATTTTCTAAACTCTCCATCACGCCCCCGCACGGGCCGTCACTGATTAAATCTTTCTCCGATCTTGCAATTTCCACTCCTCCCGCTATTCTCCCCACACATTGCTTTCTTCTTGAAAAAGAAAAGAAAAATAAAGAAAAGATAAAAATGAAAAAAAAAACGTCAAATTTCCAACTTTCCAATCCTCCATCTCCGTTGAGGAGACTTCTTATCTCTTTCCCGAGTGTGTCCCGACGCAGGGGCCGCTCCTTCAAGATTCATTGCTAGATCTTTTTTCCCCCTCCGGTGAGGGGCCCTCATCTGTATCACCTCCTGTATCCGCTTTTTCACTTCCTCCTCCTTCTGATCAAGCTAATTGCTCCTCCTCTTCTTCTGCTAACACTAAGATTCAAGGGGTAGATTCACATAAGAAGTCCAAGGGTAAGCAGATTCCCCGTAGATTTCTTAGAGAGTTAGCCATTAAATGTCAGGCTTGCTTAGCCATCCCCGAATTTGTGGAGGACCCGATCATCCTGCCAGAGTTAGAATATGAGGATGCTGTTGTCTCTTATGAGGGTTTGGGTGTCTATGAAATCATGAATGACGAGGACCCTATTGAAGAGGGGGATGAAAGTTATGAAGAATATGAGGACGAGGCTGATGCTTTTGCTAGTGGCATAAGACGATTTGACGAACCATCAGCCTCCGTAGAAGAGCCTACCAAAGAAATTAATCTGGGTACCGAGGAAGACCCTAGGATTGTCCTCATAAGCAAAAATTTGCCGCCCTCCGAAGAGGAGGCGCTCATTTTGGTCCTGCAAGAATACAAGGACACGTTCGCATGGAGTTATGAAGATATGCCTGGTTTAGACCCTACGCTCGTTGAACATCGCCTTACACTTAACCCAGTGTCTGTGCCGGTCAAGCAACGGTTGAGGCGTTTCCACCCTAATATGGCCTTAAAGATGAAAGAAGAGGTCGACAAGCTCCATAAGGCTAGATTTGTTAGAGTGGTCCTCTACCCCAATTGGGTGGCTAACATCGTCCCGGTTATGAAGAAAGATGGAAAAGTTCGGATTTGTATAGACTTCCGGGACCTCAACCGTGTGTGTCCTAAAGATGACTTCCCCCTCCCTCATATTGACGTTCTGATTGATAACACGGCAGGATTTGAGACTCTCTCTTTCATGGATGGCTTTTCAGGTTACAATCAAATTCGTCTGGCTGAGGAAGATCAAGAGAAAACATCATTCACTATACCATGGGGTACTTATTGCTATGTGGTCATGCCTTTTGGACTTAAGAATGCTGGAGCCACCTATCAGAGGGCTATGATGGCGATTTTTCATGACATGATTCATATTTATATTGAGGTGTATGTGGATGATCTGGTTGTGAAATCAAGGACAAGGATTGAACATCCTGGAGTTCTAGCTAAGGTCTTGCAAAGATCATGAGAGTATCAGTTGAAGATGAACCCCAAGAAGTGTGTATTTGGCGTCTCTTCAGGGAAATTGCTTGGATTTATTGTCAGCAAGAGGGGAATTGAAGTTGATCCCAACAAGGTAAAGGCTATTAGAGATATGCCTCCTCCCATGAATTTGAAGGAAGTTCGAGGATTAATCGGGAGGTTACAATTCATTCGCCGCTTCGTCTCCCAGCATTCACAAAGATGTAGGCCGTTTTACGAGCTTACTAAGCCGGGAGTCAAGTTTAATTGGGATGACAAGTGTCAGGCAGCCTTTGATGGGTTGAAGGATTATTTGGCCAATCCTCTGTCCTGAGGCCGCCGATTCCAGGCAAACCACTTATTCTCTATGTTTCTATCCTGGATGACTCTGTAGGTGCTGTCTTAGCTCAAGTGGACGAAGAAGGTAAGGAGAGGGAAGCATACTATTTGTCTAAACTTCTTAACCCTTGTGAGCAGAGGTACTCAGCCATGGAAAAGACTTGCACTGCTTTAGTCTGGGTAGTTCAGAAGTTAAAACATTATTTCTTAGCTCACGAGGTTCACCTCATTGCTCGCATGAATCTGATTAAATTCCTTCTTGAAAAATCTGTCCTTACCGACCGATTGGCACGCTGGCAAAGTTTTCTCTCTCAGTTTGATATCACTTACATTCAACAGAAAGCTATCAAAGGTTACGCCATTGCCGAACATCTTGCTCACCACCCTCTACCGCGTTTTGATCCTGTCAATTCAGAGTTTCCAGATGAAGAACTAATGTCCATTAATCAACCCCACGATCCTATGTGGACATTACATTTTGATGGAGCTCTAAATTCCCAAGGAAGAGGGATCGGCATTGTTCTTTTAACACCAGAAGGGGTCACCATCCCATTTGCTGCTCGGCTCACTTTTCCCGCCACCAATAATATAGCTGAGTATGAAGCTCTTTTGGTCGGTCTTCAAACCGCTCATCGATATGGTGTCACCCATTTGAGGATTGTGGGTGATAGTCAGCTTATTCTGCGCCAGGTGCTCGTCAAGTGCCGCACTATCAATCCTAAGCTCAAACCCTACCAGGAACTTGCTTCAGCTTATGCCAAGCTTTTCACCAAATTGATTTTTGTCCATGTTCCTCGCAGCCAGAACATCTTAGCCGACGCCCTTGCCTCTTTGGCCTCTGCTCTAGTCTTCCCCCCTGAGTGTGATTTTCATGTTCCTCTAATTCATCAGCGCGACACCCCAGCTATCAAGGATCGTGCATTCCTCGATATTAGGGATAAAGTGCTTGAAAAGGTTAAGCAGGAGGAATCTCTTAAAGGCAAAGAGGTCATGCTTCTAGACTGGGAAGAAGATTTGGCTGACGAAGAAAAGCCTTGGTATTATGAGATTGCCAGGTATTGCAATGATCAGTCCTATCCCGAGGAAGCCACTGCTGAAGAAAAGAAAGCAATTAGAAGAGTGGCTCAACGATATGTTTTGGTTGGAGGTGTGCTCTATAGGAGAGGGCTCACCGGTGTTTTGTTAAGATGCCTCGATGATGATGAATCATGGAAAGTCGTGGAAGAGGCGCATTCTGGAGTGTGTGGTGGTCATGTGAACAGCCAGATGCTAGCTAAGAAGATCCTTAGGCTAGGTTTCTATTGGCCAACACTAGAAGAGGATTGTTCCATCTATGTTCGAAGGTGTGTTAAGTGCCAACTGCACGCCGACAAAATTCATTCTCCTGCTTCTTCACTTCATCCTACGTCCTCCCCGTGGCCTTTCTCCATGTGGGCTTTTGATATCATTGGACCTCTTGGTGATTCGAACCTCCTGACCAAGCAAAAATCATTCATCCTCACGGCAACGGAGTACTTCACCAAGTGGGCGGAAGCGGAAGCTTATGTGGAAATTAAAGCGTCAACCGTCTGCAAATTCATAATGAAGAACATCATCACGAGGTTCGACATCCCGAGCACCATCGTCACCGACAATGGACCTCAATTTATCTCTCAAGAAATCAAGGATCTCTGCAACAGGTATAACATTGCATTGCATCATTCTTCACCCTATTATCCACAGGGCAATGGCCAAGCAGAGGCAACTAACAAAACTTTGATAAAAATTGTCAAAAAGACGTGTGAGGCTAATAAATTTTCGGATTGGCCAGACAAGCTAGTTGAAGCTCTCTGGGCCTATCGCACTTCCATTCGAACCCCTACTGGGCAAACCCCTTTCGCCCTTACTTATGGAATGGAGGCGGTAGTCCCTTATGAGATTCTTATTCCCTCTCTGCGAGTACAATTGGATAAGGAATTTTCTATTGATGAACGTCGTGAGTCACTCCTGGCCCAATTGGAACTCCTAGATGAGAAGCGTCTGGTCGCTGCTGACCATGCACGCATTTATCAAAACAGGCTCTCACGTTTTTATCAAAAGAAAGTAATTGAGAGAAAATTCAAAATCGGTGAGATGGTAATCAAGAGAATTTTTGTAAAATCGGGTGGCCCCCGCTCCAAACTCCAACCCAATTGGGAAGGACCGTTTATCATAAAAGAAGTTTATCCTGGCAATGCTTATAAACTGATTAATGCTGAAGGGGAAGAGTTAACTCACCCTTGGAATGGTTTATATCTTAAGAAATACTACCCTTGATTCAACAAAAAATCCAAAAATATATATATATCTTCAAAATCCAAAAAAAAATGAAAATTGATTCAAAACCTCCAAAAATATAAATTATTCAAAAAATAATAATAAATAGAGATTCTTCAAAATTGGTGCCATGGCATACGAAGGATCAAGGTCCGAAAGGTCAAAATTCAGAATTCATTCATCAGTCTTGCTAATTTAAAAGGTGGTTGATTCCCGCACACACTACACGCTTCATTCTTGAGCTCAAGCAGTGCAAAATTCGATGGAAAGTCAAAACCTGACTAGAAGTGAAAGACAATACCCGTTCTTTTCTTCTTCGGCCCATAAGGGAGGAAGGGAGACCTCGGTAGACACGCCAAGCCTATCCGCCGCCCTAGTAGGTGGAAGTCAGGGCCCAAAAGGGAGCAAATGCCACAAAAGCCCAAGTACATTTAGGTTTATTTTCGTCAATGCAAATCAATTCCAAAGTGAAAGTCAAATTGTGAAAAGAAAAGCATGTCAAGAGGGCAAAGTCCCCGCAAGGAAAATCTTGGGCGTATGCGTGCAATATAAAAGAGGCAAAAGGCAACAAATTTCCCTACGCCAAAGACCGAACCCCAACAGGCATAGGGTAGGGGAGGTAACTTTGCCTTGAGCATCTCAGAATCCCTTATGGGCTTCCCTTATATTTTCTTCCGTCCTTTCTATGCGGTAAAGTCACGAACTGGCAGGATGGTCAAGACGGACTTAAGAAATTGCACTGTGCGAAATCTCGAATACAAGCCAACTATGATCACGTCAATCCCCTTTTAATTACTCAAGAAAGGTTAATGAATTTTAGATGGTGACCGTGTAAGACCTGTGGTCTTGATAGCCTTGACAACTTTTTGCAGAATAACTCAATTAACGCCTTCGGCTAAGGCACCTTTTATAGAATTAACGTCCTAGATTATGTCATCTTTTTCAGAATAACGTCTCTTAGCAGGTCGTTTCTTTTTCAAAAATCAAATTCCTTTTCAAATTCATGCCGTCTTCTAAGGCGTCTTCATGCGAACCACGACCTACTCTAAGGCGCGTTTTTAAGAAAAATAAAGAAAAAATATAAATGAGTGAAAAAAAAAATCTATTCCTTCACAATGTATGCTTGCATTCTCTTGCATGGGCATCTTTTATTTATAGTTTGCATATGCGTGCTTGCATGATGCATCTCCCTGTTATCAGTCATTTTATTTACCTTATTTGATTAAAGGCTTGGCCCCTTGACCCGTCATTAAGGTCAAAATATTGCTACCCCTTGCTTATTGGGTAAGGCGCCAAGTCAAACAGATGAATTAACCTGTTTATTCAAGTGTGAACAGCAGTTGCAGAAACATGGCATAGTAAAGCGAACACGAAGAATGTGGAAAGTACACAAACACAAGGCCACAACCACACAAAGTGCTCAGGTAACAAAGAAATCTCAATCTCATATATATATACATCATGAATATCTAAGTACATGTGTGAGGGTGGAGGAGTACAAGTAAGTCTCTCAGCTCTCGCCTCCACCCTCCTCTCTCCTACTCTCAACCTCCTCCTCGCCGTCCCGAGCTGGCGCTGGTGGAGGAGGCATGGGCCCCCGTGAAGAAGCAGGAACCCGAGCGTGTCCCCCTGCCTCGCTCCTCTCTCGGAGGGAAGAGCCCGCCACAAAGGTGGAGCTGGTGAAGGAGTACCCCGCAGCCCGTGCTCGCTCGCGCCCTCGCTGGAGACGCTCCTCGGACACTCGTAGCCGCTCCTGAGAAAGGATCAACTGGGTCCTCGAGTCTGCCAGCTCTCGCTCGCGTGCTGCTACCTGCTCCTGGTACCGGGCACGCTCCGCCTGGTACTCCTCTCGCTCACGAGCACATTCCTCGCGCTCCCGTCTCTCCAGCTCAAGAGCCACCTATAGCTCGGCCACGTCCTGAGGCAGCTCCTCTCGTCGCCTCAGGGACCTCTCAAGCTCTGCGATCCGCTGATCACGGATCGCCAACTCGGTACGTACCGCCTGAAGCTGAGTCGTCTGCAAACAGGTAAACAAATCATCAATTCCACAATTAATGCAATGATTCAATTCAAGCAATATATGATTGAACCACTCACCTGTGCGCTCGTCGCGCGGAAGCCTCATCAACACAGGTAAGAGCGGCTCGAAGCTCCTCAGTCTGTAAAATGGATTTTCATCAATGCACAATTATATAATCAATATTTGAATGGATCTGTGTTTTAGAATTTACCCGTGAAGCGAGGTCGCGCTCTGCTGCCTCAGCTCGTGCCACCGCTCCTGCTAGCTGCTCCGCCAGTGCAGTCACCTCTGCACTGGGCCCTCTCGAGCTGGAGGCCTCCCCTGGGTCTCTCCTCACTGCTCCCTACTGGGCACGCTGCATTCATTGAGATCGTCAGTGGCTAATGATCAATAATTCAACAAAAATATATACATTTGCATATAGAAATAATTTAAACACTCACCAGGGTCTCTAGGTCTGCCCGTGTGGCGGCTAGCTGGTCCTCCAGGCTGTGTAGATGGGCCTGGGCATCCATCGCCGCTATGTCCCGCGCATCCTGCATCCATTGCATGTTAGTCACATGATAGTCACATAAGCATCTGCATTCAATTTAGAAATAAGTGCATTCATACATACCCCTAAGACCCTCATCTGGGGTCGGCCGGCGTATACCTCCCAGTAGCGTCGGAGGTACTCGGAGCTGTCAGTCGCGCGAGAGGTGACTCTGGTACCGCCACGCTGCCAGTCGGCCTACTGCTCCTCGAACCGTACCCTCAAGTCAGTCGCCTTTGTACGACCGCGCGTCTTCTTCCCAATGCCCCGCGGCTCACCTACCTCTACCCACTCCTGGTGGAGGCCCAGTGTCCTCATCACCAACCTAAGCCGTAACGGCTCGATCTCGCTCAAGCAGTGAACCCAAAGCTCACGCTCAAAGCGAGGACGGCCCGCTACGACCCACGGCTGGCCCTCGTCTGTCATCCCATCATAGGGTCTCTACTGCACCTGCATTCATAAACATACATGTCATCATTTCATCATCATCATAATAAATGCAAAATAAAGATGCATAACATTCATACATACCAGCGAGGGAGGGAAGTTGCGGAACTCTCTCCGTAAAACTCACAACTCGTAGCCGAGTGGGGCGCCGAAGATGATCGGCACCCAGCGCCGTGCTAGAGGGAAAGCTCCCTCACCTCCAGGCTGTGGGTCAGCGCGCCCCATCGGCATGTAGAGATGGCTCCAAACCTGCATCCATGCATTGCATTAGGAAGGCATTCACATGCATAACAAAAATAAAAGAAAAGAAAAGAAGGAAAAAGCATACCTGAAGAAAAGGTGAGAAGCCACTGACGGTCGTCTCTCGACCTGTCCCCGTGGACAAGTCGGCCATCATATGCGCCAGCAGAGCCGCTCCCCAGGCATAGCTGCCAACTGCCTCCAGGTCCTCGAGTATTCCTAGAAATCGGCAGTTGATGACGTCGCCCTTTGTCCTGAGCAATAGCCTCCCGAGCAGCACTAGTAAGAACCTCCTCAAGTCTCGGTCTGCTCTCTCCCTGTCAGCTGGGTCCTGGCAGTAGACTGCCCTAGCTCCATCTATCAACCTCTGCGAGAACTGCTCTAGGGTCTCCCCTGATCTGTGCCTAGCATTCCCTAAACCCATCACTGTAGTAAGGTCGGTGCGGAAGATCGTCCTACACTCGCTAGGCGTCTCATAAACCATCTCCAATCCTAGCAACCTCTCGGCGAACTCGGTGTAGTCTAGGTAGGTGATCCCACTCACAGCCTCTCCATCTACCCTCAATCCCGTGATCCTAGCTACATCCTCTAGGGTAGGAACCATATGCCCCCATGGCATCAAGAATGCCCGGCTAGTCCTGTCCCATCTCTCCCGTAGAACCTGGATAAGTGGTAGGTCGGGTCTGACTGGCTCTATGCTAAGGAAAGCCCCGAACCCCATAGCATCTACCCTCGCTCTCTGAAACTCGGGGAGGCCGTAGTATGCTGCCCGGACCATGACCCAGGAGATGCGCGTCCTCATCAATCCCTGCATGTAAAGAAAAGAATTTTCACTTAATTATTTTGATTATTCATGCTGAATCTCATTTTGATTGCCTTGGGTTATATTGGTGTTTGATTTTAATTAACGACCATCCTCAGGTCGTGGTTTGTTGAATTAACGCCCCTAAAGGGGGCGTGGTTCTTAAGTATGCTTTGAATTTGTGACCTATCCTAGGTCGCTGTTCATCTTAGAAACGCCTCTGTGTTGGGCGTGGTTCTATGGTTAATTTTTGAAATTCTTAAAAAATATTTCAAGTCACGCCTTGGGTGGGGCGTTTTCCAAAACGGGTCTGTTAATTTAATCAGGAATTAATGAATGGATGACTGCTGGTTTGGTCGTCTATTGTTGAATTAACGCCCTAGTGGGGGGCGTTGTTTTCAAGTGTTTCAGAAAAATGAAATAAAAATAACAGCATGCGAATAATTCATGGAAAATAATTAAAGCATGGGAATTAACGGTAATTAACAGCATGATATAAAAAATGATGAATTTAAATGGGCGGCATGATGCAGGGCGTGTTCTCATGGGGTTAATTATTTTTCAGGGAAATAATTTAATTAACGCCCTTGGGTTGGGCGTTTCATTTATAAAACGTGACGCCCCTGAGGGCGTTTTCTTTCTGGGTTGCAGGGTTTATACCCCGAGAGCTATGGAAATTACAGAAAAAAATGGAAATAAAAATAAAAAAAATGGAAATTGGGTTTGGGGGCCTACCTTCTTGTGCTTTGGTCCTTGTGGCTGGGGCCGTGGCTGACGTGGTCGCCGGAGTTGGCCGGCACGGGGAGGGGCCGCCGCCGTAGGCGGTGGTTCTTCACCACCTCCTTCCTCTTCTTCCTCACCTTCTTCTCCCCCCTCTTCGTTTTCTCCATCTTCTCCATCTCCTTCTTCGTCTTCTTCGTGGGCCTCTTGGCCTCCTTCGGCTTCGTCGCCGGCCGCCACGGCCTGTTCTTCTTCGGCCGCCACCGGCGGAGCCTCCATGGGAGCATCCTCCTCGGCATGGGCGTCTTCACCCAGGTCCACGACTTCTGGGGCAGCCACCCGCTGCCTCTTCAAGCCTCCTCCGGCCATGGCTAGGGCTAGGGTGTGTAGAGGGGAGAAAGAGGTAGAGACAGAGAATGAGAAATGGGAGGGTTTCGGTTAGGGCTTGCAGAGAGAAAGAGGGAAAGAGGACAAAGGAAGAAGAAGAAAGGAGGGAAAGTTAAGTCGAACGGTCGAAAAGAATTCACGACTTAAGTAAGGCCGCGTATTAAGGAATTAACGACTAAAACATGGATGCTTATTGATAATTGACGACATCTCTTGAGGCGTTAATTTTGTTTGCATGGGAAATGATAACCGTCGTCAGACGCATTTAATGGCGATTGATTGATTTGATGGGAATAATCATTACTATTTTTGAGTAACGACTGAGCTTGCGGCGTTATTTTGGAGAAACGTGGCTTTGCTGAAGGCGTTACTCTTGGAATTTCAACGAATATATTTTGGGAATGTTAATCAATCCACGCCCTAGTTTAAGTCGTTATTCCGTTAACGCCCATTAGTGGAGGCGTCAAATTTGGAGCTGGAACATTGGAAGACGACATTGGCTGAGGCGTCCTTTTGTAAATTCACGGCATTGCTTGAGGCGTTATTTGCAACAGAATCACAGAACGTTGGAAGAGTTATTCAGAAAATAGTAAGATGGCTCAATAAAGGAAATATCATTGATTTATTGGAAGAAAAAGATTACAATGCTTAATGAGCCATTTTGGGCCTCAGTTTTCTCAGGGCTGTTACATAAGATTTCCATTCATCTCTGTCTTCATTCAAGCTTTCCACAGGTTGATGAACCTTATTGATTTTCCACAGAGCTTGGATTGTGGTTGTTTCTTCTCCATCTTCGTTGCTGCCTAGATCCCGTATCTTGATTGGAGGAAGATGAGAGGGATCTTCGAGGATTTGTCGTGGAAGCCCGAGTTGAGGGAAGCACCGGTGTGAATTATACAGCACGAATTCCGAAGCGCCTATGAGACGAAGGTCCGTCCCGGGAGAAAATCTTGCACGGATATCTTGAGTCTTGAGTATTCCCGGGGCGCAAGTAAAGAGATTCTTTGGCATTACTTTGAGATGCTCTCTCCATTCCACTCTCTTTTTGATTTGAGGAATTCGGTTCATCACTCTATTGCTTATTCCAAGTGAACCGGTCATATAGGAGAGTGGGCTTTTTGAAAAGATTCTTGAGGGTTGTTGGGCCTCACCACATGGATCGAACTTGAAGTGAAGATCAACCCAACTAGAGAGTGCTAGCATGCATCCGTAGATGGGCTTTCCCATCGCCGCCGAGGTGAGCCCGCTATAGAGATAGGCTAGAATAGCCGGTCCAACTCTATCTCCTTCCCATAAGCTCACTATGGCGCTTAATTGGGCCTCTTCTAGAAAGTCCTCCGTGGATGGGAATAAGATCGCTCCTGCTAAGCACACCACGAAGGCTTTTGCTACCCGCTCTATCTCCTCATCTTCTTTGGCTTGGTCTGCTCTCTTGTACACCCATGAGGCGAGCTTTAGAAGGTTGATGCCTTTGGTAGCTTTGATTTGGTTCACTAAGTTTGGGCTAGGAATTAAGCTTGTTAACAGTTCTTGGGAAGAGATTGGTTTTGACATGATGGCCATCTTTTCTTCATCTCCTTGCTTCATTCTCTTCAAACCCAAGATGATCTCCAATTCCTCTAATAAGATAGTGGCTTCAAAAGTTGAAAAGAGAAAGGTATGAGTGGAAGGGTGCCATATTTCAAGTAGAGCTCCTATGGCTGCCCAATCTAAATGGATTTGGTCATGATGTTTGGCATGGGTGACTAGGCCCAAAAGGTGCCATCTTGCAAGATAAATTCTCATGTCTGAAGAAAGCTTGGAAAGGATAAGGGGGAGCCACTTGTTTTTTGTAAATATCCTAGCTCCTGGCACCAATGGATAGTCCTGTGGAAAACAATGAACAGAAAAGAATGCATGGACAGAAGAACAAGTGAGCATGCAGGAAGCAGTAGAACAGAGGTAGAAGGATTGCTTTGATTGATTGGAATTGCCTTCCCTTTATAGAGGTCTGGGAGATCTTAAGGCTGTTCGAGTTAGAGGTTGAGGGCTATTAGGACTGGGTTTGGCTTTCGATTTGGAAACGGAAGCTTGAGGTTAATTAACGCCTTCTGTTAGGGCGTCAATTCTTGAATTGACGACCTTGCATAGGTCGTGATTTATGTAACGCCCTTTAGTGGGTCATTTCCTTCTTGAACTATCGATGAATTTCACGCCTTAGATAAAGGGCATGTTTCTCATTTTGGCGCCCTCAAAATAAGGCGCCTTTCATGATTTGGACGCCGTGACATCTAGGCGTGTTTTTGTGAGTTTATGAATTTGGTTCTCTAGTTCTCTGAATATGATCTGATGAACTTAAGTGCTTTTATTTTATTGAAATTGTTTTAATTAAGCACTTATGATCATTTTAAATTGAGGATTATTTTTAATCATGTGAGGACTAATGAGTTTCAAGTGCAGCAGAGTGCAGGTTTCGAGACGCTAGGGTTGCTCGTGGAAGTAACATCGCGCTCATCATCTTGTATTTCTTTCCTGCGAGCATTATTACTATATGGTATTCTACGCTATTATAGTATGTCAAGGACCTTGTGGTTCTGATGAACCTGGAATTTGAGTTCCCCTTCATCAAAAACAGTGATAATTCCAGGAGAATCTTGATCGCACGGATAGGCCGTTGAGTCGTTAAAGGTCTGGGACGATGGTTCCACTTTTCTGAGTTGATGCGTGGACAAACGGGCTTCGGCTTAGTGTCAGCTTAGAGATCTGGATTCTTGACCAAATCTAGATGGCTTAACAATATTATCCTTGATTATTTTCAATTTTTAGTTTGTTTTATCTTTTTCTTTTAGCCCAGCATGCATCATGTAGGACTTTGAGCTTCGTGCTGAAAATTTTCATATTATGGTTGTAATGAAGGTCACTCGCTCTTGATTGTGTTGACATGAGATATTCCATTCCAAATTGAGTACTCTATTCTATCTGAAGCCGCTTAGGCTGATTCCTTGAAAATGTCCCTTTGTTGGATCTCCATCTCAATTCTCTTTATTTTTCTACAAATCTACCTTGGTTGTAGCACTTCCACATTGGCTAGTAACCGCTCTCCAATGGTCTTTCCTTATCGTGCCATGCGCACATTTCTACTTGTTTAGTTTAAATCTCCTTTATCCAGCAAATCGATGCTTCCTTGGAATCACTCGGAGTTGTTTTGCTCAGAATCTTGGAAAGATTTCCAATGCTTAGTGTCTGAGGCATGTCACATCACACCTTGGCGTCTCCTTATTAGTTCACTCCACTTCATTCCGCTCGTTGCACTTTTCACCTTCATTTCGTCTCACTCCCTTGCAAAGCAGACGCCAAGGCGGGGCAGCTGTAGACACGCCAAAATTGACGCTATGTTGATCAAATCTCATGTCACTATGATGACGCCCCAAAGTGAACTTCAATATATTCATAATATGAAGTTTTTCTATCTTTTTGTGTGTGGTTTTGATTTGTTCTTGCATTTTGTGATTCGCGACCTGAAGAGGGGCGTGTTTTAAATAGCGACCTTATCTAGGGCGTTTTCTCAAGAAAGGATGACTAAATGTCAGGGCGTCAATTCCTGGTATTATCCGGTTCCAAAATAAATTCAAAATTAATTTAAATTATTGATTAACGTCCTTCCTCAGGGCGTGTTTTCAATTAACGCCTTCATCATAGGCGTGTTCTCTTAATTTTCATATAAAGTAAGTTTTATTGCCAAAATTAAATCCAAGAAGTGACGCCCTTGATGGAGGTCGTGTTTTGAATAACGTCTTTATGAAGGTCGTCAATTTGGGATTTGACGCCTTTCGCAATGTAACGCCTGGTAATTTTGGAATAGGAATAAAATATATACATAAGTATATAATGTTTAATGATTAAAGTTTATTCAAATAAATACTTGGTCAAGTGATATTCCTAAAGGGTTGCTCAGATCGAACCTGCCTCTGATACCTAGGACAAGGACTAATAAAAGTTAAAGAACTTATGAGCAATAAAATCTCTAAATAGAAGATTACTAAGATCTCAATGTATGTGAGAACTAGCCACACCAAATCAATGAGGTATAGAACCTTAGAGATAGTCTTAAGAGCCTTATTTATGCATAGACGGAAATACATGCAAGTTATTAAAAGATATAAGTCGTATGTGTAAGGTCTTGACAAATAAACAAGTAAGACTTCCAAACAAAGTAAACTTGTGTAAAGGAACAAATAGAAATAACTAGTTACAAATATAATTATTAGGCCTTGATAAAGGATTAACATTTTAATGCTAAGCTCCATTGGCCCAAACTCAACCCAAGCATTTTACGCTTAATGGGCTTTTTAACACGTTTTATTATCTTCTCCCATATAGGCAATATATATATATATATATACATAAGTACATAACATAAACATGTATATATGAATATATATATATATATACCTAGAAATAGAAGGAACGTATATATTATATACGAATGAACAAATAAACGAGTGAAATGGAAATAACGCCTCAAGTACAGGCGCTACTTAAAGAATACACGCCCTCAGGGAAGGCGCTAATTATAGAAAGGACGCCCAAAGATAAAGGCGTCAATTCTCAAACGGCTAAAATAAATATAAATGGCAAGTGAACGTAACGCCTTACACAAGGGCGCTTTATATAAGAAACGACGCTAGACAAGGCGTCAATTTAAATTCGACGCCCTTACCTAAGACGCAAATTCCTTTCGTCTTCCGTTCGACCCAGGGACTTATCCAGGGTAAGTGATAACTATGGGAAAGAGTTCGAATGTAGTAATAACTCAATCTTGGAAGTGTTACTTACACTAGAACTCTAACCCTAATAGGACCCCCAAAATCCTATAAATACCTTTGATCACCCAAGCCCAAAAACCATTTGATCAATCCTCTCTACTACGGTATGATGAAGAACAGTAAGTTTTCCTTATAGTTCCCTTTCCGTAATACGGGAAGAATATTGATTATTCTTCCTCTTCCTCTATTACAGGTTGAAGAAACCTTGACGTCGTGAAGAACAACAGTGAGTTCTTCTTCCCCTGCCTTTCGTTTTTCATCAAAGCTTTTGACCCTTCCTCTTCCTTTCTTCTGCAGGTTGCCTGCAACCGGAGGAAGCTTGGGTATAACGGGAAGAACGATTGTTCTTCATCAACGTCCTCTAAATCTTCTTCTTCTTCCAGAAATCAAGGCTCTATTGCAAACAGAGTTCATTTTCTGTCAGAACAGAATTAATCTTCTATTCAAAACCTTCGTCCGTTCATCAGATTATCATCATCAAGGTAGGTTTTCTCAAGACACTGTAGCCCAAACAAAGTAATCCAAAATATGTATTAGCATGGCATGCATGTACATGGTTTATTATAGTTTTAAAGCGTTTTCTGAAATATTTTGAAAGAAACGCCCATGACAAGGGCGCTAATTTAAATAAACGACCTGCCCAAGGTCGTCAATTACAGATTTGACGCCCCGCCCTGTAGGCGTCAATTTCATGCAATTTTCTGTAAATAATAAACGCCCACGTTTAAAAATTAAATATCTATGAAATCCTGAAACTAATGTAATGCATGAACTTACCTGTGAAGTCCTGCTATTTTTCTTGTCATGATTATATACCTTGTCTCCTGAAATTCATAAAAATTCCTGGAAACTGTGAATTCACGACCTGAATCAGGTCGTTTCTTATTGAACCCACGCCGCATACTAGGGCGTGAATTTAATTATAACGCCCCTTCCCAGGGCACGTTTTGATAAACTCCTGAAATTATATATCATGGTAAAATATTGTAAATAAAAGGACGCCTGACAGAGTAGGCGTCAAATTTAAATAAAACGACCCTGCATAGGGCTTGTTTTTGATGAAATAATGAATTATTGAAATTCCTGCAAAATAGGAAAAATAGATAAACGCCCTTATCTAAGGCGTTAATTACTTGAGTAGTGACTTTACTTAAGTCGTTATTTTCCTGTAAAAATGTTTTTACCTGTTTCTGATAACCGATGGTTTCAGTATATATATGTATATCGGCACTATATCTCCACTCCGTGAGTATAGTCCCACGTTTCTACGACGATTTATCGCATTACACATTCAATTCTCATTGACATACAAGCTCTCCATTGGACATTCCGTTCCTTTGGACTAGCGAGTTAGTCATAGAGACCTCCGTAAGACTCCTCGTAGCCTTGGATTCTCTCAAGGCCGACTGAGCTGGTTGTACCATAAAACCCATTACATTATTTTGCCATGTCACTCTATAGAAACATAGTGTACCGGCCCTCATGTTATGCTAAGTGGACATCATGAGAATATTCTTAATGAGATGAGGACATCATGTTATTAACATGCTATTTTTTTGTGTGGGTCTCAATTCTATATACCAAGAGTGACAATCTACATATGGGCACTTATTTGTCATGGTACCCGATTAGGGACCCAATTCCACCCAGTTTATCGACGTCATGGTTACTATGCTTTGCGTGGATTTTATCGCCAGTATGTCCTTACTCAAGGGTCTTGCCCTTGAATTCCATGAAAATCTTATCTTATCATCCTAATTAAAGCTTGTTCTTGGAACTCCTTATTGGCTATAAACTATCGTGGATGTCTAGATCTATCGTGAATGCTGTGCATATAGGGCCCGATCTGGTCCTGGGAGGAGCGCCCGAAAGTACTAGTGCCCATGGGAGTTTTAATGATAACGGTGTCTAGCATTGCACCGGAGTACTCTTTATCTTGATCTTTGGCATTCCACGATCTCTCTTTTCTTGCGTGCGTGACTTGACTTGCGTGACTTTACTAGCGTGGCCCGACACGGGCAATGTACTTGCGTGAAATAACCAATAATCTATAAAGTCTCTCATGAATACTTCTTGATTAATACTCGCTTGGATGTTTTGCACGACGTGTTATTCTATTGATCAGTTTATTTCACTTACTCAGTTATTTATACATGCATAGCCCTATTGCATAAACATGTGAAAACTTGTAATTACTTAAACCTATTGCTAGTTCTTGAGATATAATTTCCTACTGAGTGTTCGCTCACTCCGTTTTATTCCAACATTTTCAGATAATCAGGTGGCTAGCAAGACCGAGACTCACACGGGCGGGACAAGTGTGCAAGCGAGCTTCGGAAACTAGTGAACCCGAGTCTTTTATCTTTCTTGAGTCTAGATGGTGTTGTCTAGCTAAGTCAGCTTGGCGTCTCTTATTCAGTTATCTTGTCTAAGTCTGTTAGTATGTCGTTATCTTCTTTTCCATTATGTTGAAGTCTCCAAGTTGGAAAACAAGTTCTTGTAAGAGATTTATAATAGAAATATAAATTCTATTGTAGTTCAAAATTATCTTGGTCTTATGCGATTGCTCTTGATCATTCACGACTATTTAACTGCCACGTTCCGAGCAAACGACACGTTCCGCTGCTATCGGCCCGGGGCGTGACAGAGGTGCTATATTGATTATTCTTCCTCTTCCTCTATTACAGGTTGAAGAAACCTTGACGTCGTGAAGAACAACAGTGAGTTCTTCTTCCCCTGCCTTTCATTTTTCATCAAAGCTTTTGACCCTTCCTCTTCCTTTCTTCTGCAGGTTGCCTGCAACCGGAGGAAGCTTGGGTATAACGGGAAGAACGATTGTTCTTCATCAACGTCCTCTAAATCTTCTTCTTCTTCCAGAAATCAAGGCTCTATTGCAAACAGAGTTCATTTTCTGTCAGAACAGAATTAATCTTCTATTCAAAACCTTCGTCCGTTCATCAGATTATCATCATCAAGGTAGGTTTTCTCAAGACACTGTAGCCCAAACAAAGTAATCCAAAATATGTATTAGCATGGCATGCATGTACATGGTTTATTATAGTTTTAAAGCGTTTTCTGAAATATTTTGAAAGAAACGCCCATGACAAGGGCGCTAATTTAAATAAACGACCTGACCAAGGTCGTCAATTACAGATTTGATGCCCCGCCCTGTAGGCATCAATTTCATGCAATTTTCTGTAAATAATAAACGCCCACGTTTAAAAATTAAATATCTATGAAATCCTGAAACTAATGTAATGCATGAACTTACATGTGAAGTCCTGCTATTTTTCTTGTCATGATTATATACCTTGTCTCCTGAAATTCATAAAAATTCCTGGAAACTGTGAATTCACGACCTGAATCAGGTCGTTTCTTATTGAACCCACGCCGCATACTAGGGCGTGAATTTAATTATAACGCCCCTTCCCAGGGCGCGTTTTGATAAACTCCTGAAATTATATATCATGGTAAAATATTGTAAATAAAAGGACGCCTGACAGAGTAGGCGTCAAATTTAAATAAAACGACCCTGCACAGGGCGTGTTTTTGATGAAATAATGAATTATTGAAATTCCTGCAAAATAGGAAAAATAGATAAACGCCCTTATCTAAGGCGTTAATTACTTGAGTAGTGACTTTACTTAAGTCGTTATTTTCCTGTAAAAATGTTTTTACCTGTTTCTGATAACCGATGGTTTCAGTATATATATGTATATCGGCACTATATCTCCACTCCGTGAGTATAGTCCCACGTTTCTACTACGATTTATCGCATTACACATTCAATTCTCATTGACATACAAGCTCTCCATTGGACATTCCGTTCCTTTGGACTAGCGAGTTAGTCATAGAGACCTCCGTAAGACTCCTCGTAGCCTTGGATTCTCTCAAGGTCGACTGAGCTGGTTGTACCATAAAACCCATTACATTATTTTGCCATGTCACTCTATAGAAACATGGTGTACCGGCCCTCATGTTATGCTAAGTGGATATCATGAGAATATTCTTAATGAGATGAGGACATCATGTTATTAACATGCTATTTTTTTGTGTGGGTCTCAATCCTATATACCAAGAGTGACCATCTACATATGGGCACTTATTTGTCATGGTACCCCGTTAGGGACCCAATTCCACCCAGTTTATCGACGTCATGGTTACTATGCTTTGCGTGGATTTTATCGCCAGTATGTCCTTACTCAAGGGTCTTTGTAAGACCCCAAATTCTTTAGAAATTTATTTAGAAAGTTATTTATAATTATTTGGAATTTATTTGAAGTTATTTGAATTAATGAGAATTATCCAAATTAATTAGATTAATTAATTAATTAATAGAATAAGTCATTTTTCGACCCATTGCACAGAATGTAGGGGTCGACCCCAGGGGTCGACCCATCTGAAGGAAATTGCTGGGGTCGACCCCAGGGGTCGACCCATTCAGCTTCCAGACCCCAATTTTTCAAGGGTCGACCCCAAGGGTCGACCCGTACACCAGAAACCTGATTTTCTTCATTTTTTGAACCGAAGATGGATCCGAATCAGTGGGGAATCAACCCATTTAGCTTAGACCCACTGAGATTATATTTTTGAAGAACTATTGATCTATTCATGTACCCCCCTTGATTTCAAATTTGCATTGGTCCTTTCTTGCAAACATAGTACAAAACACGATGTTTACCATCTCCATTACAACACTTACATTAGTTAAATAGAAACTCACTTAATGAATGATTAATGGTGTAACTAAACCCCTGATAATACATGCTATTTCATTCCTGTGAGCTTGTTCTTTACTTATCATCTTGAATCAGCTTCTTGGCAATTGTCTTAATACAAATGATAATGGTTAATCATGATATCTTAACTTGGTGATTATGATTAATATGTTGTTTAGCTTGATTGATAGCTGCTGTACTACAGTAATGCATCATGATTAACTCTTATTGTGACTTGATTTTCAATCTCCTTGATGATTATACTTACCTTGAAATTCTGGAAATGAATCTCTTTCCTACTTGAAGTTGTTATTGCTACTTAGCTTAAACCTTGGAATTCTGGCCATAAACTGTGGAAGTCTAGATTCGTGGGATCTTTGATCCAAAAGAAATCAATGCCTGGCAAACAAATAAGGGCTCGGTCTGGTCCTGGGAAGAGCGCCCGAACACTACGTGTACCCCCGGGGAGGTGAATGACTAGGTGTGGCATTTGGCACCAGTACTATTACATGTGTGAAATCTAGGACTGTCCACTACTCACTACTCTTTCCACTACTCTCTATATTACTTGCTACTACGTTTCACTTTCCACTCTTTACTGTTCTATACTCTACTTGTGGTTACTCTACTTGTTGATTACTTGGACGTGGAAATGAAAATACATGCGTGCTTGACATGACTTGAATTGACTTGATATGGCCAACTTCTTATCGTTATCTCCTATAGTAAATTCTTGTCTTACCATTCTATTCATTATATTTCTTGACCTTGCAAGATCTTTAAATTCCGTTTCGTGATATTATCGTTATCTTTTTATTATTTTATCATTTGTAGCATGACATTTTAAAATGTAATTAAACTGTTAATCACTTATACCCGTCTGTTATTTCCTACTGAGCGTCAGCTCATAGTTGTGTTTTCCCCCTTTCCAGGCTTTTCAGGTGACGCGCTTACCGATGGGGAAGGGCAGGAGTGATGTCTTGAGTGTATCAGTTCTAGTGTGTTAGTAGTGTGTTATCTTTCTTCTAGTTGTGTTTTGGAGAGTATTAAGTCTCAGTCTTGTTATTGAGTTTTAGTGGTTGATTATTCCAGTTGTATTAAGTTAAACTTGAGGTTATTGTATCAGTTGTGGTTTGTTAATGATCATTTAGTATTCCATCTTGTAGCACTTGTGTATCATTTTAGACTTAGTTCCCTCTCTTGCTAGCGTGTCCCTAACTGTACGTCCCGATACTTCCGCCTTGTTCGGGGCGTGACAGTTTAGTTGGTATCAGAGCCCTAGGTTTCACATTCCTTGGTTTCCTAAGTTTAAGTTTTCTTGCATTGCATCCCAATGACCGGTATATCAAAAGGTGTTATCCGAACATTAGGCTACGCCTATCGGGAAGGTCGCACACTTGCACGAGTGGTCTTCGGACCGATTACCTCCGCCAGGTACCGAGTTTTGGTCGTGTCTAGGTGCACTAGATCCCTAACCTTGTAAAAGTTTAAGACCTGACCTGTGAGATTGGGTAGAACTTGGGTTAAGTTCATTTCTTAATCGTGTAATTATCTATCTTATTTGAACTTAAGTAATCTATTTCTCGTGTAGATGACAGCTGATCGTGCTGAATGGAGGAACCTGCAGCGTACGGTTCAAGGCCTTACTCAGGCCCTTCAGCAAGTAGCTCAGGCAGGAGCGGCACAGCATGGCACCGGTGATCTATACCGGAACTTCCGCGGAATGAACCTGCCTAGATTCGCTGGTTCGACTGACCCCGACCAAGCCGAGCACTGGCTTGACGAGATGGGGAGAATCTTTGAAGTTATGCAATGCACCAACCAGGAGCGTGTCCTTTTGTCCACATTTCAACTGGAACATGATGCACGTACTTGGTGGGATTCTATCAAGGCAACTCTCGGTGATCGGCAAGTTATGTGGGAAGAGTTCGAAGAATTCTTCAACAGCAAGTATTTTTCTGATAGAGTGCAAGAGAAGAAAGCGGCAGAGTTCGCGGCCTTGAAACAGCGAGGTTTGTCCGTGGCAGAGTATGAGGCTCAATTTGCACGGCTTTCTCGATATGCTACACATCTCATTTCCACCGAGAAGATGAAGGCGAAGCGCTTTCTCAATGGATTGAAGCTTCATTATATCAACCAATTGGCACCGATGGAGATTTCCACTTATTCCGAGATGGTAAGGAAGGCGCAAGTTCTGGAGGATACTCTTGAGATGACGGAGAGAATCCGTGGGAAAGGCACCAAGAAAGAATTACCTACGGGTTCCGGGAGTGTCAAACCCGGGTATACCAAGAAGAGGCCTATTAGTGGACCTGGTTCGTGGAGCGGGTCCGGATCGTGGAAAGGTAAGATGCCGAGGCATGAAGACAAGAAGCCTGGCCCTATTGTTCCATTCAAGGGCGTGTGCAACTATTGTGATCGTCCGGGTCACAAGATAGAGGAGTGCTGGCGCAAGCAAGGCGCCTGTTTGCGATGTGGAAGCAAGGAGCACCGTATCCCCAATTGTCCTCTCATATCGGAGCAAGCTACACCGGCAAAACCTCTAGTCTTCAAGAAACCACAAGGCAAGCTTCAAGCTTTACATGCAGAGGAAACTGGGATTTCTGATGATGGCGGACTCGTCGAAGGTACCCTTACTATAATCGATAAGCCCGCATTTGCTCTCTTTGATACTGGTGCAACACATTCTTTTATTTCACGGAG
Source organism: Amorphophallus konjac (assembly GCA_022559845.1). Classification (NCBI taxonomy): domain Eukaryota; kingdom Viridiplantae; phylum Streptophyta; class Magnoliopsida; order Alismatales; family Araceae; genus Amorphophallus; species Amorphophallus konjac. The sequence goes on along the minus strand of CM040125.1, from coordinate 163,327,514 downwards.
ATTTGCTAAGTCATTAGCTGTGGAACCTGTTTTGATGAAAACTCCGTTAGAGATTTCAACCCCTATTGGCACTAGATCAACAATCCAGTATTTCTATCCTTCTAGTAAGGTTATGATTGGTGAACAGAACTTTCCAGCAGATTTGGTCTGCATGGATATGAAGGATTATGATGTAATCCTAGGAGCAGATTGGTTGGCCAAGTATGAGGCCAATGTTCACTGTAGTTCTAGCTCAGTGACTTTTACTGGACATTCTGGTTTATCTTTTACGGGAGTCAAGCACCATAACTCCGTACCACTCATCTCGGCTCTTCGAGCTGATAAGCTTTTGAGGCATGGGTGTGAGGCTTTTCTAGCCTTTGTTTGTGCAACTCCTGAGCAGCAGATTGAGATCAAGGACATTCCTGTTGTCCGAGATTTTCCTGATGTCTTTCCAGAAGAACTACCAGGACTTCCGCCGGAGCGGGAAGTTATCTGTTCTATTGATCTTATTCCTGGCACAGCTCCTATTTCTAAGGCTCCTTATCGTATGTCTCCTGCGGAACTGAGGGAACTGAAGCAGCAACTGATGGAATTACTCGAGAAGGGTTTTATTCGTCCTAGTACTTCTCCGTGGGGAGCCCCTGTGTTATTCGTCAGGAAGAAAGATGGTTCGATGAGGTTGTGCATTGATTATCGACAAATAAACCAGCAGACTATCAAGAATAAATATCCCTTGTCGAGGATTGACGAGTTATTTGACCAGATAGCGGGAGCTCAATATTTTTCTAAGATCGATCTTCGATCTGGATATCACCAGTTGCGGATTAAGGAAGAGGATATTTATAAAACAGCTTTCCGCAGTAGGTATGGTCATTTTGAATTTGTCGTTATGCCTTTTGGTCTAACGAATGCTCCAGCAGCTTTCATGCAGTTGATGAACGATTTATTTCGGCCCTATCTTGATCAATGGGTCGTAGTCTTTATTGATGACATCCTGATTTATTCTAAGAATGAGGAGGAGCATGCTGAGCATCTGAGAATGGCATTACAACTATTGAGAGATCATCAGCTATATGCTAAGTTCAGTAAGTGTGAGTTCTGGCTACAAGAAGTGTCCTTTCTCGGACATATTATCACCAAGGAAGGTATTTCTGTTGATCCTTCGAAGATTGAGGCAGTGAAGAATTGGGAACAGCCTACTAGTGCAACTGAAGTTAGAAGTTTCCTAGGCCTGGCAGGCTATTACCGAAGGTTTATTCTAGATTTCTCCAAGATTGCAGTACCTATGACAAGATTAACCCGCAAGGAGAATAAGTTTGATTGGTCAGATGATTGTCAGCGAAGCTTTCAGACTCTGAAGGAGTGTTTGACTACTGCACCTGTTCTGGCTTTACCTTCTGGTGAAGGAGGATTTGTTGTTTATACTGATGCTTCAGGTATTGGCTTAGGCTGTGTACTCATGCAGCATGGGAAGGTGATTGCCTATTCCTCTAGGCAGTTGAGGAAGCACGAAGATAATTATCCTGTTCATGATTTGGAACTTGCTGCAGTCGTGTTTGCTTTGAAGATATGGAGGCATTACTTGTATGGAGAAACCTTTACAGTGTTTTCGGATCATAAGAGTTTGAAGTATTTATTTTCTCAAAAGGAACTCAACATGAGGCAGCGGAGATGGTTGGAGTACTTGAAAGACTTCGACTTCTCGATTGAGTATCATCCTGGCAAAGGTAATGTTGTGGCAGATGCATTAAGCCGGAAGCCGGTAGCTAGACTGTCAAGTCTCATGTTACAAGAATGGAGATTGTTGGAACAGTTATCTAGTCTGGATCTCAATATTGACAATGATCGGGTCATGATTGCTCTGATTCAACTTAAACCTGAATTATTGATAGAGATCAAGTCCTTGCAAGATAATGATCCCGAGTTGGTAGAGATCAAGGGAAACTTGAGCAGTAGACCTGACTTCATGTTGGCCGATGATGGTAGATTATTATTTAAAGGCAGAACTTGTGTTCCGGATGAGGCTACAATAAAGAACAAGATTCTTGAGGAAGCTCATAGATCCAGGTATACCATTCATCCTGGAGGCACTAAGATGTACCGAGATTTGAAAAGGTCCTTTTGGTGGCCGAATATGAAAAGAGAAGTTGCAGATTTTGTGAGCAGATGTTTGGTATGTCAGCAAGTTAAGGCCGAACATTTCAGACCAGCAGGGAAATTGAAACCACTCGACATACCCCAATGGAAGTGGGAAAGTATTGGCATGAATTTCATTATGGGTCTACTTAGGACTCGTGGTGGATTTGATGCGATATGGGTGATTGTGGATCGATTGACAAAGTCGGCTCATTTCTTACTAATTAAGTCCAAGTGGACGATTGATGTATTGGCTGCTTTGTATATAAAGGAAGTGGTGAGATTGCATGGTATTCCAGTGAATATAGTATCTGATCGAGACCCCAGATTTACTTCACATTTCTGGAAGGGACTGCAAGAGTCTTTGGGTACTCGTCTGAATTTCAGTACTGCTTTTCATCCACAGACAGATGGACAGACTGAAAGAACCAATCAGATAGTGGAAGATATGCTGCGAGCTTGCATGATTGATTTCGGTGGTAATTGGAGTGAGCATTTGGCATTAATTGAATTTGCCTACAATAACAGCTATCAGTCTAGTATTCAGATGGCTCCTTTTGAAGCACTATATGGTAGAAGTTGTCGTTCCCCGTTGTGTTGGGACGAGGTAGGTGAGAAATAGTGGTTTGGACCAGATCTTGTTTCGGAATCATCACAGAACATCCGTGTTATCCGAGACCGGTTACAAGTAGCCCAGTCGAGACAGAAGAGTTATGCCGACAACAGAAGGAGAGCATTGGAATTTCAGGTTGGCGAGCATGTGTTCTTAAAGGTCTCTCCGACGAGAGGGAACCGAAGATTTGGCATTCATGGCAAGCTGAGTCCGAGGTACATTGGTCCATTCGAGATTCTAGATAGAGTGGGAGAGGTGGCATACAGACTGGCTTTACCACCGCATTTGTCTGGCGTACATAATGTTTTCCATGTGTCTATGTTGCGGAAATATGTGTACGATCCCACTCATATCATTCAGCAAGTGGATTTTGAACTGAAGGAAGATTTGACCTTTGAGGAAAGACCTGTCAAGATTCTGGATCGGAAGCAACAGCAACTCCGGAATCGTTCGATACCGATGGTCAAGATTCAGTGGAGTCGGCGTGGGACCGAAGAAGCTACATGGGAATCTGAAGAGACTATGCGAAAGTGGTATCCCGATCTATTCTAGGTGAGCGATCTTTTTCTACTCTCAGTTTTAGTGCAGTGAATTTGGAGGACCAAATTCCTTTAAGTAGGGGAGGGTGTAAGACCCCAAATTCTTTAGAAATTTATTTAGAAAGTTATTTTTAATTATTTGGAATTTATTTGAAGTTATTCGAATTAATGAGAATTATCCAAATTAATTAGATTAATTAATTAATTAATAGAATAAGTCATTTTTCAACTATTTTCTAAAAATCCCCAAAAATCACATCTTGTAGAACTAATTTTGTTTAGCAACTTTGTCTTCTAAATTTAAGCCTAAGAAAATCATTTATTATGCCAAATTAGTGAACTTAGTCTTCCGAACTTAACATTTAATTAATTACGGAATAGTATAAGTAATAATTCGACTACCTCAGAAAAATCTGTAAAAATAGTAAATAGATTAAGATTGATGTAGATAACAACTTTTCCTTCTGGCTTTAAGCCACGGTAAATCCGTGGTAAGATCTATTTAGAATTCAAACCCAAATGTGCACACTTTTGACTCATACCTAACCCTTAGATTAAAACGCGAAATTCGACCTGATTACTCAACCAAATGATCTGAAATCAGGGGCAAATGGAAGGCCACAATGTAAGGAACATTTACCCTCAATCAATTTGAGGTAAACTTAGCCCCAAAACGTGCTGCCGACATAGTTTGGTCAAGTCTAGGATTTCGGCGCCGTTTCTAAACACGTAGCTTGCAGCAGCGAATACTCCCAACTCAGAAGGCTCCAGAAGCTCTATGAGCTATCAAAATGAAGCCCTACGGGTCTTCTTTCATTTGGCTGCTGTGGGGTTCGCTGAAATTTCGGATCTGGAGAGATCTAGTTCGATTTGTGGAGGTGGGTCAGTAGGCCGTTGGCTTCTCTTCATCCTTCTTTGATCCATCGATTGAGGTAGGAATTCTCAACCAAATCTTGATCATGAGTATAGCTAATTGTTCCTCTCATCGAGCTCTATCCATTGGTGGCAAAAGCCCCAATTTTCATTAGGTATCCGTGGAGAAATCGAGCTTTTTGTGAGGTGTTGTCCAAGTGTTCTTCATCCTAGGGTTTCGAGTTTTCTCTCTCCGATTTGAGGTAGGATCTAACAACCAAACTTTAATTAATTCACATGAAGTAATCAGCATGTTATTACCTTTCATTTAACTTAGAAAGCCCCAAATTCCATTGAGCATGCATCGTGAATTTTGAATTTTTGTTAGAGCATGTGTAGAACATGATTCATATAGTATTCCTTTAAGTTAGAGCTTGATTACGGGCTTATTTTGAGTCATGTAACTTGACATTCATGTAGCATATTATACATGGTTGGATTCATGATCGAGTTAGCTTTCTTTTGACACCAAAAGCCCTAAATTCCGTTGAGTATGTTTAGAGAATTGCATGATTTAGTAGAAGTAGGTCAGGAACTAGGGTTTTCATGTATTGGTCATGTATAAGTTGAGATTCAATCGATTTCTGTAACAATTCGTGTTTTAAAATTGTAGTTTTATGACCCTAGAATGTCTATTAATATTCCTAGATCATGTGGTTTTGATTTCAACTCAATTGGACCCCATTTAGATGAGTTTATGTGGTTTCCGGAAGCAACATTCGTTGCTGTTCTTGCAGGGGTCGACCCCAGGGGTCGACTCGTTTTCTGGGCAACCCTGCAGGCCCGAGGGTCGACCCCAGGGGTCGTCCCCTCCTGTTCCTGCATGGGGGTCGACCCCAAGGGTCGACCCATCCAGCTCCCTGCAGGGGGGTCGACCCCAGGGGTCGACCCATTGCACAGAATGTAGGGGTCGACCCCAGGGGTCGACCCATCTGAAGGAAATTGCTGGGGTCGACCCCAGGGGTCGACCCATTCAGCTTCCAGACCCCAGTTTTTCAGGGGTCGACCCCAAGGGTCGACCCGTACACCAGAAACCCGATTTTCTTCATTTTTCGAACCGAAGATGGATCCGAATCAGTGGGGAATCAACCCATTTAGCTTAGACCCACTGAGATTATATTTTTGAAGAACTATTGATCTATTCATGTACCCCCCTTGATTTCAAATTTGCATTGGTCCTTTCTTGCAAACATAGTACAAAACACGATGTTTACCATCTCCATTACAACACTTACATTGGTTAAATAGAAACTCACTTAATGAATGATTAATGGTGTAACTAAACCCCTGATAATACATGCTATTTCATTCCTGTGAGCTTGTTCTTTACTTATCATCTTGAATCAGCTTCTTGGCAATTGTCTTAATACAAATGATAATGGTTAATCATGATATCTTAACTTGGTGATTATGATTAATACGTTGTTCAGCTTGATTGATAGCTGCTGTACTACAGTAATGCATCATGATTAACTCTTATTGTGACTTGATTTTCAATCTCCTTGATGATTATACTTACCTTGAAATTCTGGAAATGAATCTCTTTCCTACTTGAAGTTGTTATTGCTACTTAGCTTAAACCTTGGAATTCTGGCCATAAACTGTGGAAGTCTAGATTCGTGGGATCTTTGATCCAAAAGAAATCAATGCCTGGCAAACAAATAAGGGCTCGGTCTGGTCCTGGGAAGAGCGCCCGAACACTACGTGTACCCCCGGGGAGGTGAATGACTAGGTGTGGCATTTGGCACCAGTACTATTACATGTGTGAAATCTAGGACTGTCCACTACTCACTACTCTTTCCACTACTCTCTATATTACTTGCTACTACGTTTCACTTTCCACTCTTTACTGTTCTATACTCTACTTGTGGTTACTCTACTTGTTGATTACTTGGACGTGGAAATGAAAATACATGCGTACTTGACATGACTTGAATTGACTTGATATGGCCAACTTCTTATCGTTATCTCCTATAGTAAATTCTTATCTTACCATTCTATTCATTATATTTCTTGACCTTGCAAGATCTTTAAATTCCGTTTCGTGATATTATCGTTATCTTTTTATTGTTTTATCATTTGTAGCATGACATTTTAAAATGTAATTAAACTGTTAATCACTTATACCCGTCTGTTATTTCCTACTGAGCGTCAGCTCATAGTTGTGTTTTCCCCCTTTCCAGGCTTTTCAGGTGACGCGCTTACCGATGGGGAAGGGCAGGAGTGATGTCTTGAGTGTATCAGTTCTAGTGTGTTAGTAGTGTGTTATCTTTCTTCTAGTTGTGTTTTGGAGAGTATTAAGTCTCAGTCTTGTTATTGAATTTTAGTGGTTGATTATTCCAGTTGTATTAAGTTAAACTTGAGGTTATTGTATCAGTTGTGGTTTGTTAATGATCATTTAGTATTCCATCTTGTAGCACTTGTGTATCATTTTAGACTTAGTTCCCTCTCTTGCTAGCGTGTCCCTAACTGTACGTCCCGATACTTCCGCCTTGTTCGGGGCGTGACAGTCTTACCCTTGAATTCCATGAAAATCTTATCTTATCATCCTAATTAAAGCTTGTTCTTGGAACTCCTTATTGGCTATAAACTATCGTGGATGTCTAGATCTATCGTGAATGCTGTGCATATAGGGCCCGATCTGGTCCTGGGAGGAGCGCCCGAAAGTACTAGTGCCCATGGGAGTTTTAATGATAACGGTGTCTAGCATTGCACCGGAGTACTCTTTATCTTGATCTTTGGCATTCCACGATCTCTCTTTTCTTGCGTGCGTGACTTGACTTGCGTGACTTTACTAGCGTGGCCCGACACGGGCAATGTACTTGCGTGAAATAGCCAATAATCTATAAAGTCTCTCATGAATACTTCTTGATTAATACTCGCTTGGATGTTTTGCACGACGTGTTATTCTATTGATCAGTTTATTTCACTTGCTCAGTTATTTATACATGCATAGCCCTATTGCATAAACATGTGAAAACTTGTAATTACTTAAACCCATTGCTAGTTCTTGAGATATAATTTCCTACTGAGCGTTCGCTCACTCCGTTTTATTCCAACATTTTCAGGTAATCAGGTGGCTAGCAAGACCGAGACTCACACGGGCGGGACAAGTGTGCAAGCGAGCTTCAGAAACTAGTGAACCCGAGTCTTTTATCTTTCTTGAGTCTAGATAGTGTTGTCTAGCTAAGTCAGCTTGGCGTCTCTTATTCAGTTATCTTGTCTAAGTCTGTTAGTATGTCGTTATCTTCTTTTCCATTATGTTGAAGTCTCCAAGTTGGAAAACAAGTTCTTGTAAGAGATTTATAATAGAAATATAAATTCTATTGTAGTTCAAAATTATCTTGGTCTTATGCGATTGCTCTTGATCATTCACGACTATTTAACTGCCACGTTCCGAGCAAACGACACGTTCCGCTGCTCTCGGCCCGGGGCGTGACAGAGGTGCTATATTGATTATTCTTCCTCTTCCTCTATTACAGGTTGAAGAAACCTTGACGTCGTGAAGAACAACAGTGAGTTCTTCTTCCCCTGCCTTTCGTTTTTCATCAAAGCTTTTGACCCTTCCTCTTCCTTTCTTCTGCAGGTTGCCTGCAACCGGAGGAAGCTTGGGTATAACGGGAAGAACGATTGTTCTTCATCAACGTCCTCTAAATCTTCTTCTTCTTCCAGAAATCAAGGCTCTATTGCAAACAGAGTTCATTTTCTGTCAGAACAGAATTAATCTTCTATTCAAAACCTTCGTCCGTTCATCAGATTATCATCATCAAGGTAGGTTTTCTCAAGACACTGTAGCCCAAACAGAGTAATCCAAAATATGTATTAGCATGGCATGCATGTACATGGTTTATTATAGTTTTAAAGCGTTTTCTGAAATATTTTGAAAGAAACGCCCATGACAAGGGCGCTAATTTAAATAAACGATCGTCAATTACAGATTTGACGCCCCGCCCTGTAGGCGTAAATTTCATGCAATTTTCTGTAAATAATAAATGCCCACGTTTAAAAATTAAATATCTATGAAATCCTGAAACTAATGTAATGCATGAACTTACCTGTGAAGTCCTGCTATTTTTCTTGTCATGATTATATACCTTGTCTCCTGAAATTCATAAAAATTCCTGGAAACTGTGAATTCACGACCTGAATCAGGTCGTTTCTTATTGAACCCACGCCGCATACTAGGGCGTGAATTTAATTATAACGCCCCTTCCCAGGGCGCGTTTTGATAAACTCCTGAAATTATATATCATGGTAAAATATTGTAAATAAAAGGACGCCTGACAGAGTAGGCGTCAAATTTAAATAAAACGACCCTGCACAGGGCGTGTTTTTGATGAAATAATGAATTATTTAAATTCCTACAAAATAGGAAAAATAGATAAACGCCCTTATCTAAGGCGTTAATTACTTGAGTAGTGACTTTACTTAAGTCGTTATTTTCCTGTAAAAATGTTTTTACCTGTTTCTGATAACCGATGGTTTCAGTATATATATGTATATCAGCACTATATCTCCACTCCGTGAGTATAGTCCCACGTTTCTACGACGATTTATCGCATTACACATTCAATTCTCATTGACATACAAGCTCTCCATTGGACATTCCGTTCCTTTGGACTAGCGAGTTAGTCATAGAGACCTCCGTAAGACTTCTCGTAGCCTTGGATTCCCTCAAGGCCGACTGAGCTGGTTGTACCATAAAACCCATTACATTATTTTGCCATGTCACTCTATAGAAACATGGTGTACCGGCCCTCATGTTATGCTAAGTGGATATCATGAGAATATTCTTAATTAGATGAGGACATCATGTTATTAACATGCTATTTTTTTGTGTGGGTCTCAATTCTATATACCAAGAGTGACCATCTACAAATGGGCACTTATTTGTCATGGTACCCGGTTAGGGACCCAATTCCACCCAGTTTATTGACGTCATGGTTACTATGCTTTGCGTGGATTTTATCGCCAGTATGTCCTTACTCAAGGGTCTTGCCCTTGAATTCCATGAAAATCTTGTCTTATCATCCTAATTAAAGCTTGTTCTTGGAACTCCTTATTGGCTATAAACTATCATGGATGTCTAGATCTATCGTGAATGCTGTGCATATAGGGCCCGATCTGGTCCTGGGAGGAGCGCCCGAAAGTACTAGTGCCCATGGGAGTTTTAATGATAATAGTGTCTAGCATTGCACCGGAGTACTCTTTATCTTGATCTTTGGCATTCCACGATCTCTCTTTTCTTGCGTGCGTGACTTGACTTGCGTGACTTTACTAGCGTGGCCCGACACGGGCAATGTACTTGCGTGAAATAGCTAATAATCTATAAAGTCTCTCATGAATACTTCTTGATTAATACTCGCTTGGATGTTTTGCACGACGTGTTATTCTATTGATCAGTTTATTTCACTTGCTCAGTTATTTATACATGCATAGCCCTATTGCATAAACATGTGAAAACTTGTAATTACTTAAACCCATTGCTAGTTCTTGAGATATAATTTCCTACTGAGCATTCACTCACTCCGTTTTATTCCAACATTTTCAGGTAATCAGGTGGCTAGCAAGACTGAGACTCACACGGGCGGGACAAGTGTGCAAGCGAGCTTCGGAAACTAGTGAACCCGAGTCTTTTATCTTTCTTGAGTCTAGATAGTGTTGTCTAGCTAAGTCAGCTTGGCGTCTCTTATTCAGTTATCTTGTCTAAGTCTGTTAGTATGTCGTTATCTTCTTTTCCATTATGTTGAAGTCTCCAAGTTGGAAAACAAGTTCTTGTAAGAGATTTATAATAGAAATATAAATTCTATTGTTGTTCAAAATTATCTTGGTCTTATGCGATTACTCTTGATCATTCACGACTATTTAACTGCCACGTTCCGAGCAAACGACACGTTCCGCTGCTATCGGCCCGGGGCGTGACAGAGGTGGTATCAGAGCTTCGGCTTTCCTATCCTCTAGTTATTAAACCATATCAGAGCTTCGGCTTTCACATCCTCCAGTTGTTATATCCCCCAGTTATTAAAGTCCCAAGGATAGGTCATCCTTGTCAGTCATATCTGAGCTTCGGCTTTCTTATCCTCCAGTTATTAGGTTCCAATGACAGGTTAATTAAGCATCCTTGTCAGTCATATCAGAGCGTCGGCTTTCATATCCTCCAGGTTAAGTATCCTTGTCTGTCATATCAGAGCTTCGGCTTTCATATCCTCCAGTCATTAAGTCCAGGAGATAGGTTAAGTATCCTTGTCGGTCATCCTATAGGAATTTCGTGAGAGATGGGTAGAACTTGGGGTAAAAGTTATAAAAGAAAGATAAAATATTTACATTTCAATAATATTAATTCTTGAGTAAATAAATTATCTCCCAAATCATCTTTGCAGGAACCTAGATAAAATGGAAGCATCTAAGCCAAGCTTTGTTCATGAGATGATCTTAGTGGATATCCAAGCTTACGCGGACCTTGTCAGGAGAGTTCAAGAACTAGAGAAAGTGGTGGAAGAAAAAGAAAGAGTTGAAGGGAAAGATCAAACAAATAACTCCGAAAGTTTTGCCGTTACCAAGAAAAGAATAAATGAGGAAGATATTTCACAAAGGTGTAAGAAATGCCAGAAATGTAAGAAGTGTAATAAGTGTAATAAGAGGGAAACTTCGGCGGATCGCCTGCAAGATAAGTGTAAATCTTGTGGAAGATATGGTCACAAATCGAAGGAGTGTTGGTGGAGTTCGGGTGCATGTCTGCGTTGCGGGAACTTAAATCACAAGATAGCAGAATGTCCCAAGAAGCCTCCAAGAGGAGTTCAAGATTTAACTCTACTTGCCAATGGGAAAGATGCGAAAGGAATCCCTCACCCGTAATCCTAAACTAGCCCTTTTTTATTCTGAAGATTTCTTCTGTATAAGCTCATAATAAGTTCTCTATTAGGAATGAAAGGTGATGTGAATTTGGGGACCAAATTCTTTTAAGTGGGGGAGGGTGTAACGCCTGGTAATTTTGGAATAGGAATAAAATATATACATATGTATATAATGTTTAATGATTAAAGTTTATTCAAATAAATACTTGGTCAAGTGATATTCCTAAAGGGTTGCTCATATCGAACCTGCCTCTGATACCTAGGACAAGGACCAATAAAAGTTAAAGAACTTATGAGCAATAAAATCTCTAAATAGAAGATTACTAAGATCTCAATGTATGTGAGAACTAGCCACACCAAATCAATGAGGTATAGAACCTTAGAGATAGTCTTAAGAGCCTTATTTATGCATAGACGAAAATACATGCAAGTTATTAAAAGATATAAGTCGTATGTGTAAGGTCTTGACAAATAAACAAGTAAGACTTCCAAACAAAGTAAACTTGTGTAAAGGAACAAATAGAAATAACTAGTTACAAATATAATTATTAGGCCTTGATAAAGGATTAACATTTTAATGCTAAGCCTCATTGGCCCAAACTCAACCCAAGCATTTTACGCTTAATGGGCTTTTTAACACGTTTTATTATCTTCTCCCATATTGGCAATATATATATATATACATATATACATAAGTACATAACATAAACCTGTATATATGTATATATATATATACCTATAAATAGAAGGAAAGTATATATTATATACGAATGAACAAATAACAGAGTGAAATGGAAATAACGCCTCTAGTACAGGCGCTACTTAAAGAATACACGCCCTCAGGGAAGGCGCTAATTATAGAAAGGACGCCCAAAGATAAAGGCGTCAATTCTCAAACGGCTAAAATAAATATAAATGGCAAGTGAACGTAACGCCTTACACATGGGCGCTTTATATAAGAAACGACGCTGGACAAGGCGTCAATTTAAATTCGACGCCCTTACCTAAGACGCTAATTCCTTTCGTCTTTCGTTCGACCCAGGGACTTATCCAGGGTAAGTGATAACTATGGGAAAGAGTTCGAATGTAGTAATAACTCAATCTTGGAAGTGTTACTTCCACTAGAACTCTAACCCTAATAGGACCTCCAAAATCCTATAAATACCTTTGATCACCCAATCCCTAAAACCATTTGATCGATCCTCTTTGCTACGGTATGATGAAGAACAGTAAGTTTTCCTTATAGTTCCCTTTTCCTAATACAAGAAGAATATTGATTATTCTTCCTCTTCCTCTATTACAAGTTGAAGAAACCTTGACGTCGTGAAGAACAACAGTGAGTTCTTCTTCCCCTGCCTTTCATTTTTCATCAAAGCTTTTGACCCTTCCTCTTCCTTTCTTCTGCAGGTTGCCTGCAACCGGAGGAAGCTTGGGTATAACGGGAAGAACGATTGTTCTTCATCAACGTCCTCTAAATCTTCTTCTTCTTCCAGAAATCAAGGCTCTATTGCAAACAGAGTTCATTTTCTGTCAGAACAGAATTAATCTTCTATTCAAAACCTTCGTCCGTTCATCAGATTATCATCATCAAGGTAGGTTTTCTCAAGACACTGTAGCCCAAACAGAGTAATCCAAAATATGTATTAGCATGGCATGCATGTACATGGTTTATTATAGTTTTAAAGCGTTTTCTGAAATATTTTGAAAGAAACGCACATGACAAGGGCGCTAATTTAAATAAACGATCGTCAATTACAGATTTGACGCCCCGCCCTGTAGGCGTCAATTTCATGCAATTTTCTGTAAATAATAAACGCCCACGTTTAAAAATTAAATATCTATGAAATCCTGAAACTAATGTAATGCATGAACTTACCTATGAAGTCCTGCTATTTTTCTTGTCATGATTATATACCTTGTCTCCTGAAATTCATAAAAATTCCTGGAAACTGTGAATTCACGACCTGAATCAGGTCGTTTCTTATTGAACCCACGCCGCATACTAGGGCGTGAATTTAATTATAACGCCCCTTCCCAGGGCGCGTTTTGATAAACTCCTGAAATTATATATCATGGTAAAATATTGTAAATAAAAGGACGCCTGATAGAGTAGGCGTCAAATTTAAATAAAACGACCCTGCACAGGGTGTGTTTTTGATGAAATAATGAATTATTGAAATTCTGGCAAAATAGGAAAAATAGATAAACGCCCTTATCTAAGGCGTTAATTACTTGAGTAGTGACTTTACTTAAGTCGTTATTTTCCTGTAAAAATGTTTTTACCTGTTTCTGATAACCGATGGTTTCAGTATATATATGTATATCGGCACTATATCTCCACTCCGTGAGTATAGTCCCACGTTTCTACGACGATTTATCGCATTACACATTCAATTCTCATTGACAGACAAGCTCTCCATTGGACATTCCGTTCCTTTGGACTAGCGAGTTAGTCATAGACACCTCCGTAAGACTTCTCGTAGCCTTGGATTCCCTCAAGGCCGACTGAGCTGGTTGTACCATAAAACCCATTACATTATTTTGCCATGTCACTCTATAGAAACATGGTGTACCGGCCCTCATGTTATGCTAAGTGGATATCATGAGAATATTCTTAATGAGATGAGGACATCATGTTATTAACATGCTGTTTTTTTGTGTGGGTCTCAATTCTATATACCAAGAGTGACCATCTACAAATGGGCACTTATTTGTCATGGTACCCGGTTAGGGACCCAATTCCACCCAGTTTATCGACGTCATGGTTACTATGCTTTGCGTGGATTTTATCGCCAGTATGTCCTTACTCAAGGGCCTTGCCCTTGAATTCCATGAAAATCTTATCTTATCATCCTAATTAAAGCTTGTTCTTGGAACTCCTTATTGGCTATAAACTATCGTGGATGTCTAGATCTATCGTGAATGCTGTGCATATAGGGCCCGATCTGGTCCTGGGAGGAGCGCCCGAAAGTACTAGTGCCCATGGGAGTTTTAATGATAACGGTGTCTAGCATTGCACCGGAGTACTCTTTATCTTGATCTTTGGCATTCCACGATCTCTCTTTTCTTGCGTGCGTGACTTGACTTGCGTGACTTTACTAGCGTGGCCCGACACGGGCAATGTACTTGCGTGAAATAGCCAATAATCTATAAAGTCTCTCATGAATACTTCTTGATTAATACTCGCTTGGATGTTTTGCACGACGTGTTATTCTATTGATCAGTTTATTTCACTTGCTCAGTTATTTATACATGCATAGCCCTATTGCATAAACATGTGAAAACTTGTAATCACTTAAACACATTGCTAGTTCTTGAGATATAATTTCCTACTGAGCGTTCGCTCACTCCGTTTTATTCCAACATTTTCAGGTAATCAGGTGGCTAGCAAGACCGAAACTCACACGTGCGGGACAAGTGTGCAAGCGAGCTTCGGAAACTAGTGAACCCGAGTCTTTTATCTTTCTTGAGTCTAGATAGTGTTGTCTAGCTAAGTCAGCTTGGCGTCTCTTATTCAGTTATCTTGTCTAAGTCTGTTAGTATGTCGTTATCTTCTTTTCCATTATGTTGAAGTCTCCAAGTTGGAAAACAAGTTCTTGTAAGAGATTTATAATAGAAATATAAATTCTATTGTAGTTCAAAATTATCTTGGTCTTATGCGATTGCTCTTGATCATTCACGACTATTTAACTGCCACGTTCCGAGCAAACGACACGTTCCGCTGCTATCGGCCCGGGGCGTGACACGCAAGGTCGTGTTTTCCGTTTCGTGTCCTGCTTTAACTCCTCTTTCCCGAAGAGTTCCCTGCCTCCAATGGTCTCCTTACTCGAATTGGAGCTAGAGTCCTGCCTTCTTTGATCATTGCCTATCCTTATCTTCCCAAATTTGAGCTTATCTTCGATTGAAATCCTATAAAAGGATGCTCTAGTCGATCGAGGCAGAGGTTCAAGAGGTTGAAGAGTTCACAGGTTAAGAGGTTAGACGGGTCAGAGAATTCAAAAAAAAACAGAGGTTTATAGTTTACAGGTTACAGAGCTCCGTCTTCCTTTTGTGCGATTGTTTGAAGGGGCTCTGCTTCCTCTGCATCTAGCCGGCCGCGTCCACCTTGTTTCCCTTTACTGTCGTCAGGGACAGCAGGGTTTTCTATTATTTTTTTGTGTTGCTTCATCTTCATCAACCGATCACCACTGGGTTCATCTTTTTGCGTTTGCATTAGTTTCATCATCATCATTGTCTCTTCTTCTTTTAGGTTTGCGTTAGCTTCATCACATATCTCTTCTTTTCCCTAATTCCTCATTAGGGGTTTTAAAAAAAACCAAAAAAAATAAGGTGCGCATGTTTTTGTCCTTTTTTTATCTTCATGTCATCTTTGGATTGATACTACGTGCACTTGGCTGATCTCCTTCTTGTTTATTTTGTCTTATTTTTGCAAGGATAATCAATAAGGAAAAACCCCCTTCATCGGCCGGCCGATTGAAGGCGAAGGAAGGAATTCACAATCTATCCCGCGTTCAATTTTCCACCAGGTATTCGCGATCTTCTTTATTTGTTATTGAGGTAACCCCTCTGGTGATCACCCTCCTCCATAGCACCACGTGCTTATTTGCTTCTTTATCTTCATATCATCATCTCCACATATATTTTTTCTCTTATTTAAAACTCCCCATGTTCATGTGTGGATTTATCACGATCTACAGGGCCTAATAACGAAATTTATATGGATGATGGGGGATGCAACACGAAACAACACAAATGGGCTTGGACAGGCCCAAACAAACAATAGGGGTGTGGGGGGGTTCAACCAAGATCAAACAAGTTGGTATGATCGTTAACTTTTATTTTGCCAAGGTTTCGGTGGACCTTTTAATGATTTGATTTAGGATCAATTCCCTCAAAATAGGAAACCTATAGGGAACAGGGTCCAAACTTTGGGTTAATCTACGGTTAACTCTCTCACGATGTATGCAACATGCAAAGCTATGGGGTGGAAAAGGTACAACTGGCCCGACGTCCATGTTGGAATCCACGGCTCACGAGGTCTTACGGAGGTCCCGGGTAAGGTCACCTAGTCGGCTCCAAGGAATATGGAGACGAGAGGATCCCCTACCAAGGTAGGAATGCAACTAGTATGGAAAAGTATGAATGAATCCTATGTGCACTGGGGTGCATGCAAAATCTAGCCTAGATCTAGCAGACAGTGATCAAACAAATAAGAGAAATATGACAATGATCATGCAATCATCAAATAGCAAACAAGAGAGATCAAAAGCACCAAATCA
Source organism: Amorphophallus konjac (assembly GCA_022559845.1). NCBI lineage: Eukaryota > Viridiplantae > Streptophyta > Magnoliopsida > Alismatales > Araceae > Amorphophallus > Amorphophallus konjac. Next base: position 163,311,199 of record CM040125.1, on the reverse strand, counting down.
ACATGAAATGATGTGAAATGATAATCAAAGTGAAAGGCTCGGGTGCACTGTAGCATAGATAGACGGTCTGTGGCGGACCGCTCAGGAAGGCGACGGTCCAAGGCAGGATCGTTCAATAGAAGGGAGTGGCAAAATGAGCTAAAACTCAGAGAACTAAAAATGGACTGAAACTGTGGAGACAGAAACGTACCTGACTGGACGGTCTATCGACCGACTGTGCAACCTGCAGAATGGCCCTAAGAAGACTGTGGAGAATCAGTAAATCCACAAATGTATGAGAGAAAGTAACGTACCTGAGCCAACATACAAGCACTGTCTATTTGGAGACTGTGGAAGAAAATGCACGGTCCGGCGAGGACCGCTGAAGCTAACAGGCTCACACAGAAGCAAACACCCGTGAGATAGGAATGAACGATCTAGAAGACGACCGTGGAAGCAGAGGAACGGACAGAACCAGACCGTGTAGACAATGATAATGTGACAGAAAGGAAAGAGAGCGCTCCTGAGACTGGGTCAAAATGGTCTATCGCCCGACTGTGGGGAGACGTGAGCGGCCTTGGGAGAACCGCGTACACCTCCGAGGATAGCAACACAGGTGGATGAAATAGCAACCTGAAACAACTCAAACAAAACCCTAACCAAGCACAAAGTGTAGATCAGCAAAACAATAGCATGATGGGCACTAGGTGTCCCACCGTGATCGCCAAAAAAGGTGTAGCCATTAATTTTCCCCTTTATATACCTCTCCTACCCTTCTAGTGTGAAGAATGATTGAAAAGTGATGCGAAAGGGGTAGAAGAAGGTGTGTGGATGTGATCACCACCAAGACACGGGTACCAGAGTGCTACGTACCTTGGAAAAGGGAGGACACTCGCCTGGAAGAAAGCGACGCTGGTACACGGTCTAGGACGGGCCGCCCTGTGGATAGCACGGCCTCTCGATACACCGTTCCAACGTTGAAAAGGGAAGCGGGATGAACCTTGACTGGTGATGGAACGGTTCAGTAAAGGCCGCTGATAGGATCAGAACGGTCAGAGAACGACCGCCCTACTCTGCAGACGGATGGAATAAGACCGCGTAATGCCGCCAGACCCCAAGTGGTGGGACTCGATCCTCCACCCCTTCCGGTCGGCCAGAGGGGATGGGCCTCGTGCTGTGCTGATGCTGACCTGCAAAACAACGTGGAGAACATAAAAATGCAACCCAATTAGCCCTAGGAAGTGTAGTAACTATGGAAAAGGATGGATAATAAACGCAATAACATGGAATGGGCGATACCTGGGAGATTTTTAAACTCCTATAGGGCGTAAAAACAATAGGAATGGTGTGGAAATGATGTGAAATGGTGCAAAAATGTGGGGAGAAGATGGTGACAAGAAGCATGCAATGGGTGAAAGAACTATTAAAACCTGGACCAAACGCCAAAAAAAGTAACTACTCTCTCAACCGGAGGCTTAGAAGGACGTAGAAAGCCTCCCTCCCTGGCTACAGTTCGCTCAAAAGTTCGGCAGAGCTTCGCCGTCGACGTTGGATCTCTCCTTTTCAAGCTTGGACTAAGAGTACTATTTATAGAGCCCTAAAAGTCCAATCTCAAAATTTGATTTTCCAATGGATAATAATCCGAGTTTTCAAAACAAAAATCGTGGATAACACTCTTATCTCATACCAAAATCGAACGGCACCTCATTTGGTTGAGAAATCGTGGAGAAAATGGTGGAGGAAGGTGGAGGATTAACCACGGGTAGAGAGAGAAAATCTCAAACAATCCACAGGTTTCGAGCATGTACACGGTCGCGCGATAGACCGCCCAAACCATTACACGGTCCAATGTTAGACCATCTAATGCTGTCGGTGATAAATACATAACAATGTGAAATTATCCATTTATCCACCGAACTGACCGGCTATCACGGCGTTGGGCTCTTGAGGATAAAATGGTCTACTGCTAGACCACTCAGTGATTAAAACGGTCCAATGCTAGGTCGTTTACACATGTCGGTGATAAATCCAGAAAGATAGGATAAATAGGTAATTATCGGAACAAACCAACGAGCCTAGGACTATGGGCTCTAGACGGTCTGACGACTGGCTGTTCAATGTCTGTAAACGATTGAACCAAGACCGTGCCAAGGCTTGTCGGTGGAAATTTAGAAAATCAAATAAATACCCAATAAATAATTAAACGGTTTAGAGAAAATCACCCAATCATTGAACGGCCAGTCGCGAGTCCGCGTACATCCTCGATGTTTGAAATTGACAAAATGGGATAAATGAGCCCATTTAACCCAAAACCAAGCAAAATCGTGGCCCATTAAGCCCGAATCTGAGAGCAAACCTTGCCAGGGAGGGAGATACTCATAAAAAAAGCCTAAGGACATGCCTGAAAATAGCCCAATGAGTAATGGACAACTCGAGGCATCAACAAATGATGGTAAGAGGAATGACTCAACTCATAGGCAAAAAATGGGTGTCAACAGTCACATAATCAATTCATGTAATTCAAGTGGAATAGAAAGTCATAGATCAACACGCTAACAAGTACTTCGATGCAATGTGTTAGGCAGAGCAAGGCGGATCTAGAGGGGGTGAATAGATCAGCCCCTCTAATTGACAAATTAAAATTGAAATTTAGTGAACACTTAGAAGAAGGTTAATTTGAGCAGACTATGAATTAAGAAAGTGGTTAGATTAATGGAGAACACTACACAAACACCTGCCAGGCGAACTTGTGAATTGAATAACAAACTAGGCGAGCAGATTTCATGAATTATTTGGAGAATGGAGGTAGAAGATATGGATCAAACACACATCACAAACCACAATACACAGAGCTTTTTAAGGTGGTTTGGTTGCTACCCAACAACCTACGTCCACCCCTCACTTGATCAGGGTGAGGCTTCCCTTGCACAAGAACCCGCAGAGAAATTCCCTATAACCGCTGATTACACAGCTTGACTGAGGAAACCTCCTCACACACTATGACCAATCAGAGTGCAACCGTGCATAGTAATCTGCTGCATACAACCCTGATCGCGCAATCCAGCACGATTAGGAACACTACTTATAGCAGCACACGAGGAGCACACTCCTCACGCTCTGGTCAGGTAGGGCAAGACCGTGAACAACTTCCTGCTGCTCACACCTCTAATTCGTGCAACAGAGCACAATCAAACACAAAGTACAAAGGAAACGGAAGGAAAACGATAATCAGAAAAACAAAAGCCAGAGTTGAGAAACAATGTAGCTTTGGAAATGATTCCAAGAGCCTCAATCAGCAATGTAGCTAATCCTCAGCCTTTTTCTCTCTTTCTCAGCATGCTCAAATCCTTTTCTTTCTTTCTCACTCTCTTCTTCTTTCTCCCTTTTTCTTTTTCTTCTCTCTGATCTTGAGGTGGCTCTCTCTTTTCTTCTCCCTCTCATATCCTACTCTCTATCTACTGTCCGAGGCTTCAGGTTGCTCAAATTGACTCAGGGCTTCCCCCTTCGATAGCAACCTCTCTCCATCATCTAAGGGCGAATGATTTGATTTATAGTACGAGGATAATGGATAATTTTCTATTTCCATACTATTTCTAATTGGTCCACATCAAAAGATCCTTCTAGAACCTTGGACCATCGATCTAAGTGCCTACCCAAGCACTGGGCCTTGGTCCATGTGCCTAAGAGGGCTCACACTTAAAGCTCGCAAGTTCCGCCATAGGGGATGTGTCGACACACTGACTTCACTGTGCCGACACAGTCTTCTTGTTGCTGAAGAGTAATTAGCTGGGTGGCTTGATGTGTCGACGCCATAAGCTTATTGCGTCGACTGAACCGTCTCATGGCCTGAAGGACAGATCATCTAGATCTTCTCCTCTTCTCCTGTTACGTCGATGCCCTGTAACTCTGCGTCGACTCACCCTTCATTTTTGCTTGGATCACCATCCCACTGAAGTCAAGAATTTCTTCTTCAGTTGCGTCGACACCATGGCTTCATTGAGTCGACCCACCCTTCATTTGGCCTTGCTGCCGTTGAAGTTGCTGGATACTAGCTATTGTAGTTGCAATGGCTGATGTTGCTATTGCGTCAATGCCATAACTCCACTGCATCGACGCAGCCTTCATGTGGCCTTGTTAATGCATAATAGTTCGCCTATTAGGTCAAATTGATCTGGAGAACCTGTAGCATCCCGTATAATATATATATATATATATATATATATATATATATATATTTATTAATAATATTTCCCAAAAAATATATATTAGATAAACTCTAGATTAAGTAAGATGTTGGAACACGTAGTTATCGTATGTAAAGAGTATTCACTTAACAAGTGGCTTCCTAGTGTAGTTGGTTAAGTAACTTGTCTTTCAACCCAATGACCAGGGTTCAAATCCTAGCATCCACCATTTACCTTTTGTGCCAATTAATCATACATTATAAGCTAGCAACGTACAGGCTTGGAAGTGCAACGTAGGAAAAGATGCCAATGTACAGACTTTGGCAAAGCAGCAATGTACAGACTTCATGACTATGCTCAGGCAATGTATAGACTTTGAGAGGGAAGCCAATGGACTTTGTGATGTACAGACTTTGAGAGGGAGAGGATGTACAGACTTGTGATGTACAGACTTAGTGAATAGGTTAGCAATAGTAATGTATAGACTTTGTGATGTGCAGACTTTGTGAAGCCAATGTATAGACTTTGAGGATGTACAGACTTTGAAAGTGTGCACATTGAAGAGGGATCGTGTATGAATGTGGGAGACAGACTTTATGATCTGGGCCATGGATTGGCTGTCCAAACATTATCCCTTATCTCTCCAGCCTGTACAAGATGTAAAGCCCCATTATTTCAGATCTTGCCTCCCATTCGGCCATGACAACCCTATAAACATACCCCTTTTGCTACCTACATTCTAGGCTAGCTAAGGTTGGGGCAAAGCTCTGCAGGGATTACAAAGAAGGGTTCTGCTGCTACTATCTTCCAACAAGTAGGTGTTCTCAACTTTTAACTAAACTAGTAGCTAATCTAGGATGATTAGTCTAGGCATTTAGTATTAGGCTCATTTCCATGCGATATTTAGTGTTCATAAAGCATGTGTTAGCTTAAATCTAGGATGATTAGCATGTATTAGCTTCATACCTAAGATAATTAGCATGTATTAGCATTATACCCAGAATAATTAGCATGTATTAGCAAATATTAGCAAGTATTAGTCTTATACCTAAAATAATTAGCATGTGTTGGCTTAAATCTAGGATGATTAGCGTGTATTAGCTTCATACCTAAGATAATTAGTAAGTATTAGTCTCATACCTAGAATAATTAACATGTGTTGGATTAAATCTAGGATGATTAGCGTGTATTAGCTTCATACACAAGATAATTAGCAAGTATTAGTCTCATACCTAGAATAATTAGCATGTGTTAGCTTAAATCTAGGATGATTAGCATGTATTAGCCTCGTACCAAGATAATTAGCATGTAGTAGCCTTATACCCAAGATGATTAGCGTTGATTAGCATGTATTAGCTTCAATCTAGGGTAGTTGGCATGTATTAGCTTCATATCCATACGATATATCCGTTTAACGTAAGTTTTATCGTGTTTTTACGTAACTTATTAGTTTAACTAACCTGTTAACATACCTAATTAACATGTTAGTTGATCTACTAACTAACTAGCATACCTAATTAATCTGTTAGGTAGCCTATCTAGAAACCTTGTCTCTATTTAGTTCCTTTAAAAATGAAAACTTGTATGATACGTCATGTTAAAAATCTGATATTTAAGCAACTAAAGCATGAAACGAATGCATGAATAAAGATCTATAATCCTTACAGTTTTCTCTATCTATCAATGTCATCAGTTTTACCTAAATAAACTTAAATAAAAGGTTAATACCCTAGCTTAATCAAAGATTAATACCTTAAGCCATTTTGAGCAGATTTGAACTGCAGAGTCGACCCTGCCAGTTCACCGCGTTGACGCGATGAACGGCAGAGTCGACCCTGCCTGTTCACCGCGTTGACGTAGTGAACGGCAGAGTCGACCCTGCCTGTTGGCAGAGTCGACCCTGTCTGTTGACAGGGTCGACCCTGTCTGTTCACCGCGTTGACGCGATGAACTGCAGAGTCGACCCAGCCTGTTCACAGGGTCAACCCAACCTGTTCGCAGGGTTGACGCGATGAACTGTAGGGTTGACACGATGAACTGCTGAGTCAACACAACTGGCTCATTGCATTAACCTGATCGTTAGGCTTTCACTTTTGCCATCTCCACTGATAGATGGCAGCCTGAGAGGTGATATTTAACTCCTGACAGGGTCCTCTAAACCCTGTATAATTCTCAGGAAGGGCATCCCACAGTGAGGGTGTCGTTTCTAAAATTGTCAGGTGGCCCATAAGGCACCTCTCTTATCTAGTTTTTTTTTTCCGTGTATCAAACGTTACTGGTTTCCACACCTAGTTCATCCCTACACATCAATGCGCCCTTGGATTCCATTCCATAATTCGACCTTATATATCATACTGGTCAAACCTTGAAATTCCCTATTGGCTATAAGTGAGAGTGGATGTCAACAAACATGATTAATGCTGTGCATATAGGCCCCAGTCTGGTCCTGGGAGGAGCACCCGAAGGTACTTGTGCCCATGGGAGTTTATTGACCACGGTGTTTGGCATTGCACCAGAGTACTTGCTTGCTAGGCTTTAGACATTCCACTCATTCTCGTGATATTACTTGATTGATTTGACTTGAGACCCGCAAAAGGGTAAAGTTTTTACTTGACTGAAATTGATAAATAGCCAATTCCAGTTTTACATGCTTGAAGTTATATTACTTTCTATTACTTGCTAGACATGAGTTCTTACTCTCTTGGAAAGATTTTGTTAATTCCAGTTATTACTTGCTTGAATCTCTTGCTATTGCTGCATTGAAGTTAGAATCCTTATACTCTCACTTGTTATTCCTTCACTGCTCTTGTCGATTTTTACAATCCTTGATATCTACTCATCTACATGCATAGCTTTACTGACATTAATTGAACTTGTAAACCACTTAAAGCATGTTAAATCTTGAGATGTAATTCCTACTGAGCGATTTGCTCATCTAGTTGTTTTCTAATATTTTCAGGTAATTTGGATGTCAACCAACACTCGGAAGGGAATGAGACTGAGTGATGAGTGTTTGAGTGAAGTTATCAAATTATCATGTCCTTTATGTTATTGTATTATTTCACTTATATCAGTTGTATCAGTTCATCTATGTCATTTGTATTAGTCAACTTGATTAGAACTGCTTAAGATTTGAAGCCTAGTCGTTGGACTCTGGGAACATATGTATTTGTCCTTTGATTAGTTGTGACAATTGTCAGCTCGTACTATTTGTATTAATTTTAAGTTAAATCTTAGTTATTTGCGCACTCTGATATTTACATGATTGACACGATCTATATAGACGTGTCACGCCTCCGGGTAATCTTCCGCGCTCGGGGCGTGACAGTCTTCATGGTATCAGAGCCTAGGTTTTCAAACCTAGGGAATTAGAAAAAATAAACGGTTAGAAATTGAAATCTAAGTAAAAACTTGAGTCCAAGGATAGGTAAAACCCAAGTTCAAGGATAGATATACCTTACCCGGTGAGATGGATAGAGCCATGGGTTAAGTTCTACAATGACTTTCGACCTTACAAGTAAATCTGATCTTTATCATACTTAACTCTTTTGTAGGATCATGGCTGCGGAAAGAGCACAATGGCACGAGATGCAGCGCACCGTGCAAGGCCTCACGCTGGCACTACAGCAAGTGGCCCAAGGTGGAGCAAATCGTGGAGCGGGAGATCTCCACCGAAGTTTCCGTAACATGAACCCACCGAGGTTCATGGGTTCGTCCGACCTCGAGGATGCCGAGAATTGGCCAAAGGAGATGGAACGAATCTTCCGTGTGATGCAATGCGCGGATGAAGAGAAGGTTTTACTTGACGTATTCCAACTAGAGCGGGACGCTCGATGCTGGTGAGAATCCATAGAAGCAACACTGCCAGAATACCATGTCACATGGAATGAATTCACGGAGCATTTCAACAACAAGTACTTCTCCGATCATATCCAGGAAAAGAAAGCCACGGAATTCACCGTTCTAAAACAACGGGGCTTGAAAGTGGCCGAGTATGAGGCCCAATTCTCCAGATTATCTAGGTATGCACCCCACTTGGTGTGTACGGAAAAGATGAAGGCGAGAAGATTCCTCAATGGGCTTCGGCCCCATTATATCACACAACTTGCCCCGATGGACATCCAAGTCTATTCGGAGATGGTTTGGTGTGCTCAACTACTGGAAGAAGCCACCGAATTATCTGAGAGAATCCGAGGAAGAGACAAGAAGGAACCCGTCACAAGCCCGGGAAAATTCAAACAATCCTTCAACAAGAAGCGATTCTTCATGGGAGGGGAGTCCTCTAAGGCGAAGAAATTCTAGAAGAATGACAGGCCATTCTCCACCACCACACCATCAAAGGAGATTTGCAAGTATTGTGATAAAGCTGGTCATAAGATCGAGGAATGCTGGAGAAAGTTAGGAGCTTGTCTTCGATGTGGGAGCCGAGAGCATCGAATCCCAGACTGCCCACTGATGAAGGAACAAGACACCAAAGACGAGAAGCGCCCGGTAAAGAAACAAGGCCGTCTGCAAGCTCTCCAAGAGGCAGAACCCACTAAAGGTGGAATTGTGGAAGGTATTCTCACTATTTGTTCAAAAACTGCTCAAGTTTTATTCGATACCGGAGCAACTCATTCATTCGTTTCTAAGAACTTTGCTGCTTCATTTTCTAAGAAACATGAACTGTTAGATTTGGTCATATCTACACCTCTTGGGAATGTGTCTGATAGCACTTATCACTATCCAAACTGTGAAGTGATGATTAAGGGAAATAATTTACCTGCTGATCTGATATGCCTAGATATAAAGGGTTATGATGTCATACTAGGTGCCGACTGGCTATCCACATACCAAGCAACTGTAGACTGCCGGCATGGCAAGGTAACTTTCATAGATTTCCCAGAGCTAGTTTACAATAGCCCTCGGAGTAAATCACTTCTTATATCAGCACTCCGAGCTAGTAAACTTATGAATAAGGGATGAATGACTTTCATAGCATTCGTGACTGCCACGGAAGTCGAGAAGGTTAAACTTGAAGACATCCGTGTAATTCGGGATTTTCCCGATGTTTTTCCAGAAGATTTAACTGGCTTACCCCCGGAAAGGGAAGTGTCGTTCACAATCGACCTTGTCCCTGGTGCTCGTCCTATTGCCAGGGCACCATAAAGAATGTCCCCTGCTGAGCTGAAGGAACTAAAAGAGCAGCTAATGGAGTTATTGAACAAGGGTTTCATCAGGCCGAGTACTTCCCCATGAGGAGCACCCGTGCTATTCCTCAAAAAGAAGGACGGATAGATGAGATTATGCATAGATTATCGACAGCTAAATCACCTTACAATCAAGAACAAGTATCCACTGCCAAGGATTGATGAGCTGTTCGATCAACTATCTGGAGCTTTATATTTCTCCAAGATTGATCTTCGTTCTGGTTACCACCAATTGAAGATCAAAGAATAAGATATTCATAAAACTGCATTCCGAAGCAGGTATGGGCATTACAAATTTACTGTTATGCCTTTCGAACTAACAAATGCCCCCGCAACTTTTATGCAGTTAATGAACATCATATTCAGGCCTTATTTAGACCAATTTATTGTGGTCTTTATTGATGATATTATGATCTATTCAAAGACCGAAGAGGATCGTGAAGAACACCTCAAGAAGGCATTACAGATATTAAGGGGAAACAAGCTATATGCCAAATTCAGCAAATGCGAGTTTTGGCTCGAGGAAGTATCCTTCTTAGGCCATATCATTTCGAAGAACGGAATTGCTGTTGACCCATCAAAGGTCGAAGCCGTGAAGAACTGGGAACGACCCACAAATGTAACTGAGATTCGGAGCTTCTTGGGTCTAGCTGGTTACTACCGGCGTTTTATAAAGGACTTCTCCAAAATTGTTGTTCCCCTGACCAGGTTAACCCGCAAGGAAGTGCCTTATGAGTGGAAGGAAGACTGTGAAAAGTTTTTTCAAACTTTGAAGGATCTCTTGACCACTGCTCCAGTCTTATCATTACCAATGAAAGGAGAAAAATACGAGGTATATACCGATGCTTCTGGTATTGGTCTCGGATGTGTATTGATGCAGAATGGGAGAGTCATTGCATACTCTTCCCGATAATTGAAGAAACATGAAGAGAACTACCCAGTTCATGACTTAGAACTGGCCGCAGTAGTATTCGCTTTAAAGATCTGGAGGCACTATCTCTACGGAGAATAATTCACTGTGTACTCCGATCATAAAAGCCTCAAGTACTTATTCTCCCAAAAGGAGCTGAACATGCGGCAAAGGCGTTGGCTCGAGTATCTCAAGGATTTCGACTTCACTATACAGTACCATCCTGGTAAGGGTAATTCCGTAGCTGATGCCCTTAATCGAAAGCCGAGAACAATATTGGCCAACTGCATGATACAAGAATGGAAACTGCTGGAGAAATTCTCTGAGCTTGATATCAGCACAGATGAGAAGAACATGTGTATTATTCTATCTCATATGAGCCTACATCTGGATTTGCTACCTGAAATCAAGAAGTTACAAGAAGAGGATCCCTCGCTAGTGGAGATAAAGAGCAAACTGGACGAGAGACTGAATTTCAAGCTGGCACCTGATGGCAGATTACTATTTTATGAACGGACATGTGTGTCCGACTGTCTCGAATTGAAGAAGAAGATTCATGAAGAAGCTCATAGATCGAGGTACACAATCCACCCTGTAGCCACTAAGATGTACCAAGACTTGAAAAGAACTTTCTGGTGGCCTAACATGAAAAGGGAGGTAGCAGACTTTGTGTCTCGTTGCCTCACATGCCAACAAGTGAAGGCGGAGCATCAAAAACCCGCCGGAAAGCTACATCCGATGGATATTCCCAAGTGGAAGTGGGAAGACATTGGCATGGACTTTATCATGGGTTTGCCCAAGTCTAGGGGTGGATATGATGGAATTTGGGTAATTATCTACCGGTTAACTAAATCGGCTCATTTCTTACCCATCAAAAGTCGATGGTCAGTCGACGTACTTGCTGCCCTGTATATGAAGGAAATGGTTAGATTGCATGGAGTTCCCATCTCGATCGTATCTGACCGAGACCCGCGCTTCACCTCTTATTTTTGGAAGAGCCTGCAACACTCCTTGGGGACGAGACTCAACTGCAGCACTGCTTTTCATCCCCAGACAGATGGACAGACCGAGAGGACTAATCAAGTTGTGGAAGATATGTTAAGGGCATGCATTATAGACTTCGGCGGTAGTTGGAATGACCACTTACCACTAGCCGAATTTGCATATAACAACAGCTATCAAGCCAGCATACAAATGACACCTTTTGAGACATTATATGGCAGGAGTTGCCGATCTCCCATATGCTGGGATGAAGTCGGTGAAAAATAAATTCTAGGTCCTGACATGGTGCGAGATTCTACCGAGAAGATACAACTCATTAGAGAAAGGTTAATGATAGCACAATCCAGGCAAAAATCTTATGCCGATAACAGAAGGCGAGACCTGGAATTTCAAGTCGGAGATCATGTTTTCCTCAAGGTATCTCCCGGCAGAGGCATTAGAAGATTCGGTGTTAAAGACAAATTAACACCAAGGTTTATCGGTCCATTCAAAGTACTGGAAAGGGTAGGTGAAGTGGCTTATCGTATCGCCCTACCTCCACAACTGTCAGAAGTGCACAACGTATTTCATGTTTCTATGCTAAAGAAATACGTGCACGATTTCTCACATGTCATTGATCACACTGACTTGGTGATACAGAAGGACCTCACCTATGAGCAAAGGCCAGTAAAGATCCTCGACCAAGAAATCTGAGTTCTAAGGAACAAGATGATCCATATGGTAAAAATTCAATGGAATCGATGCTTAGAACAAGAAGCTACATGGGAAACCGAGGAGTCTATGAGAAGGAGATTTCCAGAATTATTCTAGTCCGTAAGTAATTCTCACCCTCCTTATCTCCGTATAATGTAATTGAATTTGGTGACCAAATTCTTTTAAGTGGGGGAGGGTGTAGCATCCCATATAATATATATATATATTTATTAATAATATTTCCCAAAAAATATATATTAGATAAACTCTAGATTAAGTAAGAAGTTAGAACACGTAGTTATCATATGTAAAGAGTATTCACTTAACAAGTGGTTTCCTAATGTAGTTGGTTAAATAACTTGCCTTTCAACCCAATGACCAGGGTTCAAATCCTAGCATCCACCATTTACCTTTTGTGCCAATTAATTATACATTATAAGCTAGCAACGTACAGACTTGGAAGTGCAACGTAGGAAAAGATGCCAATGTACAGACTTTGGAAAAGCAGCAATGTACAGACTTCATGACTATGCTCAGGCAATGTATAGACTTTGAGAGGGAAGCCAATGGACTTTGTGATGTATAGACTTTGAGAGGAAGTGATGTACAGACTTTGAGAGGAAGCCAATGTATAGACTTTGAGAGGGAGAGGATGTATAGACTTGTGATGTACAGACTTAGTGAATAGGCTAGCAATAGCAATGTACAGACTTTGTGATGTGCAGACTTTGTGAAGCCAATGTATAGACTTTGAGGATGTACAGACTTTGAAAGTGTGCCCATTGAAGAGGGATCGTGTATGAATGTGGGAGACAGACTTTACGATCTGGGCCATGGATTGGCTGTCCAAACATTATCCCTTATCTCTCCAGCCTGTACAAGATGTAAAGCCCCATTATTTCAGATCTTGCCTCCCATTCGGCCATGATAACCCTATAAACATACCCCTTTTGTTACCCCCATTCTAGGCTAGCTAAGGTTGGGGCAAAGCTCTACAGGGATTACAAAGAAGGGTTCTGCTGCTACTGTCACGCCCCGAGCGGGGAAGATACCCGGAGATGCGCGACGTGTCTATATCAATCATATCCATCAGAGTGGTCGTGTATTCGACGCAAAGACAGAGATGCGTAAAATAGCAAGATAACCCAATCCTTTATTTCATAATGGATAGACTATTACAAATCCAATACTCTGTTTAATAAAAAGGAAAAGAATACATATTTGACTCAAGAAACTATAGGAAAGACTAGACGACACTTGAGCAGCTCTATCACTTTCACTCTTGAACATTCCCATCTGATTGACTTCCATCGTCGTCGGACTTACCTGAAAAGTACAAAGGGACAAACGGAATGAGCGAACGCTCAGTAGGAAATTATATCTCAAGTACTAGCAAGGGGTTTAAGTAATTACATCTTTCATGAATGCAATAAAGCTATGCATGCTCGCATAAAACGACAAGATAGAGAGAATGCAATATCAAGAAATAAGATGAACTTAATCATGAACTTCCAACAAGATGACAAGTGTATTCAAGGTATTCAAGCAAGCACGTTTAACAAGTCATGTCTAGAACTTTGGCTATCATGTATCAAGCAAGTAAATTACCCTTTTTCGGGCCACGCATTTCATGTAAAGTCAAGTACGATTCAAGTACAAGATGTGTGTGGAATGTCCAATCAAGCAAGTCAAGTACTCGGTATAATGCCAGATACCTTATCATTTTAACTCCCATGGGCACAAGTACTTTCGGGTGCTCCTCCCAGGACCAGATCGGGCCCTACATGCACAGGCATTTATCGTGTATTTTTGACATCCACTCTTGTTTATATAGCCAATATAGAGTTTCAATATTCAAGCTTGTAGATATGTATGACAACTTTGACAGAATAGAGTCCAAAAATATGACAAAGGACATAGATTGGCGATAATAACGGTAAAATCACGATATCAATAAAACTAGGTAGAATATGGTTCCCTTAACTTAGGTCCCATGACAAATCAATATGGACATTCTTTATATAGAATTGAGGTCCACATAAACATTAGATCAAGCAAGATACCCTCATTCTTATCATAGAATTGAGGTTTACAAGAACGACATGATATGGCATGATATCATCATCCCATTAAGAATTTCTTATGATATACTCTTTGTATAATCATAAGGGCCGGTATACCATGTTTCTTTAGATTGACATGGCAAGGATCGTGTAATGGGTTTTTAGGGTACAACCAGCTCAGTCGGCCTTGAGGGAATCCAAGGCTACGAGGAGTCTTACGGAGGTCTCTATGACTAACTCGCTAGTCCAAAGGAACGGAATGTCCAATGGAGAGCTTGTATGTCAATGAGAGTTGAGTGTGATCGATGAAACAACGTGAAACGTGGGACTATACTCACGGAGTGGAGAATAGGGCCGATATATATATATTATATAACATATAAAATCATCGGTTAACAAAAACAGGGAAAAATCAGTTTTACAGTAAAATAACGACTTAGGTCAAGTCGTTTCTCAAGTAATTAACGCCTAACAGAAGGGCGTTTACATATTTCTATTTTACAGAATTTTTAATAATTTTATTAATTCATGTAAAACACGTCCTAGTCAGGGGCGTTTTTCAGGTAAGTAACGCCTAACATAAGGGCGTTTACATATGTTCCGTTTTGCAGAATTTCATTATTTCAATAATTTATATAAAACGCGCCCTGGACAGGGGCGTTTCTTCAGAGTTGACGACTATATAAGCAGGCGTCTCATTATTTAAATATTTGACAGAATATAAATAATTTTCAGGATTTATATAAAACACGCCCTGGAAAGGGGCGTTACTGTTTTAATTTTATTTTACAGGATAGACATAGTTCAGGAATTTACAGAAAACGTGCCCTAGAAAGGGGCGTTTCTTTTCAATTTACGCCTTGTGATGGGGCGTTAACAGGTGTAAAACGACGTTGTCAAGGTCGTGAATTCAAGGAATTTACAATATTTCAACAAATAAATTTCCAAGACAGGAGACATGATCATGACAAGAAAATTAGCAGGAATTTACAGGTAGAGTCATGCAAGATATTAGAATCGATATTTCATATTTATTGAATTTTAAACAGGATCAATTATTGATTACATGCGATTGTTCATGAAATTAACGCCTGTATACAAGGCGTATACTTTTAATTAACGACCACTGTGATGGTCGTTTCTTTTAAAGTAGCGCCCTATTCAAGGGCGTTTCTTGAAAAATTTACAAAAAACGTATTAAAACTACATGCAAACTGTATAAATATATCATGCATGGTGCTTCTTATATTTATTTTTAGTTTAGGCTACGAGACTTGAGAAAATCCTACCTTATGATCTGGATGAAGGAGATGAAAGGGCTTTGAAGCTTCAACTGCAACTTAATAGAAGAAGAACAATCGTTCTTCCGTCAACCTGGAGAGGAAACGAAGAATATTAATTCTTCTCATGCTACGTTCATAAGAAAGGAACAGAAGAAGAAAATAGAAGAACATATGTTCTTCACGTACCTATGCAGTTCGATCGTCCAAATAGGTTTAGGGTTGTTCGATCAAGACTATTTATAGGATTTTGGAGTCCTAACAAAAGTAGTGTTTGATTGAGGGTAACATATCCCTAATAGAGTCCTTACTCTAATAGACACTTACTAGATTAGGTTAATCTTTCCCTGGATAAGCTCTGGGTTCGAACGGGTCACGAACTGAATTAACGCCTTTGGTCAGGGCGTTTATTCTTAAATTAACGACCTTGTTCAGGTCGTTTCTTAAGGAACGTCTTGTATAAGGGCGTTCCTTGTTTTTGAAACACGCCTAAGACATGGGCGTTTATTTTACTTACCTATTTGGTCGCGTGAGAGTTGGCGACCACATGCGTGGGCGTCCTTTCTTTAGTCACACCGTATGTAGAGGCGTTTATTTTTAAATTAACGCCTTACTCAGAGGCGTTATTTTTAATTTGCTTTATTTTGTCTGTATTACTTCTGTACTATGTATGTTTTTACTTTTATTTCAATATTCATTTATCAGGGTTGCTACACCCTCCCCCACTTAAAAAGAATTTGGTCCCCAAATTCAATATATATAATTATACACGTGGAGAGTGTATATACCTCTTAGAATAACTCGGGAAATCGTTTCTTCATAGATTCCTCGGTCTCCCATGTCGCTTCGCATTCAGGATTCTTATTCCATTGCACCTTGAGCATGGGAATAACCTTATTCTTTAGAGCTCGTATTTCTCGATCTAAGATCTTCATAGGCTTCTGTTCATAGGTGAGATCTTTCTGGATCACCAGATCTCTATGTTCAATAATATGAGATGGATCGTGCACATACTTCTTCAACATGGATATGTGAAATACATTATGTACCTCGGACAATTGAGGAGGCAATGCGATGCGATAAGCAACCTCGCCAACTCTTTCAAGTACCTCAAATGGTCCGATGAATCTTGGCGTAAGCTTGCCCTTAACACCAAATCTTCGTATGCCACGTCCAGGCGATATCTTGAGAAATACATGATCTCCGATTTGGAATTCAAGATCTCTCCTTCTTGTATCAGCATAAGCTTTTTGTCTCGTCTGAGCAACTTGCAATCTTTCTCTGATTACTTGTATCTTCTCAGTTGTATCCCTTACCATGTCTAGACCTAGCAGTTGTTTTTCTCCAACTTCGTTCCAGCATATGGGTGATCTGCAACTCCTTCCGTATAAGGCTTCGAAAGGTGCCATTTGGATACTAGCTTGGTAGCTATTATTATATGCAAATTCCACTAGTGATAAATGATCGTGCCAGCATCCTCCAAAGTCAATGATGCATGCTCTAAGCATATCCTCAACAACCTGGTTAGTTCTCTCGGTCTGACCATCCGTTTGTGGGTGGAAAGCAGTACTAAAGTTGAGCCTTATTCCTAACGAATGTTGTAATCCCTTCCAAAAATGAGAAGTAAAATGGGGATCTCTGTTAGACACGATTGAGACAGGAATTCCATGTATCCTGACTATTTCCTTGATGTACAGTGCAGCTAGCACATCAATTGACCATCGGCTTTTTATTGGCAAGAAATGCGCCGATTTAGTTAATCGGTCAATGATAACCTAGATTCCATCATGTTCTCCTTTAGATTTAGACAAACCCATGATGAAGTCCATACCAATATCCTCCCACTTCCACTTAGGAATATCTAGAGGGTGTAGTTTTCCAGCTGGCTTTTGGTGTTCCGCCTTGACCTGTTGGCATGTAAGACAGCGTGATACATAGTCCGCTATTTCTCTTTTCATATTGGGCCACCAAAAGTTCCTCTTTACATCTTGGTACATTTTAGTTGATCCAGGATGAATAGTGTACCTTGATCGGTGAGCTTCATCTAAGATCTTCTTCTTTAATTCCGGACAATCAGGTATACAAGTTCTACCTTTGAATAATAATCTTCCATCAGAAGTTAGTTGAAAATCAGATTGTCCTTCTAATCTGTCCTTGATTTCCACTAATATAGGATCATCACCCTGAAGTGCTTGCATCTCAGATAATAAATCTGACTGTATGCTTACATGAGATAATGTAACAAATTTGGATTCCGTGTCCAAGCTTATATTGAGCTCGGAGAATTGTTCAAGTAACCTCCATTCTTGTATCATACAATTGGCTATCATTGCTCTCGGCTTTCGACTAAGGGCATCAGCAACATAATTACCCTTTCCGGGATGGTATTGTATATTGAAGTCGAAGTCCTTGAGATATTCTAGCCAGCGTCTTTGTCTCATGTTTAGCTCTTTTTGTGAGAATAGATATTTGAGACTCTTGTGATCGGAGTAGACAGTGAACTGTACTCCATAGAGATAGTGTCTCCATATCTTTAGGGCAAATACTACCGCGGCCAGTTCTAAGTCATGGACGGGGTAATTCTCCTCATGCTTCTTCAGTTGACGTGAAGAGTATGCTATGACCTTTCCTTGTTGCATTAGGACACATCCGAGGCCAATGCCAGACGCATCAGTGTAGACCTCGAATTTCTCTCCTTCTATTGGTAGAGCTAACACCGGAGCTGTAGTGAGATGATCCTCAAGAGTTTGGAAACTTCTTTCACATTCCTCACTCCATTCATATCGGATCTCCTTACGAGTTAACCTTGTAAGGGGCACGGCGATCTTAGAGAAATCTTTGATGAATCGCCGATAATAGCCTGCAAGACCTAAGAAACTTCTGATCTCGCTTGCATTAGTGGGTCTTTCCCAGTTTCTTACAGCTTCAACCTTTGACGGATCTACAGATAAACCGTCCTTGGATATGACATGTCCGAGAAAAGCCACTTCTTCAAGCCAGAACTCGCATTTGCTGAGTTTAGTATATAATTGATTTGTCCTCAAGACTTGCAATGTAATCCTCAAATGCTCTTCATGTTCTTCCTTAGTCTTAGAATATATCAATATATCATCAATGAAGACTACTATGAATTGATCCAAGTAAGGCTTGAATATGCTATTCATTAACTGCATAAAGGCAGCAGGGGCATTTGTTAGTCCAAAAGGCATAACAACAAATTCGTAATGGCCATACCTGCTTCTGAATGCGGTCTTGTGAATGTCATCATCCTTGATTCTTAACTGATGATATCCCGACCTGAGATCAATCTTGGAAAAATATTTGGATCCTGAAATCTGATCAAATAATTCATCGATTCTCGGGAGTGGATACTTGTTCTTGATAGTAAGATGATTCAACTGTCGATAGTCGATACACAATCTCATGGATCCATCCTTCTTTTTTACAAATAAGACTGGTGCTCCCCACGGGGAAGTACTTAGTCTAATAAACCCTTTTTGGATTAGTTCCATCAACTGCTCCTTCAACTCCTTGAGTTCAGCAGGGGACATTCTATATGGTGCCTTTGAAACAGGACCAGCACCAGGGACGAAGTCAATGGTGAAGGCCACTTCTCTTTGAGGGGGTAATCCCGGCAAATCTTCTAGAAATACGTCTGGGAATTCTCGCACTACCTGAACGTCTTCTATCTTGGTTTTCTTAGCTTCTTTAACAGTGACAAAAGCAAGGAAGGATACACATCCCTTCCTGACGAGCTTGCTTGCTCGAAGAGCCGAAATAAGAGGGGATTTGCTTCGACTCTTAGGACTAGTATAAGTCAGTTCTGGAAATTCTTTGAAAACGATCTTGCTATTACGGCAATCAACCGTTGCCTGGTACTTAGATAACCAATCTGCTCCTAGTATAACATCATATTCTTTTAGATCTAAACAGATAAGATCAATAGGAAAATTCTTTCCTCGAACCAATACCTCACAGTTTTGGTAATGATGCGTGATATCCGTCTCGTTTCCGAGAGGAGTAGACAACACTATTTTCATCCATTCCGGTTCTAGAGGTAACGGGTCAGCAAACTTCTTAGAAACAATAGAATGCGATGCACCCGTATCAAATAAGACATGTGCATATTTGGAACAAATTTTCAATGTACCTTCCACTAATCCGCCTTCTTCTTCAGGTTCGGTCTCCTGTATTGCATGAAGACGAGCATTCTTTGTCACCGGGCGTTTACCATCGCCGGCTTGGTCGTTCATTAATGGACACTCGGGAATCCGATGCTCACGGCTTCCACAACGGAGACAAGCTCCTAATTTCCTCCAGCATTCTTCCGTCTTGTGACCAGCCTTGTCACAATGCTTGCAGACTGTATTCGAAGGGGTAGTGGTGATAGAGAAAGGCTTGGTCTTCTTGAATTTCTGATCTTGAGAGGAAGAACCTCCATTATTGGGCCTCTTCTTAAAGTTGGGTTTGAAAGAACCCGAACCCGTGACTTGTTCCTTCTTGTCTTTTCCACGGATCCTATCAGATAGTTCCGTGGCATCTTCAAGTAATTGAGCTCGGCGCACTATTTCAGAATAAATTTGGATGTCCATAGGCGCCAATTGAGTAATATAGTGGGGCCTAAGCCCATTAAGAAATCTACGGGCTTTCATCTTCTCCGTGCTAATAAGATGCTTAGCATATCTAGATAACCTGGAGAACTGAGCTTCATAATCTGCTAATGATAAGGATCGTTGCTTTAATGCAGCGAATTCGGCAGCCTTCTTTTCTTGGACTCGGTCCGAGAAATATTTAGCATTAAAGTATTCCACGAATTCTTCCCATGTTACTTGAGTAGGATCGATGGTTGCTTCAATAGACTCCCACCAGCATCTAGCATCTTTCTCTAACTGGAATGTAGCTAATAGCACTTTGTCCTGGTCCATGCATTGCATGAAACGGAATATGCGTTCGGTTTCCCGAACCCAATGCTCGGCATCGTCCGGATCGGTCGATCCCATAAACTTCGGGGGATTCATATTCTTAAAGGCTTGGTGTAAGCTTCCAGCTCGTGGAGCACCACCTTGTGCTACCTGTTGTAGCACTTGGGTCATCCCTTGAAGGGTACGCTGCATGTTGCGCCATTGAGCACGTTCGGCAGCCATTATCCTACAATTACAATAACTATATTAGTACGTGATCGTATTTAAAGACTCGTATACTATGTTAAATCTAACCCTTGGTTCTACCCAATCTCACTGGTTTAAAGGTTCAACTTATCCTTGGACTTGGGTTTTTCCTAGGAATTGAATACCTTAGGCTCTGATACCACAAAGACTGTCACGCCCCGAGCGCGGAAGATACCCGGAGATGCGCGACGTGTCTATATCAATCATATCAATCAGAGTGGTCGTGTATTCGACGCAAAGACAGAGATGCGCAAAATAGCAAGGTAACCCAATCCTTTATTTCATAATGGATAGACTATTACAAATCCAATACTCTGTTTAATAAAAAGGAAAAGAATACATATTTGACTCAAGAAACTATAGGAAAGACTAGACGACACTTGAGCAGCTCTATCACTTTCACTCTTGAACATTCCCATCCGATTGACTTCCATCGTCGTCGGACTTACCTGAAAAGTACAAAGGGACAAACGGAATGAGCGAACGCTCAGTAGGAAATTATATCTCAAGTACTAGCAAGGGGTTTAAGTAATTACATCTTTCATGAATGCAATAAAGCTATGCATGCTCGCATAAAACGACAAGATAGAGAGAATGTAATATCAAGAAATAAGATGAACTTAATCATGAACTTCCAACAAGATGACAAGTGTATTCAAGGTATTCAAGCAAGCACGTTTAACAAGTCATGTCAAGAACTTTGGCTATCATGTATCAAGCAAGTAAATTACCCTTTTTCGGGCCACGCATTTCATGTAAAGTCAAGTACGATTCAAGTACAAGATGTGTGTGGAATGTCCAATCAAGCAAGTCAAGTACTCGGTATAATGCCAGATACCTTATCATTTTAACTCCCATGGGCACAAGTACTTTCGGGTGCTCCTCCCAGGACCAGATCGGGCCCTACATGCACAGGCATTTATCATGTATTTTTGACATCCACTCTTGTTTATATAGCCAATATAGAGTTTTAATATTCAAGCTTGTAGATATGTATGACAACTTTGACAGAATAGAGTCCAAAAATATGACAAATGACATAGATTGGCGATAATAACGGTAAAATCACGATATCAATAAAACTAGGTAGAATATGGTTCCCTTAACTTAGGTCCCATGATAAATCAATATGGACATTCTTTATATAGAATTGAGGTCCACATAAACATTAGATCAAGCAAGATACCCTCATTCTTATCATAGAATTGAGGTTTACAAGAACGACATGATATGGCATGATATCATCATCCCATTAAGAATTTCTTATGATATACTCTTTGTATAATCATAAGGGCCGGTATACCATGTTTCTTTAGATTGACATGGCAAGGATCGTGTAATGGGTTTTTAGGGTACAACCAGCTCAGTCGGCCTTGAGGGAATCCAAGGCTACGAGGAGTCTTACGGAGGTCTCTATGACTAACTCGCTAGTCCAAAGGAACGGAATGTCCAATGGAGAGCTTGTATGTCAATGAGAGTTGAGTGTGATCGATGAAACAACGTGAAACGTGGGACTATACTCACGGAGTGGAGAATAGTGCCGATATATATATATTATATAACATATAAAATCATCGGTTAACAAAAACAGGGAAAAATCAGTTTTACAGTAAAATAACGACTTAGGTCAAGTCGTTTCTCAAGTAATTAACGCCTAACAGAAGGGCGTTTACATATTTCTATTTTACAGAATTTTCAATAATTTTATTAATTCATGTAAAACACGTCCTAGTCAGGGGCGTTTTTCAGGTAAGTAACGCCTAACATAAGGGCGTTTACATATGTTCCGTTTTGCAGAATTTCATTATTTCAATAATTTATATAAAACGCGCCCTGGACAGGGGCGTTTCTTCAGAGTTGACGACTATATAAGCAGGCGTCTCATTATTTAAATATTTGACAGAATATAAATAATTTTCAGGATTTATATAAAACACGCCCTGGAAAGGGGCGTTACTGTTTTAATTTTATTTTACAGGATAGACATAGTTCAGGAATTTATAGAAAACGCGCCCTAGAAAGGGGCGTTTCTTTTCAATTTACGCCCTGTGATGGGGCGTTAACAGGTGTAAAACGACGTTGTCAAGGTCGTGAATTCAAGGAATTTACAATATTTCAACAAATAAATTTCCAAGACAGGAGACATGATCATGACAAGAAAATTAGCAGGAATTTACAGGTAGAGTCATGCAAGATATTAGAATCGATATTTCATATTTATTGAATTTTAAACAGGATCAATTATTGATTACATGCGATTGTTCATGAAATTAACGCCTGTATACAAGGCGTATACTTTTAATTAACGACCACTGTGATGGTCGTTTCTTTTAAAGTAGCGCCCTATTCAAGGGCGTTATCCCCATTATTTCAGATCTTGCCTCCCATTCGGCCATGACAACCCTATAAACATATCCCTTTTGCTACCCCATTCTAGGCTAGCTAAGGTTGGGGCAAAGCTCTGTAGGGATTTCAAAGAAGAGTTCTGCTGCTATGATCTTCCAACAAGTAGGTGTTCTCAACTTTTAAATAAACTAGTAGCTAATCTAGGATGATTAGTCTAGGCATTTAGTCTTAGGCTCATTTCCATGCGATATTTAGTGTTTATAAAGTATGTGTTAGCTAAAATCTAGGATGATTAGCATGTATTAGCTTAATACCTAAGATAATTAGCATGTATTAGTAGGTATTAGCAAGTATTAGTCACATACCGAGAATAATTAGTATGTGTTAGCT
This sequence comes from Amorphophallus konjac, assembly GCA_022559845.1. Classification (NCBI taxonomy): domain Eukaryota; kingdom Viridiplantae; phylum Streptophyta; class Magnoliopsida; order Alismatales; family Araceae; genus Amorphophallus; species Amorphophallus konjac. Next base: position 163,287,995 of record CM040125.1, on the reverse strand, counting down.
TAAATCTAGGACGATTAACATGTATTAGCTTTATACCTAAGATAATTAGCATGTATTTGCCTTATACCCAGAATAACTAGCATGTATTAGCAAGTAGTAGTCTCATACCTAGAATAATTAGCATGTGTTGGCTTAAATCTAGGATGATTAGCGTGTATTAGCTTCATACCCAAGATAATTAGCAAGTATTAGTCTCATACCTAGAATAATTAGCATGTGTTAGCTTAAATCTAGGATGATTAGTATGTATTAGCCTCGTACCTAAGATAATTAGCATGTAGTCGCCTTATACCCAAGATGATTAGCATTGATTAGCATGTATTAGCTTCAATCTAGGGTAGTTGGCATGTATTAGCTTCATATCCATACGATATATCCGTCTAACGCAAGTTTTATCGTGTTTTTACGTAACTTATTAGTTTAACTAACATGTTAACATACCTAATTACCATGTTAGTTGATCTACTAACTAATTAGCATACCTAATTAATCTGTAAGGTGGCCTATCTAGAAACCTTGTCTCCATTTAGTTCCTTTAAAAATGAAAACTTGTATGATACGTCATGTTAAAAATCTGATATTTAAGCAACTAAAGCATGAAATGAGTGCATAAATAAAGATCTATAATCCTTACAGTTTTCTCTATCTATCCATGTCATCAGTTTTACCTAAATAAACTTAAATCAAAGGTTAATACCCTAGCTTAATCAAAGATTAATACCTTAAGTCATTTTGAGCAGATTTGAACTGTAGAGTCGACCCTGCCAGTTCACCGCGTTGACGCGATGAACGGCATAGTCGACCCTGCCTATTGACAGGGTCGACCCTGCCTGTTGACAGGGTCGACCCTGCCTGTTCACCGCGTCGACGCTGCCTGTTCACCGCGTTGAAGCAGTGAACGACAGAGTCGACCCTGCCTGTTAACAGGGTCGACGCTGCCTGTTCACCGCGTTGACGCAGTGAACGGCAGAGTCGACCCTGCCTGTTGACAGGGTCGACCGTGCCTGTTGGCAGAGTCGACCCTGCCTGTTGACAGAGTCGACCCTGCCTGTTCACCGCGTTGACGCGATGAACTGCAGAGTCGACCCTACCTGTTCACAAGGTCGACCCAGCCTGTTCGCAGGGTTGACGCGATGAACTGCAGGGTTGACGCGATGAACTGCTGAGTCGACACAACTGGCTCATTGCGTTAACCTGATCGTTAGGCTTTCACTTTTGCCATCTCTACTGATAGATGGCAGCCTGAGAGGTGATATTTAACTCCTGACAGGGTCCTCTAAACCCTGTATAATTCCCAGGAAGGGCATCCCACAGTGAGGGTGTCGTTTCAAAAATCGTCAGGTGGCCCATAAGGCACCTCTCTTATCTAGTTTTTTTTTTCGTGTATCAAACGTTACTGGTTTCCACTCCTAGTTCATCCCTACACATCAATGCGCCCTTGGATTCCATTCCATAATTCCACCTTATATATCATACTGGTCACCTTGAAATTCCCTATTGGCTATAAATGAGAATGGATGTCAACAAACATGATTAATGCTGTGCATATAGGGCCCGGTCTGGTCCTGGGAGGAGCACCCGAAAGTACTTGTGCCCATGGGAGTTTATTGACCACGGTGTTTGGCATTACACCGAAGTACTTGCTTGCTAGGCTTTAGACATTCCACTCATTCTCGTGATATTACTTGATTGATTTGACTTGAGACCCGAAGAAGGGTAAAGTTTTGCTTGAATGAAATTGATAAATAGCCAATTCCAGTTTTACATGCTTGAATTTATATTACTTTCTATTACTTACTTGACATGAGTTCTTACTCTCTTGGAAAGATTTTCGTTAATTCCAGTTATTACTTGCTTGAATCTCTTGCTATTGCTGCATTGAAGTTGGAATCCTTATACTCTCACTTGTTATTCCTTCACTGCTCTTGTCGATTTTTACAATCCTTGATATCTACTCATCTACATGCATAGTTTTACTGACATTAATTGAACTTGTAAACCACTTGAAGCCTGTTAAATCTTGAGATGTAATTCCTACTGAGCAATTCGCTCATCTAGTTGTTTTCTAATATTTTCAGGTAATTTGGATGCCAACCAACACTCGGAAGGGAATGAGACTGAGTGATGAGTGTTAGAGTGAAGTTATCAAATTGTCATGTCCCTTTTGTTATTGTATTAGTTCACTTATGTCAGTTGTATCAATTCATCTATGTCATTTGTATTAGTCAACTTGATTAGAACTGCTCAAGATTTGAAGCCTAGTCGTTGGACTCTGGGAACACATATAATTTTCCTTTGATTAATTGTGACAATTGTCAGCTCATACTATTTGTATTAAATTTTGAGTTAAATCTTAGTTATTTGCACACTCTGATATTTACATGATTGACACGATCTATATAGACGTGTCACGCTTCCGAGTAATCTTCCGCGCTCGGGGTGTGACAGCAATTGTGCGATTGATGAAGGATATGGGGTTTATGAGACCACTGATGAACAATACCCTACTGGAGACGAGGATGAAGAATATGAGGACGCGGCCGGTGCATATGCTAGTGGGATGAGGAGATTCGACGAGCCGTCAGCCGCCGTAGAAGAGTCCACCAAAGAAGTCAGCTTGGGAACTGAGGAAGACCCTAGGATCATCCTCATAAGTGATAATATACCACCCTCTGAAGAAGAGGCATTGGTCGAAGTTCTCAAAGAGTATAAGGACACGTTTGCATAGAGCTACGAGGATATGTCGGGTCTGGATTCCACCTTGGTTGAACATCGCTTAACTCTAAAACAAGGGTCCGTCTCCGTAAAACAAAGGTTAAGACGTTTCCACCCTCAGATGGCTTTAAAAATGAAAGAAGAGATCGACAAGCTCCACAAAGCCATGTTCATTAGAGTCGTCCTTTATCCTCAGTGGGTGGCGAATATTATCCCGGTCATGAAGAAAGATGGGAAAGTCAGGATTTGCATCGACTTCCGGGACCTTAACCGCACGTGTCAAAAGGATGATTTTCCTTGCCTCACATTGATGTGTTAATCGATAACACAGCAGGTTATGAGACCCTCTAATTATTGGATGGATTTTTGGGATATAATCAAATTCGTTTGGCAGAAGAGGATCAGGAGAAGATGTCATTCACTACACCATGGGGAACATATTGTTACGTGGTCATGCCGTTTGGGTTAAAGAATGCTGGAGCTACTTACCAAAGAGCTATAATGGCCATATTTCATGAAATGATGCATATATATCTAGAGGTGTATGTGGATGATTTATTGGTGAAATCAAGAACCAGGATGGAACATCCAAAAGTTTTGGCTAAGGTGTTGCGAAGATCAAGGGAGTTCCAGTTGAAAATGAACCCGAAGAAGTATGTGTTTGGCGTATCATCGGGTAAATTACTGGGTTTCATTGTGAGTAAAAGGGGGATCGAGATAGATCCCGAGAAAGTTAAGGCCATCAAATACATGCCGCCTCCCAAAAATTTAAGGGAAGTCCAAGGTTTAATTGGGAGGCTGCAATTCATCCGTCGGTTTATGTCTCAGCACTCACAAAGGTGTAGACCTTTCTACGAGTTGACCAAGCCAGGAGTAGAATTCCATTGGGATTCTAAGTGTCAAAAAACTTTTGAAAGGTTAAAGGAATACCTGGCTAGTCCACCCGTTCTCATTCCACCCAAACTAGAAAAACCTCTGATCCTTTACATCTCAGTCTTGGATGACTCTGTGGGAGCCGTCCTCGCACAAGCCGATGAAGAAGGTAAGGAATGGGCAACCTATTACTTGTCCAAACTCCTCAATGCCTGTGAACAGAAGTACACAGCCATGGAGAAAATCTGTGCTGCCCTTGTTTGGGTAGTACAGAAATTGAAGCGCTACTTCTTGGCTCATGAGATCCATGTGATCGCCCGCATGAACCCTATCAAATTCCTCTTGAAGAAATCCGTCCATACCGATAGGCTAGCATGTTGGCAGAGTTTCCTATCTTAGTTTAACATCACCTACATTCAGCAAAAGGTGATTAAAGGCTATGCTATAGCCGAGCATCTCGCTCATCATCCTCTCCCCAACTTCGATCCTGTCCAATCAGAGTTTCCAGATGAGGAACTAATATCTGTCACTCAATCCGATGAGCCAATGTGGACATTATATTTTGATGGAGCTCTGAATTCCCAAGGGAAGGCTATAGGCATTGTCCTTCTGACGCCCGAAGGAGTCACCATCCCAGAAGCGTTTCATCTCGCATTCCCAGTCACCAACAATATTGCTGAATATGAGGCTCTTCTAGCTGGTCTAGAACTAGCCCATTCTTTCTATATCACCGAATTACAAGTCGTGGGTGATAGTCAACTTGTTCTCCGCCATGTGCTTACCAAATATCGCACCCTCGATCCCAAGCTCAAGCCCTATCAAGAGCTGGTCTCTGCTTATGCCAAATTATTCACCAAGCTGATCTTTGTCCATGTTCCTCGCGAACAAAACATTCTGGCCGATGCCCTCGCCTCCTTGGCGTCATGTTTCAAATTCCCTTTAGGTGCATGGTCTAAATCCATCAACATCTACAAGCGTCTCGTCCATGGTGTTCAGGACCCTTAACTCTTAAAAATCAAAGAAAGAGTCCTACAGAAGATTCAGGAAGGGGAAATCCTTGAGCAGAGGGAAATCATGTTGACATAATTTGAAGAAGAACTAGCTGATGAGGAGAAACATTGGTTCTATGAAATCGCCAAATATTGCAAAGACCAATCTTATCCTGAGGGAGCCACCACAGAAGATAAGAAAGCCATAAGAAGGGTGGCCCAGAAATACACCTTGGTTGGAGGTCTACTCTATAGGAGAGGCCTTACTGGTGTTCTATTAAGGTGTCTTGATGACAATGAAGTCTGGAAATGTGTAGAGGAAGCACACTCAGGTGTATGCGGTGGCCATGTAAATAGCTAAATACTCGCTAAGAAGATCATTCGGCAAGGCTTTTACTGGCCCACTATAGAAGAGGATTGTGCTGTCTATGTCCGTAGGTGTGTCAAGTGTCAACTCCATGCCGATAAAATTCATTCATCATCTTCCTCACTTCATCCAATATCCTCCCCATGGCCTTTCTTCATGTGGGTATTCGACATCATTGGTCCCCTAGATGATCCCAATTCCTCACCAAGCAAAAATCTTTCATCCTCACTGCGACGGAGTACTTCACCAAATGGGCCAAAGCCGAAGCTTACGTGGAAATCAAGGCATCAACAGTCTACAAGTTCATCATGAAGAACATCCTCACCAGGTTCGGCGTCCCAAGCACAATCGTCACCGACAATGGGCCACAGTTCATTTCCCAGGATCTTCAAGACCTCTGCAAAAGGTACGCAATCGCATTGCATCATTCATCACCTTATTACCCACAAGGTAATGGCCAAGCAGAGGCCACCAACAAAACATTGATCAAAATCATAAAGAAAATCTGCGAGTCTAGTAAGTTTTCAGACTGGCCAGAAAAGCTTATCAAAGCTCTATGGGCCTATCGCACCTCAATCCGTACCCCCATCGGGCAGACTCCGTTTGCCCTTACATACGGAATGGAAGCGGTAGTCCCGTATAAGACTTTGATTCCTTCTCTCAGGGTACAATTGGATGAGGAATTTCCCCTCAACGAATGTCGTAATTCGCTCCTTGCCCAATTGGAACTCTTAGACGAGAAGGGCTGGCCGCTGCCGAGCATGCACGTGTTTATCAAAATAGACTCGCTCGTTTTTATCAAAAGAAGGTCATTGACAGAAAATTCAAATTTGATGAGATGGTTGTAAAAAGAATTTTTGTCAAACCTGGAGGGCCGCGTTCTAAACTCCAACCCAATTGGGAAAGACCATACGTGGTTCAAGCTGTGTACCCTGGCAACGCCTATAAGCTAGTCAATGCCGAAGGGACCGAGTTATCCCACCCCTGGAATGGGCTTTATCTTAAGAAATACTACCCTTAGATAAGTGTAACAACTAGCATGGTACGAGGACCATCGAGGTCGGAAATTCACTCTTCGGTCTTTGTAGTCTAACTCAGGGTTAACCTGCGCATACTCCCACACCTCGCTTTCGAGATCAAACGAAGCGGAACTCGAGGGAGGCCCAACATAAAAAAAAAGGATTTGTCTAGTGTTCATCACGCAGTCAAATCTTTGCATCTGTCCCTCATGTAGGATAGGACCCATTAAGGCTCGGTAGGTCTCGGGTCTTGGCCCGCCAGAACCGTGGATATTCCTGTCCGGTCATGTCGGCTTACGCCCACTAAAAGAAGGCAACACGCACACACGCAACTATTTTAGCCAAAAGTTGGTAGTTTTGCTTATTATGGGGGTGTACTCGAAGGTCTCTGGGAAAGTCATAATCTTTGTTCTCTTCTTTCTCGACCCAATGAGACAGTCGGCGCCCTTAAAACGCTGAGTATAAGGGAACCAAAATACCATACCCTGAAGGCGAGAGTAGGACTCATCTCCTCGAACTTGAGTTAGAGCATGAGAAGAGGGCAGTGTCCCCGCAGGCATACAAGAGGGATTCCTACAAATCAAATCATCATGTCTCCCTAAAAAAAAAATCAAAGTCAAATGAAAGCCTGGTCGTGGCCGTGCCTGATTTTAACAAGCGAAACCCCTCAAAACAAAAGCTATATTCCACAAAGGGGCAACGTAATTCTGTTCGAGGAATCTTGGTCCGAAGTCGCCTAAAAGGGGAAGGTCGAGTAGGTCCCAGTTGGCTTGTCGGGTTAACGGTTTTACCGGTCCTCTCAGAAGGTTTACCTCACTACACTCTTCTTTCTCCCCTCGAAGATGAAAGCTCAATGGAAATCCTGAAAGACGCGCCCCGCTAAGGCAAGCGACCTCGTTTTAGCAAAACACACATGTAATTGTCTACTTCGAAAAGTAGAAGCCATCACCACGAATGAGTCTCGGTGTTTCTGGCCGGTCAAGACCTCTATCTACTACCCCGGTGGTTTCTTACTTTAACCTCGTGCTTAGGTCAATGCAAGCGCGTCACCAATAGGTGCGACAGCGTCTGATTCCGGGTCAGTATCGCGCGGTTGACCGTTAGGGTTCCAAGGTGTTCCATCCTATACCATCTAGAGTTGTGAGGAAATAGACCCGGGTCAGGCAAATCTCTTACCTCGAACACTTCTTCGGCGTATCCTTACGGTCGGAAGCAATTGGGAGCCAAAACATGGCATGACGGTTTTGTCATCAGGTTAAGTCTTAACCGGTAGGATTATCATTTGAGGAGTCTAGGGGCCCAAATCAATCTAGATGTGCGCACAGGATACCTGGGGGGTTAGTATGAAACCTTATCTTCATAAGAGTTAGGTGCTATAAGATTGGTCACTAGGCATTAACATCCAAAGAAAAAAAAAGAAAAAAGAAAAAAAATTGTGAAGTGGCCCTCGGAAGACGTCGCTAGGTAAGTCCCAAAGTGGGAATTCTCTTATAGCACGTTAACCGCGTATTAGGATACTTAAGAATGATTCAAACACCCCTGGTCCAAGAACCATGCCAGTTGTAATAACAAGTGTCTTTCAAAAAAAAATTCAAAAATTTTTTTTTCAAAAAAAAAACATAAACAAACAACACAAAAAATGCTTCCATGTGACCTCATTTGTGTGCTACATTTCTATATTATGTTCCCATTTATGTGCCCGTATATTGCATTTGTCATTTTTGACCTTGCCTTAATTAATAAAGGCTTGGCCCCTTGACTCATTATCAAGGCTAGTCTCAAAACAATCACCCACTCTTGAGCAAGGGGCCAAGTCAGAACGGAAAAATTGACTTGTTTCATTGAGCAATGTGTACAGGATTGAAAAGCAGGAATGAAGGCAGAAGACATGAAACTGAACATTCCTTCCTTTATTTCCTTCTAGAAATTGTAAATTAAGTCCCATCCTCTCTCTCAGTGTTACCCCTTTCTCCACTCTCCAGGCGAAGAACCCTGGAGGGTGTTGCTAAACCATGCGAGGCGGTGCCTCTACTGCTCTGTACCCCTCTTCCCGTTTCTGCTCCCCGTCGATTGACCGGAGTAGTAAAGAAGCTACTAACACAAAAGCCACGCTCTCGTGCTCTACGGTAGCCCTCTTCACCATCTCTCAGCCATTGTTCAGCAAGACTGAGGCTGGTTCGAAGTTCAAACAGTTGGGCCTCCATGGCCCTACGCTCCTCCCTCTCAGCCAATCTGTCGGCTCTCTATCTTTCGGTGTCTCTTTCCCTTTCTGCGGGTTCTCTCTCTCTGTCCTCCCTCTCCAGCTGAAGGGTGATCCTCAGCTCCACGGCGTCCCGAGAAGAGCCATCGTCTGGACGATGCCATAACTCTTCCTCCAGTTCTGCTATCCTGGCTTCCCCCTGTGTGGTGCAGGCAAGTGCATCTTGCACCTCTTTTGTCTGCCATAACCATCATCTCAGGTATGTGGAGGCACGAATAAGTGAAATTCAATGACCAGACTCTCACCTGTGCGGAGAGCATTCCTTCTACCTCCGCAGTTCGCTGCGTAGTATGAGCAAGTTGCTCATGAAGCAAATCAAGTTCGGAAGTGGGGATCCACAAACTGGAAGAGACACCATCCGCCCCCATTGCTGAGGAAGCCGCATCAAGCTGGGCGCGCTGCAGCACACATAAGGTGACACTGAGGACCTAATGCCAGAAATCTTGGTCTATGATCGTGTGTATGTAGGCTTACCGAAGAACTCAAGGCTGCGCGAGTATCATGTAATTGTCGCTCTGTGCCTACCAGGCGAGCCTGCAGGTTCTCTATCATAGTGTCGCGAACATCCTGTGGCCAGGACATAGGTTAACATAAAAAAAAGGGGGGGGGGGAAGGTTGTTCACCTCCACGGTCCCTTCAGGATGCAGTCACTCTGCATACATCGCCTTATAGAGGCGCAGATAATCCTCGTTGTATTAAGCATGTGCCTCCACGGGAGTGCCACCCCGTTGCCAGTACTCGTATTGCTCAGGGAACCGCACTCTCCAATCAACGGAGGTCGCCGGCCCATGCATCTTCCTCCTGACACGTGGTGTGGTAGTCATGTCCACCCATTCTTGGGCCAGCCCTAGAGTCCTCATGGCCAATCGTAGCCGAAGCGGCTCAATTTCGTTCAAACAGTGCATCCAGAAGCCACGTCCGAACCGGGCACGGCTAGTTATGACCCATGGCTGATCGGCGTCAGTCATGCCCGCATAAGGCCTCCAGACCACCTGGGTCAGGTCACACACATCTTCTTAATATAAAAATAAAAAAAATGGGGGAGAAAAAGATGATGATGAAATAATAATCACCATTTCCGCGGGGAACTCTTGTAACTCGCGCCTTAACACCATCAACTAGTAGGATAGAGAGGCTGGGCTCGTGATAGGTTGCCACCGCCTCGCCAGCGGTACCGGCATCGGTCGCCAATGACGGGCTTTTCCCATTGGGAGGTAATAATAGCTCCACAACAGTACCGTCATGTGTCATTAACATATCAAAAAAACAAAAAAAAATAAAAAAAAGGAGAGAAGCAGGATACCTGGATGAACGGCGTGAAACCACTCACTATTATCTCCCGATCTGCTCTTTCAGACAGACCCGCAAATAGATGTGCCAACATGGCTGCTCCCCAGGCGTATCGTCCCACTTTCTCAGGGTCTACCAGGAATTCTAAGAAACGGCAATGAATGCTGTCTCCTTTCGAGCCCAACAATAGTTTCCCCAATAGGAAGAACATGAATCTCCTCAAATCCATGTTGGCTCTCTCCCAATTACTCGCGTCTACGCAGTAGACAACGCGGCATCCTCTTTCAGTCCTCTCCATGAACTCTTCCAAGGACTCATCATCACGAGAACGAATGTCAATAAGCCCCAACATCTCCATAATAGGCGTCTTGGCTACACACCTGTTCTTATGATCATCCAGGTCCACTCCTAGCAACCTCTGGGCAGCCTCTCGGTAGTCGGAGTACGTAATGCCAGTCAGCGCCTCGCCATCCACTTTCAGGCCCGTAATTTGGACCACATCTTCCAGGCTGGGCACCATGTGCCCCCAAGGCATCAAGAAAGCACGACTCATTGGATCCCACCTTTCGCGCAATGCTTGGACGAGGGCAAGGTCGAGCATGATTGGCTCAATCCGAAGAAAGACTCCAAGCCCCATCACGTCTAGCCTGGCCTTCTGAAAATCCGGGAGACCCCAGTATGCGGCCACTATCAACTCGTAGGGAATGTGTGATTTCATCACACCCTGCGCATACACAAGGAGGGTTTTTGTTAGAAGGGAGGAAGAAAGACTAGAAGAAGAGACGAGCAAGCTCAGTTTACAAGTTACGATTGGGTCCTTTCATTGAGGTGCCCTTCAAGCTTCGAGAGTCTCCGAGAGCTACTACCACTGGACCTGCTTCTCTTCGAAGAGTGGGAAGATTCTGCCTCCATCCCAAGTCTTAGAACTCTTACCTCTTCCGTGCTGTGGAAACCCCTACTCTTCAAGATGGCATTCGATGTCCCTGGGAGAACAAAGAGGGGAGGTATTTATGGGAATGGGAGAAGTGCGAGCCATGACTGCCTCCATCAATAACCCCCGTCATGCTAGGGCACCTTCCTTACGGTCCCATGTGTCACTTCACCGCTCGTACAGGGAAGCTGATTGAGTGGTGCGACACGACGACTAAGAAATGACCCATCAAGTCCGAATGGATGCAATAGGGAATAGGCGAAGGCCGTTGTTGTTGACTTCGATGGCAGATTCTCGTTTAAAAAGGGGCAGGGCAAAGCACGAGTCTCTATTTCGCGGCTTGGCCTTGTCGAGCGCGTCACATAGAAACGGTAAAAGAGAAGAAGCGTAGGAAGGAAGGAACGCGCAAGAGGACAAATGAGCAACAGGGACACAAATCACTCCATTCATAGGTCTACATAAGCTGTCATGAACACTACAGTCATGAACATCACAAAAGGGAAGGTGGGACCACCAACCCGCTAATTCTTCCCATCACACTCACGCTCATCCCTCTAGGTGTCCCTCTGCTCCCCCCTAAGGTGAGGGTCCCTCAGGGGCCTTCTGGAGCCCCGTACAGCAACACTCGCCTCGCCTCGTAGCACCTGCTCAGCAGTGGCGACCTGCTACTGCTCCCCTGGCATAGCAAAGAAGCCACCCATATGGAGCTGGCTAGACTGGCGAAGTCGCGCCCCGAATACTCGTGCCCTCTCATAGCTTGCCTCCATGTCCTCTAGCCTCTATCCAATAGCTCGAAGGCCTAGCTGGAGCTCTCTCACCTGGACCTCCATGGCTCTTCTGTCCTCCCTCTCTAGCCTTTCTCTTTCCACCTCTCTCTTGGCCACCTAAAGGAACACCCTCAACTCTAGAATGTCCGGATGTGGCCTCTCTTCACTATGACGCCGTAGCTCCGCTATAGTCGCTACCCAGGCATCACGCTCCTCTTCTGCCCGGGCCGCTGTGGACATGCAAAATTGCACACCCATACGTCCCAACTAGTCTAGCATCAACAACGACTCAATATAGAAAAACTACGGGGAAGATGGGCCACACGTACTCTCCAAACAAACGCATACACTGCCGTGAAGTCGTCTCCGGAGTCACGACAGTGAAGAGAAATCAACCGCCAAGAGCCTCACAATCCACGGGCCTCGAAGAAAATTAAATGGGCCACAACTCGCGCTCACAACGGCTCAGGACTGCCCATTTAGCCCTTCAGCGGCACGCCCCTGGCGCCCTTCAGCGGCACACCCAGGGCCCTTCAGCGGCACGCCCATGGTGCCCTTCAGCGGCACACCCCCGTGCCCCTTTAGTGGCACACCCCCGTGCCCCTTCAGCGGCACACCCCTAGTGTCCTTCAGCGGCACACCCTGTGCCCCCTTCAGTGGCACGCCCCTGGTGGCCCTTCAGCGGCACACCCATCGCCAACCCTTCAGCGGCACACCCCTGGTGTCCTTCAGCGGCACACCCTGTTCCCCCTTCAGCGGCACGCCCCTGGTGGCCCTTCAATGGCATGCTTGCCAGCCCCTTCAACGGCACGCCTTAATGGCCTTTCAACGGCACGCCTACAAGCTCCTTCAGCAGCACACCTTGGCTGCCCATTCAACAGCACACTATGCCAAGCCCTTTAGCGGCACGGGTTTTTAGCCCCTTTGCGGCACACGCTGCCAGCCCCTTCAGCGGCACGCTTTTGCAGTCTTCCAGCGGCACGGCTACCCACCCATTCAACGGCACACCCTGGCCGGTGCAACCGATAGAATGACGTGATGCCCACGCCCTACGGATTCTTGGTGCGCAGTGGGCTGTCCGAGGTGTCGGCCGGGGGTTGGGCCACGCAGGCCACCCCCTCCCACCAAGGATGATGGGTCAAATCCCCAATCAATGCCTCCGGTTTCCCGCCTTCGACCGATCTCGCTGCTGCCAGGGTATAAAAGCCTTCCTCTTCCGGCGAACAACACACAGACAGACACACGCAGACAGTGAAGAGGAGAAGAGAAGAAGAGAAAGAGAAGAACATCAGAAGAAGAAGAAGAGAAGAAGAAGGAGAAGAGAGGAAGAGAGGAAGAGAGGAAGAAAGGGGGGGGGAGCTCGCCGCTCCACCCGCCACCGCCGTCTGTGCGAAGAGAGAAGAGAGGAGGAGGAGGGTAGGCTCTGCCCCCCCTACTGCTCCGTCCACCGTCGTCCGCGCGAAGAGAAAGAGAAGAAGAAGAAGAGAAGAAGAGGAGCTCGCCGCTCCACCCACCACCACCGTATGTGTGAAGAGAGGAAGAGAAGAAGAGTGAGTGAAGAGAGAGAGAGAGAGGTCCGGGAGGGGAGGAGTCCATGCTCCGTTCCCCCCTCACTATATTTTCTTTCATCTTCCTTTGTCCTCCATTTTTTCCTTTTCCATTTTTTCCTTTTCCGTTGCAACGTATTAGCTCCCTTGGGGCACTCCTTTTGTGAGAAAAAAAGTAGAAGGCTTGCAAGTATTTTTGGACGTCTTTCTAAAGCATTTCTTCCGTGTTTGCATCCTTCGGTGTTTCACGCCCCTTTCCTTTTTTCCTTTTGTTAGGGTTTGCTTCCTCCCGGGCATTTTTGCCTTCGTTCACCCCTGGGTGCCCTCAGTGGCACACCCCAGCCGTGCCTCCAAAGGCACACCCCAGTTGTGCCTCCAGCGGCACGCCCCTACGGGCCTTCCCCGGCACGCCCTGGCCAGGCCCTTCGCCGACACGCCCCTACGGGCCTTCCCCCGGCATACCCTAGCCAAGCCCTTCGCCGGCACACCCCTGCGGGTCTTCCCGGGTGCACTCTAGGCCACCCTTCGTCGACACACCTTGGCCTCCCTCAGGCCGGCACACCTCTCCAGCCCCTACAGGCTCTCTGGCCGGCACGCTAGCCACCAGCCCCTCCTTCTTGCCCTGCGCACCCCCCCTAGCAAGTCCTAGAATTTTCTCCCATTCGCCGCTCACTCCGAGTTTTTCAAAGTTTTATTAAGGTGTTGCTGCTCTCGAGCGCCCACCTCCAGTTGTCGGGTTCCGCCACTCCTTGTGGGCGCGATCCCTGTATCTCCCATACGCTCGGGTCAAGGGGAGATGCTGCCAAATTTTTGTTAGAAACGATAACATATTAAAAAAAGAGACAAAAGGAAGCAACAAACAAGTGGGCCAATAATGAATTAAAAGGCTAAAGGGAGCAACAAACCAGTGAAAAGAACAAAGGTAAAACGCGTCAACCGAGGTAAGAGAACCGCAATCAGCTCAAAGAGAGCCGAATCGAGCAACAATTAAGCAACTTGAACATTCATCCTCATGGGAGAAGGAATGAAAGTTAATCAAGAGAAAGAGAGAAGAAACCCATGCAAACTCAATAAAATCAAGAGAGAAAAGAAAAAAAAAGAAAAGACGTAAGAATGGAAGAGGAGTGGGCTCCGTCCGGACCTCCGCTGGTACACCCTGCCTTGAAGTTTCCTCGGTGTGCTCAACCCCACCTCTTTGAACCCTCCAGCGACACAGCCTCTTCCCCCGGTACACCTCAATACCCTTGGCCGGCACGCCTGCCCTGGCCTTTCTCCGGTACACCTTGCTTGGCCCTTCGCCGACACGCTCCCCATGCCCTTCGCCGGTACACCCTCTAGCCACTCTTGACCGGCACACCCTTCGCCGGCACGCCCGCTCGCGCCTTTCGCCGGCACGCCCAGCTCTTCATCGACACGCCCCTCCAGCCATCCTTCGCCGGCATGCTCCCGCGACCCCTTCACCGGCACGCTCTCCCCACGCTCAACGGCACCCCTTTCAGCCCTTGTCCGGCACACTCGGTCAGGCCTTTCGCCGGCACGCCTCCCCATCCTTTCCCCGGCACATCCTTTCTGGCCTCTTCGTCGGCACGCTCCCTTTGTTCGTTGCCCGGCACGCCTTTAGCCTGCCTTGTCCGACACGCCTGCCTCCCCTCCAGCCCGGTACGCCCTCTTGAACCCCTTCACCGGCACGTCCCCCTTTAACCCCTTTTAGCCCTCCAGCGGCCCACTCTCTCTCCAATATATATATTATACAATGATAATGATAATGATAATAATAATGATAAATTAATAAAAATTATGATAAATAAATAAATCTGAATATATATATATATATGAGAAATAAACAAAAAATGTGAAATAGTAATAATAATAGTAAAAAAGAGAAAATATAATAATAATAATAAAAAAATGGAGAAATCATCTAGAACAAATACATAAAGGGGAATAAACAGCACCAAATCTTATGGCTAAAAATCCCAGATAAAGAAGATGGTAAAATCTATATTGCAGCCCCGTCTCCACCGTGACCTGGCGCTGAAGGAATAACAATGCCACCCTTGCAGGCCGGGCCTGAGCCTTGGGAGTCATCCCGAAATGGTCGTGACCTGACCTTGCTTTGGGCCGACATTCCGATTACACTAGACCCGCTCCTCAGGCCGGATCCCTTCCGACCCTCTGCTAAAATTGCCGCGCGTTCGGCAGATATTTGAACGGGTTCACCTTGATTTCCGCCGCGTTTCTATTACGGACCTGTGTCCGAACATGAAAAGATCCGTGGGTGACCAACATGGCCGACGGCTCCCACCCAGATATGGTCGTGATCCGGCATTGCTCTAGGCCGATAGCTCGTCAAATCGAATTCATTTTATTGAGATTCGTTCCCACTCTTTCATTGAAATTACCGCAAACTCGGCATACATTTGTACGGGGTCGTTTCCATCCACGTCGTACTTTCAATATGGACCTTTGTCCGAATATAAAGTGGTCCGTGAATGACCGACCAAATCGGAATAGAACGAGATGGCTCTCGTCATCCCTGAGCCCTTTGCATGGGAATATGAATAAGGCCTTCGTGGGTCACGCTTGGACCTCGGGTTCACCCTAATCATGGTCCTGGCCTGACCCATATCTTAGGCCTACAGCCCGCTATCTTTGAACACGTCCTTATTTTGGAATCTAGTCCCGGGACACTTTCCCGTTGCCCTTCGCACCGGAAATATTGACGATGCCCATGCAGGCCTCGTTTGGACCACGGGAGGCGCCCCCGGAATGGTCCTGACTCGATATCGCACTGGGCCAATAAACTCGCTGATTCCCGACAACTTTAACCGGGATCTAACCGAATGTTTCCCGTTCCTTTGAACAATAAATTTATCGTACCCCGGCATACATATGCTCCGGTTTTCCCGTGACGATTACGATTTCCTAAATCCGGACGCTCGTCCGAATATCAAAATGGTCCCTCGAGTGACCGACAGAACCCGAATGGAACGATGCGACTCTCATCATCCCCGGCCCCTATCCGTGGGAATATCAATAAGGCCTTCGTGGGCCGCGCTTATACCTCGGGTCCGTCCTGATCATGGTCATTGTCTGACTCACACCCTCAGCCTATAGCCCGCTCCCTCTGAATACATATTGGTTCTGGGATCTGATCTCGGGACACTCCCCCGTTGCCCCCTTGAAACGAAAACATTGATGACGCTCACGCAAGTCTTGTTGAGACCGCGGGGGGCCCACCGCAGTATGGTCGCAGCTTGATCTTGCACCGGGCCAACAGACTTACTGGTTTCTGATCGCTCTAACCGAGATTTAGCCGAACGTTTTCCGCTCTTCTGAACAATAAATTTGCCGTACCTCGGCATACATGCGTTCCGATTTTCCCGCGACAATCGTGATTTTCTCGAGCCGGACATTCGTCCGAACATTAAATGGTCAGCACATGACCGACACGATCTCGAATGGTTTTCCTTCTCGCCCTCGCGCGAGGATTTCAATACATCCTAATAGACCTTTCATGCAATTAATTTCCTGGCCATGAGGCCCTGATTCTCGGCGATTAATCAAGGGTGTTCCCTCGTATGGGGGATGTAAATGACGTCGTGACCTTCATGGTGCGGCGGGTTTTGGTCCCGACACTAACCACACAATCGTCTGACCGAGTCAGATCAAGCGCACCATGGGCTCTTCGGAGCCCGAATAAATTATCACTTCGGTGACTGGCACGCCCACGCACTTAATAGACAAATCAACCATCCGAATAGACAAACATCATAATAAACGATCGAAAAGTGCGTCCACAAGTCTGGCATGCCCGGTGGGACCAAACCACCCTTCATCTCTTCGCCGGGATTCAGGGCCTCATGGCCTCCTAATAAACATTGTCTGTCTGCTTTGATGAATTGTAGGTGATGTCTTTGCCAGTTCCATGGGGAGGAAAGCCGGACTAGGCACAATTATCTTTGTGGACTCGGAGATGCTACCCCAGGACGCATGCAGCTTCCGGGGATTGTGAAGGCCGCCGCTAAAAAAAAAGAGAGAAAAAGGGAGGGGAAATCAAACCCCCCTTTCCTCAAGAAGAAAGAGAAGACAAGAAGAAAAGAAGAAAGAGAAGACAAGAAGAAAAGAAGAAAAGAAGAAAAAAAGAAAAGAAGAAAAGAAGAAAAAGAGAAAAGAAGAAAAGAAGCCCGAATAAATTGTTATTTCGATGACTGGCACGCCCTCGCACTTAATAGATGAATTAACCATCCGAATAGACAAACAACATAATAAACGATCGAAAAGTGCGTCCACAAGTCTGGCACACCCGGTGGGACCAAACCACCCTTCATCTCTTCGCCGGGATTCAAGGCCTCATGGCCTCCTAATAAACATTGTCTGTTCCATGGGGAGGAAAGCCGGACTAGGTGCAATTGTCTTCGTGGCCTCGGAGATGCTACCCCGGGATGCATGCAGCTTCCAGGGATTGTGAAGGCCGCCGCTAAAAAAAAGAGTGAAGAAAAGAGAGAAGAAGGGAGGGGAAATCAAACCCCCCTTTCGTCAAGAAGAAAGAGAAGAAAAGAAGAAAAGAAGAAAAGAAGAAAAGGAGAAAAGAAGAAAAGAAGAAAAGTAGAAAAGAAAGAAGCAAAAAAAGAAGAGAGAGAATCGGCGAGTGAGGGTTGTATGCCCGCATTCGTCGACACCTGTGCTGAACAAAGATTACCACTGTGGGGTTGATGCAGTGGAGCGAACCACTCATCCCCTCCCTGAGGGGGTGAGCGCTCTCCCGCACACCTGCCTTGGTTTATTACACAATAAAAGAAAGAAAAAAAAAGAAAAGAGAGAAAAGACAAAAAAAAGAAAAAAGCTGGCAAGCATTGTCGACCAAAAGAGCAAGAAGAAACCACGCATCCCGCCTGACTCTAGGACGGTCCAAGTCCGTGGTGCAATGCCCCGGTCCGTTCCACCTGCCTGCTGCCCCTATCCGGCATAAGACGGCCCCTCGAGTGGCTGTTAGAAGATCCAACAAACTACAATTGCAGCTTGATGAATTGCTGCCCGTTGTGGGGAATGCTTTATAGCAATGAGGCCAAGCACGGCCACCAATCCCGAAGAGAGCATGCATATACCCCGCCACGGGGAATAAGAAGAAGGAATATACCCCGCCATGGGGGCATAAGATGCAAGAAAAGCTACACCCCGCCATGGGGGCGTAAGAAGGAACAAAGAATTCACCCTGGCCCGGGGGCATAAGAAATAAAGAATGCACCCCAGACTTAGGAGAATCTGTAGAAGAAACATAAACCCCGCATGGGGGCATGAGAAGCAAAAGATACAGCCCGCCTTGGGGGCATAAGCAGCAGACTCCACCCCGCCATGAGGGCGGAAGAAGCCAAGACTCTACCCCGTATGGAGGCACATGAAACAAGAAAGAAGACACCCCGGCTTAGAGGAATACGAAGAGAAATGTACCCTACCATGGGGTAGAAGAAGCAGAAAACTCTACCCCGATATAGGGGCATAAGAAGCAGCAGAATATACACCCCACCTTGGGGGCATCAGAAGCAATAATACACCCCACCTTGGGGGCACTAGAAGCAGAATACACCCCACCTTGGGGGCACCAAGAAGCAAAACATACCCCAGCTCAGGGGGCATTTAAAGAAGCAACACACCCCGCCTGGGGGCATAGAAGCCATAAAGAATATACCCCGCCTAAGGGCATCTGAAGAAGAAACTCACCCCGGCCCAGGGACACGCAAAGGAAGGAACATACCCCGCGTGGGGGCATACAAAGGAAGAAACCCACCCCAACTCGAGGGACATGTGAGGCAGAAGCTACATCTCGGCTTAGGGGCATCAAAAAACATACCCCGCCAGGGGTGCATAAGATGCAAGAAATATACCTCGGTCTCGGGGCATGAAGACAAAGAGCTGTGCCCTGGCCTGGGGGCACATAAAGGAAAATATGCCCCGGGTTCGGGGCATATGCAGAGGAATACACCCCGGCCACGGGGTCCATGAAGCAACATACACCCCCCCCCTCGGGGGCATTTGAAGCAGGACAAACAGTATTCCCCGGCTTAGGGGTGCATGAAGAAAGGAATGCACCCTGCTTAGGGGCACATAAGCATAAGAAGAAGAGACTGCCCCGGCCTGGGGTCATGAGAAGAAGCAGAGTTGTACCCCGGCTTAGGGGCATATGAAGAGAAGTGTACCCCACCCTGGGGCATAAGAGGTAGAAAAATCAACCCCGACTTAGGGGTAACTGAAGAGAAATTCACCCCGCCTCGGGGGGGGGGGGGGGCACAAGAAGCAAGAATTCCACCCCCACCATGGGGGCACAAGAAGCAACACCCCCGATTCGGGGGGCATGTGAGACAAAGAATACGCTCCGGCTTAGGGGCATGTAAAAAATACATACACCTCTGCCTCAAGGGGGCATAAGAAGCAAAAGATACACCTCGTGCCGGGGGCATATGAAGAGAATACAATCCATCCTGGGGGCATATGAAGCGAAAAGAATGCACCCTGACCGGGGACATACAAAGAGAAATATACCCCACTCTGGGGTAGAAGAAGCAGAAGAATCTACCCCGACCTGGGGAACAACAAGCAACAAAGATACAGCTTGCTCTGGGGGCATATGAAGAGAAGCACTCCTCCGCCTTCAGGGGTAGAAGAAGCAGAATTCACCCCCACCATGGGGGGGTATAAGAAATAAAAGACACACCCCGTGCCAGGGGCATATGTAGAGAAACTCACCCCACCATGGGGGCATAAAAAGCAGAAGAACCCACCCCGGCTTAGGGGCATTTGAAGAAGAAACACACCCCACCTAGGGGCATAGAAGCCATGAAGAGTGTACCCCGGCTTGGGGGCATTTGAAGAGAGCTACACCCCACCTTGGGGGCATCTAAAGAAGAAACATACCCCACCTGGGGGCATAGAAGCCGTGAAGAGTATACCCCGGCTTGGGGGCATTTGAAGAGAGTCCACCCCGGCTTCGGGACCTTCGACGAAGAAACTCAACCCCGCTCTAGGGGCATATGAGACAAAACCATATCCCGATTTAGGGGCATTTGAAGCAAGGACCTCCACACCGCCTCAGGGGGCATAAGAAGCGAAAGATATACCCCACCCTGGGGGCACAAGAAGAAAACATACCCCACCTTGGGGGCGTAATAAGCCAAGAGATATACCCCTCCACGGGGGCATTAGAGGTAGAATCCCCCGGGGGGGGGGGGGGGGACACATGAAGCAACATACACCTCGCCTCGGCAGCATATAAGGCCAAGAAGCTATACCCCGACTCGGGAGCATAAGAAACAAAAGATATACCCCACATCGGGGGCATATGAAGAGAAACGCACCCCGCCCTGGCGGGGCGTAAGAAGCAGAAGAATCCACCCCGGTCTGGGGGCATAAGAAGCGGAGGACACACCCCACCTTGGGTGCAAAGAAGCAAAGCCCCTACCCCGTATAGGGGCATATGAAACTAAAGAATACACCCTGGCTTAGGGGAATACGAAGAGAAATATACCCCACTCTGGGGCAAAGAAAGCAGAAGAATACACCCCGCCTTGGGGGCATATGAAGCCAAGAATCACACCCCCGTCTTGGGGGTATTTGAAGAAGAAGCATATCTCACCTCGAGGGCCTAGAAGCTATAAAGAGCACGCCCCGGCACAGGGGCATATGGAGAGAAGTCCACCCCGACCTAGGGGTATTTGAAGAAAAAACATACCCCGCTAGGGGGCATCGAAGCCATAAACAATATGCGCTGGCTTAGGAGTATTTGAAGAAGCTACATCCCGCCTTGGGAGCATAAGAAGAAAAGAGAATCCACCCTGACTTAAGGGCATTTGAAGAAGGAGTATACCCCAGGCTCGGAGTCCATGAAGCAACATGCACCCCCTCCCAGGGGACATCTGAAGCAGAACAAACAACATCCCCCAGCTTAGGAGGGGCTTATGAAGAAAGGAATACACCTCGATATGGGGGCACGTAAGCAAAGAAGAAGAATTCACCCCGCCTCGGGTGCATAAAAAGCAAGAACTACACTTTGCCTCAGGGGCGGCAATACACTCCACTTTGGGGGCACTAGAAGCAGAATATACCCCGTGTCGGGGGCATGTGAAGAGAAAGATACCTCGCTCTGGGGCATCAGAAGCAGCAATACGCCCCACCTTGGGGGCATCAAAAGCAGCAGTACACCCCACCTTGGGAGCACAAGAAGCAAACATTCCTCCCGGTGTGTCTGGGCAGAAGAAAAGAATTCGCCCCTGCCTTGGGGACACTCGAAGGAAGAAGCACATCCCGCCACGGGGGCACATGAAGAGAACCCCTCCCGCCTCGGGAGCTCAAGAAAGAGAAGAAAACACCCTGGCCTGAGGGCTTTTGAAGAAGAAACACACCCCCTCCGTGGGAGACAAAGCTACACCCCGACTCAGGGGTATCTAAAAAGAGATTCACCCCGCCACGGGGTCATAAGAAGTAAAAGAATACACCCCGACCTGGAGACACATGCAGAGCATCTACCCCGCTCTGGGGGCACAAAAAAGAGATACACTCCGCCCTTGGCGCATAAGAAGCAGAAGCATCTACCCCCGCCCGAGGGCACAGAAGCGAAGAGGCATACATCCCGATCTGGGAGCACATGAAGAGAGGTATACTCCTCTCAAGCAGCATTTGAAGAGACAACATACCCTGCTCCGGGGGCACAGAAGCCGTAAAGGGACGACATACATCCCGTGCCGGGAACATATGAAGAGAAGTTTACCCCGGCTTAGGGGCATAAGAAGTAGCAGAACCCACCTCCGCCATGGAGGCATAAGGAGCCAAGACTCCACCCCGCCGTGGGGGCGTAAGAGGCAAAGACTCTGCCCCGTGCAAATCTACCCTGCATGGGGGTATAAGAAGCAGAAGACGCACCCCGCCAGGCGGGACATAGAAGCCATGAAGAATACTCCCCGGCTTAGGGGAATTTGAAGAAGTTACCTCCCGCCTCGGGAGCGTAAGGAAGAGAAGAATACACCCTGGCGTAGGGGCTCTTGAAGAAGGAACACACCCCCTCCATGGGGGCATATGAGACAGGGCTGCATCCCGACTCAGGGGTATCTGAAGAGAGATCACCCCGCCATAGGAGCATAAGAAGCAAAAAAGTACACCCCGCTCTGGGGGCACATGAAGAGAATCCACCCCAACTCGGGGACACATAAAGTAAAAGTCATACCTCGGCTTAGGGGCGTTTGACAAAGAAGTGTACCCCCGCCATAGGGGGCGTGAGAAGCAACAGAGTTTCACCCCTCAGGGGAATAGAGAGCAAGAATACCCCCCAGTCTGGGGGCATAGATGTAAAGAGATATACATCCCGTGTTGGGGGCATATTAAGAAAAAGATATACCCCGACTTGGGGGCATATGAAGAAACATACCCCGCCATGGGGGTACAAGGAGAAAAGAATTCACCCCAGCCTGGGGACACTCAAAGAAGGAAATACACCCCGGCATGGGGGCATGCAAAAAAAAAAACACATTCCGCCCTTGGAGCATAAAAAGCGGAAGAATACACCCCGGCCTCGGGTACACAAAGAAAGAAACACACCCCGACTTAGGGGCGTATGAGGAAAGGAGTACACCCCGCTCGGGGGCACACAAGCATAAGAAGAAGAATTTACCCAGCCATGGGGGCATGAGAATCAACATACACCCGCTCCTAGGGGCGTAGGGAGCATAAGAGATCACCCCGGCTTAAGGGTATTCGAGGAAGAAATATCCCCCGATACGGGGGCACATGAAGCATGCATTCACCTTGCTCTGGGGGCGTAAGAAGAAAGCAACATACCCCGCTTTGGGGGCACAAAAAAGGAGACACATTCCGCCCTTGGCGCATGAGAAGCGGAAGCGTCTACCCCACCATGGGGGCGTAAGAGTCAAGGACTCTACCCCGTCCTGGGGGCATAAGAAGCAAAGACTTTACCCCACCTTGGGGGCATCAGAAGCAGCAATACACCCCACCTTGGGGGCATTAGAAGCAGAATACGTCCCCGCTTCGGGGCATGTGAAGGAAAGCTATGCCCCGGCATGGGGGCATACAAAGAAAGAAAGCTACACCCCCACTCTGGGGCATATGAAGAGAAATACGCCCCACCGTGAGGGGGTAGAAGTAGCAGAACATACCCCCGCCTGGGGGCATAGAAGCAGAAGACACACCCCAACTCCGGGGCACATGAAGAGAGGTACACCCCATCCTGGGGCATAAGAAGCAGCAAGAGTGCACCCCGGCTTCGGGGTATTTGAAGAAGAAATATACCCTGATATGGGGGCACATGAAGAGAAATACACCCCCGCCATGGGGGCACGTTGTAGACACGCTATTCCTAACGTCCCCTGAGAAAATCTCATATTACTATGCAACGCCCCGCAGCAGCTTTCACATTTTGAATTACTTGAGTGCTTCCTATTCTTGAGTCTTCTTCTGCCTTTTCGACATTCAGATATCGTCTCGTTGCGGAAATCATGCGGCATTCAGGCGGCATCACCCCCAATCGGACGCATCGGAAGTTTTCGAAACTAGGAGAATGTCTGGCAGGCGGCTGCCGACGCCTTTTCGGGGAATCCGGGGGGCTCTTCATGGAGGCGTCCAGGCCCCTGGATGCCTCCATCAATACAAATAATAATAAAAAATAAATAAATAATATTAATAATGATAAAAAAATAAAAAATAAAATAATAATTTCATCGAGGTGTCCAGGCCCTTGGACACCTCCATCATCTTGCCCACGGGCGCCCCCTGTCTGCCGGTCGGTTTGTCGTTTGAGAAAAGATCCAAATTGTGAAGACGTCCAGGCCCCTGGACGCCTCCATCATCTTGCCCACGGGTGCCCCCGTCCACCGGTCGGTTTGTCGTTTGAGAAAGAATCCAAATTGTGGAGATGTCCAGGCCCCTGGACGCCTCCATAATTTGACTCACGGGCGCCCCCCGTCCGCCGGTCGGTTTGTCATTTGAGAAAGAATCTAAATTGTGAAGACGTCCTACCAACTAGACGCGCCCATTCATGAATCACGGGCGCCGACCAAAATCACGCGTCGTGTCAAACCGAGTGCGGCTTTTGGCGGGGGTTCGGTGGGCTTTTGTGGAGGCGTCTAGTTGCCTGGACGCCTCCTTGAAAATATTCAAAATAAAAAAATAAAAATAGAATAAAATATTATTTTTGCCCTGATGAAGGAGTCCAGGGTCCTGGACGCCTCCATCCTCCGGAGCTCTATAAATAGAGGCCCCCCCCTCAGTCCAGAGGGAGTTTTTCTAAGAGGTCCGTTAGGCTGCCGGAGCCCAGAGGCTGCCGGAGTCATTTCTAACCCGTGGGGTCTTTTTATAGGGGGAGGTTTTGCCGGCTTCTCGGGTGCCCACGCTCGCGAGAGGAAGGTCATCTTCATCCACTGCGCTTCCACGTCGTCCCTACGCTGCCGAAGCTCCGCTGGATCCCGCCATCGGCGCATTCAATAAGCCAACTCTCTCCCCTCTTCTTCTTAGTTCTTTTACATTCATCATCTCGTATTCACCGTCTCCCTTCATAAGGGAATCTTCGTCGATATACTTGCATAATTCCATTCATCATAGCATTTTCCTCCTACTCGTGTCCGAGAGGGGTTTAAAAATAACACCAACCAGGTGTGTGTCTTGTCATGATTTCATTACTTTTTATTACAAGAGATTGATACTACACTGCCATTTTCTAATTCCATCTATCTACTGTCTATTATTTTACAAGGGTAACTGAAGAAAGCCCTCTCCGTCGGTCGGCCGAAGGGGGCGGAAGAAGCAACCTGCCACTTCCTGCTAGTGAGGTAGGCGCGATCACTCTTCATTTTGGGGTCCGCGACCCCTGGCGATCACATCATAATCTCGAGGCCGCGGCGAGTCATATCCCGCAATGGCCATTTAAATTTCTGTCTTCATACTTTATGTTGCTCTTATACCTGCTATACTCTCGAGGCCGCGGCGAGTCACTTCCCGCAATGGCCATTTGAATTCTGTCATCTACATATATCTTACTATATCTCTTATACCTTGCCATATCTCTCTTCTACTATACTCTCGAGGCCACGGCGAGTCACTTCCCGCAATGGCCGTTTGAATTCTGTCATCTATATATCTTGCTATATCTCTTACATCTTGCCATATCTCTCTTCTGCTATACTCTCGAGGCCGCGGCGAGTCACTTCCCGCAATGGCCGTTTAAATTCTGCTCCCTTTTATATCTTGTTATATTCCTATCCTGCTATACCCTCGAGGCCGCGGCGAGTTACTTCCCGCAATGGCTATCTCAATTTTCGTTATTTAATTTCTGCACCATTCCCGCTTGCCCCGCCGGAGCAATCTCCCGTGGCGGCCCCTTCTCTCTCCTCTTATTTTTACGCATATTGCATTTGTCCCGCTCGCCCCGCCGGAGCAATCTCCCATGGTGGCCCCTTCTCTCTTCTCTTAATTTCTTTGTGTTGCAGCAAAAGCCAGATAAAACAAAGCGAGCCCGCGCGCTCCGACATCGTCATTCCTCGAACCGCGTGACGTCGCTCACAGATTGGCGATCATGGTGGGACTTCAGTTGCTTTCTTTTCAGTTACCCTTGCAATTTCCTGTGATTGGCTTTACTATCTCTTGTGTGTTGTTATATCTTGGTTGTTTTCTTGTTCTTTTGTGCCCCATATCTCTGTCAGCATTCCATTGCATACATCCACCCCTCTTTTCTATTCTTTTTCATTTTTTTCTAAGGATCACCCTCTCTCGGTGAAGGAAGGACTCTCCGTTCGAGAATTCCTCTCGACGGACTAGAATCTCCTCCACTGGGACCTCCGTAAGTCCCCAGCATCGAAGAATCTCCTCTTCGTTCACTGGGCCGGTTGTACCATTGAAGTTCCCCGGAGTTAGCCAACCCATTCGTGGTGAGACGAGAGCCCCTAGCTGACACGGTGGTGAAACAAAAATGAACTAGGGTCCCTATTTTGTGTGAACTTCAGATCTGGTTAAAAACACAAGAAAATCATCAAAATCAAAACATAAAAAAAAGGCGTAAAGGCATCCACTTGTTTGATAATCTCTGCTATTTGCTTGCTAGCGTATGTTTTTACGTTCCGGGAAAACTATGAGCATGGCTCACGAGTCTTTTGAGGAGAACCACCCTGGTCGTGGTGAGTCAGTCGAGCCGCGAGTCCATGCTATGGACGCGGGTCCTTCCCATGAGCCCTCACGTGAGGTGTAGGTTACCACAGGGGACACATCCCCGCCACAGGACATCTCCTCTTTGCTAGGTGTCCTCGCCAACACGGAGCTTACCTCTGAATAGCTCCAGGCCTTCCAGGCCATTCTGAAGGGGAAATCTGTTTCCCCCGCTCCTCAGGAGTCAACCCCAGTCATCGCACCTCTCCAAGAGTCGGTGTAGGCCATCCCATCTCCTTCACTGGCGCAAGCCATCCAATCTCCCTCGCTTCAAGGGCAGGCAAGCCAACAACCTCCCTCATTACAGTTCCCTTCACAATCTCAAACTCCTGTTGTTCCCCACATACCACTTCAGCCGGGGCCAACTGTCGGCGGCCCGGCAGCTCCCTCTCATTCGGGGTTCCCCCCTCAAGTCTCCGGAAGACATTTTCCCTTTCAGTGGCAAGTGCCACCTTCATCGCCCGAGGAGCTCGCCCAATCGCTCCTCAATAGGTTCAATAGGATGGACGAACAGTTTCAGAATTTGAAGAAAATGGTGGACGTGAAATCCACCTCGGAAGTTGTTTTGCCAATCCTTTCGGTCATCCATCTTCCTCCCTCCGAAATGCCCACGTACTGCAGGTACAATGGAACTGGTAACCCCTTCATTCACCTCAAGGATTTCATGTATGAGTCCTCCTATTGGCAAAACGACCAGAGATCCCTGGCATACCTCTTTCGGAGGTCATTGGACGGTCCTGCGCTAGAGTGGTTCTAGTCTTTGGAGCCCCGCGAGGCCGAGAATTTTGAAACAGTCCAGAGAAGGTTCTTGCAAAAGTATCGGGATAGGGTCGGTCCCTCTCTTTCCATTACCGACCTAGTGGCCGAGAAGATGAAGTCCGACGAGGATTTTGTCCGCTATGCCGACAGATGGAGGTCCCTGGCAGAAAGAATAAGAGATACCCTCTCAGAGCCTGAACAGGTGAAGATGATTGTATCCAATGCCACCCCACAGTTCAGGCATGTCTTGGCCATGAACAAGCTCACCACCATGGAAGAGCTCTATGAAAGAGCCCGGTACATCTAGACGCAGTTAAAAGACTCCCCCATTATGAACATGTTTGAGCCGCCGAAGCCCAAGGTGGTCAGAAAGACAGGTGCTAGTGTCCCAGGCGGAGCAACAGAAGGGGTCGTAACAAATGAGCAAGTGAGTGCGGTCAATAATGCCAACTATGCAGCCAACCCGAGGCTTCCACAAATGCCCCGACTTCCCCTCCAACCAGGTCCTTTCCCCTCTCGTCCTCCACCCCAAAACAATCCACCCCAAGATAATATGCATCAACTACTTCAACCCCAGCAACAACAACCTCAACCCCAGCAACAACAACCACCACTTCAGTACAACCAAGTTCCACCCCCAGGGAATTATG
Source organism: Amorphophallus konjac (assembly GCA_022559845.1). Taxonomy (NCBI): domain Eukaryota; kingdom Viridiplantae; phylum Streptophyta; class Magnoliopsida; order Alismatales; family Araceae; genus Amorphophallus; species Amorphophallus konjac. Next base: position 163,260,631 of record CM040125.1, on the reverse strand, counting down.
GCCTCCCACAGCAACAAAGGAGGCCGATTGGCCCCAAGAGAGCCTACTATCCACCATTGCTCGAAACTCTGGCAGATATTTTCAACGCCCTCATGGCTTCAAACACACTCATCCTACCCAGGGAGAGGCCCGTGTGGCCCCCGAATGTTGATACCTCCAGATACTGCCTCTATCACAGGCAGCCAGGACACACAGTAGACAATTGCTTCCAGTTTAAAGACTACATCCACGATACGAATGATGAAGGCGGAATTGACTGGGATGAAATGAGGCGATACGTTGCCACTCTCAAGGCTAGGAGACCTCCTCCTAGGCCACAGTTCCAACAACAACAGTAGTAGTTACAACAGCAGCCACAGCAACAACCGCTACAACAACAACAGTCTTAGCCGGCCCAACCACAACATCCCAACATGGGCATAATCCAGAATCCATTACCAGAGCACCAACAGCCCAATCACCATGTCAACCCCATCTCCTCCTTCCCGGAAGTTAGGAGAGAGCAGGCGTGGCACCCAGAAAGTACCTCTATTCTTTCTACTGCCAACCCTATCGTCATGCAACCCCCTCGCCTTGCCCGGGTAGCACCTCTCTCTCATCAACACGCATCAGTACCACCTTCACCATTTCCACTACCATCACGCCCCCTCATTCGCACCCCAAGGACCTATCAGCCAACACCCTCCACTACGCCCTCATACCCTCTCATCTTCTCTCACTCCCCCACTTTACCACCCACCTCTACCGCATTTGCCCCTATGCCTTCTAAGCCCCTTATCATCCGTCAACCGTACGTAACCCCGCCTGTCTCTACTATACCACCACCAATTCCTTCAAAACCACTCATCACCCACCATCCATCTCAAAACCATTACCCGCTTCAAACCTTACTCACTTCTACTTTGCCTCTGCCTCCGCCTTCCAGACCCCTTATCCTTCATAACCCGTGTGATATCCCCTCTACCTCCACCATGCCTCCACTTAATAAACCCCTCATCAGAATCCCTGCTCCCATCATCACCCCTGCTTCATCGATCATTCCTCCACCACTACACCTCAAACCACTGTTAAAATCAACTGCTACCCCTATAGAGGTACAAAAGCCGCAGGCAATGGTGCTCTGGAGTGGAAGGATTTTCCACAGGGTCTTCCCCCGGAACAGTCAGCATCCCGAGCAGTCTCAGCCAGAGAAGGACGATGGAGAACAACCGGAAAAATCTATCCCTGGAACACAGTACGATCTGTTGAAACACTTGGATAATACGCCTGCTCGGATCTCCATCCTGGAGCTACTTCAGAGATCCACATCCCATCAGGCAGCCTTAATGGAGTATCTTCAAAGGGTCATGGTGAATGAAGACCTCCCTGTAGAAAAGATCTCTGTCGTCCTGACTCCAACGGACACACAACCGGCCAGCATGTTCCACAACTACGAGCTCGCTCCCAAGGAAGCTCGAAAATATGCATTGTGCATTTCAATAAAAATTAATGGGGTATCCATAAACTTGTGACTTGTAGACACGGGTGCGTCCATAAATGTGATCTCCATGAGCACCCTTCAGTTGTGTGGGGTCGACGAGGAACAAATAAGACCTTCCTCGATCACAGTCACGGCTTATGACAATAGCAAGAGGCCGCCGCAAGGGATGATTATTCTGAGGGCAGAGCTAGGCCCTATGTCAGTCCCCACGGAATTCCATGTCCTCGATATGGACCCCACATTCAAGGCCATACTAGGTCGCCCCTACATTAAAGCCATGGATGCTGTGCCTTCCACCAACCATCAGTGCTAGAAGTTTCCTTACAATGGAAGAATTATTAAAGTGGTCAGCACACCTGTCCTTCACACGGTGGATGCTATCAACACCTCTATGCCCTCTGTTTGGCCGTCTCATCGGCCCATATTGTCATTGCTGGACGTGTGTGATTCGTCTCACATTCCGCTAGCACCAAAGAAGCCGATCAAGGCAACCACGCCATATCTCCCCTTTCACTCCAAAGGTTGGGAGATTATGAGGAACATCGACTATCAACAGGGTAAAGGTCTGGGCGCACAGCTATAAGGTAGGCTGAAACCACCAAAGGAGATTAGGCCGAACCACAGGTTTGGCCTAGGCTTTAAAAGACCATTCAAGGCGGATTGGAGGCCCCTCACATGGACCCTATCAAACCATTTCAACAAAGGGCCCATGCTGTATATTCGGCTGAAAAATGTCCGAGGGTCACCAAAAGAGGCAAGATCAAAGATCCAGAATGCGAGTGGGACAAATGGTTTGATATACGGGACATTTCCGTTGCACTGGAAAGGATGTTCTCGTCTCCACAGCTTGAAGGACCGCCATTGATCTCCGGAATGCCAGAGAATATCACCACTGTTGCCAAGGTTACAAACTATCCTCGTCCTCGACAGAAGGACCCTGTCGCCAGCGGATCTTCATCCGCCATCACCATCACCACCGACGACTCATTAGCCATCATCTTCTTCATTCACTCGTCACAGCCTTTGTTGCTGTCATCTTCCTGGGCCAGATGGTTGTCTGATGATCTTCCCAGATCTTCTTCTTTACTTACATACCTGCGCGGGTTTCTCGACCCGCGCCAGGTTTTCAATCATGATCTTCTCTACGAGCCTCCCAATCCTCTAGCCATAACCACTTTTCTCTCTCCTCCAATCTCTTTTCACTGTTTTGTCATCAAAAATGAAAACGAAAAAAAAAACGTCAATTTTCAAACTCCTCAACAACACATCTTCGTTGAGGAAACCTCCTACATCTCCCACGGGTGCGTCCTGCCCTGTGGACCACCCGTCCAAGGTACGATGAGCGACCTTTTCTACCCCTCCTCCGAGGGGTCTTTCCCTGTACATTCTTCACCATCCTCTTCATCTTTTTCTTCTTCTGTAAATAATGTCAGTCAATCTAGGAATAATACGTCAAAGGTAGTACCCAGGAAGAAATCCAAGGGTAGGTAGATCCCTCGTCGATTCCTTCTGGATTTAGCCGCCAGGTGTCAGGCCCTTCTTGCCATCCCTCAGTTGCTAGAAAATCCCATCCAGCTACCGGAAATAGAATGTGAGGGCAACTGTGCAATTGATGAGGGGTATGGAGTCTACGAGATCACGGATGAAGGATACCCTACTGAAGATGAGGGTGAAGAATATGAGGATGCGGCTGGCGCATATGCTAGTGGAATAAGGAGATTCGACGAGCCGTCAACCGCTATAGAAGAGTCCACCAAAGAAGTCAATTTGGGAAACGAGGAAGACCCTAGGATCATTCTTATAAGTGATAATCTACCACCCTCTGAAGAAGAGACATTAATTGAAGTTCTCAAGGAGTATAAGGACACGTTTGCATGGAGCTACGAGGATATGCCGGGTCTGGATTCAACCCTGGTCGAACATCGTTTAACCCTAAAACCAGGGTCCGTCTCTGTAAAACAAAGGTTAAGGCGTTTCCACCCTTAGATGGCTTTGAAAATGAAAGAAGAGGTCGATAAGCTCCATAAAGCCAGGTTCATTAGAGTCGTCCTTTATCCTCAATGGGTGGCGAATATTGTCCCGGTCATGAAGAAAGATGAGAAAGTCAGGATTTGCATCGACTTCCGGGACCTTAACCGCGCGTGTCCAAAGGATGATTTTCCCTTGCCTCACATTGATGTGTTAATCGATAACATAGTAGGTTATGAGACCCTCTAATTATTGGATGGATTTTTGGGATATAATCAAATTCGTTTGGCAGAAGAGGATCAAGAGAAGACGTCATTCACTACCCCTTGGGGAACATATTGTTACGTGGTCATGCCGTTTAGGTTAAAGAATGCTGGAGCTACGTACCAAAGAGCTATGATGGCCATATTTCACGACATGATGCACATATATCTGGAGGTGTATGTGGATGATTTATTAGTGAAATCAAAGACCTGGATAGAACATCCGAGGGTTTTGGCTAAGGTCTTGCAGAGAGCAAGGGAGTTCCAATTGAAAATGAACCCGAAGAAGTGTGTGTTTGGTGTGTCATCGGGCAAATTACTGGGTTTCATTGTGAGTAAAAGAGTGATCGAGATAGATCCCGACAAAGCTAAGGCCATCAGGAATATGCCGCCTCCCAAGAATTTGAGGGAAGTCCGAGGTTTAATCGGGAGGTTGCAGTTTATTCGTCGATTTGTGTCTCAGCACTCGCAAAGGTGTAGACCTTTCTATGAGTTGACCAAGCCGGGAGTAGAATTCTACTGGGATTCTAATGCCAGAAAGCTTTTGAAGGGTTAAAGGAGTATCTGGCTAGTCCACCTGTTCTCATTCCACCCAAGCCAGAAAAACCTTTGATCCTCTACATCTCAGTCCTGGACGACTCCGTGGGAGCTGTCCTCGCACTAGCCGATGGAGAAGGCAAGGAACGGGCAACCTATTACTTGTCCAAACTTCTCAACCCCTGCGAGTAGAAGTACACAGCTATGGAGAAAACATGTGCTGCCCTCGTTTGGGTAGTGCAGAAATTGAAGCACTACTTCCTGGCTCATGAGGTCCATCTGATCGCTCGCATGAACCCTATCAAGTTTCTTTTGGAGAAATCCATCCTTACTGATAGGCTAGCACGCTGGCAGAGTTTCCTCTCTCAGTTCGACATCACCTACATCCAGCAAAAGGTAATTAAAGGCTATGCCATAGCCGAGCATCTCGCTCACCATCCTCTTCCCAAGTTCGATCTTGTCCAATCAGAGTTTCCAGATGAGGAACTAATGTCCGTCACTCAGTCTGATGAGCCAATGTGGACGTTATATTTTGATGGAGCTCTAAATTCCCAAGGGAAGGGTATCGACATTATCCTTCTAACACCTGAAGGCGTTACCATCCTAGAGGCATTTCAGCTCACGTTCCCAGTCACCAACAACATCGTCGAATGCGAGGCTTTTCTAGCTGGTCTGGAATTGGCCCGTTCTTTCTATATCACTGAGTTACGAGTCGTGGGTGATAGTCAACTTGTTCTCCGCCAGGTGCTTACCAAATATCACACCCTCGATCCCAAGCTCAAACCCTATCAGGAGCTGGTCTCCGCCAATGCCAAATTATTCACCAAGCTGATCTTTGTCCATGTTCCTCGCGAACAGAACATTCTGGCCGATGCCCTCGCCTCCTTGGTGTCATCCTTCAAATTCCCTTTAGGTGCATGGTTTAGATCTCTCATCCTCTACAAGCGTCTTGCCCCTGCCGTTCAGGACCCTTACCTCTTAAAGATCAAGGAAAGAGTCCTATAGAAGATCCAGAAGGGAGAAATTCTTGAGAAGAGGGAGATCATGTTGGCAGAAGTCGAAGAAGAGCTGGCTGATGAGGAGAAACCATGGTTCTATGAAATCGTCAAATATTGTAAAGATCAGTCTTATCTTGAAAGAGCCACAACAGAAGATAAGAAAGCCATAAGAAGGGTGGCTCAGAAATACACATTGGTTGGAGGTCTACTCTTTAGGAGGAGCCTTACTGGTGTTCTGTTAAGGTGTCTTGACGACAATGAGGTTTAGAAATGTGCAGAGGAAGCACACTCGGGTGTGTGCGGTGGCCATGCGAATAGTCAGATGCTCGCTAAGAAGATCATTAGGCAAGGCTTTTACTGGCCCACTGTGGAAGAGGATTGTGCCATCTATGTCCGTAGGTGTGTCAAGTGTCAACTTCACGCCGATAAAATACATTCACCCTCTTCCTCACTTCATCCAATATCCGCCCTATGGCCTTTCTCCATGTGGGCATTCGACATCATTGGTCCCCTAGGTGATCCTAATTCCCTCACCAAGCAGAAATCTTTCATCCTTACTGTGACGGAATACTTCACCAAATGGGCCGAAGCCGAAGCTTATGCAGAAATCAAGGCGTCTACAGTCTGCAAGTTCATCATGAAGAACATCCTCGCCAGGTTCGGCGTCCCAAGCATAATCGTCACCGACAATGGGCCACAATTGATTTCTCAGGACCTTCAGGACCTCTGCAAAAGGTACGTAATTGCATTGCATCATTCATCGCCTTATTACCCACAAGGTAATGGCCAAGTAGAGGCCACCAATAAAACATTGATCAAAATCATCAAGAAAACATGCGAGTCTAGTAAGTTTTCAGACTGGCCAGAAAAGCTTATCGAAGCTCTATGGGCCTATCACACTTCAATCCGTACCCCCACCAGGTAGACTCCGTTTGCCCTTACTTATGGTATGGAAGCGGTAGTCCCGTACGAGACTCTGATCCTTTCTCTCAGGGTACAATTGGATGAGGAATTTCCCCTCGATGATCGTCGTAATTCACTCCTCGCCTAGTTGGAACTCTTGGATGAGAAGCGGCTGGCCGCTGCCGAACATGCGCTTGTGTATCAAAATAGACTCGCTCACTTTTACCAAAAGAAAGTCGTTGAGAGAAAATTCAAAGTCGGTGAGATAGTCGTAAAAAGAATTTTTGTCAAACCTGGAGGGCCGCGTTCTAAGCTCCAATCCAATTGGGAAGGACCATTTGTAATTCAAGCCGTGTACCCTGGCAACGCCTACAAGCTAGTCAACGCCGAAGGGACCGAGTTATCCCACCCTTGGAATGGGCTTTATCTTAAGAGGTACTACCCTTAGCTTGGTGTCAAAACATAAAAAAATGATGAAAAGACAGAAAACATCAAAAATAACAAAAAATATTGAAAATCACTAAAAATATAGAAAATTCAAAATGCCGATGCCTAGTGGTCACCATGTAGTTAAGTCCCTGCATCCAACCTTCATGTTAGGATAGGGCCCATTAAGGCTTGGTAGGCATCGGGTCTTGGGTTTCCAGAACAGTGGAGATCCCTGTCCGGCCACATCGGCCTATGCTCGCTCAAAGGAAGCCAACATGTGCTCACGTACGTATTTTATCCAAAAAAATTGGTAGCATCACCTACGGTGGGGCCTCACCCAGAAGATCTCCAGAAGCTGTAATCTTTATTCTTTTCTCTTCGACCAAATGAGACAGTCGGCACCCTTAAAACGTTGAGCATGAGAAACCAAAACTTAAACCCCTTAAGGCAAGAGTAGGATCCATTTTCTCGAGCATCGATCAGAGCACGAGAAGAGGGCAGTGTCCCCGCAGGCATACAAAAGAGAGCCCGCAACGTCAAACGACTATATATCCCTCGTAAAAAGAAACACAAAATCAAAATCAAGAGAAAAGCCTGGTCGTGACCGTGCCTGATGCGATAAATGGAACCCCTCAAAGCAAAAGTCTGAATCTACAAAAGGTGCCATGGAATGTAAATGCTCGAGATTTGGTCCGAAGTTGTCCGAAAGGAAAGAGTTAAATGGGCCCTTATTGGCTCGTCGGGTTAACGGTTTTGCCGATCCTCTCAGGAGGTTTATCCCCTACACTCTTCCTTCTTCCTTTAAAGGTGAAAGCTCGATGGAATGTCTGAACGGTGAAACCCGCCAAGGTCTGCGATCTTATTTTAACACAAACATATGGTTGCCTACTTTGAAAAGCAAAAGCCATCGCTGCGAAGGAGTCTCTGTGTTTCTGGCTGGTCAAGACCCCTGTTTACCATCTTGATGTCTTCTTGTTTAACCTTGGGCTTAGCCTAATGCAAGCGCGTCACCTATGGGTGCGACGGCGTCTGATTCCGGGTCAGCGTCACGCGGTTGGTCGTTAGGGTTCCAGGGTGTTCCATCATATACCATCTAGAGTTGTGAGAAAATAGACCCGGGTCGGGCAAATCATTTACCTCGAAAATCTTTTGGGTGAATCCCTGTGGTCGGAAGCGACTGGGAGCCTAAGCATGGCATGATGGTATTATCATCAGGGTAAGTCTTAGCCGGCGGGATTATCATTCGAGAGGTCTAGAGGCCCAAATCAACCTAGATGTGCACTTAGGATACCTGGGAGGTTAGTAAGAAACCCTTGTTCTCATATAGGTTAGGTGCCATTTTGGGTACTCTCCAAGCGTTAGCAACAAAAAAAATGAAATGATGAAAAATAACAACAAAAAAGGAAAAAGAGAAAATGTACATTTGTGTAAACAAAAAAATATTATTTATATAACAAAACAACAAAAAAAATGCCAAATATAACCAAAAAATAAATAAATCAATTTCACATGATTGCATTTGTATGCAACATTCCACTTTTTAATATTACTTGCATTCGTATGCCTGTCTGTCGCATTCATCATCATCGCATCTTTCCCTTGCCTTCGTTAAATAAAGGCTTGGCCCCTTGACCCGTTATCAAGGACAGTCAAAGTGACCATCTGCTTATTGAGCAAGGGGCCAAGTCAGAATAGAAATTCTGATTTGTTTGTTTCAGTGATGTGTACAAGGATTCAAGGCAACAAGAGCGAGGTGAAAACCAAACCAAACCGAACCTTTTATTCCTTTCCAAAATAAGAAATTACATCAAGTTCCACCCTCTCTCTCTACATCACTTGTCCCGCTACTCTCCGGGCAAAACGCCCTCAAGGGTGCTACCCAACTACGAAAAGCGGTACTCCTACCGATCTGTACTCCTCTTCCCACACCCCGGCATTGATCCATGGGAGCAGCAAAGAAGCTACCAACACGAAAGCCACGCTCTCGTGCTCTTCGGTAGCGCTCCTCGCCATCTCTCAGCCACTGTTCAGCAAAACCAAGGCTGGTTCGGAGTTCGAACAGCTGGGCCTCCATGGCCCTTCATTCCTCCCTTTCAACCAATCTGTCGGCTCTTTCTCTCTCTCTGTCCCTTTCTCTCTCTGCCAGTTCTCTCTCATGGTCTTCCCTCTCCAACTGGAGGGTGATTCTCAGCTCCATGGCATCCCTAGAAGAGTCGTCATCTGGATGAAGCCGTAGTTCCTCCTCCAGCTCTGCTATTCTAGCCTCCCTCTGCGCAGCATGGGCAAGTGACTCCTGCGTCTCCTTTTCCTGCCAGATATACCATCTCATATATGTGGCAAGGCATGAGCAGGAGAATTCAATACTGAAACTCTTACCTGCATAGAGAGCATTCCCTCTGCCTCCGCGGCACACTGCGTGGCACGAGCAAGCTATTCGTGAAGCAAATCAAGTTCGAAGGTGGGGGTCCATAAGTTAGAGACACCACCATGTCCCATCGCTGAGGAGGCCGCGTCAATCTGGACGCGCTATGGCCACACATGTGATAGTTAGTGGCCGAACACTATGAATCTAGGGTCTTGATTAGGAGTGTGCACTATACACCTACCGAGGCACTCAAGGCTCCGCGTGTGTCTCCCAACTGTTGCTCTGTCTCTGCCATGCGAGATCGCAAGTTAGCTATCATGGTATCGCGGACATCCTGCAGCCATGGGAGTCAGCACTTCCACCGAAAACAACAAAAAAGGAGAAAGAAGAAAAGAGAAAAGGGGAGACCTACCTCCACAAGTCTCCGGGGTTGGAGCCACTCTGCATACATTGTCTTATACAGATGCAGATAGTCTTTACTATCCTGTGCATGTGATTCAACGATTGTGCCACCCCATTGCCAATCTTCATACTGTTCGGGGAACCGCACACGCCAATCAATGCAGGTTGCCGGTCCCCGTATCTTTCTCCCGACGCGAGGTGGCGCAGTCGTATCCACCCATTCCTGAGCCAGTCCTAAAGTCCTCATAACCAATCATAGCCGAAGCGGCTCGATTTCATTCAGGCAGTGCATCCACAGTTCCCGTCTGAACCGGGCACGACTTGTTAGAACCCATGGTTGGTCAGCATCGACCATGCCTGAATAGGGTCTCTAGTTTACCTAGGATAGGTTGTACATACCCGTTTAGTCGGTCAAAACTAAAAATAAAATAAAAATAATTCCAAAAAAAATCCCACCATTGCTGTAGGGAACTCCTGTATCTCCCGCCTTAGCACCATCAGTTGGTAGGTTAGCGGTGCTGCACTCATGATGGGTTGCCACCGCCTGGCTAGCGGCACCATCACTGGTCGCCAATGTCGAGCTCTCCCCATCGGGAGGTAATAATAACTCCACAGTTGCTTTAGCGCATGTCATCAGTACCTTAAGTGGGCTATCAAAAAAAATAAGAAAATAAAAAAATATATAAAACAAAACACAAAAAATACCTGGATGAATGGTGTGAAACCACTCACAGTCATCTCACGGTCCGCCTCTTGAAACAGACCTGTAAACAAATGCGCCAGCATGGCAGCTCCCCAGGTGTAGTGCCCTACCCTTTCAAGGTCTGATAGCAGCTCCAGGAAACGACAATGGATACCGTCTCCTTTCGAGCTTAGTATCAATCTTCCCAGTAAGAAGAGGAGAAATCTCCTCAAATCCATGTTGGATCTCTCCCGATTGCCAAAATATGTGCAGTACACAGCACGACATCCTCTTTCCATCCTTTCCATGAATTCTTCCGAGGACTCATCTTCCCGTCGACGAATATCAGTGAGCCCTAATGCCTCCATGATAGATGCCCTGGATACTGACCTGTTCTTCCGACCATCTAGGTCCAAAGCCAGTAGCTTTTGGGCACCTTCTCGGTAGTCCGCATAGGTGACTCCAGTCACTGCCTCGCCATCTACCTTGAGGCTCGTGATTCGGACCACATCCTCCAGACTGGGCACCATGTGCCCCCAGGGCATCAGGAATGCCCGACTTACTGGGTCCCATCTTTCGCACAAGGCTTGGATGAGGGCCAGGTCAAGCTTGATCGGCTCGATCCGAAGAAAGGTACCAAATCCCATCACGTCTAGCCTGGCCTTATGAAAATCCGAGAGACCCCTGTATGCGGCCACTGCTAACTCCCATGAAATGTGTGATTTCATCACACTCTGTGCGTGCATAAGGGATGGAGAAGGGTGTTGTCAAAAGGAGGGAAGAAAGAATGAGAAAAGGGCGGGAGAGCTCAGCTTACGAGTTGTGATTGGGCTCTTTCGCTGAAGTGCCATTCGAGGTCCGAAAGCTTCCTAGAACGGCTACCGCTGGACCTGCTTCTCTTCGAGGAGTGGGAAGATTCGCCCTCCATCCAAACCTCAGAATTTTGAGCTCCTCCTCTCCCGTGGGAACTTGTACTCCTCGAGCTAGCTCTCGATATACCTGGGAGAACAAAAGAGACAGGAATTTATAGAAATGGAAGGGAGTACGGGCCAATATTGCCACCTGCCCTGTGGTCCCATGTGTCACTTCACCGCTCGCGCAGGGTGATTGATTAGACGGTGTAATGTGACGACCCGCCCCCTATGTTGTCTAGGGATGCCCTATCATGTTTTAGGAGGACGTTCGCAAAATTTGAAATATCATCCAGGAGAAGGGGCCAGGGCCGTCATTATTGGCTTTGACGGCAGATTCCCGTGGAAAATAGTCACAGCAAGGCATGATTCTCCGTTTAGGGCGGAGTCTCGGCAGACACATCACATGGGAACAGTGCAAAGGAGAAGAAGTGTAGGGAGGAAGGAACGCACAAGAGAACAAACAAGTAGTAGAAAATCAAAACACTCCATTCATAAGTCTACATAAACTATCATAAATGTCACAATCATAGAGAAAAGGCGGTCCACTGGCTCGCCAACTCACGCCATTATCTTCATGCTCGTCCCTCTAGGCGTCCCTCTCCTCTCCCCTTAGGTGAGGGTCCCTCAGAAGCCTTCTGGATCCCTGTGTAGCAGCACCCGCCTCCCCTCGTGGCGCCTGCTCCACAGCAGTGGCTCGCTGCTCCTCCCCTGGCGTGGCGAAGAAGCCACCGATAGAAAAGCGGCCAGACTATCGGAGTTGCTCCCCGAACTCTCGCGCTCTCTCATAGCACGTCTCCATCGCTCCTAGCCTCTGCACCACGACCTGAAGGCCTAGATGGAGCTCCCTCACCTGGGCCTCCAAGGCCTTCCTCTCGGTCTGATCTCGCTGTCGCTCGGCCCTTCTCTCCTCTCTCTCTCTCTCTACCTCTCTCCTCGTCACCTGGAGAAGAACCCTTAACTCCAGGATGTCTGGAGAAGGCCTCTCCTCACCGCGATGCCGCAGCTCCGCTACAGCTGCCACCCAGGCATCACGCTCCTCTTCCGCCCGAGCCGCACGGGCCACCGCACCGGCAAGTTGCTCCCGGAGGGAGGTAATCTCAAGAAAGGGGGCCGAGGAACAGGAAGATGCGCCGCCGGCCATTCCCACCATCGCTGTCTGCTGGGCACGCTGGAACAAATAAACAACGACCGTCAGCTAAGCTCCAAATTTAAAAATAAAAATGCAGCACTTAACTTACCAGGAGCGACAGTTCCTGTTGAGTGACGGCCAGCTGCCGCCTGGCCTCTGCTAGTTGGGCACGTAAGCCATTGGTGTCGCGCGTATCCCCGGTTTGGGGAAGCCCCACTCGGTCCTCCCTTTACTGTCGCAGGAAGTCAGCGCTGTCCTGCACCAGTATGCTCCCTTACTGTCCAGGGAGACGTATGCGCCAATTTTCGCGACTCTCCTTCCTAACACGGCTCGACTCATCTGCACTCGCCCACTCATCGGCCAAGCCTGGGGCCCTCGCCATTCCCTTCATCAAGAAAGAAGGATCTTATGTCAAAACACGAGAACGCGTCTCCTGTTAAGGACGCGCCCATCATTTGAGTGCAACACTCGCCGAACCCTTTCCCCCCCTCGCATGGATCGCTTCAAAACTCAAAATGGATCAAAAAGGAGGAGATCGGAGGACCTACCAGATCATGTTCACCTCCCTCCGTGCCATCGGACCCCTCGGGTCCCTCGGGGGCCCGAAGCGGCCCTTCCTCATCCGTGGACGGCGCTCCGTGCTCTTGCGTGTCCCTCCTCGGGCGAGGAGTCCCTCGTCCCTCTCCACCTTCACCATGGTCCGGCCCACCGAACTCCATCGATCGAGAGAGGAGGAAGACGAAGAAGGGCGAGCAAATCTCGACAGGAGGCGGGCTCGTTTGCGGGTAAGGCACGAAGAAAGAGAAGCCCCCTGACGCTTTAAATTTGAATTCAAAAGTCAAGATGCGTCCCCGCGCTTAGACGCGCCCAAAAAAAGAGAGAAAAAAGAGAAAAAAAAGGATCCCTCCGTGCAAGGTGTAGTTCCCTACTTTTCAGGGCAAGGTCTCGTGAAACGTACCTCGAAACAACTTGGTGCAAAAGAACAGTGTGAAAAAGGAAAAGTACACACCACACGGAAACCATTTCATTTCATATAATAGTCAATAGTACATCATATAGTGAGGAAGGTGAGGTGTACAAGAAACTCTCTAACTCTCGCTACCACCCTCCTGATCATCTCTCTCCTCCCTCCTCTAACGGGGATCCCTAGGGGGCCTCTGCGAACCCTGAGAAGCCGTGCTCGCCTCGCCCTGTTGTGGCACGCCAGCCTCAAAGGCGCGACGACGCTCCTCGGCCGAAGAAACCGGAAAGCTGCCCATGGAGAAGGAACCAAACTAATGAAGTCGCACCCTGCGCTCCTTCGCCCTCTAATACCGCTCCTCGCTCTCTCGAAGCCTCCCCTCCGCCGTGCCAAGACTCAATCGGAGCTCCATCAGCTGGGCCTCCAGAGCCCTCCTCTCATCCCAGTCTCGCAGTCGCTCCGCCCTCCTGTCCTCCCTCTCTCTCTCTCTGTCCTCTCTCTCTCTCTCTCCCTCTGTCTGTCCTCTCTCTCTCTCTGTTCTCCCTCTCCTCTCTCTCTCTCATCGCCTCTCTCCTCGACAGCTCGAGGGCGATCCGCAGATCCAGCATGTCACGAGGGAGCTCCTCAGCCTCCCGTCGCCGCTCCTCCTCTAGCTCCGCAATCCGGGCGTCACGCTCTGCCGCCCAGGTGTCGCGCTCCTGCTCAGCACGAACAACACGGGCCAGGGCCTCTCGAATCTCGGCCACCTGTCAAAGCACGCATGCGCCGTAAGAGAGCAGTGAAGGAAGAAAAGCAGCTAGAAGAGGGTCAGGGCCAAGCAAGGACTCACTCGAGCTGCGCGGTCGCGCTCGGCCTCCTCAGCCCGGGCCACCGCGTACGCCTGCTGCTCCTGAAGTGCAGAAACCTCCGGAGGAGGGCCCCACGAACTAGAACCCGCTCCACCAGCCATCCCGGCTGCCGCTGCCTGGTGGGCCCGCTGAAACACAGAGTAAACGACAGTCAGAGGCTAAGTATCAAAAATCCAGGTCACAAAAAAGTGCATTGTATAGACTCACTGGGATCTCCAACCCTCGTCGGATGGCCGCCAACAGTCGCTTGGCGTCTGCCAGCTGGGCCCGCAGGTCGGCAATCCTGTTATCACGAGCGTCCTACATTGCATATAAGTTAGTGTCACATGCATATACATATAGAAAAGGGAAACATTTTCATTTCACGCTTACCCCTACCGCACCACCAAGGAAGAGACGCTCCCCGTACGTGGCTCGATACCGTCTCAGGTAGTCAGTGCTGTCTGGTACATGGGACACCACTGGGACCCCGCCCTGCTGCCAGTCCTGGTATTGTGCAGGGAAGCGCGTACGCCAGTCCACGATCTTTGCCTTCCCCTTGGTCTTCCGCCCGACGCGGACCGGCTCGTCTGTGTCGACCGAGTCCTGGGCTAACCCCAACGTCCTCATAACCAGCCTGAGCCGCAGCGGCTCGATCTCGTTCAGGCAATGGACCCACACGTCCCGCCCGAAACGAGGATGACCCGCCATAACCCAAGGCTGGCTAGCATCGGCCATGCCCAGGTAGGGCCTCCACACCACCTGCATCACCATACATGCATCATGTTAGTTGCCATTAAGTCACATGCATAAAAACACCAAAAATCATACGCATCATACCATAGCCTCGGGGTACTCGCTCAGCTCCCGACGAAGCGACGCCAGCTGGTAGCCGTGGGGTGCCGCGACCATGACCGGCCTCCACCGTCGCGCCAGAGGCACGGCTCTCCTGTTCCCCTGTCTGGCTCTTCCCATCGGGAAGTAGTAGTAGCTCCACACCTGCATCCATCATACATCATTAGCACGAATAATTGCATATTTAACTACGGTAAAATGCATAAATAAAATGTTTACCTAGAGGAAAGGTGCGAAGCCGCTGACTTTCGTCTCCCTCTCTGAAGTCTGGGAGAGATCGGCGATCAAATGGGCGAGCAGAGCCGCTCCCCACGCATAATTCCCCACTATGTCCAGGTCCGCCAAGATCCCAAGGAAGCGGCAGTGGATGCCGTCCCCCTTCGTCCCCAGCAGAAGGCGGCCCAGGAAGAAGAAGAGGAACCTCTGGAGGTCTAGATCCACCAGCTCCCGCTCGCTCGGGTCCTGGGTGAAAGCTGCACGGCCATCTCCCTTCAGTCGTGCCAGAAACTCCGCTCCAGTCTCGCTAACCTGCTGGCGAGGGCCACCAAATCCGAGCGCCTCCATAATCTCCACTCGGCCAACTACCCTGCTATCTCTATCAGTCGCGCTCGTCTCTAGCCACAGCAGGTCCAAGGCACTCTCTCGATAATCAGGGTAAGTGGCCCCGCTGACTGCCTCTCCGTCAACTCGTAGCCCAGTGATCCGAGCTACGTCCTCCAGTGTCGGCACCATGTGCCCCCAGGGCATCAGAAACGCCCGGCTCGGTGGGTGCCACCGCTCCCTCAACGCCTGGATAAGGAAGGTCAAGCCGGAGGGCTCGATCCTAAGGAAGGCTCAAAAACCCATGGCGTCCACCCGCGCCCTCTGAAAGTCCGGTAGCCCACGGTACGCTGCCACCACCAGGGACCAGCTGATCCGGCTCTTCATCACGCCCTGCACACCACAAAACAAACAAAAGGGAACACATCAGAATCATGAATGATAAATACCAAAGGCTGCACATATTTATTTTCTATTTATTTTCCCAAAAAAAAACAAACAAAAAAAGTAGAAAATATATATATATAATTTTTAAAAGGCTCTTGTTTATTTTATCTATTATATATATATAAGAATATATGAAGGCATCCAACCTTGTGGACGCCTGCATATTTTTCTTTTCTTTTTTGAATTTAATAATTAAATAATAATAATAATAATAATAATATATAAAAATCTTTTACGGCGGCCAACTTGGTGGACGCCTCTTTACATATATATATATATAATAATAACCCCAAAAAATAATAATAATAAAAGAAAATAAATAAAACAAAAAAAAAGGGATGGAGGCGTCCAGGCCCCTGGACGCCTCCTTCCCTCACTCCCGGGCCTTCTCCACACCGTCTCTCGCCTGCCAGTTTAGCCTAATAAAGTAACAAATTGGAGTTCTAAAGGGCTTATCGGGTCATGCTCATCCTCCATCGCATCGCCAGGGCCCTCAGGACCCTCCACGGCCAAAGGAGGCGCCTCCTCTTCCGCGGTAATCTCCTCTCCCGCGGCAATCTCCTCTCCCACGGCAGCCTCCTCGGCGTGATCCCTCGACCTCCTCGGACGATGAGCCCGTCGTTTCCGCTTCTCTCCACCCTGGCTCGGGCCTCCTTGCTCCATTGGGAACTGAGAATGGGTCGTCCAGAGTAGAATGGCTCGTCAGAATGAACAGTAAAAGAGAACAGGGGGTGAGGCCCCCTTTATATAGAAAATCATCAAAAATAGGGGCGTCCAGGCACCTGGACGCCCCCACATTTTTATTTTATTAAAAATTCAAAAAAAATAGGGGCGTCCAGGTGCCTGGACGCCCCCACATCTAAAAACTAAAAAAATAAAAAAAGAAAATATAGGGGTGTCCAGGCGCCTGGACGCCCCCACATCTAAAAACTAAAAATTAAAAAAAAGAAAATTTAGGGGCGCCCAGGCCCCTAGACGCCCCCACATCTAAAAACTAAAAAAATATAAAAAAAGAAAATATAGGGGCGTCCAGGCCCCTGGATGCCCCCACATCTAAAAACTAAAAAAAAGAAAAAAAGAAAATATAGGGGCGTCCATGCCCCTGGATGCCGCCACATCTAAAAACTAAAAAAATATAAAAAAGAAAATATAGGGGCGTCCAGGCCCTTGGACGGCCCCACATCTAAAAACTAAAAAAAGAAAAAAAGAAAATATAGGAGCGTCCAGGCCCCTGGACGCCCCCACATCTAAAAACTAAAAAAATAAAAAAAAGAAAATATAGGGGCGTCTAGGCCCCTGGACGCCCCCACATCAAAAATGCCTAAAAAATAAAAAAAGAAAATATAGGGGCGTCCAGGCCCCTGGACGCCCCCATTAAAAAAATGTATATATATATATATATATATATGATCATAATATTAATAAACAAGAGAAAACACAAAAGAAAAAAGAAAAATAAAAATCATAAAAATGATAACAAGTGGAATAGTGGTCCAAAATGTTAAATGCCAGATTTTCAGAAAGCAGAGTGAGTTACATCAGGGGCTTATGCGCTTTAGGCCTTAACTTCCCCAGTTCGGTTACATAAGCCTTCCACAACTCACATTCTTCCTCCACGTGCGCTAACGCCTTTCCCGCAGCACTTGTCTTCCAGAGTGCTTTAATGGCCTTCGCTTCCTTCGCATTCGCTTCCGCGCCCAACTCCCTCTTCTTCAAAGGAATGATACCGGTTAGCAGTGGGAACGAGTGGCGTGGAATGCCGATCTGGAGGCAGCACCGATGAGCGTTGTAAAGGACGAACTCAGTCGCGCCGATCAATTGGAGTTCAACTCTAGGAGAAGACCTCATGAGGAGTTCAAGTGAGAGTAGACATGCCGGTGCGCAAGTGAAGAAGCTTTGTGTCATGGTCTGAAAGTGAGACCGCCAGTCTTCATGCTTCTTCAGCCACGGAACACGGTTCGCCACGGTGCCACCGAAGCCTAACACATCGGCTATGTGATAGAGGGGGCTTTGTTGGAAGAGCTTCGAAGCAGTGGGCATCCCCTCACGGTGGTCAAATTTCAAGTGCAAATCAATCCAGCAGTTCAAAACAAGCGCGCAACCGAAGGGAGGCTTACCCATGCTCGAAGCAGTAAGGCCACTTTAAAGGTAAGCAAGGATGGCAGGTCCCACCCTCTTTCCACTCCAAATCCCGCGGATGGCACACATTTGCTCCTCTTCCACTATGTTGTCGGTATAAGGGAACAAGAGAGCACCCGCCAGACAAATGGTGAACCCCTTCATAATTCCTTCCAAGTGGTCGTCATCTGGTGACCCTCCCAGGGCATCCATGACCTATTCCGCGAGCCTTTGCAAATCAATTCCCTTTTGAGTGCAGACCTTTCTGGCTGCGTCGGGCGGCATGAAGCTTCCAAGGACGATCTCGGAAGTCCCCCTTGTCAGCATCCGCATAGCCTTTACCTTCCCGTCACTCTTGAATTTCTTCAATCCGAGCAGAAGTTCCACCTCCTCGAGGAGGATGGTCGCCTCGAAGGTCGGGAAGATAAAAGTGTGGGTCTGGGGATGCCAGATCTCCACTAGTGCGCCCATAGCCGCCCAGTCCATGCGAATCCTCTCATAGTACTTGGCATGAATAAGGAGTCCCTGAAGATGCCACCTCAAGAGTATGGCCCTCATGCCAATGGAGATGTTGGAAGTCAACTTTGAGAGCCACGGCAGTTTGGAAAACTTCCTCGGGCCTGGGAAGAGTGGATACGGCTAGAAAGAAGAAGAGAAAAGAAAAGAGGTGAAAAAAGAAGGTTCACGCGGAGAATTTGAAATGAATCAGCTTACCATATGCGATTGGATCGTCCCACTCAGATGACCCTCAAGGTCGGAGAGTCGCCTGATCTCGCAGCTAGGCCTGCTCCTCTTCATAACGCGGGAAGACTCTCCTTCCATCCTGAAATCCCTAGATTCTCCTCTCCTTCTCCTCTTGAGCTTTCAAAGCTCTCCTTGGTGCATTTGAATGAACTAGCCTAAGGGGGGTACTTATAGGAAAGGAGAGGTGCTACAGGATGAAACACGTCACATCAGTGGTCGGTCGTCAGGGTTTTGTCTGGATCCCCTTGTACTGTGGTGTGATTCTGTTATAATTCTGCTACTTTCTGATGTTACTAATCTATGCTGGTCTGTGCAGGTTTTACTAACGGTCGTCTTTGTCCTATCTCCTGTCCCACCTTTCGATGGTTGGTCCCACCATGTCATGCATCATAGTATATGATACATACGCTACTAGAACATGTCAAGGACCTTGCGGCCCGAACGAATCTGGGATTTGAGTTCCCCTTCAACAAAAATGGTGATGATTCTGGAAGAGTTTGGGTTGTACGGATAGGCCGCTAATGTAGAAACCCGATAATTACAAATGAAAAATATATTTTTTTAGTTGCATTATGTAATTAAAATTTTCATGAAATAAGTAAATTACATTTTTCTATATGAAAAACGCTAGTTTATTGAATAGTTGTTAAAAGCTTTGAACCTTGGATAAATCCTAGGAAGCCCAATAAGAGTTCATGTAATGGACTGGGAGAGAATGGCCATTTGACAATTTATGATGGGTGGAATAAATAAAATTGCAGGATATATTAAAGGATGGAAAGGCCTAATTTCGTACATGTGCTTCATATGAGAAGCGTAACATGTGCATAATTGGGAAGGTGGACTTTGACCCTAAGCCACCCTTGGACCGGCCGCTTTCACACCTAAAGATAGGCTGGAAACTGCGTTTACACTTTTCTTCTAAACACATACTCAACGCATTGGTGAGATTAGCTGGAAAAAAAAACCTGACGATTTGGGAAAGGGATTGGCTATAAATAGCACCCCTTATGACCCTCAAACCATCCGTGTAGATCAGATATACGCTGCTGTGAAGGTGGTGGCGAATTGAAGGCGGATTTAGAAGATCAAGGGTTCTTCTCATATTTGGGGCTTTTCCATAGAACTACAAAAAAGGTAGGTATCTCTCAGGCTATACTCTAATTAATTCATGCCAGCATGATCGTTTCTCTGTCCTATTTCTATTGATAGCTCATTTGCTAAATTCCATCATTAAATAAGCAAGTTATGAACGTTCGATTGATTTGGGGTGTTCACGATCTTTTTATCGAGAACGTACTGGCTTCTGCAGCACGTTCTTATCCCTTAACAGAAGATAAGATTAATTAAGACGTTGGCTTTGAATTATATAAATAACTAAGACGCTGATTTGTATAAACTAATTAAAGATGCTGGCTAATTATATAAAAGATAAAACGTTGGTTTTATACAGTTTAAGAAGTTGAGACACAAACTAAGTCTAAGACGCAGACTTAAGACGCTATGTAAGACGTTGGGTCTGAATGGATATAGAGACGCAATAAAAGACGCTAGACTTTGAAAATGGTTGTGCATTAGACGCTAAGACTCTGGGATGTACAGACTTGGGGATGTACAGACTTGGCTTGTGCTTTAGACGCTAAGGCTTTGGATGTATAGACTTGGGGATTGGTTAGACTTTGGAGCAATGTATAGACTTAACGTTAGCATTAGTGTTGCATTGTATAGACTTCATGCATTGTACAGACTTAGTGTACAATGTATAGACTTAATGTTAACATTGTATAGACTTAGTGATACATTGTATAGACTTCATGCCTTGTACAGACTTAGTGTACAATGTATAGACTTAATGTTAGCATTGTATAGACTTAGTGATGCACTGTATAGACTTCATGCCTTGTACAGACTTAGTGTACAATGTATAGACTTAATGTTAGCATTGTATAGACTTAGTGTTGCATTGTATAGACTTAGTGATGCATTGTATAGACTTCATGCCTTGTACAGACTTAGTGTACAATGTATAGACTTAATGTTAGCATTGTATAGACTTAGTGATGCATTGTATAGACTTCATGCCTTGTACAGACTTAGTGTACAATGTATAGACTTAATGTTAGCATTGTATAGACTTAGTGTTGCATTGTATAGACTTAGTGATGCATTGTATAGACTTCATGCCTTGTACAGACTTAGTGTACAATGTATAGACTTAATGTTAGCATTGTATAAACTTAGTGAGCATTGTACAGACTTAGTGTTGCATTGTATAGACTTCGTGCATTGTACAGACTTAAATAGTGCAGTGCACTGACTCAAACAGTGATTTGCACTGACTTCTATAGTGTTTTGCACAGACTCGTGCAAACATAAAGGACCCATTGCACGGACCCCACAGTGTTTTGTACCGACCTTAGGTGGAAGCTTGTAAGAACATACATCGCCCCATCCAGTAGTGCACTGACCTTGTAGTGGTCTACACCGATGCAGTGATATGAGATTTGTGAGCAACTTTTGTTCTTTTTAAACCACAGCGTCAACGCAGCACTCCACTGCGTCAATGCATTGAACCTCATTTAGCGCAGTCACCGCAACCGCCACACACAGTAAAACAGACAGTAGTATATTCTATCATATTAAATTATTTTCAGCATGCTACATCTATTTTTTTATCATGTGATATATTAATGTATGAATAAATATTAATATCTAAACTCATTATTTTAATCCTTGAATATATACGTTTCTTTACTAATGAAGGGTCCTTTACTAAAACTTGATGTCTTTTTGAATTCTAAAATCATTCTAAGGCATTAAAATAAGTCTAATAAAATGACTATCTTAAATTTTTCTTCCTACTGATCGTTCATTTTTGAACTCCACGACTTAATATCATTAAACATGATGCCTAAATGGTTATCTACTTTTCTTGCAACTTCTGAAATTTTGTCAAATCTGTGCTTATTACAAATAGCATATTCTTGAAAATCATTGGCCATATACATTAAAGTGGATGTCTAAACGTACTTGGGATCTTCGGATCCATGTGACTCAATGTCTGGCATTAAATGGGGCCCGGTCTGGTCCTGGGGGGAGTGCCCGAAAGTACTTGTGCCCATGGGAGTTGATTGACCAACGGTGTGGCATTGCACCGAAGTGCATGATAGATTTACTTGATACGGCATTCCACTATTCGTACTTATTTACTTGTTACTTGAAAATTACATGAATTACTTGACTTGCGTGAAAATGGCCAATTACATGAAATTCTTTACTTGTTCAAAGTCATTACTTGGAAATTCATCTTGATATCATATTATCTCAATTGCTTGGAAATTCCATTCATGTTTATACACTTCTCGATACAAGTTAGAAAATTGTTTAAATTGTTAACACTTAAAGATTGCCTGGTTCATAGAGATATAAAATCCTACTGAGCTTTTAGCTCACCATACGTTTTGGTTAATTGTTGCAGGAAATGAAAATGAACAAGGGAATGGACAAGAGTGAGAGAGTGATTTTTCTTTTTACCTAGGTTTATGTAGATCATTAGTGTTTTTACAAGAATGATGTACTTTGGGATTGGAAGTTTGTAATTGCTTTTATGACTTATGAATAAGTGATGTAAACTTCATTTTGATGGAATAAAAGTATTATTTTCCCATTCATTTCTGACTTTAGAAACAAAATTGTACATGCTCTGATCGACACGCGTGTTTATGACTCGTCGCGCCCTCGATATTCCGCGTCGGGGCGTGACAGTCTTTGTGGTATCAGAGCCTAGGTTACATAAAATCCTATGTTCATTCTTAAAACATAGTTTTCCCTCAAACATAGGTTCTAGATCAATATCTGGAAATTTGATAGATCTTGAACTTTCCCGGTAAGATTCGGGTAGAAACACGGGTTAAGTTTTAAGAAAAAGGGAATTATCAGGAAATAAATACCAAAACAAAAATAATAAACCTTGGAATTATGGTTTCAGGCTAATTC
Source organism: Amorphophallus konjac (assembly GCA_022559845.1). Lineage (NCBI taxonomy): Eukaryota > Viridiplantae > Streptophyta > Magnoliopsida > Alismatales > Araceae > Amorphophallus > Amorphophallus konjac. The sequence continues at coordinate 163,238,073 of CM040125.1, read as the reverse complement.
TCGCAAATGGCCGCCGAGAGAGCTCAATGGCGTGAGATGCAGCGCACGGTTCAAGGCTTAACACAAGCCCTCCAACAGGTTGCTCAAGGAGGAGCAAACCGAGGAGCCGGAGACTTGCATAGAAATTTCCGGAGCATGAACCCTCCCAAGTTCGTTGGATCTACAGATCTGGATGAAGCTGAACACTGGATTAAGGAGTTCGAGAGGATATTTCGAGTCATGCAATGCGCTGACGAGGTAAAGGTCCTACTTGCTACTTTCCAACTGGAAAGGGATGCACGTGCCTGGTGGGAATCGGTCGAAGCTACTTTACCGCACGACCAAATTCTATGGGAAGAGTTCGTGGAACACTTCAATAGCAAATACTTCTCCGATCGAGTACAAGAAAGGAAGGCCGCTGAATTTGCCGCCTTAAAGCAAAGGGGTTTATCAGTTGCGGAATATGAAGCACAATTTTCGAGGTTATCTCGGTACGCTCCACATCTCGTTGGTACAGACAAAATGAAGGCACGGAGATTTCTTAATGGCCTTAAGCCGCAATATATTACTCAACTCTCCCCGATGGATATTCAATCATATTCTGATATGGTACGGAGAGCACAACTCCTAGAAGATGCAACGGAGTTATCGGATCGCATCCGAGGAAGAGAAGCCAAGAGAGAGCAAATTATTGGGTCCGGAAGTTTCAAACCTTCCTTCGGGAAGAAAAGGCCTAATGACGGGAGTAACTTCATCAAGGACGGGCGTAATTTCAACAAAGGTGGACGTAATTTTCAAGGGGACAAGAAGCCGAGGATATTCGACAAGCAAATTGTCCCTATATCGGCAACATCAAAGGAATTATGCAAATACTGTGAGAAGCCCGGACATAAAGTCGAGGAATGTTGGAGAAAGCTCGGTGCATGTCTTCGATGCGGGAGCCGGGAGCATAGGATCCCGAATTGCCCTCTTCTCAACGAGCAAGCTCCATCACCGGCAAAACTTCATATTATTGCCAAGAAGCCAGGAAGACTTCAAGCCCTTATGGGTATGGAACCTACCGAGGAAGGAGGCATCGTGGAAGGTACTCTTTTTATATACGCCAAGCCTGCCTCTGTCTTATTTAACACCAGAGCTACGCATTCATTTATATCTAGAAGATTTGTTGGTCTTTTACCTATGAAGCCTATTCCATTAGATTCTACACTCACTATTACTACCCCTATTGGAACGGGAACGGAGATTAAACACTTCTATCCTGATAGTGAAATTCTAATTAGTGGTTATAACTTACCCGCTGATTTGGTATGCATGGAGATGGAAGGATATGATGTTATTTTGGGTGCCGACTGGCTATCTACACATGGAGCTAGTGTCAATTGCAAGTTGGGTACGGTAACTTTTATGGGTTACCCCGACCTTCTATTTTCTGGCATCAGGCATTCTAGACACATATCCCTCATTTCGGCCCTCAAAGCCGAGAAATTATTAAGGAAGGGTTGTGTCGGTTTCTTAGTTTCTATCACTATGACCGAGCACACAGAACCCATTCTAAAGGACATTCCTATCGTTCGGGATTATTCTGATGTATTTCCGGATGAGTTGCCGGTATTCCACCCGAGAGAGAAGTGATTTTCTCTATTGATTTAATTCCGGGAGCGACACCAGTTTCTAAAGCTCCATATCGGATGTCTGCCGTGGAAATGAAAGAATTAAAGCATCAATTATTGGAATTACTGGAGAAGGGGTTTATCCGACCAAGTACTTCACCTTGGGGAGCCCCAGTCTTATTTGTCAAGAAGAAAGATGGTTCGATGAGACTATGTGTCGATTATCGGCAATTGAATCAACTCACCATCAAGAATAAATATCCATTACCGAGAATTGATGAATTATTCGACCAGATTTCTGGAGCTCAATATTTCTCAAAGATCGATCTTCGATCTGGTTATCATCAATTGAAGATCAAGGAAAGTGATATTCACACGACGGCATTCCAGAGTAGGTATGGACATTACGAGTTCACTGTTATGCCTTTTGGCTTAACAAATGCGCCTGCCGCATTTATGCAAATGATGAACAGCGTATTCAGGCCGTACCTCGATCAATTTATGGTTGTCTTCATTGACGACATTTTGATCTACTCCAAGTCAAAGGAAGAACATGAGGAACATCTTAAGAAGGCCCTTCAATTATTAAGAGATCACAAGCTTTATGCCAAATTAAGCAAGTGTGATTTCTGGTTGGAGGAAGTTTCTTTTCTCGGTCACATAATTTCTCGGAACGGTATCACCATCGATCCTTCAAAGGTCGAGGCCGTAAAGAACTGGGAAAGACCTACTAGTGTGACGGAAATCCGAAGCTTTTTGGGATTGGCTGGATATTATCGAAGATTTATCAAGGATTTCTCAAAGATTGCAGTATCTTTAACAAGATTGACAAGGAAGGAGAATCCTTTTATCTGGTCCAAGGAATGCGAGAAAAACTTTCAAACTTTAAAGGATTGTCTGACGACTGCTCCTATTCTCACATTACCTACGGAAGGAGGAGGATTTGAAGTATATGCTGATGCATCTGCAATTGGCCTAGGTTGCATATTAATGCAACATGGCAAGGTCATAGCTTATTCCTCACGGCAATTGAAGAAGCACGAGGAAAATTATCCCGTACATGACCTAGAACTGGCAGCTGTGGTCTTTGCTTTGAAGATCTGGCGACATTACCTCTATGGCGAAGCCTTTACGGTGTATTCTGATCACAAGAGTCTCAAATATTTATTCTCTTAAAAAGAGCTCAATATGAGACAAAGACGGTGGTTGGAATATTTAAAGGATTTTGATTTTTTCTATACAATATCATCCCGGAAAAGGCAATGCCGTAGCTGATGCACTTAGCAGGAAGCCGATGGCTTTATTATCGAGCATGATGGTTAAAAAATGGCATCTACTTGAAGAAATGGCCAACTTAAACCTCAATATGGAGGAGAAGGAAGATGGAGTCTTTATTGTAAATATTCGACTCCAACCCGAGTTACTCTCAGAAATCAAGGAACGGCAAGTTGATGATCCGTTGATCGTGGAAATTAAAGACAAGTTAGATCAACGACCGGATTTCATTTTAGCTAATGATGGAAGGCTATTATTCAAAGGAAGAACTTGTATACCCGATTGTTCTACTATCAAGGGAAAAATCCTAGAGGAAGCACATCGGTCACGGTACACTATTCACCCCGGTGCTACAAAAATGTACCAAGACCTCAAGAGAACATTCTGGTGGCCGAATATGAAGAGAGAGGTTTTTTGTACCAAGACCTCAAGAGAACATTCTGGTGGCCGAATATGAAGAGAGAGGTAGCCGAGTTCGTAAGTCGATGCTTGGTACGTCAATAGGTTAAAGCCGAGCACCTCAAACCGGCTGGTAAACTCAAGCCTCTCGAAATACCAGAATGGAAATGGGATAGTATCGGTATGGACTTCATTGTTGGATTACCAAAGACCCGAAGTGGTTTCGATGCTATATGGGTAATTATGGACCGGTTAACCAAGTCTGCTCACTTCTTACCTATCAAGATTAAATGGACCGTGGATGTTCTAGCCGCCTTATATATTAAGGAGATCGTAAGGCTGCACGGTATTCCGAGCTCTATTATTTCAGACCGAGATCCGAGATTCACCTCTCATTTCTGGAAGGGTTTACAATCAGCTATGGGTACTAGACTAAGGTTTAGTACGGCTTTTCACCCTCAGACGGATGGACAAACCGAGAGAGTGAATCAAATTATTGAAGATATGTTGAGAGCCTGCATGATTGATTTCGGTGGTAGTTGGCATGAACACTTACCGTTGACTGAGTTCGCTTATAACAATAGCTATCAGTCAAGTATTCAAATGGCACCATTCGAAGCTCTTTATGGCCGAAGCTGTAGATCGCCTCTATGCTGGAGTGAAGTTGGCGACAAGGGATTGCTGGGTCCTGACATTGTACAAGACACAACCAACAAAATCCAGTTAATACATGAAAGACTAAAGGTCGCCCAATCAAGGCAAAAGAGCTACGCCGACAATCGGAGGAGGGACCTTGATTTCCAAGTGGGGGAGCATGTCTTCTTAAAGATCTCACCCACCCGTGGAATTAGAAGATTCGGCGTCAAAGGAAAGCTAAGTCTGAGATTTATCGGCCCTTTCGAGATTCTGGAGAGAATCGGTGAGGTAGCATACAAGCTGGCTTTACCTCCTCAACTAGCCGGTGTACACGACGTATTCCATATATCCATGCTAAGGAAATACGTCTATGATCCTTCACATGTGATCCAATTTGAAGAATTGAAACTCCAAAAGGACTTATCTTATGAAGAAAGACCGGTCAAGATATTGGATCGGAAATTACACCAACTGAGAAATCGGGCTATACCAATGGTGAAAGTCCAATGGAGCAAGCGTGGATTCGAGGAAGCAACCTGGGAATTGGAAGAATCCATCAAGAAGAAATACCCGGATCTCATCTCAGGTTAGAAATTCGACCTTCCTACTCGAATCTTGAATTTTAAGAAAATGGAATGTGAATTTGGAGGACCAAATTCTTTTAAGTGGGGGAGGATGTAGAAACCTGATAATTACAAATGAAAAATATATTTTTTTAGTTGCATTATGTAATTAAAATTTTCATGAAATAAGTAAATTACATTTTTCTATATGAAAGGATATTTGTTTATTGAATAGTTGTTAAAAGCTTTAAACCTTGGATAAATCCTAGGAAGCCCAATAAGAGTTCATGTAATGGACTGGGAGAGAATGGCCATTTGACAATTTATGATGGGTGGAATAAATAAAATTGCAGGATATATTAAAGGATGGAAAGGCCTAATTTCGTACATGTGCTTCATATGAGAAGTGTAACATGTGCATAATTGGGAAGGTGGACTTTGACCCTAAGCCACCCTTGGACCGGTCGCTTTCACACCCAAAGATAGGCTGGAAGCTGTGTTTACACTTTTCTTCTAAACACGTACTCAACGCATTGGTGAGATTAGCTGGAAAAAAAAAACCTGACGATTTGGGCAAGGGATTGGCTATAAATAGCACCCCATATTACCCTCAAACCATCCGCGTAGATCAGATATATGCTGCTGTGAAGTGTAGATATATATTTCTCTCCTCTCTCCCCTTTCACTAAGGGTCAAAAGTGCGTCAGGTGCATGTGACAAGTGAGAGAAAGAAGAGAATATAGGGAATGAAGCAAAGTACCGTGATCGCCACCAAGATGCCGTACGCGACAGGCACGCCGTACCTTGGAAAATGGGGAGACACTCGCCTTAGTGCAGCGCTGAGGAATGAACGGCTCCCTTAGAACCGCCCTATGTTGAGCGGTCTTACGATAGACCGCCCTAGGACGCTGCGAGGGATGCGGGAGGAACTGCTGCAGTGAGATGGACGGCGCTAGACGGACCGCGCTCCAGGGAAGAACGGTCGTTGATGCACCACGCGTACCGATGAACGGCCGGAGGATAGCCGCTCAGGACCTTCACTCAGCAAGTTGAAAAGGGGCTCGACCTCCACCCTCTCCGACCGGCCAGAGGGGATGGGCCTCGTGCTGATTAGATGCTGACCTGCGAAACAACGTGGAGACACAGAAGAAACACCCAGATTAACCCTAAACAATGTAGTATGTATTCAAACGAGAATAATTAAGCATGAACAAATGAAAAGGGGAATACCTGGGAGGTTTTAAACCCCTAGGGTGACAAAAAACGGGATGGTTGTGTGCATGATAATGAGAAGGAGGGGGGTACGCGGATGGGAACAATGCATGCAATGAAAGAAAACGGCGAAAGCTACAGAACGAAAGAACTATAAAGACTGGGCTACTCCCTTGACCGGAGGCTCGTGCGGACGTAGAGAGCCTCCCTCCTTGGTGCTAGGTCGCTCAAAAATGCGGCAGGGCTTCGCCGTCGACCAAAATCTCCCCCCCTTTTGACGTCCGGCCGTAGGGTCTATTTATAGAGCCTCGAAGCCAGCCTCGAAGTCGGGGTTTTATATTCTCGGGTCGAACTCACAAAAGATAATTCGTAGATAATATCATAATCTTCCATCCAGACGAAACGGCATCAAAAATGGTTGATTATCCGCGGAGAAATCATCAAAACAAGTTGAGGATAAAACCATGAGATAAATGGGATAAAATCGGTTGAAAATCAGCAGCCGACGTCTTGAACGGTCTTACGATAGACCGCACAAGGGATGGGCGGTCTTATTCGGACCGTCCATCCTGTCGGTGGAAACTCGAATAATCAGAAAATTATCCCAACTATCTCTCGAACTGGCCGAAATGTTCGCCGTTGGACTCTGAACATATGAACGGTTGTATTGAGACCGTTTTAGTTTAGGGCGGCACAAACACGACCGTTTAACTCTGTCGGTGATAATTCGAATCGTTTGGATAATTCTCTGAGAAAGTGGGCGCTCGTAGGACTCTGAGATATAGGCGGTTGGAACAGGCCCGTTCATGATATTGAACGGTCCTAATCACACCGCACAAAAGCCTGTCGGTGAATATTCAGAAAATCCTCAGAAATTAGCCAAAATATATGAACGGTCCATAGTCAACCGCCCACCTGCTGAACGGTTGAGGTTAAGCCGTTCATGACCTTAGGCACTTGGTTCTCGCAAAATACGTTAATTGACCAAAGCCAAGGCCCATTAAGCCCCGAATCACCACGAATTGCACCAAGGAGGGAGACGACCCATAAAATGAGCCCACGACATGCCACAAAAATGGCCCGATGAATGATGAACAACTCGAGTCATCAACTAATGGGAGTAAGAGAAACGAGTCAGCTTATCGGCATAAAACGGGTGTCAACAGATGCCCCTCCTTAACGTCCTCTTTGCAGGGGAGCGAGCGGAGGTGAAGCGGAGATGACACGGAACATGGAGACGAAGCGAAAATGCAGCGGAGTGGACCGGAAAAGCGGGCGTTAAGGTAAAACGACACCCGTTTCTACTAACAAGCGAATGAGAATCTTTCGGAAAGCCTTGAACCGAGCGTCAGGAGTAATTGACCAAAAGGCGACGCCAATCTGGAGGGACTAAACTAAACGAAATCAACTGACAAGACCAACCTCATGGGGGACACAATCCCGCGGTCCAATGAGGGGGCCACAAAAGAAAAAGAATGCTAAAGCTCTAGACGGGGATCTTTCAGTCAACCGACCCCAACGAACCGACCAAAGAAAACCTTCGAATTCGGAATGGAATTAGTTCATCTTACTCGAGCATTGAGACACACAGCTGACCATCACTTGACGGGACATTTCTTAAGTAGACTATGAGGCATGAAAGCTCAAAAGGATGCGCATGATGCATGCTGGGCTAAAAGTAAAAGAAATCGTTAAAATGAATGCGAAGAAAGATCAAAATATAAAATATTCGAGAGTAGTATTATTAAGCTGGGAATATCAGAGTCAAGATACCGTCCGCAACCACAGCGTGCGGATAGAACCGTCCTCCTCGTGGCATCCCAACTTAACGGCCTATCCGAAGGTTAGGTACATGAGCCTGGATCATCCTTGTTTTTGTTGAAGGGGAACATCAGATCCTGGGACACATAAGAAACCTGCCGGCTCTCGAACTAATATAATATAATACCATATAATAATGCAATAAGGGTTTTAGGGATAGAAGGCCATACCTGACTTACCTGTGCAGGCGAAACGGCGAGACAAGCTGAAATGATGCTGCCAAAGTGGTTAAGAGATGCATTTCCAAAGAAAATATTCAATATTCATGATCTAAATACATCAACCAGATATACGGCCGTATCTCAACCGTGCAATATTCCAAACGGCCCTACATTAGCCGTTCTAACCCGGCCTTCAAAAAAACCTCACAGGGCCGGTTGCCAGTGATGAACGGCTGGTACGGCACCGTTTACAATATGAACCGCCCCATAGGAACCGCTCGGGCATAGAATTCCAACCGCCTTGAAATTAACGGTCAAGAGATATATACGGTTATAGGCGCACCGTTCAAACAATGAACGGTCTAACGATAGACCGTTCTTCTCTGCAACCTCGAAAAAAAAAGGGAACCCCCTCGTCTTCCTCCACCGTAACCGGCGGTGGAAGGACGAGGGAGCACAAGCGCCCTCTCTCACTCTCTCTTCTCAACCTCCCTCCCTCTCTCAATCTCCCCCCAGCCCACCAGATGACCAGGACGAAGCACCAGGCGGCCAGGCCGTCGGCCGCCGGTGAGGGCTCGCCGCCGGTGGAACCACCGCCACCACTGCCGGAGGAAGGAGAAGCGCCCGGGGTAACCATGGAAGAGCTCGCCATCGTCGCTGCTGACGAAGAGGCCCCTGTCGGCGAGGAGGAGGCCGCCGGAGGACCACCACCCACGGGGGCGGCCAAACAGCCACGTGATCCCGAGGTAGGTTCTCCCCGCCTTTCCTCCCATTTCTTTTACTTTCGTTCCATGCATGTTAGTTCAGGGGCTTAGAGGGGTCTAGGGGGGTCGGTTTAGGGACCACGGAGGTCTCCCAGCCGGCTGGGGGGCCTCCACCGTCGTCGGGGACGACGGCGGTAAAACGGTTTAACAGAAACCGTTCCGCAAAACAATGCGGTCCCCAAAGGACCGCCTCAAACAAACACGGTGCAGGGAGCGCCGTTCACACTCACACAGCCAACGGGGCATTAAAACCACAATACGGTGAGGGTATCACCGTTCAAAATGTAGACGGACCCTGTGGGTCCGTCCAATCATGTAGCCAAGCGAAACAATACGGTCCTTACAGGACCGTCATGAAAACAGTACGGCCAAAGGTGGGCCGTTATTCCTTAGGAAGACGGGCAACTAGACGGTTCAGGGTAATCCGTCCATTATGAAAACGGCTGGGGATAGCCCGTTCAAACGGGGGGCCTGAGAAACAGAACGGTTTGAGAGAGGCCGCTCATCTAGAGAGCGGTTCGTGAGTAACCGTTCTTCAAATCAATAATTGGACTTGAGCATTTTATTTATATGAAACAAAATGAGAAACTAAATGACTAATGTAAATGAGATGGATGAATGCAGGGGAAACGTAGGACCCGTACCTCCTGGCTGCAGGTTCGGGCAGTGTACCTCGCACTGCCGGACTTCCAGAGGGAGCGGTTGACTGCCATGGGGTTCGCCCCCTTCCTGAGTATCGAGGTGTGTCGCTTTGACGCAGCTCTGCTCTATGCCCTGCACGACCGCTGGGATCCAGTGAGTCGGACGTTCTTATTCCCGTGGGGGCACATGGTCCCTACATTGGAGGACGTGGCCAGACTTACTGGCCTACGCGTGCACGGGTCGCCGGTCAGCGGGACTACTTTTCCTGACTACCGGGGGATGGCTCGGGAGCTGCTCGGCCTACAGCTGCGGCGCCCCGAGAGGCAGTCGACCCTCCTTCCCCGGGCTGCTCTCCAGGACAGCCTGGGTCTTCGACGAGCTGGTGTTGCAGTGGGCGAGCGACCAGAGGAGCACTTGGAGCGGCTTGTCGGGTTGGCGAGGCCGAGGGTTGCAGCGGCACCGGGACCAGAGGCAGACAGAGTACTACGACGGTTTCTGATGCTGATGTTCGGGCGGCTTCTCTTCTCCACCCGGGCGGACGTGATGAGCTGTCGCTTCCTCCCCTTTCTCCAGGAGCTCGAGCATGTAGGTGACTATGCTTGGGGAGCGGCGGTCCTCGCCTTCCTCTTTGACACCCTTAGTTCGACGGCGCGTCGGACGATGCTTGGGGGCTTCTCCCCCTTACTCCAGGTGCGACTCTCTTCTCTAGTCTTAATTATGCAACTCTATATGCTTACTGAATGCTGACACGACCTTGTGATACAGGTGTGGGCCTACGTGCGCCTACGTGGGTTGGGGAGAGGCGAGGAGACCCGTCCTGGGCTCCTGCCGATAGCGCGGAGGTGGACAGCACCCCGGGAAATGATGGCCTTGAGGAGGCAGGTCCGGGAGCTGCAGGACGACCTGGACACTCTACCGTACACCTCGGTACGTTTCTAGACTCAGACTCTTTAAATACATGCTATCCTGATGATGCTGATGTAGTTTCCTATTCCTTGCAGGTACGGTGGACTCCTTACACGGAGGAGAGCCCGGAGGGCCAGCCGTGGGTGACCGAGGCCTTGGCCTTCTCTGGCCGGGACGTGTGGCTTCACTGCATGAATGTGGTGGAGCCACTGCACTTTAGGTTGGTGATGAGGACCATCGGGGTCTATCAGCCGGCCGTTGAGTTCCCTGCGCCCGAGAAGGCGGGGGAACGAGTGTCGAGGATGACCCGGGGACTCCGCGAGGCGTACGACTGGACAGCGAGGAACGCCGAGCAGGTTGCTGACTGGGCTGCACGAGGGCGAGTGGTGACCGCCCGGGCAGAGAGCGACAGCGCGTACTACACTGCGTACGCACGGCACTACCGGGACCAGGTGTTCCGAGGCGCCCACCGACCGGTACGACTTCTAAACTTAAACTTTGTCTATCATGCTTATGATTCTTATATGATGATGCACTAACACATGGACTTCTAAAATGTAGGTTGACCCTGCAGGACGAGTGGCAGAGCTGCAGGGACTCCTGCACTCCACCATCCGGGAGAGAGACGAGGCCCGGCAGGCCCTGGCCCTACTGGTGAGTTTCCTAAACCTTAGACTTTTTCAAATTATGCAGTTCTATATGATTATGATTATGCTTATGACTGACCTGGAGTATTTGGATGCAGCGCGCCGAGGGTGCTCAGAGGGCGGGACCAGACGCTCCTTCTTCCTCCTCCGTCCAGACCCCAGCAGACCGAGCCGATCGGGATGCGGACTTCACTCGGATGGTAGAGCGGGCCAAAGCGGCCGAGGTGGCACTCGTGGAGAGGGTACACGAATCTCTACACTTCCTCCTGCTTATTTATGCTTATGAAATGTATGAAATGTGACCAACTGATAGTGATATGTGGATGCAGACGTCCGAGCTGACTCGCCTCCAGGCGGAGCTGGAGCGGAGTCGGGTGGTGGCTCTGGAGGAGGTAGCCCGGGTGCGAGAAGAGGCTGCACGGAGCCGACCGGTGGACACAGTGGAGACGGCACTCCTCCGTGCCGAGCTAGAGCGACTACGGGCCGGTGCTACCGAGGCGGACCGTTACCGGGCAGAGGCCGAGCGTTACAGGAGTGAGGCAGAGCAGGCCCGTCTACAGGTTGCCCGGCTGGAGGGCAAGGTGGAGGGTATGAAGGAGGCGAGTCGGGAGCGCAGCAGGGCGACTGCGAGCGACAGCCACGGCACCCACGGCTCCGTGAGGAGTTACTTCACTGGTTCCTCCGGCCATCGAAGGAACGAGGAGGAGGAGCGGCGCCGGCGGCGGCGTGATGAGGCGACCTCAGCGATGCCTCCCCCAAAGAGGCATGAGGGCGGTGGAGACAGCGACGGGGGCCAGGGAGAGGGAGCTGCTTGACTGGTTGTACTGGGCCCGTCTTCTGTACATGATGTGACATGATTAGTGATATGCATACCTTTGTTTTTTTGCTTATTTTGTGGATGAATGTATGTATGAGTGGGCAAAATGAGTTTGAGGAGCGCGCTTTAGCCTGAGAGAGATGAGCGACGTACACGCCGACTTGAGTGAGATGAGTGACGCACACGCCGACTTGAGTGAGATGAGTGACGCACACGCCGACTTGAGTGAGATGAGAGCGCTCACGCCGACTTCAGTGAGATGAGTGCGCTCACGGCGAGTTGAGTGAGATGAGAGCACACACGCCGAGTTGAGTGAGATGAGTGCGCTTAGGCCGAGTTGAGTGATATGAGAGTGCTCACGCCGACTTGAGTGAGATGAGAGCGCTAAATGATTGAGACATGAGTGGGCAGGTTAATTGGGGGGCAGAGAAAATGAACGGTTCTCCCCTAGCCGTCCGTAGCTAAGAGCGGTTCTACAAAGGCCGCTTACATTGGTTGGAACGGTTGCATGTAAACCGTAGGAATGGTGGAACGGCGGATTTAGGGCCGCACAAGTGAGTGGGCTCGGGCCTCCTTGGAGAGAAGAACGGTTGATGATGGGCCGTACAAGGTATGGACGGTCTATCGTAAGACCGTCCAATCCAACATCCTGTTTGCCCGAAAGGGGACTCCTGGAGAGTCCCCAGCCCGAGGGCAAGGCGCTTGAACTTATCACAACCCTATCTAAACCCGTCCTAGACTTATCTGGGCCTAATCCTAAGAGGCTTAGGCTCCCTAATGAACCCTATAAGTAGTAGGGAGGCCTGAACCCTCAACTCATTCATCCTCTCCCAAAGCCTAAAATCTTTGATTCTCGACACCTCAACATGAAGAGGGCCTTTGATGGAAGTCCTGCGGAGGGTGCGTCGTTCGAAGGACCGCGGCCGGCTAGAAAGGAGCGGGAAGCGATTCAACGACTAAGCTTGATTCCTCGACATCTCAGTACCACCCCTATGAGAGAGGTAAGTTCGATCAGAATATGTTCATATTTCCATCTCTCAATTTCCTCTTATATCTCTTTACACCCTTTACCTTCTCCTTCTTTTCAGCTTCTTCCCAGCCCGAGATGCTTTTCTAGTTTAAAGTGGGTGGCTCCCATGGTCCGTGCATTGCCCCTAGGGGTGACTCATCTTCTCAAATCCTGGCACCTGCACTCCCTCCTAGTGCTAGGTCAGAATTACCCCAAAGTTTCTTTAGACTGGCATAGTATCTCCCTCTGATGGAGATTTGGCACCCTCAGACTCACACTTTTCTCCTCCCATCTTTCGAGGCCACTATCTTGCTAGAGGAGGTAGAGACCTACTTCGGGCTCCCTAGGTCCAAGGTGGGGGAGGAAGACTTGATATGCCATACCGTTGCCCCTATAGACCCAAAAATCTTCCTAGGGGGGTTCATACCTGATAGCGGGGATGTTCGTACCTTTGTGGGCCCTCGCCACATCCACCTCCTTCCTCTGAGCCAGTGGGTAGTGGAGCATTGCCGGAATAAGTGCGGGTGGGTTGAATCCATAGCCAAAGCTGCGTCCATTTGCCTATGCGGGGCCATCCTTTTCCCTTCAGCCGACCATGTCCTAGAGATCCCTTTACTCAGCACCATCAGCGGCCTTTGGCAGGGGTTTTCCATCTCTCAGGCTGTCTTAGCTTACCTGTACGAGGGTCTTACTTCAGCAGCCTTAGGAGGTCCTCTCTTTGGTTCGATGATCCTATTGGAGTGCTGGATGGGAGTTAGGATGAAGTTTACCCTGAGGGAGGACATTACTTCAGTTAGCAGGATCTTTGGGAGCCACCCCCTTTACTTCATAGGGGGCGCCTTCAGGTTTTCTCCACAGGTTGAGTGCAGGACGGCTGAGCTGAAGACCAGGGACGAGTGGCGCCCGTACATCAACAGGCTGCCCCTGGATCGGTTTGTGATGCGCCCGGACTTCCTCCATGATACCACCATCAGGCTACCGAGGAGAGCTGGCTTGGACCTGAGGCTTGTGAGCGATACTACCTTAGCGATGTACAGCCCACACAGATGCCACCTGCAGATTGGGTTACCCCGGACGGTGCTACCTACGCTACCCCACCTTCCCATGCTACAGGCACGGAGGATCGGGACAGAGGAGGACGAGCAGGCAGTCAGGAGTGCGCTGATCATGTGGGAGGTGAGCAGGGTACGCACCCTACCGGCAGAGGTCGAGGAGGCTCCAGAGACTAGACAGGCTTATCTTAGGGAGTTGAGAGAGATACGTCCTCGCGGGGATGCCCAGCGGCGGACTGAGTGATTTTTATTTTTATGATGATATGGGATATGATTTTACATTCGGACAGCTTGATATATGATATGAATAAGACTTGATGAGATTGAGTTTGAGCTTTGTAATACGATTATGATGTGATGTGATTGCATAGGCCAATGCGAGGATTGAATACTCATGCGGTCCCGAGTCAACTGCCCTTTCAACCTGCCCCTGCACACATGCAAACATGAAACAGATTAAATCTATTTTAGGCTCAGCCCCTTGCCTACAGCAAGTTAGGAGATAACCCTTTCTGGACTTTTGGTCAAGGGGGTTGAGCCTTATTAAATAGGCAAATATCAAAGTGCGAGAAATGCAGATGAATGCAAGAGGGAAACATGTAAGTTTTTGATTTCATTCTTGGAATATTTGATTTTTGTTGGATTTTGAAATATTTGGCTTTTTTTGGGTTTTGAAATATTTGATTTTTTTTGGGTTTGGGTTTTGAAATATTTGATTTTTTTGAGTTTTGAAACATTTGATTTTTTGGGTTTTGAAATATGCGATTTTTTTTTGGGTTTGACATATTTGATTTTTTTGGGTTTTGAAATATGCGATTTTTTTTTTGGGTTTTGAAATATTCAATTTTTTTTTCGGTTTTGAAGCCAGCTCGGGTCTCAATAACAGGGACCTTCTCGTCTTCCTACGGAATTCCAAGGCTCAGCGCGTGTAGGAAGGGGGACCGCCCGTGATCGGAGTCAACTCTGCTTGACGGTGCCTCTGCTGAGGCCATACCCGGGGTGGGATTCATTCCTTGGGAAAGTAAAAAAAGATTGAGTAGAGAAGTCGACGATAGGTGTATAGGTTTTTAGGGCTTGAGTTCTTTCCCAGGACCCCCCCCTCTTTCAAGGAATCTGGTCTGTTGCGCCGGGGCTCTGTATCCGTTATCGAACCTTCACCCGCTCTAGGCACGCATGCGACCGGGCTCATAACGTCCCGCGGGGAAACTGTACTGCCACTCTTGCCATGCCTAGTTGCATCCTTTGGGGATTCAGAGAGCTTCGAGCTTTGTGCTTTCGGCTTTGCCCCTGTTCTTTCTTTTTTTCTTTTTGCTTTTCTTCTCTTCATTCTTTTTCTTTGCGGAGTGAGGTCTTAACGGATTGCCCCTATTTGAGACCTTTCTTTAACAGGGAATCTGGGTCAGTTCTCGCCCCCTTATTCACCACTTGCCCCTATTTTCAACCGAGAGAGAGGAAATGCCAGGATTTCCACCTTCCCCAGGCATGGCCAAAGGAGAAACGGTGTCGGGTAGCATGAGAGAATACCGCACCACGGGGTCGTGTAGTGTGTGAGATGCTAGACCTGGGTCCTCCTTTCGTAATTTGATGGGGTATGCCCTGCCACCGAGCCGTTCACTGGTTTTATTTTTATGGATGAAAATGCTTTAAATACAGCCCATTCCACGGGTTTGGCAATTCCTCCCCCTCCGAGTTAATTAGACGATATGCATTGCCCGGATAAGCTTCTTTGATTACGAAGGGCCCTTCCCAGTTGGGTTGCAACTTAGACCTGGGGCTTGCAGACCTGATGAATTTTCGTTTTAAAACCATATTACCCACTTGAAATTTCCTCTCAATGACCTTCTTTTGGAAATATCGTGAGACACACTTTTGATACACTGAGACATGATTGGCCGCATTCAACCTCTTCTCGTCTAAGAGTTCCAGTTGGACTAGCAACGCCTCTCGATGTTCGTCGAGATTAAGTTCCTTATCTAGCTGCACCCTTAGGGAAGGGATTAGAATTTCATACGGGAGCACCGCTTTAATTCCATAAGTGAGGGCAAAGGGAGTCTGCCCTGTGGGAGTGCGGACGGAGGTGCGGTAGGCCCATAGAGCTTCTATCAATTTGTCGGCCCAATCAGCAAATTTATGTGATTCGCATGTTTTCTTGATAATTTTGAGAAGGGTCTTATTCGTGGCCTCAGCCTGGCCATTACCTTGGGGGTAGTATGGTGATGAATGATGCAAAACTATATTGAATTTCTTACAGAGGTCCTGGAGTTCTTGTGAGATGAATTGAGGCCCGTTGTCGGTGACGATGCTGCTTGGCACTCCGAATCGCGAGATAATGTTCTTCATGATGAAGCGGCATACTGTGGTGGCTTTGATTTCTGCATAAGCTTCAGCTTCGGCCCACTTGGTGAAGTATTCTGTAGCCGTCAGAATGAAGGATTTCTGTTTAACAGCAGAGTTCGGGTCACCGAGGGGTCCGATGATGTCAAAGGCCCACATAGAAAATGGCCAGGGGGCCGTAATAGGATGAAGAGAAGAGGCCGGAGCGTGAATTTTGTCGGCATGGATCTGGCACTGAAGACACCTACGGACATAGGTGGAGCAATCTTCTTCTAGGGTTGGCCAGTAATAGCCCTGCCTAAGAATCTTCTTTGCTAAGGCCTGTCCGTTCACATGCCCTCCACACTCGCTGGAGTGGGCTGCTTCCACGACTTTCCAAGCTTCTTCGTCATCTAGGCACCTCATTAGAACTCCATTCAGGGCCCGCCTGTATAATTCACCGGCGATGATCGTGTATCTGGCGGCGACTCTTCTAATGGCTTTTCGCTGCTCAGCGTTGGCCGTTTCCGGAAATGTACCATCCTTGCAGTATTGCTCGATCTCATAAAACCACGGCAATTCTTCCTCTTCAATGATCTCCTCGAGCTCAGTTAATGAAACCTCTTTTATTTCCTCCCTTTCTATTTTCTTCTCTACGGACATCCTAAGATTGTTGAACCAGGGATCCTGCAGGGAAGGAACGTCTAGCCTTTGGACCACAATGGTCTCAGTGGCGCGACTTAGGGGGAGTGATAGAGAAGAGGCGAGCGACGCAAGGGCGTCGGCCAAGATATTCTGAGAGCGAGGAGTGTGAATATAGACGAGTTTCCTGAATTGCCTGGCCAAGAGCGTGACCAGATCCTGGTAGGGTTTGAGCTTAGGATCGCGGGTGCGGTAGGTTGACAAAACTTGACGCAGCACCAGCTGGGAGTCTCCTATGATGTTTAGGTATCGCGCGCCCAAGATGTAGGCGTGCTTCAGACCGGCAAGGAGAGCCTCATACTCGGCTATATTGTTGGTGGCGGGAAATGAGAGTTGATATGCCATGGGGATGGTTACCCCTTCTGGAGTAAGGAGAACGGCGCCGACTCCACTACCTTGGGAATTAAGGGCACCATCGAAGTGAAGGGACCAAAAAGGAAGATGAGTGATCACCGCCAGGTGTTCATCGGGGAATTCATCCTGTATGGAATCAGTGCGAGGGATAGGAGAATGAGCCAGGTGCTCGGCAATAGCGTACCCCTTGATTGCTTTCTGCACGATGAAGGTGATGTCGAACTGGGAGAGAAAACTTTGCCAGCGAGCTAGCCGATTAGAAAGGACCGGCTTTTCCAACAGGTAACGAATGGGGTCCATTCTAGAGATGAGCCTAACCTCGTGGGCGAGAAAGTAGTGTTTAAGCTTCTGCGCTACCCACACTAGTGCTGCACAGGTCTTCTCCATAGCAGTGTACTTGGATTCAGCAGGATTAAATAGCCTTGAGAGATAGTACGCCGCCCTTTCTCTTCCTTCATCATCTACCTGTGCCAAAACAGCTCCTAGGGAATCCTCAATTACAGAAATGTACAGGATCAGGGGTTTCCCGGGGACAGGTGGTTGTAGAACCGGGGGATTAGAGAGGTACACCTTGAGTTCCTCATAGGCCTTTTGACATTGTTCATTCCACTCGAATTTCGCGCCGGCTTTTAACAATTCATAAAACGGGCGGCATCTTTGCGAATGCTGAGATATGAATCTCCTGATAAATTGCAGACGCCCGATCAAACCTCGAAGCTCAGTGACGTTCTTCGGCGGTGGCATTTCCATGACGGCCTTTGCCTTGTTTGGATCGATCTGAATCCCCCGTTTACTAACTATAAACCCGAGCAATTTCCCTGATGCAACTCCGAACACACACTTCTTTGGATTCATCTTTAACTTGTATTCCCTAGCCCTTTGCAATACCTTAGCTAGAATGGCGGGGTGCTCTTCTTGTGACCTCGATTTGACTAAAATATCATCCACATAAGCTTCTAAATAAATGTGCATCATATCGTGGAAGATAGCCATCATCGCTCTTTGGTAGGTGGCACCTGCATTTTTCAACCCAAATGGCATAACGACGTAGCAGTATGTGCCCCAAGGTGTGGTGAACGAGGTCTTTTCTTGATCCTCCGGAGCCAAAAGTATTTGGTTATACCCCGAGTAGCCGTCCATGAAGGAGAGGGCTTTGTACCAAGCTGTATTATCGACCAAGACATCGATGTGAGGAAGTGGAAAATCATCTTTTGAACATGCCTTGTTTAAGTCCCTGAAGTCAATACAGATCCGGATTTTACCATCCTTCTTCATCACCGGGACTATATTTGCCACCCATTGCGGGTATAGCACCACTCTAATGAACCTGGCCTTATGCAATTTATCGACTTCTTCCTTAATCCTCAAGGCCATCTGCGGGTGAAATCTCCTTGCTTTCTGTTTAACGGGCGTTGCCCCTGGTTTGAGAATCAGCCTGTGTTCGACCAATGCGGGGTCAAGGCCTGGCATGTCCTCGTAGGACCAGGCGAAAGAATCGCTGTACTCCCTCAGGACTTTGACAAGTTCCTCTTCGACTGGAGGAGGGAGATTGGCGGAAATAAGTATGGGCCTGGGGTCCTCTACTGTTCCGAGGTTAATTTCTTTAGTGGATTCATCCACTGCTACGGAAGGCTCGTCGAACTTCTTCAAGCCTTGAGCATATAGGTCGGCAGTGTCATCTATTTCATCTTCCTCATCATCAGCTGGGTCTTTCTCATTCACAATTTCATATACTCCCAGTCCATCCCCGCTCCATACCTCATCAATTCCCTCATCATCTTCCAGGATAATTACGGTCTCCACGAATTCCGGACATTTCAACAGAGCATGACATCTCCCAGCCAAATCTTGTAGAAATCTATTGGGGATGGTTTTAGGAGGGCGTGTCACGGCGGGTGCCGCAGACGTGGATGAGTTGACCAAA
Source organism: Amorphophallus konjac (assembly GCA_022559845.1). Taxonomy (NCBI): domain Eukaryota; kingdom Viridiplantae; phylum Streptophyta; class Magnoliopsida; order Alismatales; family Araceae; genus Amorphophallus; species Amorphophallus konjac. Next base: position 163,219,287 of record CM040125.1, on the reverse strand, counting down.
CACGAACTAGACTCTACCCTGACTGACTCGATCAACCTAGAAGACTCTGTACACTGTACATCTATTCTAGGGGAGAAGAAATCTACCGGAAAAGAAACAGGGGTCTCACGCCCCTGGGAATCTGGGTAGAACATAGCGTAATCTTCCATGGAGACCTCTGTTAGGAAGTTGGCATTTTTTTTTGGAGGCCGGAGGTGATCACACAACAGGAGGAAGAAGGCGGAGGAGGAGGAAGTTGCATGGGAAACAATCTTGGGAAGATGCAGTCAAAGAAAGGGTCCGAAGACTTAAACCACATTTCATGGAGCTGAGCTCCTGGAGGAGGAGGAGTGAATAAGGTTGATAGATCAATGGGCGGGTAGTGCCCGCAAGCACATGGAACGAATAGAATTTCGGGTCTCTCCGCAAAGTACGGGTCGACCAGGAGTGGAGGGGAATGGGGAACAGAATCCAACCGTTGAAACCAGGAAGCGAGACGGGATGGGGACATAGAATAAGTAGTGATGGAGCTCCCCGTCTTCCGGGGCCCCTGGCGGGCCAATGGCATCGGAGGGAGCTTTACCAGCTGCGTCTCCTTCTTCTTTGGGTCACCCTCTTCTTCAGAAAACATCCTTGTAAAGCAATTAGCAAAGTCTTCCAAGTCACCGGCTAGCCCTTGCAGTGGTGGTGGCGGATCGGCAACAGCACAAGCTTCGTCTATCCTTTCTTCAAGGCTGGGTGGCGAGGTCTTCAAGGTGCCGGGCTGCAACGGACCCTTCACAAAATGTTGCCGGTAATCCCAGGTCAACGGCCCAGAGTCCCCAAGCATCGACATGGAGGATTCATGGTAGCCGAGGCCCCGGCGGCCCATCTTCCTTCCCTTGGGGACGGGGTTGGTTCTGCCCTGCAGTTGTGCGCCGAGTCCTCGGCCTGGCTGATAGCCCAATTTTAGAATTAGGTGCCACCCTTTGGAGTCTCTCATCTTGGGCTTAACCTTCACATTGATTGGTGCAGCGGTGGGTTTGCGCGACGCATACGCCCACGAATAGTTTAAGTCCATGATAGATAGAACAGGTCTGTTACTTGGCCACAGTGTGGGCAGAATCTTGGCTGCTATGGCGTCAACGTTTTGAACTGTGGAAACACTTTTCACCTTGACCACTCGCCCTTGGAATGAGAACTTCAGACACTGGTGGGCGGTCGAGGGGACGGCGTTCAAACTATTCAACCATGGACGACCCAGAATGGCTTTGAACATTGGGTCTATGTCCAACGCATAAAATTCTACATCCATCACTAAGGGCCCTAGCTCGGCCTGCACAGTTACCACCCCGTGACAAGCACGTCTGGAGTTATCATATGCGGCTATCGTCGTTGGTGTCGGATTGAGCATGTCCTCTGATATATTACAAGCACGAAGGGTATTCAATGGGCAGACATTTATCGATGCCCCTGTGTCCACAAGGGCGGATTCCACGGCTGTTTTGTTTAAAGAGATGGTAATACATAACGGCATCTGCCGTGCCTCAGGAGGAGCTAGCTCTGACTCAGCAAATGCAATAGAGGGCCCCTTGGTGATCGTGGCCAAGACCGCGGGCAGGCTATCCACTGCCACATCCTCGCTCACCATAACTTTCTGTAGGAAGATCTTCACGGCGTCTTGGTGGAGCGGCGACCTCTTGATTAGTTCTAACACTGAGATTTTAGCCGGCAGCCGGTCTAAGTGCTGTAATAAGTCATATCTTGTGCCCGGCACCGGGTCTATCTCCTCTGGTTCAACTGTAGGGGAGGAAACTGCAGGGTTTGGTGCAGATGCACCTGGGGAAGGAAAAATTCTCTGTAAAGGACGCCCGCTCCGAAGGGCGCATTGCGATGCTTGCACGGCCTGGACTGGACCCCCGCTTGGCCTGGTGGGGTAGGTGAATGGCGTGGAGATGGGGGTGAGGATGACTGAAGTGGGTTTAATGGGCCCTGGTGGAGGGGAAATGGGCGAAAGGTTAATCTTAGGGGGAATAGTGGGAGGCATGGCGGGTGGTGGTGAAAGGACGGATGGAGTAGAGGGGAATGTAGAGGGCCTAAGAGGCGACACGGGGGAAGTGACGGGCGGTGTAGCGGCGGATCTAAGGATGGAGGGGATGGCAGGTGTGGGAGAGTAGTGGTGGTGTAAGGCCAAGAGGTGGGCGGGGGTCTCATCATCAAACCTCCACCCAGCGTTGGGGGCTGGGCGCTGGACCACATTTACTTGTGCTGGAGCCGGTGCCGGCGGTTGTTGTTGCTGCGGAGGAGCGGGCTGATGCATTGGCATGAGATTTTGATGGATCCCAAGGTCTTGCTGCTGCGGTTGAGGTTGCGGTTGCTGTTGGGGCTGTTGCTGCTGCTGCTGCTGGGGCGCCGCCTGTTGCGGCCTGGCCTGTCTCTGCTTCTGCTTGATATCCTCAATTTGCTGGCGCATCTGGGCCCAATCAATCCTCTGGCCCTCATGCAAATCATACACCAGGTCTCTGAATTGGTAACATCACTCTATTGTGTGCCCCGGTTACCGATGGAATATACAATATCGGGATTGGTCGGCAGCCGGATTCCAGTTCGGGCGTTCAGGAGGCAGCTGGAGGTCACCAGTGTACATTAGAGCAGAGAAAATATCTGGCAAGGTCTCCGGAAGAGGGGGGTAATGAGCCCTCTTTGGAGCCGGTCGAGCAGAGCCATAGGTGGGGGGTGGAGGAACATTATTGTACTGCGGGGGCCGCTGAGGCTGTTGAGGTGGCGGAGGTGCTTGTTGAGGGTATTGCGGGACTTGGAAGGCAGGCTGGGGAACTTGTGGAGCAGTGAACTGGGGGTTGCGCTGAGGCGGTGGGAAGCGGGGTGGAGCGGCGTGTTGGGGGAACTGAACGGCCTGGACTTGCTCATTAATTTGTACCCCCTCAGTGACGGGGCCCTGGGTTTTCTTGGTGGCTTTGGGTTTCTGGGCCTCGAATAAAGAATGGATGGGGGAGTCTTTAAATTGGGTTTGGACAAACCTAGCTCTGCTGTATAGCTGGTGCATGTTTGAAATGTCATTCATTGCCAGAATGTTTCTGAAAGTTGGCGTAGCATTGGAAATTAACAACTTTACTTTTTCCTCTTCTGGAATCTGCCCGGGTACCCGTGAGGCCATCTGTCTCCAGCGGTCTGCATAGGTTGCGAAGTCTTCTTCTGGCTTCATCTTCTCCGCCACCAGGTCAGTAAAAGAGTACTCGGGCCCGACCCGATCCTGAAACCTCTGTATAAACCTCTCCTTGACGGTCTTGAAATTCTCAGCTTCCTCCATAGGCAAGGTGTAGAACCACTCCAACGCGATCCCCTCCAGAGACCGGCGGAACAAATAAGCCATCAAACGATCGTCTTGCTGGAATTGCGCGGACTCGTATAAGAACTCCCGGACATGGATGAGCGGGTTGCCGTTCCCATCGTATTTGCGGTACACGGGGAGCTCCGACTGGGAAGGAAAACGTAGGTCCCTGAAGTTAGGGATAGGGACATCGGCAAGAGATTGTGGGCCGACCCGCTTGTGGAGGAGATCAATTTGTTGCTGCATAGCAGCCCACTTGTCAAGAATTTCCCGTTCCCGGGAAGGAGGGGAAGGAGCAAGAGGAGCAGCACCTGGATAGGCGACCAAAGGATAAACTGACGAAGGAGGCGGCCCGTAAGAGGGATAATGGGCTGAGGAAGGGCCCATATCCGAATGAGCCACCTGGGCCGCCCCTGATTGTGACCTAGCGAAGTCCGCCGGGGCCATGAGGGCCTGAGGCGATGGAGAAATTGTAGGGTACGGCTCAAGATAAGGAACAGAGGGGATCGGGGATTTCCCTTTATCATGTTGCTGATGGACCGATGTGGATGCCTGGCCCATTTCTATATTGGGATAGCGAAGGTTCTGAGGGCGAACCGGAGTAAGGTCAATGGGAGCCACAGAGGTGGTCCCGACCACAGGAGATGAAGTGGCGACACTGGCCGTGGCCTGAGCCGGAACTGAGGCCGGGGCATCGCCCCCTTGCAAAGCTTGTCTGATGAGATGGAGTTGGCTGGGATCCAACTGGGCCATCATATTGAGGATCATGCTGGCTGAATTTTGACTGGGCGGGTTTGAAAAAGAGGGTCGGGGACCCTCGCCAAGAGAGGTCGGGAGTGAAGGGGCCGTCCCCTCTCCTCCCTGCAAATGGGCGACCCTAGGTGGGTCCTCAAGGAGACCACGAGGAAGGGAGTCCTCGTGGGCCGCAGAGAAGTCGTATGACGACATGGAAGAAGAAGCAGAATCGAACAAGGGGTTGGAGTAGGAATGGAAATAAGAATCAACCCTAGGAGGCGATCGTGGGGGCAGAAGGCAGTCCCACATACACCAAGACACTTGCTACTAGAACGAGCAACACTAAATCAATCAAATCTACCAAGCAAGTAGTAAGCATACAATGGAGCGAGATGAGATCAGAATCACTCAGTAATGCAATCAAGTTCTTAAAATGATGCTCGTCAGTTCCTTATATCTTTGGGTTAGAACCTTAGCGGATTGATGAAAATGTCAATTCTCTCGACCACTAGGTGCCTGATTGGGATGAGAACGAGGAACTGTGTGACCCTATCGGGACTCCTCACTCACGGATGCAACCCTAGACTGGGGTAGATACGGTACAACCTGCCCGGCGTCCGTGTGGGAATCCATGGCTCACGGGGGCTTACGGAGGTCCTCAGCAAGGTCCCTAGTCGGCTCCAAGGAATATGGAGACGAGAGGAAACCCTACCTCGGTAGGAATGCAACTAATTATGGGAAGATGTCGATGCTTCTATGCGCACCGGAGTGCATGCACAAACTAGCCTAGCAGCTATCAATCAATGAGCGAGTATACACACGAGTAATAAAAGCATGGTGATGCAATGATAATAAGAGAGCAGGGGGGAGCCAAATGAACAGCACCAGGAGCAATATATATATCAGCCGAAAGGACTAAGCAAGATGAAATAAATGCACTGCGACAGGAGATGTGCGGTCCTCCTCTGACCGCGCTAAGTACTCAGGCGGTCAATATCCAGCCGTAATGTATGAGCAAAAAGCAAGGGACATACCAGACAGACGGCCGATAGTCACCCGCTCACACACTTGAACCGCCACCTCACAGCTGCGTATCTGCCACCTAAAAAGTACAGCGTACCTGTGCCTGAGCGCGGGACGGCTGTGTGAAAGCCGCTCAAATGGATGGACGGCGTCCAGAGAGCCATCTGCAACAGGAAAGGCCGGGGTAGATAAACCTGATGGCAGAGTATATGAGCGGTGGGGTATCAACCGTGCGTATGGGTAGACGGCCCTGGACGAACCGCGTGTGTGCCAGAGGACAGAAACTACATCCAACTTGTAAATCACTCCAAGGAGGAACCTTGACAACGACTAAGAAGGGTCAGCAACTCAAAAGCACGATGGGCATTAGGCGTCCCACCGTGATCGCCACAAAAGGGGTGTAGATATATATTTCTCTCCTCTCTCCCCTTTCACTAAGGGTCAAAAGTGCGTCAGGTGCATGTGACAAGTGAGAGAAAGAAGAGAATATAGGGAATGAAGCAAAGTACCGTGATCGCCACCAAGATGCCGTACGCGACAGGCACGCCGTACCTTGGAAAATGGGGAGACACTCGCCTTAGTGCAGCGCTGAGGAATGAACGGCTCCCTTAGAACCGCCCTATGTTGAGCGGTCTTACGATAGACCGCCCTAGGACGCTGCGAGGGATGCGGGAGGAACTACTGCAGTGAGATGGACGGCGCTAGACGGACCGCGCTCCAGGGAAGAACGGTCGTTGATGCACCGCGCGTACCGATGAACGGCCGGAGGATAGCCGCTCAGGACCTTCACTCAACAAGTTGAAAAGGGGCTCGACCTCCACCCTCTCCGGCCGGCCAGAGGGGATGGGCCTCGTGCTGATTAGATGCTGACCTGTGAAACAACGTGGAGACACAGAAGAAACACCCAGATTAACCCTAAACAATGTAGTATGTATTCAAACGAGAATAATTAAGCATGAACAAATGAAAAGGGGAATACCTGGGAGGTTTTAAACCCCTAGGGTGACAAAAAACGGGATGGTTGTGTGCATGATAATGAGAAGGAGGGGGGGTACGCGGATGGGAACAATGCATGCAATGAAGGAAAAACGGCGAAAGCTACAGAACGAAAGAACTATAAAGACTGGGCTACTCCCTTGACCGGAGGCTCGAGCAGACGTAGAGAGCCTCCCTCCTTGGTGCTAGGTCGCTCAAAAATGCGGCAGGGCTTCGCCGTCGACTAAAATCTCCCCCCCCCCTTTTGACGTCCGGCCGTAGGGTCTATTTATAGAACCTCGAAGGCCAGCCTCGAAATCAGGGTTTAGAGACTTTTTCAGGTCGAACTCTCAAAAGATAATTCACAGATAATATCATAATCTTCCATCCAGATGAAACGGCATCAAAAATGGTTGATTATCCACGGAGAAATCATCAAAACAAGTTGAGGATAAAACCATGAGATAAATGAGATAAAATCGGTTGAAAATCAGCAGCCGACGTCTTGAACGGTCTTACGATAGACCGCACAAGGGATGGGCGGTCTTATTCGGACCGTCCATCCTGTCGGTGGAAACTCGAATAATCAAAAAATCATCCCAAATATCTCTCGAACTAGCCGAAATGTTCGCCGTTGGACTCTGAACATATGAACGGTTGTATTGAGATCGTTTTAGTTTAGGGCGGCACAAACACGACCGTTTAACTCTGTCGGTGATAATTCGAATCGTTTGGATAATTCTCTGAGAAAGTGGGCGCTCGTAGGACTCTGAGATATAGGCGGTTGGAATAGGCCCGTTCGTGATATTGAACGGTTCTAATCACACCGCACAAAAGCCTGTCGGTGAATATTCAGAAAATCCTAAAAAATTAGCCAAAATATATGAACGGTCCATAGTCAACCGCCCACCTGCTGAACGGTTGAGGTTAAGCCGTTCATGACCTTAGGCACTTGGTTCTCGCAAAATACGTTTAATTGACCAAAGCCAAGGCCCATTAAGCCCCGAATCACCACGAATTGCACCAAGGAGGGAGACGACCCATAAAATGAGCCCACAACATGCCACAAAAATGGCCCGATGAATGATGAACAACTCGAGTCATCAACTAATGGGAGTAAGAGAACGAGTCAGCTTATCGGCATAAAATGGGTGTCAACATGAAGGTGGTGGCGAATTGAAGGCAGATTTAGAAGATCAAGGGTTCTTCTCATATTTGGGGCTTTTCCATAGAACTGCAAAAAAGGTAGGTATCTCTCAGGCTATACTCTAATTAATTCATGCCAACTTGATCGTTTCTCTGTCCTCTTTCTATTGATAGCTCATTTGATAAATTCCATCATTAAATAAGCAAGTTATGATGTTCGATTGATTTGGGGTGTTCACGATCTTTTTATCCAGAACGTACTGGCTTCTGCAGCACGTTCTTATCCCTTAACAGAAGATAAGATTAATTAAGACGTTGGCTTTGAATTATATAAATAACTAAGACGCTGATTTGTATAAACTAATTAAAGATGCTGGCTAATTATATAAAAGATAAAACGTTCGTTTTATACAGGATAAGAAGCTGAGACACAAACTAAGTCTAAGACGCAGACTTAAGACGCTATGTAAGACGCTGGGTCTGAATGGATATAGAGACGCAATAAAAGATGCTAGACTTTCAAAATGGTTGTGCATTAGACTCTAAGACTCTGGGATGTACAGACTTGGCTTGTGCTTTAGACGCTAAGGCTTTGGATGTATAGACTTGGGGATTGGTTAGACTTTGGAGCAATGTATAGACTTAACGTTAGCATTAGTGTTGCATTGTATAGACTTCATGCATTGTACAGACTTAGTGTACAATGTATAGACTTAATGTTAGCATTGTATAGACTTAGTGATACATTGTATAGACTTCATGCCTTGTATAGACTTAGTGTACAATGTATAGACTTAATGTTAGCATTGTATAGACTTAGTGATGCACTGTATAGACTTCATGCCTTGTACAGACTTAGTGTACAATGTATAGACTTAATGTTAGCATTGTATAGACTTAGTGTTGCATTGTATAGACTTAGTGATGCATTGTATAGACTTCATGCCTTGTACAGACTTAGTGTACAATGTATAGACTTAATGTTAGCATTGTATAGACTTAGTGTTGCATTGTGTAGACTTAGTGATGCATTGTATAGACTTCATGCCTTGTAAAGACTTTGTGTACAATGTATAGACTTAATGTTAGCATTGTATAGACTTAGTGAGCATTGTACAGACTTAGTGTTGCATTGTATAGACTTCGTGCATTGTACAGACTTAAATAGTGCAGTGCACTGACTCAAACAGTGATTTGCACTGACTTCTATAGTGTTTTGCACAGACTCGTGCAAACATAAAGGACCCATTGCACGGACCCCACAGTGTTTTGTACCGACCTTAGGTGCAAGCTTGTAAGAACATACATCGCCCCATCCAGTAGTGCACTGACCTTGTAGTGGACAACACCGATGCAGTGATATGAGATTTGTGAGCAACTTTTGTTCTTTTTAAACCACAGCGTCAACACAGCACTCCACTGCGTCAACGCATTGAACCTCATTTAGCGCATTCACCGCAACCGCCACACACAGTAAAACAGACAGTAGTATATTCTATCATATTAAATTATTTTCAGCATGCTACATCTATTTTTTTATCATTTGATATATTAATGTATGAATAAATATTAATATCTAAACTCATTATTTTAATCCTTGAATATATACGTTTCTTTACTAATGAAGGGTCCTTTACTAAAACTTGATGTATTTTTGAATTCTAAAATCATTCTAAGGCATTAAAATAAGTCTAATAAAATGACTATCTTAAATTTTTCTTCCTACTGATCGTTCATATTTGAACTCCACGACTTAATGTCGTTAAACATGATGCCTAAATGGTTATCTACTTTTCTTGCAACTTCTGAAATTTTGTCAAATCTGTGCTTATTAAAAACAACATATTCTTGAAAATCATTGGCCATATACATTAAAGTGGATGTCTAAACGTACATGGGATCTTCGGATCCATATGACTCAATGTCTGACATTAAATGGGGCCCGGTCTGGTCCTGGGGGGAGTGCCCGAAAGTACTTGTGCCCATGGGAGTTGATTGACCAACGGTGTGGCATTGCACCGAAGTGCATGATAGATTTACTTGATACGGCATTCCATTATTCGTACTTGTTTACTTGTTACTTGAAAATTACATGAATTACTTGACTTGCGTGAAAATGGCCAATTACATGAAATTCTTTACTTGTTCAAAGTCATTACTTGGAAATTCATCTTGATATCATATTATCTCAATTGCTTGGAAATTCCATTCATGTTTATACACTTCCCGATACAAGTTAGAAAATTGTTTAAATTGTTAACACTTAAAGATTGCCTGGTTCATAGAGATATAAAATCCTACTGAGCATTTAGGTCAGCCTACGTTTTGGTTAATTGTTGCAGGAAATGAAAATGAACAAGGGAATGGACAAGAGTGAGAGAGTGATTTTCCTTTTTACCTAGGTTTATGTAGATCATTAGTGTTTTTACAAGAATGATGTACTTTGGGATTGGAAGTTTGTAATTGCTTTTATGGCTTATGAATTACTGATGTAAACTTCATTTTGATGGAATAAAAGTATTATTTTCCCATTCATTTCTGACTTTAGAAATAAAATTATACATGCTCTGATCGACACGCGTGTTTATGACTCGTCGCGCCCTCGATATTCCGCGTCGGGGCGTGACAGCTAACTCGTGGCAGCATGGGGATGACGGTTCCATTCAGTGAGTTGGTGCGTGGATAAACGGGCCCCAGTTCAGTATCAGCTCACCGGATCGGTATCCTGACCCATTCTTAACGAGTTGACAATATTATCCTTGGCTATTTTCTACTTTAGTTTGTCTTAAATTTTTCTTTAAACCCAGCATGCATTCATGTAGGACTTTGAATTTATTGCGGAAGACCATTCAAGGGATTCGATTGTGAAAGCCGTTGTGCTTCAATTCTTACAAATATGAGATATTCCACTCCGAATGAAATACTGAGTTTTCTTGAAACGGCCCTACGCTGCTCTTCCAAAGGAGACCCTTGTTTGGACAGACCCTCGGATATTCCTTTACTTTTTACCTTGTTTGACCCACCTTGGCCGCAGCACTTCCACATTGGCTGGTAACCACTCCCCAAAGGTGAAACCTACAGGTTTACGACCCAGGTACTTCCACACCGAGAAGTTGGTCTCCTTTATTTTCATGCCTGAGCGCACACCTCACCCTCCCTTATTTGATCTCCGTCCAAGCAATCGTCAAAATTTGAAAAACCTTCTTCAAGGCCGCCTCATTGAAACCATAGGAAAGATTCCAAACAGTAATGTCAAAAGCGTGTCTCATCACACCTTGGCACCAACTTATCAGCCCGTTCCCACTCCATTTCATTCCACTTCGATACCATTCCACTACGTGTCACTCCCTTGCAAAGCAGGCGCCAAGGCGGGACAGCTGTAGACACGCTATTCTTGACGTCCCCTGAGAAAATCTCATATTACAATCCAACGCCCCGCAGCAGCTTTCGTATTTTGAATTCCTTGAGTGCTTCCTATTCTTGAGTCTTCTTCTGCCTTTTCGGCATCCGGATACCGTCTCGTTGCGGAAATCATGCGGCATTCGGGCGGCATCACCCCCAATCGGACGCATCGGAAGTTTCCAAAACTAGGAGAATGTCTGGCAGGCGACTGCCGACGCCTTTTCGGGGAATCCCGGGGGCTCTTCATGAAGGCGTCCAGGCCCCTAGACGCCTCCATCAATACAAATAATAATACAAAAATAAATAATATTAATAATGATAAAAAATAAAAAATAAAATAATAATTTCATGGAGGCGTCCAGGCCCCTGGACGCCTCCATCATCTTGCCCACGGGCGCCCCCGCCCACCGGTCGGTTTGTCGTTTGAGAAAGAATCCAAATTGTGGAGACGTCCAGGCCCCTGGACGCCTCCATCATTTGACTCACGGGTGCCCCCCGTCCACCGGTCGGTTTGTCGTTTGAGAAAGAATCCAAGTTGTGAAGACGTCCTGCCAACTAGACGCGCCCATTCATGAATCACGGGCGCCGACCAAAACCACGCGTCGTGCCAAACTGCGTGCGACTTTCGGCTGGGGTTCGGTGGGCTTTTATGGAGGCGTCCAGTTGCCTGGACGCCTCCTTGAAAATATTCAAAATAAAAAAATAAAAATAGAATAAAATATTGTTTTTGCCCTGATGAAGGAGTCCAAGGTCCTGGACGCCTCCATCCTCCGGAGCTGTATAAATAGAGCCCCCCCCCCCCCTCAGTCCAAAGGGAGTTTTTCTAAGAGGTCCGTTAGGTTGCCGGAGCCCAGAGGCTGCCGGAGTCATTTCTAACCCGTGGGGTCTTTTTGTAGGGGGAGGTTCTGCCAGCTTCTCGGGTGCCCACGCTCGCGAGAGGAAGGTCGTCTTCGTCCACAGCGCTTCCACGTCGTCCCTACGCTGCCGAAGCTCCGTCGGATCCCGTCATCGACGCATTCAATAAGCCAACTCTCTCCCCTCTTCTTCTTAGTTCTTTTACATTCATCATCTCGTATTCACCGTCTCCCTTCATAAGGGAATCTTCATCGATATACTTGCATAATTCCATTCATCATAGCATTTTCCTCCTACTCGTGTCCGAGAGGGGTTTAAAAATAACACCAACCAGGTGTGTGTCTTGTCATGATTTCATTACTTTTTATTGCAAGAGATTGATACTACACTGACGTTTTCTAATTCCGTCTATCTACTGTCTGTTATTTTGCAAGGGTAACTGAAGAAAGCCCTCTCCATCGGCCGGCCGAAGGGGGAGGAAGAAGTAACCCGCCACTTTCTGCTAGTGAGGTAGGCGTGATCACTCTTCATTTTGGGGTCCGCGACCCTTGGCGATCACATCATAATCTCAAGGCCGCGGCGAGTCATATCCCACAATGGCCGTTTAAATTTCTATCTTCATACTTTATGTTGCTCTTATACCTGCTATACTCTCGAGGCCGCGGCGAGTCACTTCTCGCAATGACCGTTTGAATTCTGTCATCTACATATATCTTACTACATCTCTTATACCTTGCCATATCTCTCTTCTACTATACTCTCGAGGCCGCGGCGAGTCACTTCCCACAATGGCCGTTTGAATTCTGTCATCTATATATCATGCTATATCTCTTATATCTTGCCATATCTCTCTTCTGTTATACTCTCGAGGCCGCGACGAGTCACTTCCCGCAATGGCCGTTTAAATTCCGCTCGTTTTTATATCTTGCTATATTCCTATCCTGCTATACTCTCGAGGCCACGGCGAGTTACTTCCCGCAATGGCTGTCTCAATTTTTGTTATTTAATTTCTGCACCATTCCCGCTCGCCCCGTCGGAGCAATCTCCCGTGGCGGCCCCTTCTCTCTCCTCTTATTTTTGTGCATATTGCATTTGTCCCGCTCGCCCTACCGGAGCAATCTCCCGTGGTGACCCCTTCTCTCTTCTCTTAATTTCTTTGTGTTGCAGCAAAAGCCAGATAAAACAAAGCGAGCCCGTGCACTCCGACATCGTCATTCCTCGAACCGCGTGACGTCGCTTACACACGTGAGAAGAATCTACCCCGACCTGGGGGCAATAAGAAGAAACAGGGCTGCACCCCGATTCGGGGACATGTGAGGCAAAGGATACACCCCAGCCTGGGGATATTTGAAGAAGAAACATACCCCGCCAGGGGGCATAGAAGCCATAAAGAATAGGCTCCAACTTAGGGGCATCAGAAGCAGCAATACACCCCACCCTGGGGGCATATGAAGCCAAAAATCACACCCCCGTCTTGGGGGTATTTGAAGGAGAAGCCTACCTCGCCTCGAGGGCCTAGAAGCTATAAAGAACACGCCCTGATTCAGGGGCATATGAAGAGAAGTCCACCCCGGCTTAGGCGAATCTGAAGAAGAAACATACACCCCACCTCGGGGGCATCAGAAGCAGCAATACACCGCACCTCGGGGGCATCAGAAGTAGCAATACACCCCACCTTGGGGGCATCAGAAGCAGCAATACACCCCACCTTGGGGGCATAAGAAGAAACATACACTCCGTCTAGGGGCACAGAAGCCATCAAGAAGAAGAAACATACACCCCACATGGGGGCACAGAAGCCATCAAGAATACACCCCGACTTAGGGGAGTCTGAAGAAGAAACATACACCCCGCCCGGGGGCATTGAATCCGTAAAGAGTACACCCCGACTAGGGGGCACAGAAGGAAAGTTACACCCCAGCCTGGGGGCACGATAAGAGAAAAAACACCCCAGTCTGGGGGCATCAATGAGAAAGGAAGAGCAGAAGGAAAAGAAAAGTCACGAGGTAAACATGGTCTTTGCACCTGCCTCTCCACAAAAGAAGAAGAGAAGAAGAAAAAGAGCAATTACGAGGCAAACATGGTCTTTGCACCTGTCTCTCCACAAAAGAAGAACAGAAGAAGGAAAAGAACAATCACAAGGTAAACATGGTCTTTGCACCTGCCTCTCTACAAAAGGAGAAGAGAAGAAAAGAGACATGAGGCGAACATGGTCTTTGTACCCGCCTCTCCACACAAAAGAAAAAGAGAAGAAAAAAAAAGAAGAGAGAGCAATTACGAGGCAAGCATGGTCTTCGCACCTGCCTCTCTACAAAAGAAGAAGAGAAGAAGAAAAAGAGCAATTACGAGGCAAACATAGTATTTGCACCTGCCTCTCCACAAAAGAAGAAGAGAAGAAGGAAAAGAACAATCACGAGGTAAACATGGTCTTTGCACCTGCCTCTCTACAAAAGGAGAAGAGAAGAAAAGAAATAAAAGAGACACGAGGCGAACATGGTCTTTGTACCCGCCTCTCCACACAAAAGAAGAAGAGAAGGAAAAAAAAAGAGCAATTACGAGGGGAATATAGAAGAGGAGAAAAGAGAAGAGAAGGTGAAAAGAAGAAAAGGAAACACTCTTGAAGTGCTCCAACGGCGTAATGGCCTACAAGCCCTCCAGCGGCACACCCATTGTGAAGCCTCCAGCGGCACGCCCTTCTGCCGCTCCAACGGCATAGCTCCCGGCGCCCTTCAGCGGCACAGCCTCACGCCCCCTCTGCGGCACGCTCCCAGGCGCCCCCCCAGCGGCACACCCTCCTGTGCTCTCTCCCAACGCCCTTCATGTGTCCCGGCGGCACGCTCTAGCCAGCCATTCAGCGGCACGCCACCCCCGCCCCCCTTTATGCGGCGAGCAAAAAAAAAAAAGAAAAAAGAGGGGAAAGAAAAAGAGGAAAGACGGTAAAAGAGGAAGAGAATAAAAAAAAGAGAAAAGGAAGAGAAGGGGGGATTTCGACAAAAAAAAAAGAAAAAAAGAGAGAAGAAAGTAAAAAAGGAGGAGAACAGGAAAACAAAAAGAGAGGGAAAGAAAGAGAAAGAAAGGAAAATGATAATATATATATATATATATATATATTTATATATATATGTATATACATATGTCTCCCGTCCGCACGCCCCTACGTATCGACGGGCATCCACACGGGCAAAGACGGCTCCACCCCTGCGTTGGCGTCAGTCCCTTGCCAGCAGAAAAGTCCTTTTCCGGCGCAAGGCTTCGTGCCCTAGCCACCCGCTCTCACACAATATTGCCATTACGGACCCTACGTCCGAATCGGCAGGGAAAAAAATCCGTTGTGTTGGCATTATCTTCTTGCCAACGAATGAACCTTATCTTTCGGTGCAAGGCTTCGGGCCCTAGCCAACAATTACATATTATCTGCTCGTCAAAAAAAAAAGAGAGAAAGGGGCTTAAAATAGAGGTGCCCCACTGGACTTGCCCCTATAACGGGGACAAGGGCAAAAATGGCAAAAACCCAGCTGCGGCGAAAACCCGAAAGGGCGCTACAGGTAAAATCGGGTACCCTGTCACGTGAAAACCCGAGAGGGCACGTGGGTAAAAGCAAGAGGGGGCTGGTGCTGGCGAAAACCCGAAAGGGTGCTTATACCAGTAATGTGGTTTAAAAAAAAAGAAAAGAAAGAAAAGAGAAAAAGAGACAAACATACCACGTCAGCGCCCGACACCCTATCGGCACTGATGAAGAGAAGAAGAGACCAACATGTCACATCAGCTCTCGACACCCCGTCAGCACTGATAAAGAGACAAAGAGACCAACATACTACGTCAGTTCCCGACACCCCGTCGGCACTGATGAAGAGACAAAGAGACCAACATACTACGTCAGTCCCCGACACCCTGTCGGCACTGACAAAGGGAAGAAGAGACAAATAAAGCACGTCAGCTCCTGATACCCTATCGGCACTGACGAAGAGAAGAAGAGACAAACAAAGCATGTCAGCTCCCGACACCCCGTCGGCACTGACAAAGAGAAGAAGAGACAAATAAACCATGTCAGCTCCTGACACCCTGTCGGCACTGACAAAGAGAAGAAGAGGCAAACAAAGCACGTCAGCTCCCGACACCCCGTCGACACTAACAAATATAAGAAGAGACAAATAAACCATGTCAGCTCCCGACACCCTGTCGACACTGATGAAGAGAAGAAGAGACAAACAGACCATGTCAGCTTCCGACACCCCGTCGGCACTGATGAAGAGAAGAAGAGATAAATAAACCATGTCAGCTCCCGACACCCCGTCGGCACTGACAAAGAGAAGAAGAGACAAACAAACCTTGTCAGCTCCCGACACCCCGTCGGCCCTGATGAAGAGAAGAAGAGAAAAATAAACCATGTCAGCTCCCGACACCCCATCGACACTGACAAAGAGAAGAAGGGACAAACAAACCATGTCAGCTCCCGATGCCCCGTCGGCACTGATGAAGAGAAGAAGAGACAAACAGACCATGTCAGCTCCCGACACCCCGTCGGCCCTGATGAAGAGAAGAAGAGACAAACAGACCATGTCATCTCCCGATGCCCTGTCGGCACTGACAAAGAGAAGAAGAGACAAACAAACCGTGTCAGCTCCCTACGCCCTGTCGGCACTGACGAAGAAGAAAAAGAGACAAGCATACCATGTCAGCTCCCGACACCCCGTCGGCACTGACGAAGAAGAAAAAGAGACAAGCATACCATGTCAGCTCCCGACACCCCTTCGGCACTGACGAAGAAGAAAAAGAGACCAACAAACCATGTCAGCTCCCGACACCCCGTCGGCACCGAGGAAGAGAATAAGAGACCAGTACACCCGTGGGCACCCCCCGGGCTCATCCTTCGCCTGCGCTACCCGTGGGTGAGGGGCATTTGTGGACATGCAAAATTGCACGCCCATAGGTCCCAACTAGTCTAGCATCAACAACGACTCCAAATATAAAAACTACGGGGAAGATAGGCCATCCGGACTCTCCAATCAAACGCATACACTACCGTGAAGTCGTCTCCGGAGTCGTGATAGTGAAGAGAAATCAACTGCTAAGAGCCTCACAATCCACGGGCCTCGAAGAAAATCAAATGGGCCACAACTCGTGCTCACAATAGCTCAGGACTGCCCATTTAGCCCTTCAGCGGCACGCCCCTGGCGCCCTTCAGCGGCACACCCAGGGCCCTTAAGCAGCACGCCCTTGGCGCCCTTCAGCGGCACACCCCCATGCCCCTTCAGCGGCACACCCCCGTGCCCCTTCAGCGGCACACTCCCGGTGTCCTTCAGCGGCACACCCTATGCCCCCTTCAGTGGCACGCCCCTGGTGGCCCTTCAGTGGCACACCCATCGCCAGCCCTCTAGCGGCACGCCCCTGGTGTCCTTCAGCGGCACACCCTGTGCCCCCTTCAGGGGCACGCCCCTGGTGGCCCTTCAGCGGCACGCCTGCTAGCCCCTTCAATGGCATGCCTTAATGGCCTTTCAATGGCACGCCTGCAAGCTCCTCTAGCAGCACACCTTGGCTGCCCATTCAATGGCACACTATGCCAAGCCCTTTAGTGGCATGGGTTTTTAGCCCCTTTGCGGCACACGCTGCCAGCCCCTTCAGCGGCACGCTTTTGCAGTCCTCCAGCGGCACGGCTACCCACCCATTCAACGGCACACCCTGGCCGGTGCAACCGACAGAACGACGTGATGCCCACGCCCTACCGATTCTTGGCACGCAGTGGGCTGTTTGAGGTGTCGGCCGGGGGTTGGGCCACGCAGGCTACCCCCTGCCACCAAGGATGATGGGTCAAATCCCCATTCAATGCCTCCGATTTCCCACCTTCGACCGATCTCGCTGCTGCCAGGGTATAAAAGCCTTCCT
This sequence comes from Amorphophallus konjac, assembly GCA_022559845.1. NCBI lineage: Eukaryota > Viridiplantae > Streptophyta > Magnoliopsida > Alismatales > Araceae > Amorphophallus > Amorphophallus konjac. Next base: position 163,201,961 of record CM040125.1, on the reverse strand, counting down.
CTTCTGGCGAACAACACACAGACAGACACACGCAGATAGTGAAGAGGAGAAGAGAAGAAGAGCAGAAGAAGAAGAAGAGAAGGAGAAGGAGAAGAGAAGAAGAGAGGAAGAGAGGAAGAGAGGGGGGGGAGCTCGCCGCTCCACCCACCGCCACCGTCTGTGCAAAGAGAGAAGAGAGGAGGAGGAGGGGAGGCTCTGCCCCCCCTACTGCTCCGTCCACCGTCGTCCGTGCAAAGAGAAAGAGAAGAAGAAGAAGAGAAGAAGAGGAGCTCGCCGCTTCACCCACCACCACCGTCTGTGTGAAGAGAGGAAGAGTGAGTGAAGAGAGAGAGGGGGGTCCGGGAGGGGAGGAGTCCATGCTCCGTTCCCCCCTCACTGTATTTTCTTTCTTTCTTCCTTTGTCCTCCTTTTTTTCATTTTCCATTTTTTCCTTTTCCGTTGCAATGTATTAGCTCCCTTGGGGCACTCCTTTTGTGAGAATAAAAGTAGAAGGCTTGCAAGTATTTTTGGACGTCTTTCTAAAGCATTTCTTCCGTGTTTGCATTCTTCGGTGTTTCACGCCCCTTTCCTTTTTTCCTTTTGTTAGGATTTGCTTCGTCCCGAGCATTTTTGCCTTCGTTCACCCCTGGGCGCCCTCAGCGGCACACCCCAGCCGTGCCTCCAACGGCACACCCCAATTGTTCCTCCAGCGGCACGGCCCTGGCCAGGCCCTTCGCCGGCACGCCCTTACGGGCCTTCCCCGGCACGCCCGTACGGGCCTTCCCCAGCACACCCTGGCCAGGCCCTTCGCTAGCACGCCCCTATGGGCCTTCCCCAACACGCCCTAGCCAAGCCCTTTGCCAGCACACCAATGCGGGTCTTCCCCGGTGCACTCTAGGCCACCCTTCGTCGACACACCCTGGCCTCCCTCAGGCCGGCACACCTCTCCAGCCCCTACAGGCTCCCTGGCCGGCACGCTAGCTACCAGCCCCTCCTTCTTGCCCGGCACACCCCCCCTAGCAAGTCCTAGAATCGTCTCTCATTCACCGCTCCCTCCGAGTTTTTTGAAGTTTTATTAAGGTGTTGCCGCTCTCGAGCGCCCACCTCCAGTTGTCGGGTTCCGCCACTCCTTGTGGGCGCGATCCCTGTATCTCCCTTACGCTCGGGTCAAGGGGAGATGGTATAGAATTTTTGTTAGAAACGATAACATATTAAAAAAAGAGACAAAAGGAAGCAACAAACAAGTGGGACAATAACAAATTAAAAGGCTAAAGGGAGCAACAAACCAATGAAAAGAATAAAGGTAAAACACGTCCACCGAGGTAAGAGAACCGCAATCAGCTCAAAGAGAGTCGAATCGAGCAACAACTAAGCAACTTGAACATTCATCCTCATGGGAGAAGGAATGGAAGTTAATCAAGAGAAAGAGAGAAGAAACCCATGCAAACTGAATAAAATCAAGAGAAAAGAAAAAAAAAGAAAAGAGAATGGAAGAGGAGTGGGCTCCGTCCGGACCTCCGCCGGTACACCCTGCCTTGAAGTTTCCTCGGCGTGCTCAACCCCACCTCTTTGAACCCTCCAGCGACACAGCCTCTTCCCCCGGTACACCTCAATACCCTTGGTCGGCACGCCTACCCTGGCCTTTCTCCGGTACACCTTGCTTGGCCCTTCACCGACACGCTCCCCATGCCCTTCGTCGGTACACCCTCTAGCCACTCTTGACCGGCACACCCTTTGCCGGCATGCCCGCTCGCGCCCTTCGCCGACACGCCCAGCTTGGCGGCTCTTCGCCGACACGCCCCTCCTGCCATCAGTCGCCGGCACGCTCCCACGACCCCTTCGTTGGCACGTTCTCCCCACGCTCAATGGCACCCCTTTCAGCCCTTGTCTGGCACACTCGGTCAGGCCCTTCGCCGGCACGCCTCCCCTTCCTTTCCCCGGCACACCCTTTCTGGCCTCTTCGCCGGCACGCACCCTTTGTCCGTTGCCCGGCACGCCTTTAGCCTGCCTTGTCCGGCACGCTTGCCTCCCCTCCAGCCCGGTACGCCCTCTTGAACCCCTTCGCCGGCACGTCCCCCTTTAACCCCTTTTAGCCCTCTAGCGGCCCACTCTCTCTCCAAAAAATATATATATATAATATATATACAATAATGATAAATTAATAAAAATTATGATAAATAAATAAATCTGAATATATATATATATGAGAAATAAACAAAAAATGTGAAATAGTAAAAAAGAGAAAATATAATAATAATAATAAACAAAATGGAGAAATCATCCAGAACAAATACATAAAGGGGAATAAACATCACCAAATCTTATGGCTAAAAATCCCAGATAAATAAAATGGTAAAATCTATATTGCAGCCCCGTCTCCACCGTGACCTGGCGCTGAAGGAATAACAATGCCGCCCTTACAGGCCGGGCCTGAGCCTTGGGAGTCATCCCGAAATGGTCGTGACCCGACCTTACTTTGGGCCGACATTCCGATTACCCTGGACCCGCTCCTCAGGCCGGATCCCTTCCGACCCACTACTAAAATTGCCGCGCGTTCGGTAGATATTTGAACGAGTTCACCTCGATTTCCGCCGCATTTCTATTATGGACCTGTGTCCGAACATGAAAAGGTCCGTGGGTGACCAACATGGCCGACAGCTCCCACCCCGATATGGTCATGATCCGGCATTGCTCTGGGCTGATAGCTCGTCAAATCGGATTCAATCTATTGGGATTCGTTCCCGCTCTTTCATTGAAATTGCCGCAAACTCGGCATACATTTGTACGGGGCCGTTTCCATCCACGTCGTACTTTCAATATGGACCTTTGTCCGAATATAAAGTGGTCCGTGAATGACCGACCAAATCAGAATAGAACGAGATGGCTCTCGTCATCCCTGAACCCTTTGCATGGGAATATCAATAAGGCCTCCGTAGGTCACGCTTGGACCTCGGGTTCACCCTAATCATGGTCCTGGCCTGACCCATATCTTAGGCCTACAGCCCGCTATCTTTGAACACGTCCTTATTTTGGAATCTAGTCCCGGAACACTTTCCCGTTGCCCTTCGCACCGGAAATATTGACGATGCCCACTAAGGCCTCGTTTGGACCGCGGGAGGCGCCCCGGAATGGTCCTGACTCGATCTCGCACTGGGCCAATAAACTCGCTGATTCCCGACCACTTTAACCGGGATCTAGCCGAATGTTTCCCATTCCTTTGAACAATAAATTTGTCATACCCCGACATACATATGCTCCGGTTTTCCCGTGACGATTACGATTTCTTAAAGCCGGATGCTCGTCCGAATATCAAAATGGTCCCTCGAGTGACCGACAAAACCCGAATGGAACGATGCGACTCTCATCATTCCCTGCCCCTATCCGTGGGAATATCAATAAGGCCTTCGTGGGCCGCGCTTAGACCTCGGGTCCGTCCCGATCATGGTCATTGTCTGACTCACATCCTCAACCTATAGCCCGCTCCCTCTGAATACATATTGGTTCTGGGATCTGATCTCGGGACACTCTCCTGTTGCCCCCTTGGAACGGAAACATTGATGACGCTCACGCAAGTCTTGTTGCGACCCCGGGGGGCCCACCGCAGTATGGTCGCATTTTGATCTTACATCGGGCCAACAGACTTACTGGTTTCTGACCGCTCTAACCGAGATTTAGCCGAACGTTTTCCGTTCTTCTGAACAATAAATTTGCCGTACCTCGGCATACATGCGTTCCGATTTTCCCGCGACAATCATGATTTTCTCGAGCCGGACATTCGTCTGAACATTAAATGGTCAGCATATGACCGACACGATCTCGAATGGTTTTCCTTCTCGCCCTCGCACAAGGATTTCAATACCTCCTAATAGACCTTTCATGCAATTAATTTCCTGGCCATGAGGCCCTGATTCTCGGCGATTAATCAAGGGTGTTCCCTCGTATGGGGGATGTAAATGATGTCGTGACCTTCATGGCGCGGCGGGTTTTGGTCCCGACACGAACCACACAATCGTCTGACCGAGTCAGATCGAGCGCACCATGGGCTCTTCGGAGCCTGAATAAATTATCACTTCGGTGACTGGCACGCCCATGCACTTAATAGACGAATGAACCATCCGAATAGACAAACATCATAATAAACGATCGAAAAGTGCATCCACAGCCGCACGGGCTACCGCACCGGCAGGTTGCTCTCGGAGGGAGGCAATCTCAAGAAAAGGGGCCGAGGAGCTGGAAGATGCACCGCCAGCCATTCCTGCCATTGCTGCCCGCTGGGCACGCTGGAACAAACAAACAACGGCCATCGGCTAAGCTCCAAATTTAAAACAAACAAAAATTAAATAAAAAAAAAGTGCAACACTTAACTTACCAGGATCGCCAGTTCCTGTTGAGTGACAGTCAGCTACCGCCCAGCCTCTGCTAGTTGGGCACGCAAGCCGTTGTTATCGCACGCATCCCCAAGTTGGAGAGGTCCCACATGACTCTCTCTCAGCTGCCACAGGAAGTCGGCGCTATCCTGCACCAGTACGCTCCCTTGCTGTCCAGGGAGACGTATGCACCAGTCCTCGAGCTTCGCCTTGCCGCGACTCTCCTTCCTGACACGGCTCGGCTCATCTGCGCTCGCCCATTCATCAGCCAAGCCCGGGGTCCTTGCCATGCCCCACATCAAGAAAGGAGGGTCTTACGTCAAACAACGAGAACGCGTCTCCTGTCAAGGATGCGTCCATCATTTGAGTGCAACACTCGCCGAACCCTTTTCCCTTCTCACATGGCTCGCTCCAAACTCAAAATGGATCAAAGAGGAGGAGATCGAAGGACCTACTGGGCCGTGTTCACCTCCCTCCGTGCCATCGGGCCCCTCGGGTCCCTCAAGTGCCCGAAGGGGCCCTTCCTCTTCCATGGACGCCTGTCCGTGCTCTTGCGTGTCCCTCCTCGGGCAAGGAGTTCCTCGCCCCTCTCTCCCTTCGCCATGATTTGGCCCACCAAACTCCATCGATCGAGAGTGGAAGAAGACGAAGATAGGCGAGCAAATCTCGATGGGAGGCGGGCTCGTTTGCAGGCAAGACACGGAAGGAGGGCCGCCCGGTGCTTTAAATTCGAATTCAGGAGCTTGAGACACGTCCTCGCGCCTAGACGCGTCCAAAAAGATAGAAATGTCATCCCTCCACTCAAGGCGTAATTCCCCGCTTCTCAGGGGGAGGTCTCCGGAAGTGTACCTCGAAAGAACAGGTGTGAGAGAAGAAGTGTGGGAAAGGGAAAGTGCACACAAGGCAGTCAAGCAACAGAAGAAACCATTCCATTTCACATAACAAATAGGCAGTCGTACATCATAAAGTGAAGAGGGTGGGGTGTACAAGCAACTCTCTAACTCTCGCTACCACTCTCCTGATCATCTCTCTCCTCCCCCCTCCGACGGGGATCCCAAGGAGACCTCCGCGAACTCTGAGAGGCGGTGCTCGCCTCGCCCTGTGGTGCCACGCCAGCCTTGAAGGCGCGACGACGCTCCTCGGCCGAAGAAACCAGGAAGCTACCCATGGAGAAGGAACCAGACTGACGAAGTCACGCCCCGCGCTCCTTCACCCTCTGATACCGCTCCTCACTCTCCCGAAGCCTCCCTTCCGCTGAGCCGAGGCTCAATCGGAGCTCTATCATCTGGGCCTCCAGAGCCCTCCTCTCGTCCCAATCTCGCTGCCGCTCTACCCTCCTGTCGTCCCTCTCCCTCTCCTCTCTCTCTCTCATCACCTCTCTCCTCGACAGCTCGAGGGCAATCCGTAGCTCCAGCACGTCGCGAGGAAGCTTCTCAGCCTCCCGTCGTTGCTCCTCCTCTAGCTCTACTATCCACGCATCACGCTCTGCCACCCAAGCATCGCGTGCATCACGCTCCTCCTCGGCACGAACCGCACCAGCCAGGGCATCTCGAATCTCCGCCACCTGTCAAAAACCCCATATGCCCCGTAAAAGATCAGTGAAGGAAGGAGAGCAACTGGAAGGGGAGCCTGGGTCAAGCAAACACTCACTCGAGTTGCGCGGTCACGCTCGGCCTCCTCAGCCCGGGCCACCACATACGGCAGCCGCTCCTGGAGAGAAGGGACCTCCGGAGGAGGGCCCCAGGAACTAGAACCTGCCCCGCCAGCCATCCCGGCTGCTGCCGTCTAATTGGCCCGCTGTAACACAGGAGCAACAGTCAAAGGCTAAGCATCAAAAATCTAGGTCACAATAAAAAAAATATATGTAGTGCATTGCATAAGCTCACCAGGATCTCCAACTCCTGCCGGACGGCTGCCAGCTGCTACCTGGCGTCTGCCAGCTGGGTCCGCAAGTCGACAATGATGGTGTCATGAGCATCATGCATTCATGCATATAGATTAAATTGCATACATAAAAAAGGAGAGAAAAAGGATCTTCATCTCATACTTACCCCTGCCGCCCCACCGAGGTAGAGACGCTCCGCGTACGTAGCCCGGTACCGTCACAGGTAGTCGGTGATGTCCGGTGCGTAGGACACCACCGAGACTCCACCCTACTGCTAGTCCTGGTACTGTGCAGGGAAGCGTGTACGCCAGTCAATGATCTTCGCCTTGCCCCGGGTCTTCCGCCCGACATGGCCCGGCTCATCTACATCAACCCACGCCTGGGCAAGCCCCAAAGTCCTCATGACCAGCCTAAGCCCCAGCGGCTCTATCTCGTTCCAGCAGTGGACCCACAAGTCCCGCCCAAAACGTGTTCAGCCTGCTACGACCCAAGGCTAGCCAGCATCGGCCATACCCAGGTAGGGTCGACATACCACCTGCATCACCATACGTGCATCATATTAGTTACCATTTTGCTAAACTAAATCATAGTCATAAAATGAAAAGAAATCATATGCATCATACCATGGCCTCAGGGTACTCAGTCAACTCACGCCGAAGTGACGTCAGCTGGTAGCTGCTCGGTGCCGCAACTGTGACCGGCCTCCACCGCCGCGCTAAGGGCACGGCTCTCCGGTTCCACTGCCTGGCTCTCCCCATCGGGAAGTAATAATAACTCCATACCTGCATCCATCTTGCATCATTAGCATAAATAATGGCATAACTATAATTACGGTAAAATGCATAAATAAAATGTTTACCTGGAGAAAAGGTGCAAAGCCACTAACTGTCATCTCCCTCTCTATACCCTAAGAGAGATCGGCAATCAAGTAGGCGAGTAGAGCTGCTCCCCATACATAATCCCCCACTCGGTCCAGGTCCGCTAGGATCCCGAGGAAGTGGCAATGGATGCCGTCCCCCTTCGTCCCCAGTAAAAGGCATCCCAGAAAAAAGAAGAGGAACCTCCGGAGGTCCAGATCCGCTAGCTCTTGCTCGCTCGGGTCCTGGGTAAAAGCCACACGGGCGTCTCACTCCAGTCGTGCCAGAAACTCTGCTCTAGTCTCGCTAACCCGCTGGCGCGTGTCAATAAATCCGAGCGCCTCCATGATGTCTACCCGGCCGACTGTCCTGCTGTCTCTGTCGGTCGCGGTCATCTCCAGCCACAATAGCTCGACGGCGCTCTCTCTGTAGTCGGGGTAAGTGACCTCGCTGACGGCCTCTCCGTCCACTCGCAGGCCGGTGATCCGAGCTACATCCCCTAGTGTCAGCGCCATATGCCCCTAGGGCATCAGGAACGCTCGACTCGGCGCATGCCACCGCTCCCTCAGCGCTTGGATAAGGGGAAGGTCGAGCCGGAAGGGCTTAATCCTCAGGAACGCCCCAAACCCCATGGCGTCCACCCGCGCCCTCTGGAAGTCTGGTAACCCGCGGTACACTGCGAGTACCAAGGACCAACTGATCCGGCTCTTCATCACGCCCTGCACACCACAAAGAATAAACATAAAAATCACATCAGTAAAAATAGGGCTGTAATTAATGAACATAATAACAAAAATAAATAAAAAAGACCACAAAATATTTAATTTTTAATTACTTGTTTGAGGCGTCCAAGGACCTGGACGCCTCTATACATTTATCTTATTTTATTTAATTAATTCCGTAAATAACAAAAAAAATACATAAAAAATAATAATAATAATAAACATGGAGGCGTCCACTGGGTTGGACGCCTCAACAGTTAGTCTTCTCTCTCTCTCTCACCTCCCTTCCAACGCCATCTCTCGCCCCCATTTCCCACATGAAATCACACAATAATGCAATAGAGGAGTTCTAAGGCGCTTACCGAGTCATGCTCATCCTCTCCCGCGTCGCCAGGTCCCTCGGGGCCCTCCACGGCTAGTGGGATCATCTCCTCATCCACAGAGCCTCCTCTGCACTATCTCGAGTCCTCCACGGACGACGGGCGAGCCGCTTCTGCTTCTCACCTCCCTGACTCGATCCACCGCGTTCCATGGGCTCAGATTAAAGGAGGGAAGGTCGAATGGGAGGGGAGAAAGTCTTAGGAGAGGAGAGTGGTCGTTGGAATGAACAGGGAAAGAGAAAAGGCCGCGAGGGCGGCCTTTTAAATGAAAATTCAAAATTTTTGACGCGTCCAGGCGCCTGGACGCATCAAAAAAAAATAAATTGGGGCGTCCAGGCGCCTGGACGTGCCCATATTAAAAAATATATATATATATATGGGGCGTTCAGCTATCTGGACGGGCCCATATTTAAAAAAAAAAAAATTTATGCGTCTAGTTATATGGACGCGCCCATATTTAAAAATATATACATATATATTATTGGGGCATCCAGATATCTTGACGGGCCCATATTAAAAAAAATATATAATAATAATAATAATAAAGTAAAACAAGGAGGGAATAATGAAAGGAAATGAGAGCTGAAAATTCAAAGAAAACTTTTGCAAACAATAACTTCACATTTATTCCCTTAAAGCAACAGAGTGGGCTACATCAGGGGTTTAGATGCTTCGGGCCTTAATTTCCCCAGTTCGGTTACATAAGCTCTCCACAGTTCGCGCTCTTCCTCCACATGCACTAATGCCTTTCCCGAAGTGCTTATCTTCCATGATGATTTGATAATCTCACTTCCTTGGCATCCGCTTCCGTACCTGACTCTCTCTTCGTCAGAGGAGCAATATCAGATAATGGTGGGAACAAGTGGCAGGGAAGGCCGATTTGGATGCAGCACCGATGTGCATTGTAAAAAGCAAACTCAGTCGCGCCGATCAGTTAGAGTTCAGCTTCGGGGGAAGACCTCGTGAGGAGTTCGCGCGAAAGTAGGCATGCCGGTGCACAAGTGAAGAAGCTTTGCGTCATGGTCTTGAAGTGGGACCGCCAGTCTTCACTCTTCCTCAGCCACGGGACGTGATTTAATACATTACCACTAAAGCCTAACACGTCGGCTATGTGGTAGAGGGGGCTTTGTTGGAAGATCTTCGAGGCAGTTAGCATCCCCTCGCGGTGATCAAATTTGAAATGAAAATCGATCCAGCAATTCAGGAGAAGTGTGCAACCGAAGGGAAGCTTACCCATACTGGACGCAGTAAGACCACTATAAAGGTAGGCAAGGACGGTGGGTCCCACCCTTCTATTGTTCCAAATCCCGCAAATCACGCTCAGTTGGTCTTCCTCCACTATGTTGTCAGTGTAAGGGAATAAGAGAGCTCCCGCCAAGCAGATTGTGAATCCCCTCATGATTTCCTCCAAGCGGTCATCGTCTAGCGATCCTCTTAGGGTGTCCATGACCCATTCCGTGAGTTTTTGCAGATCGATCCCGTTCTTAGTACGGACGTTTCTAATGGCACCAGGCGGCATGAAGATTCCAAGGACCTCCTCGAAGTCACCCTCTTCAGCATTCACGTAATCTTTATCCTGCCATCACTTTTGAACCTTTTTAACCCGAGTAGGAGTTCTACCTCCTCGAGAAGGATGGTCACCTTGAAAGAAGGGAAGATGAAGGTGTGAGTTTGAGGATGCCAGATCTCCACCAGCGCGCCCATAGCCGCCCAGTCCATACAAATCTTCTCGTAATGTTTGGCGTGAACTAGGAGCCCTGAAGGTGCCACCTCATGATTGGCCCTCATGTCGATGGTAATGTTGGAAGTCAGCTTCGAAAGCCATGGCAGTTTCGAGAATTTTCTCGGACCTGGGAAGAGAGGGTACGGCTGGAAAAGGGAAGAAAACAAAAGAAGGAAGAAGTGAGGGAGAAGTCGTACATGAACTTTGAAATGAGTCAACTCACCATATGCGACCGGATCATCCCACTCAGATGACCTTCAAGGTCGGAGAGTCACCTAAAGTCGCTGCTAGGCCTGCCCCTCTTCACAGGGCCAGAAGACTCTCCTTCCATCCTGGAAATCCCTAGATTCTCCTCTCCTCCTCCTCTTGAGCTTTCAAAGCTCTCCTTGGTGCATTTGGCTGAACTAGTCAAAGGGGGGGTACTTATAGGAAGGGAAGGGGGGTAAAGGCCAAGAGACGTCACATCAATGTCGAGTCGTCATCGTTGACTTCAGCAAAAGGTTTTTGTCTTGATCTTCCTTGTACTGTTGTGCAACTCTGCTGCTTTTAATCATGTTGATCAGTGCAGGTTTCACTAATGGACGGCACCGTCCCATCATGTGCCACCATCCGGTAACTAGTCCCACCATGTCATGCATTGTATTATATGATATTTATGCTATTAGAACATGTCAAGGACCTTACGACCCGAACGGATCTGGAATTTGAGTTCCCCTTCAACAAAAATAATGATAATTTCAGAGGAATTTGGGTTGTACGGATAGGTCGTTATGTTGCGAAAGTAAGGGGACGATGGCTCCATTCGATGAGTTGGTGCGTGGATAAATGGGCCCCGACTCAGTATCAGCTCACCGGATCGGTATCCTAACCCATTCTTAACAACTTGACAATATTATCCTTGGCTATTTTCTATTTTAATTTGTTTAAGTTTTCCTTTAAACCCAGCATGCATTCATGTAGGACTTTTTGATTCCATTGAGGAAGATCATTCAAAGTAATTCGATTGTGAAGACCACTGTGTTGGGACGGTGCGATGGATACAGAGGGGGGGTGAATGTATCCCCTTCAAAAATATTACCCAAATTAAAACAGTAAGCCTGCTGCTAGACTCAGTTGTGGAATAAAAGCTATAGAGCTCAAATAAACAATTGATCAAACAGTTGAACTGCTAACGATAGGTACCTTATCAAGACTAAGCCGAAGATAGAACTATGCAAACCTGACTCACTTCACAAAACACATAATGCGCAAGTTCACTTCAGATAGAAAAGAATGCTCAGACAACCTGTGAAGTAGGTAGAAGACAAGGAGCAAACCCACAAGGCAAACCACGGCAAAGATGATTTTTTAGGTGGTTCGGTCCACAGACCTACGTCCACCCCTCACTCCAAACCTGAGTGGGGCTTCCACTAGCACAAGCTAGACCCGTAGACTCAGTCTGCAACAAGTGCTGCCTAACAGCTTTACCAGGGGAACAACCTCCCCTCTTCCTCCAACTCGGAGGGCAACCCTAGTGACACCCAGTCATTAGAAACCATAGACTAGCGTCTCTCTTCCTCCACCCAGGAGGGAGCCCACAAGCGACACCCAGCCGCTTGCAAACCAGAGGTCACAGACCTCTCTTCCTCCAGACCAGGAGGGAACCCACAGGTAGCAACCACTACCTGCAAACCCGGAGTCCAAGACTCCCTTCCTCTAAGACCAGAGGGAACCCCGATCTCAAACCAGAGAATTAGAAAGAAACACAAGCCAAGTGTAAAAGAAAAGAAAACAAGAAACGAAAATTACAGCAATCAGAAAGATGGAAATGAAACTCGAAACTGTAGCTCTCTCTTGGAGCAATGTAGCTTGGATTTGATCTAGAGGCTACTGATCTTCTTCTTCTTCTGCTGATCTCTCACTCTCTTTTTCTTTCTCTTCTTCTTCTTTCACTCTCGATCTCACTCTCGATCACAATCTCTTTTTCTTTTTCTTCTTCTACTTTCAGCTTCTCTGCTGCTACTCTCTCCTTTTTCTTCTTCTGCTTTTTTGCTCTCTGCCTCTACTACGATCACTCTTCCTTGATCTGTCTTCTTCTGGTGGAAGAAGCTCCATATTTATACCAGCAGCAGCTAGGGCGTGTGTAGGGCTTGTGCCCTCTTTGTCCTCAGATCACGTGCCAGGTGCCAACCTCGGATCACGTGCCAGTCTTAATTCCCTCGTCCAGCAGTTCTGTCAGATAATCAGTCGAAGATAATATCAGCTAAAGTCAGTAAAACCCTGTACAGGCTTCATTCATGCAAGCAAGGTAGTGCATGACTGTACAGAGTTGGTCGAGTGAAGTAATGGACGACTGTACAGACTTGTTGAGCCAATGCATGAACAAACGATGCAATGTATAGAGTTGATGGCGTGAAGTTCTGAATGCATATGAGAAAGTATATACATAGGCGATGAGTGCTCAGACAAGCCACCAAGCGAGTGTACACACTTTGTATGATGCCCAGCTAATGCATGTACAGACTTTATGTGATGCCATCCGAAGCATGTATAGACTTAGAATGCATGGAAGGGATTGTACAGACTTTGTCTGCGTGTAAAGACTTTGTATGCCTTCATGAGACCTCAATGTACATACTTGAGGGATGCATGAACATAACAGAAAGGAATGTGCAGACTTTTGTGTGCGAAACAGTGTGTAGACTTAGTGTATGCGTGCATGCAAAATGATGTACAGACTTTGCTGTGCCTGCAGCAGATGACACTAGTCTACAGACTTACTAAGCTTTCACTAAGTCTGTATAGACTTGATCATGCAGACGACAATGTGTAGACTTGATGCACGAACTGTGCACATGAACACGGATGTACAGACTTTAGTGAATGCCTTCTATGCAAACGATGTACAGACTTTGAGAGCAATGCAGGCTGTACAGACTTGACGAGCATGAACAATGTGGCGATGTATAGACTTAGCCACCAATGAACAGACTTTGTATATATGAGACACTGTACAGGCTTTCAGCAATGTATAGACGTTAGTTAACGAATAGATGCATGAACTATGCACATGCATGAAGAGTGTACAGACTTGCATGAGACGCTAAGTAAGACGGTGGATGTACAGACTTGGGCTGTACAGACATGCTGTGTGTAATGCATGCGAATTTATAGACTTGTATGAGACAACATGAGACGCTCAGACATGAAGCACTATGAGACGCACAAAGAGACGATGGAGTGTATAGACTTTGATAAACAAATGTATAGACTTGATAAATGCGTGAGACGCTGAATGAGTTGGTCGGATGTACAGACCTTGAACGTGTGTGTGCTGGACAATGTAGACGATGCATGAGACGATGCATGCAGAAGGGGTGTACAGACTTGGTCTTACAATGTGTAGACTTGGCCAACTATCAACTGACGGATGTATGAACTTTAAGTGTGCATATACCAAGACCATGTACAGACTTGAAGAAGTCATGTGCAGTGATGTATGGACTTAGTATGAAATATGCAGACGATGCACAGCCATTGGAAATGAGTGTATAGACTTTGCTAGCGCCAGGCCAATGTACAGACTCGGCGAGCGCCAGGCCGATGTACAGACTTGGCGTTATGAGGCATGCAGGCTGTATAGACTTGCGATGCCATGAAGACAATGTACAGACTTGTGCAGCTAGCCGTTGTATAGACTTGGCGTTATGAGGCATGCAAGCTGTATAGACTTGCGATGCCATGAAGACAATGTATAGACTTGTGCAGCTAGCCGTTGTATAGACTTGGCGTTATGAGGCATGCAGGCTGTATAGACTTGCTGGTGTGAACGATGTATAGACTTCAAATCAAAGGATGCATGATGTACAGACTTAATGAATGTGCAGACTTGTCAGCGAGATGCACAATGTATAGACTTGATGCAATCCATGAACAAGAAGATGATGTACAACCAAGCCTCATGAATGTATAGACTTGTTAAAGTATGAAGCACATGATGCAACAATACAATTTATGCATATCAGCTAAAACATCATCAAGGCATAAGGCATACAGGTCTGAGAGTAGATAGAGCATTACCTGATCTGAGCATGCACTGAACTTACCTATCACTGGTTGACTTTTGACTTTGGTGACTTCATGACCTTTGAGCCATCCTTAAAAGCTGTTTTGTCAGTTTATATCATCAAGGATGTAAACATAATGAGGCATAATATTTGCCATCATCAAAACTCCAGAACCAGAGGGGACACAACAATCTCCCCCTTTTTGATGATGGCAATATTATGAGTCATTGCAATAGATTCATCATGATGAATAGGAAATACCATATGACAGTTCATGAACATGCACCACAGAATAGCTTAGTCAAGAATGAGCATGTAAAACACCATGTGATGCACCTGTTGATTTGATGCAAATGATGACTCACAAAAGTTCTCCCCCTTTGACAACATCAAAAAGAATGGAATGATCATTGACTGTGGAAGGAGATGATATACGAGCTATTATGCAATGCTGAGTTACAGTCATCAAAAACTCCCCTTGACAAGATACTCTCCTGAATGAACATTGAACTACAGGGACATGCAAAAATTCTCCCCCTTAGATGTATAGTGATTGGAATGAAGCACAAGACAAAAAGAAGTCAACAAGATGCTTAACCATATCAAGCAAGCAATTTTCAGATGATGGAATTTAAACAATGTTCAGAACTGACCTGAAGAGCAGGATCATGAGGATCATAGTAAGCATTCAGAATGAAAGAGAAAGGTTTTCAAAGGGATATCAATTTCATAAATCTGATTAAACAGGTATTTCAGACTCTTCTATTATAGATATTTATGAATGATCTTCATTGACAAGTCAGATCAGAATATCATGTATGCAAGGCTTGTTCATTAGCATTCTGTACTCATATCTGAAATCAGTTTTAATAAAAATGAACCTTGCTTTCATATTGAAAGTCTTGTTTAACCTTCTTCTTTCTTACTCACTCAATTTCAAAGATTCCTTCAAGAACTACAATCAATAGTATTGAAGTTAAACACATAAGAAAACATTTGTTTCTGTAAAGGGGTTCCAATAGAATATTTCATTTGCACACATTTTCAAATGATACACTAGATCAGCAACAATTATCATAACAATCTTCGTGAGCACTTGAGTTTAGTACACCCTTGTAACTAGAGGATACACGTTGTTTAGACGCCAGTATCCCTAAGCACTTGGAAGGACTAACAGTCATGCTTCATAAGAACAGAGATTACATTTACACTTCATGACACACTACAAATCATTTCTTTGATGAGTGAGATGTATTTCTCAGTGTGCATGCCATTGCTCTGCCAGATTATCAATCATTCTTAAACAGAGTTGACTATGGCACCTCATGACACAGTCCTTTGGACATGGTTTCTCAGTGGCCAAAGTCATTACTCTGATAAGGTTTACCCTTAGACATGTTCCATATTCTCAGATGTTTAAAAACAATACTAATTTCATACATATCAATCAAAGAATATCATGATTTCAGAATTTTCAGAATTCAGAAGAGTTTAAAAGACAGCATGAAAATGTTGGTTAAAGTTTATTAAGACTAACTCAGATGTTTTCAAGATATGTTTATAAACAAACACAAAACATACATGAAACTTCAACCGGCTGAAAGTATCAGACATTCATAGTCCTATATAATAGAAGATTCCTCTTTAAGTTGTTTTCAGATTTATGATCAGGATATGCACAGAGAAGTCTTTCTGAATTTTCAGGGAATGCCGAATCATTTCAAGGAACAGCCAATTCAATGGATAGGATGAATGAGAATGGCTGATAACAATTGAAGCAGGAAGCTGAAATGTGTTGCATTACACATTCATCACAGGGATTTAAGCAAGATAGCAGTTCAATCTGAAGATGTGAAGTTCAGTTGATAGAATATGAATAATGCTCCCCCTAAATGTATGCATTAGACATCGTCCAAGCAACAGATTTATTCAATTCAGCCTTTCAGTTTTATGATGTGTAATTAATTTTTAGTCACTTTCAATCAATTCAAATTTCAGTATTCAAGCACCAATTTCAGTTGAACTGTTGCACAGATAACACATCATATTTATTGAGAGATTTTAATGCCAAGTATAGATGCAGTTGAGAAGCTATATGCATGAAATTTTGATTAACAAATCAAACATGATTATGCAGCTATCTAAACAATGTTATCAAACACTTAAATGTCTACCAGCAGAGGTGGATTTTTACCAAACTTTGGATGCCTTGGTTTATTTGACCCCCTCTTATTCCTCATCCCCAAGGCATACCTGCAAAGCACAAATCTCATTTTGTGTTTCTAGGTACCCAAGACTTCTTGGGTCCTACATTGTTAGTAACACCTCTGATTGGTGCTTTCCTCAACTTTTGGGCCTGTTTATCATCATTCGTCATTTAAGCACAATGATTCATGGAGTGCCCAAATATTCCACAGTAGTAGCATGAAGAAACAGATTTTAGGTTCTTTTTATGCACATCATTATGAACATGAATTTTATGTGCATTGGCATGGAAATTTCTGTTACTTGCATGAAATTTTGGTTTACCATTACCTGCCCACCAGCATTCCAAAGCTCGGTGGCCAAGTTTTCCACATTCAAAGCATGCAAGAATCTTTTCTTTAAAAACAGATTTATTCCTACCAAAATCATTTCTATTTGCAGGGAATTTAGCATGTTTGAAATTCACATTCCTACCCTGGTTATGCCAACAGTCCTTGACTGTATGGCCATATTTTCCACAATGAGAGTAGATAGAGAAGGTTTTTCTATGAGAACCTAACCAGCATTGTGCAGCAACATGTCCTTTTTTTTTACAATGATAACAATGAATTTTCTTTTCCCTAAAGACATGCTTTCTACCCTGATTGTTTTGTACAGCAGCTAGGTCATCCTTTTCCATCAAATTACACTCATGCATCAGATGTCCAAACTTGTGACAGTAATGACAAATCATTTTCTTTTTAGATGCATGTGAGTGTGTGGGTGAAACATGCAAAGTGGGGACATGAACATGTTGGTTCTTTTCTTTTTATTTTTCTGTTGTTTTCTTTTGAGCAGATAACTGAGAACCAGGAAGGTTCTGAGGGCTGTGAGAAGTTGAGTTGGAAACAAAGGAAGTTTAAACTTTATTTTTAAAACTCTTCTTGTTTGAAGGGTTATTAGCCCAACCCTTCATTCTGAAAATTAACCTTTGTTCCTAGAATCTTATCCAGATTATCTTTTCCGTCCACAAATTTTGACAAAGAATTATTCAAATCCCCAATTTCATTTTCCAGAGAAACGATGTGTATTTCATAACTGGCAATCTCTTGTTCATTGTAATTTAGACATTCGCTTAGCACCTTGTTTGTAATTTTATATTCCTCAACTTCTTGTTCCAGATTTCTCAATTTTTCAGATTCTTCAATGTAAACAGATTTTCTTTTTTCTTAGAGAAGAAGTTTCTCTGACATAGTAGTGTTCAACTGCTTCAATCCTTCAACCTCTTTGGTTAATTTGTCATTTTTTGATTTCAAATTTTCAATTTCTTCAACAGAGCCTTTATCAATTTTCATTGAGCTCATTTTATTATTCAGCTCTTCCTCTATCTGTTCAAACTCCAAAGTCTTGTTTAACAGTTCTCTGTTTTCGTCCTTTAGGGAAACAATTAACTCCTTCTGCCATTCTAAATTTGAGTGAAGATTTTCATTTATTTCCTTAAGAAGTGGACAATCATTGCAAGCAGATTTACTGGAACATATTGTTTGAGCCTGGAGTTTTTCACATTGTTTCCTAAGGCATTCATTTTCAGATTTTAGAACATCTAATTCAGAGCTAACACATTCAAATTCTTTCAAATCTTTTTGTTGTTTTTAAAGATGTTTCTGCAATTCCATATTTACAGATTTTATGGCATTAAATTTTTCAGCAAACAAATTCTTCTCTTGCTCAAGTTTCTCAAATTTTTCTTCATTTTCTTTAACAGATTCTCTAAGAGAGTCATTTTTAGATTTTAGCCTACTTATTTTAGAGCAAGCACATTCAAGTTCCTTCATCAATTTTTCATTCTGGTTTTTATGCATATGGATATCAGACAAACAGGCATCATGAGATTGCTTCATATTTGAACAATTTTCACATGGAGAACTTGAACTACCCCGATCACTTTTCTTTTTCAAGTTCTTGTATTGTTTTCTTAAATGTTCATGAGGTTCAAGCAACTCAGCATATGCATTCTCCCAATCATCTAAAAAAAAATTCTCGAAGGGATTTACCTTATCATCATCCTCTTCTTCATTTTGGCTGTCACTTTCATTATTTCTGTTAGCCATCATGCTGCTGTCTTCATTAAACCTGTGAGCTAGCTTCAGCTTATCCAGGATGTCTTTAGCAGACCTACAGTCATAGAAGCAAGAGTGTAAGGCCCTGTCAGTATCTGCTTTCATTAGATTCAGAGCTCTTTGATTCTCTTCATGCCTTGATCTGTGACTGTCAGTCCATTTGGACTCTTTCTTTGGTAATCTGTGAGGACTGTGTGAAATTAACTTCCACATATCTGGATTAACTGCATCAACATATTTGCGCAGACTGACAAACCACATATTAATATTAGAGCCGTTGAAAACCGGTGGATCACCCATGGAAACAGATCAGATTAATGCAATAGGAATAATGATGCACCAAGAGCGAGATAGCACCAAGATAGCAGGATCGGATCTGCAGGTCGTTGGACCTTCTATGCAGACACCCGCTCTGATACCAATTGTTGGGACGGTGCGATGGATACGGAGGGGGGGTGAATGTATCCCCTTCAAAAATATTGCCCAAATGTAAGCCTGCTGCTAGACTCAGTTGCGGAATAAAAGCTATAGAGCTCAAATAAACAATTGATCAAATAGTTGAACTGCTAACGATAGGTACCTGATCAAGACTAAGCCGAAGACAGAACTATGCAAACCTGACTCACTTAACAAAACACATAATGCGCAAGTTCACTTCAGATAGAAAAGAATGCTCATACAACCTGTGAAGTAGGTAGAAGATAAGGAGCAAACCCACAAGGCAAACCACGGCACAGATGATTTTTTAGGTTGTTTGGTCCATAGACCTACATCCACCCCTCACTCCAAACCGGAGTGAGGCTTCCACTAGCACAAGCTAGACCCGTAGACTTAGTCTGCAACAAGTGCTGCCTAACAGCTTGACCAGGGGAACAACCTCCCCTCTTCCTCCAACCCGGAGGGTAACCCTAGTGACACCCAGTCACTAGAAACCAGAGACTAGCGTCTCTCTTCCTCCACCCAGGAGGGAACCCACAAGGGACACCCAGCCGCTTGCAAACCAGAGGTCACGGACCTCTCTTCCTCCAGACCAGGAGGGAACCCATAGGTAGCAACCACTACCTACAAACCCAGAGTCCAAGACTCCCTTCCTCTAAGACCGGAGGGAACCCCGATCTCAAACCAGAGAATCGGAAAGAAACACAAGCCAAGTGTAAAAGAAAAGAAAACAAGAAATGAAAATTACAGCAATCAAAAAGCTGGAAATGAAACTTGAAACTGTAGCTCTCTCTTGGAGCAATGTAGCTTGGATTTGATCTAGAGGCTACTGATCTTCTTCTTCTTCTGCTGATCTCTCACTCTCTTTTTCTTTCTCTTCTTCTTCTTTCACTCTCGATCTCACTCTCGATCACAATCTCTTTTTCTTTTTCTTCTTCTGCTTTCAGCCTCTCTACTGCTGCTCTCTCCTTTTTCTTCTTCTGCTTTTTTGCTCTCTGCCTCTGCTACGATCACTCTTCCTTGATCTGTCTTCTTTTGGTGGAAGAAGCTCCATATTTATACCAGCAGCATCTAGGGCGTATGCAGGGCTTGTGCCCTCTTTGTCCTCGAATCACGTGCCAGGTGCCAACCTCGGATCACGTGCCAGTCTTAATTCCCTCATCCAACAGTCCTGTCAAATAATCAGTCGAAGACAATATCAGCTAAAGTCAGTAAAACCCTGTACAGGCTTCATTCATGCAAGCAAGGCAGTGCATGACTGTACAGAGTTGGTCGAGTGAAGCAATGGACGAGTGTACAGACTTGTTGAGACAATGCATGAACAAACGATGCAATGTACAGAGTTGATGGCGTGAAGTTCTGAATGCATATGAGAAAGTATATACATAGGCGATGAGTGCTCAGACAAGCCACCAAGCGAGTGTACACACTTTGTATGATGCCCAGCTAAAGCATGTACAGACTTTATGTGATGCCATCCGAAGCATGTATAGACTTAGAATGCATGGAAGGGATTGTACAGACTTTGTCTGCGTGTAAAGACTCTGTATGCCTTCATGAGACCTCAATGTATAGACTTGAGGGATGCATGAACATAACAGAAAGGAATGTGCAGACTTGTGTGTGCGAACAGTGTGTAGACTTAGTGTATGCGTGCATGCAGAACGATGTACAGACTTTGCTGTGCCTGCAGCAGACGACACCAATGTACAGACTTACTAAGCTTTCGCTAAGTCTGTATAGACTTGATCATGCAGACGACAATGTGTAGACTTGATGCACGAACTGTGCACATGAACACGGATGTACAGACTTTAGTGAATGCCTTCTATGCAAACGCTGTACAGACTTTGAGAGCAATTCAAGCTGTACAGACTTGACGAGCATGAACAATGTGGCGATGTATAGACTTAGCCACCAATGAACAGACTTTGCATATATGAGACACTGTACAGACTTTTAGCAATGTATAGACTTTAGTTAACGAATAGATGCATGAACTATGCACATGCATGAAGAGTGTACAGACTTGCATGAGATGTTGAGTAAGATGGTGGATGTACAGACTTGGGCTGTACAGACTTGCTGTGTGTAATGCATGCGAATGTATAGACCTGTATGAGACAACATGAGACGCTCAGACATGAAGCACTATGAGACGCACAGAGAGATGATGGAGTGTATAGACTTTGATAAACAAATGTATAGACTTGATAAATGCGTGAGACGCTGAATGAGACAGTCGGATGTACAGACCTTGAACGTGTGTGTGCTGGACAATGTAGACGATGCATGCAGAAGGGGTGTACAGACTTGGTCTTACAATGTGTAGACTTGGCCAACTATCAACTAATGGATGTATGAACTTTAAGTGTGCATATGCCAAGACCATGTACAGACTTGAAGAAGTCATGTGCAGTGATGTATGGACTTAGTGTGAAATATGCAGACGATGCACAGCCATTGGAAATGAGTGTATAGACTTTGCCAGCGCCAGGCCGATGTACAGACTCGGCGAGCGCCAGGCCGATGTACAGACTTGGCGTTATGAGGCATGCAGGCTGTATAGACTTGCGATGCCATGAAGACAATGCACAGACTTGTGCAGCTAGCCGTTGTATAGACTTGGCGTTATGAGGCATGCAGGCTGTATAGACTTGCGATGCCATGAAGACAATGTATAGACTTGTGTAGCTAGCCGTTGTGTAGACTTGGCGTTATGAGGCATGCAGGCTGTATAGACTTGCTGGTGTGAACGATGTATAGACTTCAAATCAAATGATGCACGATGTACAGACTTAATGAATGTGCAGACTTGTCAGCGAGATGCACAATGTATAGACTTGATGCAATCCATGAACAAGAAGACGATGTACAGCCAAGCCTCATGAATGTATAGACTTGTTAAAGTATGAAGCACATGATGCAACAATACAATTTATGCATATCAGCTAAAACATCATCAAGGCATAAGGCATATAGGTCTAAGAGTAGACAGAGCATTACCTGATCTGAGCATGCACTAAACTTACCTGTCACTGGTTGACTTTTGACTTTGGTGACTTCATGACCTGTGAGCCATCCTTAAAAGCTGTTCTGTCAGTTTATATCATCAAGGATGTAAACATAATGAGGCATAATATTTGTCATCATCAAAACTCCAGAACCACAGGGGACACAACACACTGTGCTCCAGTTCTTACAAATATGAGATATTCCACTCCGAATGAAACACTGAGCTTCCTTGAGACGGCCCTACGCTGTTCTTTCGAAAGAGACCCTTATTTGGATTGAACCTCAAATATTCATTTACTTTTACTCCATTTGACCCACCTTGGGCGCAGCACTTCCACATTGGCTGGTAACCGCTCCCCAAAGGTGAAACCTGCAGGTTTACGACCCGGGTAGTTCCACACAGAGAAGTTGGTCTCTTTTTCTACTTGTGCCTGAGCGCACATTTTCCCCTTCCTTGTTTGATTTCCGTCCAAGCAATTGTTGAATTCAGAAGACCTTCTTCAAGGTCATCTCCTTGGAAACTCTGAAAACTTTCCAAACCATAATGTTGAAAGCGTGTCTTATCACACCTTGGCATCAACTCTTCAATCCATTCTCACTCCATTCCACTTCACTCTAATGCCATTCCACTACGTGTCACTCACGTGTCACTCCCTTACAAAGCAGACGCCAAGGCGGGGCAGCTGTAGACACGCTATTTCTGACATCATATTCAATAAGTCTCATATTACAACATGACAACCCGTAGTGGCTTTCACATTTCGAATCACTAGAGTGCTTCCTTTTCTTTGGTCTTCTTCCGAGAGTGTGGCACTTCTTCGGAATCTGAGAAAAGCCCCCTCACTCAGGAAAT
Organism: Amorphophallus konjac; assembly: GCA_022559845.1. Lineage (NCBI taxonomy): Eukaryota > Viridiplantae > Streptophyta > Magnoliopsida > Alismatales > Araceae > Amorphophallus > Amorphophallus konjac. The sequence goes on along the minus strand of CM040125.1, from coordinate 163,179,392 downwards.
CACATGGCATGCGGACGACGTCGCTACCAACCAAACGTACCAAAAAAAATCCAAACTCGAAGACGTCTGACGGTTTGATGCCAACAACCTTTCAGGACGAGTCCGGCAGGAGTTATTTGAGGCGTCCACTTGCCTGGACGCCTCAATCAATAAATAAAAATAAATAAATAATAATAATAATAATAATAATAAATATATATAATGCTTGAGGCGTCCAAGAGACTGGACGCCCCAATAATCCAGGTCTGGAGAAGCCCGATCCGCCGTCTGATTTGACGTTGTGCAAAAATCCAAAACTTGACGACGTCCTGTTAGTTGGGCGCGCCCACTCATGAGTCATGGGTGCACCTCAAAACCACTCGCTTTACCCACTATCTACGGCTTTCGGCGGTAATTCGGTGGGCGAAAATGGGCGCGTCCAGGGCTCCGGACGCCTTATCATTGAGGCGTCCAAGAGCCTGGACTCCTCAATGAATATATTAAGATAAAAAATAAAAAAATATATTTATTGAGGCATCCAGGCTTCTGGACGCCTCAACAGTGAGGCATCCAAGAGACTGGACGCCCCAATCAGCTTTCCTTCTATAAATAGGGGACCCCCTCCCTCAAAGAGAAGGGGCTTCAGATCTGACAGAGGAAGGAGAGACTCTGTCGGATCCCGTTTCTAACCCGTGGGTCTTTTGTAGGGGGAGGTTCTGTCGGCTTCTCGGGTGCCCGCGCTCGCGAGAGGAAGGCTAGCTCCATCCGTTCTGCTTCCACGTCGTCCCCACGCTGTCGAAGCTCCGCCGGATCCCGCCATCGGCACCTTCAATAAGCCATTCTCTCCCCTTCTCTTTTGTTATTTCTATCGCATGCATCATCCCATCATCCGTCATCTCTTTTCATAAGGGAGATCCATTTTTATGCACGTTTGCACGATCCCCCATTCATCATAGCATTTTCTCCTACTCGTGTCTGAGAGGGGTTTAAAAATAACACCAACCAGGTGTGTGTCTTGCCACGATTTCATTATTCATCATCAAGGGACTAATACTACACTGCCATCTTTTCTGATCCACCTGTTATTTATCTCTTTTTTCTTTTGCAAGGCTAACCAAGGAAAGCCCTCTCCATCGGTCGGCTGAAGGGAGAGTGATGGAATCGTCGATTCAAGATTCAAAGTTCGAGGTTGAATTTGAAGGGATTGACAAGCGGCTTCAACAAAACGATCAAATAGATGTTTTTTTTATAATTGGGCCACATGTATGAGCTTAATGGGTCATGTTTTATGTTTGTAGTAATTATGTCCACAAAAATCATGTCAGAGTCTTTTTTTTGTCTTTTAGTCTTCCCAAGAGAGTGTCTTCCCAAGAAAGTTATGATGAGTAGGTGTTAGGTGAGTTGTCTTTTGATTTTCTTTATAGAGTCTATAAAAGGGGTCATGTAGTCTTTCTTTAGAACAATGAAGTGATTAGAATTTTTGGAAACATATCCCAAGTGAGGTGAGAAGCCTTTCGTGCTCTTCTCCGAGAAGGAGATGAGGTGAGAAGCCTCCCCCCCGGTTGAGATGCCCGGATAACCACCGTCCACCTCCTTCCCACCATCTTCCCTCTCACCACTCTCCCCTTCCCCACCATTGCATGCCCCTGCCCATTTCTCTTTCCCACAGCCACTCCCACAAACGTCTTAGGTTGGAAACATGGGTGCATTGTCTCCGTGATAGAGACGGGTGAGAAGCCCCACCCACGTCCTCCTACCCCGGTACCATCGTTGCCCTCTCTCCAGCCACCGCCGGCCCTGTATCAATCTCCCACCTTCCTTCTTGCCGTCCGCCTCCTTCATCCCGTCGCAATGCACCATGCCAGATGTAAGGACCCAGCCCCCCCTCTCTGTTCTCCCACCCAGTCACCCTCCCACCATGCCCCACAACCCCCCCCCCCTCCATACCAGCATGCACCATCCCACCACAAGTAAAACGTCTCCTGCCTTTCCCTAGCCCCACCCCCCCACCCCCCCACTTCTCCAACTCCCACCTGCAAATGCGAACAGGGCCACCGGCCCCCCTGTTCCGCCATCACCACCTGCGGACAGCCACCCCAGCCCCCCCGCTCCACCACCTGCTGACAGCCAGCCCGGCCCTCCCTTACTACTCCCTTTATTCCCCTGCCCACACCGCCCCGCTCCACAGCATCGAGCCCACTGCCGCCATCACCTTGCGACCACACACCACCGAGCCGGCCACTCTACGTCACCGGCCGCATCTGTACTGCCATCATCAGACCCTGCCGAGCTCGCCAACAACCACCCAACGCCACCTTCTGCACCTCCGAGGCCGCTGCGATGGTCACCACCGGCCATCCGTCAACTGCCATGAGGTCGTCGTCTCGAGCGATGTCCCCTCCGATCATGGCGAGCATGGCAACTGGCCATGCATCCTGGCTTCCGAGCACGACGCTGGCACCCCCACCGAACACGTCGGTTTGAGCCGCATGGGCGTGCATCTCCGCCTCCCTCCGATCTAGGCCATTAGCGGATGTTCCCTCTCCCTCTTACAACAGCCCTGCAATGCTCCCTCAATGTTCCCTCTCCCTCTTAGACAAGCTGCCCACCACATGCTCCCTCACCCTCTCCCTCATCTTACAACATCCTACAACTCCACACCCTGCCCTACGGTTGCCCCAGATATGAAAAAGAATGCAGATAAATCTGAAAACAAGGTATTGCATACTACCCCTCCATTCCTCATGTCCTCTCCCTTTCCTGCTCTCATAGCAACCGAGCTATAACTACCATCCCTCCTCCACTCCTCTCCACCCCCTACCCTTTACAACCCTTAAACATCAGAGAAAGCTCAGCACAGACGTCCACTGAGAATGGGCTCAGAACAGAGCACCGTTTGGTGCAACTGTCCCATCTAGGGGAAGGATGGGTCGACCCCCTAGCCCCCCCCTCTCTCTCTCTCTCTCTCTCGTGAAGATATGTGGAGAAAAAAAAAGGAAGGTGATAAAAAAAAAGAGAAGTTATCTCTGGTGAAGAGAAAAAAAAAGATTGGTGAAAAAAAGAAAGATACAAAAAAGGTTGATATTTTTAGAAAAAAATAACGAGAGAAAAAGGAAATTAAAAAAAAGAAAAAAATGAAAAAGAGGAATAAAGAAAATTTCAGACTCGGGTTTTTTTTTTGTATCACATCAAATGGTATCAGAGATTAGGGAATTGAGATGTTTCATTAGACCGGGATCCTAAGCTACGAGATTCGAGGTCGAACCTCTTCCAAGCGAAGGAGTTTGATGGAATCGTCGATTCAAGATTCAAAGTTCGAGGTTGAATTTGAAGGGATTGACAAGCAACTTCAACAAAATGATCAAATAGATGTTTTTTTATAATTGGGCCACATGTATGAGCTTAATGGGTCATGTTTTATGTTTGTAGTAATTATGTCCACAAAAATCATGTAAGAGTCTTTTTTTTTTGTCTTTTAGTCTTCCCAAGAGAGTGTCTTCCCAAGAACGTTATGATGAGTAGGTGTTAGGTGAGTTGTCTTTTGATTTTCTTTATAGAGTCTATAAAAGGGGTCATGTAGTCTTTCTTTAGAACAATGAAGTGATTAGAATTTTTGGAAACATATCCCAAGTGAGGTGAGAAGCCTTTTGTGCTCTTCTCCGAGAAGGAGATGAGGTGAGAAGCCTTCCCCCCTGGTTGAGATGCCCGGATAACCACCGTCCACCTCCTTCCCACCATCTTCTTTCTCACCACTCTCCCCTTCCCCACCATTGCATGCCCCTACCCATTTCTCTTTCCCACAGCCACTCCCACAATAGTCTTAGGTTGGAAACATGGGTGCATTATCTCCGTGACAGAGACGGGTGAGAAGCCCCACCCACGTCCTCCTACCCCGGTACCATCGTTGCCCTCTCTCCAGCCACCGCCGACCCTGCAGCCATCTCCCACCTTCCTTCTTGCCGTCCGCCTCCTTCATCCCGTCGCCATGCACCATGCCAGATGTGAGGACCCAGCCCCCCCACTCTGTTCTCCCACCCAGTCACCCTCCCACCATGCCCCACAACCCCCCCCCTCCATACCAGCATGCACCATCCCACCACAAGTAAAACGTCTCCTGCCTTTCCCTGGCCCCACCCCCCCACTTCTCCAACTCCCACCTGCAAACGCGAACAGGGCCATCGGCCCCCCTGTTCCACCATCACCACCTGCGGACAGCCACCCCAGCCCCCCCGCTCCACCACCTGCGGACAGCCACCCCGGCCCTCCCTTACTACTCCCTTTATTCCCCTGCCCACACCGCCCCACTCTACAGCATCGAGCCCACTACCGCCATCACCTTGCGACCACACAACACCGAGCCGGCCACTCTACGTCACCGGCCGCATTAGCACTGCCATCGTCGGACCCTGCCGAGCTCGCCAACAACCACCCAGCGCCACCTTCTGCACCTCCGAGGCCGCTGTGATGGTCACCACCGGCCACCCGTCAACTGCCATGAGGTCGTCATCTCGAGCGCTGTCCCCTCCGAGCATTGCGAGCACGGCAACCGGCCATGCATCCTGGCTTCCGACCAAGACGCTGGCACCCCCACCGAACACGTCGGTTTGAGCCGCATGGGCGTGCATCTCCGCCTCCCTCCGATCTAGGCCATTAGCGGATGTTCCCTCTCCCTCTTACAACAGCCCTGCAATGCTCCCTCAATGTTCCCTCTCCCTCTTAGACAAGCTGCCCACCACATGCTCCCTCACCCTCTCCCTCATCTTACAACATCCTACAACTCCACACCCTGCCCTACGGTTGCCCCAGATATGAAAAAAAATGCAGATAAATCTGAAAACAAGGTATTGCATACTACCCCTCCATTCCCCATGTCCTCTCCCTTTCCTGCTCTCATAGCAACCGAGCTATAACTACCATCCCTCCTCCACTCCTCTCCACCCCCTACCCTTTACAACCCTTAAACATCAGAGAAAGCTCAGCACAGACGTCCACTGAGAATGGGCTTAGAACAGAGCACCGTTTGGTGCAACTGTCCCATCCAGGGGAAGGATGGGTCGACCCCCTAGCCCTCTCTCTCTCTCTCTCTCTCTCTCGTGAAGATATGTGGAGAAAAAAAAAGGAAGGTGATAAAAAAAAAGAGAAGTTATCTCTGGTGAAGAGAAAAAAAAGATTGGTGAAAAAAAGAAAGATACAAAAAAGGTTGATATTTTTAGAAAAAAATAACGAGAGAAAAAGGAAATTAAAAAAAAGAAAAAAATGAAAAAGAGGAATAAAGAAAATTTCAGACTCGGGGTTTTTTTTTGTATCACATCAAATGGTATCAGAGATTAGGGAATCGAGATGTTTCATCAGACCGGGATCCTGAGCTACGAGATTCGAGGTCGAACCTCTTCCAAGCGAAGGAGTTTGATGGAATCGTCGATTCAAGATTCAAAGTTCGAGGTTGAATTTGAAGGGATTGACAAGCGACTTCAACAAAATGATCAAATAGATGTTTTTTTTTATAATTGGGCCACATGTATGAGCTTAATGGGTCATGTTTTATGTTTGTAGTAATTATGTCCACAAAAATCATGTAAGAGTCTTTTTTTTTGTCTTTTAGTCTTCCCAAGAGAGTGTCTTCCCAAGAACGTTATGATGAGTAGGTGTTAGGTGAGTTGTCTTTTGATTTTCTTTATAGAGTCTATAAAAGGGGTCATGTAGTCTTTCTTTAGAATAATGAAGTGATTAGAATTTTTGGAAACATATCCCAAGTGAGGTGAGAAGCCTTTTGTGCTCTTCTCCGAGAAGGAGATGAGGTGAGAAGCCTTCCCCCCCGGTTGAGATGCCCGGATAACCACCGTCCACCTCCTTCCCACCATCTTCTTTCTCACCACTCTCCCCTTCCCCACCATTGCATGCCCCTACCCATTTCTCTTTCCCACAACCACTCCCACAATGGTCTTAGGTTGGAAACATGGGTGCATTATCTCCGTGACAGAGACGGGTGAGAAGCCCCACCCACGTCCTCCTACCCCGGTACGATCGTTGCCCTCTCTCCAGCCACCGCCGACCCTGTAGCCATCTCCCACCTTCCTTCTTGCCGTCCGCCTCCTTCATCCCGTCGCCATGCACCATGCCAGATGTGAGGACCCAGCCCCCCCACTCTGTTCTCCCACCCAGTCACCCTCCCACCATGCCCCACAACCCCCCCTCCATACCAGCATGCACCATCCCACCACAAGTAAAATGTCTCCTGCCTTTCCCTGGCCCCACCCCCCCACTTCTCCAACTCCCACCTGCAAACACGAACAGGGCCATCGGCCCCCCTGTTCCACCATCACCACCTGCGGACAGCCACCCCAGCCCCCCCGCTCCACCAACTGCGGACAGCCCCCCCGCTCCACCACCTGCGGACAGCCACCCCGGCCCTCCCTTACTACTCCCTTTATTCCCCTGCCCACACCGCCCCACTCTATAGCATCGAGCCCACTGCCGCCATCACCTTGCGACCACACAACACCGAGCCGGCCACTCTACGTCACCGGCCGCATCTGCATTGCCATCGTCGGACCGTGCCGAGCTCGCCAACAACCACCCAGCGCCACCTTCTGCACCTCCGAGGCCGCTGTGATGGTCACCACCGGCCACCCGTCAACTGCCATGAGGTCGTCATCTCGAGCGCTGTCCCCTCCGAGCATTGCGAACACGACAACCGTCCATGCATCCTGGCTTCCGAGCACGACACTGGCACCCCCACCGAACACGTCGGTTTGAGCCGCATGGGCGTGCATCTCAGCCTCCCTCCGATCTAGGCCATTAGCGGATGTTCCCTCTCCCTCTTACAACAGCCCTGCTATGCTCCCTCAATGTTCCCTCTCCCTCTTAGACAAGCTGCCCACCACATGCTCCCTCACCCTCTCCCTCATCTTACAACATCCTACAACTCCACACCCTGCCCTACGGTTGCCCCAGATATGAAAAAAATTACAGATAAATCTGAAAACAAGGTATTGCATACTACCCCTCCATTCCCCATGTCCTCTCCCTTTCCTGCTCTCATAGCAACCGAGCTATAACTACCATCCCTCCTCCACTCCTCTCCACCCCCTACCCTTTACAACCCTTAAACATCAGAGAAAGCTCAGCACAGATGTCTCGCCCCGAGCGCGGAAGATACCCGGAGATGCGCGACGTGTCTATATCAATCATGTCAATCAGAGTGGTCATGTATTCGACACAAAGACAGAGATGCGCAAAATAGCAAGATAACCCAATCCTTTATTTCATAATGGATAGACTATTACAAATCCAATACTCTGTTTAACAAAAAGGAAAAGAATACATATTTGACTCAAGAAACTATGGAAAAGACTAGACGACACTTGTAGAAGCTCTATCACTTTCACTCTTGACCATTCCCATCCGATTGACTTCCATCGTCGTCGGACTTACCTGAAAAGTAAAAAGGGACAAACGGAATGAGCGAACGCTCAGTAGGAAATTATATCTCAAGTACTAGCAAGGGGTTTAAGTAATTACATTTTCATGAATGCAATAAGGCTATGCATGCTCGCATGAAACGACAAGATAGAGAGAATGTAATATCAAGGAAATAAGATGAACTTATCATGAACTTTCAACAAGATACAAGTTATTCAAGATATTCAAGCAAGCACGTTTAACAAGTCATGTCAAGAACTTTGGCTATCATGTATCAAGCAAGTAAATTACCCTTTTTCGGGCCACGCATTTCATGTAAAGTCAAGTACGATTCAAGTACAAGATGTGTGTGGAATGTCCAATCAAGCAAGTCAAGTACTCGGTATAATGCCAGATACCTTATCATTTTAACTCCCATGGGCACAAGTACTTTCGGGTGCTCCTCCCAGGACCAGATCGGGCCCTATATGCGCAGGCATTTATCATGTGTTTTGACATCCACTCTTGTTTATAGCCATCATAGAATTTCAATAATCAAGCTTGTAGACACGTACGACAACTTTGATAGAATAGAGTCCAAAATATGACAAAGGACATAGAATGGCGATAATAACGGTATAATCACGATATCGATAAAACTAGGTAGAATATGGTTCCCTTAACTTAGGTACCATGACAAATCAATATGGACATTCTTTATATAGAATTGAGGTCCACATGAACAGTATATCAAAGTAAGATACCCTCATTCTTATCATAGAATTGGGGTTTACAAGAACGACATGATATGGCATGATATCATCATCCCATTAAGAATTTCTTATGATATACTCTTTGTACAATCATAAGGGCCGGTATACCATGTTTCTTTAGAGTGACATGGCATCAATAGTGTAATGGGTTTTTAGGGTACAACCAGCTCAGTCGGCCTTGAGGGAATCCAAGGCTACGAGGAGTCTTACGGAGGTCTCTATGACTAACTCGCTAGTCCAAAGGAACGGAATGTCCAATGCAGAGCTTGTATGTCAATGAGAATTGAGTGTGATCGATAAAACACCGTGAAAAGTGGGACTATACTCACGGAGTGGAGAATAGTGCCGATATATATATATATATGTATAATATATAAACCATCGGTTAGCAATTCAGAGGAAAAATCAGTTTATAGTAAAATAACGACTTAGGTCAAGTCGTTTCTCAAGTAATTAACGCCTAACAGAAGGGCGTTTACATATGGTCCGTTTTACAGAATTTTCAATAATTCAATAATTTATCTAAAACGCGCCTTCGGAAGGGGCGTTTCTTCAGAAGTTGACGACTACTATAGCAGGCGTCTTTTTATTTACAATATTTTTCAGAATTTATTTATTTTCAGAAATAATCAAAAACGCGCCCTTGGTAGGGGCGTTAATCATTAAGTTCTTATTTTCACAGAATATATATTCCAGGATTTTAACAGATACGCGCCCTAGTAAGGGGCGTTTCTTTTTAATTCACGCCCTGTGATGGGACGTTACCACAGGGAAAACGACCTAGCTAGTCCAGGTCGTGAATTCAAGAAATATCAGGAATTTACATGTTCAGCAAGATTTGCACGATAATCAAGGATAACAATCATATAGTCATGACAGGAAAATTGGCAGGAATTCAAATGCAGTATATCAGATTTGATGTTTCATGTTTATTGGCTTTTAACCGTTAACAATTATTGATTTGATTTCATGTAATTGCATGGATAATCAGTTCTTAAGATTTACATGAAATTAACGCCTGTGTACAGGGCGTCAAATATGAAATTGACGACCTGGGAAGGGTCGTGACTTGCAAAGTAGCGCCCTAGTCTGGGGCGTGTATTTCATAGTCACGCCCTTAGTAAGGACGTTTCTTTCAAGAAATTAACAGAAAGTCGTTCAGAAACTATAGTAAACCAAACCATGTATATGCATGATAATTATTGTACTGTATCAATTTAGTTTGGGCTACAGTGACTTGAGAAAATCCTACCTTTAATGGTTGATTTGATTTAATCGAAGGGACGAAGAATCCCGCTGGTAGCAGTAAGAAGAGAAGGTGATTGTGTTTGATGAGGATGATGAAGATATTGATCTTCTGTCTTCAGGAACTTCACCCAACAATCGATCTGTAAGAAAAAGAAAAGAAGATGAGGAAGATGGGGACATAACCGTAGTTAGGAAAAGTTTTAGAAGAACCTTACCTATGTTCTTCACAGCGTGTGCTCTCTCTTCAACCTGTAAGAAGAGAAGGAGATGAAGAACGTTAGTTCTTCATACACTAGAAACAGAAAGAAAGGAATAAGAAGAACAGTTCTGTTCTTCACTTACTGTCGCAGAGGCTTGAATCAAATAGGTTTAGGGTTTGTTCGATCAAGACTATTTATAGGATTTTGGACGTCCTGTTAGGGTTAGTGTTCTAGTGGAAGTAATACTTCTATGATAGAGTTATTACCACGTTTAAACTCTTTCTAATGCTTATCACTTACCCTGGATAAGTTCTGGGTTCGAACGGTTCACGAACTGAATTAACGCCTTAGGTAAGGGCGTCGATTCTTTAATTAACGACCTAGTTCAGGTCGTTTCTTAAGAAACGTCTTGGATAAGGGCGTTCCTTGTTTTTGAAACACGCCCCATATATGGGCGTTTCTCTTACTTGCCTATTTGGTCGTGAGAGTTGACGACCGCACGTGTGGGCGTCCTTTCTTTAGTCACGCCTTTGATAGAGGCGTTTCTTTTTGAATTAACGCCCTAATAAGAGGCGTTATTTTAACTTTGTTTTACTTCGTCTAATTAATCCTATTCTCATTATCTGTATTACTACTGTAATATATATATGTTTTAATTTATTTCAAATATTCATTTATCAGGGTTGCTACACCCTCCCCCACTTAAAAAGAATTTGGTCCCCAAATTCAATATATATATAATTATACATGTGGAGATCGTAGAACATATACCTCTTAGAATAACTCGGGAAATCGTTTCTTCATAGATTCTTCGGTCTCCCATGTCGCTTCGCGTTCGGGATTCTTATTCCATTGCACCTTGAGCATGGGAATAACCTTATTCCTTAGAGCTCGTATTTCTCGATCCAAGATCTTCATAGGCTTCTGTTCATACGTGAGATCTTTCTGGATCACCAGATCTCCATGTTCAATAATATGAGATGGATCGTGCACGTACTTCTTCAACATGGATATGTGAAATACATTATGTACCTCGGACAATTGAGGAGGTAATGCGATGCGATAAGCAACCTCGCCAACTCTTTCGAGTATCTCAAATGGTCCGATGAATCTTGGCGTAAGCTTGCCCTTAACACCAAATCTTCGTATGCCACGTCCAGGCGATATCTTGAGAAATACATGATCTCCGATTTGGAATTCAAGATCTCTTCTTCTTGTATCTGCATAAGTCTTTTGTCTGGTCTGAGCAACTTGTAATCTTTCCCTGATTACTTGTATCTTCTCGGTTGTATCCCTTACCATGTCTGGACCTAATAGTTGTCTCTCTCCAACTTCGTTCCAACATATGGGAGATCGGCAACTCCTTCCGTATAAGGCTTCGAAAGGTGCCATTTGGATACTAGCTTGGTAGCTATTATTATATGCAAACTCAACTAAAGGTAAGTGATCATGCCAGCTTCCTCCAAAGTCAATAATGCATGCTCTCAGCATATCTTCAACAACTTGATTAGTTCGCTCGGTCTGACCATCCGTTTGTGGGTGAAAAGCAGTACTAAAGTTGAGCCTTGTCCCCAACGAATGTTGTAATCCCTTCCAAAAATGAGAAGTAAAACGGGGATCTCTATCAGACACGATTGAGACAGGAATTCCATGTATCCTGACTATTTCTTTGATGTATAGTGCAGCTAGCACATCAATTGACCATCGGCTTTTGATTGGCAAGAAATGTGCCGATTTAGTCAATCGGTCAATGATAACCCAGATTCCATCATGTCCTCCTTTAGATTTAGACAAACCCATGATGAAGTCCATACCAATATCCTCCCATTTCCACTTAGGAATATCTAGAGGATGTAGTTTTCCCGCAGGCTTTTGGTGTTCCGCCTTGACCTGTTGGCATGTGAGACAGCGTGATACATAGTCCGCTATTTCTCTTTTCATATTAGGCCACCAAAAGTTCCTCTTTACATCTTGGTACATTTTGGTTGATCCTGGATGAATAGTGTACCTTGATCAGTGAGCTTCATCTAAGATCTTCTTCTTTAATTCCGGACAATCAGGTATACAAGTTCTATCTTTGAATGATAATCTTCCATCAGAAGTTAGTTGAAAATCAGATTGTCCTTCTAATCTGCCCTTGATTTCTACTAACATAGGATCATCATCCTGAAGTGTTTGTATCTTAGATAACAAATCTGACTGTATGCTTACATGAGATAGTGTGACAAATTTGGATTCCGTGTCCAAGCTTATATTGAGCTCGGAGAATTATTCAAGTAACCTCCATTCTTGCGTCATGCAATTTGCTATCATTGCTCTCGGCTTTCGACTAAGGGCGTCAGCAACATAATTACCCTTTCAGGGATGGTATTGTATACTGAAGTCGAAGTCCTTGAGATATTCTAGCCAGCGTCTTTGTCTCATGTTTAGCTCCTTTTGTGAAAATAGATATTTGAGACTTTTGTGATCGGAGTATACAGTAAACTGTGCCCCATATAAGTAGTGCCTCCATATCTTTAGGGCAAATACTACCGCGGCCAGTTCTAAGTCATGGACGGGCTAATTCTCCTCATGCTTCTTCAGCTGACGTGAAGAGTATGCTATGACCTTTCCTTGTTGCATTAGAACACATCCGAGGCCAATGCCAGAAGCATCAGTGTAGACCTCGAATTTCTCTCCTTCAATCGGTAGGGCTAAGACCGGAGCTGTAGTGAGATGATCCTTGAGAGTTTGGAAACTGCTTTCACATTCCTCACTCCATTCATATCGGATCTCCTTACGAGTTAACCTTGTAAGGGCCACGGCGATCTTAGAGAAATCTTTGATGAATCGCCGATAATAGCCTGCAAGACCTAAGAAACTTCTGATCTCGCTTGCATTAGTGGGTCTTTCCCAGTTTCTCACAGCTTCAACTTTTGACGGATCTACAGATAATCCGTCCTTTGATATGACATGCCCGAGAAAAGCCACTTCTTCAAGCCAGAACTCGCATTTGCTGAGTTTAGCATATAATTGATTTGTCCTCAAGGCTTGCAATGCAATCCTCAAATGCTCTTCATGTTCTTCCTTAGTCTTAGAATATATCAATATATCATCAATGAAGACTACTATGAATTGATCCAAGTAAGACCTGAATATGCTATTCATTAACTGCATAAAGGCAGCAGGGGCATTTGTTAGTCCAAAAGGCATAACAACAAATTCGTAATGGCCATACCTGCTTCTGAATGCGGTCTTGTGAATGTCATCGTCCTTGATTCTTAATTGATGGTATCCCGACCTGAGATCAATCTTGGAAAAATATTTGGATCCTGAAATCTGATCAAATAATTCATCGATTCTCGGCAGTGGATACTTGTTCTTGATAGTAAGATGATTCAATTGTCGATAGTCGATACACAATCTCATGGATCCATCCTTCTTCTTTACAAATAAGACTGGTGCTCCCCACGGGGAAGTACTTGGTCTAATAAACCCCTTTCGGATTAGTTCCATCAACTGCTCCTTCAACTCCTTGAGTTCAGCAGGGGACATTCTATATGGTGCCTTTGAAACGGGACCAGCACCAGGGACTAAGTCGATGGTAAAGGCCACATCTCTTTGCGGGGGTAATCCCGGCAATTCTTCCGAAATACGTCTGGGAATTCTCGTATTACTTGAACGTCTTCTATCTTGGTTTCCTTAGCTTCTTTAATAGTGACAAAAGCAAGGAAGGATACACATCCTTTCTTGACGAGCTTGCTTGCTCGAAGAGCCGAGATAAGAGGGGATTTGCTTCGACTCTTAGGACTAGTATAAGTCAGTTCCGGAAATTCCTTGAAAACAATCTTGCTATCACGGCAATCAACCGTTGCCTGGTATTTGGATAACCAATCTGCTCCTAGTATAACATCATACTCTTTTAGATCTAAGCAGATAAGATCAATAGGAAAATTCTTTCCTCGAACCAATACCTCACAGTTTTGGTAATGATGTGTGATATCCGTCTCGTTTCCGAGAGGAGTAGACAATATTAACTTCATCCATTCTGGTTCTAGAGGTAATGGGTCAGCAAACTTCTTGGAAATAATGGAATGCGATGCACCCGTATCAAATAAGACATGTGCATATTTGGAACAAATTTTTAATGTACCTTCCACCAATCCGCCTTCTTCTTCTGGTTCAGTCTCTTGGATCGCATGAAGACGCGCGTTCCTTGTCACAGGGCGTTTACCCTCACCGTCTTGGTCATTCATTAATGGACAATCGGGAATCCGATGTTCACGACTCCCACAACGGAGACATGCTCCTAATTTCCTCCAGCATTCTTCTGTTTTGTGACCAGCCTTGTCACAATGCTTGCATATTACGTTTGAAGGTGTAGTGGTGATAGAGAAAGGCTTGGATTTCTTGAACTTCTGATCTTGAGAGGAAGAACCTCCATTATTGGGCCTCTTCTTAAAGTTGGGTTTAAAAGAACCCGAACTTGTGACTTGCTCCTTTTTGTCTTTCCCACGGATCCTATCAGATAGTTCCGTGGCATCTTCAAGCAACTGAGTTCGGCGCACTATTTCAGTATAAACTTGAATATCCATAGGCGCCAGTTGAGTAATGTAGTGGGGCCTAAGCCCATTAAGAAATCTACGGGCTTTCATCTTTTCCGTGCTAATTAAATGCTTAGCATATCTAGACAATCTAGAGAACTGTGCTTCATAATCAGCCACCGATAAAGATCTTTGCTTTAATGCGGCAAATTCGGCGGCCTTCTTTTCCTGGACCCTATCAGAGAAATATTTGGCGTTGAAATATTCAACGAATTCTCCCCATGTAACTTGAGTTGGGTCTATAGTAGCTTCAATCGACTCCCACCAGCATCTAGCATCCTTTTCTAACTGGAAAGTAGCTAATAAGACTTTGTCCTGATCCGTGCATTGCATGACACGGAATATACGTTCAATCTCCCGAACCCAATGCTCGGCATCGTCTGGATCGGTCGATCCCATGAACTTCGGGGGATTCATATTCTTGAATGCTTGGTGTAAGCTTCCAGCTCGTGGAGCACCACCTTGTGCTACCTGTTGTAGCACTTGGGTCATCCCTTGAAGGGTACGCTGCATGTTGCGCCATTGAGCACGTTCGGCAGCCATTATCCTACAATTACAATAGCTATGTTAGTATTATATCACTATGATCTTACAAAGGACTCCTGGATCATTTAACCCTTGGTTCTACCCACTCTCACTTGGTTAAAGGTTTTGAAACCTATCCTTGGACTTGGGTTTCCTAGGAATTGAATACCTTAGGCTCTGATACCACAAAGACTGTCACGCCCAGAGCGCGGAAGATACCCGGAGATGCGCGACGTGTCTATATCAATCATGTCAATCAGAGTGGTCGTGTATTCGACACAAAGACAGAGATGCGCAAAATAGCAAGATAACCCAATCCTTTATTTCATAATGGATAGACTATTACAAATCCAATACTCTGTTTAACAAAAAGGAAAAGAATACATATTTGACTCAAGAAACTATGGAAAAGACTAGACGACACTTGTAGAAGCTCTATCACTTTCACTCTTGACCATTCCCATCCGATTGACTTCCATCGTCGTCGGACTTACCTGAAAAGTAAAAAGGGACAAACGGAATGAGCGAACGCTCAGTAGGAAATTATATCTCAAGTACTAGCAAGGGGTTTAAGTAATTACATTTTCATGAATGCAATAAGGCTATGCATGCTCGCATGAAACGACAAGATAGAGAGAATGTAATATCAAGGAAATAAGATGAACTTATCATGAACTTTCAACAAGATACAAGTTATTCAAGATATTCAAGCAAGCACGTTTAACAAGTCATGTCAAGAACTTTGGCTATCATGTATCAAGCAAGTAAATTACCCTTTTTCGGGCCACGCATTTCATGTAAAGTCAAGTACGATTCAAGTACAAGATGTGTGTGGAATGTCCAATCAAGCAAGTCAAGTACTCGGTATAATGCCAGATACCTTATCATTTTAACTCCCATGGGCACAAGTACTTTCGGGTGCTCCTCCCAGGACCAGATCGGGCCCTATATGCGCAGGCATTTATCATGTGTTTTGACATCCACTCTTGTTTATAGCCATCATAGAATTTCAATAATCAAGCTTGTAGACACGTACGACAACTTTGATAGAATAGAGTCCAAAATATGACAAAGGACATAGAATGGCGATAATAACGGTATAATCACGATATCGATAAAACTAGGTAGAATATGGTTCCCTTAACTTAGGTACCATGACAAATCAATATGGACATTCTTTATATAGAATTGAGGTCTACATGAACAGTATATCAAAGTAAGATACCCTCATTCTTATCATAGAATTGGGGTTTACAAGAACGACATGATATGGCATGATATCATCATCCCATTAAAAATTTCTTATGATATACTCTTTGTACAATCATAAGGGCCGGTATACCATGTTTCTTTAGAGTGACATGGCATCAATAGTGTAATGGGTTTTTAGGGTACAACCAGCTCAGTCGGCCTTGAGGGAATCCAAGGCTACGAGGAGTCTTACGGAGGTCTCTATGACTAACTCGCTAGTCCAAAGGAACGGAATGTCCAATGGAGAGCTTGTATGTCAATGAGAATTGAGTGTGATCGATAAAACACCGTGAAAAGTGGGACTATACTCAGGGAGTGGAGAATAGTGCCGATATATATATATATATATATGTATAATATATAAACCATCGGTTAGCAATTCAGAGGAAAAATCAGTTTACAGTAAAATAACGACTTAGGTCAAGTCGTTTCTCAAGTAATTAACGCCTAACAGAAGGGCGTTTACATATGGTCCGTTTTGCAGAATTTTCAATAATTCAATAATTTATCTAAAACGCGCCTTCGGAAGGGGCGTTTCTTCAGAAGTTGACGACTACTATAGCAGGCGTCTTTTTATTTACAATATTTTTCAGAACTTATTTATTTTCAGAAATAATCAAAAACGCGCCCTTGGTAGGGGCGTTAATCATTAAGTTCTTATTTTCACAGAATATATATTCCAGGATTTTAACAGATACGCGCCCTAGTAAGGGGCGTTTCTTTTTAATTCACGCCCTGTGATGGGACGTTACCACAGGGAAAACGACCTAGTCTAGGTCGTGAATTCAAGAAATATCAGGAATTTACATGTTCAGCAAGATTTGCACGATAATCAAGGATAACAATCATATAGTCATGACAGGAAAATTGGCAGGAATTCAAATGCAGTATATCAGATTTGATGTTTCATGTTTATTGGCTTTTAACCGTTAACAATTATTGATTTGATTTCATGTAATTGCATGGATAATCAGTTCTTAAGATTTACATGAAATTAACGCCTGTGTACAGGGCGTCAAATATGAAATTGACGACCTGGGAAGGGTCGTGACTTGCAAAGTAGCGCCCTAGTCTGGGGCGTGTATTTCATAGTCACGCCCTTAGTAAGGACGTTTCTTTCAAGAAATTAACAGAAAGTCGTTCAGAAACTATAGTAAACCAAACCATGTATATGCATGATAATTATTGTACTGTATCAATTTAGTTTGGGCTACAGTGACTTGAGAAAATCCTACCTTTAATGGTTGATTTGATTTAATCGAAGGGACGAAGAATCCCGCTGGTAGCAGTAAGAAGAGAAGGTGATTGTGTTTGATGAGGATGATGAAGATATTGATCTTCTGTCTTCAGGAACTTCACCCAACAATCGATCTGTAAGAAAAAGAAAAGAAGATGAGGAAGATGGGGACATAACCGTAGTTTAGGAAAAGTTTTAGAAGAACCTTACCTATGTTCTTCACAGCGTGTGCTCTCTCTTCAACCTGTAAGAAGAGAAGGAGATGAAGAACGTTAGTTCTTCATACACTAGAAACAGAAAGAAAGGAATAAGAAGAACAATTATGTTCTTCACTTACTGTCGCAGAGGCTTGAATCAAATAGGTTTAGGGTTTGTTCGATTAAGACTATTTATAGGATTTTGGACGTCCTGTTAGGGTTAGTGTTCTAGTGGAAGTAATACTTCTATGATAGAGTTATTACCACGTTTGAACTCTTTCTAATGCTTATCACTTACCCTGGATAAGTTCTGGGTTCGAACGGTTCACGAACTGAATTAACGCCTTAGGTAAGGGCGTCGATTCTTTAATTAACGACCTAGTTCAGGTCGTTTCTTAAGAAACGTATTGGATAAGGGCGTTCCTTGTTTTTGAAACACGCCCCATATATGGGCGTTTCTCTTACTTGCCTATTTGGTCGTGAGAGTTGACGACCGCACGTGTGGGCGTCCTTTCTTTAGTCACGCCTTTGATAGAGGCGTTTCTTTTTGAATTAACGCCCTAATAAGAGGCGTTATTTTAACTTTGTTTTACTTCGTCTAATTAATCCTATTCTCATTATCTGTATTACTACTGTAATATATATATGTTTTAATTTATTTCAAATATTCATTTATCAGGGTTGCTACAACAGACGTCCACTGAGAATGGGCTCAGAACAGAGCACCGTTTGGTGCAACTGTCCCATCCAGGGGAAGGATGGGTCGACCCCCTATCCCTCTCTCTCTCTCTCTCTCTCTCTCTCTCTCTCGTGAAGATATGTGGAGAAAAAAAAGGAAGGTGATAAAAAAAAGAGAAGTTATCTCCGGTGAAGAGAAAAAAAAAGATTGGTGAAAAAAAGAAAGATACAAAAAAGGTAGATATTTTTAGAAAAAAATAACGAGAGAAAAAGGAAATTAAAAAAATGAGAAAGAGGAATAAAGAAAATTTCAGACTCGGGTTTTTTGTGTGTATCACATCAGAGAGGAAGAAGCAACCCGCCATCTCCTGCTTTTGAGGTAGGCGCAATCACTTTCTTTATTTTGGGGTCTCCGGCCCCTGGCGATCACATCATATTCTCGAGGCCGCGGAGAGTCATTTCCCACAATGGCCGTTTAAATTTCTATCATTTATATTCTATGCTGTTCTTATATCTGCTATATTCTTGAGGCCGCGGAGAGTCATTTCCCGCAATGGCCGTTTAAATTTCCGTCACTGGTATTCTATGATGTTCTTGTATCTGCTATATTCTCGAGGCCGCGGCGAGTCATTTCCCGCAATGGCCGTTTAAATTGATGTCATTAATATTATGTGTTATTCTTACATCTGTTATATTCTCGAGGCCGCGGCGAGTCATTTCCCGCAATGGCCATTTAAGTTTCTGTCACTTACATCCTGTGCTTCTTACATCTATTATATTCTCGATGCCGCGACGAGTCATTTCCCGCAATGGCCGTTTAAATTTCTGTCACTTAAATTCTACGCTTTTCTCATCCCCCGAGGTCACGGAGAGTCATTTTCCGCTATGGCCATTTAATCCTCATATCTTATTACATTGCATCTGTCCCGCACGCCCCGCCGAAGCAATCTCCCGTGGTGGTCTCTCTCCTCTTCTCTCTTCTTTCTGTGTTGCAGCAAAAAGAGCCCGCGCGCTCTGCTTCGCCTCTTCCGGCATTCCGCGTGACGTCGCTCACATCAAGGAGCTAATGGAATTGAATGAGTAAGATAAGATGAGGTTAACCTCGTTTCAGTATGCATTTCTGGTTCATTTCTATTAATACTGAATGCAGATGTTTTCAAGGCATTTTATTGAGTAGATTAGAATTCATCAATGTTAAACCAATCTTACCTTAAGGGTTGCTTTACTAAAGCTCCACCACTGGAAATTCTAAAAAATCTGAAACTCTGTATTTATGAACTTGGCTTCAGAATGAGGAACCCTCATCTTATCAGTTCTTGGATTCTCTTCCTCAAAAATCTCCAAGTGTCGACCCCTTGCATCCAGAATTCGGTCTAGCTGTCCTGATATCTGCCATTAAGGCAAACTGGCCTCATGTCGCTTCATGCTCCAATGATTTCTACCCTATCTGGACATATGCATAACTCATTCAGGCTGCCATGAATGCATCTTCATTCTTAACAAGTAGTATCTGAATTCATTGATGTCCCCTTGGGCTGCCTGCATTTCTGATATCCATGCATTGCATAAAGAATCTGAAATCCCTAAAAATCTAAAAACCAGAAAACCATTAAAAACTCAAAAATCTGAAAAACAAATTTGGTTTATGGCTGCTACATCTCTCTCATACTGCATCATGATTGCCATGGTTAAATGTCATGCACATGTCTGCCTCTCATGAATCACTATATGTTGTTGTATTGTGCCTTCATGGCATATGATGTCTAATTGTGTAAATATGTCTCTACCATGCCAAAACACCTGACAATTTACATTGTACTGATCATTAACAATTGGTATCACTTGCTATCTAAACACTCAGCATCACTCCCTAACAAGTGGTATCATCTCCTTGTTTGCATGGTCTCCTCTCTGCATATTATTTGCGTTACTTGCATTCACAAGGGACCCAACAAGTGGCATCATGCTATTCCTTCAGTGTAAAACCATTAGCATACATTTCCACATCAATTTGTGTACACCGACAAGGTATCTCAGGTTGCGGCACATTTCCTTTCTACCCACAGGTATATACTCACTTTCACTCTGTACATCTTGTGCTAATAATCTCCTACTTTACTCCATACCTTCCTAACTGTGCCATATATTCTCTCTATTGTGATATTTTGATGATGTCAATGGGGGAGAGAATTATATGTGTCATTAACTAGGGTATGCATAAAGGGGAGAGTCTTATATGGGGAGAGAATGTCATTGAGCTTCAATTCATGCTTATATTTCCTTTCACTTTGACTAATAATGACTCATAGTTGCCATCATCAAAAAGGGGGAGAATGTTGGGAGAATGTTGGGCATGTGTGTAACATGCTTAATTCTATTATTTTTATGATGTCTGACTATGACTTATTGATAAGTCTGACTTGCATTTGATAAACACATATTCACACATTTCAGGTCATGACAACATAAGCTAGAAGATACATCTTTGTGCCATCATTGATAAGTGTAAGAAATCAAGGCATTGGCAACACATAATTCAAGGCAATAGGTTTCACAGAAGTCCATGCAGTCAGGTCAGTGCAGTTGCTGAAGTTGGTGCACATGCTGAAGAAAGAAGGTGTTACAAGAGAAGTATTGACATCTACTACAGAAGTGTTGACACCATAGCCATTCCCCAGCAAAGGAAAGTCGATGCTACATTGCTGTCAAGGTCGAAGCACACAAATGGTCAACGCAGGTCAATGCAGTAAAGTCTGTGCATGTTCATGACTTGGTCATCAGTAAGGTCGGCACTTGTTTGCTTCTCAATGCAGCAAAGGTCGGTGCACATCCAAGACTAGCACAGACCATGGTCGATGCAAACTTCTGGCTAGCGCAACCAAGGTCGGTGCACATCAGTCAAAGGTCGGTGCATATCCAAGACTAGCACAGACCATGGTCGATGCAAACTTCTAGCTAGCGCAACCAAGGTCGGTGCACATCAGTTAAAGTCGGTGCACATAGCCGAAGTCTGAGCACATGTGACTTTCAGAGTTGGTGTAGATTTTTGCTTCGGTATATGAAGTCTAAGCACATGTGACTTCCAGAGTCGGTGTAGGTTTTTGCTTCGACATACAAAGTCTGAGAACATGTGACTTCAAGGTCGGTGCATGTTTTGGTGTCAACACTATAAGGTCCGTGCACATTCACTATTTGACAAATCAA
This sequence comes from Amorphophallus konjac, assembly GCA_022559845.1. Taxonomy (NCBI): domain Eukaryota; kingdom Viridiplantae; phylum Streptophyta; class Magnoliopsida; order Alismatales; family Araceae; genus Amorphophallus; species Amorphophallus konjac. The sequence goes on along the minus strand of CM040125.1, from coordinate 163,158,116 downwards.
GGTCGGTGCATGTTCTCCTTCAACACTAGAAGGTCTGTGCAGGTTTACCTTCTGGCAAGATAAGGTCTGAGCACATATGAAATCAAAGTCTATGCTATGTCTGCTTCCAACCTCAAAAGGTTTGAGCATATTCGCAAGAAGGTCGATGCACATCTGCAAAGAAGTGTCGACACCTTGCTCCAGCATGCCGACACATTGGCCCTTCCAGAAAGCATTGAAGACCGGATCCTTTAAGAAGTGTCGGCACCTCAGTTATCGCAGGTCTACACTTTGAGCTTCCAGAGACAGTCATATAAGAAGACTTCATAAGAAGTGTCGACACCTCCTTCTCAGCAGGTCGACACCTTGATGATCCCAGAAGATAAAGACTAAGGAGTGTCGACACGTCCTTCACAAGAGGTCGACACTATGGCATTCAAGAGAGCGTTATATTGGCTGCTTTACCTAGAAGTGTCGACACTTCCTTCACAAGAGGTCGACACCTCTGATCTTCCAGAAGCTTTCAAGCTAGTTGTTTGTCAAGTCAATGAAAGATCCAGAGAGAGAAAATAGGTACCGTAAATGTCTAATTTCACATATTTCGAGGTCTTGATGGGGTACCTTGGTTTGACTTTTTGTCCCTATCAACATGTCACTTTCTTGAAGCTACTTTTGTCAGAAATCCAGCTGGAGAAAGGACACCTCATAGTCTGCCACTGGGAAGAGTCAACACAGTCTGCCACCTCTTTACTGTCACCCCATGTGACTCTGGTCCTAGCAGTCCTCAGCAAGACAGAAAGAAAATTTCAACCAATGAGAGGACCACATGTCTAAAGGGCATTTAAAGTGAAGATCTTATGATCTGCCATCAGTCTGCCACTATCCTATCCTCAGACAAGAAGCAATGCCAGCTCAAGCCAAATCCTGCGGAGTATCTTCCTCAAAGAATCGAAAGGCTTTTGGAGGGAAAATTTGGAGGGAAGGTTTTTCACCACATTTCCTTGTGGCTCGGCTATAAATTTCAAGCTTCCTCATGAGAGGAAGCAGATGCTACCCAGAGAGTGCCACGCCCTAGAGCATCTGCAAAGAACATCCTTGAAAGGCGTGAGAGAGCAGCCTAGCACTAACTCTCAGTTCAGTGCTGTGAAAGAAGAAGAAGAGAGGGCAGTCTTGAGAGAGAAGAGAACACCCCTGCAGTCTTCCTGAGCTTGAAGAATCAGATATTAAGATCCGGAATACGTAGCTGCAGTCCCCAGCTGGAAAATCATCATCTAAAGCTTCAACTGGTGTTTTTCTTCGTGTTGTTGTGTTTCACCCACTGCACTTGCAGTATCTTCCGCTTGTGTTTTTCGTTCCACTCATTTCAACCTCATACTTTGTTCCATCCCCACTGCTTGTGTGTAGGAAGACAGACGGTGGTTTACTCCGATCTGTGGAGAACCGTCCCGACAGAGGGTTTTACGTTCTGTGGTTTTGGGGCGTGTCCCCTGTCAAGCTGTGAGTCAGCAGGAAAGTCTCACCGGGTTTGGTGAGGAGTGGACGTAGGTTGTGGGTTTACATCCAAACCACCTTAAAATCCTTGTGTTGTGAGTTGATCACCTTGTGGGTTTGCTCTGTATCTTCTACCCCCATTCACAGGTGTGTGTGTTTGCTATATCAATGGAATCCTAATTGCTTTCTATAGTACACATCGTCATATTGCTCACACACATACACATGAGGTTCAACGAGCTGCCAATCCAATTCATGAGATTCTGGTTGATCTCTAAAGTTCACAAATATAGCTAGTTATCACACTTAGTTGATATGTGTTGAGATCCTTGCAGTCTAGTGTAATATATTACTCTTACCCTTTAACGATGTTGAAGCAGCATCAACCTCACAACTGTGAGCGTTGATCTTAGCTGTCTACCAACGTGTGTTCCGTTGGGCTTAAGCTTCTACCTGTGTAGTCCTTGGACCTACTTTGCTGTCTTAACTTAAGCCACTCCGTCTAAATCCGCTGTGTTTTATGTCTAAGTGTTTTATTGTCTTTATTATAGTGGTTTGTGCTTTTGGCAGTCAAGTTTTAAATAGGCCATAGTTCATGACAGGATCTATTCAACCCCCCTTCTAGATCCCATTGCACCGCTCGGGACCTCACACATTTGATATACCGTAAGGTCATGATATGGTGATGCATTGAAAGTGTAGTGCATTCTAATATGAAAACCAAATTCTTCAAACCCCCGACGTATAAAAAAAATGATTGAGAGCACAGAATGATATTCACTATGCAAAAACACATATAGACTCAAAATATATATGCAGAGCATTTTAATTTGAAAAATGAAAATTTCAAACTCCCCCTTAACAAGATGCTATTTTCATCAAGGAGTGACCACAGAAAAACCTATCTTGTGTATCATAAGAAGTATCACCTGAGCTTCTACATTGGAATCTTTGTTTTTCGGATTTTTTTATTTTTTATCCTTTGGAACTTCAGTGAACTTCAGTATGCCTTGTCTCCCTTTGTCTGACTGGCAGCTTTATTTACTTTATTCTAAGGCACTCCTGCAAAACAAGTTATGCAAACAATTTTGGAACCCAAACAAATTTGGGTACATCAACATTCTTTTTAGGTACCTAATATTTCTTGGGTCTTTGAGGGTTAGTAACACCTCTAGCAGGTGCTCTCCACAATCTTTGTGCATTGAAATCATCATTTCTCATTAGACGACAATCATACATAACATGCCCAAACTTACCACAGTAATAGCAGCATACTGAAGACTTCACAATTTTCTTATATGCATGTGCCTTGAAGTTCTGTGGGTGAACAAGGATGTTAGCATTTTTCGCATGGAGATGATTTCTACTTTTTATTTGCTAACAATCCTTAACTATGTGGCCAACCATTCCACAGTTGTAGCAAGACATAATTTTTCATTTTTTGGAAACATATTTATTTTTGTACGCATGTAAATCATCTCTCGTCATTATGTTGCAGTCATCCATCATGTGTCCATGCATGCCACAGTAAAAACATAAAACACTCATTCTTTTTGATGCAGAGAGATGTCTAACAATTTTTTTTGCATGCATAGTAGAACTAGTGGAATTATTTTTCAATTTTTGCAACAAATTTTTCTTCAAATTTTTACTTCTATTGGCATGTGGATGATGATTCTGTCGACCAGACTGAACTGTTAGGTCAGCCTGGCCTTTGTTATTCTCTCCAGTTCTTTTCAATTTCTGTTCTTGGGGTTTCAGATTGTCAGAATGCTTTGTGGATGATTTTGAGGTGCTGGCTACATTTGAGTTGTGAACAAATGAAGTTTTCAATTTATTTTCGAATGATCGTTTGTTGACAAGTGTGTAGCCTAGCCCTTCTTTATGAAAAGTAACATTCATCCCCAAAATTTTGTCTAAGTTTTCTTTTGTTGAGTATATTCAGGTGATTTTGATGATAACAAAACCCAGGACGTGCGTTCTATCAAGTGCCATGTATCAGCAATCAAGTTCGACTCTCATACGCATTCAAGGCCTAATTTCATCATACATTATGCTCAAGTGTTCATACCCTTCCAAATGCCTAAATCCACCTTGGTTCCAGAACCGCCTAGGCTAAGCTTAACTCACTCATTTTAATTGGAACAGGATGTGGTCATAAACTGATTCGTTCACATATTATGATTCAGTGGCTAACTTCTTTAAATTTGTAAGATTTCCAGCCAACAGTCGACCGCCGGTCAGGGGCCGGTCGACCAGTTTTCCCAGCAACGAAAGTCCCATCTATGTAAAATTACGGTCGACCGCCCCCTCCTACCGGTCGACCGCCAACTTCAAGGTAGCCATTTTTGACTTTGTTTTCTACAACGTGGGAAGCCCTCTTCATTGGGTTTGTTTAATCCAAAAGTCACCAGACTTACCATGATTTGTGGATCTGGTTCCTGGCTTGTCCCTTGACCATCCAAGATCTATATATACATCATATTGGGGTCAAAAACCCTAATCATCTAAGGAAGCTCAAGGAGGCTATCAGGGGGAGAGAAGTGTGCTGCTACTGTAGCCGTGAACAGTGCTCTGGGAAGGAAGTTATTCATCCATCTTCAAGTGATCCAAGCCACATCTGGAGCAGATCAACCCCAAGTCAAGAGGAGATCAAGCTACATCCAAAATTTTCATCATCAACTAAGGGGGAGCTTGAATCTGAAGTTTTTACTTAGTGTCTTCCATTTGATTTCTATTTCAGTTTCAAGTGTGTGGTCTTGTAATATCTGAATACTTGTGTGTGTGTGTGGATCTACGCAGATCCGTGTGTGTGTGTGTGTGTAGTTCTTTACATCTCGTTGTGATTCGGTGCTTATGCACCTTCGTAGGAGTTCTAAACTCACACGAGTATGTGTGTGTGCTCTGATCTTGTAACCATCTACAAGATAGTGTGTGAATCCTCACAGTCGGTGAGGGGTGGATGTAGGTTGCAGTTGTTGCATCCGAACCACCTAAAAATCATGGTCTCCTGTGTGGTTTGCTCCTTATCTTCTACCTACAATTCTGCTCTAGTATATTTGCATATTGCATCATCTGATTTCTTTATTTAGATCTAGTTTTATTAACCATTTTACGGAGATCTCCGGTATATCAAAAGGTGGTTTCTGATCGATAAGGTTAGTCGTGTCTGAAGTCCCGCGATCAATGACACCCAAGAGGGGGGTGAATTGGGTGTTTACAAGTTTTAAGAAAACTTTTGGCCTTTTTAAAGAATGTGATAAAATGCTAATCAAGAGGTTCAAAACCATTTATTCACAAGTTGGATTAATCAAACTTAACTTGATGATGATATGGATTAAGCAGGATATACGTGGATAAATCCGAAATAATAATATACACTAACACTCACGTATAATGGAGGTAGAAGAATTGAATCACACCACAGAATCCAAACCACAATGCACGGCATCTTTAAGGTGGTTCGGATGTAACGACGGCAATCCTACGTCCACCCCTCACCAAACTCGGTGAGGCTTCACTCAAGGATAAATCCCCAAATGGAGACGATGCTCCAAGCACACACGGGACGACGCCGGCACACACACACGGGGACACGCCCCAACACACACACACACACACACGGAGACGAGGTCTCCAACACGATCCGACAACCGGATCAACCACACACACACTTGCTGCGATAGATGCAGCACTCCACACACACAAACACTAAGATCTGGATAAATCCACACACACACGCAGATCTAAGAAGACCTATGCACACACGAATGGAACTCCACGACCACACACGACCACGGATCCAAGACGATCCACACACACAAGAGTTTCCAGTTTATAAGAAACATACATTTGAAACTCAAAGCACAAGACACCAAAACGAATAAACCATAGTTTAGAAAGCTCCTGATTTGGGTCCCCATGAATGTATGCTGCAGATCTTTGAGTTGATTCCTTCTTCGCTTGAATGGCTTCAGATTAAGCTTGAATGGCCTTGGAGTGGATGTAGAGTTTGCTGCACGGGGTACTGTTCACGGCTACAGTACTCTTCCTTCTTCACTTGGACAACCTTCCCTTAACATCTTCTTAAAACCCGTGCTTGCTTCTTGATAGCCTTCTCCTTGATCTCTCTTTACTGGTTACTTGCTTCTTCACTTCATAAGTGCTTGTTGGCTTCAGAAGTACCTTGATTGGGTTGGAGATAGATGAAGATCTTACTGCACGAAGTACTGTTCACAGAGCTACAGTACTCTCTCCTTCCTCCTTGGACAACCTCCCTTTTGATCTCTTGGATTGTTAGGGTTTATGACTCCAAATGAGATGTTTTATAGTCCTTGCATGGTCCATGGACAAGCCCTAGACCAGATCCACAAATCATGGAGTAATTGGGGTCATTGGGATTAAACAAATGGGAAGAAAGACCTCTCCACGAGCTTGAAATAAAAAGTCAAACTTGGGGGCTTCGGGGCTGTCGGTCGACCGGTGGCACTGGGCGGTCGACCGGAACTGTCTGCAGACATAACATTTTTGTTCTGGCAAAATCGATCGACCGGCCCTCTTGCAGCGGTCGACCGAAACCTTCAGAACTTGATCTTTTTAGGCTCTGTCAAATCTGGTCGACCGGCCAAGGTTCGTTGGTCGACCGAAGTTGTCCAGACCAACAAAGATGAATAGTTAGCTCAATGAAACATGTCCAAATGACAGTGGCTTTATGCCCTCATTCATTTCATGTATTTTGGGATTGGATTTAACTTGATTTATGCATTTGAAAAGTTTAAACCATTTGAGCATATGACCATGATTGGAATGAAGAACTTATGAATTCAAACTGAACTTGTAAGCTATCAATCCATGCAACCATTGTGAACCTCAATTACCATGAGTGAAATCTATAAAAGAGAAGTATATGTGATGGGGACATCACCTCCCATGCCCACGTTCACAGCTCGTCTCCTCGCCCCGGTTGCATCCGGCATGGTCTAGTTATCTAATTTTGAGTCCTACGTAATTTTTATTTGAGTCATTTGATGTAATTTTCATTTTACTTGAGTCATGTCCCTAGGTCTTGTGCTTATTTCCCTAAGTTTGAGAGTCATTATGTTGTTTAGTTAGTTATTGGGCCCAATTCATTGGGTTTGGCCCAAGTGCACTCCCCTACACCCTCGGTTATTTGTCATTGAGTCTTTTGTCAGGGACTTATTGTAAAATGTGGGTTGCCTATAAATAGGACCCTATTCCCCCCACTTGAACTTAATGAATCAATGAATGAAAAAAACTTGCCATTTTGAGAGTTTACACTTCTTATCTAGTGGAGAGATTCCATTTTTGGGTGAGAAACCCTAGGGGAGAGATTCCCCACCCTTCCCTCTCTTAATCTCTCTTTTTCACTCCACTTTCTCTCTCCTCAACACCCAAATTCGAATTTTCTTCTCTCTCCTCCCTTCCCAACCACCTCCACTCCCCACCTACCCCATTTAAGCATCTTCCCATTCTCCACAACCCTCATCAATACTCCACCCCTTCCCAAGACCCCCTCCACCAATCCTCTCCTCACCATCCAACCCCCAACTACCCCTCCCACTTTCCCAAGCACCCTTCCCACTACCCCAAGCACCCCTCCCTTCCCCAACACAACCCCCCCATTCCCAAGACAAAAAATTAACCCCACCCTTAAACCTATTTTCGAATATCCTTTCTCTCTCTCCATTCCAACCAAATTCGCAGCCCCCACTACCACCATCTATTGGACCCTCTTCCAGACCTTATTCTCCACCTCCCACACCTTAGAACACCCCCTCCAAGACCCCCTTACAACCAGGGGTCACTCCCACACTCATCTACCCCCTTCCCCTTCTTCTTTCTTGGTCATTGGAAGCTACTTCGAAGTTGCAGTTTGCTGTCCAGAGGTTGTAGATGAACCAGCAACTTGTAGCGGCCACCACGACTTCCTTCGGATGAGTTTGAAGACCCAAGAGCCATTGCCTGAAGCGTCTACCAGTCTCCTTCGCAACAGAAGTGGTTTCATCTTCTTCCGATCTCCGAGCCGTCCAGGAGGTCCATTCTCCCACAACTGCGCAGTTCTTCCTCGGCTGAGGACCTGAGCCAGATTAGAAGCTCTGCCACGACGAACCCCGAAGGAATCAGTCCATGAGTTCTTCTTCAAAGTTCTTCATCGTCTAGTCTACTTCCAGAATCAAGAAACAGAACTTCATTCGGTGTTCGTGATCCAGAGTTCTCAATTTTCTCCCTCAGCTACGCACATCTGCTACTCATAGTCTGCACCGACCAGTCGCCATTGTTCTACATCCCCTAGTCTTCTCTGACATCGGTTGGCTTCCCCATTAGTTTTTATACGAAGAGGACTCATCCACGATTCCAGCGACTCTAACGGCGCTTGATTCCGAGTTCGGGAGCTGTCGGGGCATCCTCTGCAACCTGCTGTTGGAAACTAGGAGCTAGCTCTGCAGAGATCCTGATCCGGAGAGAAAGCTTCACATCGACAAACCCCGGAGGAATCAGGCCATGAGATCTTCTTAAAAGTTCTTTCTCTCTCTGTCTACTTTCAGAACCAAGAAGCGGAACTCCATTCGGCATTCGGAAACAGAAGTTACGAATTTTCTTCCTCAGGCATGCGACTCTGCTTCCCACAGTCTACACAGACCCCACTCCCTGTTCTGGGTCCCCTGATCTTCTCCGGCATCTTTTTAGCTTCCCTGTCAGTTCTGTTGCAAAGAAGACTCATCCATGGTTCTAGCGGCTCTGACGGCACCTGATTCGGAGTTCGGGAACGGCCGAGGCAGCCTCTTCTTCCTGCTGTTAGTAACCAGTTGCTGTCAGTCCGAGAATCAGCGTCCCTGTTCGAGCTCCTTCCCAGGCCAGCAGCGACCCCATAAGAATTTGGAAAAATTCAGAGGCACTCCAGTTCCAGTAACAAAGATTTTCCCACTGGTCTCGCCCTCGAAAAAATTCCTGATCACGTTCTGCAGCCACAGTACCGACTGTCTATCCACAATTGCCGAGAGAAGGTAGATTCAGCATATTCACTTCATCATCGTTTTAGTCCTAGTTTTCCCCACCCCGCTTGGCCGGCTGAAGGCCCCTCCCTGCGTGGAGGTAGTTTTGATTGTAACTATCATCTTCCCTTCCCCACGATCCCCCCCTTGTATGGGGTGTAGTGTTGTAATAGCTTAAACATGTCAAGCTACCCCGGCGCGGCGTGTGGGGAACCCACGCTTCCCCGCTCGCCCTCGTCTCCGAGCGGGACCGGTTTCTTCAAACCGGTCAAGTAAGTGCTCCAAACTCTGCTCTAATTTGTACTTGTTCTTTCAATATTAGTTCATAAACTCCGCTGGCCGTGAATGAGAGCCCGATCCTTAAGCTCTTGTGCTATAAGTGATCACCGTGGGAAAAGAGAGAAGCCGGTGCCTTTGGCACTTGGTCGGCCCCATTGTCTTGGGCTTCCACATCCATTGGGAATCAAGTCTTGGCCTTGCTGGCCCTCTACCAGCAAGGGCCCAACCCCTCAACCTCACATTGGCATTGCCAAGTTACCCCGGACTTGGGTGAGCGACGAGAGAGCGGCGGCCCAAATTGGCCCATTTAGATTGCGAATGTGCTTGCTTGCTTAAGTCCAAGGTCATGTCACATCAATTGGTATCAGAGCAAGTCATTGACTTGTCTCTACAAGTCAAGTCCTAGGGCATGCTTGCATTCTTGTCCGAACCGTGCATTGTCAAACCCATCATTGTTAACATTGAGTCTTGGGTCACATGGCCCCTCTCCCAATCATATCCCATGCATGCTTACCTAATGGAGAGCCCGTAGAAATTGATTTCAGACCTAGAATCTGAAAATTGGGTGTCCCCCGATATCATTACCTCTCTTTGTAGGACCGGACAAATTGTGCACAATGGAGACCAAGTCTTTATTGAATTCCATAAATGGTTCGGGAAAACTAAGTATTTGGATGGGGCTTGGTGTCAAAAGGGAACATTGGCGGGTGCATGTATAATCCTAGGTAAGAAATGGTTAGATGAAAGGAATTCCGACATCGACCCAACACGTCGGAATTGTCTAGTGCATCCGCCACACCTTTCGGGAACCTTTAAATTCAACAACCTTGTATTCTCCCACCCGCGGGAATCCCGCCCTTGTTCACCGCCTCGGGTGCACCATACTCCGGCCATCATCACCCCACCATCAAAGAACCTTCCCACTCCATTAGCTTTGGAAGAAGTAGTCCACCCACTTTACCACATGAAGATAAATACCTCTCAGGAACCTATCCCCTCCATGGAGAGCACCCATGCCCCAATTGAAGAGGAAGCCTCGCACGAGGATCTTCACCCTCCACCACCCCCTCTAGATAAGGCCGAATTCATCTTGGACGAGTCCCTTATTAGTTGGTTAAAGAAGAGCCCAATGAGAGAGATCACGGCCCACGATTGCCTTCCCATAAAGGAAAACCTTCCCATAATGCACATCTCCTCCTATCACACCATAATCCAAACATCCTACCAAGTGGAAACCTTAAAGGACCTTCTCAAGGTCTTAGCTTGGCAATATGAGTTGACCAGCTTGTTGACCCCCATGGCTCACCAATCTAGGAGCCTTGACCTCCTACACCTTTGTGTCGGGTCTATCACCTCGGTTTGCACCATTGGTTGCTACACTAGCGACCTCCTTCTATTCCTCCCCACACCCGATGAGCCTAACCTTCTCCTCGAATTAGAGCTTCTTATCTCGGGTAGAAAGCCAAGCCCTCCACTCATGGCCGACCCACTTGTCAAGAACATTGGCCCAACTGTCATGGAGAAGGATGACTTAGCACCTTTTAAGGATCTTGAGGACATGGAGTTCCTCCCCCTAGGTGACCCATTTTATGATCCATATGATCCATTCCAATGGGAGTCAAGGGACTCATATGACCCAACCATCTTACCAACCACCCACCCTTTCCTACCCTCACCCACCATATTGGGCCAAACCCACCTCATCCGTGACCCGGCTTACACCTTGGGAGCCATGACCTTGGGCCACATATCCCTAGCTAATAAGGTTGTTCCCCACCCCATGACGACCACCTTCTTAGATCCATTCGATCCTTTCCAATGGGAGTTAAAAGGTTGTCCCACACCTATACACATGGAAGTCACCTTTGGGAAAAGTATGCATGTGTCTAGGCTTACCACACCCCCTGGCATGAACACTATGTTGGGTCCATTCATTCATATCACCCATATGTCAAGTAGAAAGTATGAGTGGTCCATATTCGGATGTCATGGTCCACCTTCATTCATCATGGGTCTTAAGTATGTCAGAGGCATCTACAGATGTCCAGGTCGCCCGATATTTATTACCAATTTGCATGATAGGGCCACCTACGGGTGCCCCGGCCCACCTAGGTTGACCAAAGACTACACTACATCATTACATGATAGGCCTACTTTTGGTTGCCCAGGTCCACCCATCACTCCTAGAATGTCTGCATTCACAACATTGCATGAAGAGATCCGCAAGCACATTAGCAAAAAGAATGTGACTGATAATAGGGTGGCCGACTCTCATCGGCGTCACCAAGAATTCCACATGGGTGACTTTGTGATGGTGAGGAAGGAGAGGCTCTCCCCGGGAGTCATCTCCAAATTGAGGCTATGTGGGGCTGGTCCCTTCCAGGTCCTGAGGTGCATTGGCGCTAATGCCTATGAGTTAGATCCCCCCGAGGAGTATGGAGTGAGTCCCACATTCAATGTAGCCGACCTAGTGCCTTATAAGGGACCCACGGTGGTACCTAGTGAGGATATTGAGCCTATTCCCTCCGTTGAGAGAGCACCCACCCGTGAGGAGAGACCACCAGCCAAGAGAGCCCAGCGTCAGCGCATTGAACGAATATTGGATGAACAAGTCACTACCACCCGGAGCAAGGTATACGAGCGCTATCTCGGCAGGTGGATGGATCGGTCTCATTCTGAAGACCTAAGGGCTGTACCACTTCTACACCCTCCGAGGAGGGAAGGACACTTACTCGACGGAGTCGAGTTCTCTGCACCCCGGGAGTATGATGGGGACATCACCTCCCATGCCCACGTTCACAGCTCGTCTCCTCGCCCCGGTTGCATCCGGCATGGTCTAGTTATCTAATTTTGAGTCCTACGTAATTTTTATTTGAGTCATTTGATGTAATTTTCATTTTACTTGAGTCATGTCCCTAGGTCTGGTGCTTATTTCCCTAAGTTTGAGAGTCATTATGTTGTTTAGTTAGTTATTGGGCCCAATTCATTGGGTTTGGCCCAAGTGCACCCCCCTACCCCCTCAGTTATTTATCATTGAGTCTTTGGTCAGGGACTTATTGTAAAATGTGGGTTGCCTATATATAGGACCCTATTCCCCCCATTTGAACTTAATGAATCAATGAATGAAAAAAACTTGCCATTTTGAGAGTTTACACTTCTTATCTAGTGGAGAGATTCTATTTTTGGGTGAGAAACCCTAGGGGAGAGATTCCCCACCCTTCCCTCTCTTAATCTCTCTTTTTCACTCCACTTTCTCTCTCCTCAACACCCAAATTCGAATTTTCTTCTCTCTCCTCCCTTCCCAACCACCTCCACTCCCCACCTACCCCATTTAAGCATCTTCCCATTCTCCACAACCCTCATCAATACTCCACCCCTTCCCAAGACCCCCTCCACCAATCCTCTCCTCACCATCCAACCCCCAACTACCCCTCCCACTTTCCCAAGCACCCTTCCCACTACCCCAAGCACCCCCTCCCTTCCCCAACACAACCCCCCCATTCCCAAGATAAAAAATTAACCCCACCCCTAAACCTATTTTCGAATATCCTTTCTCTCTCTCCATTCCAACCAAATTCGCAGCCCCCACTACCACCATCTATTGGACCCTCTTCCAGACCTTATTCTCCACCTCCCACACCTTAGAACACCCCCTCCAAGACCCCCTTACAACCAGGGGTCACTCCCACACTCATCTACCCCCTTCCCCTTCTTCTTTCTTGGTCATTGGAAGCTACTTCGAAGTTGCAGTTTGCTGTCCAGAGGTTGTAGATGAACCAGCAACTTGTAGCGGCCACCACGACTTCCTTCGGATGAGTTTGAAGACCCAAGAGCCATTGCCTGAAGCGTCTACCAGTCTCCTTCGCAACAGAAGTGGTTTCATCTTCTTCCGATCTCGAGCCGTCCAGGAGGTCCATTCTCCCACAACTGCACAGTTCTTCCTCGGCTGAGGACCTGAGCCAGATTAGAAGCTCTGCCACGACGAACCCCGAAGGAATCAGTCCATGAGTTCTTCTTCAAAGTTCTTCATCGTCTAGTCTACTTCCAGAATCAAGAAACAGAACTTCATTCGGTGTTCGTGATCCAGAGTTCTCAATTTTCTCCCTCAGCTACGCACATCTGCTACTCATAGTCTGCACCGACCAGTCGCCATTGTTCTACATCCCCTAGTCTTCTCCGACATCGGTTTTCTTCCCCGTTAGTTTTGCTGCGAAGAGGACTTGTCCACGATTCCAACGACTCTAACGGCGTTTGATTCTGAGTTCAGGAGCTGTTGGGGTATCCTCTACAATCTGCTGTTGGAAACTAGGAGCTAGCTCTACAGAGATCCTGATCCGGAGAGAAAGCTTCACCACGACAAACCCCTGAGGAATCAGGGCACGAGATCTTCTGGAAAGTTCTTCCTCTCTCTGTCTACTTTCGGAACCAAGAAGCGGAACTCCGTTCGGCATCCGGAAACAGAAGTTACGAATTTTCTTCCTCAGGCGTGCGACTCTACTTCCCACAGTCTACACCGACCCCACTTACTGTTCTTGGTCCCCTGATCTTCTCCGGCATCTTTTAGCTTCCCTGTCAGTTCTGTTACAAAGAAGACTTGTCCAAGGTTCCAGCGGCTCTGACGGGACCTGATTCGGAGTTCGGGAGCGGCCGAGGCAACCTCTTCTTCCTACTGTTAGTAACCAGTTGATGTCAGTCCGAGAATCAGCATCCCTGTTCGAGCTCCTTCCCAGGCCAGCAGCGACCCCAGAAGAATTTGGAAAAATTCAGAGACACTCCAGTTCCAGTAACAAAGATTTTACCACTAGTCTCGCCCTCGGAAAAATTCCTGATCATGTTCTGCAGCCACAGTACCGACTGTCTGTCCACAATTGCCGAGAGAAGGCAGATTCAGCATATTCACTTCATCATCGTTTTAGTCCAAGTTTTCCCCACCCCGCTTGGTCGGCTGAAGGCCCCTCCCTGCGTGGAGGTAGTTTTGATTGTAACTATCATCTTCCCTTCCCCACGATCCCCCCCTTGCATTGGGTGTAGTGTTGTAATAGCTTAAACAGGTCAAGCTACCCCGGCGCGGCGTGTGGGGAACCCACGCTTCCCCGCTCGCCCTCGTCTCCGAGCGGGACCGGTTTCTTCAAACCGGTCGAGTAAGTGCTCCAAAGTTTGCTCTAATTTGTGCTTGTTCTTTCAATATTAGTTCATAAACTCCGCTGGCCGTGAATGAGAGCCCGATCCTTAAGCTCTTGTGCTATAAGTGATCACCGTGGGAAAAGAGAGAAGCCGGTGCCTTTGGCATTTGGTCGGCCCCATTGTCTTGGGCTTCCACATCCATTGGGAATCAAGTCTTGGCCTTGCTGGCCCTCTACCAGCAAGGGCCCAACCCCTCAACCTCACCTTGGCATTGCCAAGTTACCCCAGGCTTGGGTGAGCGACGAGAGAGCGGCGGCCCAAATTGGCCCATTTAGATTGCGAATGTGCTTGCTTGCTTAAGTCCAAGGTCGTGTCACATCAATATGGAACCATGAGTGAAATCTATAAAAGATAAGTATATGGAATACCCATGGTGAGAGTGATGCGATGACAAGGTAACAATCTTACCAATGGTTCTTAACAGTAAATGACATATACCACCTGTGTTGAACTGTAGAAAAGCAAGGTACTTATCCACACGTACAGTTTACCTGGCGACTGCCATGAGTTTGATCCTACAAGCAAGATAGTCAAGGTAATACCATGCTTGTTTACATTAAAGAGGTTATTAAATCTCTTTCCTCCTGTAAAACCAATTCAATCAAGCAAAGATCAAGACCATGTACCATTGCCATGCATTCAACCAATCATGTTGTAGCCTCAAAAGCCATTTGTCAACTCAATCATATTTAAACAACAACATGAATGTACACAATCAACAAGAACATGTGCAATCAACCATAAGTTTAGTTATCTTGACGTAATCACACATTAAGTTTAGTTATCATCAAAATCATAACTCAACAATTATCAAAATCATAACTCAACAATCTCCCCCTTTTTGATGATGACAAACTTAATGATGATATAACAGAATGGCACAAATATTCTTCTCCCCCTGTCACACATAATCACACACAATCATCAATCTTTCTCCCCCTTTGACATAATCAAAAAGTGGGATAATATAAATCTTTCTCACATAACAACAATATGATGTAATCTGGAAGAAGCTAACGAAGCAAGAACAAGTTTATCTCCCTTTGAAACAGCAATAACCCATCTTATCAAATCAGAAGAAGCAAGGGTAAATCATGGATGAACAAATCAATATGATTCCACGTAGATGATACCAAATGGTGATTATTCTCACATGAAAAGATGAGAGGACCAGAGACCAACAAATCAATATGATTCCAATCTTTCTCCCCAATGTCTATTCAACACCTTTAAGCTTATTAAGCAAGTATAAAGCATTTGAAGTCCATTCAGTTGTTTGAATTTTCATCATTTTCCAAATTTTTAAATTTTGGTTTGAAATGCATGAAATGCAACACATGCAAGTGATGACATATGAGATGCACAATCAAAAAAATATGTAGATATACATGCAACACAGCTCCCCCGTACTTATATAAGATGGAAATGGGTATAAGAAAGAGGCATGAGAGTAATGACAACCGGAATGCACATGTGTAACACATGGGAGATTGTGTAATCATATAGGAGATTCATGCAATTGCTAATGCAGTCAATCAATTTTCTGAATACATAATAAATCAAATTTCCATATGTGTAAGTGAGTAATATGAAAAATGATAGTTGTAATATGGATATTCAGATTTCAGATCAACACAAGGAGATATTTTTCAGGCTGCACCTCAATTTTGAGAACAGCGTATTGGAGGCTTCGCTCTACCTCACTAATTTTACATAGATAGTCAGAATTTTTTTAAGAATCATCAGGTTCAAATAATTCATTTTTACGCGAGTAGACACATGGAGCTCATGCTAGAATCTCCGGTTACTCAGAATACTTAACCATTTCATCTCATTTTGAGCAGAGGTACTTTAGTCAGCACTTTTCAGAATGAACCACATCACGTCTCAGGTGAAATGTGCCCAATTTACTCAGTGAGACTGAGCATTGCTCTGCCTTCCATTTTCATTTCAGATTTTTCAACAAAGATAGGTAGGTAACTTTTTCCTCAACTGTCTCTTAAACATTCATGCAACAAGTTTAATATCACTATAGTGTTGACAAGAAATTCATATATCCATATCTTGAACACTCATTTTCACATTTTGTGCATGAAGTGTGCGAATTTGATTCAGCATGTATAACGAAAATATCATGAACACATAATAGTGCAACTCCCCCTAAAAAGATGCACTTATAAAATATGAACTCCCCCATAGTGTACGATATGAAACACTCTAATAATTACTCAAATGCAGTATTATTTATCAAGAATACATATGGTCATAGAAATTTCAACGATGGGGGTGAATAACATATAGTATCAAGCAAGCACACAGAGGGAATGTATGCAGCATGCAATGTAAATATGCAATGTGATGCACAATTGCTGATACCAATTGAAGGGATACCCATTGAATGAACTAAATGCAGCTAATGCATGAGTTCTAATGCAATACAACCTATGAGCATTGTTGCATCCCTACGGTTTTGATGATGTCTCACACTATAAATCAATTATTTTAACTATAGATCAATTTGTCTTTATACGGTGTATTTCCTTGTTTCTAAGCATGAAGGAGGTCTGTGTTTATAGCATGATTAAGGTTCGTGCATATCTTTAGTCTTCTCTTTTGACTCAGTGCATAGTCTTCCTCTTGTGCCTCATGTTTTCATGTCGGTGCAAGTTTCGGGTCGATGTAATTCTTGTATGGAATGAATTGTTTACTCTGGTCTCTTATTCTCAGTGCGAATCCATCTCGGTGGAAGCTTTGACTTGTATCTATTTTTGTCATCTCAGTGCAAATGCATCTTGGTGCAAGCTTCAAGCTTTGTCTTGTACTTCTTTTTCCCATCTCGGTGCAGCTCCTGCTTGGACTGCATATACCGACTCGGTGCAATTCTTTTACCTTCTGAATAACATGAAGTCGGTGCATCTTCTATTGCATTACGATTCTCGGTGCAAGATTTGATCTGCACCTAGTCGGTGCAAACCTTGGTTAGTCAAAGGCTTTGGAACATAACTCGGTGCATGCTTTGCTTAAAATAAGATCATGTTCAGTGCATAGTTGTTTGCGATCTTTTTTTTATCTTCTTATTATTTTATTTTTTATTTTACATATATATATATGTATATACATATATATATATATCTTATTTCGCGTGTCGATCAACCAATTAACTAACTTGCAATTAACTGATTGATTGACTGCGCGGGCGTGCCAGTCACGTGAGTGACAAGTTTATTATGCGCTCATTCTGACCCGTATCGGGCGAAAGTGAGGTTCGGTCGGGACCAGCAGCCCGCCATACCATAAAGGCTATGTCGTTAATTGCATCCCCCGCGAGGAGGGAACACCTTTGATTAATTGCCGAGATAGCGGGCTGTCGAGACCGGAATAAAAGATGTGATGCTACGAACATGATAAGATCACGTGAGATTCATCTATCTATCATGCAAGAGAGGCATGGTTTATTAGATTGGTGACCCTCGATACAGGGCGGAGGACATAGGTCCGAAGACTGCCATCGCGCATAGCGGAGACTTCCGATCGGGCATAACCCGACCTTCCGTCAACGCCATTTGATATACCCGAGGGTCTATGCAAGCATACATGCATGATGCCCATAACTATGCTAAGCATGGCAATAGAGTTATGAAGGCGAGCAGAGTTCAATCATATTTTATTAAGCCCCGCCAACGGGGGAAAAAGGTGACACAAGCCTGATAGCGAAAGCAGAGTGCTAATATGCATGATAGCCAACATGATAGAAAGGTTATTCAGGGCATAAACAGTCCTTGCCTTATTCAATCTACTGCTAATTGGGGCTGCCAATCTCGACCACGAGAGGCCAGGATTGCCCCGGGGGCGAGCCAGGGATTAGACAGCATAGCTATTAGAAACGGCGCCAGAAGACGGAGGTATAGGACTTAAAACGGCGTGGGAAACCGTAGGTAAATGAGAGAAGTTATAACGGCGCGAACCGTTGGGGGCACGCCGGGAAGAGGCGCGCCAGGAAGAGCGTGCCGTTTTAAGGCGCGCCGTATATAAACAGTGCCGGTTTAGCCCGATCTCGCGAAAACTGAGGTTTTATTCATTTTTCTTGGGTTTATTAAAATACCTTGGGAAACTTTGAAAGTTTATTTAAGTTATTGATTCAAAGGATCAGCCCCGGGGCATTCGGGGGTCGAGTCACAGGCTCGCGCGAGGTTCACACTCGAGCGCGGTGATTGTTCTGAGTCAGACTCGTTCGAGCTGAAATTTCAGCAGCATCTCCCCATCCTGGAGGATTGTCGGGGAGAAGCGGGGAGTACTCACGTGGCGGAGCAACCCCTAAGAGCCGGGTGGCGCAACGGCGGCCGGCAAACCCGAACGGAAAGGAAAACCCCGAGGCCTAGCCTGCTAGGGGCACCAAGTCCGTGGGCGATAGTGAATGAATGAGGCGACTCATTATGGGAGCGAAAACCCCGAGGGCTGGCTTGCGAGGGGCACGCGACCCGAGTCGACACAACGCTCAAATCGAGACAACCGATAGAGGGAAGGAAACCTCGAGGGCTAGCCTACAAGTGGAACGCAACCCACGGCCACCACAAAGTCCATTAAGGACCGTGGATTTGAACTGTAGGGCTTAGCCCCGTTACTGTGCGCTCAATGGCCCGAGGGGATACTCGTCATCGATGGATGAGCCCCCTATCGACCGAGTGGCTGATGTAGAAGATTGGGGGAATATCCCCCTCCCCGGGTACTGGAGTGATGCTATAGAGCAGACTCCTGTTAAGATGCGAACGGAGTGGAAAGAACGGCGCAAGACATCGTTTAACGACAAGTGGATAAACGAATTGCTAGAAACATATTAGAACGGCGAAACCCGTGGGCTAAATAAGTTAATACTGGCATGCTATATGATTAGCATAGAGATCCAGGGAAGAGAGGTATATATCATATTCGGAAAAAAAGCAATAGGGGCTCGTCACAGGATGAAAAGGGAACGGCAGGGGCGATCTTCCCCTCCCCTCTGGCCTATGAGGATGGGCACAGGGACGGTGAAGGGTCTGCTCCCTAGACAGGGATGGACAGAGATATGCAAACAAGTGCATCTCCGATCACAAAACTCATGGCACACATGGTGCAGAGCTCGACCATTGCATTGGAATAAAGAGAGAAAACCCCGGGGAGGGGGGAAGAACGATTCATGTAGCCCAAGGGCATATCCAGTGTCGGGGAAAATGGATCCGGTATAGGTAGATATACGGCATTAAATGAACATTTGAGAAGAAATTAGAGAAGATATGAAGGAGAGATATGGCATCGGACGCAATCGCATTTCATTCATTCAATGAACGATACAGGTAGATATACACAACATATATTCCTGTGCCGGCGTTGTCGCTCGGCCACCGTTTACATTAATAGAAGAAGATCATTACAGATGTAGAGAAGGGGTAGAGGCAATGGTGAGAGAGGGGAGGTCAGGCTCGTATCATCGCCCCTCCCCTCTCTCACTTACATTATATCAGGGGAAGAAAACCAAAGAAGAAAAGGGGGATCGACCAGAAGAAAAACACGGAAACCCACCTAAACCCTTTCTCCAGAACAGAGTATCAGACCACAGGCTTCCCTTCTCCGGCTTCGGAGGTATTCGGACGAGCAGACGAGGAAGACGACGGCGAGAACCCTCAGTGGAAACCCTACTTCTCCCCCATGGTTTTTCTCTTGAACGAACCCTCTCCCTTCATATTGGCTCTCTTCATTTTTTTTTGTTTCGAAGGCATGGTGTATATGTAGCCCTTCGTTAATTCGGCACCCTAGAAGGGGGCGTGCCGGATTTAACGGCGCCGAGAACAAGTCCCAGATTGGATGGGCGCGCCAGATTTGGTGGTGCCGTATTAAGCGGTGCCGATGACCCTTCACGTGCCGTTTTAACTTGTTTACTCGGCGCGGGTCAGCCGATGGGTCCGGGGATGGTTCCGGAAGCTCCCGTTGACTGTTCCTCTCACCCTGGCCCTTGGAAAACCTTGACGGGGCATTGACGAAGCTCTCGATATGACGAATGGCCTTAATCAGAACTTCACGTGTGTCTGGCCCGAGCACACGGGTATCCTATTGGCACGGCCTTTGGCACTGTGATTTGTGCTTCTAGTTGACACGGACTCGTGCTCGTGCTCGAAGCTTCCTTGCGGGATGGCATTGCATCCGAGATAATTTTGCCTTGAATGGCGATCAATCCGCCACTAACGGGCCCACTATGGCGAGGAGCCGAACTCGTGTCGGGTGATAGGGGCCTTCTGCTGACAGAACCTTCGGCCCCTTGTTGTGGATGGCCGAGGACGTTCTTCCTCCTTAGGAGAGTCATCGGGTAGACCGTCGTCCTTGGTCGGGCGACGGATGTAGGGTAGCGGCATGACGAGGTCGATGCCAGATCATTGGGCAGGCTTGGTCGCGCTGTCGGTTGGTTGTGGAGTCATTCTGACTCTCCTGAGGTAAAGTCCCCGATGCTCACTTCAAGGTGACTCGGGGCTCTGGCAACTTGAGGAATCTTTAGTAAGTTGATCTTCATCGGCTTCTATGCTTCAGTGGGCCGTATCATTCGTCTTTACGGCTTGGTCGCCGAAGGATTATATTTTGAGTGCCAACAAATGCCCCCCAGGCGTGGGTGGTGCAAGCGAGGCAGGAGTGCAGTAGGACCTACGGATGAGCTTCGTTCGGTGACGGAAGCTCAAAACGGCACTTAATCCTGGCTTCGGACGTTAATCCGGCGTGGTAGGAAGCTTGAACGGCACTATTTAAAATGGCGCGCCCTTTTATTCAGAGTTAAAACGGCGCCACCAAGTCCGGCGCGCCCCTGGCTTTGGGGTTGAAACGGTGCGGCCTTCACGGCACACAAATCGCTTAAAACGGCGCGCCCCGGGTCTAACTTATGTGCAGCTGAGAGGCCTGATAGACCACCTCTCACGGTCATTATTAGCATTCGGCTGCCCAATGGATGACTGGACCCCGCGGGTTACAATGCTGTTAAAGCACGCCAACATGCAGGATTTCCTCAGTCAAGAGGCATTTGATCAGCTGACGGCTGTGAATCTGGAGAGGGCAGATTGCCGCGCCGCCACTACTTCGTTGAGGATGACCATGGAACAATTGAGAACTATTGCCGGCAATATCTCAAAATGTCGGCTGTTCCTCACGATGCGGATGGAAGAGTTGCGCGCGGAACTTGCTAAGGTGGAAGCCGAGCTGCAGGAAGGCGAGCGCCTAGAGGTCCAGACAACGGAAGAAGCTGACCTGGCCGAAGGACGACTTGCCTCACTAGACGAGAGGTTATTGCAGCTGACGGCCACTAAGGCCCGTTTGCAGGAATTGACCCAATACCCCTCACTAGGCCTCTTGGAGTTGGCAGATATTTTTCGGCGTCCTTTGCTGTAGCTTTGCTTTGCTTTTCTTCTTGCATCGGGTTCTGCTCCTCTTTTTGCCTTCGGAGCTTATGTACCCCTCGGGAATGCCCCGGGCACAAATGTATTTTGACAGCTCTTATTAATGAAAACATCTCTGTTTGTCATTTCGATCGCGACTTCTTTCCCTCTTTTCTTCTTTTTTCTTCTTCTGGCTGACCGTCCGAACCTGGGGATACATGCTGATGGCACAGGAGAGCGCTCACGCCTTCAGAGAAGGGGTGAGGTGTTCACTCCATCGCGGCACAGCCGTTCCCGGAGCAGGATTTTTTTGCCAGGGCGGGACATAGGTAGCGTAGGCGGATGTGCCTAATGAACTTCGCCAATGATGATGAAAAGTGTGTTATAACCATCAACCTGGGTTAAATGTCGACGCAATGAGGCTTTGTTGATCAACGAGGGCGAAAGGCCCAGGTTAGAGGGTAGTTGACCGGGCTCGTCGATGGTGGCGAGGGTCGAAAGGGTAGACGGTTCTGCCGATGGTGACAAGAACCTGAAAAAGGGTAGCGACCGATCTTGCCGATGGTGACAAGGGTCGAAAAGGGTAGCGACCGATCTTGCCGATGATGACAAGGGTCGAAAGCGTAGCGACCGATCTTGCCGATGGTGACAATGGTCGAGAGGGTAGCGACCGATCTTGCCGATGATGACAAGGGTCGAAAGGGTAGCGACCGATCTTGCCGATGATGACAAAGGTCGAAAAGGTAGCGACCGATCTTGCCGATGATGACAAGGGTCGAAAAGGGTAGCGATCGATCTTACCGATGATGACAAGGGTCGAAAGGGTAGCGACCGATCTTGCCGATGATGACAAGGGTCGAAAGAGTAGCGACCGATCTTGCCGATGATGACAAGGGTCGAGAGGGTAGCGACCGATCTTGCCGATGATGACAAGGGTCGAAAGGGTAGCGACCGATCTTGCCGATGATGACAAGGGTTGAAAAGGGTAATGACCGATCTTGCCGATGATGACAAGGGTTGAAAGAGTAGCGACCGATCTTGCCGATGATGACAAAGGTCAAGAGGGTAGCGACCGATCTTGCCGATGATGACAAGGGTCGAAAGGGTAGCGACCGATCTTGCCGATGATGACAAGGGTCGAAAAGGGTAATCACCGATCTTGCCGATGATGACAAGGGTTGAAAGGATAGCGACCGATCTTGCCGATGATGACAAGGGTCGAAAGAGTAGAAAATATATACATATATGTGGGACATTGGATGAAGACTCCGCTTCGACCCTATAAAGGGTCCTCAGGACGGAGCACAGATCATCACTATTCATCATTGATTTATAATTTCTCTTCTTTCTTCTTTTTTTATTCACATTACTGATTTAAGCGCCCTTTCGGGTTTTCACCGAAGCCAGCCCCCTCTTGCTTTTGCCCATACGCCCTCTCGGGTTTTCACGTGGCGGGGTACCCGATTTTGCCTGCTACGCCCTTTCGGGTTTTCGCCACAGCTAGGTTATAGCCATTTTTACACTTGTCCCAATATAGGAGCAAGTCTGGCAGGGTATCTCTATTTTTAACCCTATTTTTGTTTTTTTTTCTCTCTTTTTTTTTTGAATTCGGAGTACAGAAGAACTGGGCTGCAAGAATGCTGACTGGCCTTACCGATGATGACAAGGATTGGTCTCTGGTTTAGTTCGTCGACACTGGTTAAATGTTGAAGCAAAGATCATGGTTTGTTAACAAGGACGTAAGATCCGAGTTAAGGGTAGAGGTCAACCGATCTCGTCGATGATGACGAGGGTCGGACATGGGTTTGTTCATCAGCATGGGTCACATGCCGAAGTAAGGGTAGAATTATTAACAGGGACGGAAGGTCCAAGTTAGGGGTAGAGATCGACCGATCTCGCCGATGATGACGAGGGTCGAACATGGGTTTGTTCATCAGCATGGGTCACATGCCGAAGTAAGGGTAGGATTATTAACAAGGACGGAAGGTCCAAGTTAGGGGTAGAGATCGACCGATCTCGCCGATGATGACGAGGGTCGAACATGGGTTTGATCATCAGCATGGGTCACATGCCGAAGCAAGGGTAGGATTATTAACAAGGACGGAAGGTCCAAGTTAGGGGTAGAGATCGACCGATCTCGTCGATGATGACGAGGGTCGAACATGGGTTTGTTAAAGGATTTCCGGTGGGACTTTTGATGATTGTCCCTTGTGGAGTTTCATCAGGTGGAGAACAAAAGAGGAACTTTTAAATTACCACTTTACCGACCTAAGCGCCCTTTCGGGTTTTCGCCTAAGCCAGCCCCCTCTTGCTTTTGCCCACGCGCTCTCTCTGGTTTTCACGTGACGGGGTACCCGATTTTGCCTACAGCGCCTTTTCGGATTTTTGCCACAGCTAGGTTATAGCTATTTTTGCACTTGACCTAATATAGGAGCAAGTCTGGCGGGGTATCTCTATTTTTAACCCCATTTTTCTTTTCTTTTTTTTCTATATATATATATATATATATATATTTGAGGATATAAAAGGTGGTAGGTCGAAGTGTGATGTCTGACCCTTGGTTGGTGGCAGACGGATGTTGGCCGGATCACCGGGCCTTGTGCCGAGCAGAATGGTTCGTTAGCAAGGGCTAAATGCTAACGCAAAGGAATGATCTTTCGCCGATTCGAGCGTAAGGCCCGTAATGGCAACAATGTGAGAAGGCCGGCTAGGACACGAAGTCTTGAGCCGAAAGGGTTTATTCGTTAGCAAGAAGATAATGCTAACGCAAGGGAGGGATTTCATGCCAGTTCGGACGTAAGGTTCGTAATGGCAGTATGGCGTATTCTTTTGAGAGCTCGGCCAGGGCAGAGTGCCATTAAACCAAGGGAAGGTAACTCGGCCAGGGCGGAGTGCAACTGAACCAAGGAAGGATAGCTTGGCTAGGGCAGAGTGTCAATAAACCAAGATAAGGGTAGCTCAGCTAGGGCGGAGTGCCACTAGACCAAGATAAAGGTAGCTCGTCTAGGGCGGAGTGCCACTAGACCAAGATAAGGGTAGCTCGGCTAGGGCAGAGTGCCACTAGACCGAGATAAAGGTAGCTTGGATTGGGCGGAATGCCACTAGACCAAGATAAGGGTAGCTCGGCTTGGGCGGAGTGCCACTAGACAAAGATAAAGGTAGATCGGCTAGGGCGGAGTGTCACTAGACCAAGATAAGGGTAGCTCAGCTAGAGCGGAGTGCCACTAGACCAAGATAAAGGTAGCTTGGCTAGGGCGGAATGCCACTAGACCAAGATAAGGGTAGCTCGGCTAGGGCGGAGTGCCACTAGACCAAGATGAAGGTAGCTCGGCTAGGGCGGAGTGCCACTAGATCAAGATAAGGGTAGCTCGGCTAGGGCGGAGTGCCACTAGACCAAGATAAGGGTAGCTCGGCTAGGGCGGAATGCCACTAGGCCAAGATAAAGGTAGCTCGGCTACGGCGGAGTGCCACTAGACCAAGATAAGGGTATTCCGACCGATCACTCGGGGAATGTCGGTTGCACCGCGTGATACAGCTTTATATGCTTTCCGTTGAGGGGAGAGAACTGGATGACTCCTTTGTGGTCTACCAGGACGTAGGCACCCCCTTCATATACTCGGCGGATGATATATGGTCCGATCCAGTTTCTGACCAACTTCCCTTTGGGGTTGGAGGCCTTTACCTCTCTTCTTTTGACCATTACCAGATCTCCTTTCTTGAATTCTCGACCTTTGACTAGCTTGTCGAAAGCGCGGGCCATGCGAGCTTGGTAGAGTTGGATGTTTTGTTGTGCCCGGAGGCATTTTCCTTCGAGCTCAGCGAGCTCTTCTAATCTTCTTTCTGCATTGGTTTGATCACCGCTGGCTAGTCCATGCTGGAGGGTGACTCGCAGCGAAGGAACTTCCAGTTCAATCGGCACCACAGCCTCTGACCCATAGACGAGAGAGAAAGGTGAACAGCCGGTTGGGGTTTTGTAGACAGTACGATAGGCCCAGAGCGCTTCGTACATCCTTTCTTCCCAATCTTTTTTATTAGACTTGACAGTCTTTGCCAGCAATGTGCATAGTGTCTTGTTAAAGGCTTCTGCAAGTCCATTCGCTTGAGGGTTGTATGGGGACGATGTCCTCCAGTCGATCTTGTACTTGTCGGATAACCGATAAACCTTCTGGTTTCTGAAATGGCTGCCATTATCAGAGATGATTCGACTGGGGATCCCAAATCAAAATATTATCTTCTGTCGGAAGAATCTTGCAACTAGTTCTCCCGTTACATCTCTTAGTGCTACCGCCTCCGCCCATTTGTAAAAGTAGTCTATAGCTGCTAAGATATATTTGCACCCTGATGAAGATGCTGGTAGTGGCCCTACCACGTCCGTGACCCACTGAGCGAACGGCCAGCTTGGTAGGGCCGAGTGTAATGGCACTGGAGGTCTCCTTGCCACGTTAGCATGTTCTTGACATTTCTGACAAGCCTTGGCAAACTTGCAGCAATCATCGAACATAGTGGGCCAATAGTAGCCCAGTTTCTTTATCTCAATTTTCATCTTTGGGCCAGCCTGGTGTGCTCCAGCTGATCCCGCATGGACTTCCTGCATCACCTGTCCCGCCTCTGTTGAAGACAAGCAACGAAGTAGGACTTTCCTTCGGGCATCTGCCATTATTCAGAACAGAGTTCCGCTTCTCATCTCGTAAGAGCCCTTGACCCTCAGGAGCTTCATTCTCTGTTCTTTTTCCCTCGAGAGCTGTTGGTGCTGGAACCACCGCAGGAGATGTTCTCGCCAATCGGACTGCTGAATCTCCTCGACGGCTACCACCTCAATCTCTTGTTCGTCGGCTAAGACCTCCGTTACACTGGGGACCTGCCGGCGGTTAATCTCTGTTATATTCAGGCTTGCGTCTAGCGGGACTGCCAATGAACTGACCAGCTTAGCAAGGGCGTCTGCCTGAGCATTCCGACCCCGGTTGATGTGCTTGATGCTGATGAAGTAGAATCTTGACATCAGGCGGGTTGCCAGCTGGTGATAGGGGAGAAGCTCTTGCTTTCGCACATCGAACTCTCCTTCTAGTTGTTTTATAACTACCATGGAATCTCTGAATGCCTCCAGCATCTGAATTCCAATGGACAGAGCGATCTGCAACCCAATTATCAAGGCTTCGTATTCCGCTTCATTGTTTGTGCAATGTTTGTTTATGGAGCAGTATGTGTGCACCACTTCTCCTTCTGGGGATTTCAGGACTATGCCTGCTCCTGCCCTGACTCTGGCCGATCCAGTGGCAGAGGTGTCAATTCTGGAAGCGCCATCAAAATATAGCTGCCATAAGGAGGGTTGTACCTGAACGGCTTCCAGGGTTTCATCTTCAGGAAGTTCCGGTTCCAACGGGCAATCCCCGGGTACCGGGTGCTCGGTGAAGAAGTCTGCAATGGCTTGTCCCTTGACGGCCTTGTGCGATACATAGGAGATGTCGAACTCCATAAGGATCAACGCCCATTTGCCCAGGTGACCTTTGAGTGCTGGCTGGGACATAATATATTTTAGGGGATCCTCTTTGGATACCAAGCTGATTTCATGCGACAACATGTAGTGTCGGAGCTTCTTAACTGCGAAGACCAGTGCCAGAAAGACCTTCTCAATATAAGTATATTTCTCGTCAGTTCTGACCAGTCTCCGACTGAGGTAATAGAGGGCTTGCTCTTTCCCTTCTTCATTATTCTGGGCCAGCATTGCCCCCAGGGAGTTATGCGTAGCTGCTATATATAGTATCAATGACCGTCCCTTCACCGGTGCGCCCAGCACTGGGGGAGTCTTCAGATAGTCTTTCATCTTGTCAAAGGCTGTCTGGCAATCTTCATCCCAATAAAAGGGAACATCTTTCATCACCAACTTGTTGAAAGGCTGGCATCGCCCTGACAAATTGGAAATGAACCGCCGGATATAAGCCAGGCGGCCCTGTAGTGATCTCAGCTCGGAGATATTCCTTGGTGGAGGTAGCTCAGGAATTGCTTTGATCTTTGCGGGGTCTATCTCGATCCCCCGATATCGGACTATGAAGCCCAAGAACTTCCCGCTCGACACTCCGAACGCACACTTCATGGGGTTCATCTTCAGCTCATGCTGCCTCAACCTTTGAAAAATGATCCGGAGGTCTTGCAAATGATCTTCTTTTCTTCTGGTTTTGACCACCAGATCATCTATGTAGCACTCGACCTTGTGGTAGAGCAACTCATCAAAGATTTTGGTCATTGCGCGCTGATAGGTTGCACCAGTATTCTTTAGTCCGAACGACATCCTCTTATAATGATAAATGCCTTTAGGGGTTCAGAAAGCAGTATGGACCCGGTCATGCCCCGCGATCCAAATCTGGTTGTAACCGGATGACCCATCCATGAATGACAGGGCCTCGTGACCGGTTGTAGCATCGATCATGACTTCCGTTATTGGCACCGGAAAGTCATCTTTGGGACAAGCATTATTTAGATCTCGGAAGTCGACACATATCCGGATCTGTCCATTCTTCTTTTTCACGGGGATGATATTCACCAGCCATGTGGTGTACTGGTTTTCCTCAACAAATCCCACGTCAATGAGCTTGTCGACTTAGCACAAATTTGAGTAATGAGTTCTGGCCTCATGCGCCGCGGTGGTTGCTTCACCGGCTCGGCCTCAGGGCTGATTTCCAGCTCATGTTGTGAGACAGCGGGCTCAGACCTGGCATTTCTTTGTAAGTCCAGGCGAAGCAATCCCGGTACTCTAGCAGCAGCTGGATGTACAGCTCCCATTCTTCTGGGGACAGCTGGGCACTGAGGAAGGTGGGCCTAGGGTCCTCCTCATTTCCCAAGTTGACTTCTATCAGTTCATCGACTGTGGCTTGGCCTTTGTCTTCTATCTCCGGAGGTGCCGGTTGGAGGTCAACGAAGTCTGGAATACCATCTTGAGGGTCGAGCACTTTGACTTCCTCGTCAGACACCACCAGAGCTTCTTGAGGATTCTCTGTTTCTCGTGCTAGCGGCTGCGCAGATCGTTCTATTAGCAAGTCCACTGCCGTTGTAGCTCCCAAGGGTGAGAGAGCAGCTTCGGTGTTTGTAGATGAGGTTGCAACCGTGACAGGCTGGTAGTTGCTTATAGCCGGGCCGGGACAGCATCCCGGTTTCGTAGCAGACGTTAAGGAGGTCTCGCCTTCTCGGACAGTTGTATCTTCCGTAGAAGTGGCTTTTCCTTTCTTGGTAGCTGGTTCCCCTTGATCGGAGTCGACCGAGGCTGCCCTGATTGGTAGAAGAGGTGTTGAAGTTATCATCAGTAGGGCTCCACTGGAGGGAGAAATTCCTGCTTCCTCAGTATCTTCAGCTTCACTACTGCTAGCCGTATCAAATTTGGCTTGAAGGGCCGCCTCTTCGGGGTGGACCTGCTCCCAGCATCGGCAGGGGACCGAGGTCTCTATCTCTTGATTTCTGGGTTGAGCCAGTTCAACATGCTCAGCTTCCGCCGGGTATTCATCAAAAGTTGCCCCCAGCGGGCTATCTTCAGTAGGATAGAAGGCGGACATGGTGTCCACCTCGTATCGCCCACTGTAATAATATTCTTCCAGGGTGAAGCCCAACCCTAGATGTTGAGAGACATGTCTCATTTCCTTATCCAGATTTGCGGGATGCCACATTTTCTGGAAAGCTTCCTTGCACTTTTGAGACTGATCGGGGGGGATGTGTTGCTTCTGAAACATCCTGGCCATCCGCTCAGTTGTGAATGCCAGACCCTTGATGGGAATCGGGGGGTTGCTTATATCTTCGGGGAGGCTACAGTCTGTGTCTTCCCGAGTGGGGTTCTCTTCAGCCGTATTAACAAGCTGTTGGGTCCATCTTCCTGTGTCACCTCCCAAGTCTTGAAAGGTTCGACAGTAGGGTTGTCAAGGCCGGGAGTCGGCTTGGTAAGGCCATCCGGGATTTCAATATGATTGTGCTGCTGAGCGACCCGCACTTCATTAGCTTCAGGGTATAATGTTGGGGGTGCTGTTCTGCCCACTTGCCCGGATGCTATGATATGGGAGACCACCTTGGGCTTGACATATCCGCGCGGCGGTGGTGGATACCAACTGCTGTCGGACATGCATCTCGATGTCCCCGTAGGGGTCTTAGCTTCAAAGGTCTTCTGGGAAGGCCCTGTACATAGGTTGGCATCTGCCAAATGACATTCCAACACCTCGAACGGGTGGGGGTCTGCAAATATCCTCTCCTCCTTCCCTTGGAGACTGTATTTGATGCATTGGTGGAGCGTGGAGGGCACCACCATATTTTCATGCAGCCACGGGCGGCCGAGCAATGCCTTGTACGAGGTGCGGGAGTCAATGACATGGAACTGCACCGTCGTAGTGAAATCTGCTAGGGTGAGGGTGAACTCTGCCACTCCCATGGACACCTCACATTTTTGATTGAAGACGGCGATACGCATATCCCCGACTTTCTCGAGATGCACGTTAAAGTGGTGCCTCTCATATATTCTATATGGCAGGATGTTGACCGCTGCACCGGGATCAACCAGAATCCTGTTCAGCTCCCTTCCATTCAGGTGCCCCTTCATATACATCGGCCTGTTGTGGCTGGTGGTGGGCAGCAGCATATCGTCTGGAGTGAAGGTCATGCTAGCCTCCGGCATTGCTTCGGCCAGACATGTCTCAAAATGAGCAGGCGTCTGGAGAGCAGTAATAATCGCCTGTCGGGTCTCTTCACTCAAAGAAATGATCTCCCAGATTGTAAATCGAGTAGGGAGCTTCTTGAGTAGCTTCATTATTCTACTTCCAGCTCGGACATTGGAGAGCTTCATCTCTTCAGCTCATCTGGGCTTGGGGAGGTTTTGATTTCCGGGCCCTGAGGGACCTGCTTCATCTTCCTCAGATTCGGCACCCTTCTGGCTGGTACCGGCTTCTGGGTTTTCTTTGTTAGTTGCTGCGGGGCAGGCTCCATCTGCATTTGGATCTTTGGCAGATTATGCGAGCTGCGGGTGAACGTCCCCGGGTGTAGGGTTAGCCTCCTAGCAAGGCTGCTTCCCCTTGGACATCTTCATGAATTCAAGAAATGAAGGAACCCCCTTGCCCCCACTCTTGTTATATAGGCCTGACGGAGGAGGGATTTGGACTCCCTTGACCTCCGGCGTAGGTGTCTTGTAGGGTTGCTCCCCTCTGAACATGATGTTGTGGTTGGGTGGCGGCTGGCGCCCCCATTTTCGGCCTGACCGGGTGGCATGTGCAGCAGTTGCAGCCTCGGCCTTGCCTCCCCCAGCATGGGGTGTGAAACAAATTTCCTCTTCTTCCTCCTCTCCAGGCAGGTTGAAGAGTGCTGATAGGGTATTACAGGAGACATCCTGCACTTTATCGGCCTCAGCGGCCTTCTTTTTCTTCTTCTTTTGTTTCTTCTTCTTTTTTGCTTCTGCGGGCGGGTGCCCCCAGAATAGACTGCCCTCTCTGTCGGGTACCTCTTCAGTTTCCTCCTTTTGTTCAAGTGACAGCTACTCTAGTTCTTGCCATGGGACGTGGTCCTGCACTAGCAAGGGCTTCAATTCGGGCTGCACATACTCGTCTAGCCCCTCAATGAGGTTTTGCAGTCGAAGGACCCCAGGATTGGCCACTTTAACCACTGGCAGCGGAGTTTGTCTCCTCCGATTATGTGTAGGTATCCTGATAGTTATAGGTGGAGTGACCCATACGGGCGCTACCACTGGCGGAGCAGGCCGGGGTGTAACACCACGGATATGTGCCCCCTCTTTCGGGCGAGGTGCCCTCTTTTTCTTGTGCTTCATAGAGACCTGCTGCCATCCCTGCTGTTCTTTCACGGGCTCCAAGAAATGAGCTTCATAGGTGCTCCGCGTGCTTGTTTCAGAGATCTCCTCAGGCAGTGCCTGGTATAGGGAGACCATGTTGACTCCTGCCCTCCTCCGAGGGGCTTCATGTGGCTGAGGAGGGTCCACTTTGTACTCTCCCAGCTCGATTTCATTCTTCTTCACCATCCCTTCGATGATGTCCTTGAACACATAGCAGTCCTCGATTGGATGTCCCAACATCTGGTGGTAGGGGCAGAATCTTGGACTGTCTTTTCTTTTCAGGTCCTCCAGCCTCCTTGGCTCTAGCAGGGTGACCATGCTATATTCTGTTACCCAATCGAACATAACCCGGGTCTTGTCCTTTGGAAAGGAATAGGCCTTCTTCATCTTGTCCCTCAGCGAAGGACCTTCTTTGCCGTCTGGGGCTTCTGCAGGCTGCGGGGTGACTCCCTTCTTGCCTTCACTTTTCTGTTGTTCGAACGCCTTTATGTCAAGAGCGTTCGCTTTTATAGGCGAGGAGCGCCGCTCCACCGCCTTGCCCTTCTGGGTCGTGCTGGCAGCAGATGTAGGGGCAGGTCTGGCCAGGAAAGCTTCCACCTCGGCCACGACATTGTTCAATCGATCAAACGATCGTATTTCTATTCCGATCATCTTTTCCAGAACCTCCCTTCTGAGATTCTATTTGCATATCTGCACAGCGTCCTCCTGATGCGGGGGCCGCTTGCACCTCATTCCGAGGTTCCTCCACCTCTTCATATAATCGAGGGCTATCTCATCGGCCCTCTGCTTTGTTGAGTAGAGTTCGGCCACTGTGACCTCCCTCTCTGTAACATGAAATCTTTCTCTGAACTTCTTCTGCATATCTGGCCAGTCATTGATCGACCCGGCCGAGAGGCTAGAGCACCATTCAAATGCGAGCCCCGTCAGCGAGGACCCAAAATTTTTTAGCAAGTATGACTCGTCAGTGGCCAAGTCACCCATGACAGTCATATAATAGGCTATGTGTTCTCTCGGGGATCCCTTCCCGTTGAATTTGTCAAACTTGGGCGGCTTGTTGATTCCCGGGGGAAGCCGCTTAGTAGCATGGTGTTGCGGGTATGGCACCCGGTATGCATCAAACGCGACGTAGTCGCCTTCACCTCTTTCTGCGAGCTTCAGCTCGATCATTCTTTCCACCTTCATCTGGTTCATGACTGCAGGGTCAACCGGCTCCGGGTAGAAGTGTGCCGGCTGCAGGTACGGGGTGACTAGGGTGGTCGCCAGTGGAGGACAC
The DNA here is from genome assembly GCA_022559845.1 of Amorphophallus konjac. Lineage (NCBI taxonomy): Eukaryota > Viridiplantae > Streptophyta > Magnoliopsida > Alismatales > Araceae > Amorphophallus > Amorphophallus konjac. Next base: position 163,125,704 of record CM040125.1, on the reverse strand, counting down.
GGCAGCGGGGGTGTATGGTGCACTTGGGGGAGCACCGTTGGTAGCAGCGGCTGGAGCTGTGGTGGCCGTTGTTGCATTGTCGCCATGCTTGGTTCTGACGACGGAGGTAGTGTGTAGAGTGGTGGAGGGCCATCATGACGGATTGCTCCCCGAGATGATTCACCCTGGACTTCGGGTGGTTTGGAAGCTGAGGACTGTTCAGTCTTGTCCATCAGCTGCTTCTTCAGCAAGTCTATCTCTTGCCGATATTTCTGAAGTAATATCAAGACCGATGGGTCTATAGTGGCTGCAGTAGGGATAACTTCTGTTGTCTCCCCGGACGTACCCTCGGGTAGGATGTCGAGGGGGACGTCGTCTTCTTCCTCTGCCGTCACCACATTGGCAGTCAAGACGGGGGCCTTATCATCCCAGTGATGGTAGACCTGGGGGTGTTTTCCTTTAGCCATCATCAGGAGCTCCCTTGCTGCTTCTGTTCTGCGAGTACTCGGCCCCAGCCGTGCGGCCAACTGAGCCAATTCTCGGGGTCTTCGGGAAGCCCCCCATATCAGCTGGATACACCAGCCATGTTGCAAGTGAAGACCTGCATCCTTCTCCTCCATCGATGGACCCTCCTTTTAGCTTGATGCGGGAAGGTCAGCCTCTCGAACACAGAAGTTCTTCTTGTTTCTTCCCGCTTGGGGATGGCTTCATCGGCCTCAATCTCGAAGCCATTGTCGTATCCATTGTCATCGACTGACGACACCATCATTCTTTCTCCTATATCTTCTTCATCTGCCATTGATAGGCAGTAGCCTTCATCGGCGGCGGCTGCTTGCATCAGTCGCTGTTGCCCAAGCGAGGGGTTGCCTAACCCTCGAAAATAATTCCTGACCAAACAGGTCATCTCTTCTTGACTCCGCTCCTGATGTAACACGGGGGATGATTGTCGACCTCCCGAATGAGGGATATAAGCTAGCCGAGATCTGTCGGCAGATTGTTGGAATCTTCATCCCGCAGCTGGGACGTTGGCTTGACGGACAGTAGCCTGGAAACTTTTGCGGCGCGGAGGATCCGCAACCACTTCTTCTTCCTTCTTCGGGGGCAAGCCCCTTTCTCTTCTCTCCTCCGCCGCGTCTTACACAGGACGGCAGTGGATAGGTGCCAGCTGATGGACAGGTTGGACCCGCTTGGGAACCCACACCTGTTTGAACTTTCTCGGCCTGGGGGCCGACCTTCCTTGGCCATAGTGGCCGATTTCTTCTCTTTCTGCCCTCCTTCCAGTGAGGGCCTGGTATGTGTTGTGGACAGGGATGGTGGGGATTGTTGAGTCTTGTTGAATCTTTACATGTTTTGATGATGAATGGCTATCTAGTGTTTTTTCCTTCTCTGCAAAGACTCAAGACTCATAGTGTTGCCATCCATCAAAAAGGGGGAGATTGTTGAGTCTTGTTGAATCTTTACATGTTTTGATGATGACAACACTATAAGTCTTAGTGGTCTTCAAAAAATTATGTCTATGTGAAAATTTAACAAAAATATTTTTTCTGTGAAAAATGAACAAAGAACATGTTTGTTGAAGAATGAACCTTCATTTCACTTCAGGTATTTTTCAGGGACTGCATTCGTGTTGATTGGCACTTCGTCATGTTTGTATATAACACCTCGTGTTGAACTGTTTGTCTTCGTGTCATTTTTCTCTGAAGTGTTTGTTTTGATTCAGTGACATCTTCGTGTCATTTGATCTTTACTTCGTGTTGTTTTCATCGTCTTCATATCATTCTCCGTGTAGTGTGTGGTTCTGTCAAAGTTCACTTCGTGTCTGTCTTATGTTGAAACCACACTTCGTGTTGGTTTCTGTTTGATGAACTTCGAGTCGTTTCCCAGTGAACCCGTGTTGTTTTGTCCTCCTGCGTCATCCTTGTTTTCACTCCGTGTCTATTTTCTGTTCTCATCATACTTAGTGTTGTTTTTCATTTCATGTCAACTTCACTTCGTGTGGTTTTCAACCCGTGTCGATTATCGTTTTGACTTCGTGTTGTTTTCAACTCGTGTCGATTACTGTTTCGACTTCGTGTTGTTTTCAGTATGTGTCAATTTTGTCTTCGTGTCGTTTTTCACCTCGTGTCGTGTTACCCCGTGTCAATTACTGTTTCGACTTCGTATCGTTATCAGTCCGTGTCTCTCTTATGTTGAAATCACACCTCGTGCTGATCACTGTTCTTTCTTCGTGTTGTTTCTTTGTATTTTGTCTTCGTGTTGATCTTTCGTTATTTAGACTTCGTGTCTTTATCACATTGACCACACTCCGTGTCGCTTCTCCTCTCATAGCTTCGTGTCGTGTTTTTCTACACCTCGTGTCGTTGTCTTCTTGTGTCTTCACCTCGTGTTGTTTTCGTCTCTTCGTGTCGGGTTTGTTCTAGTGCGTACAGGACATCGCAGCACTTCATGTTGCTTCCTGTTTCACTTTCGTGTCATTTGTCTTGTTGTATCTTCGTGTCGTTTTTATTCTTCCTAGTCCTCGTGACCTTCTTGTATTGAAACCATACTTAGTGTTGGCTTCTGTTCTTGTCTTCGTGTCTTTGCGTTGTTTTTCTGTCTACCTCGTAAAGTTCTCTTAGTAATGTTCATTGTGTCACCACCTTATCTCGTGTCGTTCTCTGTTTAGTACCTCTTGTCGTGTCCACTAACCTCATGCAGTTCTAGTTTTTATGACACTCAATATTAATGGCTCTTATCTCGTTGCAGGTCCGAGGAAGAACATTCACCAATGTCTGGGTGCACATGATCCGATGCTGAAGGAACAAATACAAAGAGGGCACGTGGCAGGAAGGTTCTAGGATCGAGCGTGGGAGGCACACGCGTTCAGTGCCCTATCCATCTGCTGCGGCTATAAAGAGAAACCTTTCGCCCACCGATGAAGGGCGATCAGAGCTAAGAAAGAAAAGGCAGTGTTACAGAGAGCTCGATCCAGCAGAAGAAGAAAAAGAAAAGAGAGAGAGATAGTGATCGTGTGAAAGAGGAAGACAGTTTAAGAGAAAGAAAGTTAGAGAGAGAGTGAATGAGAGAGTTCGTGGAGAAGAAGAAAGAAGCTTACCTGAAGATCTGTCTTCACTGGACCGTGGATCAAATCCAGGCCAGTCAGCTCCGTTGAGAGCCAAATTGTGCATCTCGTGTTTCAGCTTCTGTTTGCTGAAGCTATTTTTCGTTTATTATCTTTTCTTTATTTTCTGGTTTGCTGTGCTTTCCGATCCTCTGGTCTGAGGTCGGGTTCCCTCCGGTTAGGAGGAAGGGAGATCTGATCTCCAGTTGCAAGTAGCTGGGAGCTACTTGTGGGTTCCCTCCGGTTTGGAGGAAGGGAGACTTGTCTCCGGCTCTGGGCTTGTGGATTTAAGTCCAGAGGTTCCCTCCAGTGGAGGAAGAGGGGAGGTTGTTCCCCTGGTCAAGTTGTGTGGCAGCAATTGTTTGCAGACTGAGTCTGTTTGGTTCTAGCGTGTGCTAGTGAAGCCTCACTCCGGTTGGGAGTGAGGGGTGGATGTAGGTCTGAAGGATCGAACCACCTAAAAAATCTTTTGAGCAGTGGCTTGATTGTTTGGTTTGCTTCCGCTAAATGCTTGAATAGGTGCGCTCAATGGGTTTGTATTTGAGTAGAATAGAATTGGTTCTATACTGTTTCTTTATCTAGCATCCATTTTTTAAATTTGGCCATTATTCGTAGAAGGATTCATTCACCCCCCCTCTGTATCCGGGCCAAGCACCCTAATAGGGATGACTCGATCTGGGGCCACCCATGCATTGCGTCCGTTGAGGAAGACGTGCATGCCGCCAACCATCATAGATTTCCCGGACTGAGATAGAGTCCCGGTAATCACAGCAGCACTCCTGTGGGCTTGGCGACGTTGACGTCCTCCAGGGTGCTTGTTGACAATATTGGGGCGGGCCCCACGTATGGCGTGGTGCACCAGACAGCTAGCGGCTGGGGCCGGACTCTTGGATGAGTCGTTACAGCAAGGAACCTTCAGAGGCTCCACCTTCCCCACAGCTTCCTTGACATGTTCCGGGGCTTCGATTTCCAGCATATCCACGAAGGCCAAACCCAAGAAGTTGGGGAAGCCAACGGCGGCAGGGAAGCTACCGAACTCCATGGGCACTGCTAGGTACCCTTGCGCGTGCCCAGCAACGATCGAAGGACCGAAGCCGACGCCAGTTAATCCATTTGTTGTCATCATTCGCCTGCAAAAACAAACAAGCCAACGATCAGTAGCCTTTGAGAGGGCCTCGAAGCCCAAGTATCTCGGCAAAGAGATGAAAGGTTACACTGGTCCCACCGGGCGTGCCAGACTTGTTAGCGATCTTTTTTTTATCTTCTTATTATTTTATTTTTTATTATATATATATATATGTATATACATATATATATATATATATATATATATATATATCTTATTTCACGTGTCGATCAACCAATTAACTAACTGGCAATTAACTGACTAATTGACTGCGCGGGCGTGCCAGTCACGTGAGTGACAAGTTTATTATGCGCTCATTCAGACCCGTATCAGGCGAAAGTGAGGTTCGGTCCGGACCAGCAGTCCGCCATACCATAAAGGCTATGGTGTTAATTACATACCCCGCGAGGAGGGAACACCTTTGATTAATTGCCGAGATAGCGGGCTGTCGAGGCCGGAATAAAAGATGTGATGCTATGAACATGATAAGATCATGTGAGATGCATCTATCTATCATGCAAGAGAGGCATGGTTTATTAGATTGGTGACCCTCGATACAGCGGAGGACGTAGGTCCGAAGACCGCCATCGCGCATAGCGGAGACTTTCGATCGGGCATAACCCGGCCTTCCGTCAACGCCATTTGACATACCCGAGGGTCTATGCAAGCATACATGCATGACGCCCATAACTATGCTAAGCATGGCAATAGAGTTATGAAGGGGAGCAGAGCTCAATCATATTTTATTAAGCCCCGCCAACGGGGGAAAAAGGTGACACAAGCCTGATAGACAAAGCAGAGTGCTAATACGCATGATAGCCAACATGATAGAAAGGTTATTCAGGGCATAAACAGCCCTTGCCTTATTTAATCTACTGCTAATTGGGGCTGCCAATCTCGACCACGAGAGGCCAGGATTGCCCCGGGGGCATGCCAGGGATTAGACAGCATAGCGATTAGAAACGGTGCCAGGAGACAGAGGTATAGGACTTAAAACGGCGTGGGAAACTGTAGGAAAATGAGGGAAGTTAAAATGGTGCGGCCCATTGGGGGCGCGCCGGGAAGAGCGCGCCGTTTTAAGGCGCACCGTATATAAACGGAGCCGGTTTAGCCCGATCTCACGAAAATCGAGGTTTTATTCATTTTTCTTGGGTTTATTAAAATACCTTGGGAAACTTTGAAAGTTTATTTAAGTTATTGATTCAAAGGATCGGCCCCGGGGCATCCGGGGGTCGATTCACAGGCTCGCGCGAGGTTCACAATCGAGCGCGGCGATTGTTCTGAGTCAGACTCGTTCGAACCGAAATTTCGGCAGCATCTCCCCATCCCGGAGGATTATCGGGGAGAAGCGGGGAGTACTCACGTGGCGGAGAAACCCCTAAGAGCCGGGTAGCGCAACGGCGGCCGGCAAACCCGAACGGAAAGGAAAACCCCGAGGCCTAGCCTGCTAGGGGCACCGAGTCCGTGGGCGATAGTGAACGAATGAGGTGACTCATTATGGGAGCGAAAACCCCGAGGGCTGGCCTGCGAGGGGCACGCGACCCGAGTCGGCACAACGCTCAAATCGGGACGATCGATAGAGGGATGAAAACCTCGAGGGCTAGCCTACAAGGGGAACGCAACCAACGGCCACCACAAAGTCCATTAAGGACCGTGGATTTGAACTGTAGGGCTTAGCCCCGTTACTGTGCGCTCAATGGCCCGAGGGGATACTCGTCATCGATGGATGAGCCCCCTGTCGACCGAGTGGTTGATGTAGAAGATTGGGGGAATATCCCCCTCCCCGGGTACTAGAGCGATGCTACAGAGCAGACTCCTGTTAAGATGCGAACGGAGTGGAAAGAGCGGCGCAAGACATCGTTTGACGACAAGTGGACAAACGAATTGCTAGAAACATATTAGAACGGTGAAACCCGTGGGCTAAATAAGTTAATACTGGCATGCTATATGATTAGCATAGAGATCCGGGGAAGGGAGGTATATATCATATTCAGAAAAAAACCAACAGGGGCTCGTCACAGGATGAAAAGGGAACGGCAGGGGCGATCTTCCCCTCCCCTCTGGCCTATGAGGAAGGGCACAGGGACGGCAAAGGGTCTGCTCCATAGACAGGGATGGACAGAGATATGCATACAAGTGCATCTCCGATCACAAAACCCGTGGCACACATGGTGCAGAGCTCGACCATTGCATTGGAATAAAGAGAGAAAACCCCGGGGAGGGGGGAAGAACGATTCATGTAGCCCAAGGGCATATCCAGCGTCGGGGAAAACGGATCTGGTACAGGTAGATATATGGCATTAAATGCACATTTGAGAAGAAATTAGAGAGGACATGAAGGGGAGATATGGCATCGGACGCAATCGCATTTCATTCATTCAATGAACGATACAGGTAGTTATACACAGCATATATTCCAGCGCCGACGTTGTCCCTCGGCCGCCGTTTACATTAATAGAAGAAGATCATTACAGATGAAGAGAAGGGGCAGAGGCAATGGTGAGAGAGGGGAGGTCAGGCTCGTATCATCGCCCCTCCCCTCTCTCACTTACATTATATCAGGGGAAGAAAACCAAAGAAGAAAAGGGGGATCGACAGGAAGAAAAACACGGAAACCCACCTAAACCCTTTCTCCAGAACAGAGTATCAGACCACAGGCTTCCCTTCTCCGGCTCCGGAGGTATTCAGACGAGCAGACGAGGAAGACGGCGGCAAGAACCCTCAGTGGAAACCCTACTTCTCCCCCAAGGTTTTTCTCTCGAACGAACCCTCTCCCTTCGTATTGGCTCTCTTCTGTTATCTTCTCTTTTTTTCTTTCTTGATCCCTCCTCTCTTCATTTTTTTTTTGTTTCGAAGGCAGGGTGTATATGTAGCCCTTCATTAATTCGGCGCCCTGGAAGGTGGCGCGCCGGATTTAACAGTGCCGGGAACAAGTCCCCGATTGGATGGGGGCGCCGGATTTGGTGGCGCCGTATTAAGCGGCGCCGATGACCCTTCACGCGCCGTTTTAACTTGTTTGCTCGGCGCGGGTCAGCCGATGGGTCCGGGGATGGTTCCGGAAGCTCCCGTTGACTATTCCTCTCACCCTGGCCCTTGGAAAACCTTGATGGGGTGTTGACGAAGCTCTCGATATGACGAATGGCCTTAATCAGAACTTCGCATGTGTCTGGCCCGAGCACACGGGTATCCTGCTGGCACGGCCTTCGGCACTGTGATTTGTGCTTCTAGTTGAGACGGACTCATGCTTGAAGCTTCCTTGCGGGATGGCATTGCATCCAGGATAATTTCGCCTTGAATGGCGATCAATCGGTCACTAACGGGCCCACTATGGCGAGGAGCCAAACCCGTGTCGGGTGATCGGGGCCTTCTGCTGACAGAACATTCGGCCCCTTGTTGTGGATGGCCGAGGACGTTCTTGCTCCTTAGGAGAGTCACCGGGTAGACCGTCGTCCTTGGTCGGGCAACGGATGTAGGGTAGCGACATGACGAGGTCGATGCCGGATCATTGGGCAGGCATGGTCGCGCTACCGGTTGGTTGTGGATTCATGCCGACTCTCCTGAGGTAAAGTCCCCGGTGCTCACTTCAAGGTGACTCGGGGATCTGGCAACTTGAGGAATCTTTAGTAAGTTGATCTTCATCGGCTTCGGTGCTTCAGTGGGCCGTATCATTCGTCTTTGCGGCTTGGTCGTCGAAGGATTATATTTTGAGTGCCGACAATAGTCTAGCCTATTCAATTCTCTGTAGCAACGAGGTCGGTGCAGTTCATGCTTCAGGTCTATTAGACTCGGTGCAAGTCCTGTAGATAGCTAAAGTAGATTGGTGCAACGTTTGCTTCATTTCACATCAGTGTTTTTCTTGCCCGTCATAGTCTATGCTCATTCCTTTTACTCGGTGCAAACTTTTCTCTCTGGCCAAATAAAGTCGAATTATGCTAAGTGTGTGTGACAATATGACTATTTCTTCTCTGATAGTTTGTCTGTGCAATTCACCAGGAAGATGGCACATGATCCGAGGTAGATAGAACTCCAGAATATTCCCACACGTGCCCCAACCTTTCGGGTGGGAAACGTGGTATCCACACGCCTAAGCTTCTGGAACCGACATATATATATATATATATATATATATATATATATATATGTGTGTTGAGGAAAAAGGGTTCGAGGGAGAAGAAGGATGGAACAGTGAGAAAAGAAGAGCAGCGTGAGAGTAGTGGAAAAAGAGAAAACATCAGAAAAAGCCCACTCCATCCAGATCTAAGAGAAAAACTTCTAAGAGAGAGAAGTGATTGTGAATGTGAAGTTCTACTTCTAAGGAAGCTCTATTGCTTTTGTTTTCAGAGAAAATTGCGGCTCATCGATTGGTTTTTGTTTTCGAGTTTCCTTTATTGTCATTCCGTTTTGTTACCCTCCACTGTTCGGAGGAAGGGAGAGATTCTCCAGTTCCCTCCATTGTCTTGGAGGAAGAGAGGTTCGATCCTCTGGTTGTGTGAGTTACTTGGGAGTAACTACACAGGGTTCCCTTTGCTGCGTGCAAAGGAAGGGAGATTGGTTCTCCAGTGTTTCACTTCTGGTTGATCAGAAGTCTGAGGAGGGTGTTCCTCAGGGTAAGCTGTTTGGCAGCGGTTGTCGCAGACTGAGTCTGCTGTGTGTGATTTAACATTGCAAGGAAACCTTACCCTTCTAAGTAAGGGGTGGACGTAGATTGCGGGTAGCAATCGAACCACCTAAAAAATTCCCTGTCTCTACTATTGTTTTGCTTGTTTACGTTGTGCTGCTCTTCATCTACTTGACATATTGCTTCATTGTGGGTTGCCTTCTCGATCTCATTTCTTACTTTAGTCATCACTGTTGCATGTTTTTGAAGTCTTATTCACTGCTACTTGAGGGGTTCATAAATCGTGTTTGAGTTTATCGAATTTTAGGAGTGTGCTATTCATGCCCCCCCTTCTATCTCACTTTCCGCTGTATGTATCAATTGGTATCAAAGAAGGTTTTCATCATGTGGGCCAACGGCCAGGGTAATCCTAATGGTCCTCGAAGCTTCATGGCTGGGGGACAATCTATCAGCAGCCCTCCGTTCTTTGATGGTAACAATTATCTTTTCTGGAAAAATAGGATGGAAGTATTCATTAGGGCGCAGAGCCATGATCAAGTCAAGCTCTCGTCACTCAACTGGACGGCCCTGAACATCATCCAATGTGCAGTACAACCAGACGAATACGCCTGCATCTTAGCTTGCAAGACGACCATGAAAATGTGGGACGAGTTGGGTCTAATCAACGAAGGTACACCTCAAGTGAAAGCAACAAAGGTAAATCTCCTCACCTCTGAATATGAGATGTTTAAGATGAAATCAGAGGAGACCATAACTAAGATCTATGCCGGATTGTCTCTTATCACGAATAGTCTTAAGGGGTTTGGGAAAGAGATAGCCGAGGGAGATATAGTCAGGAAGATACTTGGATCTCTAACCCCTACATGGCACACTAAGGCCATTGTGATAGAAGAGTCTAGGGATATGTCGACAATGACAGTCACCGAACTTATAGCATCCCTAATGACGTATGAAATGAATTTCAAAAGGAATGGTGAAGGAAGCGACAGGAAGGGCAAGAACATTGCCCTCAAGGTGTCCCGCAGCAAGGGACATAGCAGCAGCGGGAGTAGTAGTTGCGAGTCTGACGGACTGTCAGACCTCGACCAGGAGGAGCAAGCAATGCTCACTCGATAATTCAGGAAATTCTTAAGGACTAAGGGAAAGACCTTCAGAAGGAAGAGGTCATACCCCTCTGGTAAGAATTTTGATTCCAGCAATGATAAGAATAGGAGCACCAAGAAAATCACATGTTTTCATTACAGGAAACCTGGACATATGAAAGGTGACTGCCCTGATCTTCAGAAGAAGGGTCCCGACTTTCAGAAGAAGAGCTCGAATGTGCAGAAGAAGAAACCACAAGCAATGGTCTGCACGTGGAGCGATGAGGAAGAAGATCCGGAAGCCAATTCCTCAGAGGAGGACGAAGAAGAAATTTGTCTGATGGCAAACAACAAAGAGGCGGTAACAAATATTTTCGAGAATTTTTCTATTGATGATTGGGAAGATGCCTATGCTGAACTGTTAGATAAGTTCAATTCTCTGAGTAAAGTGCATAGGAATCTGAAGAGAAAATTTAATGCTAATATTGAAGAACAAACTCAAATCAGTGATGAAAATCAGAAATTAAAGGAAGAATTAGAAGAAATGACTTATCTGAAAAAGGAAAATGAAAAGTACAAATCAGAGAACAAGGAAGTTCACACACAGCTCAACGAACTCAAGATTAAATTTGAAGAAAGTCTGAATGAGAATAGTGTGATCATAGAGAAGTATGAAGCTGTTAAGAAAGTGAACACTGAACTCTTAAACAATTGTGAGTCTATGCAAAGAGAGCTGGAAGACAAACAAAAGGCCTTAGAAAAATTTGTTCAAGGAAAAACAAATCTGGATTCTATACTGGTAACAAGGGTTAATTTCAATAAGAAAGGTTTAGGCTATAACCCAACTAACAAGAGACCCTTTCAGTTCAAGACCACTATCTTATGCCCAGAAGGGAAAAGAAAAGCTGGACACACCATCCAGCTCAAACAGCAATCAAAACATTCAACGTCCATATGAAGATTCAACAAACAATGCTGGACGACCATCTAAAATAGGAATGAACTTTTAGAAGAATTTCTCTAAGCCTATTTACCAGAACAGAAGTGGTAGCTGGACTGGGCAAATGTATCAGAATAAAAGCTGGAACTACTATAAAAGAATGGGTTTGAATAGAAGTTACTGGAGAAATAACACTCACCCTTAAAAATCTGTTAATCAACAAGCGCACAGAAGATACCCCAGGGATGAGAAGCCTAATAACTGGAACAGATTTCACTTCTCCAGGCCAGCTGGACATAATTCTGGTCACAATTTCAATAGACCCAAAGCTAAGATGCAAGAGAAAAACAAGTTCAAACAACTCTGGATTCCTAAACATCTGCTTAAAGATTTGAATGATGTCTTTGGACCCAACTTATCTTGGGTTCCAAACCACTTTGCTTGATTTCGTTTGTGTAGGTCTGCTTGGCAGCTGAGAACAACAAATGGTACCTTGACAGTGGCTGCTCCAGGCACATGACAAGAGATTGATCCAAGTTCAGCAAGTTAGAAATGAAGGTAGGGAGTCTGGTCAAGTTCGGAGGAAAGAACAGCGGTAAGATCATTGGGGTTGGCACAGTTGGTAAGTCCTCCACTAACTCTATTGAGAAAGTCTTACTTGTGGAAGGTCTTCAACACAATCTGATTAGCATTAGTCAATTATGTGACAAGGGTCACAGGGTTGTGTTTGACAACAACTCATGCAAAATCTTTGAAATAAATTCTGATCATGTTAAGTTTGTAGCAAACAGGACCAATAATGTCTACATGGTAGACTTAGATGTTGAGTCTGAATCTAACCTCTGCTTATCTGCTAATTCTGAAAGTGATGCTTTTGATTGGCACAGACGTTTAGGCCATGCTAGCTTTTCTACTTTGGATAAATTGATCAAGCATGATTTAGTCAGAGGCATGCCTAAAATCAAGTTTAGTTCAATCTCAAAAATCTATGATGCCTGTGCTTTAGACAAACATACCAGGAAGTCCTACAAATTAAGATCTGAGCCATTGTCTTCTAGACCAATGGAACTTCTTCATATGGATCTCTTCGGTCCTACTAGAACTCAGAGTCTCAATGGTAGTAGGTTTGGTTATGTGATCATTGATGACCACTCTAGATTTTCATGGATCTTTTTCTAAGCCAACAAAAATGATGCTTTTCAAAAATTCAAACAATTTTTCAATAAGGTCAAACAAGAAGGAAAACATAAGATTTGTTCAATTCAATCTGACCATGGAGGTGAATTTGAAAACTCCATGTTTTCTGACCTTTGTGAAAGTGAAGGACTACACACAAGTTCTCTTCTCCCAGGACACCAGAGCAGAATAGAATTGTGGAGAGAATAAATCGAACCATTGTGGAGATGGCCCGAACCATACTGATTGAGAGTCAACTACCAAGAATGTTTTGGGTAGAGGCGGCCAATACAGCAACTTATACAATCAGCAGGGCCATGGTAAGACCAATTCATAAGAAAACCCCCTATGAGCTATTGAAAGGTAAGAAACCAAACTTGACTCATTTCAGGATTTTTGGTGCTAAATACTTTATCCATAATAATGACAAGAAAGATTTAGATAAGTTTGATGCTAAAAGCTGTCCTGGAATATTTTTAGGATACTCTGAAGTGTCAAGAGCATATAGGGTCTTTAACATAACTGATCAGAAAGTCAAAGAGTCTCCACATATCATTTTTGGTGAAGCAAAAGATGCTACTAACATTGAAGATGCTGACAGGGATTTCAACCACGATGGAGAATTCATGGAAGACAAAGAAGAAGAGGTTCAGCCGAATGAAACATCAGATGCTCCCAACCAGGTAGGGCCAGCTAAAACAGGTGAGTCTTCAATGAATGTTAGATACCTTAAAGATCACCCAATAGATAACATCCTAGGCAACCTTGAAGATCCTCTTAGAACTAGGTCTCACTTTAGGAATGTTCATAATCAAGACCTAATTGCTTTGGTCTCACAAATTGAACCCAAACTAGTAGAAGAGTACTTAAGTGATCAATCATGGGTTAATGCTATGAGTGAGGAGTTAGGTCAGTTTGAGAGAAATAATGTTTGGGAGCTAGTTCCAAGACCAGAAAACTCTAATGTCATAGGAACTAAGTGGGTGTTTAAGAATAAAATGAATGATGATGGAATCATTTCAAGAAATAAAGCCAGATTAGTAGCCAAGGGCTACTGTCAGGAATTTGGAGTTGACTTCGATGAGTCCTATGCACCTGTTGCTAGGATGGAAGCTATAAGAATATTGTTAGCATTTGCATGCTCCAAGAATATAAAACTCTAACAAATAGATGTGAAGAGTGCATTTTTAAATGGAGTTAGCAAAGAAGAAGTTTTTGTTGAACATCCTCCGATTTTAAATTCTCCACTAAACCTGACCATGTTTTCAAGTTGATTAAAGCCCTGTACGGTCTAAAGTAGGCTCCTCGAGCATGGTATGAAAGACTGACAGAATTTCTAATCAGCAAGGGCTACCACAGAGGTAAGGTGGATCAAACTTTATTTTCCAAGAGCTCAAAAAAAGACCTCATCATAGTTCAGGTATATGCAGATGATATTGTCTTTGGGTCAACTAGCTCTGAACTATGTAATGAATTTTCTAAATTAATGTCTGTTGAATTTGAAATGAATTTGGTAGGTGAATTAAAGTATTTTCTTGGCTTGCAAGTACAATAGTTAGAGAATGGATGCTTCATCAACCAGACCAAGTACACATTGGACATTCTTAACAGGTTTGGCATGACCAACTTGAAGTACATTACAACACCAATGGGTACCAATACCTCATTGGATGCAAATGAGACAGGTAAAGAAGTAGATGCCAAGCTCTATCGAGGTATGATTGGATCTCTACTTTATTTGACAGCTTCAAGACCTGATATACAGTTCAGTGTAGGAATGTGTGCAAGGTATCAATCTAGACCCACTGAATTGTATTTAGCTGTAGTGAAAAGAATTTTCAGATATCTGTCTGCTACACACACCCTTGGTTTATGGTTTCCTGCATCACACACACTAGATTTAGTTGCATACACAGATGCAGATTATGCCGGGTGTAAACTAGATAGAAAAAGCACTAGTGGTCACTGTGAATTTCTAGGTGGGTGTTTAGTATCTTGGGGTTCCAAGAAACAACATTCTGTGACCCTCTCCACTGCAGAGGCTGAGTACGTGGTTGCAGGGAGTTGTGGTACACAAGTCATTTGGATTAAACACCAGCTTCAGGACTATCAAGTAGACCTGGGGTGCACACCCATTTACTGTGATAATACCAGTGCCATCAATCTAGCCAAGAATCCTGTCTTGCATTCCCGCACCAAACACACAGACATAAGGCATCATTTCATAAGAGATGAGGATTCTAAAAATACTTTTGAACTGTTTCGTGTAGGCACTGCTAATCAAATTGTTGATATCTTCACCAAGCCTCTGGACAATGACAAATTCACCACATTAAGGAGAGAATTAGGATTATTTAAATTATCTTAATTACTAATTTCCTGATATTGAATTATTTTATCTTGGCAAGAGTTTGTATGAGAAGCCTGTCCTATCAGTGAGGGGGAGTCTTGAGAGTCTGCTGATTAAATTCCTTTAGTGCATCGTTTGAGGGGGAGCTGGGCAGTTAGTGGATTTTGACTGATTCAAAAGATTGAACAGATGTGTGTCATTGCTGGTTCTCATGATTGAATGAGTGCGGTTCTCCCTCAGACAATAGAATCTCACTCATCTCTTAAGTCTATAAGTCTGTGTTACTAAAGTTCTGCTAGAATCTTTCCTCTAGTAGTCCATTAGAGATTTGGATTAAGTGTTCGAATTATATCTTTCTACATTGCAAATGATTCCGGTTCAGGCTAACACATGTATGTCTTGACATATGTCCAGAACAACTTGAAATCTAGACTTCAAGATTCATTTCAAAGAAACAATCCTTCTGGTATTGTACACAATATAAGGGATCAACCAAATAAACATATTGATCACTGAGAAATTGGGAGCTTCGTCAATGAAGTGAAGTAATTCCCATGTCATGAGGTATCAAATTCAAAAAAAAGGGGAAGAGCAATCTCTGTAAAACAAATTTGTGCTTCTGATCATCACAGAGCAATGGTGACAAGGTGGTGAGTAACTGGGGACTCTGGCCTCTGATCAAGATGTTTCCTCACGTAAAAAGCCACAGTTACTAACTCTATTCTCTAAAAAGGAGAGGTAATGAGGTACTCACATTGAGTAACTGGGGATTCAGGCCTCTGATCAAGGTGTCTCCCTAATGTCAAAAGTGTGATTTACCAACTTACTCATTGGTCTTATTGAAAATCTCTATAATATCCTTTATCTTAGTACAAGTTACTGGAATGCTTGTCTTCAATACCATGAGAACACCTTCTCTGCTTTTGTCTCTTATCGTCTACTGAGTATTGTTGTTTTGTTCAGCAATGTCTTGCCATACTTGTTCATCCCTGCTCTACATCATATACCCTGTATGTGGATACACTTTCCTCTCATTCTACTTCTCTATTGATTACCAGAGTTCAAGAATCTTCTCTTGAGTTTAGCACCTCATTTATTCTCTTAAGATATGCTCTTGAGTCTTTCTACACTAAGAAGCCACTGTACTTCTCCCTCATGTCTCCAGCAATTTCTTATATCTTTCATTTCCTTTTGATGATGTCAAAGGGGGAGAGAGAGGTCATGCAACATCTGAGGAGTCAGAGGTCATGCAACATCTGAGAACATCTGAGAGAGGTCATGCTACTGTGAAGAGGTCATCTGAGAGTGAGTAGTGGGGAGAGCAAATTTGGAGAGAGAAGAGGTTCAGAAGATGTGTTTCTAGAAACGGCTCTCTGGTTTGTCTACATAATTGGCTTGCTCTCGATTGTGCTTAATGCCCTGACATTGCTTGATTCATAGTGTTGCCATCATCAAAAAGGGGGAGATTATTGCATCCCTACGGTTTTGATGATGTCTCACACTATAAATCAATTGTTTTAACTATAGATCAATTTGTCTTTATACGGTGTATTTCCTTGTTTCTAAGCATGAAGGAGGTCTGTGTTTATAGCATGATTAAGGTCCGTGCATATCTTTAGTCTTCTCTTTTGACTCAGTGCATAGTCTTCCTCTTGTGCCTCATGTTTTCATGTCGGTGCAAGTTTCGGGTCGATGCAATTCTTGTCTGGAATGAATTGTTTAATCTGGTCTCTTAATCTTAATGCGAATCCATCTCGGTGCAAGCTTTGACTTGTATCTATCTTTGTCATCTCAGTGCAAATGCATCTCGGTGCAAGCTTCAAGCTTTGTCTTGTACTACTTTTTGCCATCTCGGTGTAGCTCCTGCTTGGACTGCATATACCGACTCGGTGCAATACTTTTACCTTCTCAATAACATGAAGTCGGTGCATCTTCTATTGCATTACCATTCTCGGTGCAAGATTTGATCTGCACCTAGTCGGTGCAAACCATGGTTAGTCAAAGGCTTTGGAACACAACTCGGTGCAAGATTTGGTCTGCACCTAGTCAGTGCAAACCTTGGTTAGTCAAAGGCTTTGGAACACAACTCGGTGCATGCTTTGCTTCAAACAAGATCATGTTCAGTGCATACTCTAGCCTATTCAATTCTCTGTAGCAACGAGGTCGGTGCGGTTCATGCTTCAGGTCTATTAGACTCGATGCAAGTCCTGTAGATAGCTAAAGTAGATTGGTGCAACGTTTGCTTCATTTCACATCGGTGTTTTTCTTGCCCGTCATAGTCAATGCTCATTCCTTTGACTTGGTGCAAACTTTTCTCTCTGGCCAAATAAAGTCGAATTGTGCTAAGTGTGTGTGACAATATGACTATTTCTTCTCTGACAGTTTGTCTGTGCAATTCACCAGGAAGATGGCACGTGATCCGAGGTAGATAGAAGTCCAGAATATTCCCACACGTGCCCCAACCTTTCAGGCGGGAAACGTGGTATCCACACGCCTAAGCTTCTGAAACAGACATATATATATATATATATATATGTTTGTGTGTGTGTGTGTGTGTGTGTGCTGAGGAAAAAGGGTTCGAGGGAGAAGAAGGATGGAACAGTGAGAAAAGAAGAGCAGCGTGAGAGCGGTGGAAAAAGAGAGAAGATCAGAAAAAGCCCACTCCATCCAGATCTGAGAAAAAAACTTCTGAGAGAGGGAGAAGTGATTGTGAATGTGAAGTTCTGCTTCTAAGGAAGCTATATTGCTTTTGTTTACAGAGAAAATTGCGGCTCATCGATTGGATTTTGTTTTCGAGTTTTCTTTATTGTCATTCCATTTTGTTACCCTCCACTGTTCGGAGGAAGGGAGAGATTCTCCAGTTCCCTCCATTGTCTTGGAGGAAGAGATGTAGTGCCCCAGAATTTAATTGATAATTTTCTGGCATTATTAGCAATTAATGGACTAATTTGGAGTTATTAATCAATATAAGGCCAAATGGTGTTAATCAATTAACCCAACTCACTTAATTAAAGTCTAAAGGGTTTTAAGATCAGGCCCATTTAGTTTGGCCCATATTCTAGAAGGTTATTAAGCTTATCCTCGGAATTATAAGGATAAATACCACTTAATACAGATAATTAGGTGGATAATGAATAGAAGATTTTGATCAATTTAGAACTCTATCCACGTTGACTGTAACGGTCCATCGGACGACCGTCACAGCCAAGTAATGCATGAGAGCTAGACCGTTACACTATGTGTATTCTGTGAGTTGAAGAGTTTGAGACATGTTGAACTCTGAGAATAAGAAATGTAACGGTCTATCGCGAGACTGTCACATGCCTCTAACGCACTGGCCGTAGACCGTTACATCCTGTTAGTTCCGTAAAAGAAAGAATAAGTACAAAGATTAAAACTTTGGACTCTTATCCACTAAGGATCGACTTGGAAAGAGTTATAATAATACTGAGGACTCTTAGAGATTAGATTATGACCCAACAAGGACTCTAGAATCGATATAATCCTCAAACCCTAGCCCAAACTCTATAAATAGGGCATAGTTCTGAACTGTGCGACCCTTACTTTTTGGACGTAAAGAATCAAGGTAAGAAGTCATTATCTCAGGTAAGATCTTTAGAAGTATTTGTTTACAATACTTTAGACTAACTCCCCTCCAAATTTAACATCTTTAGGTCAAGAGGTCGTGGAGTTAGAGCCCAAGGAAGTTGCTGAAAAAGTCACAGAAGAAGGAAATCTAGGGCAGGATTCTCAATCCAAATCAGAAGCAACAGCCTAAGTTAAGAGGTAGGTTATCTCATGAACGGCAAAAACAACCTGATAGGACTAAAAGCTCTCTGGTTCAAGTGATTTCCATGCATTATAGATCATTGATTTCATGATTTTTCTACTTCTATGCATTACATGCATCCCTTAGCCTTAATTGGACATGCCACAGATGTATCTTGTCTAATTCGTTAATACCTAAGCATGTAGTTGGCCTACACTACGTTATCATGTCTAGGGATTCATGGTATTTTAATTATGGACATGATATGAATCGATCTCTTTATGTTTTATCTAGTTTTCTGTCAGCAGATACTGTAACGCATCAGCGTAGGACTGTCACACTCATATAACGGCCCTACGACAGACCGTCACACACCCTGATGTTTTAGATTTTCACTGTTGTCTCTAACGCACTGGGACAGACGCGTTACATTTATGTAACGGCTGGATTCCTGACCGTCACGTTCACTGTGACGCCCCACCTCCAGACCGTCAGAGTCTATGTTCTGCCAACCCTAAGATAGAATATAACTTGCCAATATTATTTATTGTTAAGCCTAGTTACTTAAGTTTTAACATGATCATGTGATTTTAAGGTTATTTGATTATTCATATTAGTTCTTGCATATTTTGGTATCTCACTTTTACTTGAGTTATGTTAATTTCATGAAGCCAAATTATATAGTTTTGTATTATAAAGCATGACTTTTTAACGTTGTATTGACAGAGTTTTTCATCATGATTTCACATTGATTATACATATCTCTCTCTGTCAATAGAGTCATTTCTATAAGTACATGGCACATATTCCGGTATGTTGCCATTAGTTCACATTTTGCACTTTAAGAACACCATCTTGGACATGAGGACCTCTCTATTGGATATTCC
This sequence comes from Amorphophallus konjac, assembly GCA_022559845.1. Classification (NCBI taxonomy): domain Eukaryota; kingdom Viridiplantae; phylum Streptophyta; class Magnoliopsida; order Alismatales; family Araceae; genus Amorphophallus; species Amorphophallus konjac. Next base: position 163,106,677 of record CM040125.1, on the reverse strand, counting down.
TTCCAATGGACTAGGAAATCATTGTTTCAAGGCCTCCGTAATTCTCCGCGAGCATGGGATTCCCACTAGGACGCCGAGTTGGTTGTACCATCAATTCCCAATAATTAGAATACACTATCGTTGTTTTCTGGATCTTGTACTGTAATGGCCTTGCACTGGACCGTCAGGCTCACGTAACGGCCCAATGCCCGACCGTCACATTTCACTGAGTCTAAACTAGTATGCTGGACTCTGGTCACTGTAACGGCCCATTTTGGACGCGTTACATAGTGTAACGGCCCAATAAACGACCGTTACATAGCTTGTATATGTTAACCCAAGGTTTGACCAAGGGTTGATATTTCAATGATTCTAGATAAACCTTGATGATCTAGAACTTATCATATTACTTAATAGACTTAATGTAATGGATGAAAGTTAAGAAAATATACCGTTATGCTGCCGATTTATTCTATAAGCATAACATAGTTTAAATGTCATTCTTGATCTCATATATTCAAATTAAAGCATTCATTCATTGCTTATTGTTACCATGGAATTATTGAACTTATTACATTCTTGGCAATACTTTACTGTTACATGCGTGGAAGTAGCTTAATTTATAACTGAAGATGCGATCGAACACTGATTGTGTTCAAGGGCTCTATACTAGTCCCCTCAGCTGATTGCCGAAAACATACTATTTTATAAACCATGGGGTATGATGCTACTGCCGTCGCATTGCGCTGGGAGTACTATTTCTATAAATAAGTGAAGATCCACGGCACAACATGACTTTCTAGCTTGATATTTCATAGAAATTCACGAACTATGTACTCAAAAGAGACTAGTGTGATGAATATGTGGCTTGCTAGTACAATCTCGTTACATTCTTGTTCATGGAAGGCCAATATCATGTTCTTGTTATATTCTTGCTAGTTCATTCTTGATCATTCTATCTTACATGATTATCTTGTTAATTTGGTTTAAACGCGTGATCGATTCGTATTCGCATGATTTTACCTTATTCTTTAGAGCTAAATTGTTCATTACTTTAATAGTGCATTCATGTTGATGCGAAGATACCTACTGGGCAAGTGTGTTCATTACCTGTTTCCAATGTTTTTCAGGAGATGGAAATAGTTCGAATTCGGATTCGGGTGATTCAAGTAGCGGGTCCGAGAGCGATTGAATGTTGTTATTACAAGAGTGAAGACATAGGAAGTTTATAATGTCTAGATTGAGTCAACATAATTTTCCTATTTCTTGAGTCTAGTAGAATGAAAATCAAGTTAGTGATTGTATCTTTGAATATTAAGCATTACGATATGAAGTTGAAGTTGATTAAATCCTGTGCAATTGCATTTACTTGTGTGATTGTCTCGCGCTCTGATTGATTCTTGCTTGCAAGAGGCTTACCATACCGGCTGTTCGCGCTCCCCGAGCGAGTCTTCCGCTGTAATAAAGGCTCGGGATGTGATAGTTAAGTTGGTATCAGAGCCTAAGTTTCAGGACTTAAGGAAAAGAATCATGTCATAGGATAAGTCCAAGGTTTAAGGACCCATACCTATGAACTAAGGAAGAAATTCCACACCCATGTAAGGATTGGGTAGAACCCGGGATAAGATAACTAATTAGCTTTAAGAATAATTCTGTTCATTCCAATTTCATGAGAAATAACAAGTTGTTATTTTCTCTCAGGTACCATATTTTTCGAATGGCTCATCGTGTAGATTAGGACGGTATGCAACAAACTATTACCAGCCTCACCCAGGCATTGCAGACTATAGCACAAGGTGGTGCAGGGGCAAGGGCTGGTGACCTTCATCACAATTTCTGGAGTCTAAATCCTCCGCGTTTCTATGGATCTTCCAATCAAGACGAAGCAGAAAATTGGATCCATGAGATGAATCGTATATTTGATGTCATACAATGCACTGATCAGGAGAAAGTCCGTCTAGCAACGTTCCAATTGAATAAGGATGCCTGTACTTGGTGGAAATCAATTCCGGCACCTCCGGCCGATGCGCCACATACATGGAATGCTTTTCTCACTTTATTTCGTGCCAAGTATTTCTCCGAACATGTGAAGGAAAGGAAGGCTATGGAGTTTGCCTCCCTTCGTCAAGGGATGATGTCAGTAGCAGAGTACGAGTTGCAGTTTTCAAGACTAGCACCATATGCACCACACCTTATTAGTACAGAATTATTAAAGGTGAACCGATTTATGGACGGGTTACGGCCCGGTTTCATTCAGCAACTGGGGACACAGAATATCCGCACTTATGCGGAGATGGTTCAAAGGGCATATTTATGCGAGAGGACCTAAGAGAAGGTCGAAAGGTTGAAAGGAAAGGGAGAAGAATGTAGCCGGCGCTCAGATCGACATTATAAGAAAGAGAAGTTTAGCATCACGGAACCATACAAAAGCCGTGATGACAAGAAAAGATCAAGGAACGGGAACGATGGAGGTTCCCAAAAGAATAGTAAAAAGGTTAAAGAAGAGAAGGAGCAAGTCGCCTCGGCGTGCACCTTTTGCGAGAAATTCGGCCACTCGGCTGAAGAATGCTGGAAGCGCCTCGGTGCTTGTTTGCGCTGTGGAAGTAGGGAGCATCGTGTGCCAGATTGCCCCCTTATGAAAGATCAATCAAATAACGGAGGACGTAGGAGGCAGGCTCGCCTCAATGCAGTTATAGATGAAGAAGAAGTGCCCAAGGTTCAAAATGACGGGCTTATGGAAGGTACTCTTCAAATTTATTCTCATCCTGCATTCGTGCTATTCGATACTGGTGCTTCTCATTCTTTTATCTCTACCACTTTTGCAAACACCTTACCAATTGCATCAGTTTCCTTACCTTCAGATCTCACTATTACTACACCTTTAGGATCTGGAACTAAGCTTACCAAGTATTATCCCGAATGTGAGGTGGTAGTAGAAGGACACAATCTCCCCGCAAACTTAGTATGCCTAGATATGAAAGGTTATGATGCCATTTTAGGGGTAGATTGGCTTGTAGACCATGATGCTTACATCAATTGCCGAAATAGATTTATATCTTTCCGAAAGCCCGGTCTTCCAAGATTTTCTTTTCTTGGCATCAAATACAAGAAGCATCCTACCATTATATCTTCTCTTCACGCCTGCAAACTTATCTCGAAAGGATGTGAAGTTTTTCTTGCTTCAGTCATTATCACCGAATCTAAGGAAAATATCCTAGCAAACATTCCTATTGCAAAAGAATTCCCTGACGTGTTCCCATCCGAACTACCTAGTTTACTGCCCGAGAGGGAAGTAAACTTTACCATTGAACTCATTCCAGGTGTAGCACCTGTTTCTATAGCCCCTTATAGGATGTCCCCCACGGAACTTAAGGAACTAAAGAAGCAATTACATGAACTTCTAGATAAGGGTTTCATTAGACCTAGCACATCCCTTGGGGTGCGCCTGTTCTATTTGTCAAGAAAAAGGATGGTTCTCTCAGGTTATGCATCGATTACTGACGACTGAATCAGCTTACAATCAAAAATAAATATCCATTGCCACGTTTTGATGAGCTCTTCGATCAGCTTTCGGGAGCAGAATATTTTTCTAAGATTGACCTCAGATCTGGTTATCATCAACTTAGAATTAAAGAAGAGGATATTTATAAATCAGCTTTTCGAAGTCGTTATGGCCACTATGAATTTGTGGTAATGCCGTTTGGGTTAACTAATGCCCCAGCAGCATTCATGCAACTTATGAACAGTGTCTTCCAGCCATATTTAGACCAATTCATCGTCGTCTTCATCGATGATATCCTGATATACTCCAAGACAAAAGAAGAACATGAAGAACATCTAAGGATAGCTTTGCAAACACTTAGAGAACACAAGCTTTATGCCAAACTCAATAAGTGTGAATTCTGGCTCAAGGAAGTCTCATTCCTAGGCCACATTATTTCAAAAGAAGGTATTGTTGTGGATCCTTCTAAGGTAGAAGCTGTCAGAGATTGGAGTCGGCCAACGACTATATCTGAAGTAAGAAGTTTTTTGGGTCTAGCTGATTATTATAGGAGATTCATAAAGGACTTCTCAAAGATCGCGGTTCCTTTAACTAGACTTACTAGAAAAGAAAATCATTTTATCTGGTCGAAGGACTGTGAAAAGAGTTTCCAAAGCCTTAAGAATCATCTTACAACAACCCCTATTTTATCACTACCAATGGAGGGTGGTGGATTTGAAGTATATACGGATGCATCGGGGATTGGCTTAGGATGCGTCCTTATGTAGAATGGAAAAGTGATTTGCTATTCTTCAAGACAATTGAAGCGTCACGAAGAAAATTATCCTGTACATGATTTAGAATTGGCAGCAGTGATCTTCGTCTTAAAAATTTGGCGTCGTTATCTTTATGGAGAAAAGTTCACGATCTACTCAGACTACAAGAGCTTGAAATATCTATTTTCTCAAAAGGAGCTCAATATGAGGCAAAGGAGGTGGTTAGAACATCTCAAGGACTTTGACTTTTATATTCAATATCATCCTGGCAAGGCTAATGCTGTAGCGGATGCACTCAGCAGAAAACTAATGGGTATGTTATCAAGTCTCATGATTAGTGTAACTAACCGTATTCCTCAGTTTGCTCAGTTGAATTTAGATGTTGACATTAAGGAAGAAGATTGCTTTATAGCTAATATCCGAGGTCAACCTACAGTAATAGAGGATTTGGCCAAGTTACAAGAGGATGACCCAATTTTACTGGAAATTAAGGCCAATATTGAACAAAGATCGGATTTTACTATTTCCGAAGAAGGAAGATTGCTATTCAAGGGACGAATGTGTATACCGGATCATGAAGATACAAATAAATTGATCTTAGAAGAAGCACATAAATCAAAGTACACCATTCATCCAGGAGGTACGAAGATGTATCAGGATCTCAAAAGAAACTTTTGGTGGCCCAATATGAAGAGGGAAGTAGCTGATTTTATGTCTCTCTGTCTCACTTGCCAACAAGTTAAAGCGGAACATTTCAGAGGAAAATTACAGCCCTTAAGTATTCCAGAATGGAAATGGGAGAGCATAGGAATGGATTTCATTATGGGATTACCTAAGACAAGAGGTGGACATGATGGAATATGGGTAATCATAGACCGATTGACTAAATCTGCACATTTCATACCAATAAAAAGTCGATGGTCTGTGGATATCTTGGCAGCATTATACATCAAAGAAATTGTTAGGCTACATGGTGTCCCTGTCTCTATTGTATCAGATAGAGATCCTCGATTTACATCATAGTTCTGGAAGGGCCTACAACATTCACTGGGGACTAGATTAAATTTTAGCACAGCATTTCATCCACAAACGGATGGTCAGACGGAAAGAACGAATTAGGTAGTAGAAGATATGCTCAGGGCTTGTGTCATTGATTTTGGAGGAAGTTGGCATGATCACTTGCCTCTAGTAGAATTTGCATATAATAACAGCTATCAAGCAAGCATACAAATGGCACCTTTTGAAGCTCTATATGGGAAAAGTTGTTGATCACCAATATGTTGGAATGAAATAGGGGAAAGGTAATTTCTAGGCCCCGATCTTATCAGAGATTCTACAGAGAAAATAAAACTCATTCAAGAAATGATGAAAATGGCACAAGATAGGCAAAAGTCTTATGCTGACAATCGAAGGCATGACTTGGAGTTTCAAGTAGCAGAACATGTATATCTGAAGGTTTCTCCAGGTCGTGGTATTCGAAGATTTGGCATTAATGGAAAGCTAACTCCTAGATTTATTGGCCCATTTGAAATTCTTGAAAGGGTCGGTGAAGTGGCTTATAGATTGCCTTTACCTTCACAATTAGCAGGAGTACATGACGTATTTCACGTCTCCATGCTAAAGAAGTATGTATATGATCCTGACCATATTATCACTTATGACAACCTGAGATTCAGAAGGACTTAACATATGAGCAAACGCCAATAAAGATTCTGGATCGAGAAGTGCGTCAATTAAGGAATAAAGTTATTCCTATGGTCAAGATCCAATGGAAGAAAACATGGCCATATGAAGCAACATGGGAAACTGAAGTAGCTATGCGGAAAAGATTCCCAGAATTATTCAACTGTAAGTACCCTCTCCACAACCCATGTATTAAATTTGGGGACCAAATTCTTTTAAGTGGCGGAGGGTGTAGTGCCCCAGAATTTAATTGATAATTTTCTGGCATTATTAGCAATTAATGGACTAATTTGGAGTTATTAATCAATATAAAGCCAAATGGTGTTAATCAATTAACCCAACTAACGTAATTAAAGTCTAAAGGGGTTTTAAGATCAAGCCCATTTAGTTTGGACCATATTCTAGAAGGTTATTAAGCTTATTCTCGGAATTATAAGGATAAATACCACTTAATATAGATAATTAGGTGGATAATGAATAGAAGAGTCTGATCAATTTAGAACTCTATCCACGTTGACTGTAACGGTCCATCGGACGACCGTCACAGCCAAGTAACGCATGAGAGCTAGACCGTTACACTATGTGTATTCTGTGAGTTGAAGAGTTTGAGACATGTTGAACTCTGAGAACAAGAAATGTAACGGTCTATCACGAGACCGTCACATGCCTCTAACGCACTGGCCGTAGACCGTTACATCCTGTTAGTTCCGTAAAAGAAAGAACAAGTACAAAGATTTAAACTTTGGACTCTTATCCACTAAGGATCGACTTGGGAAGAGTTATAATAATACTGAGGACTTTTAGAGATTAGAATATGACCTAACAAGGACTCTAGAATCAATCTAATCCTCAAACCCTAGCCCAAACTCTATAAATAGGGCATAGTTCTGAATTGTGCGACCCTTACTTTTTGGACGTAAAGAATCAAGGTAAGGAGTCATTATCTCAGGTAAGCTCTTTAAAAGAATTTGTTTACAATACTTTAGACTAACTCCCCTCCAAATTTAACATCTTTAGGTCAAGAGGTCGTGGAGTTAGAGCCCAAGAAAGTTGCTGAAAAAGTCACAGAAGAAGAAAATCTAGGGCAAGATTCTCAATCCAAATCAGAAGCAACAGCCTAAGTTAAGAGGTAGGTTATCTCATGAACGGTAAAAACAACCTGATAGGACTAAATGCCCTCTGGTTCAAGTGATTTCCATGCATTATAGATCATTGATTTCATGATTTTTCTACTTCTATGCATTACATGCATCCCTTAGCCTTAATTGGACATGCCAAAGATGTATCTTGTCTAATTCGTTAATACCTAAGCATGTAGTTGGCCTACACTACGTTATCATGTCTAGGGATTCATGGCATTTTAATTATGGACATGATATGAATCGATCTCTTTATGTTTTATCTAGTTTTCTGTCGGCAGATACTGTAACGCATCAGCGTAGGACCGTCACACTCATATAACGGCCCTACGACAGACCGTCACACACCCTGCTATTTTGGATTTTCACTGATGTCTCTAACGCACTGGGACAGACGCGTTACATTCATGTAACGGCTGGATTCCTGACCGTCACGTTCACTATGACGCCCCACCTCCAGACCGTCAGAGTCTGTGTTCTGCCAACCCTAAGACAGAATATAACTTGCCAATATTATTTATTGTTAAGCCTAGTTACTTAAGTTTTAACCTGATCATGTGATTTTAAGGTTATTTGATTATTCATATTAGTTATTGCCTGTTTTGGTATCTCACTTTTACTTGAGTTATGTTAATTTCATGAAGCCAAATTATATAGTTTTGTATTATAAAGCATGACTTTTTAACGTTGTATTGACAGAGTTTTTCATCATGATTTCACACTGATTATACATATCTCTCTCTGTCAATAGAGTCATTTCTATAAGTACATGGCACATATTCCGGTATATTTCTATTAGTTCACACTTTGCACTTTAGGAAGACCATCTTGGACATGAGGACCTCTCTATTGGATATTCCTTCCAATGGACTAGGAAATCATTGTTTCAAGGCCTCCGTAATTCTCTGCGAGCCTGGGATTCCCACTAGGACGCCGAGTTGGTTGTACCATCAAAACCCAATCACAAGAATACATTATCGTTGTTTTCTAGATCTTGTAATGTAACGGCCTTGCACTGGACCGTCAGGCTCACGTAACGGCCCAATGCCCGACCGTCACATTTCACTGAGTCTAAACTAGTATGCTGGACTCTGGTCACTGTAACGGCCCATTTTGGACGCGTTACATAGTGTAACGGCCCAGTAAACGACCGTTACATAGCTTGTATTTGTAAACCCAAGGTTTGACCAAGGGTTGATATTTCAATGATTCTAGATAAACCTTGATGATCTAGAACTTATCATATTGCTTAATATACTTAATGTAATGGATGAAAGTTAAGAAAATATACCGTTATGCTACCGATTTATTCTATAAGCATAACATAGTTTAAATGTCATTCTTGATCTCATATATTCAAATTAAAGCATTCATTCATTGATTATTGTTACCATGGAATTATTGAACTTATTACATTCTTGGCAATACTTTACTGTTACATGCGTGGAAGTAGCTTAATTTGTAACTGGAGATGCGATCGAGCACTTATTGTGTTCAAGGGCTCTATGCTAGTCCCCTCGGCTGATTGCTGAAAACATACTATTTTATAAATCATGTGGTATGATGCTACTGGCATCGCATTACGCTGGGAGTACTATTTCTATAAATAAGTGAAGATCCACGGCACAACATGACTTTCTTGCTTGATATTTCACAGAAATTCATGAACTATGTACTCAAAAGAGACTAGTGTGATGAATATGTGGCTTGCTAGTACAATCTCGTGACATTCTTGTTCATGGAAGGCCAATATCATGTTCTTGTTATATTCTTACTAGTTCATTCTTGATCATTCTATCTTACATGATTATCTTGTTACTTTGGTTTAAACGCGTGATCGATTCGCATTCGCATGATTTTACCTTATTCTTTAGAGCTAAATTGTTCATTACTTTAATAGTGCCTTCATGTTGATGCGAAGATACCTACAGGGCAAGTGTGCTTATTACCTATTTCTAATATTTTTCAGGAGATGGAAATAGTTCGAATTCGGATTCGGTGATTCAAGTAGCGGGTCCGAGAGCGATTGAATGTTGTTATTACAAGAGTGAAGACATAGGAAGTTTATAATGTCTAGATTGAGTCAATGTAATTTTCCTATTTCTTGAGTCTAGTAGAATGAAAATCAAATTAGTGATCGTATCTTTGAATATTAAGCATTATGATATGAAGTTGAAGTTGATTAAATCCTGTGCAATTACATTTACTTGTGTGATTGTCTCGCGCTCTGATTGATTCTTGCTTGCAAGAGGCTTACCATACCGGCTGTTCGCGCTCCCCGAGCGAGTCTTCCGCTGTAATAAAGGCTCGGGACGTGACAAGAGAGGTTCGATCCTCTGGTTGTGTGAGTTACTTGGGAGTAACTACACAGGGTTCCCTTTGCTGCGTGCAAAGGAAGGGACATTGGTTCTCCAGTGCTTCACTTCTTGTTGATCAGAAGTCTGAGGAGGGTGTTCCTCAGGGCAAGCTATTTGGCAGCGGTTGTCGCAGACTGAGTCTACTGTGTGCGATTTAACATTGCAAGGAAACCTTACTCTTCTGAGTAAGGGGTGGACGTAGATTGCGGGTAGCAATCGAACCACCTAAAAAATTCCCTGTCTCTACTGTGGTTTTGTTTGTTTACGTTGTGCTGCTCTTCATCTACTTGACATATTGCTTCATTGTGGGTTACCTTCTCGATCTCATTTCTTACTTTAGTCATCACTGTTGCCTGTTTTTGAAGTCTTCTTCACTGCTATTTGAGGGGTTGATAAATCGTGTTTGAGTTTATCAAATTTTGGGAGTGAGCTATTCATCCCCCCCTTCTATCTCACTTTTCGCTGTACGTTTCAAGCATATAAGAATGCAATGCAGTGTATAAGTGCAAGATGTAGGAGCTTGTTTTTTTAAACCATGAAACAAATTTCTCAACAAACATTTTTCATGACATTTGTCAATGACATAGCCTTTATGAATAAGGGTGCATAAAATGATAAAAATTAAGTAGTGCAACCCACTTTTCAGAATTGTTCAAAATCAGATTTTTAAGAGCATTTCATAATTTTGAAAAGAGAAATCATCCACAAGCCGAATGTTTAGATCATTTAATCAAAAACATATTTTCAATATAATTAGCTCAGGTTAAAGATTCATTCACAAATCAACCATTCACCAGTCAGTCACACTTGTCAAGATCTTGTATGAGGCGGAGATTTTAGTCCGAAGACCCAGCTCACGCATAGGGAATGCTTCCAAGTGGACATAATCCACTCTTCCACAAGCACCATTTGATATACCAGATGTGCAGTTAAAAACAAGTGTGCTATCAAGCATGCAGTTTCAGGCATGAATTATTCAAACATAGATTTCATCACATCAGAGTAGAGGAAAAATCAGTTCAGCCATTTAGAAGCAATACCTATTTCCAAGTGTCACATGAGAATGCATGAATTTTCATTTCCACAGCAAAAAAGGTTGAATTACCTTAGTTCAAGAGACAAGGTCGGAAGCCTCCAAGCACTCAACCACTAACCTCATGAAGGTTAGGACTTCATAATTTGTTTTCTTACCTTGACCTTGAGAATCAATACCTGTCATATGAACAACATCACAAGGTGACTGTAGGCCATTGCATGAGTTTCAGATATTCACCTTTTCAAGAATCATGTGCATAGAGTTATGATTAATTTAGCTTTAGTAATAGGCAAGATTGAAGTCCATAAGGATGAGTTAGACTCACAACTCCAAATCATTCATTCAGAAACAAACCACCCCTCTCTATGTGCACAAGTTACACAATTGACACTTTTTATTTTTGAAAATCATGCAACCTATGACCTAAATGAATATGTGACTCATGGTACCAGGCGGAGGCACATTCTCAAGCATTGTGATAGGCTTCAGGCAAGAATGACTTGTCCTTCCTCAAGTCACCATTTGATATACCATGTAGTCATGCAATGATAATCAAATAGATGAGTTTTTAGATTCATGAAATGTAGGCATGCAATGGTGGTTCATGAAAAGTGCAATTGCATTCTAATGATAAAAATATTTTTTATTATTTTCATTCATAGAGACATGGTTGAAACAAATGTGAGTTTTTCAAATAGAGCTCAGAAGATAATTCTCAATACTTGTGCCTTGAGCATCCATCATCTTCCAATTCTTCCACCTGCAATCCAGAGAAGAATAGAATTCAGTTTACTTATTTCAAAATCTCCTTGCACAATCCTTGCAAATTGATCACATAAGGCATTATTAGTAGTTTCAATAAAAATATCATTCACATATACTTGAACCACTAAAATGTCTTTTACCTGATCTGTCTCGTGAGAGATGTTTGATCAACCTTACCTATTTAACCCGTTCTCAATCAAAAAGATGCAAGACTTTCATACCATGCCTTAGGTACTTGCTTTAGCACATACAAGGACTTTCACCAGCTTGTACTTGAGTCGATCCTAGAGGTTGTTCAAGTTCTGATATCCCATCTCCTGGTGGCGATTGAGAAGTGTTGGGTCCCGCGAGGTGCAAACGGATCTAGAAGGGGTGGTTGAATAGATGCTATCAAAAACTTCGGCCTATTTAAAAACTCTTAGCTATCGGAAGCATGAACCACTCCTATAAAGTGCATGAATCACCTAGGAACAATGCACAGTGGAATTAAGTAGAGAGGCTCAAATGGAAAAGACTAGGATTACAAGGGATGAAGCGTCAACACTTCTTTAAGCACATTAGTGATCTTGAGAGATACAAGCCTTGTAGTGCAAGGATCATAAAGCATAATACTAGAGCATGAAATAGCTTGCAACAACCGTGTGTATGTGTGTGCTATGTTGTGGTGATCAACCAAGGTTCATGCGAGTCTAAGCAAGGGAATCACTTAGCAATACATTCACCTTGGCGCCTGTGTGCAAGGGTGCAGCAGGCCGCCCAAGGGATGCAGTCAAAGTGCTAAGCCCAATTAAAGCACAGATAAAACCGAAGGTGCAAATCTGAGTGCTTGAGTGTATAAATAAGATAACCAAGTTTGGAAGCACACGAACCTGTGAATGGGGGTAAAAGATATAGAGCAATCGCACACGATGAACAACCCACAACACAGGGATTTTTAAGGTGGTTCGGTTGCATCCCCACAACCTAAGTCCACCCCTCACCAAAACTCGGTGAGGCTTTCCTGCTGACTCATAGCTGACCGGGGACACGCCCTAAACCACAGAATAGAGAAAACCATCTTTCTGTCTTCCTACACACAAAGCCAGAAGGGACGGCTATACCGCAGATTGGAGAACTTCCGATTACCTTCCTACTAACCACCGGTAGGGACGATCTTCAGTTTCAATAGATTGAATGAAATGAAAATAGAACAAGATAAAAATGCTCAAACAAGATATGACGATATGCTAGAATGAACTAGATCCTGTCTGAGATTGTTGGATCATGAATCTGTTGCTTTGATCTTCCTTTGATCCCTCTGAGTTGATGGAGAAGATATGGGATGTAGCTTTGATCTTCCCTTGAGTTGATGAAGAGGTTTGGATGTAGCTTTGATCTTCCTTTTGATCTCCTTTGTGAGCATGCTTGCTTCTCTTCTTCCTTGGAGATTGAGGGCTTCAGATGTAGACTTGAATCCCTTGGATTGGATGTAGAACTTTTGCACGGAGTACTGTTCACGGCTATAGTACCTCTTCTTCCTTGGAGCTCCTCTAGCCTCTCTTCATCTCTCTTTGCTCCAAATGATCAACTAGGGTTTCAAACCCTCTTGTGTTGGTTTTATATCTCTTTGGATGGTCAATAAACACATCCCAGACCATATCCACATTTTGTAGGTGATTAGGTGACTTTTGGATTAAAGAAATCCATGGGTAATGGCCTTTCTCGAAGTGGAAAACAAAGTCAACATTGAAGGCTCGGGGATGGCGGTCGACCTATGGCTTCTAGCGGTCGACCGCTACTAACAAACGCTGTAGATGAATGTTCCTTGGGATTTTTCGATCGACCGCCATTGAGACTCGTGTAGACTGGGAGCTGCTGGCTGGGGCGGTCGACCACCCCTGGACTAGCGGTCGACCGCCAGCTGGGCAGAACCCGGGTTTTCCCGGGTCGGTCCGTTAACTGCTTTAGCTCCGCTGCTTAAGTTCTTTAGCTGCCCATTCATGTCTGTAGCATCACCCTTGACAGTCTAGAAGGTGTCAACTGAGTCTTTGACTTTGGGTTCTCTTGGTTATGCTTCTTTGTGCATCGACCTTAACTGTCTTGAAGACTTCTATTGACTATATTGCTCTTATAATCAAAATTTTGTTCCGGGGGCTGACCGCGACCTCACCTCGCAGGTCGATCCACGTGCGAGGGCGCAACATTGAGCTTTCACATTTGCCATCTTCACTCCATTCCTTGGATTATCTTGTAGCATGCTATCAAGAAGTTGCACCGACCTTGAACCATCCATAAAACAAGATATGCATTGACCATATGAGGAATATGCAATGACCTTATGTGTGATGCCATTCAGCTTGATTTCTGTGCTTGAAACATGCTAGATTTTCGTGCCTCCAATATTGTCATATGCCTTGATATCTGTGTATCCAGTTGCCTAGATTTATGTGCCATTCTTGATCTTTTACACTGGGAGTATAATGACCACTAATATGTATTATCATATGCCTTGATATCTGTGTACTGGAAGCATGATGACATGAAATGTATGAATATTAACACTATCAAATGCAGGTACAGTTCATTAATGACTACAGAGGCAGACATCATCAAAACCATAAAATTAATCATGTTGCACACATGTTCAACAATAAAGTTCTCATTATTTTTCATCCTTGTAAGGTATTCCTTTAATTGATTCAAGCCCGACTATGGATGGCCATGACTAGCCCATCATCATTTGGATTTTGGGAGTATAATATACATCCAAGGGCAGAAAGATTTGATTTATCAATTTTGATTCAAATTTATTAACAATGACATGACAAATTCCCTTTAACAACTAATATCCCCTTAATAGCTTCAAACTTGATGCATGAATCAGGTATGAACCTAAACCCTTAGCCCATATGACGAATGTGGTTGCTACCCCTTAGTTTGTGCATGAATACAAGGTGTTCAGTAACATCCTAATGCTATATGCTGTCATGGATGTGATGAAAGAAAACAGAAATGCAATGCATTATGACATGAATTCAATCTAGTTGAAAAGTAGTTTCTTCAACTTTCGTGCATGGCAGCTTGTGAAGGTGCAAACTCAATATATGTAGTGAGATCATGATTTGAAAAATCTTCAAGCTCTTCTACAACAAGATGCTATATGACAAGTGATATACATACAAACATGCAAACAACTATGGATGGAATGCATGTACAGACATTTACATTATTACAAGACTATTCAATCAAACCATGACACAATTACTGAAGAGAGTAAGACGGATATCACCTGAGTTTCCAAATTTTAGTTTTGGTTTTTCTTTTAACCTTGCTTGAGTCAATTGACTGGTGTGCCTTACCTTCTTGATGAAAATAGATTTTATACTTTACATTTTCATGGCACACCTGCAAAACAGATTTCTCAATTTGCATTCTTAGGTACCCATACAATTTTGGGTCCTTGTGAGTTGGCAGCAACATACACATGTGGTTTCCAATTTTTGACAACATTCATATCGTCATTTTTCATCAAAAGACAACCATGCATCATATGTCTAGATTTACCATAGTAACCACAGCAGGACTTTGAATGCTTAACAGTGTGAGGATTCTATGTGTTTTTTTGTTCCACTCTTGTTTCTCATTTGTAAAAGGTTTCATTCTTTTCCTACGTGCTTCTAAATCATCATTCTTCATCATAAAACAATTATGTATGGCATGTCCATGTTTTTCACAATAAAAATATGAGAGTTTCTTTCTAGGTGGTTATGTGTGTGTGGCGGAAGTATGTTTAACATGCATGGAGATGCTAGCAACATTTTTGGATTTTTGATACAAGTTGATTTTCTTTGTCGATGCATGTGTGTGTGCAACATGATTTTTATTTTTCAGATTTTCATTTGATCTTTTTGTTATCTGAGAAGAGGATTGATTTAGAGATCAATTTGATGTGCTGGCTATGTTTGAACTGTGCACAAAAGATGTATAAACTTTATTTTCAAACTTCTTTTTGTTCACAGGATTATAGCACAGTCCTTCTGTAGCACCCCGAAATTTCTAAAATGATAGATATTATTAGTTGTCATAAAATAAAAATGGGTAATAAAATTTTGATAAAAGCAATAGTCTAAATAGAAAATGACCCTATATATTAATTAAAAGGTTATAAATAATTCCTTCTATAGGGGTACATGACTGAGTTAAGTGTCATACGATAGAACCCGACTCTGCTATCCAAGACAATGGTAAAATTCAATAAGATAGATAAATAAATAAAATTATAAGATATAAAATCTCTATATAAGTTCTATCTCAAGAAATATGTAATATGTCCAGCTACACTAAATACATGAAGAAGCTAAAGCCCATTATAGTTCAAACAAATTTAATTAGTGGGCCTTAATAAAGGTTTAAGGCTTAACCCATGATAATTTGCAAGAAGAAAGACCCAACCCAATTATATTAACCTAATGAGCTTCTTAAAAGTGAGAGTGGGTAGACTACACACAAATGGGTTACATAATTAAATGGGCCTTAAATAAAGGTGTAGGACTTAAACATGTTAAAATTGTAAGGTAAAAAGCCCAGCTATGAAACCCAACCCAACCCAGATAATACTAAACTAATGGGCCTTAATAATAACTAATGAGCTTTAGTAGAAGCCAATGCCTTATCATTAATGGGCTTTTAAACGAATGTATTTATATAAGTATATATATGATAATCAAAACCTCCTCACGCCTGGCCCTTACCAACTCTTGGGCTTAATGGCAAACCTTTTCACGTGGGATCAAAAACTTAATGCACGCTCGACGGATTGCAAGGGAGATTAGGGTTTTCATGTTCAAATAATAGGAGGCGGCTGGCGTTAGGGAAAGGGAAATAACTTGCGATTCAATGCACAGAAGGGTGTTAAGGCCTTGCTTCTATTAGCCCTCGACCATCACAAAGGCTTCCCATCCCTATAAAATAAATCTATGATCGAGCCGTGGCTCTGGTGCTGTTGCTGTACGTGGAAGAAAGATTCTTCCTTCTCCTTCCTGCACGCGGACATCGAGTTCGTGTGGCCGCTACCAAGAAGCACGAGGCCTCTTCGTCTTACACCTATACCGCAGTTGTCGGGGCTGCTGCTGCAGTTCGTTGCTACAATCATTGTGCTACTGCTTCTTCTTTGTTAGTCCTTTCTCCTTCTCGTCAGATAAATACATCGAGGTAGACAATCTCCCGAGCAAAATCACTACTACATAGCATGTTGGATGATAGTGCATGTAGATTTTCTTTCTCAGACGTAAACTCTTAATAGCATGCATTAGATGTTCGTCTTGTTCACGTTACATAATTTTGTTCAAGTGACTTGCATATTTTATCTTAGTTAATGAATAACTACATGTTTAAAAATTGTATCGATATAATCAGGTATCTAAAAATCATAAGATATATATACGACTAGAATCTCCTTATTTTTCTTTAATTTTTCATGTCTTTACAAGGTAATATTAATCCGTTAACATTTAGATTATCTAAATATATGAATTTTTATGGTTACACGGCGAATCACCTAATTCACTGTAGCATGATAGTTATAGAACTTTAATCTGACAATTTGTTCGGGGATGTCGGAGTCTCCTTTGGCCATGAAAATTTATGGGCATACTATTGGGGTGGAGACCGAGGTAGTGAGAGTGGTTGCACCGTTTTTAGTGCCCCCTATCTCAAGATCCCCCATCTCTCAACGAAAAATTATTTTGAACATCTAGTTAGGTAGAGCTCATTGAGCCCGTCATTTCGGTATATCATAGGCTCGATTCCGACGTAGTTACGTCGAGAAACGAGGGGAGTAAAGAATTGAGGCAATTTGAATTGACGACATGTTAAATGTCGTTAAATTTTTTTTGACGCCACTGTGCAATGGCGTCAGATTATATATATATATATCATGTAAGTATATCTTTAAAAATTCATATTTATTAAAATATGTAACAGAAAATTATAAAAAATATATATTTAGAATCCTTGTATTTTTCTCCTAATTATCATATATTCTATTTCCTTAAATTATTTTATATAAATAAATATGTCTTTGAATATATGTTTTTGAAGTTAATTAATTAAGTACACGTTTATTGAAATGACGACCGTCTAAATGTCGTCAAAATTATTTTTGACGACACAATGCAAGGGCGTCAGATTATATATATATATATATATATATATATATATATATATATATATATAACTTGTAATTATGTCTTGGAAAAATCCATATCTACTAGACTATGCAACAGAAAATTATAAAAAATATATTTTTGGAATCCTTGAATTTTTCTCCTAATTATCATATATTTTATTTTTCTAAATTATTTTATATAATAAATGTGTTTTTGAATGTATGTTTTAAAATTATTCAATTAAATAGATATTGACGTGAATTCTTGTTAAATAAATTAAGTAAAAAATTATAGAATTAGCGTCCCTCCAAGTGGATGTTAATTAATAAATGACACTACTCACAGACGTCAATTAATATAAATTTAGTTAATTATAGAATTGGATGGACATAAATTCTATAATTAACGCATTCATATTCTCGCCGTTTTCTTCCGATTTTGACCCATACCGCGGGTCTTCTGGCACTCTCATCTCACGTCTGTAGATGGAGTCCATGTTTCATGATTGGTTCACGTTATACACCTCAACTCTCGGTGACATACGAGCCCTCCGTTGGACATTCCGTTCCTTCGTACTGGCAAGTTAGTCATTGGGACCTCCGTAAGTCTCCTCGTAGCCTTGGATTCCCTCAAGGCCGACTGAGCTGGTTGTACCACAAGAACCCTGGAACCCTATTAGTCATTTGATTAGCGACTACATTGGTTATCACCATTTTCTGTCGTGAGCATATTGAAGGGGTGACCTTATTGGCGGGCGCTTAGTGTAAGAGCAACCGTATTGTGGAGGTACCAATTCTTCAATGCTTTGTTCAGAGAATGAGTGACCACCACTGTGGGCGCGACTTCTTAAATATATGGCACTCTAACGAGATGTCAATCTCCCAGATTTCTCGAATACTCTCGATTTTGTTGTGTGCCACCGTTCTAGACTTGTCGAGGTCTATCTTGAATCTCTGTTCAATGAAATCTACCCTATTGTTCGTACATGCTTGATCCTTGAAATTCTTGGTCATTAATATGGAATTAGTCTAGACTAAATGTCAGGGGCTATGGGTCCCACTAAAATGACATTTTAAATGCTACGGGTCCTGATCTGACCCTATTGGGTGAGGTAAAGTCCAAACGTTACCGGTATATGATGATCGGGTGCTGGCATTCACCAACTCGGTTATTGGCATTTAGGGGCAATCATACAGTCGTGAGAACTCCTAAGTGTGCGACCAAATACTAACTAGTGCTATTCCATGAGGGGTGGTCATATCGTCGTGATTTTTCCCTTAGTGCATTGGACAATCCTATATAGTGCTAGATGTGTAAACGCTCTCGTGATAGTGATGATCGGGAGTAATTGCCATCATAGTACACATTTCTACAACTTATTGTTCGTCATGAAAAGATCTTGATTTGCCTTATTGGAGGGGTTATCATATCGTCGTGATATTCCCTTAGTGTCTTGGCAAATGCTATATAGTGCTTGTAGAAGTAATTGTTCTACTTCTATATCGATCATCCTAAAAAGTTCTTGAATTATCTCATTGATAGTACTCGTTATCTTGTCACAAAGATCCTTCACAATAATGGATACATTGAAGCTCTCGTGATAGTGTTCGTCATAGAGAGATGAATGATTATATTTCCTCATGAATGCTCTTGACCTAGCTTGAGAAAGTACTTGTTAAGATCTTGCTATACTCTCTTGATTATCATTGTCCTTTACTCTTCATGAGTGTATCTTACTTACTCGTTTGTTTATTATAGTTCTTGAATTTATCTCGTGTTATTATAGTTCTCGATTTCTATATCTCGCATGACCTGCATGAGCATGTTAAACTATAATTGACTTAAAGCTAGCTTGGAGCATGAGATATTAAGTCCTACTGAGCGTTCGCTCACCCTGCGTTTTCTAATGTTTTTCAGGTCATGACCTTAGTGACGACGAGATCGAACATGATGGGCGAGGGCAAGAGTGAAGAGAACTCTGACATCTAGATGAACCATCTAATCTGGTTATCTTGCATCTTATGTCTCATTATAGTTTTTCTTTATTGAGTCTTTTCATTTATTATGGGCCCGAATATGTAAAGAACTTATATTTGAAATGAAGTTTATTATTTGTCCAAATTGTGTTTTGTGGAAATGACTATGCTCTGATTGACATGACTGTTCAACTGCCACGTTCCGAGCAAACGACACGTTCCACTGCTATCGGTTCGGGGCGTGACAGAAGGTGGTATCAGAGCCTAGGCTTTCTAAATCCCTAGGTCATCCAGTCCAAGTTATAGTTTGAGTCATCCTTGTCAGTTATCCTATAGGAATCCTATGAGATTTGGGGGTAGAGCCATTGGTGAAATAATAAAATATGTCACATCTGCGTTAGATAATATCAAAGTAAGAGTAATCGTTAATTCTAAATCTTGTTCTTGTAGGCTAAGATGGCCGCCGAAAGAGCCCAATGGAGGGAAATGCAACGTACAGTTCAAGGATTAACACAAGCACTACAACAAGTTGCACAAGGTGGAGCTCAACACGGAGCTGGGGATCTGCATCAAAAATTTCAAAAGATGAATCCCCCTAAGTTTAGTGGGTCTACCGACCCGGATGAAGCGGAGAATTGGGTGCAAGAAATAGAAAGAACCTTTAGGGTCATGCAATGCACCAATGAAGAAAAGGTATTACTGGGAACCTACCAACTAGAGAAAGATGCTCGAGTCTGGTGGGGATCTGTGGAGGCAATCTTGCCCAATAATCAAGTTACCTGGGTGGAATTCTTAGAACACTTTAATGAGAAATATTTCTCAGAACGAATACGTGAAAAGAAGGCCATGGAGTTTGCGGCCCTAAAGCAACGCAGTCTCTCAGTAGCGGAGTATGAGGCAAAATTCTCTAGATTGGCCCGGTATGCACCACACCTAGTCAGTACGGAAAAGATGAGAGTGAAACGATTCATGAATGGCTTGAAGGTGGAGCTTATTCCTCTATTGGCTCCACTGGAAATACAAACTTACACTGAGATGGTTAGAAAAGCACAACTCTTAGAAGATGCCATGTATATGATGGAGCGAGTCAAGGGAAAGATCGCTAAGAACAAGGAAATCATGAACGACAAGAAGAGGTCCAAGGTAGGTAATGGTTTCCGTAAGAATAAGAAACTTCGGAATAATGATCAACAAATCGTTCTGGCTAAAGGAAAGTGCGAGGATTGCAAGAAAGGGAGGCACAATCCGGATGAGTGTTGGTATAAACTTGGAAAATGCATTCGTTGTGGAAGCAGAGATCACAAAATTACTCGATGTCTACTCTTAAAGGAAGAAGCACCGCAAGCAACGGAAGGTAACCCTATAAACCTATCTCATCTAAAACTTGCATGAATCGGATATGACCTTAAGTACTTAGCATGATATATGAATGATCTAGCCAGAATACATGCTTTAGATATGGTGATCTTACCCCACAAATTTTGGAAAGGAAACTATGTGAATTTGGGGACCAAATTCTTTTAAGTGGGGGAGGGTGTAGCACCCCGAAATTTCTAAAAGGTTAGATATTATTAGTTGTCATAAAATAAAAATGAGTAATAAAATTTTGATAAAAGCAATAGTCTAAATAGAAAATGAACCTATATATTAATTAAAAGGTTATAAATAATTCATTCTATAGGGGTACATGACTGAGTTAAGTGTCATACGATAGAACTCGACTCTGCTATCCAAGACAATGGTAAAATTCAATAAGATAGATAAATAAATAAAATTATAAGATATAAAATCTCTATATAAGTTCTATCTCAAGAAATATATAATATGTCCAGCTACACTAAATACATGAAGAAGCTAAAGCCCATTATAGTTCAAACAAATTTATTTAGTGGGCCTTAATAAAGGTTTAAGGCTTAACCCATGATAATTTGCAAGAAGAAAGACCCAACCCAATTATATTAACCTAATGAGCTTCTTAAAAGTGAGAGTGGGTAGACTACACACAAATGGGTTACATAATTAAATGGGCCTTAAATAAAGGTGTAGGACTTAAACATGTTAAAATTGTAAGGTAAAAAGCCCAGCTATGAAACCCAACCCAACCGAGATAATACTAAACTAATGGGCCTTAATAATAACTAATGAGCTTTAGTAGAAGCCAATGCCTTATCATTAATGGGCTTTTAAACGAATGTATTTATATAAGTATATATATGATAATCAAAACCCCCTCACGCCTGGCCCTTACCAACTCTTGGGCTTAATGGCAAACCTTTTCACGTGGGATCAAAACCTTAATGCACGCTCGACGGCTTGCAAGGGAGATTAGGGTTTTCATGTTCAAATAATAGGAGGCGGCTGGCGTTAGGGAAGGGGAAATAACTTGCGATTCAATGCACAGAAGGGTGTTAAGGCCTTGCTTCTATTAGCCCTCGACCATCACAAAGGCTTCCCATCCCTATAAAACAAATCTATGATCGAGCCATGGCTCTGGTGCTGTTGCTGTACGTGGAAGAAAGATTCTTCCTTCTCCTTCCTGCGTGCGGACATCGAGTTCGTGTGGCCGCTGCCAAGAAGCACGAGGCCTCTTCGTCTTCCACCTATACCGCAGTTGTCGGGGCTGCTGCTGCAGTTCGTTGCTGCAATCGTTGTGCTACTGCTTCTTCTTTCTATTAGTCCTTTCTCATTCTCATCAGATAAATAAATCGAGGTAGGCTATAATGCCCTGGATCCTTGGTGGATCTTTGCTGGATCCTTTGCAGGTCTTGTTGGATCTTCGTTGGATCTTTCGGATCTGTTTCGGATTGGTTTCGTTGAGTTTCGGTTCGCTTTTGTGGCTTCCGAGTTGAGTTTGACGAGCCGTGTGGGTTTTTCTCACGTACTAGTTACGGAACCCTGCGGTGAGTTTGTTTGTCAATTCTCGAACTCGTGGACGCTACAGCGACGATGTACTCTTCGAGCTGGTCGTTTCGACTATTTTTACGTATTTTTCTGAATTTGTGCATTTTCGGCGCATTTTTGGAATTTTTGGAAATTAGGAAAATTTCCTAATTTCTTTTCTATTTCTTTTCTTTTCCTCTCTCTTCCTTCTCATTCGCCGCCGTCGCCTTTCTCTCTCTCGTTTTCTCTCCCGTTCGCCTCCTCAGCTCCGGCTGCAGACGGAGGACCTAGAGGCACGTGTTGGGGACGTGATGGAGCTGGCTGGGTGCGCGATGGGGCGAGGATCGGATCGATTCTGGCGCGATCCCGAACGGTGGATTCAAAGCCGGTGAAATCGGTTCGCGAGTGGATTTTGGCGTGGTTTAGTCCCTTCGGGGCACGGTTTCTTCAGTGGAGGTAGGGTGACTGATCCTTACTTCGTCCTCTCCGTTTTCCCTGCCATTGCACGGCGTTCGGCTAGGAAACGGTCGAGTTTGGGCTTGTTTTGCCTAAACCATGATTTTCGTGGTTTTTAGGGTCGACCGATAAACGGTGACCATTTGCGGCGTAGTTAGTTTCTAACTGACCGCTGGGATGTTAGGATCCCATCCACGTTGATTTCGTGTGGTTTGGTGTTCATTCGAGGCCGGTAGAAGCCCGGGAACCTCGGTGACCCACTTAGGGTCGATTTGTCTAAATCGCCCGGATCTTGCGTTTTTGAGCTTGCATGAGGGGTTTGGAGTCCCCTGATGTTGTTATTTGTCGTTTGGGTTTGTATCCCCTGCGTTTCGGCGTGAATGGGGCGTGGAACGGGCCGATTCGGCCGTTCCTCTGTTTTCCCGCCGTGACCGATGTAGCGGTCGTTTCAGTGGCCGTTACTTGGCTCTGACGGCCCTACGATAGACCGCGATTTGATTAGGCATTTTTGAGTTTTCAGGCTTTTGGGAATGTGACGGCCCTAGGGTGGCGCGTCATTTCCTTGTAACGCGCCAAGGTTAGCGCGTTACTTCCTTTTTGTCATTTTGTTTTGGGGTTGAGTCAGTTGATCTAACGCGCTTGACCCAGCGCGTTAGAGGAAAGTGACGCGCCTGGTCCTGGCCGTTACTTGCTGTTTGACCGACGTTTGACCTGTTGAGGCGGTGCCTCTAGCGGTCTTGTCCCCGTGCGTCACAGTGTTGTAACGCATCGTGCTTAGGCCGTTACATGCTGTTTGGCTGAGGGCTGGGTGGTTGTGTGATGTCTTGTGTGTGACGGCCTTGCCCCGTGCGTTATTTGTTTGTAACACGTCCTCGTGGGACCGTTACATGGCCTAGCTCAGCTTTTATTTTCTGTCTTCGGGTTGCATTAGTAACGCGCCTCCCCCCGTGCGTCGTTTGGCTCTGACGCCCCTCCCCTGCCGCGTCGTTTGGTTGTAACGCGCCTGACGTTGCGCGTTACTTCGCTTTGGTTGAGGGTGGCTGTGCACGTTGAGAATAACACGCCTACCCCCGTGCGTCGTTTGGTTGTAACGCGCCTGGTGTTGTGCGTTACTTGGCTTTAGTGTCGTTTTGTAGGTTTGTCAGGGTGGTGTGTGTGACGGATTGATTCCCGTCCGTTGTTTGGGAAGTAACGGCCCTAGGCTAGACCGCCGCATGCTTGTAGCGGTCTAAGGCTGGTGCGTTGCATTCCTTGTGCCTTTGTTTTCTGCCCGTTGATTCCTGTGTGTCTTGCTTGGCCTTGTGGTCTACCCGTTGTCCCATGGATGTTTCTTGACGTCCTATGAGGGCTAAGACTACGTTGTAAGGTGGCCAGTAGTCTTCTTACTTGCGATAGGATTGTTTATCCTACTTTTGCTTGTATTGCTGTTGGGTTCAGGTCAACCCGGTGTGACCCAGTGGTTGACATGTGGCCTTGTGTGTGTGTGTCTCGATGGTTGCGTCCGGCTCGAGACACTACTTCTGGATGCCTCGAGGTGTTGCCTTACCTCGGTTTGCGTGTCCAGGTGTGCTGAGGGTTCTTGGTGTTTCCCTCAGGTCTCCGTGTGTCATTTTCTGCGGAGCGTTATTTTGCTGGCTTAGGATTAGACCGATTGGCGGCTTGTTTCACTGCTTGTGACGATCTTGCCTTTGAGTCGTTCGACTCAGGGATCGTTACGTCAAAGGTCTAGTTGCCTGGTCCTGAGTCGGTTGGCGGTTGTTTAGCTGCCATGGTGCTTTGTGGTGCACGAGACGGGTCTTTCTTAGACTGTCTGTGCTTTAGCACCTGTGTTTTTGAGTCTGTGCCTTGTGAGCCTCCACTAGTTGTAGCCCTAGGCTCTTGCCGACCCACCGAGAGTGGTGGAGGGGTTTTCCTGTTGCGTTTGGTACGTATGGTTTTTAAGCTAGTTCCGTAGGCCCCGGCCAACGGTAGCGTCCTACCGAGGGGAATACTAGGTAGAGGCCTGACCTAGGTAGAGGTCGGTGTGTGCACACGTGGTCAGGGACTGGGGACTTGCGCCGACGGGCGTGGCCCTGACTAGTCACTCGCAGTTGGTGCTGCAGTCCTGTGCTGTGGTACCATGTTTCCTTGGAACTGTTGTTCCTCGGACCTGGTTTTTGGTGTGTCTTGTCCTTGAGAGACATGACACTTGTGGCGCAGTGTAAGTCGTCAGTGGACGCATCTGGCTGTTCTTCTTGGAGGAGGGTGCTCCTGTCACTCGGTGTTGTGACTCTCGCATTTTTCTTGTGCGCTGTGACCTTCGCGAGTTGCCCTCTCGTGGCCGTACTCGAGGTCAGTGTTCCGTCGTTGGCATGACATTCTCGTCATGCGTGGGGCTACGTGCACGACGTCTCCTGTCGTGTTTTGTCTGTGTTTTTGGCGTCAGCGTCTGCCTTCGCCTTTGCTTTGGCTGTCGGACTGGGTTACCCTACTGTGTGAGTTTGGGGTCGACCGTCTGTTGCCGTTTGGAGTAGCTTAGGGTGCCGAGTTCTCCTCGGTGGCCATCGTTCCGTGTTTTACGGCCTCGCTCTTATTTGTTGTTGAGCTCCCCTTGCTCTTAGCTTGTTCCCCACTCCTGCTGTGCCCTGTCTGTTTACAGCTTATTAGTGTAGCTTTTCCTGCTTTGCTGCACTTACTGTTTCCGTAGTTACTTCCGTTGCTCTGTGTGTTTTCCAGTGGGGATCCGCGTGACCCCTACTGAGTTTCTGTTGAGACTCACCCCTGCTTTTCAGGTGGGTTTCGCCGTCTGCCTCTGCT
This sequence comes from Amorphophallus konjac, assembly GCA_022559845.1. Lineage (NCBI taxonomy): Eukaryota > Viridiplantae > Streptophyta > Magnoliopsida > Alismatales > Araceae > Amorphophallus > Amorphophallus konjac. The sequence goes on along the minus strand of CM040125.1, from coordinate 163,081,207 downwards.
GTTCCTGGTGGAGCGCGTTTGCTGTAGCTGCCAGCTGTACCTGCGTCGGGCTTCCCCCGACTTCTGTGTACGTTCTTTTCTGTCAGACTGTACTGTGCTAGACTTGTTGTCTTTCCTTAGGACCTGACTATGGGGTATAATTGTAATTGTTGAAATTATTAATGAAAATGTAATTTTATTTCTGCTACTTTAGCAATCCATTGTAATGAAATTTAATTGCTTACTGTTATATCTGCTGGCTTCAATGTATTCCACACACTCCTTTTTCCCTTCGGCGCTTTCCCGGGCTTGGGAGGCCTCGCGGGTCCCATGTGGTATCACGTGTATTCGGTATTTATACCGGGTACACCGGGTATCCGGAATCCGGGTCGCTACAGTTGGTATCAGAGCAGTGTTCTGAGATGTTCGGAGTTTCTTTTCTGAGCTATCAGAGCATTGTCGTGTGAAATACATGGAAATCCAGATATACAGTTACCAGAGTCCGTAAGGTCCATTATAGTCTCTTGCTGGCGTAGGTGTTGCGTTGTTTTCTCGTGTGTGGTCTTGTACATGCTTTGTTGGCGCTGTACGAGATGGTTTTGCTCTCGTCTGGGTGTGACGAGGTGCTTCGTTCGATTTTGAAGTTGTCTCGATCATGTTGCACTTGGCAGTGTTTGTCGGTTGGCATGAACCTGCAGTGCATTGTTCAAGCTATTTTCTGTGATTTTGCTCAGGTGGCTTATGACTTTTAGCGTTGGTGTGATGGCCATGCGCGTTCTTACGTTGCTTTGGTTGTCCCAGCTTGAGTCTGTGTAGCTCCTGATGCATCGTTGTTTCGGTTGTCTCGATTTTTGTGTTGCCTCGATTGAGAAGTTGCTCGAGCGAACCTAGGATTTTCCCTTCCTGGTGAGTTGTTGTTGTCGAGCTTGTTGCTTCTCGTTCTTCTTGGTGAAGCTTTTTCGAGGTGAGCCTTGGAATTGATGTCTTGGTGTTGCCTTTGTCCTGTGTCTGCTTAAGTGTGGACAACCTTGTTTTAAGCATGATCTACTCCTTGTTATACGGTTGCTTGGCTTTGGACTCCGTAATGGTGTTAAGAGCTGTCGTGTACCGTAATTGTCGTGCCGTGTCCAGCGGCCGATGTGTTGTGAAGGCTCATTTGTTGTTCCAGGACGTAAAGGTAAATTGAGATTGGCTCTTTCCGCGTGTTTTGTGCTGAAGCTGGTGCTCTTCCTTTGTTGCACTTAGGCTCCTTGTGATCGGTTGTTCGCGAGATCGGTGCTCATGGCGTGTTAATTGTGGTCTGTGTTTATTGCGATGACGCCTGGTGTGTGCTGAGATGCGATTACCGGTGTTGTTCTATTGCCTGTGCGCGTTGTTGAGAGTGCAGCGGAAGTCTGTGGGTTGGCTACCCACTCGTCGAGAGGTTCGTTCTTTCTCGATGTGACTTCATCTTGGCTTCTCGTGCCTTGACTTTATCTGTTGACGTGCCATTGTTTGTGGTTTTCTGGTGTTGGCATTGGCATTTGCGAGTGTTGGGGAATTTGTCGGCATTTCCTGCTGATTGAGTACCCTTTGCTCTGCATTTCTTTCTTTGGTGTTGTGCTCTCAAGGCGTGTTGGTGGTCCTTGAGATGCGTTCCCTTAGAGTATTGTCGTTTCTCGTTGCTGTGGGTCTTCTCTTGGTGAGCAGTCTGATGCGTGACCTGTTTCTTGTGGTCGTGTGCTCAGCTGTTCCTGTGCCTTGATGTGACCCCGCTTGCAGTTGTGTTCCTTGGCTCTGTGTGTTGTGCGGAGCTGGAATCCTACAGGTGGCCGTTGTGTTGCTTTGGCGCTGTTTCTTTATGATTTTGTGTTCTTGTCCTGGACCATTGTGTTGTCAGTTAGCTTGCTGTACTCCCTTTCTCTTGGGTAGAGTTAGCTTGCGACTTAATCAGATGTGATATCTGAGTGAGTGCTGACTTGATTGTGTTTCTGGTCCAATGGTGTTGTTGTCGTTGGTGTCCTGTGTGCCAGGTGTTCTCTGTTGCCTTTGGCACTGGAGCCGATGATGTTGCGAGCTGTCAGCTGTGAGGACTGTGTCTCCATGTATAAGCTGCCGCTTGTCGTGCTGTCGTTGTGTTTCTCGGTGTTGGTTATCGATTGTTGTGGCAGTCGTGTCTCCGTTCTTGGTGAGATGTAAACGATGTTACCTTTGCTTCGGAGGTGTCAGATGTGTTCACTTTGGTGCCATACTCGTGCTGTGGACTTGCTGTCTTGGAAGCTAGAGTGTGTACCTGTAATTGTGATCTGACAGTGTTCCCCTGAGCTGTGTTTTTCGAGATTTGTGCTGCTGGGTTGTTCTTCCCTGCTTCTCCTTTGTTAGTCCTTAATTTCGAGGGCAAAATTTCTTAAAGGAGGGGAGGATGTAATGCCCTGGATCCTTGGTGGATCTTTGCTGGATCATTTGCAGGTCTTGTTGGATCTTCGTTGGATCTTTCGGATCTGTTTCGGATTAGTTTCGTTGAGTTTCGGTTCGCTTTTGTGGCTTCCGAGTTGAGTTTGACGAGCCGTGTGGGTTTTTCTCACGTACTAGTTACGGAACCCTATAGTGAGTTTGTTTGTCAATTCTCGAACTCGTGGACGCTACAACGACGATGTACTCTTCGAGCCAGTCGTTTCGACTATTTTTGCATATTTTTCTGAATTTGTGCATTTTCAGCGCATTTTCGGAATTTTCAGAAATTAGGAAAATTTCCTAATTTCTTTTCTATTTCTTTTCTTTTCCTCTCTCTTCCTTCTCATTCGCCGCGTCGCCTCTCTCTCTCTCCCGTTTTCTCTCCCGTTCGCCTCCTCAGCTCCGGCTGCAGACGGAGGACCTAGAGGCACGTGTTGGGGACGTGATGGAGCTGGCTGGGTGCGCGATGGGGCGAGGATCGGATCGATTCTGGCGCGATCCCGAACGGTGGATTCAAAGCCGGTGAAATCGGTTCGCGAGTGGATTTCGGCGTGGTTTAGTCCCTTCGGGGCACGGTTTCTTCGGTGGAGGTAGGGTGACTGATCCTTACTTCGTCCTCTCCGTTTTCCCTGCCATTGCACGGCGTTCGGCTAGGAAACGGTCGAGTTTGGGCTTGTTTTGCCTAAACCGTGATTTTTGTGGTTTTTAGGGTCGGCCGATAAACGAGGACCATTTGCGGCGTAGTTAGTTTCTAACTGACCGCTGGGATGTTAGGATCCCATCCACGTTGATTTCGTGTGGTTTGGTGTTCATTCGAGGCCGGTAGAAGCCCGGGAACCTCGGTGACCCACTTAGGGTCGATTTGTCTAAATCGCCCGGATCTTGCGTTTTTGAGCTTGCATGTAGGGTTTGGAGTCCCCTGATGTTGTTATTTGTCGTTTGGGTTTGTATCCCATGCGTTTCGGCGTGAATGGGGCGTGGAATGGGCCGATTCGGCCGTTCCTCTGTTTTCCCGTCGTGACCGATGTAGCGGTCGTTTCAGTGGCCGTTACTTGGCTCTGACGGCCCTACGATAGACCGCCATTTGATTAGGCATTTTTGAGTTTTCAGGCTTTTGGGAATGTTACGGCCCTAGGGTGGCGCATCATTTCCTTGTAACGCGCCTAGGTTAGCGCGTTACTTCCTTTTTGTCGTTTTATTTTGGGGTTGAGTCGGTTGATCTAACACGCTTGACCCAGCGCGTTAGAGGAAAGTGACGCGCCTGGTCCTGGCCGTTACTTGCTGTTTGACCGACGTTTGACCTGTTGAGGCGGTGCCTCCAACGGTCTTATCCCCGTGCGTCACAGCGTTGTAACGCGTCGTGCTTAGGCCGTTACATGCTGTTTGGCTGAGGGCTGGGTGGTTGTGTGCTATCTTGTGTGTGACGGCCTTGCCCCGTGCGTTATTTGTTTGTAACGAGTCCTCGTGGGACCGTTACATGGCCTAGCTCAGCTTTTGTTTTCTCTCTTAGGGTTGCGTTAGTAACACGCCTCCCCCCGTTCGTCGTTTGGCTCTGACGCCCCTCCCCTGCCATGTCGTTTGGTTGTAACGCGCCTGACGTTGCGCGTTACTTCGCTTTGGTTGAGGGTGCTGTGCACGTTGAGAATAACGCGCCTACCCCCGTGCGTCGTTTGGTTGTAACGCGCCTGGTGTTGTTCATTACTTGGCTTTAGTGTGGTTTTGTAGGTTTGTCAGGGTGGTGTGTGTGACGGATTGATTCCCGTCCGTTGTTTGGGAAGTAACGGCCCTAGGCTAGACCGTCGCTTGCTTGTAGCGGTCTAAGGCTGGTGCGTTGCATTCCTTGTGCCTTTGTTTTCCTCCCGTTGATTCCTGTGTGTCTTGGCTTGGCCTTGTGGTCTGCCCGTTGTCCCGTGGATGTTTCTTGACGTCCTATGAGAGCTAAGACTACGTTGTAAGGTGGCCAGGAGTCTTCTTACTTGCGATAGGATTGTTTATCCTACTTTTGCTTGTATTGCTGTTGGGTTCAGGTCAAGCCGGTGTGACCCAGTGGTTGACATGTGGCCTTGTGTGTGTGTGTCTCGATGGTTGCGTCCGGCTTTAGACACTACTTCTGGATGCCTCGAGGTGTTGCCTTACCTCGATTTGCGTGTCCAGGTGTGCTGAGGGTTCTTGGTGTTTCCCTCAGGTCTCCGTGTGTCATTTTCTGCGGAGTGTTGTTTTGTTGGCTTAGGATTAGACCGATTGGCGGCTTGTTTTGCTGCTTGTGACGATCTTGCCTTTGAGTCGTTCGACTCAGGGATCGTTACGTCGTAGGTCTAGTTGCCTGGTCCTGAGTCGGTTGGCGGTTGTTTAGCTGCCATGGTGCTTTGTGGTGCACGAGACGGGTCTTTCTTAGACTGTCTGTGCTTTAGCACCTGTGTTTTTGAGTCTGTGCCTTGTGAGCCTCCACTAGTTGTAGCCCTAGGCTCTTGCCAACCCACCGGGAGTGGTGGAGGGGTTTTCCTGCTGCATTTGGTACGTACAGTTTTTAAGCTAGTTCCGTAGGCCCCGGCCAACGGTAGCGTCCTACCGAGGGGAATACTAGGTAGAGGCCTGACCTAGGTAGAGGTCGGTGTGGGCACACGTGGTCAGGGACTGGGGACTTGCGCCGACGGGCGTGGCCCTGACTAGTCACTCGCAGTTGGTGCTGCAGTCCTGTGCTGTGGTACCATGTTTCCTTGGAACTGTTGTTCCTCGGACCTGGTTTTTGGTGTGTCTTGTCCTTGAGAGACATGACACTTATGGCGCAGTGTAAGTCGTCAGTGGACGCATCTGGCTGTTCTTCTCGGTGCTGTGACTCTCGTGTTTTTCTTGTGCGATGTGACCTTCGTGAGTTGCCCTCTCGTGGCCGTACTCGAGGTCAGTGTTCCGTCGTTGGCATGACATTCTCGTCATGCATGGGACTGCGTGCACGACGTCTCCTGTCGTGTTTTGTCTGTGTTTTTGGCGTTGGCGTCTGCCTTCGCCTTTGCTTTGGCTGTCGGACTGGGTTACCCTACTGTGTGAGTTTGGGGTCGACCGTCTGTTGCCGTTTGGAGTAGCTTAGGGTGCCGAGTTCTCCTCGGTGGCCGTCGTCCCGTGTTTTACGGCCTCGCTCTTCTTTGTTGTTGAGCTCCCCTTGCTCTTAGCCTGTTCCCCACTCCTGCTGTGCCCTGTCTGTTTACAGCTTTTTAGTGTAGCTTTTCCTGCTTTGCTGCACTTACTGTTTCCGTAGTTACTTCCGTTGCTCTGTGCATTTTCCAGTGGGGATCCGCGTGACCCCTACTGAGTTTCTGTTGAGACTCACCCCTACTTTTCAGGTGGGTTTCGCCGTCTGCCTCTGCTGTTCCTGGTGGAGCGCGTTTGCTGTAGCTGCCAGCTGTACCTGCGTCGGGCTTCCCCCGACTTCTGTGTACGTTCTTTTCTGTCAGACTGTACTGTGCTAGACTTGTTGTCTTTCCTTAGGACTTGACTCTGGGGTATAATTGTAATTGTTGAAATTATTAATGAAAATGTAATTTTATTTCTGCTACTTTAGCAATCCATTGTAATGAAATTTAATTGCTTACTGTTATATCTGCTGGCTTCAATGTATTCCACACACTCCTTTTTCCCTTCGGCGCTTTCCCGCGCTTGGGAGGCCTCGCGGGTCCCATGTGGTATCACGTGTATTCGGTATTTATACCGGGTACACCGGGTATCCAGAATCCGGGTCGCTACAGTTGGTATCAGAGCAGTGTTCTGAGATGTTCGGAGTTTCTTTTCTGAGCTATCAGAGCATTGTCGTGTGAAATACATGGAAATCCAGATATACAGTTACCAGAGTCCGTAAGGTCCAGTATAGTCTCTTGCTGGCGTAGGTGTTGCGTTGTTATCTCGTGTGTGGTCTTGTACATGCTTTGTTGGCGCTGTACGAGATGGTTTTGCTCTCGTCTGGGTGTGACGAGGTGCTTCGTTCGGTTTTGAAGTTGTCTCGATCATGTTGCACTTGGCAGTGTTTGTCGGTTGGCATGAACCTGCAGTGCATTGTTCAAGCTGTTTTCTATGATTTTGCTCAGGTGGCTTATGACTTTTAGCGTTGGTGTGATGGCCATGCGCGTTCTTACGTTGCTTTGGTTGTCCCAGCTTGAGTCTGTGTAGCTCCTGATGCATCGTTGTTTCGGTTGTCTCGATTTTTGTGTTGCCTCGATTGAGAAGTTGCTCGAGCGAACCTAGGATTTTCCCTTCCTGGTGAGCTGTTGTTGTCGAGCTTGTTGCTTCTCGTTCTTCTTGGTGAAGCTTTTTCGAGGTGAGCCTTGGAATTGCTGTCTTGGTGTTGCCTTTGTCCTGTGTCTGCTTAAGTGTGGACAACCTTATTTTAAGCATGATCTGCTCCTTGTTATACGGTTGCTTGGCTTTGGACTCCGTAATGGTGTTAAGAGCTGTCGTGTACCGTAATTGTCGTGCCGTGTCCAGCGGCCGATGTATTGTGAAGGCTCATTTGTTGTTCCAGGATGTAAAGGTAAACTGAGATTGGCTCTTTCCGCGTGTTTTGTGCTGAAGCTGGTGCTCTTCCTTTGTTGCACTTAGGCTCCTTGTGATCGGTTGTTCGCGAGATCGGTGCTCGTGGCGTGTTATTTGCAGTCTTTGTTGATTGCGATGACGCCTGGTGTGTGCTGAGATGCGATTACCGGTGCTGTTCTATTGCCTGTGCGCGTTGTTGAGAGTGCAGCGGAAGTGTGTGGGTTGGCTACCCACTCGTCAAGAGGTTCGTTCTTTCTCGATGTGACTTCATCTTGGCTTCTCGTGCCTTGACTTTGTCTGTTGACGTGCCATTATTTGTGGTTTTCTGGTGTTGGCATTGGCATTTGCGAGTGTTGGGGAATTTGTCGGCATTTCCTGCTGATTGAGTACCCTTTGCTCTGCATTTCTATCTTTGGTGTTGTGCTCTCAAGGCGTGTTGGTGGTCCTTGAGATGCGTTCCCTGAGAGTATTGTCGTTTCTCGTTGCTGTGGGTCTTCCCTTGGTGAGCAGTCTGATGCGTGACCTGTTTCTTATAGTCGTGTGCTCAGCTGTTCCTGTGCCTTGATGTGACCCCGCTTGCAGTTGTGTTCCTTGGCTCTGTGTGTTGTGCGGAGCTGGAATCCTACAGGTGGCCGTTGTGTTGTTTTGGCGCTGTTTCTTTATGATTTTGTGTTCTTGTCTTGGACCATTGTGTTGTCAGTTAGCTTGCTATACTCCCTTTCTCTTGGGTAGAGTTAGCTTGCGACTTAATCAGATGTGATATCTGAGTGAGTGCTGACTTGATTGTGTTTCTGGTCCAGTGGTGTTGTTGTCGTTGGTGTCCTGTGTGCCAGGTGTTCCCTGTTGCCTTTGGCACTGGAGCCGATGATGTTGCGAGCTGTCAACTGTGAGGACTGTGTCTCCTTGTATAAGCTGCCGCTTGCCGTGCTGTCGTTGTGTTTCTCGGTGTTGGTTATCGATTGTTGTGGCAGTCGTGTCTCCGTTCTTGGTGAGACGTAAACGATGTTCCTTTGCTTCGGAGGTGTCAGATGTGTTCACTTTGGTGCCATACTCGTGCTGTGGACTTGCTGTCTTGGAAGCTAGAGTGTGTACCTGTAATTGTGATCTGACAGTGTTCCTCAGAGCTGTGTTTTTCGAGATTTGTGATGCTGGGTTGTTCTTCCCTGCTTCTCCTTTGTTAGTCCTTAATTTCGAGGGCGAAATTTCTTAAAGGAGGGGAGGATGTAATGCCCTAGATCCATGGTGCATCTTTGCTGGATCCTTTGCAGGTCTTGTTGGATCTTCGTTGGATCTTTCGGATCTGTTTCGGATTGGTTTCGTTGAGTTTCGGTTCGCTTTTGTGGCTTCCGAGTTGAGTTTGACGAGTCGTGTGGGTTTTTCTCACGTACTAGTTACGGAACCCTACAGTGAGTTTGTTTGTCAATTCTTGAACTCGTGGACGCTACAACGACGATGTACTCTTCGAGCCGGTCGTTTCGACTATTTTTGCGTATTTTTCTGAATTTGTGCATTTTCAGCGTATTTTCGGAATTTTCAGAAATTAGGAAAATTTCCTAATTTCTTTTCTTTTCCTCTCTCTTCCTTCTCATTCGCCGCCGTCGCCTCTCTCTCTCCCGTTCGCCTCCTCAGCTCCGACTGCAGACGGAGGACCTAGAGGCACGTGTTGGGGACGTGATGGAGCTGGCTGGGTGCGCGATGGGGCGAGGATCGGATTGATTCTGGCGCGATCCCGAACGGTGGATTCAAAGCCGGTGAAATCGGTTCGCGAGTGGATTTAGGCGTGGTTTAGTCCCTTCGGGGCACGGTTTCTTCGGTGGAGGTAGGGTGACTGATCCTTACTTCGTCCTCTCCGTTTTCCCTGCCATTGCACGGCGTTCGGCTAGGAAACGGTCGAGTTTGGGCTTGTTTTGCCTAAATCGTGATTTTCGTGGTTTTTAGGGTCGGCCGATAAACGGCGACCATTTGCGGCGTAGTTAGTTTCTAACTGACCGCTGGGATGTTAGGATCCCATCCACGTTGATTTCGTGTGGTTTGGTGTTCATTCGAGGCCGGTAGAAGCCCGGGAACCTCGGTGACCCACTTAGGGTCGATTTGTCTAAATCGCCCGGATCTTGCGTTTTTGAGCTTGCATGTAGGGTTTGGAGTCCCCTGATGTTGTTATTTGTCGTTTGGGTTTGTATCCCCTGCGTTTCGGCGTGAATGGGGCGTGGAACGGGCCGATTCGGCCGTTCCTCTGTTTTCCCGCCGTGACCGATGTAGCGGTCGTTTCAGTGGCCGTTACTTGGCTCTGACGGCCCTACGGTAGACCGCCATTTGATTAGGCGTTTTTGAGTTTTTAGGCTTTTGGGAATGTTACGGCCCTTGGGTGGCGCGTCGTTTCCTTGTAACGCGCCTAGGTTAGCGCATTACTTCCTTTTTGTCGTTTTGTTTTGGGGTTGAGTCGGTTGATCTAACGCGCTTGACCCAGCGCGTTAGAGGAAAGTGACGCGCCTGGTCCTGGCCGTTACTTGCTGTTTGACCGACGTTTGACCTGTTGAGGCGGTGCCTCCAACGGTCTTGTCCCCGTGCGTCACAGCGTTGTAACGCATCGTGCTTAGGCCGTTACATGCTGTTTGGCTGAGGGCTGGGTGGTTGTGCTGTCTTGTGTGTGACGGCCTTGCCCCGTGTGTTATTTGTTTGTAACGCGTCCTCGTGGGACCGTTACATGGTCTAGCTCAGCTTTTGTTTTCTGTCTTCGGGTTGCGTTAGTAACGCGCCTCCCCCCGTGCGTCGTTTGGCTATGATGCCCCTCCCCTGTCGCATCGTTTGGTTGTAACGCGCCTGACGTTGCGCGTTACTTCGCTTTGGTTGAGGGTGGCTGTGCACGTTGAGAATAACGCGCCTACCCCCGTGCGTCGTTTGGTTGTAACGCGCCTGGTGTTGTGCGTTACTTGGCTTTAGTGTGGTTTTGTAGGTTTGTCAGGGTGGTGTGTGTGACGGATTGATTCCCGTCCGTTGTTTGGGAAGTAACGGCCCTAGGCTAGACCGTCGCTTGCTTGTAGCGGTCTAAGGCTGGTGCGTTGCATTCCTTGTGCCTTTGTTTTCCGCCCGTTGATTCCTGTGTGTCTTGGCTTGGCCTTGTGGTCTGCCCGTTGTCCAGTGGATGTTTCTTGACGTCCTATGAGGGCTAAGAGTACGTTGTAAGGTGGCCAGGAGTCTTCTTACTTGCGATAGGATTGTTTATCCTACTTTTGCTTGTATTGCTGTTGGGTTCAGGTCAAGCCGGTGTGACCCAGTGGTTGACATGTGGCCTTGTGTGTGTGTGTCTCGATGGTTGCGTCCGGCTCGAGACACTGCTTCTGGATGCCTCGAGGTGTTGCCTTACCTCGGTTTGCATGTCCAGGTGTGCTGAGGGTTCTTGGTGTTTCCCTCAGGTCTCCGTGTGTCATTTTCTGCGGAGCGTTGTTTTGCTGGCTTAGGATTAGACCGATTGGCGGCTTGTTTCGCTGCTTGTGACAATCTTGCCTTTGAGTCGTTCGACTCAGGGATCGTTACGTCGTAGGTCTAGTTGCCTGGTCCTGAGTCGGTTGGCGGTTGTTTAGCTGCCATGGTGCTTTGTGGTGCACGAGACGGGTCTTTCTTAGACTGTCTGTGCTTTAGCACCTGTGTTTTTGAGTCTGTGCCTTGTGAGCCTCCACTAGTTGTAGCCCTAGGCTCTTGCCGACCCACCGGGAGTGGTGGAGGAGTTTTCCTGTTGCGTTTGGTACGTCCGGTTTTTAAGCTAGTTCCGTAGGCCCCGGCCAACGGTAGCGTCCTACCGAGGGGAATACTAGCTAGAGGCCTGACCTAGGTAGAGGTCGGTGTGTGCACACGTGGTCAGGGACTGGGGACGTGCGCCGACGGGCGTGGCCCTGACTAGTCACTCGCAGTTGGTGCTGCAGTCCTGTGCTGTGGTACCATGTTTTCTTGGAACTGTTGTTCCTCGGACCTGGTTTTTGGTGTGTCTTGTCCTTGAGAGACATGACACTTGTGGCGCATTGTAAGTCGTCAGTGGACGCATCTGGCTGTTCTTCTGGGAGGAGGGTGCTCCTGTCACTCGGTGATGTGACTCTCGCGTTTTTCTTGTGCGCTGTGACCTTCGCGAGTTGCCCTCTCGTGGCCGTACTCAAGGTCAGTGTTCCGTCGTTGGCATGACATTCTCCTCATGCGTGGGGCTACGTGCACGACGTCTCCTGTCGTGTTTTGTCTGTGTTTTTGGCGTCGGCGTCTACCTTCGCCTTTGCTTTGGCTGTCGGACTGGGTTACCCTACTGTGTGAGTTTGGGGTCGACCGTCTGTTGCCGTTTGGAGTAGCTTAGGGTGCCGAGTTCTCCTCGGTGGCCGTTGTCCCGTGTTTTACGACCTCGCTCTTCTTTGTTGTTGAGCTCCCCTTGCTCTTAGCCTGTTCCCCACTCCTGCTGTGCCCTGTCTGTTTACAGTTTTTTAGTGTAGCTTTTCCTACTTTGCTGCACTTACTGTTTCCGTAGTTACGTCCGTTGCTCTGTGTGTTTTCCAGTGGGGATCCGCGTGACCCCTACTGAGTTTCTGTTGAGACTCACCCCTGTTTTCAGGTGGGTTTCGCCGTCTGCCTCTGCTGTTCCTGGTGGAGTGCATTTGCTGTAGCTACCAGCTGTACCTGCGTCGGGCTTCCCCCGACTTCTGTGTACGTTCTTTTCTGTCAGACTGTACTGTGCTAGACTTGTTGTCTTTCCTTAGGACTTGACTCTGGGGTATAATTGTAATTGTTGAAATTATTAATGAAAATGTAATTTTATTTCTGCTACTTTAGCAATCTATTGTAGTGAAATTTAATTGCTTACTGTTATATCTGCTGGCTTCAATGTATTCCACACACTCCTTTTTCCCTTCGGCGCTTTCCCGCGCTTGGGAGGCCTCGCGGGTCCCATGTGGTATCACGTGTATTCGGTATTTATACCGGGTACACCGGGTATCCGGAATCCGGGTCGCTACATAGGCAATCTCCCGAGCAAAATCACTACTACATAGCATGTTGGATGATAGTGCATGTAGATTTTCTTTCTCAGACGTAAACTCTTAATAGCATGCATTAGATGTTCGTCTTGTTCACGTTACATAATTTTGTTCAAGTGACTTGCATATTTTATCTTAGTTAATGAATAACTACATGTTTAAAAATTGTATCGATATAATCAGGTATCTAAAAATCATAAGATATATATACGACTAGAATCTCCTTATTTTTCTTTAATTTTTCATGTCTTTATATGGTAATATTAATCCGTTAACATTTAGATTATCTAAATATATGAATTTTTATGGTTACACGGCGAATCACCTAATTCACTGTAGCATGATTGTTATAGAATTTTAATCTGATAATTTGTTCGGGGATGTCAGAGTCTCCTTTGGCCATGAAAATTTATGGGCGTACTATTGGGGTGGAGACCGAGGTAGTGAGAGTGGTTGCACCATTTTTCGTGCCCCCTATCTCAGGATCCCCCATCTCTCAACGAAAAATTATTTTGAACGTCTAGTTAGGTAGAGCTCATTGAGCCCGTCATTTCAGTATATCATAGGTTCGATTCCGACATAGTTACGTCGAGAAACGAGGGGAGTAAAGAATTGAGGCAATTTGAATTGACGACATGTTAAATGTCGTTAAATTTGTTTTGACGCCACTGTGTAATGGCGTCAGATTATATATATATATATATATATATATATATATATATATATATATATATATATATATATATATATATCATGTAAGTATATCTTTGAAAATTCATATTTATTAAAATATGTAACAAAAAATTATAAAAAATATATATTTAGAATCCTTGTATTTTTCTCCTAATTATCATATATTCTATTTCCTTAAATTATTTTATATAAATAAATATGTCTTTGAATATATGTTTTTGAAGTTAATCAATTAAGTACACGTTTATTGAAATGACGACCGTCTAAATGTCGTCAAAATTGTTTTTGACGACACAATGCAAGGGCGTCAGATTATTGTATCTATATATATATATATATATATATATATATATATATATATATATATATATAAAACTTCTAATTATGTCTTGGAAAAATTCATATCTACTAGACTATGCAACAGAAAATTATAAAAAATATATTTTTGGAATCCTTGAATTTTTCTCCTAATTATCATATATTCTATTTTTTAAATTATTTTATATAAATAAATATATTTTTGAATGTATGTTTTAAAATTATTCAATTAAATAGATATTGACGTGAATTCTTGTTAAATAAATTATGTTAAAAATCATAGAATTAACGTCCCTCCAAGTGGATGTTAATTAATAAATGACACTACTCACAGACGTCAATTAATATAAATTTAGTTAATTATAGAATTGGATGGACATAAATTCTATAATTAACGCATTCATGTTCTCGCCGTTTTCTTCCGATTTTGACCCATACCGCGAGTCTTCTAGCCCTCTCATCTCACGTCTGTAGATGGAGTCCCTGTTTCATGATTGGTTCACGTTATACACCTCAACTCTCGGTGACATACGAGCCATCCGTTGGACATTCCGTTCCTTCGTACTGGCAAGTTAGTCATTGGGACCTCCGTAAGTCTCCTCGTAGCCTTGGATTCCCTCAAGGCCGACTGAGCTGGTTGTACCACAAGAACCCTGGAACCCTATTAGTCATTTGATTAGCGACTATATTGGTTATCACCATTTTCTGTCGTGAGCATGTTGAAGGGGTGACCTTATTGGCGGGCGCTTAGTGTAAGAGCAACCGTATTGTGGAGGTACCAATTCTTCAATGCTTTGTTCAGAGAATGAGTGACCACCACTATGGGCGCGACTTCTTAAATATATGGCACTCTAACGAGATGCCAATCTCCCAGATTTCTCGAATTCTCTCGATTTTTTTGTGTGCCACCGTTCTAGACTTGTCGAGGTCTATCTTGAATCTCTGTTCAATGAAATCTACCCTATTGTTCGTACATGCTTGATCCTTGAAATTCTTGGTCATTAATATAGAATTAGTCTAGACTAAATGTCAGGGGCTATGGGTCCCACTAAAATGACATTTTAAATGCTACGGGTCCTGATCTGACCCTATAGTACACATTTCTACAACTTATTGTTCGTCATGAAAAGATCTTGATTTGCCTTATTGGAGGGGTTATCATATCGTCGTGATATTCCCTTAGTGTCTTGGCAAATGCTATATAGTGCTTGTAGAAGTAATTGTTCTACTTCTATATCGATCATCCTAAAAAGTTCTTGAATTATCTCATTGATAGTACTCGTTATTTTGTCACAAAGATCCTTCACAATAATGGATACATTGAAGCTCTCGTGATAGTGTTCGTCATAGAGAGATGAATGATTATATTTCCTCATGAATGCTCTTGACCTAGCTTGAGAAAGTACTTGTTAAGATCTTGCTATACTCTCTTGATTATCATTGTCCTTTACTCTTCAAGAGTGTATCTTGCTTACTCGTTTGTTTATTATAGTTCTTGAATTTATCTCGTGTTATTATAGTTCTTGATTTCTATATCTCGCATGACCTGCATGAGCATGTTAAACTATAATTGACTTAAAGCTAGCTTGGAGCATGAGATATTAAGTCTTACTAAGCGTTCGCTCACCCTGCGTTTTCTAATATTTTTCAGGTGATGACCTTAGTGACGACGATACCGAACATGATGGGCGAGGGCAAGAGTGAAGAGAACTCTGACATCTAGATGAACCATCTAATCTGGTTATCTTGCGTCTTATGTCTCATTATAGTTTTTCTTTATTGAGTCTTTTCATTTATTATGGGCCCGAATATGTATAGAACTTATATTTGAAATGAAGTTTATTATTTGTCCAAATTGTGTTTTGTGGAAATGACTATGCTCTGATTGACACGACTGTTCAACTGCCACGTTCCAAGCAAACGACACGTTCCGTTGCTATCGGTTCGGGGCGTGACACCTTCCCTTTGAAAATTCACCTTAGTCCCCAAGATTTTGTCTAGATTATCTTTCCCATCAACAAACTTGGACAAAGAATTCTTCAAATCAATGATCTCAGATTCAAGAGATGCAATGTGCAATTCATAGGAAACCATCTTATTTTCACAAGAGTTGACTTGTTCATGTAAAGTGGCATTGATGGTTTTGTGATTTTCAATTTCTTGTAACAAGGCATGCACTCCTTCATATTCATCAACATTCACAGATTTTCCTTTTTCAAGAACAAGCAATCTTTCGGAAATGACCGTGTTTAATTCCTTCAGTTTCTCATTTACTTTTTCAAGATTTTTATCATGAGCAAACTCATTTTGACCATTGTTCATAAGGCTTACTCTCTCTCTCAGCTCTTTGTTTTCATTTGTCAAAGAAGAAATTTGATCTTTGTGAATTTCAATGTCGAACATATGACCATCAATCAATTCCTTCATGTGTGAGCATTCTTTATAGGGAGAATCACATTTATTTTGTCCAACATTCTTTTTCAATTTTTTATTTCCAGACTTAACCTTCTCGTATTTATCAGCAAGCTCATCATATGCAATCAATAACTTCTCATAGCTAAATTCATCTTCATTATCAGAATCAGAATTTACCTTTGAGCTTGATTCAACTTGTTGATCACTCCCTTGATCACTCGTGCCAGCCATAAGACATCTGTCTTCATCCTTTTCCTTGAAGCCGGCTAAGCCATCCACTATATCCTTTGCGGAGCTGCAATGGGAGACAAAAGGGAAATAATTAGAATCAACTGCAGCAGTAAGTAACTTTAAAACTAAGCAATTTTGATCATGTTTAAGCTTTTAATTTTTAGTCCAGACATTTTTGTCCTTAGGCAACTCATAAGGGCCATATGAAACAAACTTCCATAGCTTAGGGTCATATGAGTTGACAAGACTGCACATTCTTCCTAACCAAAAATCAAAATTGCAACCATCAAACACCGGTGGAGAATTCAAGGTGTACATATTAGTAGTCATTGATCTGGATCACTCTAGATTGTTAGATCTATAAACAATCGAGCCTTAGCTCTGATACCAATTGAAGTCCCGCGATCAATGACACCCAAGAGGGGGGTGAATTGGGTGTTTACAAGTTTTAAGAAAACTTTTGGCCTTTTTAAAGAATGTGATAAGAATGTGATAAAATGCTAATCAAGAGGTTCAAAATTATTTATTCACAAGTTGGATTAATCAAACTTAACTTGATGATGATATGGATTAAGCAGGATATACGTGGATAAATCCGGAATAACAATATACACTAACACTCACGTAGAATGGAGGTAGAAGAATTGAATCACACCACACAATGCACAGCAATTTTAAGGTGGTTCGGATGCAACGACGGCAATCCTACGACCACCCCCACACCAAACCTGGTGAGACTTCACTCAGGGATAAATCCCCAAACGAAGACGACACTCCAAGCACACATGGGACGATGCCCGCATACACACACGGGGACATGCCCCAACACACACACACACACACACACGAAGACGAGGTCTCCAACACGATCCGACAACCAGATCAACCACACACACACTTGCTGCGACAGATGCAGCACTCCATACACACAAACACTAAGATCTAGATAAATCCACACACACACGCAGATCTAAGAAGACCTACGCACACACGAATGGAACTCCACGACCACACACGACCACGGATCCAAGATGATCCACACACACTCGAGTTTGCAGTTTATAAGAAACACAAATTTGAAACTCAAAGCACAAGACACCAAAAGAAATAAACCACAGTTTAGAAAGCTCCTGATTTGGCTCCCCCTGAATGTATGATGCATATCTTTGAGTTGATTCCTTCTTCGCTTGAATGGCTTCAGATTAAGCTTGAATGGCCTTGGAGTGGATGTAGAGTTTGCTGCACGGGGTACTGTTCATAGCTACAATACTCTTCCTTCTTCACTTGAACAACCTTCCCTTAACCTTTTCTTGAAACCCTTGCTTGCTTCTTGATAGCCTCCTCCTTGATCTCTCTTTGCTGGTTGCCTGCTTCTTTACTTCATAAGTGCTTGTTGGCTTCAGAATTACCTTGATTGGGTTGGAGATAGATGAAGATCGTGCAGCACGAAGTACTGTTCATGGAGCTACAGTATTCTCTCCTTCCTCCTTGGATAGCCTCCCTTTTGATCTCTTGGATTGTTAGGGTTTATGACTCCAAATGAGATGTTTTATAGCCCTTGAATGGTCCATGGTAGAGCCCCAGACCAGATCCACAAATCATAGTGTAATTGGGGTCATTGGAATAAAAAAAATGGGAAGAAAGACCTCTCCATGGGCTTGAACTAAAAAGTCAAACTTGGGGGCTTCGGGGCTGTCGGTCGACCGACGGCACTAGGCGGTCGATCGGAACTGTCTGCAGACAGAACATTTTGGTTCCGGCAAAACCGGTCGACCGGCCCTCTTGCAGCGGTCGATCGAAACCTGCAGAACTTGATCTTTTTAGGCTCTGTCAAATCTGGTTGACCGGCCAAGGTTCGTTGGTCGACCGAAGTTGTCCAGACCTGCAAAGATGAATAGTTAGCTCAATGAAACATGTCCAAATGACAGTGGATGTCCTCATTAATTTCATGTATTTTAAGATTGGATTTAACTTGGTTTATGCATTTGAAAAGTTTAAACCATTTGAGCATATGACCATGATTGGAATGAAGAACTTATGCAATCAAAGAACTTATGCATTCAAACAAAACTTGTAAGCTATCAATCCATGCAACCATTGTGACCTCAATTACCATGAGTGAAATCTATAAAAGGGAAGTATATGGAACCATGAGTGAAATCTATAAAAGATAACTATATGGAATACCCATGGTGAGAGTGATGCGATGACAAGGTAAGAATCTTACCAATGGTTCTTGATAGTAAATGACATATACCACCTGTGTTGAACTGTAGAAAAGCAAGGTACTTATCCACACGTACAGTTTACCAGGCGACTGTCATGAGTTTGATCCTGCAAGCAAGATAGTCAAGGTTAATACCATGCGTGTTCACATTAAAGAGGTTATGAAATCTCTTGCCTCTTGTAAAACCAATTCAATCAAGCAAAGATCAAGACCATGTACCATTGCCATGCATTCAACCAATCATGTTGTAGCCTCAAAAGCCATTTGTCAACTCAATCATATTTAAACAACACCATGAATGTACACAGTCAATAAGAACATGTGCAATCAACCATAAGTTTAGTTATCTTCACGTAATCACACATTAAGTTTAGTTATCATCAAAACCATAACTCAACAATTATCAAAACCATAACTCAACATTGTTGGGAGGGAAATACCTTGAGTGAGAGAATCTTCGGATTTCCAGATTCCGCTTGGTACCAAAGAACTGTTGTAGGGGTTGATTTAGCTAGAGTCATTTTCTAATCCATCAGATCTCTACTTGTTTGTTGCTTGCTCTTAATACGTGTTTTAAATTGGGAAAATGTTTTAAAATCTGTAATCACCCAATTAACCTCCCCTCTTGGGTGTCATTGATCGCAGGACTTCAATTTGTATC
Source organism: Amorphophallus konjac (assembly GCA_022559845.1). Lineage (NCBI taxonomy): Eukaryota > Viridiplantae > Streptophyta > Magnoliopsida > Alismatales > Araceae > Amorphophallus > Amorphophallus konjac. The sequence continues at coordinate 163,062,720 of CM040125.1, read as the reverse complement.
AGAGCTAAGGCTCTAATTCTTTTAGATCTAACGATCTAGAGTAAGATCCAGACCAATGGCAAACAAGGGTATGATGACTGAGGGTCATTCCATCCATCGTCCTCAATGCTTCGATGGCTCAAATTACTCCTATTGGAAAAATAGAATGCATATTTTTCTGAGAGCCCAAGAGTATGAGATCTGGAGAGTTATGGACAAGGGTCCTTACAAACTCTCTAATGATGAAGAGAAATGGACACCTGAAGAAATTAAGAAATGCACTGTCAATTTTAATGCTATGAATATTATGCAATGTGCTATATATCCTAATGAATTCTCTCATGTATCCATGTGTAGTTCAGCAAATGAGATGTGGGACAAGTTGCAGCTCATATATGAGGGAACCTCCGAGGTCAAGGAGACCAAGGCAAATCTCCTTGTAAGAGATTATGAGCTGTTCAAAATGAAGCCTGAAGAAACCATCTCAGAGATGTTCGCAAGATTAACGGAGATCACAAATGGTCTCAAAAGCCTTGGGAACGAGTACATAAACTCTGATCTTGTGAGGAAAGTCCTGAGATCACTTCCGTCGGCGTGGCACACAAAAGCCACAGTAATTGAAGATTCAAAAAATTTGTCCACACTTTCCTTGGATGAGCTCATAGGGTCACTCATGACCTATGAGATAAACATGAAGAGAACAGCCGAGGAAGATACGAAGAAGAAGAAAGTGATTGGATTGAAAGCTCATCAATCTGATGATGATGTCCAAGAAGAAGTATCCAGCGAGAGAAGCAATGAAGTAGAAGACTTGGCCAAGATAACTCGCCAAGTAAAGAGATTCCTGAGAAAGAAGAGAAATTTCCAAGGCAATTTCAGAAAGGGGCAAAGGAAGCCCTTTCAGACCAAGGGCGAGCCTAGCAAGCCCAATAATGTCATTTGCTATGAATGCAAGAAGCCCGGGTACATGAGAGGAGAATGTCCAGATCTAAAGAGAAAATTCAAGAAGGACAAATTCAAGAAGCCTCAAGCCATGGTCGCCACATGGAGCGATGAAGAGGATGAACCATCCGATGAGGAGATCCAAGAGCTAGTGGAAAGCTTGTGCCTCATGGCACACGAAGATGATTCAACTGAGGTAAATTCTGACCTTGATTTTATTTCAAATGAACAATGGGAGTCGGAATATGAAAAAATGTATACAAAATATAAAAAAATCAGATCTGAAAATGAAACTCTTAAAAAGAAAATTGATGATTCATCACATGAGGATATTTTTGTTAAATTTGAGAAACTGGAACAAGAATGGTTTGAGTTAACAGAGGAAAAAGAAACCATGCTTCAAACAATTTTAGATCTTGAAAAAGCCAAAGAGGAGCTATCATGTAAAATATTTGAAATTGAAAAAGTTTGTGAAAAGCTCAAGAATGAAAAAGAAATTCTGATATCATCCATTTCAGAAATTGAAAGTAAAAATGTGAGCTTGAATAAAGAGGTAACTGAGTTGCAGTTTACTCTCTCTAAGTTGGTCAAGGGCAAACAAAATTTAGATAACTTGCTGGGAGTTAAAGTTAATTTCCAGAAGGAAGGATTGGGATATACTCCCCAAAATAAAAAATCTTTTGAGCATAAGATCACTACATCCTATGTGCATGGAAAAGGAAATGACCATGCTTCATGTTCCAACTCTAAGCCAAAACATGTCCAACCCAAACCACGACAATTCCAAAGAAAGTTTACACCTGTTAATTGCTATCATTGTGGTAGATTTGGTCATGTTGCTGCCAATTGTTGGTTCAAACAAAACTCATCAAGAAATCATGCTTTTTGGACCGAGAATAGATATGCACAGAATTGTACTAACTCTTATGGACCCAAACTAGTTTGGGTACCAAAATCAATTGCATGAGAATATTATTTCTTGCAGATATGTCTTGAAGCCAGGGGGAGCAAATGGTACTTGGATAGTGGCTATTCAAAGCATATGACAGGGGACAAGAAAGTGTTCTCTACACTGCAAGATAAGGATGGAGGATCAGTTGCTTTTGGAGGCAAAGATAAAGGTAAAATCATTGAGATCGACAACATAGGTAAAAACTCTGAAATCTTAATTGAAAATGTCCTTTTAGTGAAAAGCTTAAATCATAATCTGCTGAGCATAAGCCAATTGTGTGACAAGGGTTTTAAAATTATTTTTGATGAAACCCACTGTATTGTCATAAATAAAACCTCCAATGAAATTAGATTCATCGGCAAGAGAAGCAACAATGTCTATACTATTGATCTAGATGATGTTTCCGGTGATGATGTGTGCTTGGTAGCAAACAATCATGATAATGCATGGCTATGGCACCGAAGACTAGGCCATGCTAGTTTTGGAGTAATCTCCAAGTTGTCTGAACATGACTTAGTAAATGATTTGCCAAAATTAAAATTTAAAAGTGATAAAATCTGTGAGGCTTGCACAAAAGGCAAGCAAACACGCATATCTTTCAAAAATAAGAACATTGTTTCTACCTCTCGGCCTCTTGAATTGCTGCATCTCAATTTATTTGGACCTACTAGGACATCCAGCCTATGAGGTAAATCTTTTGGATTTGTTATTGTTGATGACTACTCTAGATTTACATGGGTGTTATTTCTATCCAATAAAAATGATGCATTGATGGAGTTTCAAGTGTTTTGCAAGAAAATCGAAAATGATAGAGGTTATCTTATCACTACCATCCAAAGTGATCACGGTGGTGAGTTTGAGAATCATGACTTCAGTAATTTTTGTGAAGAGCAGGGATACACGCTCAATTTCTCATCACCAAGGATGCCTCAACAGAATGGAGTGATGGAGAGAAAAAACATAACCCTAATCGACATGGCACAGATCATGTTAAGTGAGAACTCCCTACCCAAATATTATTGGGCCGAGGCAGTAAGTACAACATGCTACATCATCAACAGGACAATGGTAAGGCCCATTTTGAAGAAAACTCCATATGAGCTCTACAAGGGTAAGAAACCGAATGTTTCCCATCTTAAACCCTTTGGATGTCCATGTTTCATCCTGAACAATGGTAAGTCCAACCTAGGTAAGTTTGATGAGAAAAGTGATAAAGGAATTTTCCTAGGCTATGCACTCAATTCTAGAGCTTATCGATTATTTAATAAACGGACTTTGATTGTTGAAGAAAGTCCTCATCTGATTTTTGATGAATCTGAACTAAAACTGACAAACCAATCTATTCAAATTGTGGATGCAGGAGAAGGCCCCAAAAATTCAACTAATACTGGAACATCTAAAGCCAAGGATGAACCAAAGGAAGGAATACCCAGCAAGAGTGAAGAAAATGAAGATCCTTCAATTGAAACACTGTAAGAGCAGCAAGTGCAGCACCCCGACTTTCCCAGCACCTCTACATTATTAAAGGATCATCCAGTTGAAAACATAATCGGTAATCCTCAAGATGGGGTAAGCACCAGATCATCACTAAGGCAAGTAGAGGAAGAGGATTTGATAGCCTTAATCTCACAAGAAGAGCCAAAGGATATTCATGAAGCTCTTCAAAATGAATCTTAGATTCAGACTATGCATGAAGAGCTACACAAGTTCGAAAGGAACAAAGTGTGGACTCTCGTGCCGCATCCTAAGAATCATCCCACAATTGGAACCTGTTGGGTTTTCAGAAAAAAGTTAAATGATACGGGATTGGTTGTCAGGAACAAGGCCCGGCTTGTAGCCAAAGGGTATAGCTAGGAGATGGATATTGATTTTGATGAATCTTTTACACCGGTTGCTAGACTAGAAGCTATCACGTCCCGACGCGGAAAATTGGAACGTAGCAGTTTATATCAATCATGTCAATCAGAGCATACATTGCCACAAGAGACTAACCACCGGGCTAATAATAAAGAAACAATTAACCCAACTTTATTGATAATAATAATAAGAGAAAGTATTCAATTACACCCGACTCCTTGTGGACTTATATCTCATTAATGGAAAATACATCAACTCTAGATAACAACTAATCCAAACTTGACTTGAACATAAACTCTAAATGGCTCGCTCCTGGAATCACTCGTTCCTGTCCCCATCGAAACGCCCGTCCTCATCCGAGCTACCTGAAAAGGATTGGAAAGTAGGGGTGAGCAAAGCTCAATAGGATTTTATATCTCTATCATCAGACATAATTAAAGTGATTAACCATTTATGAATAACGTTGTAACAAAAGTGATGATAGATAAATGACAAGAGATAGATAGGAAAAAGAACATGAGCTTTCAAGTAAAGAGTAAACACAAGAACTTTTCATGTCATGAAATGATAAATGGAATTGGCCATATCAAGCACTCATATCATGTCACACAGAAATTTCATGTATTTGAGTAAAAGTGGAAATGTCATAGACTAATCACGCTAGTCATGTACTTCGGTGCAAAGCCACACCATGTCATTACAAACTCTCCGGGACACAAGTACTTTCAGGCACTCCTCCCAGGATCAGACCGGGCCCTTTATGATGCGTTGGCATTGAAGGTTTGGATTAATGATCCTAGTCTAGACATTCATCACATTACATGGCCAAGAGTTTCAAGGTTAAGCTCACGAACTTACTTCTAGGATCAAGAGAAATTCCAACAAAATTGGAATGACATCAAGTAGAAAGACTATGAGTCTTTAGGTAACAAGGATGTAAACAAGGATTTCACATGATATCACAGTTCAAGGCCAACCTTGATAACTGCTTCACAATGATAAAACAATAAAAACCTTATTAATATCTTATATGTGTCGGTCTATAACAGGGCCGTTACAGGAACGTGATAGTCGTACACAGGGCCGTTACGTTGTTGTGACGGTCCAATCTTGGGCCGTTACAGGACACAGACCAGTTTAATTTGAGCTGGTCCAAAAACACGATTCAAACCACGTTCATTGGTTCAGGTCTTTAGGGTACAACCTGCCCGGCATCCTGGTGGGAATCCCAGGCTCACGGGGTCTTACGGAGGTCTCATAATAGTGGTCCTAGTCCGACGGAAGGAATATCCGGTGGAGAGTCCCATCTATTACAAGAATTGAGGCTAATAAACATGGAAACCAAAATGGTGCGGTCAGTCAATCCCACCGGAGTGGCATTACTGTCAAACAATAAAGCTAAGATCAAATATATATCTTACATAAATCAAAATTTATACAAGTGTTAACTAAGGGTTTTTATCAAATTCTTCATGATCATTCAACTTAGGATTTTCTAACATCTTTCATGTAGAACAATGAAAAATTTATGTTTATGATCATAATACAATATTAACATCACGTTCTGTCTTGCTTATAGATCAAGATATCATACTAACATTGTAAGTTTCGGGTTTTAAGAACGGATAATCAATAGTTTAAAACACTGTCAGGGGAACGTGACGGTCTAAAGAAGGGGCGCTACAAGCATGTAACGCTCTATAGTAGGTGCATTACGTGTCAGAAAATAAATAGATTAAAATTTCAAAATTTTAAAACACATGGGCATGTGACGGTCTGTCGTGGGACCGTCAGGCTCATGTGATGGTCTGTCGTGGGGCCGTCAAGCTGTAACGGCCTCTGGATGATGCGTCACATGACCTGGAACCTGCCGACGATGAACTTCGACATATTACACTAAAACTTCGATTGCTCATGATAGAATGAATAAAAATTTGGGAAAATGCTACCATTCGAAAGAGTGTAAAAATTCGTATAAAATAGCATGATTTGATTTAGATCTAAAACAACAAGATTCAATCTTTAACTAATCATCCTGAAAGTTTCCCTTTTTATACACCTCAGAGTAAAACGTGAAATTCGAACAGCATGATGAACGAGAATTGGGCAATTAGGTATCAAAAGAAAGAGCTCATGGAGACGCACAATACGGTATTATTAGATTTTTGTTTGGCTTGAGAGACGCCTACCTTTGCTTGAAGGAAAGAAGGACGAAGAATAGGGGTCGCCGGAACCCTAGGTATCGCTCCTAGAACGCCCAAATTCTCCCTCGTCCGATCACGATCGGTCCCGCCGCCTGTTGCTGGTGCAAATAGGATTCTAAGGTGTCGAAAGCCCTCTATAAATAGAACCTATAGGGACTCTAGAGATCGAATTTGGTTGAAGAGTCCTATGAAGAAATTTCGGTGAAAATTTCGGATAAGGTTATAATCCACCGCCGCTGCCGCCGGTAGAAGAATCTAGAGTTAGGGTTTTCGAAGAGAAAGCAAAGACCTATGAATGGGCTAGGGTTTGGCTCAAATTGGAGCACAATTGGGCTAGAATTGGGCCCAAATTATGATGGCTAAACTAGGTCTTCTAACCCACGAAAATTGCTAAAAATGCAAAATTGGGCCTATAGGAATTTTAGTTTGGGCTCTTACCTGAAGACAAAGTTGTTACAAATTTGATTTTACACTAGTTTCATATTTTTCCAGAATTTTAATAATTTCTTTAGAAGTTGAGCCAATAAATAATTAATTTATGTGGAAATATTATAGTAGAAAAAGACAGGGTGCTACACCCTCCCCCACTTAAGAATTTGGTCCCCAAATTCACCGAATCTGCTAACAACCAACCTTAGAACAATTCGGGATATAATTTCCTGATCGCATCCTCGGATTCCCATGTTGCTTCCTCAACTCCTCGCCGACTCCACTAGACCTTGACCATCGAAATGGATCGATTCCTGAGTTACTGTTGCTTGAAGTCCAATATCTTGATAAGCTTCGCTTCATAAGATAAGTCCTTATTCAATTCCAAATCAGCATGTTGGATAATGTGCGAAGGGTCATACACATACTTCTGAAGCATAGATACATGGAACATATCGTGAATACAAGCTAACTGTGGTGGTAGGGCTAATCTATAGGCAACTTCGCCTACCCTTTCTAAGATCTCAAATGGGCCAACAAACCTTGGGCTTAACTTGCCTCGAATTCCGAATCTTCTAATTCTTCTTGATGGTGACACTTTCAGAAATACATGGTCCCCAATCTGAAATTCTAGCTCCCTTCTTCTATTATCTGCATAGCTCTTTTGTCGGGACTGGGCGACCTTCAAACAGTCTCTGATAACTTGGATGTTCTTTGACGATTCTGAGATAAGATCTGGTCCGAGCCATTACTTCTCACCAATTTCTTCCCAACAAAGAGGATATCTACAACTCCTGCCATATAAGGCCTCAAACGGTGCCATCTGAATGCTGGGTTAGTAACTATTATTGTATGAAAATTCAATCAAAGGTAAATGTTCATGCCAACTGCCTCCAAAATCAATTATACATTCTCTTAACATGTCTTCAACAATCTGGTTTGCTCTCTCAGTCTGTCCGTCAGTCTGAGGGTGAAAAGCTGTACTGAAGTTCAAACGAGTGCTTAATGATGCTTGCAATCCTTTCCAAAAGTGAGATGTAAACCTGGGGTCTCTGTCAGATATGATGGACACAGGCACTCCATGCAATCTTATTACTTCCTTTATATATAGGGCAGCAAAAATATCCACGGTCCACCTTGACTTAATAGGTAAAAAGTGTGCAGACTTTGTCAGTCAATCAATGATCACCCAAATTCCATCAAGACCTCCTCGTGATAGGGGTAAACCCACAATAAAATACATTCCATCACTTTCGCACTTCCATTGTGGTATTTCGAGAGGTTTTAACTTCCCAACAGGTCTGAAATGCACTGCTTTAACTTGTTGACATACTAAACACCTGCTCACAAAATCGGCCACTTCCCTCTTCATGTTCAGCCACCAGAAAGTCCTCTTCAAATCTCTGTATATCTTTATAGCTCCTGGGTGTATAGTATACTTAGATCTGTGCGCTTCTTCAAGAATCTTCTTCTTTATTTCCATGGAATCAGGGACACATGTTCTCCCTCGAAACAATAATCTCCCATCATCAGCTAACATAAAATCTGGTCGATTAGCCACCTATTCTTTAATTCCAACGAGCACAGGGTCATTATCCTACAACTGCTTAATTTCTGCTAGCAATTCTGAACGAAGCTGGACATGAGCCACCAAGATCTGATCTTCCTTTTCTGTAATATCTAAATTGGCAAACTATTCTAACAACTTCCACTCTCGAATCATCAAACTAGCTTGCCTAGCTGTTGGCTTCCTGCTTAAAGCAGCTGCTACAACATTCCCCTTTCCGGGATGATATTCAATGGAGAAGTCAAAATCCTTTAAGTACTCTAACCACCTTCTCTGTCTCATATTCAACTCCTTCTGAGAAAATAAGTATTTTAAGCTCTTACGGTCTGAGTACACGGTGAAAGTTTCTCCATAAAGATAATGCCTCCATATCTTAAGAGCAAACACAACCGCTGCTAACTCCAGATCATGCACAGGGTAATTCTCTTCATGTTTTCTCAACTGCCTGGAGGAATAAGCTATCACCTTCCCTCATTGCATCAATACGCAACCTAAACCGATTCCTAAAGCATCGGTATAAACTTCAAAACCTCCTTCACCTAAGGGTAAGGCCAAAACTGGGGCAGTGGTCAAACACTCCTTCAAAGTCTGAAAACTCTTTTCACAATCATCCGTCCATTCAAAACAATTCTCCTTACGAGTTAACCTTGTCAAGGGCACTGCAATCTTGGAAAAATCCTTGATGAACCTTCGATAATAGCCTGCCAAGCCTAAGAAGCTTCTGATCTCAGTTACATTCACAGGTCTTTCCCAATTACGTACAGCCTCAACTTTAGAAGGGTCTACTGCGATTCCCTCTTTAGAAATAATGTGGCCCAGAAAAGATACCTCTTGCAACCAGAACTCACATTTACTAAATTTGGCGTATAGCTGATGCTCTTTTAATATTTGCAACACCTTTCTTAAGTGTTGTTCATGCTCCTCCTTGCTCCTTGAATATATCAGAATATCATCGATAAATATCACGACCCACTGATTCATGTAGGGCCAAAACACACTATTCATTAGCTGCATAAAAGCTGCAGGAGCATTTGTTAGTCCAAACGGCATCACCACAAATTCAAAATACCCATACCTGCTACGGAATGCAGTCTTAAAAAAATCATCATCTTTTATCCTCAACTGATGATACCCAGATCTGAGATCGATCTTTGAGAAATACTAGGCTCCTAATATCTGATCAAATGATTCATCGATCCTTAGTAATGGGTACTTGTTCTTCACGGTGAGCTGATTCAACTGACGATAATCGATACACAGCCTTAAAGAACCATCTTTCTTCCTTACAAAAAGAACATGAGCACCCCACGGGGAAGTACTCGGACGAATGAACCCTCGTTCTTGTAAGTCTAACAACTACATCTTCAGTTCTCTTAACTCAGCAGGGGACATATGGTAGGGAGCTCTCGAAACAGGCGAGGCGCCAAGAATCAGGTCAATAGAGAAAATCACCTCCCTTTCAGGGGGAAGACCTGGCAATTCATCTGGAAATACCTCCGAAAAATCTTGAATAACAGGGATATCCTTCAACACCACTTCCTTCTTATCAGTTAAAGAAATTAAGCCAAGAATGTCAGACACCCCTTTCTTAATAACTTATCTGCCCGAAGTGCCGAAATGAGTGGCACGGTCTTGGATAGCCTAGAGCCAGAGAAAGAAAGCTCCGGACGTCCAGGGAAAGACACTACTCCTGACTTACAATGAACACTAGCACCATGCTTAGATAACCAATCAGCCCCTAAGATTACATCATACTCTTTCATCTTCATGCATACTAGATCAGCAGATAAATTACAACCATTGATCAAAACTTCACTAGAAGGATAATAATATTTAATCTCGGATCCCGAACCAATAGGGGTGGATATCATAAGGTGTGAATCCAACAACACCGGTTCCACAGATAAAGTCTTAGCAAATTTTAGAGATATAAAAGAATGAGTGGCTCCAGTGTCGAAAAGTACGAATGCTGGCTTGGAAAGAATAGTAAGAGTACCTTCGACAATACCTCCTTCCTCAGTAGTCTGGTTCTCGGTCTCTGCCTCCTGGAGGGCTTGGAGCCTTCATTTTCTCAGTGGACACCAAGTGTGGGGCATACTTACATAATCTGGAAAACTGCGCTTCATATTCTGCAACCGACAAGTTTCTTTGTTTCAAAGCAGCAAACTCGGCCGCCTTCTTCTCTTGCACCCGATCTGAGAAGTACTTGCTATTGAAAAACTCCTTGAACTCATCCCACGTGGCACGCCTATTCCCAAGTGTGGCTTCCACGACTTCCCACCAAGCACGAGCATCACGTTCTAATTGAAAAGTCGCTAGTAGGACACGATCCTGATCTCCACATTGCATAACCCTAACCCTGAAGATCCTTTCCGTCTCCTTCAGCCAGTTCTCAGCCTCATCCGGGTCCGAAGATCCACTGAAATGCAGGGGATTCAAGCCCTGAAAGCTTCGATGTAGATTGCCTACTCCTTGCTATCTGCCGCCTTGGGCTACTTACTGTAAGGCCTTGGTCAGGCCCTGCACTGTACGTTGCATGTCTCGCCATTGAGTGCGTTCTGCCGCCATCACGGAAATTCCTACAACATAAAAGAAGTAATTAAGAACGTTCTATTGGATCTATCTTCTTATAGCTAGTTAATTAATTTACTAGTCTTAGCCCAAGTCTCTACCCAACTCACTAGTTCAGATTCTGACTTTACTAAGGTTTCAACGTTCTATAACACTACTAGCAACCTAGGATCTAAAGAAAACCTAGGCTCTGATACCACAAAAACTGTCACGCCCCGACGCGGAAAATCAGAACGTAGCAGTTTATATCAATCATGTCAATCAGAGCATACATTGCCACAAGAGACTAACCACCAGGCTAATAATAAAGAAACAATTAACCCAACTTTATTGATAATAATAATAAGAGAAAGTATTCAATTACACCCGACTCCTTGTGGACTTCTATCTCATTAATGGACAATACATCAACTCTAGATAACAACTAATCCAAACTTGACTTGAACATAAACTCTAAATGGCTCACTCCTGGAATCACTCGTTCCCGTCCCCATCGGAACGCCCGTCCTCATACGAGCTACCTGAAAAGGATTGGAAAGTAGGGGTGAGCAAAGCTCAGTACGATTTTATATCTCTATCATCAGGCATAATTAAAGTGATTAACCATTTATGAATAACGTTGTAACAAAAGCGATGATAAATAACTGACAAGAGATAGATAGGAAGAAGAACATGAGCTTTCAAGTAAAGAGTAAACACAAGAACTTTTCATGTCATGAAATGATAAATGGAATTGGCCATATCAAGCATGCATATCATGTAACACAGGAATTTCAAGTAATTGAGTAAAAGTGGAATTGTCATAGACCAATCACGCTAGTCATGCACTTCGGTGCAATGCCACACCTTGTCATTACAAACTCCCCGGGACACAAGTACTTTTGGGCGCTCCTCCCAGGACCAAACCGGACCCTTTATGATGCGTTGGCATTGAAGGTTTGGATCAATGATCCTAGTCTAGACATTCATCACATTAAACGGCCAAGAGTTCCAAGGTTAAGCTCACGAACTTACTTCTAGGATCAAGAGAAATTCCAACAAAATTGGAATGACATCAAGTAGAAAGACTATGAGTCTTTAGGTAACAAGGATGTAAACAAGGATTTCACATGATCTCACAGTTCAAGGCCAACCTTGATAACTGCTTCACGATGATAAAACAAGAAAAACCTTATTAATATCTTATCTATGACGGTCTATAACAGGGCCGTTACAGGAACGTGACGGTCATACACAGGGCCATTATGTTACTGTGACGGTCCAATCTTGGGCCATTACAGGACACAGACCAGTTTAATTTGAGCTGGTCTAAAAACACGATTCAAACCACATTCATGGGTTCAGGTCTTTAGGGTACAACCTGCCCGACGTCCTGGTGGGAATCTCAGGCTCACGGGGTCTTACGGAGGTCTCATAATAGTGGTCCTAGTCCGACGGAAGGAATATCCAGTGGAGAGTCCCATCTATTACAAGAATTGAGGCTACCAAACACGGAAACCAAAACGGTGCGGTCAGTCAATCCCACCGGAGTGGCATGACTGTCAAACAATAAAGCTAAGATCAAATATATATCTTACATAAATCAAAATTTATACAAGTGTTAACTAAGGGTTTTTATCAAATTCTTCATGATCATTCAACTTAGGATTTTCTAACATCTTTCATGTAGAACTATGAAAAATTTATGTTTATGATCATAATACAATATTAACATCACGTTCTGCCTTGCTTATAGATCAAGATATCATACTAACATAGTAAGTTTCTGGTTTTAAGAACGCATAATCAATAGTTTAAAACACTGTCAGGAGAACGTGACGGTCTAAAGAAGGGGCGCTACAAGCATGTAACGCTATATAGTAGGTGCGTTACGTACCAGAAAATAATAAGATTAAAATTTCAAAATTTTAAAACACATGGGCATGTGACGGTCTGTCGTGGGACTGTCAGGCTCATGTGACGGTCTATCGTGGGGTCGTCAAGCTGTAACGGCCTCTGGAAGATGCGTCACATGACCTGGAACCCGTCGACGATGAACTTCGACATATTACACTAAAACTTCGATTGCTCATGATAGAATGAATAAAAATTTGGGAAAATGCTACCATTCGAAAGAGTGTAAAAATTCGTATAAAATAGCATGCTCTGATTTAGATCTAACACAACAAGATTCAATCTTTAACTAATAATCATGAAAGTTACCCTTTTTATACACCTCGGAGTAAAACGTGAAATTCGAACAGCATGATGAACGAGAATTGGGCAATTAGGTATCAAAAGAAAGAGCTCATGGAGACGCACAATACGATATTATTAGATTTCTGTTTTGCCTGAGAGACACCTACCTTTGCTTGAAGGAAAGAAGGATGAAGAAGAGGGGTCATCGGAACCCTAGGTACCGCTCCTAGAACGCCCAAATTCTCCCTCGTCCGATCACGATCGGTCCTGCCACCTGTTGCTGGTGCAAATAGGGTTCTAAGGTGTCGAAAGCCCTCTATAAATAGAACCTATAGGGACTCCTAGAGATCGAATTTGGTTGAAGAGTCCTATGAAGAAATTTCGGCGAAAACTTCGGATAAGGTTCTAATCCACCGCTGCCGCTGCCGCCGGTAGAAGCATCTAGAGTTAGGGTTTTTAAAGAGAAAGTAAAGACCTATCAATGTGCTAGGGTTTGGCTCGAATTGGAGCACAATTGGGCTAGAATTGGGCCCAAATTGTGATGGCTAAACTAGGTCTTCTAACCCCCGAAAAACTTCTAAAAACGTGAATATGGGCCTATACGAATTTTATTTTGGGCTCTTACCTGAAGACAAAGTTGTTACAAATTCGATTTTACACTAGTTTCATATTTTTCCAGAGTTTTAATAATTTCTTTAGAAGTTGAGCCAATAAATAATTAATTTATGTGGAAATATTATAGTAGAAAAAGACAGGGTGCTACACCCGAAGCAGTCCGGGTCTTATTGTCCTATGCTTGCTCTTTGAACTTCAAACTATTTCAAATGGATGTTAAATCTGCATTTCTTAACGGTTAAATCAAGGAGAATATTTTTGTAGAGCAACCTCCAAGTTTTGAAGATTCAAAGCATCCAAAGCATGTGTACAAGTTGCAGAAGGCCTTATACGGGTTAAAACATGCACCAAGGGCATGGTATGAAAGGCTCACTTCATTCCTTGTGAAAAATGGTTTCAAAAGAGGTAAGGTTGACCAAACACTTTTCACAAGGAAATCAGGTAAAGACATATTAGTAGTTCAAGTATATGTGGATGACATTATTTTTGGTGCTACTAACAATGTCTTATGTGAAGAATTTGTAGAAATCATGCAAGGAGAATTTGAGATGAGCTTAATGGGTGAACTGAATTTCTTTCTTGGATTACAGGTGAAGCAAACATCCGAGGGGATTTTCATCAATCAACCTAAGTACACACTGGAGCTGTTAGAGAAATTTGGGATGGTTGAAGCAAAACCTTTGTCAACTCCAATGGCCACAACCTCGAAGTTAGACAAAGATGAAAATGGTAAAATAGTAGATCCTACACTATTTCAGGGTATGATCGGATCACTACTATATCTTACAGCATGCCACCCTGACATTCAATTCAGTGTATGTCTTTGTGCCCGTTTTCAGTCATGCCCTAAAGAATCTCATCTAATGGCTATTAAACGAATTTTTAGATACTTAATTGGCACAATAGATTTTGGCTTATGGTTTCCCATCAGTAGTTCATTTGATTTGATTGCTTACACCGATGCGGATTATGCCGGATATATTGTAGATCGTAAAAGTACTAGTGGGTACTGTCAGTTTCTTGGTGGGTGTCTAGTCTCATGGGCCTCCAAGAAACAACATTCAGTAGTTCTCTCAACGGCCGAGGCTGAATATGTAGCTGCCGGAAGTTGTGGTGCAGACACCAGGGCGATCACGTGACACGTCGGCGAACCGACGGTGCCATACGCGGAGCGCCAAGTGGACTACATCGGCTTCCCATCGAGTTGGGGATCATTTGGCTTCAATTTGGACTTGTATTGAAGATTATACATGGGTTTTCATATTGGGCTGGTTGCTAGACCCTTAAAAGGCCAAGTGGTTAAAGGCCCTTAGGCTTTCCTTAAGAAAGGAAAGGCCTTGGACCAATATGAAGCACCCATTAGCCTAGCAAGGCCCAATTGGGCTCCCTTTCTATATGGGCTCTCTAAATGGGAGAGGCCTTATACAAGCATGGGCTTCACTCATGGGTTTACAAGGTTGGAAGGGGCCTTAAGCAAGAGGAGGAGAATGGGCTGGCCATGAGCCAAAGTGGCCCATTCAAGGCCCATTGAAGGGGGCGCCCCCTTCCTTGGCTTATTAGGCTAGAAAATTCTTAATTTTCTTCTTTCTTCTCTCCATTTACCACATGGGAGTATTAGAAGGCTGCTGGTCAATTTTCCAATGGCTGCCACCTAACATTTTACAAGAAAATTCAAAGTTAGGTGAGCCACCATTGCCCCTTGTCCCCCCCCTTTCACTATCACATTGTAATGGCACCCTTCCCCCTCTCTCATTGTGTATCCCACGCAGCCCCCTCCCCTCCATTGCCTATTTAAAGGCTTGTACAATGTGTGTTTAAAGATTGATGAAAATATTTTGTGAGAAATTGCCTTAAGTGAGTGATTCAGTTCTCCTTCTTTGGGTGTGACTCCCAACCCTGTCCTGTGACTGGACAGCATTCAGGTCGTGAGACTCGACCCTCTACCCCCCTCTTCCTCTTATCTTCTGGTTCCACCTGATTTATCCCTGATACTACTACGAGTTAGCAAGGATTCAGTGCTGGTTTCGTGTCGATCCGAGTTGGGGAGCGCCGGTGGCGATTTTCCTCGTGGCGGCGCGTAGATCTGTCCCAGAGTGCAATCCAGATCTGAAGATGTCTGTGTATTAATTCTTGGAGCCCAACCCCGACGCCATATGCAGTTGCTTTCTAAAGAGAAGTCATAGTGTTTTAAGTCCTCTTCGCGTTTCCACTGGTTTCGCCTCGATCCGTGACTGGTGATGATCGTGCCCACATATCTCGTGGGATCACGCAGGTAGGTCTGAGCAGGTCCGGCTGAGATCTGAGTCGACTTTCAGAGCCTACCCCATCATCATCCGGCCAAGATCCGTGTGAGTGGTCTTCAGAGTATTTCTTCCTCAGGGCGTCACCGACGTTCTCCCACGAAGAACGCCCCATCCGACATCGGCAACCATTATTTCATATTTTTACCGTGTCGCTGTGCAGTTCTGTGAGCACAAAACTAGAACCAGAGAAGTTTTATCGCTGTGCCCAGATCTGAAAGCATCTGATCGTGCCCTTCGGAGTGAAGATACTACATCTAGTCACCGACATTCTCCAACAAACGGCGCTCCGATCGGGAATCGGATCTAGTCGTACCAACCTCCGCAAGCTTGCTGCGCAGGGTGACCAGCGCGGGCAGAACCGGGTCGGCTTTCCGTCGGCGTACCCGAGCGGCTCCGGCACGCGTTCCTCACCTCCTGCGAGTGTGGCCCGTCAACCCGGGTTCCAGCAACCCCAACATTGGCATTTTTAGCCCTATACCTCCCTGCGTGGAGTGGGCAAATATTTCTGAAAGTGTAATCTTATTGCATTTGTATATCGGGGTTGTTCGGAAATTGGCCGGGAATCTTCCCCACGCCTAGGCGTGGAGGTATGTGCTCGTTCCGATCCTCACATTTGCTGTTTAGTATACTTTCTATATTGCTGCGTTTGTGAGATTAGGGCCGTTAGCCAGTTCAAATTCACTGCGATTGTGAGTTGTGAGCGCCCGTTCCGTGGCTCCAATCGAGCACCGAGCGCGAATTAGCACCCCAGGCGACGGTGGTTTCTTAATCGCCGTGATCCCCACGTTTCCCTCGCAAGGGACGATCGTCGGGCTCAAGAGAGTCGCTGTTGAGAGACGTCTCCACCCGGAGAATACCACGGTGGTCAGCCGCCCGGCTTGCCTTAGTGTGCTAGTGCAGGTCGCACATCGAGTCAGTCGTACGTCTTAGGCCGAGTCGGTCATCCGTCCCGCATCAAATTGGTATCAGAGCGTCGTTCAAGTCTAGGGTCATTTAAGTCTAAGGTTGCATTTACATTCCTCTACTCGGTATATCAAAAGGTGCGACACGAACGTTAGGCTACGCCTATCGGGAAGGCCGCACACTTGCGCGAGTGATCTTCGGATCGCTTAGCTCCGCCACGTACCGAATAGTGGGTTAAGTCTAGGTTCCTAGTTAGTGCATTCCCACATAGTCATGTCTAGCATGTAGTTCCGCCAAATTCACATGGAATCCCCATCACCCGGGCAATATGGCCGTTGATCCACCCATGGGCTTGGCAACCATCCTCTCCCCTTTCGTAGGCCCGAAGCCTCTGATTTTTATGGCTCTAATGATCCGGGCGACTACCTCAATTGGGAGGCCGCGATGGACAAATATTTTGAATGTTACACCATGTCCGATGCCATGCAAGTTAGTTTTGCCCGAGAGAGGCTTGTCCACAAAGCCGCCTGGAAATGGGAGAGCATTGAGCGCATGAGAGAGGTTAGGAGGCAAAGGCCCATCGAGTCGTGGCATGAGATGAAGGACGAACTTAGGAAGGTCTACCTACCCTGCTCGGTCACCTCCAACCGACCCCACCCAATCACATCCACCCAAGTGGGCCATAATCGGAGGCAACGCGCCTCGCATGTAGAAGAGCCGAGGTCCACGACTAAGCCGAGTTCATATGGGAGAGTGCAACACATTACTCCTACTCCAAACCCCACCATTGCCGAACTCTTCCAACTCATTTTGGATAAAGTGGATAGGAAGTGTGCTTATATCGAGTCCCTGCTTCCCCCTTGCCTACCTCCTAGCCAGGGAGGAACCAAACACGAACCTAAGGGGGTAACAGCCGGTAGTCCCAATCCGGTGCCATCTATGGTTCCATCCCACGGTCCCCTCCCCATCATAGTGGATCCTCGTTCCCCACCCACGAGAGCCCCTTTGCCTATACCCCCTGTCCGTCAGGAGGATAAGGGTAAGGACGCACTTATCAAAGAGCGTAGTGGTTCACGACGGCAGTGTTATCGCTGCCTGGGATTCGGCCACTTTGCAGGACAGTGTCCCACTCGGACATCTCGGGCTCTAGGGGACAAAAGGGTTGGAGAAGCCTCACTCTCCGATCTTTATTTGGAGCCTTCTCAGCCAGAGCTACCCGTGTTTCTAACGGGAAACCTACTCATAGCCGAGCCACTCTTTAGCTGGCTTAAGATAGGTTTGGTCCCATCTCCCCTCCCATCTATGGACCCTATCCTACCTCTGGTGCCAATCCATTCATTTCACACCACTTTTCGGTCTAGTCACCGTGTGGATACATTGGATGACCTTCTTAAAGGGTTAGACCGGCAACTAACTTTTATGCACTTGTTGGCCCCAGGCTTTGACCAACCTATAGGTCGTAGCTTCACACATCCATCCTTAGGGTCTATCACCTCCGTGTACACTGTGTGCCATATCACCATGGAGGTTCTTTTACTCCTCCCCTTACCGGCCGAGCCTGACTTCACTCCTTTTATCCCGAGGGAGGAGCCCTATCTGCTATACACAGTCCCATCTACGTCGATGGATGAAGGTGACCATCAACACCTTCTAGAATTCCACACATGGGACCTTGAGATGAGGGAATCCATATCGAGGGGCCACACATTCTTTGATCCCTTCGATCCCTTTCTTCATGGGCCCTTTGGCTCACAACCTCCACTCCACCTCTTTGAGGAAGTCCACTTTCACATCCCTTTCCCACGGGCCGGGCCACCTACGCCCACCAAGCCCGATACACCTACATCCGGCCCTCCTAGCCCTCCCAAGTCTCCCAAATCCAATGGGCAGCCGCATGCTAGGGACAAAGTAGGATCTCTAGGAGTCCCACTTTCCGCCAACCACCGGTTGCCACTAGTGTATACGGGGCACATGTTCGGGTGTCCTGGTCCACCATTGCATATGCATAGTCTGCATAACCATAGGTTTGTCTAAGTTCAAGTGTGTGTGTTTGTTTCTATGGTTTGTTGTCTTTCATATGGTTTGCATTAAGTCGTGTCAATAAACGGACAGTCAAAGCACATATAAGGAGGTAGCCGATGCATGCTACATATCCATAGATTCAAAGGGAGAGTACGTCTAGATCAGGGTCATACCTGATTGGTTTCCTCCCGGAGACCGAAAGCCACTCTAAGTCCACGATCCCCACCCTTTCCGGGTCAAGAAACAAGTGGGTCCGAATGCGTACGATATTGAACTACCGGGTGACTATGGTGTCAGTTCGACGTTCCATGTTTCAGATCTGGTAGCATATTGGAACCCGCGGTGATCCCTAGTGAGCTTTGGGCTTTCTCCTTCTATTGTGAGTGATACACCACCCGAGAGTCCACCTCTTCCAGCCTCAACGCATGCATATAGATTGTATACTGGATGAGCAGGTGATCACCACAAGGAACGGCGCATATCCACACGTCCTAGTGCGTTGGCAAGGATGCCCCACGATGACCAACACCTTGATCGCATGCGGAGAATGCAAGCTTCGAGACCCTTACTCGACGGGGTCAAGTTCCTCCCACCCGGGGAGAATTGGTGCGGACACCAGGGCGATCACGTGACACGTCGACGAACCGACGGTGCCATACGCGGAGCGCCAAGTGGACTACATCGGCTTCCCATCGAGTTGGGGATCATTTGGCTTCAATTTGGACACTTTTAGCATTAAATTTGGGCTTGTATTGAAGATTATACATGGGTTTTCATATTGGGCTGGTTGCTAGACCCTTAAAAGGCCAAGTGGTTAAAGGCCCTTAGGCTTTCCTTAAGAAAGGAAAGGCCTTGGACCAATATGAAGCACCCATTAGCCTAGCAAGGCCCAATTGGGCTCCCTTTCTATATGGGCTCTCTAAATGGGAGAGGCCTTATACAAGCATGGGCTTCACTCATGGGTTTACAAGGTTGGAAGGGGCCTTAAGCAAGAGGAGGAGAATGGGCTGGCCATGAGCCAAAGTGGCCCATTCAAGGCCCATTGAAGGGGGCGCCCCCTTCCTTGGCTTATTAGGCTAGAAAATTCTTAATTTTCTTCTTTCTTCTCTCCATTTACCACATGGGAGTATTAGAAGGCTGCTGGTCAATTTTCCAATGGCTGCCACCTAACATTTTACAAGAAAATTCAAAGTTAGGTGAACCACCATTGCCCCTTGTCCCCCCCCCCTTTCACTATCACATTGTAATGGCACCCTTCCCCCTCTCTCATTGTGTATCCCACGCAGCCCCCTCCCCTCCATTGCCTATTTAAAGGCTTGTACAATGTGTGTTTAAAGATTGATGAAAATATTTTGTGAGAAATTGCCTTAAGTGAGTGATTCAGTTCTCCTTCTTTGGGTGTGACTCCCAACCCTGTCCTGTGACTGGACAGCATTCAGGTCGTGAGACTCGACCCTCCACCCCCCTCTTCCTCTTATCTTCTGGTTCCACCTGATTTATCCCTGATACTACTACGAGTTAGCAAGGATTCAGCGCTGGTTTCGTGTCGATCCGAGTTCGGGAGCGCCGGTGGCGATTTTCCTCGTGGCGGCGCGTAGATCTGTCCCAGAGTGCAATCCAGATCTGAAGATGTCTGTGTATTAATTCTTGGAGCCCAACCCCGACGCCATATGCAGTTGCTTTCTAAAGAGAAGTCGTAGTGTTTCAAGTCCTGTTCGCGTTTCCACTGGTTTCGCCTCGATCCGTGACCGGTGCTGATCGTGCCCACAGATCTCGTGGGATCACGCAGGTAGGTCTGAGCAGGTCCGGCTGAGATCTGAGTCGACTTTCAGAGCCTACCCCATCATCATCCGGCCAAGATCCGTGTGAGTGGTCTTCAGAGTATTTCTTCCTCAGGGCGTCACCGACGTTCTCCCACAAAGAACGCCCCATCCGACATCGGCAACCATTATTTCATATTTTTACCGTGTCGCTGTGCAGTTCTGTGAGCACAAAACTAGAACCAGAGAAGTTTTATCGCTGTGCCTAGATCTGAAAGCATCTGATCGCTCCCTTGGGAGTGAAGATACTACATCTAGTCACCGACATTCTCTAACAAACGGCGCTCCGATCGGGCATCGGATCTAGTCGTACCAACCTCCGCAAGCTCGCTGCGCAGGGTGACCAGCGCGGGCAGAACCGGGTCGGCTTTCCGTCGGCGTACCCGAGCGGCTCCGGCACGCGTTCCTCGCCTCCTGCGAGTGTGGCCTGTCAACCCGGGTTCCAGCAACCCCAACATTGGCATTTGTAGCCCTATACCTCCCTGCGTGGAGTGGGCAAATATTTCTGAAAGTGTAATCTTATTGCATTTGTATATCGGGGTTGTTCGAAATCGGCCGGGAATCTTCCCCACGCCTAGGCGTGGAGGTATGTGCTCGTTCCGATCCTCACATTTGCTGTTTAGTATACTTTCTATATTGCTGCGTTTGTGAGATTAGGGCCGTTAGCCAGTTCAAATTCACCGCGATTGTGAGTTGTGAGCGCCCGTTCCGTGGCTCCAATCGAGCACCGAGCGCGAATTAGCACCCCAGGCGACGGTGGTTTCTTAATCGCCGCGATCCCCACGTTTCCCTCGCAAGGGACGATCGTTGGGCTCAAGAGAGTCGTTGTTGAGAGACGTCTCCACCCGGAGAATACCACGGTGGTCAGCCGCCCGGGTTGCCTTAGTGTGCTAGTGCTGGTCGCACATCGAGTCGATCGTACGTCTTAGCCCGAGTCGGTCATCCGTCCCGCATCAAGTTGTGGAGCCCAAGTACTTTGGATCAAAAATCAATTGCTTGATTTAGATATTGAAATGAAATGTGTGCCAATCTTGTGTAATAATACCAGTGCAATCAGTTTGTCAAAAAACCCTGTTCAACATTCTAGGACCAAGCATATTGATATTCGTCATCACTTTCTGAGAGATCATGTAGGAAAGGGGGTGTCACGCCCCGAACCGATAGCAGCAGAACGTGTTGTTTGCTCGGAACGTGGCAGTTAAACAGTCATGTCAATCAGAGCATAGTGATTTCCACAAAACATAATTTGGACAAATAACGAATTTCATTTCAAATATAAGTTCTTTACTTATTCGGGCCCATAATAAACGAAAGACTCAATAAAGAAAATTACAATGAGACTCTTGACTCGACTTAAAATAAGACACAGGATAGCAAGACTAGACGGTTCATCTAGATGTCAGAGTTCACTTCACTCTTGCCCTTGCCCATCATGTTCGGTCTCGTCGTCACTAAGGTCATTACCTGAAAAACATTGGAAAATGCAGGGTGAGCGAACGCTCAGTAGGACTTAATATCTCATGCTCCAAGCTAGCTTTAAGTCAATTATAGTTTAACATGCTCATGCAGGTCATGCGAGATATAGAAATCGAGAACTATAATGATACGAGATAAATTCAAGAACTAGAAAAAAATGAGTAAGCAAGATGCTAGATAAACTCATGAAGAGTAAGGACAATGATAATCAAGAGAGTATAGCAAGATCTTAAAAAGTACTTTCTCAAGCTAGGTCAAGAGTATTCATGATGGAAATATAACATTCATCTCTCTATGACGAACACTATCACGAGAGCTTCAATGTATCCATTATTATGAAGGATCTTCGTGATAAGATAACGTGTACTATCATTGGGGGTAATTCAAGAACTTTTATGATGATCGATATAGAAGTAGAACAACTACTTCTACAAGCATTCTATAGCATTTGCCAAGACACTAAGGGAATATCACGACGATATGATAACCCCTCCAATAAGGTAATTCAAGATCTTTTCATGACGAACAATTAGTTGTAGAAAGGTGTACTATGATGGCAATTACTCCCGATCATCACTATCACGAGAGCATTTGCGCACCTAGCACTATATAGGATTGTGTACTAAGATGACAATTACTCCCGATCATCACTATCACGAGAGCGTTTGCACATCTAGTACTATATAGGATTGGCCAATGCACAAAGGGGAAAATCACGACGATATGACCACCCCTCATGGAAATAAGTTATAGACGACTATAGGTGGTGAATGCCAGCACCCGATCATCGTATACCGGTAACGTTTGGACTTTGTCTCGCCCAATAGTGTCAGATCAGGACCCGTAGCATTTAAAATGTCTTTTTAGTGAGAGCCATAGCCCCTAACATTTAGTCTAGACTAATTCTATATTAATGGCCAAGAATTTCAAGGATCAAGCAGGTAAGAACATTAAGATAGATTTCATGGAACATAGATTTCAAGGATAGAACTTGTAATAATAATGATATATCAATAAACTATATGAAAACCATGACATTCTGGAAATCTAGGTGATTAGGTACAACCGGCTCAGTCGGCCTTGAGGGAATCCAAGGCTACGAGGAGACTTACGGAGGTCCCAATGACTAACTTGCCAGTCCGAAGGAACAGAATGTCCAACGGAGGGCTCGTATGTCACCGAGAGTTGAGGTGTAAAACGTGAACCAATCATGAAACAGGGACTCCATCTACGGACGTGAGATGAGAGTGCCAAAAGGCCCAAGGTATGGGTCAAAACCGGAAGAAAACGGTGAGAACAGAATGCGTTAATTATAGAATTCACGTCCATCCAATTCTATAATTAACTATAATTAAATAAATTTATATTAATTGACGTTTGTGAGTAGTGTCATTTATTAATTAGCATCCATTTGGAGGGACGTTAATTCTATGATTTTTAACTTAATTTATTTAACAAGAATTCACGTCAATATCTATTTAATTGAATAATTTTAAAACATGCATTCAAAGACACATTTATTTATATAAAATAATTTAGAGAAATAGAATATATGATAATTAGGTTAAAAATTCAAGGATTCCAGAAATATATTTTTTATAATTTTATGTGGCATAGTTTAGTAGATATGAATTTTCAAGGATATAATTACAAGTTATATGTATATATATATATATATATATATATATATATAAAGTATTTAGACGCCTTTGCACGATGGCGTCATATGAATTTGACGACATCTAGTTTGTCGTCATTTCAATAAAGTGTCAAACTTCAAACCTCCGGTTCTCGACGTACACATGTCGGAATCACGCGTTCTATATATCGAAATGACGGGCTCGAAATACTCTACCTAACCGGACGTTCAAAATAATTTTTTGTTGAGAGATGAGGGATCTTGAGATAGGGGGCACGAAAAATGGTGCAACCACTCCCACTATCTCGGTCACCTCCCTAATAACACACCCATAAAATTTTATGGCCAAAGGATATTACGGCGCCTACGAACAATACTATTAGGCAAAAACTCTATAACTAACTGTTAATATTAAACCAAAACAACATAATATCACGTAGGTGATGCTTAATATCGAGACAGAACTAACGAGATCATGCTAGTTTTAATCGCTTAATAGTTTGGCTTGGGAGA
The DNA here is from genome assembly GCA_022559845.1 of Amorphophallus konjac. Classification (NCBI taxonomy): domain Eukaryota; kingdom Viridiplantae; phylum Streptophyta; class Magnoliopsida; order Alismatales; family Araceae; genus Amorphophallus; species Amorphophallus konjac. The sequence goes on along the minus strand of CM040125.1, from coordinate 163,038,750 downwards.
TTGCCTACCTCGATGTGTTTAACTGACGAGAAGAAGAAAGAAACAATAGAGGAAGATAAAGAAGCAGCCTTCCTTCTTCACTGCAACTACAACAGCAACAGCACGTTCAACAGCAAGGAGGAGGAAGAAGAAGACTGTAGGAAAAAGCTTCTTCACGTTCACCTCGCACAGCTCCTCTGCAGCAGGACGAAGCAGGGGTGCACGAAACGGCAGCCGCAAAGCTTCTACATGTTCGATGGGTTGAGTTTTATAGATGCTAATAGGGTCTGGAAAGATCGATGGTCATTACTGGGAAGGTTTTAAAACCTTCTACGCGATGTTAGCCTCCCTACTATATTGACAGCCGCCTGCCAAAGTTTACGGTCGAAACCCTAAGAAAACATATGCATGGCTGGCTTGTTCGAATGGGCATGTAACCATCCTATAGTGGGCTGAATTGTCTAACTTGTGAGCGCCTTTTAGACTAAATAAATAATAATAATAATAAAGGCACCTAACTTTGTTACGTGAAATCCACAGGGCTAAGACTTAATAGGTGAGAGTTTAACTTCAGTTGGCATACACTGAGTGTATGCGTGGGGTTCTAAATATATGGGCTTTGAGTGGATTGGTCTTTGGTTTAATGTCCCACTCTTAGCATGGCCTCATGGGTGTATATACAATGGGTTTTGGGTTGGTTTAGGCTAACTGTTGGTTGGGTTATCTTGACCCATCGTGAGCCCCTATAGGTATGTGTTGGGTTTTGCCAAAAGGATGGGTTTGTTTGACTTGTGCGCATATATTTATCTATATATAGGCTTTAGGCCCATTAATTCATTTCAAATGTCTAACCTATATCTATATTTATATATGTTTATACATATATTCCAAGCCCAAGGTTCACAAGCCTTTATACCAAGGCCCACTAATTAAACCCAATGTTATATATGGATAAAGGTGTGTGGGTGTGTGGGTGTTTTAGCCCATTTGTTATATAAGTTTTTAAATAAATTATTTAATAGAACTTTATATATATATATAGACCCCAATTCCTATAACTTTAGTTATTCATGTTATTAATTTCCGTCATTTGCTCTGGATATAAGAGTCGGGTTCGATCCTACGAAAATCTTTATACAATTATCTATTTGTAACTCGTTAGGGTTTTAGCTTAATGGTTGGGCTTTAATGAAGGATTTATTCATAGCCTTCTAATTAATGTTTAGGCCCACTATCAATTTATGCTATTTCCATTATCGAAATTTTATTTTCTATATTCATTTCATGACCAATATTAATATGTATCCTTTAAAAATTTCGGGGTGCTACATCCTCCCCCACTTAAAAGAATTTGGTCCCCAAATTCACATAGTTTCCTTTCCAAAATTTGTGGGGTAAGATCACCATATTTAAAGCATGTATTCTGGCTAGATCATTCACATATCATGCTAAGTACTTAAGGTCATATCTGATTCATGCAAGTTTTAGATGAGATAGGTTTATAGGGTTACCTTCCGTTGCTTGCGGTGCTTCTTCCTTTAAGAGTGGACATCGAGCAATTTTGTGATCTCTGCTTCCACAACGGATGCATTTTCCAAATTTATACCAACACTCGTCCGGATTGTGCCTTCCCTTCTTGCAATGCTTGCATTTCCCCTTGGCCGGAATAATTTACCGATCATTATTCCGGGGTTTCTTATTTTCATAGAATTTGTTGCCTCCATTAAATCTCTTCTTGTCGTTCATGTTTTCCTTGTTCTTGGATCCATTTGATAAGTCCTTCTTGGCGGCCTTTCCTTTGATTCTTTCCATCATATCCATAGCATCTTCCAAGAGTTGAGCTTTTCTAACCATCTCCGTATATGTTTAAATTTCTAGTGGAGCTAGTTGAGGTATAAGTTCCACCTTCAAGCCATTCATAAATCTCTTTGCTCTCATTTTCTCTGTGCAAACCAAGTGTGGTGCATATCGGGCCAATCTAGAAAACCTCGCTTCATACTCGGCGACTGATAGACTACGTTGCTTCAAAGCCGCAAATTCCATAGCCTTCTTCTCACGAATTCTTTCTGAGAAATACTTCTCGTTAAAGAGTTCTAAAAACTCATCCCAAGAAACTTGATCGTTAGGCAAAATGGCTTCCACGGATCCCCACCATACTCGGACATCCTTCTCTAATTGATAAGTTCTTAATAGTACCTTCTCTTCGTCAGTGCATTACATCACCTTAAAGGTCCGCTCTATTTCTTGCACCCAATTCTCCGCTTCATCCGGGTCAGTCGACCCACTAAACTTAGGGGGATTCATCTTTTGAAACTTTCGATGTAAATCCCCAGCTCCATGCCATGCTCCATCTTGTGCAACTTGTTGCAAGGCTTGCGTTAAACCCTGGACAGTGCGTTGCATCTCTCTCCACTGAGCTCTCTCAGTGGCCATTCTAGCCTACAAGAATAAGGTTTGGATTAATGATATTCATATCTCGGCAGGTATCTAACGCGAATGTACCATATTCTATCATTTAACCCACGGCTCTACCCAAATCTCACGGGGTTCCTATACGATAACTGACAAGGAGAACTCAATCTAGGACTTGGACTTAAGGACCTAGGGATTTAGAAAGCCTAGGCTCTGATACCACCTTCTGTCACGCCACGAACCGATAGCAGCGGAACGTGTCGTTTGCTTAGAACGTGGCAGTTAAATAGTCATGTCAATCAGAGCATAGTCATTTCCACAAAACACAATTTGGACAAATACCAAATTTCATTTCAAATATAAGTTCTTTACATATTCGGGCCCATAATAAACGAAAGACTCAATAAGGAAAATTACAATGAGACTCTTGACTCGACTTAACATAAGACACAGGATAGCAAGACTAGATGGTTCATCTACATGTCAGAGTTCACTTCACTCTTGCCCTTGCCCATCATGTTCGGTCTCGTCGTCACTAAGGTCATTACCTGAAAAATATTAGAAAACGGAGGGTGAGCGAACGCTCAGTAAGACTTAATATCTCATGCTCCAAGCTAGCTTTAAGTCAATTACAGTTTAACATGCTCATGCAGGTCATGCGAGATATAGAAATCGAGAACTATAATGATACGAGATAAATTCAAGAACTAGAAAAAAACGAGTAAGTAAGATGCTAGATAAACTCATGAAGAGTAAGGACAATGATAATCAAGAGAGTATAGCAAGATCTTAACAAGTACTTTCTCAAGCTAGGTCAAGAGCATTCATGATGGAAATATAACATTCATCTCTCTATGACGAACACTATCACGAGAGCTTCAATGTATCCATTATTATGAAGGATCTTCGTGACAAGATAACGTGTACTATCATTGGGGGTAATTCAAGAACTTTTATGATGATCGATATAGAAGTAGAACAATTACTTCTACAAGCATTCTATAGCATTTGCCAAGAAACTAAGGGAATATCACGACGATATGATAACCCCTCCAATAAGGTAATTCAAGATCTTTTCAAGATGAACAATTAGTTGTAGAAAGGTGTACTATGATGGCAATTACTCCCGATCATCACTATCACGAGAGCGTTTGCACACCTAGCACTATATAGGATTGTGTACTAAGATGACAATTACTCCCGATCATCACTATCACGAGAGCGTTTGCACATCTAGCACTATATAGGATTGGCCAATGCACTAAGGGGAAAATCACGATGATATGACCACCCCTCATGGAAATAAGTTATAGACGACTATAGGTGGTGAATGCCAGCACCCGATCATCATATACCGGTAACGTTTGGACTTTGCCTCGCCCAATAGGGTTAGATCAGGACCCGTAGCATTTAAAATGTCATTTTAGTGGGACCTATAGCCCCTGAGATTTAGTCTAGACTAATTCCATATTAATGGCCAAGAATTTCAGGGATCAAGGATGTAAGAACATTAAGATAGATTTCATGGAACATAGAGTTCAAGGATAGAACTTGTAATAAAGATGATATATCAATAAATCATATGAAAATCACGACATTCTAAAAATCTAGGTGATTAGGTACAACCGGCTTAGTCGGCCTTGAGGGAATCCAAGGCTACGAGGAGACTTACGGAGGTCCCAATGACTAACTTGCTAGTCCGAAGAAACGGAATGTCCAACGGAGGGCTCGTATGTCACCAAGAGTTGAGGTGTATAACGTGAACCAATCATGAAACAGGGACTCCATCTACGGACGTGAGATGAGAGTGCAAAAAGACCCAAGGTATGGGTTAAAAACGGCAGAAAACTGTGAGAACATGAATGCGTTAATTATAGAATTCACGTCCATCCAATTCTATAATTAACTATAATTAATTAAATTTATATTAATTGATGTCTGTGAGTAGTGTCATTTATTAATTAGCATCCACTTGGAGGGACGTTAATTCTATGATTTTTAACTTAATTTATTTAACAAGAATTCACGTCAATATCTATTTAATTGAATAATTTTAAAACATACATTCAAAGACACATTTATTTATATAAAATAATTTAGAGAAATACAATATATGACAATTAGGAGAAAAATTCAAGGATTCCAGAAATATATTTTTTATAATTTTATGTGGCATATAACTTGTAATTATATCCTTGAAAATTCATATCTACTAAACTATGCCATAGATATGAATTTTCAAGGATATAATTACAAGTTACATATAATTATAAAAAACATATTTCTGGAATCCTTGAAATTTTCTCTTAATTATCATATATTCTATTTCTCTAAATTATTTTATATAAATAAATGTGTCTTTGAATGTATGTTTTAAAATTATTCAATTAAATAGATATTGACGTGAATTCTTGTTAAATAAATTAAGTTAAAAATCATAGAATTAACGTCCCTCTATCAAGTAGGTGATATTATTATATAAATAGATATTATTCAATTATATATATATAGTAAGTATTTAGACGCCTTTGCACGATGGCGTCATATGAATTTGACGACATCTAGTTTGTCATCATTTCAATAAAGTATCAAACTTCAAACCTCCGATTCTCGACGTACACATGTCAGAATCTCGCGTTCTATATATCGAAATGACGGGCTCAAAATACTCTACATAACCGGACATTCAAAATAATTTTTCGTTGAGAGATGGGGGATCTTGAGATAGGGGGCACGAAAAATGGGACAACCACTCTCACTATCTCGGTCACCTCCCTAATAACACACCCATAAAATTTCATGGCCAAAGGATATTACGGCGCCTACGAACAATACTATTAAGGCAAAAACTCTATAACTAACTGTTACTGTTAAACCAAAACAACATAATATCACGTAGGTGATGCTTAATATCGAGACAGGACTAACGAGATCATGCTAGTTTTAATCGCTTAATAGTTTGGTTTGGGAGATTGCCTACCTCGACGTGTTTAACAGACGAGAAGAAGATAGAAACAACAGAGGAAGATAAAGAAGCAGCCTTGCCTCTTCACTGCAACTACAACAGCAGCAGCACGTTCAACAGCAAGGAGGAGGAAGAAGAAGACTATAGGAAGAAGCTTCTTCACGTTCACCTCGCACAGCTCCTCTGCAGCAGGACGAAGCAGGGGTGCACGAAACGGCAGCCGCAAAGCTTCTACATGTTCGATGGGTTGAGTTTTATAGATGCTAATAGGGTGTGAAAGGATCGATGGTCATTACTAGGAAGGTTTTAAAACCTTCTACGCGATGTTAGCCTCCCTACTATATTGACAGTCGCCTGCCAAAGTTTACGATCGAAACCCTAAGAAAACATATGCATGGCTGGCTTGTTCGAATGGGCATGTAACCATCCTATAGTGAACTGGATTGTCTAACTTGTGAGCCCCTTTTAGAATAAATAAATAATAATAAAAAAGGCTCCTAACTTTGTTACGTGAAATCCACAGGGCTAAGACTTAATTGGTGAGTTTTTATGGTTAACTTCAGTTGGCATACAATGAGTGTATGCGTGGATTTCATGGGTGTATATACAATGGGTTTGGGGTTGGTTTAGGCTAACGGTTGGTTGGGTTATCTTGACCCATCGTGAGCCCCTATAGGTATGTGTTGGGTTTTGCCAAAAGGATGGGTTTGTTTGGCTTGTGCGCATATATTTATCTATATATAGGCTTTAGGCCCATTAATTCATTTCAAATGTCTAACCTATATCTATATTTATATATGTTTATACATATATTCCAAGCCCAAGGTTCACAAGCCTTTATACCAAGGCCCACTAATTAAACCCAATGTTTATATATGGATAAAGGTGTGTGGGTGTGTGGGTGTTTTAGCCCATTTGTTATATAAGTTTTTAACTAAATTATTTAATAGAACTTTATATATGTATATAGACCCCAATTCCTATAACTTTAGTTATTCACTTTATTAATTTCCGTCATTTGCTCTGGGTATAAGAGTCGGGTTCGATCCTACGAAAATCTTTATACAATTATCTATTTGTAACTCGTTAGGGTTTTAGCTTAATGGTTGGGCTTTAATGAAGGATTTATTCATAGCCTTCTAATTAATGTTTAGGCCCACTATCAATTTAGGCTATTTCCATTATCGAAATTTTATTTTCTATATTCATTTCATGACCAATATTAATATGTATCCTTTAAAATTTTCGGGGTGCTACAGGGTGTCTTTGAATTAAATTTCATTGACACACACTATCAGCTAGCCGATATTTTCACAAAACCCCTAAACCAGGATCAATTCAGCAAGATGAGAAGAGAACTTGGGATGTGCAAGGGTGAGAGCATACGTGCAAGAGTGAGTGCAAGGGTTTGCACTTAGGATAAGAGTTGCATTTGTAGAACTCATATGCATCAAGGGTAGGAAAACATGCATATTGTCTATATTTACTTTTAATATCTTGTGTGTTCACATACACTCCTGCATGCTTGAATGTATTTATATATATATAGCCCTCCTTGAAAAATATTTCTAAGGTCAGATATTCCTTGGTTAAATAATTGTGGACTCAGTGATGTCGGACCTAAGGAAACTTCTAAGGGGGAGTTAGAAATTTTCCTCAAATCTCCATCTCTTTACTTCCCTCCACTTAATCACGATTGGTTCAAATCAGAAGGTCGGATGATAGTCCCCCCCCCCCATATGAAAAAATAACAAAACAATATGAATAAAAAATAGAAAAGAAACGAAAAAGAAATAAAAAATACAAAATTTGGGATTTTTGGGGCCAGCGGTCGACCGCCGCTCCCGCACCAGTCGACCGGTGGTGGCAAACTAGCCCGACCGGACCACATCTGAACCCTTCTTTGAAGGGGTCCTAAAACCCCTCTATCTCATTCCAACACTCATATTCACTCTCCAACACTTCTCCCCAACCCTAGAACACCCAAACTCCACCTCCCAAGCCCCTAAACCTCATCATTCCTCCACCCGCACAAGATCCGGCGTGTTCGTCATGATTTCGGGACGAACCCCATTCGGCCGTTCGTGCGTTCGTGGAGTTCCCTCCTAGCTTCCAATTTGTGGAGAAGGATTTTGCAATCCCCTGGAGTGTCCGTTGATCTATCTTCATCCCCCGGGGTAAGGGTCATCTCTTCAAGGGTTTTCCTCCGGGTTTTCTAGTTTGGGATGTCGCTTAGACGGAGCTTTCAGCGTTCTGCCCAAGTGGAAGCGAGTGGCCAGAGATGTGAGGCATCGGCTCCTCCACCACAGCAAGCACCTGCACCTCGTCGTGCACCTCGGTTGCTTCCTCGTCCCATTATCGACCCTCGACTAGTCTACTTCAACGAGGTGAACGAGCTTTTGCCTGATCTATGTACTGTCTTTAAGATTCAGCCAAGATGGACTGATTTTGTCACTAGATATACCCGTTATTACCCCAGTCTAGTGCAGCAATTTTATGGGAATTTGATTGCAAGGAATGAGGAATTATTTTCTATTGTTCAAGGGGTTGTGATTCACATTACTCCCGATCTTTTTGAGAGATGCTTAGGAGTTGCGGCTAGAGGAGCCGACATGGTTTTTGGTCATGGGGAGGTTGAGGAAACATTTCTTGCTATGACCAGTTATGAGTACGTGCGTGGTGTTAGCAATTTAATTGAATTAAATGCGAATCGTTTTCCACCAATTCAGCGTATATTGCACCATATGTTTACCTCTCTCATTTATCCAAAGAGTGGTAGCAGAAATGAAGTGACAGAGGTTCACAAATTCCTAGTTTACAATGTTATGAATGGAATTCAAGTTAACATGGGTCGCCTCATGACGACTCTCATTGGAGCTTGCCGAACCAATTTGTGGTGATCCTTACCGTATGCATCACAGTTGACCGGCTTATTCATTCATGTTGGGATCAATTTGGCAAACGAACAGTTCATTTATGTTCGACAGAATGATATCTATAATAAGCATAGGATTTTTACAGATATGGGATATTACTATGGTCCCGATGGTGAGTTACGCCTGGATGTGCCTACTTATGGAGAAGAAGTTGATAGTGAAGAAGACTAGGAACAAGAGCAGCAGCAAGATCATGGGGATGTCCCCACTCCAGTTCAAGCCGAGGAGCAGCCTCCTCCAGCCTCACCTCATCATATGAATTCCGAGATGCCTCCTCCACCATAGTTCTATCATGGAGAGTCCTCCACTCAGGAGGCCACACAGCACTCTTGGGTAGATTATGAGACTTTTGAAAGGCGTTTTACTAGGCTAGAGACTCATGTGGACACTTTTGGGGATCGACTTTCTACCCTCGGGGATCGCGTCGACATTATGGGCAATGTGATTGACACCATGTCAGGTCGCATAGATTCCTTCTTCACTGTTCTGGATACCCTCTCCACTCAAATGGCCACACTCTTCACTCATATGACTAGCCTCACCGAAAGCGTTGCTGATTCCAGGCAGGCCTTCCACATCATGAACATGACACTTCTTGGCATGTCACGCCGTGATGCGGCTCGTGACCTCTCCATTGGCCGTATTCAGGATAGTCTTCAGCTTCAAGATCATTCTCTTGAAGACATCCGCCATCGCCTTGGTCACCAGCCTCCTCCTCCAGAGGATCAGCCTCCTGCAGACGCACCATGAGGATTTTTCCCTTGCTTCCTACCTCTAGGATGCTATACTTTGGTCTTGTGTCACTTGGGTCCCCCTTCGTCTATCCTATCCCCTTTTGATGATGCCAAAGGGGGAGAAGTAGTAGTACAGGGTTCTATATATTTATGTACGTCGGTGTGTGTTTGTGTGTTTGCATGTAAGATCATGTGAGGATCATTGTGTCTGTTCTGCACTTGTGCCTGCACTTGTGCATTTGTTTAGTCACTTGTGTCTAGAGTCGTGCCTTCACTCTCGCATTAATGTACCTTGCAATGAAATGATGAATTGAATGCAACTGGTGTTTGATCTCAGATGGTTGGCTCTTGTGTCTCATTTCTTTTCTAATGGGCAAATAAAGTGTTGAATGGTTTGCGTTCGCTGGCTTGATGGGATGTGAGTAAAATGCCTTGATTTCGAACATTGATCTCAATTTTCAAACATTACTTAAAGGCACGCCCATGTATTTAAATACCATTTTAGTTTTGTCATCATCAAAAAGGGAGAGATTGTTAAGTATATTCAGGTGATTTTGATGATAACAAAACCCGGGATGTGCGTTCTATCAAGTGCCATGTATCAGCAATCAAGTTCGACTCTCATACGCATTCAAGGCCTAATTTCATCATGCATTATGCTCAAGTGTTCATACCCTTCCAAATGCCTAAATCCACCTTGGTTCTAGAACCGCCCAGGCTAAGCTTAACTCACTCATTTTAATTGGAATAGGATGTGGTCATAAACTGATTCGTTCACATATTATGATTCAATGGCTAACTTCTTTAAATTTGCAGGATTTCCAGCTAGCGGTCGACCGTCGATCAGGGGCCGGTCGACCGGTTTTCCCAGCAACGAAAGTCCCATCTCTGTAAAATTCCGGTCGACCGCCCCCTCCTACCGGTCGACCGCCATCTTCGAGGCAACCATTTTTTACTTAGTTTTCTACAACGTGGGAAGCCCTCTTCATTGGGTTTGTTTAATCCAAAAGTCACCAGACTTACCATGATTTGAGGATCTGGTTCCTGGCTTGTCCGTTGACCATCCAAGATCTATATATACATCATATTGGGGTCAAAAACCCTAATCATCTAAGGAAGCTCAAGGAGGCTATCAAGGGGAGAGAAGAGTGCTGCTACTGTAGCCGTGAATAGTGCTTCGGGAAGGAAGTTCTTCATCCATCTTCAAGTGATTCAAGTCACATCTGGAGCAGATCCCAAGTCAAGAGGAGATCAAGCTGCATCCAAAATCTTCTTCATCAACTAAGGGGGAGCTTGAATCTGAAGTTTTTACTTTGTGTCTTCCATTAGATTTCTATTTCAGTTTCAACTGTGTGTTCTTGTAATATTTGAATACTTGTGTGTGTGGATCTACGTAGATCCGTGTGTGTGTGTGTGTCTAGTTCTTCACATCTCTTTGTGATTCGGTGTTTATGCACCTTTGTGGGAGTTCTGAACTCACACGAGTGTGTGTGTGTATGCTCTGATTTTGTAACCTTCTACCAGATAGTGTGTGAATCCTCACAGTCGGTGAGGGGTGGATGTAGGTTGCAGTTGTTGCATCCGAACCACCTAAAAATCATGGTCTCCTGTGTGGTTTGCTCCTTAGCTTCTACCTCCAATTCTGCTATATTATATTTGCATATTGCATCATCTGATTTCTTTATTTAGGTCTAGTTTTATTAACCATTTTTGGGGAGATCTCTGGTATATCAAAAGGTGATTTCTGATCGACAAGGTTAGTCTTGTTGGGAGGGAAATACCTTGCGTGAGAGAATCTTCGGATTTCCAGACTCCGCCTGGTACCAAAGAACTGCTGTAGGGGTTGATTTAGCTAGATTCATTTTGTAATCCATTAGATCTCTACTTGTTTATTGCTTGCTCTTAATACTTGTTTTAAATCGGGCAAAAGTTTTTAAAATATGTAATCACCCAATTCACCCCCCCTCTTGGTTGTCATTGATCGCGGGACTTCATCTTTTTCCTTCACAAATTTTGATAGAGAATCATTTAAGTCTTTGGTTTTATTTTCTAATGAGGAAATGTGTAGTTCTGAACTAGCAAGCTCTTCCTCATATGCAGCAAGCCTATCATTCAACATGGCATTTACAGTTCTGTAGCTCTCAATTTCTTGTTCTAAAACCTACAAATTTTTAGATTCATCAGCAACCACACATTTTCCTTTTTCAAGAGCAAGCAATTTCTCTAACATGGCTCTGTTTAATTCTGTCAGTTTTTCATTTTCTTACATAAGTTCATTATTCTGAATCAGTTCATTTACCAGTTCCTGATCACTTTCCATTAACTGCAGTTTATCTTTTAATTTTTGTTTGTCTTTTTCAAGCTCAAAAATTGTCTAGCAATTCTTTATTTTCTTTTCTTAAGGAAGCAATTATTTCTTTATGTAACTCAACATCACGCAAGCACGCTTTATTCTCTTTTTCTAGATGCTCAAGTCTAGTAACAGTAGAGTCATCATGACCTAAGGCATTGATCTTTTTTTTCAATTTTTGTTTTCTTTTCTAACATTATCATATAGATCCATTATTTCAGCAAGAGCATTCTCCCAATCATCAGTGGTAAAGTGTTCAAATGAAGATATTACCTCTTTTTTGTGCTCATCGGCCATTAAGCAAAATTCAATAATTCTCTCTTCTTCAGCTGAGGTATCTTCATCATCCTGTTCCTCATTGCTTCATGTTTAGAGCATAGCCTAGGGCTTCTTCCCTTTGGCTTTGGTGATTTTCTTTATAAGTTTATGGCAGTCTCTCCTCATATGCCCTGATTTCATGCACCGAAAACAAACAATCTTGTCAATTTTCTTATTTTTGTCAGATTTGAAATTTGAATTTCTATTTACCTGTTGGGATCTCTTCTTCTTTAGATTCTTACCTCTCCTTCTTAGGAACTTTTTAAACTGTTTAGTGAGAAGGGCATGATCATAGGAATTTTCCAGATCCGAGAGATCCTTGGAGTCCTCATTGGTTTCTTCACTTCTCTCCAAAACCTTGAGAGCCACTGGTTTCTTTTTCTTGTTGTCCTCCTCATTTCTTCTGAGATTAAGCTCGTACGTCATCAATGACCCAATCAGCTCGTCCACTGTCATAGTGGACAGATTTCTTGAATCTTCAATCACTATGGCCTTGGTGTGCTATGCTGGTGGGAGTGACCTGAGGACTTTCCTCACAAGTTCATTGTCTGAATAATCCTTACCTAGAGCTTTAAGATTGTTAGTCAGTTAGTAAATCTGGCATACATTTCAGAGATAGTTTCATCATGTTTCATCTTAAACATCTCATAATCAGAAATGAGTATATTAGCCTTAGTGGCCCTTACCTGAGATGTTCCTTCTTGGATCAACTCTAACCTGTCCCACATCTCTTTTGCAGACTTACAGGTAGAGACTTTGGAGTACTCAACCGGGTGGATGGCGCACTACATGATGTTCATGGCACTCCAGTTGACAGTTGACATATCTATCTAGTCCCTTGTCCATGCATCTTCTAAATCTGGAAGCTCGAATGGACCACGGCTCACAACCCACCAAATCTCATGACTCTGCGCACGTAAAAAGACCTCCATTCCATTTTTCCAGTATAGATAATTAGATCCATCGAAAAATGGTGGTCTATTTATCAAATGTCCTTTAGCAAGAAAGCTGCGAGGAAGCAACTCAATGGATCTCCCCTGGTCGTTGGACGACATGATGGGGAACCCGCTCTGATACCAACTATTTGGTAGAGCAAGGCAGATCTAGAGGGGGGGTGAATAGATCAGCCCCTCCAATTGAGAAATTAAAATTGAAATTTTAGTGAACACTTAGCGGAAGGTTAAATTGAGTAGACTATGAACTGAGAAAGTAGGAATATAGTGCAGCCTCATAACTTCTTTCACATATAGAGAAGCTAGCACATCCATGGTCCACTTTGACTTAATGGGCAAGAAGTGCGCAGACTTAGTCAACCTATTCACGATCACCCAAATGGCATCATAACGCCCACGCGTCCTTGGCAAACCCAAGATGAAATCCATGCCTATACTCCCCCACTTCCATTACAGTATTTCGAGAGATTTCAATTTCCCAGCAGGTCTAAAATGTTCGGCCTTGACTTGCTAACATACTAAACGCTTGCTTACAAACTCAGCCACTTCCTTCTTCAAGTTAGGCCACCAAAAGGTCCTATTAAGATCTCTGTACATCTTCGTAGCTCCTGGATTAGTGGTGTACTTGGATCGATGGGCTTATTCTAGAATCTTGTTCTTTACCTCAGTAGAATCGGGGACACACGTTCTCCCACGAAATAGCAATCTACCATCCTCAGCCAGAAAGAAATTCGGTCAACCATTCAAGCTCTCCTTAATTTCAACAAGCAAAGGATCATTACCTTGGAGCTCCTTAATTTCTGAAAGCAATTCCATGCGAAGTCTAACATAGGCAATCATAACACGTTCTCCCTTCTCTTCGATATTAAGATCCAAACTTGCTAGTTGCTCTAACATTCGCCATTCTTGGAGCATTAGACTTGACAACAAGGCCATCAACTTCCAACTCAAAGGATCAACTACGACATTTCCCTTCCCTGGATCGTGCTCGATGGAAAAATCAAAACCCTTCAAATACTCGAGCCACCTCCCTTGCCTCATATTAAGCTCTTTCTGAGAGAAAAAATACTTCAAGCTCTTGTGATAAAAATACACAACAAAAGACTCATCATACGGATAATGCCTCTAAATTTTCAAGGTAAAGACAACTACAGCAAGTTCTAAGTCATGGACAGGATAATTCTTGTCACGCTCCAGATTTTTACGAATCAGAATGTGTGAGTTTTGGAGCGCTTTCGTGGGTCCCAGATCATGTTTTACAAATAAATAGAATTTTTGGCTGTCAGGCCTTCGAACCCTTGTGTAGGGTGAACCGACGTGTTTTCGGGCACCGGGATGTTGTAGGCACATTGTGCGTTTTTCGTGGATCATGGAGAAGATTTTTCCCATTTTTGTATTTTTTAGATTTTTAAAATCCCAAATTATTTTCTATAAATTAAACCCTTTCACCCCCTCTCTCCCCATTCTCTCATTTCTTTCCCTCTCTCCTCTCAGTTCTCTCTTTCTCTCCCTCTCCCTTTGGCGGCTGACAGAGTTTGAGTGGGGCGAGGCGGCGGGGCTCGTAGGGTGAGGAGCGGAAAGGATAGAGCGAAGAACGAAGCGATGGCACGGCGTGGCTCGTTCACGAGTTCATGATGCTGGCGTGGGTTCGAGAGGCATTTTCGCGAGGAATCGGCATCCTCAGCACGGGAAATCTTCGGTGGAGGTAGGGGGATGGATCCATGTCCCTTGTATTTCATTTCTCTACGATTTGTAGGCCGAGGCGAGGCCGAGAGTGGGTTGTTCTTCATTTAGGGGAAATTTTTCCATGTTTAGGGGGAGTGACGGTTTTCGTCGGGTCGAGCGACGTTTTACCATTTTCTTTTATGCATTTTGTTGTTTCGGACCCCCAATGTTTTCCCCCTCAATCGAGATCGAGTGGGCGTGGGAATCAGTCCCCTAGGTTGGGGTCGGATTGGGTTTCTTCCGTTTTCAGTCAACCGACCGATGAGGTCCGGTCGATCGATCGATGTTCGCCACGGATGGGCATCAGCCCACAGAGGCGGTCGGAACCCCCACCGCGTTCATCCGGTCGACCAAGCAATCTTGGCTGGTCAACCGACCCACTTAGGTCGACCGACCCCAGCAGTTTGGTCGACCGAAATGGGGTTTTCTTCCACATTTTGGCACCTGGTCGACCCGGTTGTGACCCTTTGGTCAACCTTTGGCCCCGTGGATGTCCCGAAGACCCCGTGGGGACCGTGACCTTATTTTTGGGTGTCCGAAGGTACAGTGTTATCTCGAATAGCATGTCCACATCATTTTGAGGGTCCGGGTGACCCCGTGTGTTCCGAGCTTTCTTGTTATACTTAATCGAGTCACCATGTGCCGGTGTAAGTGCGGAGGGCTATCCCCGCACGATGTTAGCTTCTTCGGAAAGTGGTTTCCATGTGGGCCATGAGTATGGCCAATGACCGAGTGTTCTGTGACCCAGCCTGGGGCTGGAGTTTCTTGGTCTCCCTTGAAAAAGGAATGAACTCGGCGGTTGTGAGCCGCCTTGAGAATTATTTTGACCACGGTTTCTGACCCTTGGAGTAGGGCACATTGACGGCATGGAGTCATGTTGTACGATGGTTATGACCTGAGTCACGTGACTCAAGGACCGTTGGATTGGTAGGTCTAGTGGACTGTCCAAAGTCTGCTGGCACCATGCCACCCCGTGTACTGCGTTACTTGTGACGGGCTTGTGCCTAGCCTTTCAGTACTCCGACGATTTTTTACGAGAGTCTTACCTCTAGTGACCTTTCCCACTAGTCATAGCTTTCCTGTGCACGCATGTGCGGACCAACTTGGGAGTGGTGGAGCGCTTGTCCCAGTGGGATGGCTTTTAGGCTGGTTACCGTAGGGCCCCTCATCTTTGCAACTTGAGTCCGGGCTGGGGGGAAAATCAGCTAGAGGACCCGACTTAGAGCGCATTGTCTGTGCGTGCACACGTGGTTGGGGGCGTCGAACATGTGCTGACGAGCGCGACCCGAGCTAGTCCTTGTTCTGTGGTTACTTTTGTACGATGTCTCAGTTTTCACCTGGGGCGAGTAGGGAGACACCTGAGGCTACGGACTAAGTCGTCAGTGGATGCATCCAGCGTTGCTTCTAGTGGGCAGTACTCCTTTCACACGAGATGAGTTTCTTCATGGTTCTTTGGGTGACTTGCGAGCATTTTTCCTTACTTTCAGGCCGAGGGTTCCCTGTAGAATTACCGAGGTTTCACCCTTAGATAGTGTAGAGTTCACGACGGTGAAGTCGTGACTGTGCTTTCGACCGTGTGGTCTTGTATTGGGCCTTGGTCTGTGAGGACGGGCCTTCAGGATAGAGTTATCATGGTTTTCTGCTCCTGGTGGCGTAGCTAGGGTTTTCCATAGTTCAGTGGTCCCCTAACAGTGAGATTGGGTTTGCGTTCCGTGTCGTTAGGAGTAGCTTATAGAGCTGTGGTTCCATCGGCTACCGTGTTTGCTGTTACTATTGTTGTTCTTGCTAGCGCTCTTGTTTACCGCCATTATTTTGTGGTGGGGATCTGCGGGACCCCTGCTGAGGCACTGAGATGAGGCTCACCCATGTCTTTTTAGGTGTTGCAGTTCTTCCTCATGGTTCGGAGGTGCAGTGCAGAGATTCATAGTTGCCAGCTCACTAGAGTCGGGAGTGCACCCGGCGTTAGAGTACGTCTTTCCCTGTAGATTGTACTTTGTTTGACTGGACTCTGTAGTTATATTATTAATTAAAAATATAGTTTTATTTCTGGTATCTAAATAGTTAATTATATAATTTTTGCCTGCATTATTTTAAACTTCAATGTACCTCCACACTCCTAATAACCCTTCCGAGCCCTCTGGCTCGTGGGTGGCGGGTTAGGATTCGAATGGTATCGGGTATTTCTCGGTATCCGGATCTTGGGTCATGATAGGTGGTATCAGAGTGTGGTTGTAGATGTACATGAAAATTTGAGATAATTGTAGTGATCAGAGTACATAAGGTCCAGTACAGTCGGTAGTTGGCATAGGGTTTTTTGTTTATTTACCACTTTGTTTCTCACGTGAGAGCTAGAGTGTGCGGCGTTGGCACTGTGAGAGCAGTTTCGGTTATTGTTGGAGTGCTGGCATGGGGCTTGGAGAGTAAGATAGAGAGTTTCCTTCCCCAGAGGTGGTGGCCCCGGTTGCACAGAGTTGGGCAGAATTTTTGCTGACAGGTGCGAGTTTACGGTGCGACGTTCGAGGAATCTACGGTGAGGCCAGGTGGCTGGCAAGGATAGTTTGTGGTTAGGTGGCCATGAGTGCTTTGAGGGAGTTATTATCATTTTGGCCACCCCAGCTTGAGGTTTAGCCAACCCTTGAGGTTTGAGGTCGTGATTTGAGGTGGCAGAACGGATGTTCTGATCAAGAGATGTGCTCGGGCAAGCGGGGGATCTTCCTGGTGAGCTGTTGGTTGTCGAGCCTGACTTTCTCATCATGCTCTGTGGTGTCGGAGATGACGTGCCAGTCCCAATTATTTTTGTGGATTTCAAGGCAGGAATGGGTAGAGATGCCCCAGTGAGTTCTAGGTCCTACGCGTCTATGTCTGAATGGGCTGTGTTAGTCCTAGGTTTGATTCGAGATTGTGTGGTGGTGGCTTGGTTTGTGGCCCAGATTCTGGAATTAGGGGCCATCATGCACTGTCTTGGATGTGCCGTGCGAGGTGGCAGATAAGATGTGAAGGTTCCACGGTAGATTCGAGATCTGAGGATAAGCTTTGGCAGGTGTCGATCATGGTTTGTGTCATGGTTTGTGTCATGGTTCTTAGCGTGGTTGTCCTCACGGCAGTAGCTCAAGAGATGGACATTTTGAGGACCCAAGAATTCAGGATGGATTGATGTCAGCAAGGACATATTCGAGGGAATAATGTCTGGTGGCTAGATGTGTAGCAACCTTCGAGCCTGGCGTCTTTAGTGGTTTCTCCGCTCCTCGATAAGTGTTTTGACGTGTTAACGGTTCTAGGACTAGATGCAGGTATAGGTAGGGATCATGTGGCAGCGGATAGCTCAACCGTTGTGGCAGAGTGTGCCTGGCAATCAACAGAGTCAGTGCTCGGGCCGTAGTGAGTTACAGTTCGGGGAATTATAATGATGGTGCGCTGGGAGATGCTGCGAGTGTGGTCTGACAAGACACTTGACAAGTGTTGTCGGAGGAGCTGACCTGACGGACATGATGGTTCTTCCTTCTGCTGGAAGGTGAGGTTCCCAACAAGCGTGAGGTTTAAGGTCAGGTCAAGCATGGAGACCACCCGCCTTGCAGGAGGTATGTTGGTTTCTCCTTGGTCGGAGAGGATCACATTTTGTTAAGTTTTGTCATCGTGCATCGCGTGTTCGGATTGGTTGGCCTCCTTTTGTGTGCCACAAAGTCCGTGCGAGATGTGTTTAGTGTATTGGCAATATGGTTGCCCATGAGAAGCGATGCCCATTCCCTTGATGTGTAAGGGTGTGCTGGCATCATTCTAGAAGGATGAGCACCAGTTGGGCTGTGCTTTCTAGAATTCTTAGCTGGTGTTGCGATTCCCAATGTGTTGTGAATCGGCTCCTGCAGAGTTACAATAGGATTTCTACACTAAGAGAGAGAAAGAGTATGTCTATGGGTTCGAGGTAATTGATCTTTCCTCACCCTATTGTCTAGAGTTAACTAGTCGAGTAGAGGATTATCAGGATGGCAGTGTAGATGCCTAATTTCGAACATCCCGCGGACCCTTGTCTAGCCATCATAGAAGCGATACTTGCTTTTGGTTGATTGGTTCTGTGGAGTCTCATCCTTTTTTAGGTAGGAATCACCCTATCCCTTCGTGAATCCAACTTCGCGGTAAGTTAGCGAGGGGTTGCAGGGGGGCAGCGCCCCCCTGCCCGTAAGGTCGGGGGTTCGGGGGCGTGAGGCCCCGAGGTGAATTTTCAGAGGCTTTATATGCATTCTCTGCCCTGATCCCTGGGCGGCCAAGGTGCTGGCCGCCCACAACCCAGGGCGGCCAGACTGCTGGCCGCCCAGCCCATTCCAGGGCAGCCAGAGAGCTAGCCGCCCACATCCCAAGGCGGCCATCGACCTGGCCGCCCATCTCTTCCTAGAAGGCCAGACCCCTGGCCACCCTCACCCTCAAGAAGGCCATCGACCTGGCCGCCTAGCTTCTTTGAATGGCCCTCGACTTGGCCACCTCTTGATAACTACAGTCAATCTCATGATCCGCCCACTCTGGGCACGTCTTCCGAAATTTCCCCCACTCGAGGGGTTGAGGCCCACGTAATCTCACCTCCGAATGGGTCAAAGTTAACAGGTAATTCATTTTTGATTCATTGGGATGGAGGAAAATCCCGGACATACATAAGCTCCGTTCGAAACCATGTCACGGGGGGGGGGGGGGGTTGGACATTTTCTGACGCGGGGTTGGACATTTTGAGCGGAGGAGAGGCTAATAGTTCGAGGCCCAGAGAGAGCTGTGAGCATGAGAGCGCCTTCCCTGACCTTCCCCTAGCAGTAGAACCTGAAGTTGGAGAGCTCCACCACGGGAGAGCACAGTTTGCAGGGGGCGGCCATCGACATGGCCGCCCACCGTCCTTGAACGGTCACATAGCTGGCCGCCCTATGCATGGTCGACGGGCAAATCCCATCCTTCTTTCCCTTGTTCTCCATATTTCTACATTTCTTTTTGTTTTACTGCATCGATGCATATTAGTCTTGCCTAGATACTATTTTTAAAGAGTTTTTCCAATCCAAAACATAGGGCAGGTGGATGGTCGAAAGTATCGGCCATCCCCCTTTCCGCCCCCCTTCCCGGTTCGATTATGTAGCACCCCTGAAAATTTTAAAAGAATAAGATAGATTTTTAAATAAATAAAATCTATTTGTGCAAATTTGGTCAGGAATTAAATAAAATAAAAATTCGATAAATAGAAAATAACCCAAACTGATAATGGGCTTTGCGTTTAAAAGATATAAATGGGCCAAAATGAAATAACGCCTTTCATTAGGGCGCTAATTTATCTCGAGAAAATTCGGAAGAAAAAGACGCCCTTCACCTGGGCGCTATTTAGAATAGTAATGCCCGTGTATATGAGCGCTAATTCATACCAAGAAAATTAACGGCTAAATATAGAAAAGAAAATAACGCTTTTAGCATGGGCGCTAATTCGTACGAAGTAAATTGGAAATAAAGCGGCAAAATATAGAAAAATTAAGAGACGACCTAGGTTAAGGCGCCACTTAATGAAAAGACGCCCTCTGTTAAGGCGCTACTTAAGGTGAAAACGCCCTTATCTCTACCGTCATTTTCTTGAGAGTGAAATAAGGAAAACCAGGCTCGGTCATAGCAGGCGGCTGGAACGGGAGCCGACCATGCATGGTAGGTTTTAAACCCTGCCAATCCCACACGTAAAGCTTTCCAATATCGAGCATTAGAACCCTCCAGAATGTTGCCACCATTAGTTCTATCACCCCGTTAAGGCCTTTCCTCCTCTATAAAAGTACTTCCCGATCGAACAAGACATGGCTTGTTGATGCTGCTGCACTTAGTTGACGACCGTGAAGGGGCGTGAGGCATCATCTTGTTGCTGTGTTCGTGAAGAACATGGAAGTTCTTCCCTCTGCTTCCTGTTGCTGCGGACGTGAGGAAGTGGCAGAAGTTCTTCTTCCCCTTCATTCTTCTTCCTCCTGTGAACCACCTGCAGGCTTGGAAGGAGCTCCATCCATCCTCTGTTTCAAGTTACAAAAAATAGAGCATCGTATTCACGGAGTTCTTCATCTTATTCAACACCCGATCCCCTCTAAAGGTAGGTTTTCTCAAGTTTCGTAGCCCAAACAAAGTTAATTCATGATTTGTTTCAAGTAACGAAGCCAAAATGTTAGATTAAAACGGTAGATATCATACATATAGATTATGGATGTGTTCTATTAGATTTTAAAATTTTACAGTAAATAATGACCCTGCCTAGGGCGTTATTCTCATAGAAGGTGACAGCCACAGTGTCGTCACTTAATAAATTCTAAAAAAAACTGAAGAACAAGCAGTCATCAATTCTATATATGTTAGTTATGAGTGTTTCACATTTATAGTTGTTAATGGACATAGAAGTATCCTTTCGCCATGAAAATTTTTGGACGTACTATTGGGATGGGGACCGAGGTAGTGGAAGTGGTTGCACCATTTTTGGTGCCCTCTATCGCAAGATCCCCCATCTCTCGTCGAAAAATTATTTTGAACATATGGTTAGGTAGAGTTTTTCGAGCCGGTCATTTCGGTATATTATAAGCTAGATTCCGACATTGTTAAGTACAGAAACGAAAGGTTCCAAAAAATTGAATTTTTCAAATAACGACCAAAGTGAGGTCGTCAGATTCATTTTTGACGCTTGGGCATTGAGGCGTCAATTTAACTATATACGTATGTGTGTGTGTGTGTATATATATATATATATATATATATATATATATATATATATATATATATATATATATATATATATATATGTATATGTATATATATCATGTAGATATGTCTTTAAAAATCTATATTTATTAAAATATGTAACCGAAAATTATGAAAAAAATGTATTTGGAATCCTTACATTTTTCTCCTAATTATCATATATTCTATTTTCTTAAATTATTTTAAATAAATCAATGTGCCTTTTAATGTATGTTTTTGAATTTATTCAATTAAATAGGTATAAATGTAAATTCTTGTTAAATAAATTGAGTTAAAAATCATGAAAATTAACGTTCCCCAAGAGGATGCTAATTAATAAATGACGGCACCCACGGGCGTTAAATAATATAAGTTTATTTAATTATAGTTAATTATAAGGTAGGATGGACATGAACTCTATGATTAACACATTCTTATTCTCACCGTTTTCTTCCGTTTTTGACCCATACCGCGGGTCTTTTGGCACTCTCATCTCACGTCCGTAGATGGAGTCTATGTTTCATGATTGGTTCACGCATACCCCTCAACTCTTGGTGACATACGAGCCCTCCGTTGGACATTCCGTTCCTTCGGACTGGCGAGTTAGTCATTGGGACCTCCGTAAGTCTCCTCGTAGCCTTGGATTCCCTCAAGGCCGACTGAGCTGGTTGTACCTTAAACACCTTGTACCTTTTGATTGCCACGTCTTGTGGTAAACCGGCCCTCTCATGGTGCCATCTTGGTCCATGAGAGAAGGATCTTAGCCTGTGGAATGATGATATTCCACTCGACAATGTCTTGGATTGAGTCCCTTATAGATAGGGTCAATCTCTCAGCTTGATTCATGCCCCTTGATTGGTGACAGGTTTAGTCATCCACTCAAGTTATCACGGCTACCTAGTTAAGGTACCGAATCTACCCAGGTTATCGACATGTCATGATTCTCGTTGGTTTTATCATTGTCATCTAATGTTCTTCCTTGAATTCCGTGGAACCTATCCACGAATCTACCTTGATATCCTACATGAGTTTGTTCTTGGAATTCCATGGCTATCACTAAAGTGGTTGTCTAGATATTTACATGTAACAATGTCTGCGCATTTAGGGCCCGATCTGGTCCTGGGAGGAGCACCCGAAAGTACTTGTGCCCATGGGAGTTATATTGATCACGGTGTGGCATTGCACCGAAGTACTTGCTTGAATCTACGACACTCCACTATATCTCTATCTCTCTCTCACGTGCTAGACTTGATTGACTTGACATGACTTGCGTGGCCCGGAATGGACAAAGTACTTTCTTGCTAATAGCCATTATCTCATGACATGAAAGACTTTATTGATATACTTGGTACTCGTTCAAAAACTTGGAAATCTTGAATACTTGAAATTCCCTATCTTGGATCAACAGTACATGTTATTTCCTCTTGTTATCATGTTCAATTCCATAGCATTCTATTTTTTTTATACTTTACATGCTAAACTTGCATTTTTATTGGAAGAGGTAATTACTTAAACCAATTGCTAGTTCTTGAGATATAATTCCTACTGAGCGTTCGCTCACCAAGTTCTTTTCCCCAAACCTTTCAGGTAATACAGACCCTGACTCGGACTCGGATGGGCAGGAGCAAGAGTGATGAGCGTAGAATTCTGCAAGCCCCATGTTGCTACACCTTATCATGTCGAGTCGTCTTAGTTTATTCCTTGGAGGCTTGTCGTTAGATATTTTTTTATGTCAAGAGTTGTTACATTTAAGGCTTGTGGGCCTGATTAGAATTGTATCGTCTTGGAGTTATGTGACTTTGTTTAATGGTTAAGTTGTTAACGATGGTATCAGTATATGGTTAAGTTTTAAAATTCTCGTCTTATTGCGCACTCTGTTGTGATGTAGAAATTCTACTTACTCTGATTGACATGATTGATATAAACTCGTCACGCTCTTCCCGGGTTCCTTCCGCGCTCGGGGCGTGATAGTTTTTGTGGTATCAGAGCCTAGGATTTCAAATTTCTAGGAAACCCAAGTCCAAGGATATGTCTATTCCTAAACCGTGAGGATGGGTAGTACCGTGGGTACAAGTCCTTGTAGGGCATCTGACTACAAATTTCAACATGAAACTAATTAAGGTTCACTCCTTGTAGGACTATGGCTGCTGAACGCGCACAATGGCGTGAGATGCAACGAACTATTCAAGGCCTGACCCAGGCCTTGCAACAGGTGCCTCAGGGTGGGGCACACCATGGTGCTGGCGACCTCCATCGGAGCTTTAGAAATCTCAACCCTCCGAGATTCTCTGGTTCATCAAATCCTGAGGATGCGGAGAATTGGATAAAAGAGATCGAGCGAATCTTCCGCGTCATGCAATGTGCGGATGGTGAGAAGGTGCTCTTGGCCACGTTCCAACTAGAACGGGACGCCCGTGCTTGGTGGGAGTCCATCGAGGCCACCCTGCTTGAAGATCATGTTTCATGGGCCGAATTTGTCGAGCACTTCAATAGCAAATACTTCTCAGACCGTGTTCAGGAGAAAAAGGCCACAGAATTTGCTACCTTGAAGCAACGATCCTTGTCGGTAGCTGACTATGAAGCCCAGTTCTCTAGGTTATCGAGATATGCACCACATTTAGTATGCACTGAAAAGATGAAGGCTAGAAGGTTCTTGAATGGGTTACGACCCCAGTATATCACCCAGCTCGCTCCCTTGGATATTCAAGTGTACTCAGAGATGGTGCGGCGTACCCAGTTTCTAGAAGACGCCACGGAACTGTCTGACAAAATCCGTGGTAAGGATAAAAGGGAGAATGTCATAAGCCCCAACACTTTTAAACCGTCCTTCAAAAAGCGGACCAATAATGGAGGCGAACCCTCCAAAGAGAAGAAATTCAAGAAGGGCAACAACAAACCTTTCTCCATCGCGGCACCGCCAAAGGAGCAATGTAAATATTGCGACAAGCCGGGTCATCAGGCTGCGGAATGTTGGAGAAGGCTCGGAGCATGCCTTCGTTGTGGGAGTAAAGAACACCGAATTCCCGACTGTCCAATGATGAACGAGCAGAGTGAGCCGGAGACAAAGGAAGAGAAGTGTCCGAAAAAGAAGCAAGGACGTTTACACGCTCTCCAAGAGACGGAACCAACCGAGGGTGGGTTGGTGGAAGGTATTTTGACTGTCTGCTCTAAATCTGCTCAAGTACTGTTTGATACTGGCGCCACACATTCTTTTGTTTCAAAGAAATTTGCTCCTTCATTCTCTATGGAACCTGAATGGATAGACTTGGTAATTTCTACCCCATTAGGGATTGAGTCTGATGTCACTTTCCATTACCCAAACTGCAAGATTATAGTAAAAGGTCACAACTTACCTGCAGATTTAATATGCTTAGACTTGAAAGAGTACGATGTAATTTTAGGGGCCGATTGGCTATCCACCCATCGGGCAACTATAGACTGCCGAAATGGAAAAGTAACTTTTGTGGATTTCCCGGAGTTAACTTACGTTACTCCCCGGAAGAGATCGCCAGTCATCTCTGCTCTTCGAGCCCACAAACTTATCAACAAAGGATGTGAGGCATTCTTAGCATTTGTAACTGCCACGGAGGCTAAGATAGCTAGACTAGAAGACATTCAAGTGGTTCGGGAGTTTCTCGATGTTTTCCCTGAAGACTTGCCTGGTTTGCCACCAGAGAGAGAAGTCTCATTCACTATAGACCTTGTCCCGGGTGCCGGACCTGTCTCCAAAGCACCCTACAGAATGTCCCCTGCAGAATTGAAGGAACAGCTAATGGAGCTATTGAAGAAAGGATTTATCAGACCAAGTACTTCCCCGTGGGGAGCACCAGTGTTGTTCGTTAAGAAGAAGGATGTATCGATGAGACTATGCATCGATTATCGGCTGCTGAATCAACTCACTATCAAGAATAAATACCCGTTGCCGAGGATTGATGAACTCTTCGATCAGATTTCTGGAGCAAAGTATTTCTCAAAAATTGATCTTCGATCGGGTTATCACCAATTGAGGATCAAGGACGAGGATATTCACAAAACTGCATTCCGAAGCAGGTACGGGCATTATGAATTTACTGTTATACCTTTTGGACTAACAAATGCCCCTGTAGCTTTTATGCAGCTTATGAATAGCATCTTTAGATCGCATCTGGACAAATTTATTGTGGTTTTTATCGATGATATCCTGATATATTCAAAGTCTGAAGAGGAGCATGAAGTGCATTTGAGGATAGCATTACAGATATTAAGGGATAATCAATTATATGCCAAACTTAGCAAATGCGAGTTTTGGTTAGAAGAAGTGTCCTTCTTAGGACACGTAATTTCAAAGGATGGAATCTCAGTGGACCCCGCAAAGGTCGAAGCAGTAAAGAAATGGGAACAACCGACAAATACAACAGAAAGCAGGAGTTTCCTTGGTCTTGCTGGTTATTACCGGTGTTTTATTAAAAACTTTTTGAAGATTGCAGTACCACTCACCAGGCTGACCCGCAAGGAAGTTCCGTATGAGTGGAATGAGGAATGTGAACAAAGCTTCCAAACATTGAAGGACCGTTTGACCACTGCTCCGGTCTTGGCCCTTCCTATTGAAGGAGAGATGTATGAGGTATATACCGATGCTTCCGGTATTGGCCTCGGTTGTGTGTTAATGCAACAGGGAAGGGTTATCGCATACTCCTCTAGGCAGTTGAAGAAGCGCGAGGAAAACTACCCGGTGCATGACTTTGAGTTGGCCGCGGTAGTATTTGCACTAAAGATCTGGAGACACTATCTCTACGGAGAACAATTCACAGTATTCTCCGATCATAAGAGCCTCAAATATTTATTCTCTCAGAAGGAGCTTAATATGAGGCAACGTCGATGGCTGGAATATTTAAAGGACTTTGATTTCACTATTCAGTGTCACCCCGGTAAAGGGAATTCGGTAGCCGATGCCTTGAGTCGAAAGCTGAGAGCCCTTATAGCCAGCTGTATGATACGGGAATGGAAACTATTAGAAGAATTCTCTAGATTAAATATAAGCACGAACCAGAAAGACGGGTGCATTACTCTCTCTCACATGAGTGTGCATTCGGACTTGCTATCCGAAATCAAGAAGTTACAAGATGAAGATCCTAGAATGATTGAAATCAGGGAGAAACTAGGTCAAAGAACCGGGTTCAAGCTAGCAATTGATGGAAGACTAATGTTGCAGGAAAGGACATGTGTTCCGGACTGTCCTGAGTTGAAAAGGAAAATTCTAGATGAAGCTCACCGCTCTAGGTATACCATTCATCCTGGAGCAACTAAGATGTACAAAGATCTAAAAAGAACTTTTTGGTGGCCGAACATGAAGAGGGAGGTAGCGGACTTTGTATCTCGCTGTCTCACGTGCCAACAAGTGAAAGCGGAACATCAAAGACCCGCCGGAAAGTTACACCCCCTGGATATTCCGAAATGGAAATGGGAAGAAATTGGTATGGATTTCATCATGGGATTGCCTAAGTCTAGAGGCGGACATGATCGTATTTGGGTAATCATCGACCGACTGACCAAGTCAGCGCATTTCTTGCAAATTAAAAGTCGATGGTCGGTTGATGTTTTGGCCGCATTATATATTAAGGAGATCGCGAGATTGCATGGAGTCCCAAAATCAATCGTGTCTGATCGAGACCCTCGCTTCACTTCTCATTTCTGGAAGGGTCTACAACACTCTTTGGGGACAAAGCTCAACTTCAGTACTGCTTTTCATCCCCAGACCGACGGTCAGACTGAGAGAACAAATCAAATAGTTGAAGACATGTTACGAGCTTGCATTATTGACATTGGCGGAGGCTGGCATGATCATTTGCCCCTAGCCGAGTTTGCATACAATAATAGTTATCAAGCTAGTATACAGATGGCTCCATTTGAAGCCTTGTATGGCAGGAGTTGCCGATCACCTATATGCTGGAATGAGGTTGGCGAAAAGCAACTACTAGGGCCAGATATGGTAAGAAACACAACGAAAAGGTTGAACTTATCCGAGAAAGACTCAAAGTGGCACAATCCAGACAGAAATCTATGCAGATAATAGAAGAAGGGAATTAGAGTTCTAAGTTGGAGACCATGTTTACCTCAAGGTCTCACCCGATCGAGGAATAAGAAGGTTCGGAGTTAAAGGCAAGCTTACACCGAGATTCATTGGTCCATTCGAAATATTGGAAAGAGTTGGCGAGGTAGCCTATCGTCTTGCTTTGCCTCCACAACTGTCGGAAGTGCACAATGTGTTCCACATTTCCATGCTGAAGAAATATGTGCACGACCCTTTCCACGTCATTGATCATAGTAACTTAGTGATTCAAAAGGACCTCACTTATGAACAGAAGCCAATGAAGATTCTTGATCGAGAGGTCCGAGTCTTAAGAAACAAGACCATTCCCATGGTAAAAGTGCAATGGAACAAATGCTTGGAGCAAGAAGCCACATGGGAAACTGAAGAATCTATGCGAAGGAGATATCCGGAATTATTCTAAACCGTAAGTATTCTATACCCTCCATGTCTCCATTCACGCAATTGAATTTGGGGACCAAATTCTTTTAAGTGGCGGAGGGTGTAGCACCCCTGAAAAATTTAAAAGAATAAGATAGATTTTTAAATAAATAAAATCTATTTGTGCAAATTTGGTCTGGAATTAAATAAAATAAAAATTTGATAAATAAAAAATAACCCAAACTGATAATGGGCTTTGCGTTTAAAAGATATAAATGGGCCAAAATGAAATAACGCCTTTCATTAAGACACTAATTTATCTCGAGAAAATTCGGAAGAAAAAGACGCCCTTCACCTGGGCGCTATTTAGAATAGTAATGCCCGTGTATATGGGCGCTAATTCATACCAAGAAAATTAACGGCTAAATATAGAAAAGAAAATAACGCTTTTAGCATGGGCGCTAATTCGTACTAAGGAAATTGGAAATAAAGCGGAAAAATATAGAAAAATTAAGAGACGACCTAGGTTAAGGCGCCACTTAATGAAAAGACGCCCTCTGTTAAGGTGCTACTTAAGGTGAAAACGCCCTTATCTCTGCCGTCATTTTCTTGAGAGTGAAATAAGGAAAACCAGGCTCGGTCATAGCAGGCGGCTGGAACGGGAGCCCACCATGCATGGGAGGTTTTAAACCCTGCCAATCCCACACGTAAAGCTTTCCAATATCGAGCATTAGAACCCTCCAGAATGTTGCCACCATTAGTTCTATCACCCCGTTAAGGCCTTTCCTCCTCTATAAAAGTACTTCCCGATCGAACAAGACATGGCTTGTTGATGCTGCTGCACTTAGTTGACGACCGCGAAGGGGCGTGAGGCATCATCTTGTTGCTGTGTTCGTAAAGAACGTGGAAGTTCTTCCCTCTGCTTCCTGTTGCTGCGGACGTGAGGAAGTGGCAGAAGTTCTTCTTCCCCTTCATTCTTCTTCCTCCTGTGAACCACCTGCAGGCTTGGAAGGAGCTCCATCCATCCTCTGTTTCAAGTTACAAAAAATAGAGCATCGTATCCACGGAGTTCTTCATCTTATTCAACACCCCGATCCCCTCTAAAGGTAGGTTTTCTCAAGTTTCTAGCCCAAACAAAGTTAATTCATGATTTGTTTCAAGTAACGAAGCCAAAATGTTATATTAAAATGGTAGATATCATGCATATAGATTATGGATGTGTTCTATTAGATTTTAAAATTTTACAGTAAATAACGACCCTGCCTAGGGCGTTATTCTCATAGAAGGTGACAGCCACAGTGTCGTCACTTAATAAATTCTGAAAAAAACTGATGAACAAGCAGTCGTCAATTCTATATATGTTAGTTATGAGTGTTTCGCATTTATAGTTGTTAATGGACATAGGAGTATCCTTTCGCCATGAAAATTTTTGGGCGTACTATTGGGATCGGGACCGAGGTAGTGAAAGTGGTTACACCGTTTTTCATGCCCTCTATCGCAAGATCCCCCGTCTCTCGTCGAAAAATTATTTTGAACATATGGTTAGGTAGAGTTTTTCGAGCCGGTAATTTCGGTATATTATAAGCTAGATTCCGACATTGTTAAGTACAGAAACGAAAGGTTCCAAAAAATTGAATTTTTCAAATAACGACCAAAGTGAGGTCGTCAGATTCATTTTTGACGCTTGGGCATTGAGGCGTCAATTTAACTATATACGTATGTGTATATACATATATATATATACATACATATATATACATATATATATATATATCATGTATATATGTCTTTAAAAATCTATATTTATTAAAATATGTAACCGAAAATTATGAAAAAAATGTATTTGGAATCCTTGAATTTTTCTCCTAATTATCATATATTCTATTTTCTTAAATTATTTCAAATAAATCAATGTGCCTTTTAATGTATGTTTTTGAATTTATTCAATTAAATAGGTATAAATGTAAATTCTTATTAAATAAATTGAGTTAAAAATCGTGAAAATTAACGTTCCCCAAGAGGATGCTAATTAATAAATGATGGCACCCACGGGCATTAAATAATATAAGTTTATTTAATTATAGTTAATTATAAGGTAGGATGGACATGAACTCAATGATTAACACATTCTTATTCTCACCGTTTTATTCCGTTTTTGACCCATACCGCGGGTCTTTTGGCACTCTCATCTCACGTCCGTAGATGGAGTCCCTGTTTCATGATTGGTTCACGCATACCCCTCAACTCTTGGTGACATACGAGCCCTCCGTTGGATATTCCGTTCCTTCGGACTGGCGAGTTAGTCATTGGGACCCCGTAAGTCTCCTCGTAGCCTTGGATTCCCTCAAGGCCGACTGAGCTGGTTGTACCTTAAACACCTTGTAACTTTTGATTGCCACGTCTTGTGGTAAACCGGCCCTCTCATGGTGCCATCTTGGTCCATGAGAGAAGGATCTTAGCCTGTGGAATGATGATATTCCACTCGGCAATGTCTTGGATTAAGCCCCTTATAGATGGGGTCAATCTCTCAGCTTGATTCATGTCCCTTGATTGGTGACAGGTTTAGTCATCCACTCAAGTTATCACGGCTACCTAGTTAAGGTACCGAATCTACCCAGGTTATCGACATGTCATGTTTCTCATTCATTTTTATTATTGTCTATCTAATATTCTTCCTTGAATTCCGTGGAACCTATCCACGAGTCTACCTTGATATCCTACATGAGTTTGTTCTTGGAATTCCATGGCTATCAATAAAGTGGTTGTCTAGATATTTACATGTAACAATGTCTGCGCATTTAGGGCCCGATCTGGTCCTGGGAGGAGCACCCGAAAGTACTTGTGCCCATGGGAGTTATATTGATCACGGTGTGGCATTGCACCGAAGTACTTGCTTGAATCTATGACACTTCACTATATCTCTATCCCTCTCTCTCGCGTGCTTGACTTGATTGACTTGACATGACTTGCGTGGCCCGGAATGGGCAAAGTACTTGCTTGCTAATAGCCATTATCTCATGACATGAAAGACTTTATTGATATACTTGGTACTCGTTCAAAAACTTGGAAATCTTGAATACTTGAAATTCCCTATCTTGGATCAATAGTACATGTTATTTCCTCTTGTTATCATGTTCAATTCCATAGCATTCTACCTTTTTTATACTTTACATGCTAAACCTGTATTTTTATTGGAAGAGGTAATTACTTAAACCAATTGCTAGTTCTTGAGATATAATTCCTACTGAGCGTTCGCTCACCAAGTTCTTTTCCCCAAACCTTTCAGATAATACGGACCCTGACTCGGACTCGGATGGGCAAGAGAAAGAGTGATGGGCGTAGAATTCTGCAAGCGCCATGTTGCTACACCTTATCATGTCGAGTCGTCTTAGTTTATTCCTTGGAGGCTTGTCGTTAGATATTTTGTTATGTCAGGAGTTGTTACATTTAAGGCTTGTTGGCCTGATTAGAATTGTATCGTCTTGGAGTTATGTGACTTTGTTTAAGGGTTAAGTTGTTATCGATGGTATCAGTATATGGTTAAGTTTTAAAATTCTTGTCTTATTGCGCACTCTATTATGATGTAGAAATTCTACTTGCTCAGATTGACATGATTGATATAAACTCGTCACGCTCTTCCCGGGTTCCTTCCGCGCTCGGGGCGTGACAGATTGACCCCATTTGCATGTGTTCTTTACTTCCATGAGCATTTACTACACTTTCTCAGTCTAATGGTCTTTCTATTTGCTGGTTAATTTGTAGGAACTTCATCACTGACTCGTAGAGCTCCACATTCTTGACCGGCCGAGAGCAAGGACAGAACAACCCACATTCTTCCGTTCCTAAGGCGTTCACGATCATTCTACCCCTGTGAGGTTCAGGTAAACACCTCTGGCGATCACACCTTTTCTATCTTTTTAACCTGTGCACTGTAGGTAGCAGCAGCACAAGTTCGAGAGGATACACGCACGCCATACGCGGACGCACTTCCGGCACCTACAACCTTTCGACGATCACGGTGGGACACTTATTGCTCACTGTGAGTTTTTGGATTGAATTTCATTGCATGCACTTTCCAGCAAATAGCCTTTTCCCATCCTTATTTTTCATTTTGAGGTGCTCCTGTGCATGTTCCACGCTTGGTGGACTTTCAGGACCAAAACAGAGGGCGGCCAGGTTTCTGGTCGCCCAGGTCCCAGGGTGGCCAAAGAGTTGGCCGCCCACCATCCTGGAAGGCCAAAGACATGGCCGCCCAGGTCCCCAAGGTGGCCATGTACCTGGTCGCCCAATTCCTTTGAGCGGCCATCGAGTTGGCCGTCTCCTGTTCGCGTTTCTGCTTCCGTTTCAAACATGTTTGCATAGTTTAGCTTCTATCTTGCATATTTTTGGTTATGTTTGTTCTAACATTGCAGGTTTGAGTCCGGGGTGGGCTTAGGAAGAGCCGGCATCACACATATTAGGAACACCCTACCGTTGATTTGGACTCTTCACTTGGGGATTCCCACTCGGGTGTAACTAGTCCTTTTCAATTGGGAACCTTCGTGAGTCCCCGCGAACCGTGGATTCCCACGCGGTCGCCGGGCGGGTTGTACCTTGAAGTCCTATTAGATTTCCTAAAGGGTTTTGAGTGAGATTCATCTTAGGATTATCCCGGAGTTTTGGCCTTTGATTCCCCTAGAAAATTTCATTCTCATCTAAGAGGGAACAAATTCAAACTGGACTAATCACGGGATTAACTTAAGCTAAAAATTTGGGGCGCATTGTTTGAATACATGCTTGCTGCCAGATGCAATTAATTCAATCTTAATTGGCCTTAAAATTTTCACTTCAATTTTTAAAAGTTAATTAGGTTGAGTTGCGATGGCTCAATGTTATTCTAACATGCAGGTTGTTGATGAGGATGATTTTGGATCTTATAGCACACAAACCATGCTTGATTTTGAAATAGATACACCCTCTGCCTTCATTGGGATGGGTCAAAATTCACCAATTCATAAGAACCAAAGCTCAAGTAGTGAAGAATCATCCTCCCAAAGTGAAGAATCCATCAATGTCAAAACCTCATCAATTTCCCCAAAAGAGGACCAAGAGCTAGCTAGAGTACTATCTCGATATTCGCCTGACTATTTGGTTGCTCTAGCTTCCCAAAGAAGATCACATCTCACTCCTCAACCCAATCCTAGAAGATCTCCAATTTCAATGCCAAATTCATTCAATAGGGCTCCCTCCCGTGTTCCCAATCAACCTAACCATCCTCTTCATCATCAAGGGGTTGCATCCTCTCCAATATCTCATGCTCTGCCTAATGTCAATGAACCCCTTAGGCAATCCAATCTCATATCCCGACAAGAGGTGGAAAGGTATGTTCGGCAAGTGGTTACTGAACATCTCTCGAAAGCTCAACCTCATTCCTTCGCTAGCTATTGCAAACTTCTGAATGCTTATTTTCCCTCGGGTTTCAAAGCCCCCAAATATCAGAAGTATGATGGTTCCACCGATCCACGTGAACATCTTTCTTGCTTCCTAATGGATTCTCATCAATGGCTTTACGATCGGGTCCTCCTAGTTCATCTCTTTCAAAAATCTCTAGAAGGAGAGGCCTTTAGGTGGTTCTCTTCACTCCCGGCCATTGATCTGATCAATTTCGACATTGTGTCCCAACGTTTTGTCGCTCATTTCGACCACATGGCTAGTGTAGCTCCCACTCTCACGGACCTTATCATGGAAAAGATGAAGCCCGATGAGGACTTCACTCAATTTACCAATAGATGGAGAGCTATGGCTTCTAAGTCCGGGATCGCCATCCCAGAATCTCAAGCCATCACTGTTCTAGTCAACAACACAACGCCTCAGCTCCGTGCTATCTTGATGCTTATCGAATTTCACACATTCGCTCAACTCTACAAAAGAGCTCATGTTGTCCAAGCCCAAATCAATAATTCCTCCTTTCCATTCTATCTAGATGATGATGATGTCCCGACAGCGGGTGGGGCAAGCTCCAATGATCATATCAATGCCTTCCATCAACTCCCCAATTCTATCTATCCCATGGTTGCCACTACAAATTCCAAGGTGCCCACAAGAAGTGTGGCAAACACCCCCAATTCCTTTCCTTTCCATCAATCACCTCATGTTCCATCCTACACTCAGGAAAGGTTATCCATAGTTAGGGGCAATCAAGAGTCTAGGC
Source organism: Amorphophallus konjac (assembly GCA_022559845.1). Taxonomy (NCBI): domain Eukaryota; kingdom Viridiplantae; phylum Streptophyta; class Magnoliopsida; order Alismatales; family Araceae; genus Amorphophallus; species Amorphophallus konjac. The sequence goes on along the minus strand of CM040125.1, from coordinate 163,005,020 downwards.
TAATGGAAAGAGAACAACATTAGCAATATAATGAGGAAGAAGTTGTGAATGACCAACCCATAGTGTGCTCAGACACAGCAAACATGATTGGCCATGGACAAGGGGCAAGACCTTTGGTCTTGATCCGACCCAAGAGTGAACCTCCACAACAAAGCCAAAACATCCCTCCTTCCATTCCAATTCCACCTAAAGGGGCAAAGCCCTTAGCCCTCATTCTGCCTAAGGGCTCATCTATTCAGCAGCAACATCAAGGTGTCTCTCCTCCGCTCATGGCAGAGGATCACTCAGCTTTATCCACTTTTCATCAAGATACCTTGCAGGAGGAGCTACTATCATTTATTGCTTTAACCAAACCAGCTCCAATCCCAACCATGCTACCAACTCAATTTGAACCAGCTCCTATTGTTGATGAGTCTTTTGCGACCCCTACCCCAATTGATCTAGCTCCGATTCAGCTTCCCCAACATGAACCCATTCCTTTTGATGAATCAGATGCTGGATTTCCTCTTCCAAATCAAGATGTCATTCCAATCATCTAATCAAGCTCTCCACATGGTGAGGACAACAGAGCTAGCCGTCGTTATCAGACACGTAGCACGACTGGAGCGACGCCGACATCCTTGTGGCTGGGTGATAGCATGGAGTCCCCACCTGGGTATTGAGTTTATTTATGTTTATTACGAGTGTATTGGGGTGTATTTATTTGAGTATTTATGATTGTAATGGGTCAAGGTTATAAAATGGGTTACGCTTCATGTAAGGAGCCCACTTTCCAAATTGGGCCTCCAAACTTTTAGGTGCCCAATTGGGCCTCTCTCTCTCTTGTGGGCTTCTACACATGTGGGCCTAAAAGGTTGGCCAAGGCCCAAGATGGGCTTCTAGAAGACTTGGACCATTGGATCAAGGAGACAAAGGTAGAGGATGCCCCCCCCCTTGTCCTCCATGCTTGTCCCCCACCTACCCTTAAAGGGGGGTGTCCCCTCCTTGTCCCCCATGCTTGTCCCCCACCTACACTTGACCAATGTTAGTGGATGTCCTTTGGTGTTAGTGGATGTCCTTTGGTCTAGATCTAGGGTGTGAGTATTTAAGGTCTCTTGTATTTTTGTGGAAGGAGGAATGAAGAAAATGGATGCAAAAATCATTTGGGTGCCCCTCTCTCTCTCTCTTGTGTTCTTGAAGTTCTTCCCTCTACCACCTCCAATCTCTTCTAGATCTGAGTTCCAATCGTCTATCTCCCTCAAATTTGTTCATCTTCCCTTCTTCCTCTATCTATTGTGAACGTTCACCGCCACCGCCACCGCCGTTCGTGCCGCCGTTGAGCCACCACAAGCTGATCTTCATCCTTCTGCCCTCAAATTCGGAGTTGCAGGACAGCAGCCCGGTGAAAAGGCTGGTAAGGGTGATCCGACCGTTGGATCATCGCGAAACATTGAGGGTAGGTTCCCCCCATCAGAGGGCATTCCTAGTTCAATAATTAGGTCGATCAGAGTCTGTTTGCATCCTTTCCCAGCAACCTATTCATCTTCACCAAAGTCTACCTGTGTGCAAGTCTGCCGGATAGATCTTGGCATCCGATTTTTCTCACCCCTCAAATGTTGTCAAAATCTCACAAAAGAGCATTTGCATCTCCGTCACCCTCCCCTCTACCCACCATAACAATCCCCAATCCTAATTCGTCCATTTGGTCCACGGTCAAAGCCCTTGATTAGGGGGTTCAAGTTCTGTCAAGCCTGTTATGTATTTCGGGACAGTGTGATCAGTCAACTAGCAGTCATTTTGATTTCACATCCAGGTGTTGGATGAGTTTGGGATTCCAATATGTCGTAGAATTTTTAGTCCTCTTTCAAAGGTGCCCTTTGTGCCCTGATCTGACATCGGGATTCAGCGTACCAACTGATCTCGTAGGAGCGCGCAGTTCTGGCCAGAAACACAGCTGCGGGACAGCCTTGGGAACAAATCCTAAGAAAATTTCCCGCCTCCACTCCGATGACTGCCACTCCCGGGGATCGACCCGGGACACTCCAAGAACGTCCCCGCCAGTCGCTGCAGCCAGGAGCCACCCCGGACGTCGCCGTACCAGCAACGGATCTCAGGCGCCATCCTGCGGACCTTAGTGAACGGAGTTGAACCGGCCGACCGCGTCCACCCGAGCGCCACCGACTGCTGCTCGCCAACCCAAGATTGGTACTCCCGGACCCCACGTGTAGCATGTTACCTCCCAGCGTGGAGTGGGCTTTAGCATTATTTCTGTAATTATTAATTATTGCTATACCGAGAGTTCCGGATCTCGGCCGGGACATTTTCCCCACGCCTCGGGCGTGGAGGTACACTCATCACCCCTCTTTAGTCGCTTGCTTTCCTAGTATAGGCTCTTGATGCTGCTGCTCGTGAGCGTGTTAGGCCCCTAGATCGTTCAAATTAGTCACCGTTGTGAGTGCGAGACCCATCCCGTGACTCGATCAGAGCACGAGAGTGAGCCGACCACCCGAGACTCATTGTCGGTTTCTCAACCGTGTAGATCGACTCGTTTCCCTCGCCAAGGACGACCGTGAGTGAGTGCTTCTTGTTTGGGCACGTTCGCCTCTTCAGAAGCCACGTTAGGTTCCGAGTTGTCGTGTTCTTGCTGGTCGCGTCGTCCAACAAGTCATGTCGTCTAGTAGACGCCAATGATCGCACCAACAACATCGAGTCTCATTATCATCCCGCATGAAATTGGTATCAGAGACGATTTGAGTCTAGGGTAGTCATTGCATAAGTCTTTACACGGTCTAAGTCGAGTCTAGGATCATCATTGTTTTAAAATAAATAAAATAAAAAAAGTGTTTTTTGGGTCGCATTTCACCCCGATAACTAGTATATCAAAAGACGTTACTGGAAGGTTAGGTTGCGCCTATCCGGAAAGTAGCCCCTCTTGTCGAGTCGGATCTTCGGATTATAGCCTCCGCCACGTACTGGAAATTGGGTTAAGTCTAGGTTTGTAGTCGAGTCTGCATTCCAACATTGCAATGTAGAGTGTCTAGGTGCTTGCATTAGTTTTGCATAAAAGAAAAGAAAAAAAAGGTGTTCCAATGCATTCCCACTCCTAGGGGAATCAATTCCCATCTCTTCGCAACTATGGCCAACCCCTAGATCAGACCCGCCCAAGGCAACCAGTCCGTGTCCGAGTACATTAGGGACTTCGAAGTGTACCGATCAAGATGTGGAGTCGGGAAGGAGAGCACCACGGTCGGATTTCAGTTCCGGAGAGGTCTGCGGCTTCACTGCCAGTTTGAATGTCTTTGCCGCGACGCGGCCACTCTGGAACAATCTTATTTGGTCACTCTAGAGGTCGAGCCGTTCAGGTCATGGTTTGATGCTGCCCTTCGGTGAACATCGACCTCTCCACATGAGGCCACAAGGTAGGACCCCCCTATCCCACAAACACATGAACTCACGAGGCAGGACGCTCCTGTCCCACGGCCTCACCCACATCAGCCAGAGCTACCCGTACCTTAACGGGGAAGCTATACATAAATGAGCCACTACTTAGTTGGCTCAAGATAGGCTTGGTCCCTAGACTGCCTTGCTACCCCTCCATGGACCCAGCACTCCCAGTCGTACCCTTTGACTCCTTTCACACCACTTTCCAGTCCTTTTGCTTTGTGGAAAATGTGAAAGACTTTCTTAGGAGTTTAGATTGCCATTGGGAGTTGACATATATGTTGGCCTTAGGGTCTGACCAACCCTATAGTCATAGCTTCACACACCCTACCTTGGGGTCCGTCACCTCGGCGTACACCATCGGTCATATTATCTTTGAGGTCCTCTTGCTCTTTCCCATACCCGAGGAGTTTGACTCTCTCCCATTTTATAGTGCTACTATCCCGAGGGAGGACCCTTACCTTCCACAAGAGCCCCTTGTCCCACCCATTAGTGTGCCTGAAGGTGATCCACTGCACCATAGCAAATATCATACTAGGGCAAGTATAGTGAAGGGGCCGGTCAAGAGGAGTCATCATTTCTTTGACCCTTTAGATCCCATCCCTAGTGAGCCTCTAAACTCATTTTCATCACTTCACGTTGTCAAAGAGGTCCACTATCATACCCCTCCCACACAGGCCCATCAACATCTCACCCTGCATGCATCCACACCCCAGAGTTTGGAAGGAAAGGAACATCGGTCTCTCTCCTATGCTTCATCATGTCCCCCATCATATATGAGTGAGTTTGGACATACTGGTCCCCCAGAGTCTACCACATTTACTCAAACACTTGTGCAAGATAGGTACAACTCTGGATGTCTAGGTTATCCTCATATTGTCCAGTCAGGTAGGGGTCATAGACATGCTAGGTCGATGTTTGGATGTCTAGGACCACCCCTGCATTCGCGTAGGTATGAGTCCACACATCTATCTCAGAGTCTGCATCATCATCACTACCTTGAGTCCAGCAACGCGCGATATACGGACCTGGCTAATGCCCATAGGCACCACCGTAAGTTTCAGGAGGGTGATTATGTCATGATCAGGGTCAGACTTGAATGATTTCCCTCGGGAGCCGTGAAGAAGTTACACGATCGCGGTGCTGGTTCCTTTCGAGTGGTGAGGCGGGTCGGATCAAATGCATATTGATGGAGGCATCACCCACGACTCCCTTTGGCTCGGGTCCACTTCTTCACATTCGGGAGCTAGTTGAGTTTGGGCCTCACTCTATTAAGGCCCCTTATCCATTTTGTAGTTTTCCTTTGAGTCATTTTGATGTATTTCCATTTTATTTGAGTCATTTCCCTAAGTCTAGCACTTATTTTCCTATGTTTGGTATCATCATGATGTCTAATGTAAGCTATTGGGCCCCATTCGTTGGACTAGGCCCATTAGCACTCCCAACCCCCTTGGTTATTTGTAGTTGTTTATTTTGTCAGAGACTTATTGTAAAGAGTGGGTTGCCTATATATAGGACCCCACTCCCCTCATTTGAAGTTAATGAATGATTACATCCTTTTGAGTTAAACTTGTCATTTGAGTTCAAATTGGAGTGATTCCTCTAGTTTTTGGGTGAGAGACCCTAGGGGAGAGATTCCCCACCCATTCCCCTCTTAATCTCTCTATTTCACCCCTCTTTCTCTCTCCTCCAACCCCAAATCCGAATTTCCTTCTCTCTCCTCCCTCCCCCCATCCACTTCCAACCTCCAACCACCTCCTTTAATGCCCTCCACTTCCCCATGGCCTCCATTACTCCACTCCCTAGTTCCTAGGTAGAAGTCTCCCCATTCCAACACCTTCCTCCACCTTCCAACCAAATCTACCCCATTCCAATGCAAGCACTCCACTTCCCAACATAATCACCCACCTTCCAAGACCTTTTGAATTTGAAATCCACCCTTCCCTCCACTCACTTGTGCCCCCCTCACCTTCTCCTCTCACCCACCTTCCCCCAAATTCGTAGCTCTTCCTCCTCCACCTGCTAGCACTTGCTTCCAGCCATTCTCCACCCCATTCCCCATCACCATTAGCTCCCTTCTCCACCCCACAAGAGCCCTCACTCTCCCTTAGGTCATTCCTACCATTTCCCTCCACCAAAGAAGCCACATCTCCCTCTCATTTCTTCTAGTAGGTTGGAGCTGTGCAGATCTGCAGAATAGCCCTTGTTGCAGCGTCAACCACGGATTCATCCTAGTTCTTCAGAAGGCGTGGCCTACCTTTCTGGAAAGGCCTTCCAGTCTACTTCGCAGGCGAGGTGGAATCAACACGATCGGAGCTCGGAGCTGCCAGATAGAGCCATTCTCCCAACAGTGCGCAGAGAGGTCTTCATCCTGGACCAGAGCGTGGAAGATCCTTCTGCCACGACAAACCCCATCGGATTCGGGCTGAAACCCCTTCATCAAAGTTCTTCCTATACCGGTCGTCTTTCAAGATCAAGAAACAGAACCCCGTTCGGCCACCGGAGGAAGAAGTTACGAATTTTCTCCCCCGATCTATCTAGTTCTGTTTTCTGCTGTCTACTCCGACCAGTACCCACTCTTCTGGGTGCCCCGGCCATCCTCGACCTCTGAATGCATCTCCGTCACCTCCTTCTGAAAGCTACCTCGACCATGAAGATGATGCCGCTGGTTTTGTGCTGATCGGAGCTCGGGAGGGCGCTCAGTCACTTCTGCAACTTGCTGTTACAGTCCAGACAGTACCTGCGGCCAGACAGAGGAGGCTACTTCCTGTTGCTGGTGCAGCCACCTCCGACTGTCTGAGCTTCCCCAAAAATTCTGGAGTCCACCTCATCCAGTCAGGAAGCTTCAGGAGCTGGTTTCGATCAATTTGGAGTCCGGACAAGCCCGGCATAGCCATCACAGCGACCCCCTATCCAGAATTCCAGATTGAAGCTGCAACTTCCCTAGTTCTCATTTCTCTTCGTTTCGGTCCACCAACCCCTCCCCGCTTGGCCGGCTGAAGGCCCCACCCTGCGTGGTGGTAGTGTTTGAATGTATCACATTAACCCCTACCCCAAGGTCCCCCCTCCTACGAGAGGAGTAGTTTTGTAAGTGGTTTGGTAGGTCAAGCGACACCGCCGCGGCGTGTGGGGAACCACCGCCTCCCCGCTCGCCCTCGTCTCCGACCGGGACCGGTTTCTTCAAACCGGTCGAGTAAGTGTCTCTTCCTTGCTCACCTAGTGTAGCTCTCTCAATATTTGATTCATGCATCGCTGAATTCGTGAGGAGCGCCCGATCCTCAAGTCCATGACTTAGAGTGATCGCCGTGGGTTAGTGTGACCCGGTGCCCGAGTGCACTTTGTCGGCCCCAATCGAATTGGGTAACCAACCTTGGGGAATCAATTCTTGGCCTTGCTGGCCCTCTACCAGCAAGGGTCCATTCCCATAAGTCACCCTTGGTATCACATAGTCACCCCGGGAATAGAGTGCAACGAAGAGAGCGGTGGCCCATTAAGGCCCATTTGGATGCTTAGATGTGCTTGTTTGACTAAGTCCGAGGTTATGTCACATCAAGTGGTATCAGAGCAAGTTCACAACTTGTCTCTATCAAGTTACTCCTAGGCCATTTTTATGCATTTAGAGTCCTCAGTTGCATCTCCCATGTCCACTAGAATGGCCGCTTCATACCCGTCATATCCATCCCCATGAACTTTCCCAAGAAGCCCAAATCCTCATGGAAGTTCCATTACCAACAAAGTGGGTAGCAACACCTCTATCATAGAAGCCCTACCTAATGTCCTTAATCGTCTTGAAGATATCATGTCTCGACTCGACCGACTTGAAGGAAATAGCCGTGCACCAAGAGTAAATGAGAGTGACCTTTGGGGAAATCTAGAAACCATATTTTTAGAACACTTGAAAATTAAACCCCCCCCCCCTTTGATGGATCCAATAGCCCAAGTCTTTACCTAGATTGGGAGATTTCTCTCGACCAATTCTTTAAAAGTTTCCCCTTGAACGAAGAAAGGAGAATGAGGCTAGCCAAGGCACACCTCTCCAAACAAGCTAAAACTCATTGGTTAGTTGTGGAAGGTTTGAGAAAGATCCGTAGGGAGGCTCCAATTAGCACTTGGGATGAGATGAAGACCGAGCTTAGAAAACCCTACACTCTCCAACCCTCTCCCTCCTACTCAAATCACCAAAGTCCAAGGAGCACTTCAACTCCATCATCCCCACCCGGTCAATCCAAGACCCTAATCGACCCAATCCCCTCCATGATGACCACCACTCAACCAACCCTCACCATTCAAAACCAAGTGGACACCGTGTCCACCCCTCCACCTAGGCCCATGATTGTCACCACCCTCCAATCCAGAAGCTCCCACCAAACCCCTACCCCACAAAACCCCTTGGTCCCCACCACCACCCCTCCCTTGTCCCCGAAAAAGGACATTCCCCCCAAAACCAATCAACCCAAGCCACCCCAACCAACCCATCTCCCACTCCCTATCCCAAAAGTCCAAAGTCCTAGGCTTCCACTACTTCCCCTCCCTATCCAAGCCAAAGTTTCCCATCACCCACCACCCCGGGTACACCATGCACCAACCATCATCACCCCACCCCCAATAGACGTTCCCATTCCCTTGAGAAAGGAGACCACAACCATCCACATGGGAGTAGATGAACCCATCCCCATCATTGAGGAAACCCAAGTTCATATCCGTGGTAAGGAAGAATCACAAATGTCCCCTAGCTTGGACCCCCAAGAGCCACAAGCCTTCACAAATAGCACCATAATCATAGATGGGCCCCTAGCTAGATGGCTAAAGGAGAGACCACTTCACCCCATCGTGTCCTATGTTTACCCACCCATGGAGAAAAACCTTCCCATTGCACCCATTAACTCCTATCACACCATAATCCAAACATCCTACCAAGTGGAAACCTTAGAGGATCTTCTTAAGGGCGTAGCATGGCAAATTGAGTTCACTAGCATGTTGACCCCTATGGCCAAACCACCTAGGAGCCTAGGCCTCCTACACCTATGCATAGGGTCTATCACCTCGATTTGCACCATTGGTTGCTACACTAGCGACCTCCTTCTATTCCTACCTACACCCGATGAGCCCAACCTTCTCCTCGATTTAGAGCTTCTTATCTCGGGTAGAAAGTCAAGCCCTCCACTCATGGCTGACCCACTTGCCAAGAACATTGGCCCAACTATCATGGAGAAGGATGACTTAGCACCTTTTGAGGATCTTGAAGACATGGAGTTCCTCCCCCTAGGTAACCCATTTTATGATCAATATGATCCATTCCAATGGGAGTCAAGAGACTCGTGTGACCCAAACACTTTATCCACCACCCACCTTTCCCTAAACCAACTCACAATGTTTGACCCAATTCACTCCATCTTAGACCCGGGTTACTCCTTGGGAGCCATGACCTTGGGCCACATATCCCTAGGTAATAACGTTTTGCCCCACCCCATGATGACCACCTTCTTAGATCCATTCGATCCTTTCCAATGGGAGTTCAAGGGTTGTCCCACACCTATACACATGGAAGTCACCTTTGGGAAAAGCATGCATGTGTCTAGGCTTACCATACCCCTTGGCATGAACACTATGTTGGGTCCATTCATTCATATCACCCACATGTCAAGTAGAAAGCATGAGTGGTCCAAATTTGGATGTAGTGGTCCACCTTCATTCATCATGGGTCTTAAGCATATCAAAGGCATCTACGGATGTCCGGGTCCCCCGACATGCATCACCACTTTGCATGATAGATTCACATATGGTTGCCCCGGTCCACCTAAGCCCACCAAAGTCTACATGACAACATTGCATGATAAGTCCACATATGGTTGCCCCGGCCCACCAAGGCTCATCAAGGTCCATATGGCATCATGGCATAAATGGTCTATATATGGTTGTCCAGGTCCACCCATAACCACTAGAAGGTCAGCACTCACAAAATTGCATGAGGAAATCTGCAAGCACATTAGCATAAAAAATGAGGCTTATAAAAGGTTGGCTGACTCTCACCGGCGTCACTTAGAGTTCCAAGAGGGTGACTTTGTGATGGTAAGGACGGAGAGGCTCTCTCCAGGAGCCAACTCCAAGTTGAGACCACGTGGGACTGGGCCCTTCCAGGTCTTGAGGCGTATTGGTGCGAATGCTTATGAATTAGATCTCCCCGAGGATTATGGGGTAAGTCCTACATTCAATGTCGTCGACTTAGTGTCTTACAAGGGCCCCACGGTGAGACCTAGTGAGGAGATCGAGCCCACTCCCTCCTTTGAGAGAGCACCCACCCGAGAGGAGAGTCCACTAGCCAAAAGAGCTCAGCGTGATCGCATTGAACAAATATTGGATGAGCAGGTCACTACCACCCGGAGCAAGGTCTATGAGCGCTATCTCGTCAGGTGGAAGGATCGGCCTCCGTTGGAAGACTCATGGGTAAGTCGGGAGGACCTACAGCGATTGGATCCAGAACTCCTCGAGCGGTACCTTAGCCGGATGGACCCTTACTCGACGGAGTCGAGCTCTTTGCGGCCCAGGGGATTTGATGGAGGCATCACCCACGACTCCCTTTGGCTCGGGTCCACTTCTTCACATTCGGGAGCTAGTTGAGTTTGGGCCTCACTCTATTAAGGCCCCTTATCCATTTTGTAGTTTTCCTTTGAGTCATTTTGATGTATTTCCATTTTATTTGAGTCATTTCCCTAAGTCTAGCACTTATTTTCCTATGTTTGGTATCATCATGATGTCTAATGTAAGCTATTGGGCCCCATTCGTTGGACTAGGCCCATTAGCACTCCCAACCCCCTTGGTTATTTGTAGTTGTTTATTTTGTCAGAGACTTATTGTAAAGAGTGGGTTGCCTATATATAGGACCCCACTCCCCTCATTTGAAGTTAATGAATGATTACATCCTTTTGAGTTAAACTTGCCATTTGAGTTCAAATTGGAGTGATTCCTCTAGTTTTTGGGTGAGAGACCCTAGGGGAGAGATTCCCCACCCATTCCCCTCTTAATCTCTCTATTTCACCCCTCTTTCTCTCTCCTCCAACCCCAAATCCGAATTTCCTTCTCTCTCCTCCCTCCCCCCATCCACTTCCAACCTCCAACCACCTCCTTTAATGCCCTCCACTTCCCCATGGCCTCCATTACTCCACTCCCTAGTTCCTAGGTAGAAGTCTCCCCATTCCAACACCTTCCTCCACCTTCCAACCAAATCTACCCCATTCCAATGCAAGCACTCCACTTCCCAACATAATCACCCACCTTCCAAGACCTTTTGAATTTGAAATCCACCCTTCCCTCCACTCACTTGTGCCCCCCTCACCTTCTCCTCTCACCCACCTTCCCCCAAATTCGTAGCTCTTCCTCCTCCACCTGCTAGCACTTGCTTCCAGCCATTCTCCACCCCATTCCCCATCACCATTAGCTCCCTTCTCCACCCCACAAGAGCCCCCACTCTCCCTTAGGTCATTCCTACCGTTTCCCTCCACCAAAGAAGCCACATCTCCCTCTCATTTCTTCTAGTAGGTTGGAGCTGTGCAGATCTGCAGAACAGCCCTTGTTGCAGCGTCAACCACGGATTCATCCTAGCTCTTCAGAAGGCGTGGCCTACCTTTCTGGAAAGGCCTTCCAGTCTACTTCGCAGGTGAGGTGGAATCAACACGATCGGAGCTCGGAGCTGCCAGATAGAGCCATTCTCCCAACAGTGCACAGAGAGGTCTTCATCCTGGACCAGAGCGTGGAAGATCCTTCTGCCACGACAAACCCCAGCGGATTCAGGCTGAAGCCCCTTCATCAAAGTTCTTCCTCTACCGGTCATCTTTCAAGATCAAGAAACAGAACCCCGTTCAGCCACCAGAGGAAGAAGTTACGAATTTTCTCCCCCGATCTATCTAGTTCTGTTTTCTGCTGTCTACTCCGACCAGTACCCACTCTTCTGGGTGCCCCGGCCATCCTCGACCTCTGAATGCATCTCCGTCACCTCCTTCTGAAAGCTACCTCGACCACGAAGATGATGCCGCTGGTTTCGTGCTGATCGGAGCTCGGGAGGGTGCTCAGTCACTTCTGCAACTTGCTGTTACAGTCCAGACAGTACATGCGGCCAGACAGAGGAGGCTACTTCCTGTTGCTGGTGCAGCCACCTCCGACCGTCTGAGCTTCCCCAAAAATTCTGGAGTCCACCTCATCCAGTCAGGAAGCTTCAGGAGTGGTTTAGATCAATTTGGAGTCCGGACAAGCCCTGTATAGCCATCACAGCGACCCCCTGTCCAGAATTCCAGATTGAAGCTGCAACTTCCCTAGTTCTCATTTCTCTTCGTTTCGGTCCACCAACCCCTCCCCGCTTGGCCGGCTGAAGGCCCCACCCTGCGTGGTGGTAGTGTTTGAATGTATCATATTAACCCCTACCCCAAGGTCCCCCCTCCTGCGAGAGGAGTAGTTTTGTAAGTGGTTTGGCAGGTCAAGCGACACCGCCGCGGCGTGTGGGGAACCACCGCCTCCCCGCTCGCCCTCGTCTCCGACCGGGACCGGTTTCTTCAAACCGGTCGAGTAAGTGTCTCTTCCTTGCTCACCTAGTGTAGCTCTCTCAATATTTGATTCATGCATCGCTGAATTCGTGAGGAGCGCCCGATCCTCAAGTCCATGACTTAGAGTGATCGCCGTGGGTTAGTGTGACCCGGTGCCCGAGTGCACTTTGTCGGCCCCAATCGAATTGGGCAACCAACCTTGGGGAATCAATTCTTGGCCTTGCTGGCCGTCTACCAGCAAGGGTCCATTCCCATAAGTCACCCTTGGTATCACATAGTCACCCCGGGAATAGAGTGCAACGAAGAGAGCGGTGGCCCATTAAGGCCCATTTGGATGCTTAGATGTGCTTGTTTGACTAAGTCCGAGGTTGTGTCACATCACATATGTTGTGGACCTGCCAGAGGATTACGGGATAAGCTCTACTTTCAACGTCTCGGATCTAGTCGCTTATATGGACCCAGCGGTGATACCCAGTTAGCCATTTGAGCCGTCTCCACCCATTGTGAGTGAGACCACCCTAGAGTGTCCACCTCCGGCCTTGTTACCTCAGCAGCGAGAGTAGATAGAGTGTATACTGGATGAGCAGGTAATGACTACTAGAGGCAGAGTGTACCAGCGCTATTTGGTGCGTTGGAGGGGGCGACCTACGACCGGGGACACGTGGATCACCCGGGCAGAGTTCCAGAGGATGGATCCAGATCTGTTGGATCGATACCAGAGCGATCAGGACCCCTACTCAATAGGGTCGAGCTTCTCCCACCCGGGGACGATTGGTGAGGACACCTGAGCTAGCCGTCGTTATCAGACACATAGCACGACTCGAGCGACGCCGACCTCCTTGTGGCTGGGTGATAGCATGGAGTCCCCACCTGGGTATTGAGTTTATTTATGTTTATTACGAGTGTATTGGTGTGTATTTATTTGAGTATTTATGAGTGTAATGGGTCAAGGTTATGAAATAGGTTACACTTCATGTAAGGAGCCCACTTTCCAAATTGGGCCTCCAAACTTTTAGGAGCCCAATTGGGCCTCTCTCTCCCTTGTGGGCTTCTACACATGTGGGCCTAAAAGGTTGGTCCAAGGCCCAAGATGGGCTTCTAGAAGACTTAGACCATTGCACCAAGGAGACAAAGGTAGAGGATGCCACCTCCTTGTCCCCCATGCTTGTCCCCCACCTACCCTTAACCAATGTTAGTGGATGTCCTTTGGTGTTAGTGGATATCCTTTGGTCTAGATCTAGGGTGTGAGTATTTAAGGTCTCTTGTATTTTTGTGGAAGGAGGAATGAAGAAAATGGATGCAAAAATCATTTGGGTGCCCCTCTCTCTCTCTCTTATGTTCTTGAAGTTCTTCCCTCTCCCACCTCCAATCTCTTCTAGATCTGAGTTCCAATCTTCTATCTCCCTCAAATTTGTTCATCTTCCCTTCTTCCTCTATCTATTGTGAACGTTCACCGCCGCCGCCGCCGCCGTTCGTGTCGCCGTTGAGCCACCACAAGTTGATCTTCATCCTACTGCCCTCAAATTCGGAGTTACAGGATAGCAGCCCGGTGAAAAAGCTGGTAAGGGAGATCCGACTGTTGGATCGCCGCAAAATTTAGAGGGTAGGTTCCCCCCATCAGAGGCCATTCCCAGTTCAATTTTTAGGTCGATCAGAGCCCGTTTGCATTCTTTCCCAGCCACCTGTTCATCTTCCCCAAAGTCTGCCTGTGTATAGGTCTGCGGGATAGATCTTGGAATCCGATTTTTATCACCCCTCAACGTTATCAAAATCTCACAAAAGAGCTATGTGCATCTCCGTCACCCTCCCATCTACCCACCATAAAAATATCCAATCCTATTTCGTCCATTTGGTCCACAGTCAAAGCCCTTGATCAGGGGGTTCAAGTTCTGTCTACCCTGTTCTGTATTTCGGGACAATGTCATCAGTCAACTAGCAGTCTTTTTGATTTCAAATCCAGCCATTGGATGAGTTTGGGATTCCAGTATGTCATAGTATTTTGAGTCCTTTTTCTAACGGTACCCTTTGCGCCCTGATCCGACATTGGGATTCAACGTACTAGCCGATCTTGTCGAAGCGCGCAGTTCTGGCCAGAAACACAGCTGCGGGACAGTATTGGGAACAAATCCCAAGAAAATTGCCTGCCTCCACTCCGGTGACCGCCACTCCCGGGGATCGACCCGGCACACTCCAAGAACATCCCCGCTAGTCGCTGCATCTAGGAGCCGCCCCGGACGTCGCCGTACCAGTAGCGGATCCCACACGCCATCCAGCGGGCCTGAGTGAACGGAGTTGAACCGGCCGACCGCATCCGCCCGAGCGCCATCGACTGCTGCCTGCCAACCTGAGATTGGTGCTCCCGGACCCCACATGTAGCCTGTTACCTCCCTGCGTGGAGTGGGTTTTAGCATTATTTCTGTAATTATTAGTTATTGCTGTACCGGGAGTTCTGGATCTCGGCCGAGACATCTTCCCCACGCCCCGAGCGTGGAGGTATACTCATCGCCCCTCTTTAGTCGCTTGCCTTCCTAGTATAGGCTCTTGATGCCGTTGCTCGTGAGCATGTTAGGCCCCTAGATCGTTCAAATTAGTCACCGCTGTGAGTTATGAGTGCGAGATCTGTCCCGTGACTCGATCCGAGCACGAGTGTGAGCCGACCACCCGAGACTCATTGTCGATTTCTCAACCATGCAGATCGACTCGTTTCCCTCGCCATGGACGACCGTGAGTGAGTGCTTCTTGTTTGGGCATGTTCACCTCTTCAGGAGCCACGTTAGGCACTGAGTTGTTCGTGTTGTTGCTAGTCGCATCGTCCAACAAGTCACGTCGTCTAGTAGACGTCCAACGATCGCACCAACAACATCGAGTCTCATTGTCGTCCCACATCACCACATATCCCTACCCCCAAGATTGCTCATGCTTTATAAATTTTGGCTGACATCTCAACGGTGTTGGATCCGGCCACGATCATGTCGTCAAAGGACAAGGAGCCCATCATCTCCACCTTGGATGTCCATCAATCTACTCCATTATCTGAATTCTTAGAGTCACCCGTACCTAGGGAGAAACCTCAAGAGATAGGATGGCACGTAATGTCCAAGATGGGTTATTCATCTTCCATAGGGTTAGGAAAGGAAGAACAAGGAATCAAAGATCCGATTAAGGAAAATGGAACAGTTGAGAGATATGGATTAGAGTGTCAACCAACTAAGATTAGCAAAGATGAATCAAAAAGGTGGAATTTGCAAGATCATTTTGTTAAGGAGTCATATCCATTGGAAGAGAGAATTGCCAATGTAGAAACATGCCATGAAGATGAGTATGCAGATCCAAATGAAAAGTCTCATGATGTAGACATAGAGGGTTTGGATTTATCAAAATTATTCTCTGAAGAATCATTGTCCCACTCGATAACCCAAGAAGAAATTCATGAAACAAAAGGAGAACCGACTTTGTTAGTCCTCCTCTCTTTTCTATTCCTCTTGTTCACGTCATTCAAAAGTGGTTCCATCTCCAAAACTGATCATTCCCAAAAAGAAAAGACTAAAGCTGTCATTAACTTTCAACCCATGATTCCTTAGCTCGGGAACTTTCATCCTCCATCCTTAATCACACAATTCCAATCAACAGCCCTGCTAGGGGCATTTGCCTTGTACATAATAGGTTAGGTTTAGAAGGGTCCAAGCCTTTGGCTACACCACGAAAGAATGTTAGGGGCACCCGAATTCCCTACCAAATTTGGTCAGGTCTAGCTGAAAGTTATAATTTGTTAACACAGATCTTAATGTTTTGTTTAATGAATTCAATAAACCTGTTACAAGATGAAGAATAGTCTAACCCGCCTCCTATGGCCAAACATATTCAAGTCAAAGAGCCTATTAATCCTAGTAGGTATAGGGGCCGTGTCCACGGCCGCGTACTTATTTCCTATTCACTTGAACCTTGTTTCCGGCCAACCAAGGAGGTGGACTACTCCTCTTCCTCTATCCAGTAGTCCCCATAGTGCCCAGATGATACCGTCCGCTTTGTAGGAACCCTTGTACATAGTTTATAATCCAAAATCCAAAACAAAATAGAAAATTCAAACTGAAAATCGTAAAAAAATCAAAAACCAAAGAAAATCAATTGTGTGGCAGCTTCCATGCATTTCACTTTCCATCCCTTCATGTATGTTAAGGTTAGGTTGCATTAAAGCCTCGGTGGGTTAAGACTTTGATCTACCAGAACCGAGGGGAATTCTATCAAGCTAAGCTAATGCTCCAAGAGGCAGGCAATATGCACACACTCACATGCTTTTAAAGATATGGAAACAGCCTAAAATGGGTGACTATCCCGAAGATTTCTTGAAGACTCTAAAATCCTCCTTTTTCTCTCTACTCGACCGATCAAGACAGTCGGCACCCTTAAGGCCTTGAGCTCAGCAGCTGAAACATGATGCCCTCAAGTAAGAGTAGGACTCACCTTCTCTTCCAAAATGAGACCAGAGCACGTGAAGAGGGCAGTGTCCCCGCAGGTAAAAATTCAAGGTCAAAAGGGGAGCAAAAACCAAAATTTCAAAATCCCGAATCCCAAAGAAAAAGAATGAAAAAGAAAAATCTCAAAATGGAACAAATGAAAAGCCTGATCGTGACTGTGCCTGTTCAAGATAAAGAAACCCCTACAAATCAAGTCCAAATTCAAGGGACAATACAAAAGCACAAAGTTCTGAAGGTGGTCCAAAATCACCGAAAGGGTGGAGTGAATTAAGTACGCTCATAGCTCATCGTTTTAACTTTGTTAAAGGCTTGTAGCCATTTTTTCAAAAAAAACACACTATATGATTTTTTACCCCGAAATAACAAAAGTTTTTGCTACAAGAAATCTCCATGTTTCTAGTTTGTCAATGTCCTCATCCCCTTTAGTGTTTTCTTTCATCAACCTCGGGCTTAGGTCAATGCATGCGCATCACCTGTCGGTGCGACGGCATCTGATTCCGGGTCAGCGTCATGCGGTTGACCGTTAGGGTTCCAAGGTGTTCCATCATATACCATCTAGAGTTGTGAGGAAATAGACCCGGGTTGGGCAAATCATTTACCTTGAATACTTTTTGGGTGTATCTCTGTGGTCGAAAGTAATAGGGAGCCTAAGCTTGGCATGATAGTATTGTCATCAGGATAAGTCTTAACCGGCGAGACCATCATTCGAGAAGTCTAGAGGCCCAAATCAACCAAGATGTGCGCTCAGGATACCTAGGAGGTTGTAGAAAAAACCTATCCTTTCATCATTGCTGTGAAGTCTCATGGGTAGTTGCCAGACGTTGGCCAAAAAAATCCAAAAAAATAGAAAAAAATCCACAAAACTCAAAATATTTAATTCCACCAAAAAAAATCAAAATATGTGAAAATCCACAAAAAAACTAAATATTCAAAAACCCCCCAAAAATGGAGGGGCACCTCCCCGATACATGCATCTCACACACACTACCACACCATCTCCTTTCCTTCATCATTACCCCACAACTGCGAATCCCAAAGGCTACTCCCCTTTCTTCATTCCATCCCACTAGGGGATTCATAGCTACACTTCTATCAACACCCCAAACTAGGGGCAAATTGCACTCCCATCTGCCCATCCAAGCTAGCCAAACCCCTGGCTACCTTGTCGGGAGGTAGAGCACTCCTCGTTCCTTTGCTTTCCACAAATCTTAATGGCAATTGAACTCCGCCAGCTCGACGCTTCAACTTGAGTCCTAAGCAAATGGAACCTTCATGTCATTTGATTTTCAGCAGATGCTTGGTTGCATTACATATACCCTTTTTCTCCATATCCCCCAGATTGGACAAACATCTTACCTATGTCAGCGGGTCCAAGATGAACTTCGGTTGTGGAGCTTGAACTATCCTTTTGTTGGTCTTCCCCCAACCAGTCACCTCACCAAAGTCAATTGATGTGCTAGGTGAAGTTAGCATAGACTCCCTTATCATCGGGAGTGATCACCTCCGAGGACGTGCTTACGCCCTCGTGACCACCCCCGCGGAATTCATTTGGTCCATTAGGCCCACTCTAAAGCCGAAAGACGATGCTTGCTTTCCCATTCCCATTCCCCTTAGTGAATGCTTCCTCTTTAAATGCTTATTTGTTTGTGAACTTTACTAATGTGTGTTTATGCAGCTGCAGGTCACATAGCATCGAGATTCGCTCTTCATCGGCTTCTCCTACTATTATATATACTATATTATATAGAACCCGGAGGCTAATAACTTCGGGCACATAAACTCTGAGTTCCTCTCTAATAAAAATAATGAGGGGTTTATGTTCCCTAAGTTATTCGACGACCGTTTGGTTTCATGATTGACTTCGGGATGACGGACTCGTCGGACTCTCGACCGACGTCATTCTCGAAGCCAGACAATAATACCTCTGGATATGCATTAGATAGGTTTTTCCCCTTTTAAACCCAGCATGCATCATGTAGGTCCTTTTTAGTCCCACCGTCGATCATACAAAAACAAAAAAAAATGCATTTAGAAAAGCATGGCATACATCAATGCAGCAAGAAGGAAACAAGGGTTGAGAGAAGGGTTTCCCAATCAATCTGCCATAGACTCTATCCCTCCTTTGTCAATCATCCAAGTTCTTTAATTCCATTACTTTTTTGTTGTCTCCCTTATTCCACTCCGATTCGACAAGTCGAGAGTATTTTTTGCATGCGATCGTCATGAGTATGCTGAGATTTAAAGGTCATTTTCCCCTTATCCTGATTTTGTTACTCACTCCTGTTTTAGGTGTCTTGTATCTCCTTGAGCTGGATTGCGATCGTCCCCTCAAGTCCCGCAGTGCTATGCTAGGGGGTCCCATGCGACTGTAGATACAAGCCCTCTTAGATTATTTTCCTTCCTCCTCTTTTGAATGACCTCTCTTGTCCCATTTTGCTTGTCCGTTCTTATGTGAAGCTCAATCTCAGCTCGAGAATCTCCATGAGCTGGATGTCCTAATAAGGCTTGTTTCTTTGCCGAAACACCCATTTATCAGTCTATTGGGCTCCCCTGCAAAACGGGCATTCTGGAGGGACATTTCTAGATGCCTAATTTCGAACATCCCGCGGACCCTTGTCTAGCCATCATAGAAGCGATACTTGCTTTTGGTTGATTGGTTCTGTGGAGTCTCATCCTTTTTAGGTAGGAATCACCCTGTCCCTTCGTGGATCCAACTTCATGGTAAGTTAGCGAGGGGTTGCAGGGGGGCAGCGCCCCCCCTGCCCGTAAGGTCGAGGGTTCGGGGGCGTGAGGCGCCGAGGTGAATTTTCAGAGGCTTTATATGCATTCTCTGCCCTGATCCCTGGGCAGCCAAGGTGCTGGCAGCCCACAACCCAGGGCGGCCAGACTACTGGCCACCCAGCCTATTCTAGGGCGGCCAGAGAGCTAGCTGCCCACATCCCAAGGCAGCCATTGACCTGGCCGCCTAGCTCTTCTTAGAAGGCCAGACTCCTGGCCGCCCTCACCCTCAAGAAGGCCATGGACCTAGCCACCCAGCTTCCTTGAACGGCCCTCGACTTGGCCGCCTCCTGATAACTACAGTCAATCCCACGATCCGCCCACTCTGGGCACGTCTTTCGAAACTGTTCCCACTCGAGGGGTTGAGGCCCACATAATCTCACCTCCGAATGGGTCAAAGTTAACATGTAATTCATTTTGGATTGATTGGGATGGAGGGAAATTCCAGACATACATAACCTTCGTTCGAAACCATCTCACCGGGGGGTTGGAAATTTTGGAGAGAAGGAGGTTCTGTCAGTTCGGAGAGTTCAGAGAGAGTTGAGAGGATGAGAGCACCTTCCCCAACCTTCCCCTAGAAGCAGAACCTATCATTGAAGAGCTCCGCAGCGGGAGAGCCTAGTTCCGGGGGCGGCCCTCGACATGGCCGCCCACCACCTTTGAACGGCCCCACATGTGGCCGCCCTCTGTTTGGTTGACGGGAAAACCCCATCTTTCTTTCTTATTCTCCATTTTGCTATACTTCATTCCGTTTTACTGCATTCATGCATGATAGATTTTCCTAGATCCCTTTTTAAAGAGGTTTGTCAACCCAAAACATAGGGAAGGCGGATGGTGGAAAGTCTCGGCCATCCCCCTTTCCGCCCTCCTTCCCGGTACGATAGACCCCATTTGCATGCTTTCTTTACTTCTCTAAGCATATTCTACACTTCCACAGTCTAATGGTTTCTTTGTTTGCTGGTTAATTTGCAGGGACTTCGTCATCGACTCGCAGGGCTCCTTGCTCTTGGCTGGTTGAGAGCGAGGAGAAGAACCCACATTCTCCCGTTCCTAAAGCGTTCACGATCATTCTACCCCTGTGAGGTTCAGGTATAAGTCTCTGGCGATCACATCATTTCTTCATTTCTAACCTGTGCACTGTAGGTAGTAGTTGCACAAGTTCGGGAGGACACACACGCACGCCGTACGCATACGTACTTCCGGCACCTACAGGCGGATCCCGAGTAATTGTGATGATTGTGTGCGTGGTGCAGAGTGCGCAGTGGAAGCACTGTGGGCCCATAACCCGCAGGCCCAGGATTGTAGTAATGGTTACTACGAGCGGATTTCAGAGGATTGGTAGAGGATTGTTTCCTCGATGTGAGATTATCATTAGCTATGTGAGCCATGTCGATTGTCATGCCATTGCTTAAGGCATTGTGGGTTATGGCACTGGCAGGATGGAGAGTTTTGGAAATATGATGGTAGATGTGCCGGATGAGTACCCTATCCATTTGCTGGAAGCAGCGTCAGGCATTTGGTCCTAGACCCGGTTTGGAGGTTGTGAAGGCCATAGCCTGGTAGAGGACGAGGATGCGATGGTCAGAGTCAGTAAGCTAGGTGCTTGACTTGTGTTGGAAGTTGTGTCCTCAGATGGAATCGTGGTCCTAGAGATGTGATCCCTGAGAGATAATTGTGGGTCCCAGTTGGTAGCTATTAGCGGCTGGTGAGGCTAGCCGAGTGGTCAGCTGTGGTAATGTCTAGAAGAGGCCCGGTTGAGTCCGAGAGTTCGGAATGTCGCAGGAAGGACCCAGTTGTGGTAAAGATCTATGATATCTAGAGATTCGTGTATATTTGTCACTGCGTCGTCGACCAGGTTGCTATGGTAGTAGGTGACACTTGTCTATTCTGGAGATATGTGTCGTGATCTGTGCAGGTTGTGTCATGTGGCTCAATAGTGAGAGTGGAGCCGAGGTTGGCAGGTGTCCATTTGGAATAATTGTGATGAAGATGGGATGAGACTGCGTAATGGACGATGCCTGAGTATGGAGGTCCCTCGAGGGATGTTGTCAGATAAGAGCCTTGGTATTGTGACCAACGTGGGAGGATATCCCTGTAAGCCTGAGGGGAGTGCTATTATGGATCGAGGATCGTGGAATCTTGTTATTTGGTTTCGCCATGCTCCTCTGAGAGGGTGGAGTTGGCGTGAGGATCAGGATCGGATGCGGTGTCCAAGTGAGGATCAGGCTCGAGATGCAGTAATGGTCAGTGTTAGAGTCAACAGATGGCCTGTCGAGATTTAGAATGTGCTTATTGGGCATGAAGAAGGAGTAGGAAAGAGGAAGTTGAGCCAGTAAGGGTTTCCCATTGACGAGTAATTGGTGACCGGTGAATGGGTTTTCACATATAGAAGATGCTAGTTGTAGTGAATCGAGAATGGCGAGAGCCGTGTGAAAGCGAGGCCTTGGGTGGCCGATTATAAGATATACCTTTTTCCCGGAATTGATCTGGGATCTATCGAAGGTTTGTGTTCAAACCAGAGCTGGTCCGGTGCTGTGAGTGGCGTTCGGCTTGCTAGATATGAGATAGTTCATGGTGTGGAGCCGACAGATATGTGGCAGTCAGTTGAGATGACAGTGTGAGCTAGTTGAGGCTAAATGATGGTTGTCCCTTGTGTAGGGCATGAGGTTAGTCAGCAGGTAGAGAAGCTGATGTTTGATTGGTCCGCCGAGCATGGGACTTTAACGGTGGCAATTTCTCGTGACGCGAGTTGCGTCTCCTAGGTGAGTGAGATGGCGGCAGCGATGCCATGGTTATAATTTCGTTGTGGTTGAGGTGGTGCCAGACTTGTATTTTTTTATGTGCAATGCTCACTTTGATAATCGGCGTGTATTGGGTTATAGAGCGAGGTGTGTCACGCCCCGAGCGCGGAAGGAACCCGGAGATACGTGACGAGTTTATATCAATCATGTCAATCAAAGTGTAAGTGTATTCGACACACAAAGACAGAGCGCGCATAAGTAATGATAACCAAGTCCTTTATTAACCTTCAAGTATTCATATTACAACTCACCATGAAAGTACTAGGACTCAATAAAAATAAAAGTACAATGGATGACTCAAGAAAATAGAAAAGACAGGACTAGATAACACTTGACGGTTGGAATGGCTCTAAACTCTTCACTCTTGTCCATCTCCATCCGAATGAGTCTCGTCATCAGAATTACCTGAAAAAGAGAGGAAAATACTAGGTGAACGAACGCTCAATAGGAATTATATCTCAAGTGCAAGCTTACTTTAAGTAAATTACATGTTACATGAATGCAAATAAAGCTATGCATGTTCGCATGAAACGACAATAGAGAGAGTGTATAGCAAGAGACACTAGCATGGACTAGCAAGAATTTCCAAGATTTCATGTAATTATATCCAGATAAGTGAACAAGTACTTTTCACAAGTCATTTCAAGAATTGGCTATCATGTTATCAAGCAAGCAAGTAAATACCCCTTCCGGGTCACGCATGTCATGTCACGTCAAGTCAAGTACAAGAGTTTGTGGAAATGTCCATTCAAGCAAGTCATGCACTTCGGTGTAATGTCACACCGTGATCAATAATAGTTCACATGGGCACAAGTACTTTCGGGTGCTCCTCCCAGGACCAGATTGGGCCCTTATATGCGCCAGGATTGAATCATGTATTTCGACATCCACTTTAGTTATAACCAATATAGAATTTCAACAGAATGAACCTTTTTTTTTAAATCAAACACCCAAGAGACTGTGAGAGCAACCAGTTGAGTGCACCCCCCTCCAGCAGAGGGAAGAAAAACCACTCCCCCGGCAGCTCAAACAGTCACCAAGATTGTATTAATATGAAAAGAAATAGTACAAGTGTTATGTCACGCCCCGAGCTTTTATGACAGTGGAAGACTCGCTCGAGGAACGTGAACAGCCGACATGGTAAGCCTCTTGCAAGCAAGAATGATCAGAGCGCGAGACAATCACACACATTAATGCAATTGTACATCATTTTAATCAAACTCCAACTTATTTCATTGATAATCAATATTCAAATACAATAACTTTCAACTTCTTTCAACCTATCAGACTCAAGAAATAGGAAAATTACATAGACTCAATCTAAACATTGTAGACTTCCTAAGTCTTCACTCTCATCTTGACAACACTTTCATTCGCACTCGAACCCGCTATTTGTATAACTCGAATCTGAATTCGAATCACTTTCATTTCCTGAAAAGATTGGAAATAGGTAATGAGCACACTTGCCCAGTATGTATCTTCACATCAACATGATTAGCACTATTAAAGTAATTAGCATTTTAGCTCTAAAGAATATAAGGTAAAATCATGCGAATGCGATAAGTCATGCGATCAAATCAAAGTAACAAGATGATCATGTAAGATAGGATGAGAGCAAGTATGAAGTAGCAAGAATGTAACAAGTATGATCAAGAATATAGCATGGCCTTTCACGAACAAGAATGTAACGAGAATGCACTTTCACTTTTCACTTTCATAACCATAAAGGTTACGCACGAGAACGTCAATCATGTAACAATTCACTAGATTTTCACGAGTGCTCATGGATTTCACTTATTTATAAAGAAAGTACTCCCAGCGCAATGGGACGCCAGTAGCATCATACCCCATGGTTTATAATAGTATGTTTCCGGCAATCAGCCACGGAGACTAGCATAGAGCCCTTGGACACAATCAGCGCCCGAACTGCATCTTCACGTATAAATCAAGCTACTTCCATGAGTGTAACAATAAATTATGGCCACGAATGTAATAAGTTCTACAAGTTCATGATAACAACAATTCAATTGAATGAATGCTTCAATTTTAGAATATGAGAGACCAAGAATGAATTAAGACAATGTTATACTTATGGAAATAAATCGGGAGCATGACGGTACATTTCCTTAACTTCCATTCATTATATTAAGTTTCTTGATCAATATGATAAGTCCTAGACCATTATCAAGCCATCTAGGAACTTTAGAATATTAACCCTTGGGTCAAACCTCGGGTTAATGTACTCAAGAATTGTGACGGTCTTGTACTGAGCCGTTACATTAACGTGAGGCTCCAGTATTGGGCCGTTACATGGTCTGAATCTGAAAGAAATAAAGATGGACTCAATATAGGTGACGGTCGTTCATTGGGCTGTTAGATGAGCCTGACGGTCCAACCTTGATCTGTTACATATCCAAAAAACAGAAACTATCGATAGTGTTTTCTAATGATTAGGCTTTCATGGTACAACCAACTCGGCGTCCTAGTGGGAATCCCAGGCTCGCGGAGAATTACGGAGGCCTTGAAACAAGATTTCCTAGTCCATTGGAAGGAATATCCAATAGAGAGGTCCTCATGTCCAAGAATAATGTTCTTATAGTGTAAAGTGTAAACTAATGGACAACATATCGGAATATGTGCCATGTACTTAAAGAATGACTCTATTGATATAGAGAGAATGTGTAGTAGCGTGAAACCAAGATAAAACTCCGTCAATACATCATTGAAAATCATGATTTAGATACAAAACTATAGAATTTTGGCACATAAAATTAACATAACTTAAAATAACTTATGATACCTTAATCATGAAATTTCTATTATGAATCAGTAAATACACTTAAAGTCATGATAACAGGTCCAAACTTAGATAACTAGGCTTATTTATAAGTAAACTTCTGCCTCGGGCTGACAGAATACAGTGTCTGACGGTCTAGGATAGGCGCGTTACAGTCTTGTGACGGTTTATCGAGGGGCCGTTAAAGTAGTGTAACGCTCCTGTTAACGTGCGTCAGATACAATAGAGTAATTAAGATGAAGTAGAGGGTGTGACGGCTTATCGTAAGGCCGTTTAGATCACTGTGACGGTCTTACATTGGTGCGTCAGAGCGTCTGCTGAAAGTAAAATAAAGGAAAGGTTTATGAAACCATAACATGCTTGGAAATCAAAATACTACACTATTCTAGACATGATAAACGAAGTATAGGCCAACTATATACATGGGTTTTAGTGAATAGACAAGATAATATCTTTTATTTTCCATTTAGGGCTAAGAGATGCATGAATGTATAGCACTATTAAAACATGAAATTTATGATCTATCATGCATGAAATCAATCCAAACCAGAGGGCTTTTATCCCTAACAAGATATTTTTATCAATCATGAGATGACCTACCTCTTAAATGAGCTTTAATCTTCCAATTTGGGACTGCAAGACATGCCCTAGTTCTTCCCTTACTGAGGTTTTTCAGCAACTTTATGTCGCTCTATCTCTCCAATCTCTTGACCTAAGGACGTGAAATTTTCAGGGTAAGAAGTTGAAACTAAGGTGAACAAAAAGTTCTAAAGGGCTGAACTCTAATTACCCCGTTTAGACATCCTAATCTCTTGATCTTCAGGAGCCTTGCGTTCAATTTCCTGGGTTGCTATGACTGAATTAGCGACTTTGGAAGCTTCTATCTCCATGGTTGGTTGATCTCCTAGCATGAAATTTGGAGAACTATTAGTCTAAAGTATACTAAGCAAAATTTTCTAAAGAACTTACCCAAAATTATGACTCCTTACCTTGTTTCTTTACGAGCCAAAAGTAAGGGTCGCGCAGTTCAGAAGTAGGTCCTATTTATAGGGTTTTGGCTAGGGTTTGAGGATTAGATCTATTCTAGAGACCTTAATTTGCCAGAACCTAATCCCTAAGAGTCCTTAGTAATGTTATAAGCTATCCCAAGTTGATCTCTTGCAGATAGGATCCCAAAGTTCCAGTCTTTTTGCTCGTTCTTCCATTCACAAAACTGACAGGGTGTAACGCATCAACACTGGTGCGTTACATGGCTGTGGCGGTCGCACGATAGACCGCTACATCCAACGTGCATAGAGTTCAACATAAATCAAAATCTTTTTTAATTATCCATATTATTATCCATAAAAATGGTATTTTATACTTAAATAGGCTAAATTTCCTTCTAGAATATGGGCCAAACTTAATGGGCTTGGTCCTTAACCCTTTTGAATTTTATTTAAATAGGCTAGGTTAATTATTTAACACAATTGGACCTTATAATGACTTATACATTCAACATTTATTTATTAATCCATTTTAGGTCTTTAAAATTCCCAGAAAATAATTAAATATACCAAAAATAATTTATAAAAATTCTGGGGTCTTACACCCTCCCCCACTTGAGAGAA
Source organism: Amorphophallus konjac (assembly GCA_022559845.1). Lineage (NCBI taxonomy): Eukaryota > Viridiplantae > Streptophyta > Magnoliopsida > Alismatales > Araceae > Amorphophallus > Amorphophallus konjac. Next base: position 162,978,605 of record CM040125.1, on the reverse strand, counting down.
TTTGGTCCCCAAATTCAATACATGAGTTTTTATGGACAATGTACGTATTTTAATGTATTAAGAATTAACGTAAGGTGAATGGGTTAAGAGAGTGCCTTTTATCATCTCACCTCCCTCGTCTAGAATGGCATTTAATTGACCTCGCTTCCCGCGTCCATTGTTATCCCTTGATGATTGTCCGTTGATGAAAGGACATAGGGGCAAGCGATGTTCCCGGCTTCCACATTTGAGACAAGCGTCGAGACGCTTCCAATATTGTTCTGCCTAGTGCCCAAACTTTTCACAAAATGAGCAAGGTGCCACGGCTCGTTCCTTCTCTTCTTTAACTTTCTCATTCTTTCCATTTCCATTTCTTTTTCTATTACCGTTCCCATTACGGAACCTCTTAATGTGACGATTTTCATCCTCATCCACTTCTTTCTCTTCTTGCCTATCATGTTTTCGGCTTGACCTCTCTCCTCGGAGCCTCTCCACCTTCTCCATGGTTCTTTCACATATATGCGCTCTTTGTACCATCTCGGTATAGGTGCGGATATTCTGGGTTCCAAGTTGTTGGATAAATTCGATCCTTAAACCATCCATAAATCGGTTGACTTTCAATAAATCTGTGCTTACCAAGTGAGAAACATAAGGTGGTAGTCGAGAGACTTGTAATTCATATTCTGCCACAGACATCGCGCCTTGTTTTAAAGAGGTAAATTCCATAGCCTTTCTCTCCTTTACATGCTCAGAAAAGTACTTGGCACGGAATAGGGTAAGAAAACCCTCCCATGTATGAGGTGCGTCTGCAGGTGGCGTTGGAATGGATTTTCACCATGTATGAGCATCCTTGTTGAGTTGGAACGTGGCAAGTCGAACTTTCTCCTGGTCACTGCATTCAATGACATCGAATATTCGATTCATTTCGTCGATCCAATTTTTCGCTTCATCCGGGTTAGAAGATCTAGAGAATCGTGGAGTATTTAAACTTCGGAGATTGCCGTGCAAGTTACCCGCGCCAACCCTTCCACCGGCTTGGGCCACTGTTTGTAGGGCTTGAGTAAGTCCCGCAACAGTTTGCTGCATCTCGTCCCAGTTTATACGATGAGCCATTGAGAATAAAGGTACCTGAGAATCATGGACATTTTAGTTATTTAGAGTCGGGAAGATTTATCCTAAGATAATTTCTATATGACTATCTTATCCCGGGCTCTACCCAATCCTCGCATGGGTAAGGAAATTTCATCCTTAGTTCATAGGTAGGGGTCCTTAAACCTTGGACTTATCCTAGGACATAACTCTTTTCCCTAAGTCTTAAGACTTAGGCTCTGATACCAACTTAACTGTCATGCCCCGAGCTTTTATGATAGCGGAAGACTCGCTCGAGGAACGTGAACAGCCGGCATGATAAGCCTCTTGCAAGTAAGAATGATCAGAGCGCGAGACAATCACACACATAAATGTAATTGTACATCAGTTTAATCAAACTCCAACTTATTTCATTGATAATCAATATTCAAATACAATAACTTTCAACTTCTTTCAACCTATCAGACTCAAGAAATAGGAAAATTACATAGACTCAATCTAAACATTATAGACTTCCTAAGTCTTCACTCTCATCTTGACAACACTTTCATTCGCTCTCGGACCCGCTACTTGTATAACCCGAATCCGAATTCGAATCACTTTCATTTCCTGAAAAGATTGGAAATAGGTAATGAGCACATTTATCCAGTAGGTATCTTTACATCAACATGATTAGCACTATTAAAGTAATTAGCATTTTAGCTCTAAAGAATATAAGGTAAAATCATGCGAATGCGATAAGTCATGCGATCAAATCAAAGTAACAAGACGATCATGTAAGATAGGATGAGAGCAAGTATGAACTAGCAAGAATGTAACAAGTATGATCAAGAATATAGCATGGCCTTTCACGAAAAAGAATGTAACGAGAATGCACTTTCACTTTTCACTTTCATAACCATAAAGGTTTCGCATGAGAACGTCAATCATGTAGCAATGGACTAGATTTTCACGAGTGCTCATGGATTTCACTTATTTATAAAGAAAGTACACCCACATAACCAAAAATCAGAAACTATCGATAGTGTTTTCTAATGATTGGGCTTTCATGGTACAACCAACTCGGCGTCCTAGTGGGAATCCCAGGCTCGCGGAGAATTACGGAGGCCTTGAAACAAGATTTCCTAGTCCATTGTAAGGAATATCCAATAGAGAGGTCCTCATGTCCAAGAATAATGTTCCTATAGTGCAAAGTATAAACTAATGGATAACATATCAGAATATGTGCCATGTACTTAAATAATGACTCGATTGATATAGAGAGAATGTGTAGTAACGTGAAACCAAGATAAAACTCCGTCAATGCATCATTGACAATCATGATTTAGATACAAAACTATAGAATTTTGGCACATGAAATTAACATAACTTAAAATAACTTAAGATACCTTAATCATGCAATTTCTATTATGAATCAGTAACTACACTTAAAGTCATGATAACAGGTCCAAACTTAGATAACTAGGTTTATTTATAAGTAAACTTCTGCCTCGGGCTGACAGAACACAGTGTCTGATGGTCTAGGATAGGCACGTTACAGTCTTGTGACGGTTTATCGAGGGGCCGTTATAGTAGTGTAACACGCCTGTTAAGGTGCGTTAGAGACAACAGAGTAATTAAGATGCAGTAGAGGGTGTGACGGCTTATCGTAAGGCCGTTAAATCACTGTGACGGTCTTACATTGGTGCGTCAGAGCGTCTGCGGGCAGTAAAATAAAGTAAAGGTATATGAAACCATAACATGCTTGGAAATCAAAATACTACAACAATTCTAGACATGATAAACGAAGTATAGGCCAACTATATGCATGAGTTTTAGTGAATAGACAAGATAATATCTTTTATTTTCCATTTAGGGCTAAGAGATGTATGAATTTATAGAACTATTAAAACATGAAATTTATGATCTATCATGCATGAAATCAATCCAAACCAGAGGGCTTTTATACCTAACAAGATATTTTTGCCAATCATGAGATGACCTACCTCTTAAATGAGCTTTAATCTTCCAATTTGGGACTGCAAGACACGCCATAGTTCTTCCCTTCCTAAGGTTTTTCAGCAACTTCACGTCGCTCTATCTCTCCAATCTCTTGACCTAAGGACGTGAAATTTTGAGGGTAAGAAGCTGAAACTAAGGTGAACAAAAAGTTCTAAAGGGTTGAACTCTAATTACCTCATTTAGACGTCCTCATCTCTTGATCTTCAGGGGTCTTGCGTTCAGTTTCCTGGGTTGCTATGACTGAATCAACGACTTTGGAAGCTTCTATCTCCTTGGTTGGTTGATCTCCTAGCACGAAATTTGGAGAACTATTAGTCTAAAGTATACTAAGTAAAATCTTCTAAAGAACTTACCCGAAATTATAACTCTTACCTTGTTTCTTCACGAGCCAAAAGTAAGGGTCGCTCAGTTCAAAACTAGGTCCTATTTATAGGGTTTTGGCTAGGGTTTGAGGATTAGATCGATTCTAGAGTCCTTAATTTGCCAGAACCTAATCTCTAAGAGTCCTTAGTAATGTTATAAGCTCTCCCAAGTTGATCTCCTGCAGATAGGATCCCAAAGTTTCAGTCTTTTTGCTCGTTCTTTCATTCACGGAACTGACAGGGTGTAACGCATCAAGACTGGTGCGTTACATGGCTGTGGTGGTCGCACGATAGACCGCTACATCCAACGTGCACAAAGTTCAACATAAATCAACCTCTTTTGTTAATTATCCATATTTTTATCCATAAAAATAGTATTTTATCCTTAAATAGGTTAAATATTCTTCTAGAATATGGGCCAAACTTAATGGGCTTGGTCCCTAACCCTTTTGGATTTTGCTTAAATAGGCTAGGTTAATTATTTAACATAATTGGGCCTTATAATAACTTATAAATTCAACATTATTTATTAATCCATTTTGGGTCTTTAAAATTCCCAGAAAATAATTAAATATACCAAAAATAATTTATAAAAATGCTGGGGTCTTACATGTTAGATGGGCAAAGCCCTAACAATAGACTAGAAGGATGGGTATACCATCCTGATACTAGGGAACCTATCCTGATCGAGTCTGGCATGTCCCCAGCAAACCGTGGGAAGCTCCGCTAGGGAAGAGAAGATAGAACTACACATAGTAAGGCAAGCATGAGAGGCTAGACAATGCGCGACGTCGTTGGCCTCTCTATAAACATGAATCAGAGGGAGGTCTTGATCACGAAGGAGTGTGATCGCCACGCGCCACCACCTGATCGAATCCCACGAGGGTGCGATGTTAGGCCGAATGGACTGAACCAAAGCTGCGTAATCCGACTGAACCGTAGAAAGCTGGTAGCCATATTTTTCTGCTAAACTGAGACCATCACAAAGAGCCCAGACCTCAGCAATGAGGCTGTTCCCAGTGCCATAATAGTGAGCAAAAGCAATGAGAATATTGCCAGAGTGGTCTCTGATGCAGCCACCGCCCCCACACTCGCCAGTGCTACTCTTGCATGCACCGTCAACATTAAGACACAGACCATCAGATGTGGGTTGCCACATCACAATGGTTGGCACTTTAATCTTGACAGGAGGGTAGGATCCAAATATTGAGATAATTCTATGCTGCTGAGCGTTGGGCACCATATGAAAGGTAGTATTCCAAAGAGCGAAACCGACCAACGATTGAATATTGTTTTTGATCCTCGTAACAGAGGTATGCACCCGATCAAATCGCTTAATGCACCTGGCTTTCCAAATTTCCCAAAGCATAAGTAGCATGCCGTAAAGAGCCACAAAACCCACCATAGAAGAGGGATTGCAGTTATTAAGAAAGGACCACAATCTATTAGTAACATGGCGGTGAAGTGAGATCGACGTATCAACCATTGGCAGGAACCACGTCTAGAGCTGATAAGGTCACTGGATATAAACAGATGATCGAGGTCCTCAGTGTGCGGGGAGTGACAACAGTCACATTTAGAGGCCATGGGGATGCCGCAATCAGCAACATGATCATCCATCGGAACTGCACGATGGAGGACTTTCCATCCAAACATAGCTGTCCTCCTATTAAAAGATGGATGCCAAAGCCGCAAGAGGTGAGGCCATCTGTTGCCTCTACTGCGAAAGATATCATACACAGACTTGGTCGAGAAACTCCCAAATGGAGTGCCAGTCCACACCCGGGCATCAGCGTAATCAGAAGGTTGAACCCCATCTAGAGGGAAGGAGGATGGAAGAAAAGACATGATAGGAAGTTGTTGGGAGAGGAGAACTTCACGCACTGTGGCTGGAGGTCCATCATATGGTTCAGTTAGGATTGAGCGTAGTGGGGAGTCACCAATCCATACATCATCTAGAAAGTCGATGGAGGAGCCAGAGCCCAGGATCCATCGAGAGTGTTCTTTGAAGGCCCGAAGGGCATTGGAAAAAATTTCCTTGGGCACTCCACGAGGGAAGTGGGCAGGCACAGGTGTATTACCAGTCTTAAACCGAGCACGTGCATAATGGGACCAGAGAGAGTCGCCATTATGGATCAGCCAGACAAGCTTTGTAGTAAGGGATTGTTGAACATTTGCCAAGCTTCTGACCCCAAGGCCCCCTTCTGCCAAAGGGCATTGAATAGCAGCCCAGGAGACCCAGTGGCGATGGCGAGTCCCCTCCGTTCCACTCCAAAAGAAAGCGGCAAGCGTCTTCTCAATCTAGTTCACAATAGTCTTAGGGATGGAGGCAGCTGTAGCAAGGTACACCGGGATAGAATTAAGCACTGAGTTTATAAGAGTGACCATGCCCGCTTGGGATAGGAGATTTGATTTCCAAGAAAGCATTCTGGTATTAATCTTGTCCAGCAGAAATTTGAAGTCAGAAACAAGAATTCTTCCCGGCCGTACCGGAGCGCCAAGATAACTAAGAGAATGCAGCTGATGTTGAAAACCAGTAATCCTTTTAATATTGTTGATGCACCGCAAAGGTGCTGAAGTAGCAACCAGGAAAGAGCTCTTCACAACATTTATCCGCTGGCCAGAGCTACTAGAGTAAGCATTAAGAAAAGACATGAGAGATTGATTATTGTGAGCATCCCCATTAGTAAAAACCAAAGTGTCGTCAGTGTACAATAGATGGGTAATATGAGGGCATGACCTCGGCCCTGAGTACGGACGCAATCTACCCGTGTGAAGCATCCTGGCCAGGCCTCTGCTGAGAGCCTCCTTCATAATAATGAACAAAGTTGGGGCTAGCGGGTCTCTTTGCCTCAGGCCTTGGGTGGATTTAAAGAAGCCAGCAATCGAGCCATTGAAGATCACAGAGAACCAGCAGTTAGAGCAAAGCTTCTCAATGAGAGAAATGAAAGTAGAACCGAAACCAAATCGCCTAAGCACAGCATAAAGAAAATCCCACTTGACCCTGCCGTATGCTTTCATCATGTCAATTTTGAAGATAACACTATGCCCTCTCACCTTTCTACCAATGTCCCCAATGAGCTGTCTAGCGAGAGAAATGTTCTCAATAATAAGTCTGCCTTTAACAAATGCCCCTTGTTCCTCCGAGATGATAAGAGGAAGAATGGGTGATAACCGGTCCGAGAGAATTTTGGAGACCACCTTATAACAGAAGTTACAGAGGCTGATAGGCCGGAATTCCCCAAAGGAGGAGGGATGGGTGGTCTTCTGAATGAGAGCAATGCGGGTGGAAGTAATACCTTTGGGGAGAGGTGAGCCGAGGAAGAAACCTCTGATAGCATTGAAGACATCCTCCTTCACAATATCCCAGCAGGTGGTGAAGAAAATCCTAGTGAAGCTGTCAGGACTTGGGGCCCAATTGGGGTTCATACTCCAAACAGCATGTTTTATTTCCTCCATCGACGGTGGCTGGCAAAGGATCCGGTTGTGGCCATCAGTGATCAGCATAGGAATATTATGAAGCATAGAGTCCTCAATACAGTGCTCCTCTGAGGTGAGAAGTTTCTGAAAGAACGAAGCAGCCTCTCTCTTCAGCAATTCTGGATCATGGCACCAATCGCCATTAATCTGAAGTCTGTCAATATAATTTCTCCTCTGGTTACTTTGAACGACAACATGGTAGAAAGCCGTGTTCTTGTCACCATTGTTCATCCAATCCAGGCGAGCCTTTTGAGCCCAAAAGACTTCTTCGCAATGCAAAGCCTGTCGGAGGCGGGCATTGGCTTCATTAAGAGCACTCCTAGTAATTTCATTAGGGAAGTTATCAAAGTTTTCCTGCATGATCTGGACATCAAATTCAGCTTTATTAATATTGGCCTTCAGGTCACCAAAAACATCTTTGTTCCATTGTTTCAGACCTTTCTTAACAGCCACAAGCTTAAGTTGCAAGATCATAAATGGATTATGGTGATTCAGATGCTGGCCCTTCCAGATTGAGGTCGTCAAATCCATGAAGGATTCATGAGAAGTCCACATAGTCTGGAAGATGAACCGGGAAGGGGGTCGACTATTCGTATCAATTCCAAGAAGAAGCGACGAGTGGTCAGATGGACCCCTTGGCAGATGCTTAACAAACATGCTAGGGAAGTTAATCTGAGCAGTATTAGTAGTAAAAACCCTGTCAAGATGAGCCTTAATCACAGCCCCACCCAACCGGTTATTAGACCAGGTGAAATAATTTCCCCTGAAGCCCAAGTCAATGAGGCCAGTAGCCGACGAAAAGGCATTGAAGTCTGTCATGATACGCACAGCGGAAAGGGAGATAGAAGGGGAGGTATGAATAGATCACTCCCAAATTCGATATGCTCGGTAACAATTACTCAACCCATCAAACAGTAGTGATAAAAACCTCGAAGAAAGATAATAGAAATATATGGACAATGGATAGAGATCTAGAAAGAAATATGCGATGGAGCAATATATCAAGTAGATGGAGAGCAAACACAAAGTTGACAGGCAAATCCACAAGAGAGATAGAGAGTTTTTAGGTGGTTCGATTGCTACCTGCAATCTACGTCCACCCCTCGCTTAGAAGAGTAAGGTTTCCTTGCAATTGATCAATCGCACATAGCAGACTCAGTCTGCGACAACCACTGCCAAACAACTTACCCTGAGGAACACCCTCCTCAGCCTTCTGATCAACCAGAAGAAGCACTGGAGAACCGATCTCCCTTCCTTTGCACGCAGCAAAGGGAACCCTGTGATATTGCTCCCAAGCAACTCACAAAACTAGAGGATCAAACCTCCCTTCCTCCAAGAGCAATGGACGGAAACCGGAGAACTTCTCCCTTCCTCCCAACAAGCTTGGAGGGTAACAAAATGGAATGGGAAACAAAGGAAACTCAAAAAGAAAAGATCGATGGAAAACAACTATCTCAAATTCAAAACAATGTAGCTTCCGTAGAAGCAGATCTTCAGATTCACAGACAGCTTTCTCTCAGAATTTTCTCTCTGCTCTGGATGGAGTGGTTTGTCTCTGGTTTTCTCTCTAGATCACAAGCACTGCTCTCACGCTTCTCTTCTTTTTCTACTATTCCATCCACTCTTTCGAACCCTTTTCCTCAGCATATATATATATATATGTCTGCTCCAGAAACTTAGGCATGTGGATACCACGTTTCACACCTGAAAGGTTGGGGCACGTGTAGGAATATTCTCGGCCTCTATCTTCCTCGGATCACGTGCCATTTACCTGGTGAATGCATAGACAAACTATCAGAAAAGGAATAAACACTTTGTCACACACTTAGCACAAGTTTTACGGATGAAGCGAGTAAGTAAGCATAAGTTGCAGATAGTATAAGTTTCCAAGTCAGCCATTGCACTGACTTACTACAAGGTGAACAAGAGGTTGCATCGAGTTGAAGTGAGCAAAAGCAAGAGATGTACTGACTTGTGAAAACTCACGACGACATGAGCACTGACCATAGAGTTCAAACGTGCAATAGATGTGCACTGACATGAAGGAATAAGGCCCAAAGTGTTGTGCCCCTGGTTTTGATGATGACAACCATGAGATATGAATGATGTATTCAATTCAATGATGAATTAAAGTTTGATTCAATAAATGCTTTCACTTGATTTCATCCTTGTGCTAGAAAGGAACAGGGTCGACGCTGGGAGCTTACAGCATCCACGCAGCAGTCGAAGAAGCCTTCACCAATATCTTCACAAGTTGTTCCACTGCGTCAACGCCAAGATAGAGCTGCGTCGACGCAGCAGTTACAAAGGGAGAGGCAATGGCTTACTGGAATACTCTGATGCGTCAACGCTTTGATCAAGTAGCGTGAACGCAACAGTTCAAGCATTCCTTGTTGAAGCCTCTGGAGTACCTTGGCAGCGTCGACGCTGCAGTTCGATGAGTCGACGCTGCAATACGATGGATTGCCACAACTGACTAAAGCGCAACTAATGAGTGGACGCAGCTGCTTCTTGCGTCAACGCACTCAGCATGAAACCTGAAGCTTGAAGAAGGGTGCGTTAACTCCTTGGGGCAAGAGGGTCGACGCCATCTAATCCAAGTTGCAGAGCACGATAAGTGGATCCCACCTTCAGTCACTATCTGCCACATCAGCCAAAAGCGGATAAGATTTCGTAGCTTCTACCACTCCAGAAGGTTCCCCACGTGAGCAATCATAAGGATAACAAGAAAATCAGGGTGGTGGCCCACCTGCCTCACGTGAAATATTTTGTGCGCGGGAAGACCAAAAAATAGGTTCACCCGAGAACAAAAGGAATTACATAGGAGAGGAAAAAGAAAAGAATAAGTGAGGTGAAGAGCAGAACGAAAGAGGCGAACAGCAGAATGAAAAAGGCTGAGAGCAGAACTGGACGAAGGCTGCTGAAAAATCAGATCAGAAGATCATCGCGCCACCAAGACTCTTCTACATTCCAGACGGAGGAGATTCAAGGATCAAAGCTCATGCGTATGGACATGGATCTCTCTGTTGGTGATCTAAATTCCACTGCATCCAAGTGCTGAAGTTTGATTTCTTATCTTTTAGTTTTCCTATTATTTTTTGAACATTGTATTCCTCTCCTTCACTGGATCTAGTGAAGAGAGGGTGATTCTAATTCAGCGGGCTGTGCTGAGATCAGGGGTGTTAAGGCTGTGTGCCTTCAAGCTGTTTGACAGTGGATCTGAGGATTTGTTCCTCGTTGTTTTCTGTTGGGGTAGTCAACAGTATAGAGGAATTACTTCCTCGGTTTAGCAAAGCTGTGAAGCTCAGTAGGGTTCCTCACTAGTTAAGTGGGGAGGTGGACGTAGGTCTCCATTGGGTGACCGAACCACCTTAAAATTGTGGTCTCTTGTGTGGTTTGGTTTAATCTTCGCAATTTGTTCCTCGCTAGATGCATGATAGGCACGCTCTCTGATTGGCTTGGTTCAGTGTTTCAATTAATCATCTAGGTGTGGTGATTCTGATGCAAATTGATCTACTATAATTTTTATAAGGTCAACCTATTCCCCCCCTCCCCCTCTAGCTTGACCGTCCTCTCGATCCAACACGTGGTATCAGAGCGCTAGGCTCTCTTGCAAAGGTTTCACAGCCTAGAGAGAACTAATGGAGAACAGAGGACTCATGCCTGAGGGGTATGCAGTGAATAGGCCACCATTTTCTGATGGGACTAATTATTCGTACTGGAAAAATCGCATGCAAGTATTTTTAAGAGCGTAGGATCATGAAATCTGGAGAGTAGTGAGCAAAGGGCCATACGAAATTGAAGGCGATGAAGAACTCTGGGTGAAGGAGCAAATTCGAAAGTCAAACGTAAATTGGCAAGCCATGAACATTATGCAGTGCTCACTCCATCCCAAGGAATTCTCGCGTGTATCCTCATGCTCCAGCGCAAAAGAAATGTGGGATAGACTCGAGGTAATCTACGAAGGTACCTCAGAGGTAAGAGAGACAAAAGCTAACATGTTAATTTCAGAATATGAATCTTTTCGGATGAAACCTGAGGAAAGTGTATCTGAAATGTATGCCAGACTAACTCTTCTTGTAAATGGTCTTAAAGGTTTGGGAAAGATCTATAGTGACTATGAGGTAGTTAGGAAGATTCTTAGATCCCTAACTCCAATCTGGCATACCAAAGCCACGGTCGTTGAGGAATCAAAGAACCTTCCCACCACCAAACCAGACGAGCTAATAGGTTCTCTTATGGTTTATGAACTGAACTTAAAAAGAACAGATGAGGACATGAAGAAGAAAAAATCCCTTGCATTGAAGGCTGGTTCCAGCAGCAAGGAAAGCTCAGATGATAGTCAGTCACCTTCATCTGATGATGACTCAAGTGAAATAGCCATGCTTACTAGAAAATTCAGAAAATTCTTAAGAAAGGGAGGTAAGACTGATAGATATAAAGGATATCAGGTAAGAACTAGCTCAAAACTCAAGTCAGATAATCCTAAGAAATCTGATAAAGTTGTTTGCTACAAATGCAGGAAACAAGGACACATCAAGTCGGAGTGTCCTGAGAATGTGAAAAAGACACAGTCAAAGTGGAGAAATAAAAAGCCCAAGGCCATGGTAAGCACTTGGAGTGATGAAGAAAAAGATGAAGATGAAGAAAGCACCTCTGAAGAAGAAAGCGAGGTGAAAATGTGCTTCATGGCAAATGGTGATGATCAAGTCGAGGTAACCTCTCCCTTTGCAGACTTCTTCTGTGATGATTGGGAAGAAGCTTTTAACGAATTGCTGGATAAGTATGAAGATGTTAAAAAGGAAAATAAATATCTAAAGAAAAAGAAAACTCAAACCAGTCCAGAAGATGATTTGAATGAAAGAGTCAAAACACTAGATGCTGAAATCGTGTGTCTAAAAAGGGACTTGGAAGAAAAAGATGAGTATAAGAGACAGCTAATTGAAATAAAGAGAGAAAATGATTTTCTTTTGAAGATGCATGATGAATTGAAATTAAGAATGCAGAAATTGGAAAAAGAAGTAAAAATTGCTGAAGAGAAATATGAGGCCATTTGTGGAGTCAATGCAAAACTTCAAAAAAATCTGAAGAAATTAGAGGAAGAGAACCTAAGCAAACAAGCATCCCTCGAAAAAACGACACAGGGTAAAGACAACCTTGATGCTGTTATGGGAATTAAGTGCAACTTTGGAAAAGAAGGGCTTGGATTCAATCCTACTAAAAAGAAAGAACTGGGAACTAGATTGGTGACATTTGTCTCTGGGAAGGACACATCTGAAGAGAGGCAAATGGATGAAAACAAAAAGGATGAGAAGAATGAGAAAGGATCAAAACAATCTAATGAAATAAGAAAAGAAAAAGGAAATGAGAAAGGGAAGGCAACATTGAATTTTAACAAACAGAAAAGCACATTTATGTTCAAATATGCCTCTTCAGGTCAATATAGGAATCCTAGATTTGATTCATCAACCCAACAACAATCCTATAGAAGATCAGAAGGATTAAGGCGTGGTAGAAGTCAACCGCGTCAACGCACTGCTCACATGGCGTCAACGCACCTAGCCTTTCAGAAAGGGCATTCGGTCAGAAATACTCAGATGCGTCGACGCAGTCACTACCATGAGTCAACGCAGTACATGTACCAGAACCCCCATGATAGATATGGCAGGTGGATGAGTCAACGCAGCAACACTAAAGGGTCTACGCACTCAACTCTCAATCAACCAAGAAGCATGCATTCATCTAGAGTCCTTAAGTCAAATTTCCCTAATACTTCATGGAGTCATCACTATCAATGGCATAGGAATAATCACAAGTCTGTCAAATCATTGAACTTACCATATCAAAGACCCTCACAACAGCAACTATGGATCCCCAAGAGCTTGATATCCTACCTGAACACGTCCTATGGTTTGAAGGGACCCAAGTATATCTGGGTTCCAAAATCTCTTGTTTAATGTGTTTTGCAGGAGTGTCTTGCAGCTGTACATAATAGGTGATATCTCGACAGCGGCTGCTCAAGGCACATGACGGGGGATAAAGCAAAATTTTGTGTCTTGATGGAGAAAGACGGGGGTCATGTTACATTTGGTGGAAACAACAAAGGGAAAATTATTGGAAAAGGTAAGGTAGGTAAAAATCCTTCGAATTTCATTGATGATGTGTTACTTGTTGATGGCTTAGAACATAATCTACTTAGCATAAGCCAGCTGTGCGATAAAGGAAATAAAGTTGTGTTTGATGATCACACTTGCACCATTTTAGAGATGAGTTCTGATAAAGTTAAATTCATTGGAAAAAGAATAAACAACATGTACATGGTAGATTTAGATGACCCTGCACATAACAATCTGTGTCTTGCTGTGAATAAAAGTGAACTTGCTTGGCTGTGGCACCGCAGACTAGGGCATGCTAGCTATAGCGTCTTGCATAAGTTAACAAAGTTTAACATGGTGAAAGGTCTGCCAGATGTATCATTTAAACGAAATGACAAAGTTTGTAGCGCATGCACTCAAGGTAAACACACCAGAAAATCATTTAAGTCCAGACTTGAAACTCAATCATCTCAACCTTTTGAACTCATTCATATGGATTTGTTTGGACCAACTAGAACAGCTAGTGTGAGTTGAAATAAATATGGATTTGTTCTAGTGGATGATTTCTCTAGGTTTACTTGGGTGTTCTTTCTAACTCACAAGAATGATGCATTTGAAGAATTTCAAGCATTCTTCAAGAATGTGCAACAGGATGGTAAGTTTGCCATTTCATCTATCTTGTCAGATCATGGAGGAGAATTTGACAATTCTGAATTTGATGATTTTTGCAGAGTCACAGGAATTTCACACAAGTTCTCATCTCCAAGAACTCCTGAACAAAATGGGATTGTGGAAAGAAGAAATAGAACCCTTGTGGAGATGGCAAGAACTATGCTGATTGAAGGACAACTCCCAAGGAAGTTCTGGGCAGAGGCGGTAAATACAGCTTGCTATATTGTGAACAGGGCAATGGTAAGACCTCAGTCCAAAAAGACTCCATATGAATTAATGAAGGGTAAGAAACCTTCTGTTGCTTATTTTAGAGCCTTTGGATCAAAATGCTTTGTTCAAAATAATGACAAACGGACGTTGGACAAATTTGAACCTAAAAGTGAACTTGCCATCCTTCTAGGATATTCTAGTCACTCTAGGGCCTACAGAGTCCTAAATCTAAAAACACATGCTGTTGAAGAATCACCTCATATTGTGTTTGATGAAATGAATGAAAATTCTAAGATTGAGGAATTATGTAGGGATGAAGATGAAGGGAATTTCCTTAAATAAAAGGAAGAACAGAATCTCCAAGATGAAGAGACAAGGCCAAATGATGATCATACAGAATCAACCCACCATGGTGATTCAGGTATAAATGATGGTAACTCTCTAACCGATGACAGGATGCTAAGGGATCATCCTTTATCCAATGTCATTGGTAACTTGCATGAACCTGTTAGAACTAGATTTCATTTTAGAGGTGTTGAGGAAATGGATAATCTAGCCCTTGTCTCTCAAATTGAACCAAAAAATGTTGCTGAAGCATTGAAAGATAGTAATTGGATAAACGCAATGCATGAAGAATTACATCAATTCAAAAGAAAAAAGGTGTGGTATCTTGTGCCAAGACTCAAAGAGCTTTCTGTAATTGGAACTAAATGGGTCTTCAGAAATAAACAAAATGAAAATGGAATGGTAGTTAAGAATAAAGCTAGGCTGGTAGCACAGGGTTATAATCAAGAATTTGGCATTGACTTTGAGGAATCCTTTGCTCCAATAGCTAGATTAGAAGCCATTAGATTATTACTTGCTTATGCTTGCTGTCATGGAATAATGTTACATCAAATGGATGTGAAGAGTGCTTTTCTAAATTGGTCAATAAAGGAAAAAGTTTATGTTGAACAACCCCCTGGTTTTGAATGCACAGAAAATCCTAACCATGTGTACAGATTGGACAAAGCTCTTTATGGACTCAAACAGGCACCTCGAGCGTGGTATGATAGACTCAGCTCGTACCTCACAGAGAAAGGCTACTCTAGAGGTAAAGTGGACCAAACTCTGTTCACCAAGGTAAGAAATTCATATATTATTCTGGTTCAAATTTATGTTGATGATATAGTTTTTGGTTCCACTAAAATCAGCATGTGTGAGGAGTTTGCCAGCTTAATGACCACTGAATTTGAAATGAGTCTAATGGGTGAGCTTAAATTCTTTCTAGGTCTGCAAATCTCTCAGAGCAAGGAAGGATGTTTCATCAACCAGGCAAAGTACATCTCTGAGTTGCTTAAGAAATACAAAATGGAAAATCTGAAAGCAATCAGCACACCTATGAGTACCACTACAAACTTGGATGCAGATTTGATAGGTAAACAGGTTGATGCTAAAACATATCGAGGTATGATTGGATCACTCCTCTATCTTACTGCATCTAGGCCAGACATTCAATTTTGTGTATGCATGTGTGCTCGTTTTCAATTTGATCCTAGAGAATCCCACTTAAGTTCTATCAAGCGTATCTCTCGATACCTTGCTGGAACTCGAGATTTAGGGATTTGGTACCCTGCGTCTTGTTCTTTTGATCTTGTATCCTATTCAGATGCAGACTATGCTGGATGCAAACTGGACAGGAAAAGCACGAGTGGCTATTGCCAATTTTTGGGAGGATGTTTGATTTCTTGGGCTTCCAAGAAACAACACTCAGTGGCACTATCCACTGCAGAGGCATAATATATCGCTGCAGGGAGTTGTGGTACTCAAGTGTTGTGGATCAAACACCAACTCCAAGATTATCAAACTGATCTTGGGTGTGTCCCCATATTGTGTGATAACACAAGTGCCATAAACCTGGCCAAAAATCCTATCTAGCACTCTAGGACCAAACACATAGAAATTAGACACCATTTCTTAAGAGATGAAGTGATAAAAGGAAATTTTAAACTCATATTTGTTGAATCACAATCTCAATTGGCCGATATTTTTACCAAGCCTCTGAACAATGATAGATTCTCTTATCTTAGAAGAGAGCTTGGTCTGTGCAATTATAATATGGATGCCTGATTTGTGTGCCTGACTTATCTTCTAGAATATGAATGATTAAACTTGTCTTGGTTTGAAGTGTATCTGTCATAAACTCAGGGGGAGCTTAGTCTTCTGTGCTTGGTATGTCTATCTTTCCATCAATAAATTCATAATGAATATAGTTTCAGCATGATACTCATTTTATTGGCTGTTATAATTTCATTCATGCATGGTCTGAGGGGGAGTTAGCTTCAGATTACCTTCTTGGTGTCAAAATGATGAACAAAGTGCAGAGTTGTTATTGCTGGTTGGTTGGTTGAGTTAACGCAGTGTGGAAATAGGGTTAACGCACCAGACATCTTGTTCTTTGAGAATCTGGTGTGAAGTGTCTCTGGCTGGTTGAATGAGTTGACGCAGCAATGAGACTGAGTTGACGCTGTGAGCAGTTGTTTTCGGAAACAGAACCATTCTATGAGCGGCCTTGATGGATGAATTAACGCAGTTATAAGGCTGGGTCAACGCAGCAGTGTTATATACTCTTCTTTTGGAGACTTCCCTATCTAAAATCAACTTGCTCTGTTCATTTATCTCGTCCCTTCCGTTCTTATCTCTCAATAAAGCCTCCTTGACATTCTTGCATGAGGGAAAAACTCTAGAGAACTGAGACATGTAGACGATGTCTTAAATTCAGGGGGAGTTACAGTGAAAATTCCTATTGAGTATGAGATATGTTCTGAACAGCTCTATGAAAAGCTAATGATAGGAGATCTATGATTCTTATGGTGTTTGAATTCAAGAACTTTTGAACCCAATAATACACTATGTATGGAATAACAGCTGAACAATTTAATAAAACCAGGACCTTGTCATCTCTCAAACCTTATATTGTTCAACAGTAACGAAACCACTGTGTGTAGAGGAATTTAATATTTGTATTGGTAATAAAACCAAGATATTGAGTATAAAAGCTGAAGAAACAATCTCTTACACATGTTATAAAATGCAGAGCAATGGTGGCTATTCACTGAGAAACTAGCCCTATGCACCAAAGAAGTGCTAAAGAGCAAGTCATGAGGTGCGCAATTATCTCTGTCTTCAAGTGAAAAATAAATCATTTCAGAGCAATGGTAACTATTGACTGAGAAACTACCTTCAAGCACCTGTGAAGTGCTGATAGGCATGTCATGACGTAAGTTGCCAACTCTGATCCGTCTATGCAGAATAGTTTGCTATGCTGAGTAACCGGGGACTCGGGTGTCTAATAAACATGTGTACCCGTGTCAAAAGGCTAGCCATACTTGATTGCAAATGAAAAGGTAAAAATAAGTTGAAAATGCTGCAAATGTGAAAAATAATGAAAACATGTGAGTGTGATTGATCTGAAGCTCGTTATTCAACTTAGTATGTTATCAATGCCAGTTAAATTTCTCTCTCTCCAAAAGGCAACTTGAAATTGACAGATATAAGGAATAGAAATGAAAATGGTTCTAGTGTGAAAAGAGTTCCTCTTTTTTTCTCCAGGCAGGTGCCTTTGGTGGTTCATATTTTTTTTTAATTCAATGCTTTAAGATTATTTCTTCTCTTTATCATTAATTGAATTGGAGCCTATTTACACATCTCTCTCATGGGAACTCGATCTGCAATACTTAAAAATCCTTGACTATGAGCATCTCTACTCCATATCTCAGTATCTTAAGAAAACTCCTTGTACAGATGACCTTCTTGCTACTCTTCTTGCATATATTCGTTTGTTTCTGCTTCACTGCGTCGACGATGTATCCCTTGGCGTCAACGCAACGATTCCAGAACCACTTTCTACTTTTTCCGGTTCACGGACTTGAACCGGCTGAACCGCTCACTGAAAAGGGTTTCGAAGCTCCTTTAAAAGCGGAACATGACCGTCGTTCATCTTCATCTCTTTTGAAAGCCTTTGTCGTTCTATCTTCCGAGCTCTCCCAAACCCTTTCCTGTTTCATTCTTCCTCATCCCGCTGCCATGGCTCCTCGACATCTACTCACAAGGGAAAGAAGAAGGCATAGGATCATCCAAGAAGCTCAGCATCAGCTGAAGACAATCTGGAGCCCCGCTCCAAAGCTGCTCACGATAAAGGGAAGAGGAAAGAGATGCGTCCACGCGCTCCGAGCCCGCCAACCAAAAAGAGAAGGGAATCTGATGTCAGGTCAGACAAGAAGGGTTCATCTGCAAGTGCTGCAACGGGACAGAAAGGTGCGGCCAGCTCACTTACCGTCACCGTGGACGAACCTCTGAAGGTTCTTATTTCCCGGTATATTGCTGCTACCGACCATCAAATGCTTGATGTTTTTCCGGAACTGTTTCCTACCTTGGACTATCAGGGATGGTGGCCTTTTGTTACAGCCCACAAGGTATATTACCCCACCATGGTCAGAGAGTTCTACAAAAATTTGAAATATGAACCTCAAGTTCCAAAACTTACATCAACCGTCCGGAATGTCAGTTTTGAATTATCAAATAAATTGTTTGCCAGAGCCTGGAAAATCCCCAAGAATGGAGTTCAACTACATAGCTTTGAGTATGATGAGCATGAAGCTTATGCTCTCCTGACTGATAAACCGAGTGATCCTTCCGATGTCAGGGAAACTTATTTGTCCAGTCTCAAAGCAAATCAATTCCCTCCATTGAATAGACTGCTCCACCACATTTGCACATCAATGATCACACCACAGAGTAGTGGTAGGGAAAGGGTGACTAAGATGCAGAGATTTCTACTTTACTGTATGCTGAAGAGAATACATATTTCCCTGCCTGATGTAGTTATTCAAACCATGGGGTCATGCTTGACACAATCCAGAACACTTCCATATGCTGCTCCCTTGACTGCTATCTTTCGAAAAGTGGGAGTAGACTTTGGTTCTGAGACGAAAATAATCATCCCTCAAGGGAATGTTTACACACTTTCTTATATTCAGAAATTTATGGGTTTTAAAGTTATTGATGGTAAGCCAGTTCGAACTCTTCCTAGTCAGCAAACAGCTCCATTAGAAATAGGCACTGCGGATGCTAGTCACGCAAACAGAACAGAGGTACCAATTCCGCCTGTGGTGAGAGAAGAAAGACAAGAGGGTAGTTCCGCAAGAGAAGAGCATGAGTTTGAGGAACCATTTGCTCGATCATCAAGCCCTCAGCTGGAAACTGGGCAACCCAGTGGCACTGCACCTACATTGGAACCCCTTATGACTGGAGCCATTGGAATTTATAGAAAACCTTTTCCAACTTCTGATGAAGCTCCACCTCCACCCACTGTTGAAGAGATGTTTGCACACATGACTATGATGCTGCAACGTCAGGATGCAAAAATGGACAAATTAATGGAGTTTACAAATTATCATTTCAACAAACTGACTTCTCGGATTGTCCAATTTGAAGTCTATGTATTATCCGAGTGGCAAAAATTCTTACTAACCAAGATGCTATCTGACCAAGCTTCAAGGAAAGTCCTGTAGAACATATCATCTCTTCTTGACAAGTTATCTACACTGGTGACTGATATGCACAGTAATCAAGCTTCATTTTTTCAATCCCTTGCCATGATTACTAATTTATGCTTTGATGTGCGGATAGCCGTTGAAACCATCAAAGGTCCTGTCAATGCAGTTCCCCAATGCCTCAAGGCAATGTTAGAAAAGATTGACAAAGTGATTGCAGCAATTCAGTCAATTGGGGACAAGTTTCAAAACAAGGACTCTATCACAGCTGATCTTCCTTCTGCCATTGACAGTGTACGCTCCACTCTAAGTCACCAGCTGGGTGAACTATCTCAGGATATCCGAGATTTACTAGCCAGAGATCCATCTGGCCAGCAGCAGCCTCGCCAGCCAACTACTCAAGGGCAGTCCTCTCGTCAGCAACAACAACCTCCTTTTGCCAGAAGATACAATCACTTCTTCCACCCTTGAGATAGCTATTCCACGTTTCCTCCCCTTCCTGATGAAGTCAAAGGGGGAGAATGTTATGAATGCATGAATCATGAAGTCAAGCTGGAAACTTGACCAAAGTACATTGCATCTGCATCAATCATACTGACTAACTTGAATGAATGTTTTCTTTTTATCTGGTTCTATAATGAAAAATCTTGAACTTGAATGAATGACAAAATCATAGTTTGATTTAGTCAATGATTTGATTTCCTGTTAATCTGAATCTTTTTGCTTGATTTGAATAACCTTGACTGTTTAGATGCAATGTTATGAATGGCATTCACCTCATAGTTGCCATCATCAAAAAGGGGGAGATTGTTGTGCCCCTGGTTTTGATGATGACAACCATGAGATATGAATGATGTATTCAATTCAATGATGAATTAAAGTTTGATTCAATAAATGCTTTCACTTGATTTCATCCTTGTGCTAGAAAGGAACAGGGTCGCGCTGGGAGCTTACAGCGTCCACGCAGCAGTCGAAGAAGCCTTCACCAATATCTTCACAAGTTGTTCCACTGCGTCAACGCCAAGATAGAGCTGCGTCGACGTAGCAGTTACAAAGGGAGAGGCAATGGCTTACTGGAATACTCGGATGCGTCAACGCTTTGATCAAGTAGCGTGAATGTAGCAGTTCAAGCATTCCTTGTTGAAGCCTCTGGAGTACCTTGGCAGCGTCGATGCTGCAGTTCGATGAGTCGACGCTGCAGTACGATGGATTGCCACAACTGACTAAAGCGCAACTAATGAGTGGACGCAGCTGCTTCTTGCGTCAACGCACTCAGCATGAAACCTGAAGCTTGAAGAAGGGTGCGTTAACTCCTTGGGGCAAGAGGGTCGACGCCATCTAATCCAAGTTGCAGAGCACGATAAGTGGATCCCACCTTCAGTCACTATCTGCCATATCAGCCAAAAGCGGATAAGGTTTCGTAGCTTCTACCACTCCAGAAGGTTCCCCACGTGAGCAATCATAAGGATAACCAGAAAATCAGGGTGGTGGCCCACCTGCCTCACGTGAAATATTTTGTGCGCGGGAAGACCAAAAAATAGGTTCACCCGAGAACAAAAGGAATTACATAGGAGAGGAAAAAGAAAAGAATAAGTGAGGTGAAGAGCAGAACGAAAGAGGCGAACAGCAGAACGAAAAAGGCTGAGAGCAGAACTGGACGAAGGCTGCTGAAAAATCAGATCAGAAGATCATCGCCCCACCAAGACTCTTCTACATTCCAGACGGAGGAGATTCAAGGATCGAAGCTCATGCGTATGGACATGGATCTCTCTGTTGGTGATCTAAATTCCGCTGCGTCCAAGTGCTGAAGTTTGATTTCTTATCTTTTAGTTTTCCTATTGTTTTTTGAACATTGTATTCCTCTCCTTCACTGGATTTAGTGAAGAGAGGGTGATTCTGATTCAACGGGCTGTGCTGAGATCAGGGGTGTTAAGGCTATGTGCCTTCAAGTTGTTTGACAGCGGATCTGAGGATTTGTTCCTCGTTGTTTTCTGTTGGGGTAGTCAACAGTATAGAGGAATTACTTCCTCAGTTTAGCGAAGCTGTGAAGCTCAGCAGGGTTCCTCACTAGTTAAGTGGGGAGGTGGACGTAGGTCTCCATTGGGTGACCGAACCACCTTAAAATTGCGGTCTCTTGTGTGGTTTGGTTTAATCTTCACAATTTGTTCCTCGCTAGATGCATGATAGGCACGCTCTCTGATTGGCTTGGTTCAGTGTTTCAATTAATCATCTAGGTGTGGTGATTCTGATGCAAATTGATCTACTATAAATTTTATAAGGTCAACCTATTCACCCCTTCCCCCTCTAGCTTGACTGTCCTCTCGATCCAACACAAAGAAGTACTGACTTCATGTTATTCAGAGAGAAAAAGAATACACTGAGTCGGGATGTGTAGTCCAAGCAAGAGCTGCACCGAGATGACAGAGAGAAATGAGCAGAACAAAGAGATAAGCAAGACAAAGCTTGCACGGAGTTGAATCATGCAACAAGCACAGACCTCCTTCATGCTTAGAAACAAAGAGATGCACCGCGGCAAAATATGCACGGACTTAATGCGAGATCCACCGAGCTCTATTGAGACGAGCACAAGTGTTGAGCTTATTAAAGGAGACTTGCACCGAGGCAAGGACTTACCACCACATCTAGAGTAAGGCATGCACTGATCTATTGAAATCATATAAACAGGAAGATGCATGAACCTTTATTACAAGAATGCTATAAATAAATTGATTTATAGTGTGAGACATCATCAAAACCGTAGGGATGCAACAATCTCCTCCTTTTTGATGATGGCAACACTATGAATCAAGCAATGTCAGGGCATTATAAGGAGATCAAAAAAAAATCAAGAGCAAACCAAGAAGTGCATACAGACAAGCCAAAACAGACAAGCCAGAAGGCGAAGTCCTCTCCCAGAACCACTGTCTTCTAAACCTCTTCTCTCTCCAAATCCACTTCCCTACAACTCGATCTCAGATGCCTCAGATGCCCTGAACCTCTCAGATGATCTCTCAGATGATCTCTCTCCCCCTTTGACAACATCAAAAGGAAATGAAAGATATATATCAGTTGCTAGAGACATGAGGAAGAAGTACAGTGGCTTCCTAGTGTAGAAGGACTCATGAGCATATCTTAAGAGAATAAGTGAGGCGCTAAACTCAGGAGAAGATTCTTTAACTCTGGTAAGCAATAGAGAATTAGAATGAGAGGGAAGTTTATCCACATATAGGGTATATGATGTAGACCAGGGATGAACAAGTATGACAAGACATAGCTGAACCAACAACTCTACTAAGTAAACGACAAGAGACAAAAGTAGAGAAGGTGTGCTCAAGGTATTGAGGACAAGCATTCCATTATTTTGCATAATTATAACGGTATTATAGAGATTTTCAAGAAGACCAGTAAGTAAGTTAGTAAATCACATCTTTGACATTAGGGAGACACCTTGATCAGAGGCCAGAGTCCCCAGTTACTCAATGTGAAAACCTCATTGCCTCTCCCTTTTAGAGAACAAAGTTAGTAATTGTGGCTTTTTACGTGAGGAAACACCTTGATCAGAGGCCAGAGTCCCCAGTTACTCACCACCTTGTCACCATTGCTCTTTGATGGTTAGAAAAATTAAGTTTATTTTGCAGAAACCCCCTTTTTTTAAAATTTTTTTAATTTGACACCTCATGACATAGGAAAAACTTCATTTCATTGATGAAGCTTCTAGTTTCTCAGTGATCAAACCGTAGACCTTTGTTCATTTGGTTGATCCCTTATATTCTGAAGATGAAATGATTGAAGACAATACCAGAAGAACTGTTTCTTGAAATAAATCTTGAAGTCTAGATTTCAAGTTGTTCTGGACAGATATCAAGACATACAAGTTTTAGCCTGAACCAGAATCATGAACAATGTAGGAAGATATACTTCAGACACTTAATCCAAGTCTTTGATAGTGTTGTGCCCCTTACGCACAAGCATGTGCTATGTTGCTTTGATGATAGCAATGCTATTTGGTTTTGATGATAGCAAGACAGTGAGTGCATTTGAGTGCATTTGATATTGTATTTTGATGATGTCTAGCATTGATGACATTGTGCTTTGATGATAGCTTCATGATTGTGATTTGTATATCATATGGAGAATGCACGTGTATGACTGATATATTGTTTGTGTTAGACTTCTGGTATGTGCATAGTCTATACATTGCATCGTGGGGTTTATGCTCTAAGTCTATACACTGCATAGCAAGCTCAAAGTCGATACATTGAGCGTCTCATGCATCATTCGTCTAAGTCCATACATTGGACAGTAGTATGCATTTGGCGAAGGCATCACAAGTCTAGATAGTGGACAGCGTCTCGTGCATATAGCAAGTCTAGACATTGCACTGTAACATGCATTTCTTCAAGTCTACACATTGGTCTTTACTTGAAGTATATACACTGTTTTGCTTCCTGCTGTGGTATTTTCTGTAGACATTTTTCCCTTCAGTTCTAAGAAATCTTCTGAACTCTCTTGTAATCATAGCTAGTTCATCCTTTTCAAAATCTGATCCAGATTGGCTCCGATCACTAGATGATCCATTGCATCTAGACTGTTTTGAACAGCTATGCTTGGCCTTCAGAGCAATAGGCTTCTTGTATTCGAGCTCTTCAACTTGTAGAAGATTCATCTCGTACGCCATCAAAGAGCCTATCAGCTCATTGGGTTTCATGGTTTGTAGATCTTTTGACTCCTCAATCACAGTTGCTTTGGTATGCCACATCGGAGTCAGTGATCGAAGAATCTTCCTAACAACGTCATGATCGGTATAGCCTTTTCCAAGATTTCTTAGACCGTTTGTTATAATGGTCAGACGAGCATACATTTCGGTCACTGTCTCACCGGGCTTCATCCGAAATGTTTCATACTTTGTCACTAGCATACTAGCCCGTGTCTCTCTCACTTGAGACGTTCCCTCATAAATGACCTCAAGAGTATCCCACATCTCCTTCGCTGTCTTGCAGGATGACACTCTATCAAATTCAGTGGGATGGAGTGCACACTGAATGGCGTTGATGGCGCTCCAATTCAGAGTAGATTTCCTGATTTCTTCTCTGATCCACAATTCCTCATTCTCATGTAGCTCATAGGGACCTTTGCTTATGATCTTCCAGATCTCGTAGTCTTTGGCTCTGAGGAAGACCTGCATCCGGTTCTTCCAATATGGGTAGTTGGAACCATCGAAGAATGGTGGCTTCGTAGTGGACTGACCCTCTACTGTTAGCCCTCTAGCATCCATGGCCGATCCTCTTTAGGATGTTAGTCCTGCACAAAGAGTTAGGCTCTGATACCAATTGTTGGGACGCTAAAGGGTGATCTAGAGGGGGGGTGAATAGATCAATCACCCGTTAAAAATTACTGTAGCAGAATCAAATGCGGAATGAAAACTTCTACTAAGCAGATAGTGGGCACAATGCGAATGCCACCCAGACAAGATGAAGAACCGTCCTAAGCATACATCTACTGTGCGAAGATAGAAATATAGAAGCTAGGTAGACCACAAAACAATCACACACTAGACAAAGGTTTTTATGTGGTTCGGTCCTTCAGACCTACATCCACCCCACACTCAACCCGAGTGTGGCTTACTGCTGACTCACAGCTTGAACCACTGGGCCTCATAGCTTGCCTACAACCGCTGGGCCTCACAGCTTGCCGTCCGAGGAATCCTCCTCGCTCCGCTGAGCAACACAGCTTGCTGTCCAGTGGAATCCTCCACTGCAAACCGCTGGGCAATACAGCTTAGCCGTCCAGAGGCAGCACCTCTGCAATCCGCTGACTAACAACTTGAAAGGAAATGGAAAATGGAAAACAAAAGACAAGATAACAGCATCGAAAAGTTGTAAACGTAAAGCACAATGTGGCTCTTAAAGAGCTGACTGGCCTGGATTTGATCCACGGTCCAGTTAACAGATCTCCCTCGATCTAACTCTCTTTCTTCACTCTCTCTATTTCTCTTTCTTCTCTGCTGCACTTCTCTTCTTCTTTTGCTAATCTCTCACTCTCTGCTCTTCTCCTCTTCTTCTTCTTCTGCTCTTCTTCTTTTCTGGATCGTGGCTCTCTATATGGACTTTTCTTTTCGCCAACTCGATCTATCTTCTTATGTGGAAGGGGGCTCATATATATAGCAGCAGCCAGCAGGATCAGCCCCAACGTGTGACCTCCACATTTCCCGCCCAGATATTCGGGCCACGTGGCAGTCTCTCAGCAGGCTTCATTCCAGTCTCGGATCACGTGCTGCCAGTCACTGGGAAATGTTCTTCCTTGGATCACGTGCTCTCCTTAAGCTTCACGATCAAAGCACCTGTTAAACAGAGTATCGGATAAGTCAACAGTTTAAAGAACAACTCTGTATAGACTTATCAGAAGAACAACGTTTTAGAAGAAACATGGACGAGGTTAGAACGAAACAACACGAAGACAGAAATAACAAAGAAGACTCAGATGCAGAGACAGCACGAAGTGAAATGAGAACAACACGAAGTGTAGTAGTGACAGAAACACACACTACACAGAGAACGACACGAAGTGGCACAGAAAGCAACACGAGGTGCTGCGATGTCCTGCACGCAATAGAACAAAAAATGACATGAAGATGATGAAAATGACACGAGGTGAAGTCACAAAGCGACAAAGACACGAGGTGTAGGAAACACGACACGAAGACATGAAATAACACGGAGACGAAAGACAAGGAAAACGACACGAAGTTATGAGAACAGCACGAGCTGAAAACGACACGGGCTGACCACAACAAGGATACAACACGAAGTCATAAAAATAGAAACGACACGAAGTATAACCTCATGCAAGTTTTTCCTGTCAAACATGGAAATCAACACGAAGTGTCGTAAGCTTAGACGACATGAAATCTTTTCGTGTTAGTGAGGGGAAACAACACAAAGTGTTACACAAGTGGCACTGAAGGCAACACGAGGTGAGACTTCACGCTGTACAGACTTGGACTTTGTATATGAAGTGCGCTGTATAGACAATGTGACAGTGAGTCACAATATGACAGTGAGTCACACACAAGATTTTCTCCCCTTTTGACATGATCAAAAATTTTAAAAAGGATAAAAATGCTCATGACTAGGATGTATAAAGCTGAATTGATTGCATAGCATATCTCTTGCATCATGATGTCAGGGGGAACTGAGTTCTATTCAATTCATTGAATCCTATTCACTTCTCAGTGTTCTCATTCAAATGATTCATATTCTTTGACATCAGTTGCTCATTGAACCATATTGCTAATTGCTATCCTTTCCCCATCTTTTTCACTGAACAGCAGTTCTGGTTCTGGCTCAGTACGTTGAGTTGTGATTATTTCAATTATTATTTTATAAGAATCTCTCTCACAAATTGAAAAGAACTAAAGGTTTAACCTTTATAAATTGGAGAGTTAAGTGTCTGCACTTCAGAATTTGAGATAAAAGAAAACTGTTATAGCTCTTAATCTTTGTCTCATGGTAAGATTAGAAAAAGTTTTTGTGATGCCTAATGTGTTGATCTGGAAATTTCTAGAAAGGGTGAATAAGAGTGTGTACTGTTTTTCAAACAATCACTCTAAAAGAATTAAGGGCAGCAGTAAATAAGTTCATTAATGTTAAGAACTGAACATAGTGATAGAGCAATGACTGATTGCACTGAGAAACTGTGAACTCCTCCAAAGAAGTAGAAAACTTCACATGTCATGAGGTGATTCAGAATATCTCTGTTCATAGGGTCAAATCCATAGGGGGAGTCCTCACCAAGTAACTGAGGGTACTGGCCTCTGATCAAGGTATACCCTTAATGTCAAAAGTGAAGACTATTCCTTGTAGGTCTTGATCTGAAATAGATCCAGTAGTTTATGCCTAGTAACTGGGGGTACCTGCCTCTGATCAAGGTGTACACCTAATGTCAACAGCATAAATGCCACAGGTCTATTCACTTAGTTCAGGTTCTGAAAATTAAAAAGTGAAATCAAACTGCTATAACCCTTCGAAAAAATCAAAAGTCATTGACTGAAAATTATTTTTATCAATACATGTTCAAGTTGCCTCTCTTGAATTTCCTTGTTTAGACACAAAAGGGTATTATTTCAGACTTATCTATTAATACCATGTGCCCTAGATTCATTGCTATAAATGGAATCAATAAACTCTTTTTCAGAGGTCAGATGTTTTACTCTAGATTTATCACTGTTAAACCTGAATTTTTAAAAATTGTATGTTGATGATTCTTATACTTTAACAGTTGTTTATAATCATGCTTCCTTTCTGAACTTATGATTCAGCTGTTATCTAGTGACCCTCCTACCTTTTCTACCTTGGTTATCTCTTCATATTCCTTCTCAAAGGGGGAGCTTTTATTTAGGGGGAGAAATAATTCAGGGGAGTCTTACATTCAGGGGGAGAATGTTCTAGACGAATTTGCATGCATATTGCACTTTGCACTCTTGTTTTTACTGTTTTTCTCTTTTTGATCATGTCAAAGGGGGAGAAAATCTTGTGTGTGACTCACTATCACATTGTGTTGCCATCATCAAAAAGGGGGAGAATGTTGTGCCCCTTAGGCACAAGCATGTGCTATGTTGCTTTGATGATAGCAATGCTATTTGGTTTTGATGATAGCAAGACAGTGAGTGCATTTGAGTGCATTTGATATTGTATTTTGATGATGTCTAGCATTGATGACATTGTGCATTGATGATAGCTTCATGATTGTGATTTGTATATCATCTGGAGAATGCACGTGTATGACTGATATATTGTTTGTGTTAGACTTCTGGTATGTGCATAGTCTATACATTGCATCATGGGGTTTATGCTCTAAGTCTATACACTGCATAGCAAGCTCAAAGTCGATACATTGAGCGTCTCATGCATCATTCGTCTAAGTCCATACATTGGACTGTAGTATGCATTTGGCGAAGGCATCGCAAGTCTAGACAGTGGACAACGTCTCGTGCATATAGCAAGTCTAGACATTGCACTGTAGCATGCATTTCTTCAAGTCTACACATTGGTCTTTACTTGAAGTATATACACTGTTTCACTGTTCATCGCCATTGGGCATCAAAGTCTATACAATGGCTTTGGGTCTCCAAGTCTATACAGCCTTCTGATTCGTCAAAGTCTGTACAGCGCACTTCATATACAAAGTCCAAGTGTGTACAGCGTGAAGTCTCACCTCGTGTTACCTTCAGTGCCACTTGTGTCACACTTCGTGTTGTTTCCCCTCACTAACACGAAAAGATTTCGTGTCGTCTGAGCTTACGACACTTCGTGTTGATTTCCATGTTTGACAGGAAAAACTTGTATGAGGTTATACTTCGTGTCATTTATGTTTTTATGACTTCGTGTTGTATCCTTGTTGTGGTCAGCCCGTGTCGTTTTCACCTCGTGCTGTTCTCATAACTTCGTGTCGTTTTCCTTGTCTTTCGTCTCCGTGTTGTTTCATGTCTTCGTGTCGTGTTTCCTACACCTCGTGTCTTTGTCGCTTTGTGACTTCACCTCGTGTCGTTTTCATCATCTTCATGTCATTTTTTGTTCAATTACGTGCAGGACATCGCAGCACCTCGTGTTGCTTTCTGTGCCACTTCGTGTCGTTCTCTGTGTAGTGTGTGTTTCTGTCACTACTACACTTCGTGTCGTTCTCATTTCACTTCGTGTTGTCTCTGCGTCTGAGTCATCTTTGTTATTTCTGTCTTCGTGTTGTTTCGTTCTAACCTCGTCCAGGTTTCTTCTAAAACGATGTTCTTCTGATAAGTCTATAAAGAGTTGTTCTTTAAACTGTTGACTTATCCGATACTCTGTTTAACAGGTGCTTTGATCGTGAAGCTTAAGGAGAGCACGTGATCCAAGGAAGAACATTTCCCAGTGACTGGCAGCACGTGATCCGAGGCTGGAATGAAGCCTGCTGAGAGACTGCCAAGTGGCCCGAATATCTGGGCGGGAAATGTGGAGGTCACACGTTAGGGCTGATCCTGCTGGCTGCTGCTATATATATGAGCCTCCTTCCACAGAAGAAGATAGATCGAGTTGGCGAAAAGAAAAGTCCATATAGAGAGCCATGATCCAGAAAAGAAGAAGAGCATAAGAAGAAGAAGAGGAGAAGAGCAGAGAGTGAGAGTTTAGTAAAAGAAGAAGAGAAGTGCAGCAGAGAAGAAAGAGAAAGAGAGAGAGTGAAGAAAGAGAGTGAGATCGAGGGAGATCTGTTAACTGGACCGTGGATCAAATCCAGGCCAGTCAGCTCTTTAAGAGTCACATTGTGCTTTACGTTTACAGCTTTCCGATGCTGTTATCTTGTCTTTTATTTTCCATTTTACATTTCCTTTCAAGCTGTTAGTCAGCAGATTGCAGAGGTGCTGCCTCTGGACGGCTAAGCTGTATTGCCCAGCGGTTTGCAGTGGAGGATTCCACTGGACAGCAAGCTGTGTTGCTCAACGGAGCGAGGAGGATTCCTCGGACGGCAAGCTGTGAGGCCCAGCGGTTGTAGGCAAGCTGTGAGGCCCAGCGGTTCAAGCTGTGAGTCAGCAGTAAGCCACACTCGGGTTGAGTGTGGGGTGGATGTAGGTCTGAAGGACCGAACCACCTAAAAACCTTTGTCTACTGTGTGATTGTTTTGTGGTCTGCCTAGCTTTTATATTTCTATCTTCGCACAGTAGATGTATGCTTAGGACGGTTCTTCATCTTGTCTGGGTGGCATTCGCATTGTGCCCACTATCTGCTTAGTAGAAGTTTTCATTCCGCATTTGATTCTGCTACAGTAATTTTTAACGGGTGATTGATCTATTCACCCCCCCCCTCTAGATCACCCTTTAGCGTCCCAACAGATAGTCTACTAGAGAAAAGATTCTAGCTGGACTTTAGTTACACAAACATATAGACTTAAGAGATGAATGAGATTCTACTGTCTGAGAGAGAATCGCACTCATTCAATCATGAGAACCAACAATGACACACATCTGGTCAACCTTTTGAATCAGTCAAACTACACTAACTGCCCAGCTCCCCGTCAATCGATGCACAGACCGAACCTAATCAGCAGACACTCAGAACTCCCCCTCACGGTTAGGACAGACTTCTCACACAACCTCTTCCCAAAAAAAAAGTATCAGGAGATTAGAAATTAAGATAATTTAAATAAGCCTAATTCTCTCCTTCATATGGTGAATTTGTCATTGTCTAGAGACTTGGTGAAGATATCGATAATTTGATTAGCAGTGCCTACATGAATCAGTTCAAAGGTGTTCTTAGAAACCTCATCTCTTATGAAATGATGTCTTATTTCTATGTGTTTGGTGGGGAATACAAGACAGGATTCTTGGCTAGATTGATAGCACTAGTATTATCACAGTAAATGGGTGTACACCCCAGGTCTACTTGATAGTCCTGAAGCTGGTGTTTAATCTAAATGACTTGTGTACCACAACTCCCTGCAGCCCCGTACTCAGCCTCTGCAGTGGAGAGAGCCACAGAATGTTGTTTCTTGGAACCCCAAGATACTAAACACCCACCTAGAAATTGACAATGACCACTAGTGCTTTTTCTATCGAGTTTACACCCGGCATAATCTGCATCTATGTATGCAATTAAATCTAGTGTGTGTGATGCAGGAAACCATAAACCAATGGTGTGTGTAGCAGACAGATATCTGAAAATTCTTTTTACTGCAGCTAGATGCAATTTAGTGGGTCGAGATTGATACATTGCACACATTCCTACACTGAACTATATATCAGGTCTTGAAGCTGTCAAATAGAGTAGAGATCCAATCATACCTCGGTAGAGCTTGGCATCTACTTCTTTACCTGTCTCATCTGCATCCAATGAGGTATTGGTACCCATTGGTGTTGTAATGTGCGTCAAGTTGGTCATGCCAAACCTATTGAGAACATCCAATGTATACTTGGTCTGGTTGATGAAGCATCCTTCCTCCAACTGTTGTATCTGCAGACCAAGAAAGTACTTCAGTTTGCCTACCAAACTCATTTCAAATTCTGTTGACATCAATTTTGAAAACTCATTACATAAATCAGTACTTGTTGAGCCGAAGATAATGTCATCTACGTATACCTGGACTATGATGATATCTTCATTAAAGCCTTTTGTGAAAAGGGTTTGATCTACCTTACCTCTTTGGTAGCCCTTGCTGATCAGAAATTCCGTTAATCTCTCATACCAGGCTCGAGGGGCCTACTTTAAACCATACAGGGCTTTCTTCAATCTGAAAACTTGGTCAGGTTTAGTGGAGAATAGAAAACCAGGGGGCTGTTCAACAAAAACTTCTTCCTTGATAATTCCATTTAAGAACGCACTCTTCACATCCATTTGTTGGAGTTTTATATTTTTGGAGCATACAAATGCTAACAATATTCTTATAGCTTCCATCCTAGCAATGGGTGCATAGGACTCATCGAAGTCAACTCCAAATTCCTGACAGTAGCCTTTGGCTACTAGTCTGGCTTTATTTCTGGAGATAATTCCATCTTCATTCATTTTATTCTTGAACACCCATTTGGTTCCTATCACATTAGTGTTCTCAGGTCTTGGAACAAGTTCCCAGACGTCGTTTCTATCAAATTGACCTAACTCTTCAGACATGGCATTGACCCGAGATGGATCATTTAAGGCTTCCTCTACTGATTATGGTTCAATTTGAGAAACTAAAGCAATTAGATCTTGATTTTGAACATTTTTGAAATGAGACCTGGTCCTAGGGGGATCCCTTAAATTTCCTATGATATTATTCTCAGGATGGTCTTTCAAGAATCTGACATTAGTTAAGGACTCACCTGGTTCGGTTGAGCTTACTTGATTCTGATCGGTTTGTCCTTCGAGTTGTTCATTTTCATCCTTCAATTTCTCCTCAAGAAATTCTCCATCGTGCCTTGAGGACCTGTCAGCATCATCAAGGTTGTTAGCATCTGTTGATTCACCAATTATCACATGAGGAGTTGCCTCTACAGTTTGGTCTGTTATATTGAAAACCCTATAGGACCTAGTTGTTTCAGAGTATCCCAGAAAGATTCCAGGAGTACTTCTAGCATCAAATTTATCTAGGTTCCTTTTATTATTGTTATGGATGAAACATTTTGAATCAAAAATTCTGAAATATGAGACATTTGACTTTTTACCTTTAAGAAGTTCATAGGGAGTTTTCTTATGGACAAGTCTTACCATTGCTCGGTTAATTGTGTAGTAGGCTGTGTTGGCTGCCTCTGCCCAAAAACTCCTGGGAAGCTGACTTTCGACCAGCATAGTTCTGGCCATTTCGATGATTGTCTGATTTCTTCTCTCAACAATTCCATTCTGCTCTGGAGTCCTGGGAGAAGAAAATTTGTGAGTCAGTGCCTCTTTGTTGCAGAAGTTAGAAAATAAGGAATTCTCAAACTCACCTCCATGGTCAGTTTGAATTATTGAAATGCAGTGAGAAGCTCCTTGTTCGATTTTATTGAAGAAATGTTCAAACTTCTGAAATGCATCATTTTTATTTGTTAAGAAAAATAGCCATGAGAACCTAGTGAAATCATCTACAAGGACGAACCCAAACCTTTTCCCATTCAAGCTCAGAGTCCTGGTTGGACCAAAAAGGTCCATATGCAAGAGTTCCATTGGTTTGGTTGATAAAGGCTCAGATCTGAGCTTAAATGACTTGTGAGTTTGCTTGCCTAGAGCACAGGCATCACAGATTTTTGAGATAGAATTAAACTTTATTTTAGGCATGCCTCTGACTAAATCATGCTTGATCAATTTATTCAAAGTGGAAAAACTAGCATGCCCTAAATGTCTATGCCAATCAAAAGCATTATTTTCAGAATTAGCAGACAAGCAGAGATTAGATTCAGACTCAACATCTAACTCTACCATGTAGACATTATTGGTCCTATTGGCTACAAACTTAACAAGATCAGAATTTATTTCGAAGATTTTGCATGAATTATTATCAAACACAACCCTGTGACCCTTGTCGCATAATTGACTGATGCTAATTAGATTGTGTTGAAGACCTTCCACAAGTAAAACTTTCTCAATTGAGTTAGTGGAGGACTTACCAACCGTGCCAACCCCAATGATCTTACCTTTGTTCTTTCCTCCGAATTTGACCAGACCCCCTACCTTCATTTCTAGCTTGCTGAACTTGGATCGGTCTCCTGTCATGTGCCTGGAGCAACCATTGTCAAGGTACCATTTGTTGTTCTCAGCTGCCAGGCAAACCTACACAAAAGAAATCAAGCAAGGTGGGTTGGAACCCAAGATAAGTTGGGTCCAAAGACATCATTTAAATCTTTAATCAGGTGTTTGGGAATCCAAACTTGTTTCAACTTATTTTTCTCTTGCATCTTATTTTCAGGTCTTTTGATATTATGACCAGAATTATGTCCAGCTAGTCTGGAGGAATGGAATCTATTCCAGTTATTAGACCTTTCATCCCTGGGGTACCTTTTGTACACATGTTGATTACTGAATTTTTGAGGGTGTATGTTATTTCCCCAATAACTTCTGTTCGAGCCCATTCTTTTATAGTAATTCCAGCTTCTATTCTGATACTCTTGCCTGGTCCAGGTATCATTTCTATTCTGGTGAATGGGCTTAGTGAAGTTCTTCCCTTTTTTAAGATATTGTTCAGCATGGTTTGTTCCTTTCTCCTTTGGATGCTGAGTATTTTGATTACTGTTTGAGCTGGATGGTGTGTCCAGCTTATCTTTTCCCTTCTCAGGACAGAAGGTAGTGGTCTTCAACTGAAAGGGTCTCTTATTTGTCGGGTTATAGCCTAAACCCTTTTTGTTGAAATTTACCCTTGTTCCTAGTATAGAGTCCAGATTTGTTTTCCCTTGAACAAATTTTTCTATGATTTTTTGTTTGTCTTCCAGCTCTCTTTGCATAGACTCACAATTTTTTCAAAGTTCTGTGTTTACTTCATTAACAGCTTCATACTTCTCAGTGATCACGCTGTTTCCATTTAGACTTTCTTCAAGTTTTATCTTGAGTTCGTTGAGCTGTGTGTGAACTTCTTGGTACTCTGATTTGTGCTTTTCATTTTCCTTCTTCAGAGTAGTCATTTCTTCTAATTGTTTCTTCAAATTCTGATTTTCCTTACTGATTTGAGTTTTTTCTTCAAAATTAGCATTGAGTTTTCTTTTCAGAACCCTATGCTTTTTACTTAATGAATTGAACTTATCTAATAGTTCAACATAGGCATCTTCCCAATCATCAATAGAAAAGTTCTCGAAAAGGTTTGTTACCTCCTCATCGCTATTTGCCATCAGGCAGATTCCTCCTTCGTCCTCCTCAGAGGAGTTGTGATGAGGGCATCTCACGACACTCCCTCTAGTTTGGTCGTCTGCACACTCTTGATATGGTCTGATCATGGTCTCCACTTGTTATCTTCATTTTCCCAGTGTCATTTATGTATTTTCCTTTTATTGAGTCCTATCTTATGTATTTTCCTTTATTGAGTCATGTGGTTCTAGCCCATTTCCCTTATTTTGCTTAAACTGGGCCTTATGTCCTTAGTTATGGGCCCATAGGATTGAGTCTAGGATATGCTCGGTCTTTTGTCCTATTGTCAAGGACATTTTGGTCATGAAAAGAGTGGTTGCCTATAAATAGGCCCCATCTCTCCACTTGTAGTCACTCTTGATGAATATTGAAAAGAAACCACCTCTTATTATCTCTCAACTCTCTCTCTTACTCACTATATCTCTCAATCTCTCTCTCATTCTCTCTCTCCCCAAGGGGAGTTCGACCCTCCCTCTCTCTCCTCTTCCCCCCTCACTTACTCCAACCCCCAACCACCTCCACTACCTCACCCACCTCCATTAAGGCTCTCCCCTTCCCCATAGCCCTTCATTTACTTCCCCTCCTTGTCCCAAAGCAACTCTTCCACCTCCCAACACAATTCCCCCACTTCCCCACACAAATCCCACCACTTCCAAGGCCAATTTCGAATTTGAACCTTCCCTCCCATAGCCATTAGAATCATCTTGCCCCTTCTTCTCTCTTGGCCACCCCCTTCCCCACCTCATCTTCTTCTTCACATTCTTACCCTGCTTCAGGAAACAGAATTACAGCAACTTGCAGAGGAGGCCACGGTCACCCATCAACGACTCAGGGAGCAAGGCCTACATTTCCAGAATCATCTGCAAGTCAGCTTTCAAGGCGAGGTGGTTTCGTCGGCATCCGAGTTCGGTGCTGTCCGCAATCACCATTCTTCTCCGACTGCGCCGAACCTCTCAGATCCGGAGCCAGAGCTGCAGAGACGACTCGCCCACGGCTAACCTTGAAGGAACCAGTCTTCAAGGTCTTCTACAAAGTTCTTCCTCCCTCTGTCAGCGTCCAGGAACAGAAGGCGGAACCCCGTTCGGCATCCGACAACCAGAGTTACTATTTTTCTACCACAACCACGCCGGTCTGCCTCCTCACTGTCTGCACCGACCTCCGTCCACTTCTCTGGACACCCAGTTCATCTCCGACATCAGAAGACGTCCCCGTTTGTTTTGTTGCAAAGAAGACTCCTCCACGATTCCAAAGAGTCCAGCGGTGCCAGGTTCGGAGCTCCGGAGCGATCGTGGTACCTTCTGCAACCTGCTGTTGCAGACAGAGCTCGACCAGCAACCAGAGCTGCATCCACCTTCCAGCCACCGGTGCGGTCAGCCCTGAGAATCATAGCTTCCCCAAAAATTCAAGCTTCATCCCCTATCAGTTGGCAAACGTTTGGCGTTGGTTTCGTCGCAATCCAAGCTTCGTGGAATTTTTAGCTGCCACAACACCGATCCACTGTCCAGAAAACCTGCAGGTGGGCAGAACCGGCGAAGCTCGGAATCTCGATCTCCTTTGCATTTCTCCCCACCCCGCTTGGCCGGCTGAAGGCCCCTCCCTGCGTGGAGGTAGTTTTGAATGTACTAAGCGTAACCCCCACCCCAAGATCACCCCTCCTGCGAGAGGAGTAGTGCTGTACCCTTTACATTTTCAGGTCAAGCTACACCGCCGCGGCGATCGGGTGCATACCCTCGCCTCCCGGCGCGCCCTCGTCTCCGAACGGGATCGGTGTCTTCACACCGATCAGGTGAGCTTCTGGTACTACCCTTTGTAGCCTTATTCCTGCTAGCTTAGTATTGCTTTGATTGCTCGTCGGCGGTGAGAAGAGAGTTCGAATTTGCATGCTAGTTTGTTAGTGTCCACCGCGGACCGTGAGAGAGTGTCACCCAAACCCCGCCTTGCGGGCCAGCCACCCACGAAGTTGGGTATCCTAGACTCTTTGGAGTCAGCCGTAGCATTGTAAGTCCATTAGAACAATTGGGTCCCATCCCGGACCCTCATCATTATCCCCCGGACCCACCGGGTGAGCGTGTGAACCGTGTGAGCAAAAATCGTCGATTGTGAGAATCATTGAGTGCTTGTATGCTTGCGGGTCTAAGTCCTAGGGTCATATCATCCTCTTTAGTGGTCTTTGGGCTGTGCCACATCAAGTGGTATCAGAGCGGTCATAGGCTTGTCCTTACAAGTCTAGTCTTGGGTCACACTAAGTCGTTCTTAGGTGCCTTCGCACACCCTTGCATAGCCCACCCAACCTTGCATGACCACCCGTAGTGGAACTCATTATCAAAGCAACCCATCTTCTTCCAATAACATCATGAATCCCAATCCCCAAGGAAATCCCCCTCACAATGAGCAAGATCTTTCCGACCAAGTAAGGTTCCTTATGGAATACATGACCGAAATTGCGGGAAGGCTTGACGGTATTACGGCCCGGCTTGATCAAATTGAGGAAAATAGACCTATTCCAAGGGAAGGAGATAGGAGAGATCCCCCTCCACATGTGGAGCCAGCCATAGGAGGACTCAACCTTGACCCTCCTCCCGAACCGGAAAGGGACCCACCCCCTAGAAGGAATGAGAGACCTCCCCGGGACAACCCGGATGACCAACTAATGAGACTTGTGAAAGTCGATGCTCCCACTTTTGATGGATCTCATCATCCAAGCATCTACTTAGATTGGGAGGCAGCCATGGACCAATATTTTGATTGGTACCCAATGACCGAGGATAGGAAAGTCCGACTTGCAAAGATGCAATTAACCAAGCTTGCCAAGACTCATTGGATGAATATTGAAGCCTTAAGGATAATTAGGAGGGAAGTTCCAATCACCACATGGGGGGCCATGAAAGATCAACTCAAACTCAAATATGTCCCACCCTCCTACCACCAAAACCTCCTAGATGAGTGGCAAGCCTTGACCCAAGAAGGAAAGACCGTTATGGAGTACATTGAAAAGTTTGACTACTACCTCCTTAAGTGTGGAGTCCAAGAGGACCCCTCCGTCACACTCTCCCGCTTTAGGAATGGGCTTCAATTCCATATCAAAAAGGAACTATTCATGCGTCAAGTAACCACTTTAGAGCAAGCCTACCAAGTAGCTCGGGATGCCGAGAAATTCTCTCGGTACACACGAATGGTTCCCCCTCGGGGAATGGATCCTAGAGCCATAGCACCTCGGGCCAACCCACCACCACCCCAAAGAGGTCTCCTTCCTACACCTATGGGAACTCCTCCCACACGGGTCACCCCTCCTAATGCCACTCCACCACTCCGCCCCACAAGTGGGCCCCTAAACACAACTCCCAATAGGCCCAATTCGACACCCACTCTCCCTCACACTAAGATGACCCCAAACCCTCAAAGTGGGCAGCAATGCTTTAGGTGTTATGGGTATGGACACTTTGCCAATAGATGCCCCACCAAGGAAGCATCAAACTTACTCATAGAGGAGACCAACCCCCAACCCCAAGCTGAATTTGAAGGAGAGGTTGAGGTATATGAACCTTCTCTTGAATGGGAGGAGGAGTATGAGAACCACTACATGGAGAGCAACCAAGAACAACCTCCTCCACCCACCGAATCCCACCTCGGAGTGGTGAGATGCACCCTCACTCAAAATCAAGAGCATGATTGGAGAAGAAACACCATATTCCACACCTACATAAGGATAGGGAACCATGTTAGGAAGGTCATATTGGACAATGGAAGTAGTGTGAATGTAGTGTCACCCGACACCATCAAACTTTTGGGTCTTACCACCTCCCCACATCCCCACCCATATAGGGTAGCATGGATTGATACCACCTCCATACCCGTTAATGCCCGTTGCCTTGTCCCAATTACATTCCAATCCTATCAAGGCCAAGTGTGGTGTGATGTCCTTCCAATGGAAGTTGGGAGTATCCTTTTAGGACGACCTTGGATCTACGATGTAGATGCCACTTTCTTAGGAAGAACCAACGCTTGCATCTTCATGCATGAGGAAAAGAAGATCCAACTCAACCCCTCTCCACCCCGCACTCTACCTAAGAAGGCCTCTCCCTCCCTTGAAGGATCCACTACCCCTCCCACCATCACAACACCAACAAACCCCACCCCATCAAGTCCTAGTCCTAGTAACATCAAAGAGCCTCCTAGGAGCCTACACCTTGTCACTAGGAAAGAGTTTGAGGAAGAAGTCAACCAAGAGGATCAAGTATGTGCCATTGTCATTTGCCTAGGGGAATCCACCCCAACCGACCCACATCCCCTAGAAATTCATCAACTCCTTAAGGACTTCCATGATGTATTTCCCGAAGAGCTTCCAGACAAACTACCCCCTATGAGAGATGTGCAACATGCCATCGACCTCGTGCCCGGGGCTACCTTGCCCAACCTCCCACACTACCGACTCAACCCCACCGAGCATGCCGAGCTTCGGAGGCAAATTGAAGAACTCATCAAGAAGGGTTTCCTCCGAATTAGCAAAAGCCCTTGTGCCGTCCCGGCTCTTCTTACACCCAAAAAGGATGGGACTTGGCGCATGTGTGTTGATAGCCGAGCCGTCAACAAAATCACGGTCAAATATAGGTTCCCCATCCCTCGGCTTGATGACATGCTAGACATGCTAGCAGGAGCCACCATCTTCTCCAAAATTGATCTCAAAAGTGGCTACCACCAAGTCCGCATTAGGCCCGGGGACGAGTGGAAAACCGCCTTTAAAACTAAGGACGGTCTCTATGAATGGCTTGTCATGCCTTTTGGCCTTTCCAATGCACCTAGCACCTTCATGCGCCTCATGACCGAGGTCCTCCGGCCCTTCATTGGTATCTTCCTAGTTGTCTACTTTGACGACATCCTCATATATAGCCAATCCAAGGAAGCCCACCTCGATCACCTCAAACAAGTGTGCACCATTCTTAGAAAAGAGAGTCTCTTTGCCAACCCCGGGAAGTGTCATTTCTTGACCAATCAACTAGCCTTCCTAGGATTTATTGTCTCATCCCAAGGAGTATCCATGGACCCCGAAAAGGTCCAAGCTATTCTTGAGTGGCCCGAACCCAAGACCCTTCATGAGGCTCGGAGTTTTCACGGGCTAGCTACCTTTTATAGGAGATTCATCCGTGGGTTTAGCACAATCACCGCTCCTATCACGGATTGCCTCAAGAAAGGCACCTTTGTATGGACTAGGGCAGCCTCAAGAGCCTTCCTTGAGCTCAAGGAAAAGATGACCCAAGCCCCGGTCCTCTGCCTACCTGACTTCTCAAAAGTCTTTGAAGTCACTTGTGATGCATCCGGGGTAGGGATTGGGGGTATCCTTAGCCAAGAGGGTCACCCGGTGGCCTATTTTAGTGAAAAACTTTGTGAGGCTAGGACGAGATACTCCACATATGACAAAGAGCTTTATGCCGTGGTTCAATCCCTTCGGCATTGGAGGCACTATCTCCTACCCAAAGAATTTGTGATCTTCTCGGACCATGAGGCTTTGAAATACCTCAACACTCAACAAAAGCTCAATGCCCGCCATGCTCGATGGGTAGAATACATTCAAGCCTACACCTTTGTCCTCAAGTATAAGATGGGTAGTGAGAATCGCGCCGCCGATGCACTGAGTAGGCGGGTAGCCTTACTCTCCACTGTCCAAGTGGAAGTAACCGGATTTGAGAGGATCAAAGGAGAATACCCACATTGCCCCGACTTTGGGACCCACTACAACACCCTTTCTACCCAACCACTCAAGGAGTATAAGGGGTTCATACTTCAAGATGGATATCTGTTCAAAGGGGATAGACTTTGCATACCTAGGACTTCACTTAGGGACTTCCTAGTTTGGGAGTTACATAGTGGCGGCCTAGCTGGTCACTTTGGGGTCCACAAAACTATAGAGTTGGTTGAGAGGCAATTCCACTGGCCCAGTCTCAAGAAGGATGCGGCCCACATTGTGGGACAATGCCGCATATGTGCATCCGCCAAGCAAGTAAGACAAAACACCGGGCTTTACACACCTCTACCCATACCCGATAGACCATGGGAAGATTTGAGTATGGATTTCATTCTTGGCCTACCAAAGACCTTGCGCAAACATGATTCCATCTTTGTAGTGGTTGACAGGTTCTCAAAAATGGCCCACTTTATCCCCTGTTCCAAGACCTCTGATGCCTCTAAGGTCGCCCGGTTATTCTTCGATGAGGTAGTCCGACTCCATGGGTTACCTAAGACTATTGTGTCCGATAGAGATGTGAAATTCACTAGTTATTTTTGGAAGACTCTATGGCACTAGATGGGGACCCTCCTCAAATTCTCCACTGCCTATCATCCTCAAACCGATGGCCAAACTGAGGTTGTCAACCGAAGCCTTGGGAACTTACTCCGATGCCTTGTAGGGGACCACCCTGGGAATTGGGATCTCCTCTTATCTCAAGCCGAGTTTGCCTACAATGATTCTGTCAATAGGTCCATAGGCAAGAGTCCAGTTGAGGTAGTACATGGGTTTAGGCCTAGAAAACCCTCAGATCTCATTCCCCTCCCCTCACATGCTAGAGTGTCAGTCTCAGCTGAGTCCTTTGCACAGCATATCAAAGAATTGCATGATGATATCCGCAAGCATATAGGGAAAAATAATGAGGCTTACAAAAGACGGGCCGATGCTCACCGGCGCCACTATGAATTCCAAGTGGGAGATCCGGTGATGGTGAGGACGGAGCGGCTCCTTCCCGGGCCTGCCTCCAAGTTGAGGGCACGAGGGTCGGGACCCTTTCGAGTTCTACGACGACTTGGCAGCAATGCCTATGAGCTTGACTTACCAGAGAGCTATGGGGTACACCCTACCTTCAACGTGGCGGACCTGGTACCCTACAAAGGCCCCGCGGTGGAACCCAGTCAGGAGCTTGAGCCTTTACCCCCCCTTATGAGAGACACCCCCGGAGGGACTCCACTTTCTAGCCTGAGAGACCGACAAGAGCAGGTAGAGGCAATACTGGATGAGCAGAGTATCATTACAAGGCACAGGGTGTATCAGCGCTATCTGGTTAGGTGGAAGAACCGTCCCCCGATCGAGGATGCATGGGTGAGTCGAGAGGATTTGATGCGCCTGGACCCCGGCATGTTGGAGCAGTACGACAGCCAGGCAGACCCATACTCGACAGGGTCGAGTTCTCCCCACCCCGGGGGATTTGATGAGGGCATCTCACGACACTCCCTCTAGTTTGGTCGTCTGCACACTCTTGATATGGTCTGATCATGGTCTCCACTTGTTATCTTCATTTTCCCAGTGTCATTTATGTATTTTCCTTTTATTGAGTCCTATCTTATGTATTTTCCTTTATTGAGTCATGTGGTTCTAGCCCATTTCCCTTATTTTGCTTAAACTGGGCCTTATGTCCTTAGTTATGGGCCCATAGGATTGAGTCTAGGATATGCTCGGTCTTTTGTCCTATTGTCAAGGACATTTTGGTCATGAAAAGAGTGGTTGCCTATAAATAGGCCCCATCTCTCCACTTGTAGTCACTCTTGATGAATATTGAAAAGAAACCACCTCTTATTATCTCTCAACTCTCTCTCTTACTCACTATATCTCTCAATCTCTCTCTCATTCTCTCTCTCCCCAAGGGGAGTTCGACCCTCCCTCTCTCTCCTCTTCCCCCCTCACTTACTCCAACCCCCAACCACCTCCACTACCTCACCCACCTCCATTAAGGCTCTCCCCTTCCCCATAGCCCTTCATTTACTTCCCCTCCTTGTCCCAAAGCAACTCTTCCACCTCCCAACACAATTCCCCCACTTCCCCACACAAATCCCACCACTTCCAAGGCCAATTTCGAATTTGAACCTTCCCTCCCATAGCCATTAGAATCATCTTGCCCCTTCTTCTCTCTTGGCCACCCCCTTCCCCACCTCATCTTCTTCTTCACATTCTTACCCTGCTTCAGGAAACAGAATTACAGCAACTTGCAGAGGAGGCCACGGTCACCCATCAACGACTCAGGGAGCAAGGCCTACATTTCCAGAATCATCTGCAAGCCAGCTTTCAAGGCGAGGTGGTTTCGTCGGCATCCGAGTTCGGTGCTGTCCGCAATCACCATTCTTCTCCGACTGCGCCGAACCTCTCAGATCCGGAGCCAGAGCTGCAGAGACGACTCGCCCACGGCTAACCTTGAAGGAACCAGTCTTCAAGGTCTTCTACAAAGTTCTTCCTCCCTCTGTCAGCGTCCAGGAACAGAAGGCGGAACCCCGTTCGGCATCCGACAACCAGAGTTACTATTTTTCTACCACAACCACGCCGGTCTGCCTCCTCACTGTCTGCACCGACCTCCGTCCACTTCTCTGGACACCCAGTTCATCTCCGACATCAGAAGACGTCCCCGTTTGTTTTGTTGCAAAGAAGACTCCTCCAAGATTCCAAAGAGTCCAGCGGTTCCAGGTTCGGAGCTCCGGAGCGATCGTGGTACCTTCTGCAACCTGCTGTTGCAGACAGAGCTCGACCAGCAACCAGAGCTGCATCCACCTTCCAGCCACCGGTGCGGTCAGCCCTGAGAATCATAGCTTCCCCAAAAATTCAAGCTTCATCCCCTATCAGTTGGCAAACGTTTGGCGTTGGTTTCGTCGCAATCCAAGCTTCGTGGAATTTTTAGCTGCC
This sequence comes from Amorphophallus konjac, assembly GCA_022559845.1. NCBI lineage: Eukaryota > Viridiplantae > Streptophyta > Magnoliopsida > Alismatales > Araceae > Amorphophallus > Amorphophallus konjac. The sequence continues at coordinate 162,935,222 of CM040125.1, read as the reverse complement.
ACAACACCGATCCACTGTCCAGAAAACCTGCAGGTGGGCAGAACCGGCGAAGCTCGGAATCTCGATCTCCTTTGCATTTCTCCCCACCCCGCTTGGCCGGCTGAAGGCCCCTCCCTGCGTGGAGGTAGTTTTGAATGTACTAAGTGTAACCCCCACCCCAAGATCACCCCTCCTGCGAGAGGAGTAGTGCTGTACCCTTTACATTTTCAGGTCAAGCTACACCGCCGCGGCGATCGGGTGCATACCCTCGCCTCCCGGCGCGCCCTCGTCTCCGAACGGGATCGGTGTCTTCACACCGATCAGGTGAGCTTCTGGTACTACCCTTTGTAGCCTTATTCCTGCTAGCTTAGTATTGCTTTGATTGCTCGTCGGCGGTGAGAAGAGAGTTCGAATTTGCATGCTAGTTTGTTAGTGTCCACCGCGGACCGTGAGAGAGTGTCACCCAAACCCCGCCTTGCGGGCCAGCCACCCACGAAGTTGGGTATCCTAGACTCTTTAGAGTCAGCCGTAGCATTGTAAGTCCATTAGAACAATTGGGTCCCACCCCGGACCCTCATCATTATCCCCCGGACCCACCGGGTGAGCGTGTGAACCGTGTGAGCAAAAATCGTCGATTGTGAGAATCATTGAGTGCTTGTATGCTTGCGGGTCTAAGTCCTAGGGTCATATCATCCTCTTTAGTGGTCTTTGGGCTGTGCCACATCAAGTTGGCTTCAGGATCTTCTTCCTCATCGCTCCACGTGCAGACCATTGCTTGTGGTTTCTTCTTCTGCACCTTGGAGTTCTTCTTTTGAAAGTCGGGACCCTTCTTCTGAAGATCAGGGCAATCCCCTTTCATGTGTCCAGGTTTCCTGTAATGAAAGCATGTGATTTTCTTGGAATTCCTATTCTTATCATTGCTGGAATCAAAGTTCTTACCAAAGGGATATGACCTCTTTCTTCTAAAGGTCTTTCCCTTAGTCCTCAAGAATTTTCTGAATTGACGAGTGAGCATTGCTTGCTCCTCCTGGTCGAGGTCTGACAGCCCGTCAGACACGCAACTACTACTCCCGCTGCTGCTACTGCCTTTGCTGCGGGCCGGACACCTTGAGGGCAATATCCTTTCCCTTCTTGTCGCTTCCTTCACCATTCCTCTTGAAATTCATCTCACACGTCATTAGGGATCCTATAAGTTCGGTGACTGTCATTTTCGACAGATCCCTAGACTCCTCTATCACAGTGGCCTTAGTGTGCCATGTAGGGGTTAGAGATCTAAGTATTTTCCTTACTATATCTCCCTCATATATCTCTTTCCCAAACCCCTTAAGACTGTTCGTAATCAATGACAGTCTGGCATACATCTCAGTTATGGTCTCCTCTGATTTCATCTTAAACAGCTCATATTCAGAGGTGAGGAGATTTACCTTTGTCGCTTTCACTTGGGATGTACCTTCGTAGATTAACTCCAACTCATCCCACATTTTCTTGGCCGTTTTGCATGCTGAGATGTGGGCATATTCGTCTGGCTGAACTGCACATTGGATGATGTTCAGGGCCATCCAGTTGAGTGACGAAAGCTTGACTTGATCATCTGTCCACGCATCTTCGTTCTGTGGCAGATCATATGGCCCTGTGGTGATCACCCTCTAAAGTTTATGGCTCTACGCTCTAATGAAAACCTCCATCCTGTTTTTCCAGAAAAGGTAATTGTTACCATCGAAGAACGGAGGGCGGCTAATGGACTGTCCCTCAGCCATGAAGCTTCGAGGAGCATTAGATCCGGGGTGACCTTGGCCATTGGACCACATAGTGAAAACCTACTCTGATACCAATTGATACGCACAGCGGAAAGTGATATAGAAGGGGGGGTTAATAGATCACTCCCAAATTCGATAAGCTCAGTAACAATTACTCAACCCCTCAAATAGCAGTGATAAAAACCTCGAAGAAAGATAATAGAAATATCTAGACAATGGATAGAGATCTAGAAAGAAATATGCGATGGAGCAATATATCAAGTAGATGGAGAGCAAACACAAAGTTGACAGGCAAATCCACAAGAGAGACAGAGAGTTTTTAGGTGGTTCGATTGCTACCCACAATCTACGTCCACCCCTCACTCAGAAGAGTAAGGTTTCCTTGCAATTGATCAATCGCACACAGCAGACTTAGTCTGCGACAACCGCTGCCAAACAGCTTACCCTGAGGAACACCCTCCTCAGCCTTCTGATCAACCAGAAGAAGCACTGGAGAACCGATTTCCCTTCCTTTGCACGCAACAAAGGGAACCCTGTGATATTGCTCCCAAGCAACTCATAAAACTAGAGGATCAAACCTCTCTTCCTCCAAGAGCAATGGAGGGAAATCGGAGAACTCCTCCCTTCCTCCGAACAAGCTTGGAGGGTAACAAAATGGAATGGGAAACAAAGGAAACTTGAAAAGAAAAGACTGATGGAAAACAACTATCTCAAATTCAAAACAATGTAGCTTCCGTAGAAGCAGATCTTCAGATTCACAAACAGCTTTCTCTCAGAATTTTCTCTCTACTCTAGATGGAGTGGTTTGTCTCTGGTTTTCTCTCTAGATCACCAGCACTGCTCTCACGCTTCTCTTCTTTTTCTACTGTTCCATCCTCTCTTTCGAACCCTTTTCCTCAGCATATATATATATATGTCTGCTCCAGAAACTTAGGCGTGTGGATACCATGTTTCTAGCCTGAATGGTTGGGGCACGTGTAGGAATATTCTCGGCCTCTATCTTCCTCAGATCACGTGCCATTTACCTGGTGAATGCATAGACAAACTGTCATAAAAGGAATAAACACTTTGTCACACACTTAGCACAAGTTTTACGGATGAAGCGAGTAAGTAAGCATAAGCTGCAGAGAGTAGGAGTTTCCAAGTCAGCCATTGCACTGACTTACTATAAGGTTAACAAGAGGTTGCACCGAGTTGAAGTGAACAAAAGTGAGAGATGCACTGACCTGTGAAAACTCACGACAACATAAGCACGGACCATAGAGTTCAAACGTACAACAGATGTGCACTGACATGAAGGGATAAGGCACAAAGATGTACAGACTTCATGTTATTCAGAATGAAAAAGAATGCACCGAGTCGGGATGTGCAGTCCAAGCAAGAGCTGCACCGAGATGGCAGAGAGAAATGAGCAGAACAAAGAGATAAGCAAGACAAAGCTTGCACGGAGTTGAATCATGCAACAAGCACAGACCTCCTTCATGCTTAGAAACAAAGAGATGCACCGCGGCAAAATATGCACGGACTTAATGCGAGATCCGCCGAGCTCTACTGAGATGAGCACAAGTGTTGAGCTTATTAAAGGAGACTTGCACCGAGGCAAGGACTTACCACCACGTCTAGAGTAAGGCATGCACTAATCTATTGACTGCATATAAACAAGAAGATGCACGAACCTTTATTGCAAGAATGCGATAAACCAAATTGATTTATAGTGTGAGACATCATCAAAACCGTAGGGATGCAACATGTCATGGATTGAATGTTGGACAGAAGGCCACCAGACTTCTCCGAGGGACAAGATATACAATTGAAATCTCCGCCAATGATCCAGGGGGCGGCCACCTGACCAGAAAAATCCATAAGTGAATTAAAAAGTTCCCGTCGAGTAGATGCAGCACAATCAGCGTAAACAGCTGTGATATGACAATGTACTGAGTCAGCATGCTTAATCGTGGCAGTGATATGTTGATACGAGTAGTGAGGAATGCATAATGTAAAGTTACCCCGCCACAGCAACCAAATCTTAGACTCATTACCATTGTTCCCAGCAAAAGAATCAAATTTGAGATATCGAGTCAAATTTTGTGCATAATCCAAGGAAACGTTTAGTTCAGAAATTGCCACAATTTGAATATTATAGAACTTAACATAATAATTCAAAGCCCTCTTAGTGGGTAAATTATTGATGCCCCGCGCATTCCATAATAAGATGGGAAAAATCCTGAGGTAATATAACCAGTTTTCACCCCACTGGCCTTCCTTTGCCTTCGGGTACGCACACCATCAGCAAGGGATGTAAGTCCTTGTTTTGAGATAGTAACATATGGCATGAAAATATTTTCAATATCCGCACGCTCAGTTGCCATTTTACAACATGTTGGAGAGATTCTCTGAGGATTATGTGCATCCGGACTAGCCGTCTGAACATCACCGGCGCTGACCACCGTCGGCGGCGGTGCCTGCTCGTTAATGGAGGGTGCTGAGGACGTAGCGATAGCAGTAGCATGCATAGCATGCAAAGTGCAGGTAGCAGGAGTAATATCGTTATTGGCAGTAAGATTAGTCGACATTATATGGACTAGGTCAGCACTTTCGCAGTTTGGTTCGACAGTTGTCACAGGCTCAGCATTCGGCCCCAAGCCATCTCCTCATTTGATAACCTCCTCAGAAACAGTGTGTGAATGATCCTAGGGATTAGTTCTAATAGCTACATTAGTTCCTTTCATGCGCCAGACTACACGGCTTTTGTCATTAGATTGCACGTTGGTTCCAGTAACCGTTGCATCCTTGGACTATGGCTTCCTATTACAGTCAGCCTCCTGGTGTCCGAGCTTGTGGCAGGCATGGCACAAAGTGGGCACCTTGTGATAGTTTATCTTTTGCCAAAAACCATCTTCACCACAGCCAATCCATATACGTTCAGGACGGGGCTTAGAATTATCAATCTCAACGCAGGCTAACGCCACTTGAGTGTAAGTCATAGCCAGTGTGGGCTCATGAATCCGCGGCACCGGGCCTAAATTGGCAGCAATGGAAGTAATGAAATCTGCATGGTAGAAGTTGACAGGGAGTAGGGGGAAGCTAATTCAAATAGGCAAAACTGTTAGGTCGGTGTAAGAATATAAGGTAGATCTTATGGAATAGAATCACAAGGATATAAATTACATGTAAGGACATACTACAGTCGAGTTGTTACAATCATGATACTCTAAAAAAACTGGGTGGATTTGGCTCCCTAGTGGGTGCCATGACATTAAGAATAAGCATCCATATGTACATGGGTGCTTGTTCTTTGAACATGATAAAGCAAGAAGAACTAGTGTCCACACGTAGGGCACTAAATCTTTGAGTGATGGCAATGGTGTGGTTTCCATTCCATTAACTTAAGAAACATTCTCAAGGTATCCAACTAGCATATCACGAGGGCCGGGTTACCATGTTTCTCTAGAGTGACATGACAATCAAAAAGTGTCATAGGTATTAGTGGTACAACCTGCTCAATGGGCCTTGAGGGAATCTAGGGCTATGAGGAGTCTTATGGAGGTCCCAATAACTAACTTACCAGTCCGAAGGAACGGAATGTCCAACGGAGGGCTCGTATGTCACCAAGAGTTGAGGGGTAATCGATAAAACATCGTGGAATGTGGGACTGTACTCGCGGAATGGAATATAGTGCCTATATACATAACCCACTGTAACGGGCTACAGAAAATCATGAAAATCAGAAATCAGGTAATTAGCGCCTGGGGTCAAGTCTTCATTTCATGAAATAGCTCCCTGGGTAGGGTCGCTAGTTCAATATATAACGACTGTTCATTTAGTCGTAGTATCAAGGTTCTAAATATATTGATTTCTAAAATTCTAGAAATTATGTAAATGGCGCCTTGGCTTAAGTCCTCAATTCAGTAAGTAGTGCCCTAGTCAGGGGCGCCATATTTCAAAATAACGGCAGGGTGCATGTCGTTATTTCAATATTATTGTAATTTGGTCATGAACAATAGCACTTCTTCAATAAAAATAATTTTGCAGGAACAAGTACATGGACAGGTAGAGAAAAATAGCATGAATCTAGCAGTATACTCATGCATTAGATTAGATGTCATGGTTCACAGTTATTAAAATTTGAACATGTGTAATTATTAATTAACCAACTAATCTGACGATTGTTTGCACGGTTGTTATATAAAATAGCGCCCTAGAGGGAGGTGGCTTCTACTGAAACTTCCAGAATCATTATAAAACCTACTGGAAACAATCTAACAGACCTATATGCATGATCATGTTCTGATAACTATTAGATTGGGCTTGTACTTGAGAACACCTACCTTGATTGGTAATTTGGATGATGGAAACGTGATGAGAATGAAGGATCCGCAACAAGAATAACCTCAGTACGATACTCTGTTTACAACAGAGAAACTGGGTAGAAGAAATATCAACAACAGCAGCACGAGAAAGAGCAGCAACTCCTTCGGCAGCTTTAGAGGTGAAGAAGAGGGAGGAAAGCTTCCTACTTTCTTCACGTCTTCTAAGGAAATCTTCAGAAGAAGAAGCTTATAGCCTCTCCACGAACAACACACGAACATCAGTAGAAGTATAGGAAGCAGAAAGGCTTCCTTCTCCTTTGAAGCACCACGTAAGTAGACGACGGAAACGTCCAGCAGCAGGACGTCTTTGAAAATTAGTGCCAACAGGGGGTTCGATGGAGGGGGTTTGGTATTTATAGAGAAGGGATTCGATCGTGGATTAGAGTTTGATGGAGGGGGTTTGGTATTAAAGTTTCCGTGGAAGAATCCTATTGTTATTTAAACTTCTCTATGTGTTAATCCTTCCCGATCAAGACCTTCCCGATCAGCCACTACTTCCTAGTTCGAACAAAGCATTGCAAAGGGTTTCCATTTTTTCATCCTGCAGGGAAATAGTGCCCAAGATAGGGGCGCCCTTCAGGTAATTGGCGCCCACACGAGGGGTCTTCAATTCTTCAATTAGCGCCCCCTTGAGGGGTCTTCAATTTATGAAATGGCGCCTTAAGAGGAGGCGATATTCATCTTTGGCCCATTTGTTATATGGTTTAAGTGTATGGCCCATTTGGTATAAATATATATATAAGTGGTTTTAAGTATATATGAGTTGGGCCTTGAACATTAGTTTAGTTTTTAATCCATTTAGAATTTCATTCCTTCAATTACCAGGGTTGCTACAAGGCGTCTCTGTCCGTGATCACAGTCTGGCTATGTCCCTCGAGAGGATGGTTTCGCGAGGATTGAGGTTTAGCTCACTACAAGAAAATGGCCTATAGCCACAAATTTTACCTACGCTTACGGAAAACGTAGGTATAGGCGACATATTCCGAGATTTTTAAATTAACGTTGGTTAATTTCCTACGTTTTATTATAGAGTAGCTATATGGTCATGTTATTCCGACGCTTTAAAAAAATGTAAGAAAAGATAATATATTCTGACATTTTTTTGTAAATGTGAGAATAGATCTTAGATATTGTTTCATTTTTAATAAAACGTAACAATAAGTCGCTTCAAATAAAAAAATAAAAAATTCAAAAACGTAGTAATTGAGATGACCCAGGTGGCGGCAATATGGATGTCCGATACTTTTCATTTTTTTGCATTTTAACACTAGATTTCCCTCCTCCCGAATCAAACCCATCTCCTGCCTGCTTCCCTTCCTCCCCCATCCCTTCCCCTCTCTTCTCCCTTGATCCTGAGCACACTGCGATTGAGCACGATAGGCGAAATGGAGAGTTGCCTCGCCGGACGCCCTCCCCCCCCACCCCCCCGATGCGTTGCCGCCTCATATCGTGCACACACAGTGGAAAGAAAGGAGTTGGGAGGGAGGTTGCTGCCTCAGATCCGGAGCTCACAGTCCCGCTTTGCATCGCTCAAATCTAGGGTTCTTTTCCATTCTTTCCGTCTCCTTACTGGGCTATTTTGATCTGGCTCGTTATCGGCGTCTTCTTCTTGTTCTTGTCGTATCATCTCTGTACATGGTGGGGTTTTTGGGTTTGTGGTTTCCTGGCGGTGGTGAGTTGGGTTAGCTCTTGGCCACGGGCAGTTGTGGGTTTTCTGAGGTGGCTTTCTTCCCCGACCTCGGCAGCGGCGCCTCTTCCTCGGATGGCCACATCGTCTACGTCGACGGCGCGTCAACTCTGTCGGCAGCCTCTCTCTCTCTCTCTCTCTCTCTCTCTCTCTCGCAGCGCATCCCCCTCTCCCTGGATCTCTTACCAGTTATCTCTCTCTCTCTAGATCTACACTATGACGCATCCCCTCTCTCGGTGTTGATCTCTCTCTTCTATTCGATGACCTCGTCGGCCTAGTATGTGATGCCGACAATGAAATAGGCCGTCAGCAGTGATGGTGATAACTCTACAAATTATGCTTGTTCTAGTTGATGGGAGACTTTCCGGTTCTCCTACATGCGGTCTTTGAAGCCCTTAATGTAGTTTTCTCCAGCATGGTCCTCCCCCATGTGTTTTCGAGTGAGGTTGGGATGGGCTGTTTTGGTAGTTGATCCAAGCTAGTTGATCTCCTTTCGCTTTGAGGGCATACTAGGGGTCTAATTTGGTCGCATCTTGGTACATATAACATGCACCCTCAGACATATGACATGATTTTAGATTTTGTTGTCCTCATCTTCCGTCAAAGTAGAAACTAGCAGGTACCAATTGAGTTACACAGTTCTGAATTAACTGATCAGTGGTAACTACAGTGATCGATCAATTGGTATAGACTTTACTGTGCTCATTCCAAATCTGCCTAGATAGATGTCTTGCTTATTGGCAAAACTATTCCTTTGGTTTTCCTTTCATGTGCTTTGTTGTTCATTTCAATATTTCATATTTATTTCTTTTCTTTAATTATCAAGGATTTTGCTTTTATGAGTTGGTGAACAAAATTCGTATGTATTCATATTTGTGAATTTTCTCAGGTTTGAACAAGATTCCTTTCCTTCACCCATATACATAAAAGTCTGAAGACAGAATGCTATTTTATTATATGTTTGTTTCATATATGTTTGTATATGTTGTAGTGTCCTTCTCTAGTAGGTGATTGTTGTTTACATAGGAGACCTATTCTGCTACTCACCAGTTGCATAGCTTATTTTATCATATTTTGTTATCATGGAGGATACATGTCTTTATTGACTTTTTACTTATTATTTTATGTAGAGTGAAAACAATGTAGTTCTGTAGGATCTGATGCATTCCTCGCCGGTTATCAATATGCGGAAGATATTCCTTTTCTGCTTGGTCTGTTTTTTTATGACATGTTACAAGTCAAGACATAAAAATACATCTCTGGAATTCATTTGTGAGGATGTTTAAAAATCTTGTTGTACTTCAATTTTCATATCAGATTCTTGTTGAAAAAAATGCTGAAACGGGATAATGTTTAAAGTTAAGCTGGCTGATCTTGATTGGCCAAAACGGGAGGAGAAAACTTTTAAGAGCTGGGGAAGTTTTGCAAGAGAGAACATGATAGCACTATGCCCTGATTGTATCTTCATCTTCATCTTAGAAATCTAGATTATCTCCATTCTCGAAGCCAAATATGTCTTGGTTAAACCAACAAAGGTATAATTTTATAAATTATTATGCTTTTAATAGTGCAGGAGATCTAAGCATCTAGAGTTCCTTTTTTTCCTTTCCCCCTGTTACTATCACTATTCCTTGTTCTGTTTACTAACCCATACTAGATAAAAAAAATTTAGTTGCAATAACGTACTCAACGTAAAAATCACTAGTTCTTATGCTTATAATTTCTTTATGATTATATTCCTTTTTTATTTACCACCATTCAAGAGAAATATCTTTTTTCTGGGTCTCCTTAGCAGGCTGATTGTAATTCGTGGCTCAGTTTTGTTTTTCTGCACACCTGGTCTAGAGCCAAGATTGCAATTTATGGCTCAGTGAAAATCTTGCATGTGTGATGTTTGATGAAAATCGGTGATTGTGCTCTTTTGAGAGTTTTGACATTTCATTGTTTTAATTATTTTTATTAGATATGTATAGTAGTAGCTTTTTTTAGGGCCTCTGCCGCAGTGGCAGAAACAATTCACAGAAAAACCAATAAAACCAAGTGCCCCTAGGTTTGAACCTTGGTGGTTCCCTTCCTAACACTTTACCTACATCCACCAGCTGGGCCATAGCCCATCGGTACATATGATAGTAACTTGTGCATGTTAATCGACCATTCAAAGGAGATATTGAGCATGGTTTCTGACCTATTTCTTGAATGTTGTGTTCCCTCGGCTTTGCATTTGAATTTTTTTCTTGGGATGACAACTATTATTGCATCATTATGAACTATGGCTTTCTTGGGTAAATGCATGCCCGTAGATAGAGGATACAAGATGTTTCCCAGGTTATAAAGAAGCACTTACAGCTTTTGAGTGAGACACGAACATCAACAAGGTTGTTGACTTGCATGCCGGAAGTATTAGGATGTAAGGCTTCCACTAAGTAATTTCCATTTTTCTTGGAATTTGACTGATAAGAGTATTTATGGGAATTAAAGCCTCCACCTTGCAAACTGATTAGGTAATGATACATTGAGTATGTATGGCATTAACCATTAATTGAATGCCAATTTGGTAAGCTGAATATTTTGGCTAAGAAAATAAAGGAAAGTGCAGGGAGGTGATGTATGGTATCTGTAGACACGCCATTCCTAACATCTCCTGAGAAAGTCTCATATTACTATACAACGCCCCGCAACGGCTTACGCGTTTTGAATCACTTGAGTGCTTCCTTTTCTTGAGTCTTCTTCCGCCCTTTTCGGCATCCGGAATCGTCTCGTCACGGAATTCGGACAGCATCAACACCAGTCAGACGCATCAGGAGGTTCCGGAACCAAGAAGGGTGTCTGCCGGGCGGCCGCCAACGGCTGAACTGAGGACCCAGGTGGGTCTTTATGGGGGCGTCCAGGCCCCTGGACGCCCCCTTTCTTTTAATTTATTTTTCAAGCGGAAAACCAAATAAAAAAATAATATATTAATGGAGGCGTCCAGGCCCCTGGACGCCTCCATAAAAATAAGTATAAAAAATATAAAATGCCAGCTTTGGCATAAAAACAAAACAAAAAATAAAAATAATATATTTATGGAGGCGTCCAGGCCCCTGGACGCCTCCATCAACTCCCTCACGGGTGCCGCCCACAGAACGACGGTTTGTCGTGTGTGAAAAAATCCAAATTATGGAGACGTCCAGCCAGCTGGACGCACCCATTTCTGAATCACGAGGCGCTGCTCACAAAATCACGCGTTGTGCCAAACCGCGTGCGGCCGTCGGTGGGGTTCGGTTGACCTATTTGAGGCGTCTGGGGCCCTGGATGCCTCCACAAAAATATTCCGAAAAAATAAATAAAAATAGAATAAAATATTAGTTCGGTCCTGATGGAGGTGTCCAGGGTCCTGGACGCCTCCACCCTCCGGAGCCCTATAAATAGAGGCCCACCCCCTCAGTTCTGGGTGGGGGGGGCTTCTAAGAGATCTGATAGGCTGCCGGAGCCCAGAGGCTACCGGAGTCATTTCTAACCCGTGGGGTCTTTTGTAGGTGGAGGTTCTACCGGCTTCTCGGGTGCCCACGCTCGTGAGAGGAAGGTCGTCTTCATCCACCGCGCTTCCACGTCGTCCCTACGCTCCCGGAGCTCCGCCGGATCTCACCCTCGGCTCCTCCAATAAGCCTTTTCTTCCCCTTTTTCTCCATAGTTCTTTACATTCATCATACTGTATCATCTATCTCCCTACATAAGGGCGCCGTCTCTTGCATACTTCTTGCATTCATCATCGCATTTTCCTCCTACTCGAGTCTGAGAGGGGTTTAAAACCACACCAACCAGGTGTGTGTCAGGTCATGATCTCGTTACTTTTATTGCAAGGAATTGTTACTACACTACCATTTTCTAATTTCGTTCGTTTATTGTCTACTGTTTTGCAAGGGTAACCAAGGAAAGCCCTCTCTATCGGCCGACCGAAGGGGGAGGAAGAAGCAACCCGCCATCTCCCGCTCTTGAGGTAGGCGCGATCACTTTCTTTATTTTGGGGTCTCTGGGCCCCTGTCGATCACATCTTGTTCTCGAGGCCGCGAGGAGTCACTTCCCCAATGGCCATTTAAATTTCCGTTCTTATATTCTCTTTATATTCTGCTCATATTCTCGAGGCCGCGGCGAGTCACTTCCCCAATGGCCATTTAAATTTCCGTTCTTATATGTTATATTCTTATCTATTCATATTCTCGACGCCGCGACGAGTCACTTCCCCAATGGCCGTTTCAATTCTTGCCATTTAATTTCTGCACCATTCCCGTGCCCCCGAGGCCGCGGCGAGTTACTTCCCGCTATGGCCGTTTAACCCCCCATATCTTGCTATATTTCATTTGTCCCGCTCGCCCCGCCGGAGCAATCTCCCGTGGTGGCCCCTTCTCTTTTCTCTTATTTCTGTGTTGCAGCAAACAAAAAGGAGCCCGCGCGCTCCGCATCCTCTTCGCACCCCGAACCGCGTGACGTTGCTCACAGATTGGCGATCACGGTGGGACCTCTACTACTTCCTTTTGGCTACCCTTGCAAGTTCGGCACCATCCGTGCCTCTCCACCTTGGCGCCCGCGCGCGCCCCCGTTGTGCTCACAGCAGCACTGTCAGTTGTGATTGGTTGTTTGTTTATTATATGTCTGTTATTTCTGTTGTTTTCCCACTCCATATCTCTGTCAGCATTTCATTGCATGCATCCATCCCTCTTTTCTATCCTTTTTTCATTTTTTTTAGGATCACCCTTTCCCGGTGAAGGAAGGACTCTCCGTTTGAGAATTCCTCTCAACGGACTAGAATCTCCTCCACTGGGACCTCCGTAAGTCCCCGACATCGAAGAATCTCCTCTTCGTTCACTGGGCTGGTTGTACCATTGAAGTTCCCCGGAGTTAGTCATTTCATTCGTGGTGAGACGAGAGACCCTAGCTGACACGGCGGTGAAACAAAAATAAACTAGGGTCCCTATTTTGTGTGAACTTCGGATCTCGCTAAAAACACAAAAAAAATCATCAAAATCAAAACACAAAAAAGGCGTAAAGGCATCCACTTGTTTGATAATCTCTGCTACCTGCTTGCTAGTGTATGTTTTTGCGTTCTGGGAAAACTGTGAGCATGGCTCACGAGTCTTTTGAGGAGAACCACCCTAGTCGTGGTTTGTCAGCCGACCCGCGAGTCTATGCTATGGACTCGGGTCCTTCTCATGAGCCCTCGCATGAGGTGCAGGTTATTGCCGGGGACACATCCCCACCACAGGATATGTCTTCCTTACTGGGCGTCCTCGCCAACACGGAGCTTACCTCTGAACAGCTCCGGGCCTTCCAGGCCATTCTGAAGGGGAAATCTGTTTCCCCCACGCCCCAGGAATCAACTCCGGCCATCGCACCTCTCCAAGAGTCTGTGCAGGCCATTCCATCTCCTTCATTGGCGTAAGCCATCCAGTCTCCCTCGCTTCAAGGACAAGTGAGCCAATAACCACCCTCATTCCAGTTCCCGTCACAATCTCAAACTCCCGTTGTTCCCCACATACCGCTTCAGCCAGGGCCAACTGTCGGCGGTCCGACAGCTCCCTCTCATTCGGGGTTCCCCCCTCAAGTCTCCGGGAGACAATTTCTCCCCCAGTGGCAAGTGCCACCTTCACCTCCAGAGGAGCTTGCTCAATCGCTCCTCAATAGGTTCAATCGTATGGACGAGCAGTTTCAAAATCTGAGAAGGATGGTGGACGTGAAAGCCACCCCGGAGGTTGCTTTGCCAATCCTTCCCGTCATTCATCTTCCTCCCTCCGAAATGCCCACGTACCGCAGATACAATGGTACCGGCAACCCCTTCATTCACCTCAAGGATTTCATGTCTGAATCCTCCTATTGGCAAAACGATCAGAGGTCCCTGGCATACCTCTTTCGGAGATCATTGGATGGTCCCGCGCTAGAGTGGTTCTATTCTTTGGAGCCCCGCGAGGCCGAGAATTTTGAAATAGTCCAGAGAAGGTTCTTGCAGAAATATAGGGATAGGGTCGGTCCCTCACTCTCCATTACCGACCTAGTGGCCGAAAAGATGAAGCCCGACGAAGATTTTGTCCGCTATGCTGATAGATGGAGGTCTCTAGCGGAAAGAATAAGGGATACCCTCTCCGAGCCCGAACAAGTGAAGATGATTGTGTCTAATGCAACCCCACAGTTCAGACACATCCTGGCCATGAATAAACTTACTACAATGGAGGAACTCTATGAAAGGGCCCGGTACATCCAAACCCAGTTAAAAGACTCCCCCATTATGAACATGTTTGAGTCACCGAAGCCCAAAGTTGTCAGAAAGACAGGCGCTGGTGTCCCGGGCAGAGCCACAGAAGGGGTCGTGACAAATGAGCAAGTGGGTGCGGTCAACAATGCCAACTATGCAGTCAACCCAAGGCCTCCACAAATGCCCCGACTTCCCCTCTAACCAAGTCCTTTCCCTCCTCGTCCTCCACCCCAAAATAATCCACCCCAGGATAATATGCCTCCATTACGTCAACCCCAGCAACAATAACCACAACCTCATTAACAACAACCACCACTTCAGTACAACCAAGTTCCACCCCCGGGGAACTATGGTCCCCAACAGCAACAAAGGAGGCCGGTCGGTCCCAAGAGAGCCTACTATCCACCATTGCCAGAAACCTTAGCAGACATTTTTAATGCCCTCATGGCATCAAACCAACTCGCCCTACCCAGAGAAAGGCCCGTGTGGCCCCCGAATGTTGATACCTCCAAATACTGCGTCTACCACAGGCAGCCAGGACACACAGTAGATTACTGCTTCCATTTCAAAGATTACATCCACGATATGAATGATGAACATCAAATAGATTGGGATGAAATGAGACGATACGTCGCCGCTCTTAAGGCTAGGAGACCTCCTCATAGGCCACAGCAGCAGTTACAACAGCAGTAGCAGCAACCACAACAACAACAACAGCCTCAGCAGGCCCCACAACAATAGCCCGACATGGGCATAATCCAGAATCCATTACCGGAGCACCAACAGCCCAATCATCAGGTTAACCCCATCTCCTCCTTCCCGAAAGTCGGGAGAGAGCAGGTGTGGCACCAGGAAAGTGCCTCCATTCTTTCTACCACCAATCCTATCATCACGTAACACCCTTGCCTTGCCCGGGTAGCACCTCTCTCTCATCAAACCGCGTCAGTGTCACCTTCACCATTTCCACTACCATTACGCCCTCTCATCCGTACCCCGATCCCCTATCAACCGACACTCTCCACTACGCCTTCACACCCTCTCATCTTCTCCCACTCCCCCACTTTACCATCCACCTCTACCACATTTCCCCCTACGCCTTCTAAACCCCTTATCATCCGTCAACCTTACATAACCCTGTCTTTCTCCATCGTATCACCACTAATACCTTCAAAACCACTCATTAACCATCACCCACCTCAAAATCATTGCTCGCTTCAAGCCCTACCCACTTCTACTTCGTCTCCACCTCCACCTTCCAGACCCCTTATCCTTCATAATCCGCGCGATATCCCCTCTACCTCCACCATGCCTCCACCTAACAAACCCCTCATCAGAATCCCTGCTCCCGTCATCACCCCTGCTTCGTCAACCATTCCTCCACCATTACCCCTCAAATCCCTGTTAAAACCCACAGTTACCCCCACAGAGGTACAAAAGCCGCAGACAATGGTGCTCCGGAGTGGAAGGATTTTCCACAGGGTTTTCCCCCACAACAGTCAGAATCCTGAGCGATCTCAGCCAGAGAAGGATGATGGAGAACAACCAGAAAGAGCTATCCCTGGGACACAGTATGATCTATTGAAACACTTGGACAAGATGCCAGCTCGGATCTCCATCCTTGAGCTACTTCAAAGATCCACATCCCACCAGGCGGCCTTGATGGAATATCTTCAAAAAGTCATGGTGAATGAGGACCTCCCTGTAGAAAAGATCTCTACCGTCCTGACCCCAACGGACACACAACCGGCCATCATGTTCCACAACTACGAGCTCGCTCCCAAGGAGGCTCGAAAATATGCACTGTGCATTTCAATAAAAATTAATGGGATATCCATAAACCCGTGTCTTGTGGACACGGGTGCGTCCATAAATGTGATCTCCATGAGCACTCTTCAGTTGTGTGGGGTCGACGAGGAACAAATAAGACCTTCCGCGATCACGGTCACGGCTTATGACAATAGCAAAAGGCCGCCGCAGGGGATGATTATTCTAAAGGCAGAACTAGGCCCCATGTCAATTCCCACGGAATTCCATGTCCTCGACGTGGACCCCACATTCAAGGCTATACTGGGTCGCCCTTACATCGAAGCCATGGACGCTATGCCTTCCACCAACCATCAGTGCCTGAAGTTTCCTTACAATGGGAGGATTATTAAAGTGGTCAGTACACTTGTCCTTCACACAGTGGATGCTATCAACACCTCTCTGCCCTCTGTGTGGCCATCTCATCGGCCCATATTATCATTGCTGGACGTGCGTGATCTATCTCACGTTCCACTTGCACCAAAGGAGCCGGTCAGGACAACCGCAACATCATGTCTCCCTTTTCACTCCAAAGGTTGGGAGATTATGAGGAACATCGGCTATCAACAGGGTAAAGGTCTGGGCGCACAATTACAGGGTATGCTCAAACCGCCAAAGGAAATTAGGCCGAACTGTAGGTTTGGCCTAGGCTTCAAAGCACCATTCAAGGCGGATTGGAAGCCCCTCACATGGACTCTATCAAACCACTTCAACAGAGGGCCCGTTGTTCAGATGGGAGATTACCCATGAGAAGTATATGGGGGATCACATGCTGTATATTTGGCTGAAAAATGTCCGAGGATCACCAAAAGAGGCAAGATCAAAGATCCGGAATGCGAGTGGAACAAATGGTTCGACATACGGGACATTTCCGTTGCACTGGAAAGGATGTTCTCGTCTCCGCAGCTTGAAGGACCACCATTGATCTCCGGAATACCAGAGAATATTACCACTCTTGCCAAGGTTCCAAACTATCCTCGTCCTCGCCAGAAGGACCCTGTCATCGACGGATCTTCATCCGTCCTCAACATTACCGTCGACGGCTCATTAGCAGTCATCTTCTCCATCCACTCGTCTCAGCCTTTGCTGATATCTTCTTCCTGGGCCAGACAATTGTCTGATGATCTTCCCAGGTCCCCTTCTCTACTTACATACCTACGCGGGCTTCTCAACCCGCGCCAGGCTTTCAATCATGATCTGCTCTACGAGCCTCCCAATCCTCTAGCCATAACCACTTTTCTTTCTCCTCCGATTTCTTTTCACTGTTTTGTCATCAAAAATGAAAATGAAAAAAAAATGTCAATTTTCAAACTCCTCAACAACACATCTTCGTTGAGGAAACCTCTTACATCTCCCATGGGTGCGTCCCGCCCTGCGGACCACCCGTCCAAGGTCCGATGAGCGACCTTTTCTACCCCTCCTCTGAGGGGTCTTCTCCTGTACATTCTACACCATCCTCTTCGTCTTCCTCTTCTTCTATAAATATTGTCAGTCAATCTAGGAATGATAGGTCAAGGGTGGTACCTAGGAAGAAATCCAAGGGTAGGCAGATCCCTCGTTGATTCCTTCTAGATTTAGCCGCCAAGTGTCAGGCCCTTCTTGCCATCCCCCAGTTGTTAGAAAATACCATCCAGCTACCGGAAATAGAATGTGAGGGCGACTGTGCATTTGATGAAGGGTATGGAGTCTACGAGATCACGAATGAAGAATGCCCCACTGAAGATGAGGGTGAAGAATATGAGGATGCGGCGGGCGCATACGCTACTGGAATGAGGAGATTTGACGAGCCGTCAACCGCCGTAGAAGAATCCACCAAAGAAGTTAACTTGGGAACTGAGGAAAACCCCAGGATCATCCTCATAAGTGACAACCTACCACCCTCTGAAGAAGAGGCATTAATTGAGGTTCTCAAGGAATATAAGGACACGTTCGCATGGAGCTACGAGGATATGCCGGGTCTGGATTCAACCTTGGTCGAACACCGTTTAACCCTAAAACCAGGGTCCGTCTCGGTAAAACAAAGGTTAAGGCGTTTCCACCCTCAGATGGCTTTGAAAATGAAAGAAGAGGCGATAAGCTCCACAAAGCCAGGTTCATTAGAGTCGTTCTTTATCCTCAATGGGTGGCGAACATTGTCCCAGTTATGAAGAAAGATGGGAAAGTCAGGATTTGCATCGACTTCCGGGACCTTAACCGCGCGTGTCCAAAGGATGATTTTCCCTTGCCTCACATTGATGTGTTGATCGATAACACGGCAGGTTATGAGACCCTCTCTTTTATGGATGGATTTTCAAGATATAATCAAATTCGTTTGGCAGAAGAGGATCAGGAGAAGACGTCATTCACTACCCCTTGGGGAACATACTGTTACGTGGTCATGCCGTTTGGGTTAAAGAATGCTGGAGCTACTTACCAAAGAGCTATGATGGTCATATTTCATGACATGATGCACATATATCTGGAAGTGTATGTGGATGACTTATTGGTGAAATCAAGATCCAGGATGGAACATCCAGAAGTTTTGGCTAAGGTCTTGCAGAGGTCAAGGGAGTTCCAATTGAAAATGAACCCGAAGAAGTGTGTGTTTGGTGTGTCGTCAGGTAAATTGCTGGGGTTCATTGTGAGTAAAAGAGGGATCGAGATAGATCCCGACAAAGCCAAGGCCATCAGGGATATGCCGCCTCCCAAGAATTTGAGGGAAGTCCGAGGTTTAATCAGGAGGTTGCAGTTTATTCGTCGGTTCGTGTCCCAACATTCACAAAGGTGTAGACCTCTCTACGAGTTGACCAAGCCAGGAGTAGAATTCCACTGGAATTCTAAATGTCAGAAAGCTTTTGAAGGGTTGAAGGAATATCTGGCTAGTCCACCCGTTCTCATTCCACCTAAACCAGAAAAACCTCTGATCCTTTACGTCTCAGTCTTGGATGACTCCGTGGGAGCCGTCCTCGCACAAGCTGATGAAGAAGGCAAGGAACGGGCAACCTATTACTTGTCCAAACT
Source organism: Amorphophallus konjac (assembly GCA_022559845.1). Taxonomy (NCBI): domain Eukaryota; kingdom Viridiplantae; phylum Streptophyta; class Magnoliopsida; order Alismatales; family Araceae; genus Amorphophallus; species Amorphophallus konjac. The sequence goes on along the minus strand of CM040125.1, from coordinate 162,916,403 downwards.
TCTCAATCCCTGTAAGCAGAAGTACACCGTCATGGAGAAAACATGTGCTGCCCTCGTTTGGGTAGTGTAGAAATTGAAGCACTACTTCTTGGCTCATGAGGTCCACCTGATTGCTCGAATGAATCCTATCAAATTCCTTCTGGAGAAAGCCGTCCTTACGGATAGGCTAGCACGCTGGCAAAGTTTTCTCTCTCAGTTCGACATCACCTACATCCAGCAAAAGGTGATTAAAGGCTATGCCATAGCCGAGCATCTCACTCACCATCCTCTTCCCAAGTTCGATCCCGTCCAATCAGAGTTTCCAGATGAAGAACTAATGTCCGTCAACCAATCAGATGAGCCAATGTGGACACTATATTTTGATGGAGCTCTGAATTCTCAAGGGAGAGGAATCGGCGTCGCCCTCCTGTCGCCCGAAGGCCTCACATTCCCATTGGCATACCAGCTCAAATTTTCAGTTATCAATAATATAGCCGAATATGAAGCTCTTCTAGTTGGCCTAGAACTCGCTCATTCTTTTCGTATCACTGAGTTGCGAGTCGTAGGTGATAGTCAACTCGCGATCCCAAACTCAAGCCATACCAACACTGCTGCCTTTGCCAAATTGTTCACCAAACTGATCTTTGTTCATGTCCCTCGTCATCAGAATATTCTCGCCGATGCCCTCGCCTCGTTGGCATCATCCATAAGGTTCCCTCTAGGAAGATGGTTTAAGTCCATTCCCATCTACAAACTTCACGCCCCTGCAATCGATGATGCTTCCTACGTAAATATCAAAGACAGGATAGCAAGAAAGATCCTGCAGGAAGAAATCCTTGAGAAGAGGGAGATCATGTTGGCAGAGGCCGAAGAAGAACTGGCTGATGAAGAGAAACCATGGTTCTATGAAATCGTCAAATACTGCCAAGATCAGTCTTATCCTGAAGGGGCCACCACAGCGGACAAGAAAGCCATAAGAAGGGTGGCTCAGAAATATACATTGGTTGGAGGTCTACTCTATAGGAGGAGCCTTACTGGTATTCTGTTAAGATGTCTTGGTGACGATGAGGTTTGGAAATGTGTAGAGGAGACGCACTCGGGTGTGTGCGGTGGCCACGTGAATAGTCAGATGCTCACCATGAAGATCATTCGGCAAGGCTTTTACTGGCCCACTATGGAAGAGGATTGTGCTGTCTATGTCCGTAGGTGTGTCAAGTGTCAACTTCTCGCCGATAAAATCCATTCACCATCTTACTCACTTCACCCAATATCCTCCCCGTGGCCTTTCTCCATGTGGGCATTCGACATCATTGGTCCCCTAGGTGATCCCAATTCCCTCACCAAGTAAAAATCTTTCATCCTTACTGCGACGGAATACTTCACCAAATGGGTCGAAGCTGAAGCTTACGCGGAAATCAAGGCGTCAACAGTCTGTAAGTTCATCATGAAGAACATCCTCACCAGATTCGGCGTCCCAAGCACGATCGTCACCGACAATGGGCCACAGTTCATTTCTCAGGACCTACAGGACCTCTGCAAAAGGTACGCAATTGCATTGCATCATTCATCGCCTTATTACCCACAAGATAACGGCCAAGCGGAGGCCACCAATAAAATATTGCTCAAAATCATCAAAAAAACCTGCGAGTCTAGTAAGTTTTCAGACTGGCCAGAAAAGCTTATTGAATCTCTATGGGCCTATCGCACTTCAATCCGTACCCCCACCGGGCAGAGTCCATTTGCCCTTACTTATGGTATGGAAGCGGTAGTCCCGTACGAGACTCTGATCCCTTCTCTCAGGGTACAATTGGACGAGGAATTTCCCCTCGACGATCGTCGTAATTCACTCCTCGCCCAGTTGGAACTCTTGGATGAGAAGCTGCTAGCCGCTGCCGAACACGCGCGTGTGTATCAAAATAGACTCGCTCGCTTTTACCAAAAGAAAGTCGTTGAGAGAAAATTCAAAGTCGGTGAGATGGTCGTAAAAAGAATTTTTGTCAAACTTGGAGGGCCGCGTTCTAAGCTCCAACCTAATTGGGAAGGACCATTTGTAATTCAAGCCGTGTACCCTGGCAATGCCTACAAGCTAGTCAATGCCGAAGGGACCGAGTTATCCCACCCTTGGAATGGGCTTTATCTTAAGAAATACTACCCTTAGCACAAAAAAAATAAAAAAAAATGATGAAAAGATAAAAAAACATCAAAAACAAATAAATACCGAAAACCACTAAAAATATGAAAAATTTAAAATGCCAAACGCCTGGTGGTCACCATGTAGTCAAGTCCATGCATCTAACCTTCATATTAGGATAGGGCCCATTAAGACTTGGTAGGCACCGGGTCTTGATTTGCCAGAACCGTGGAGATCCCTGTCCGGCCACGTCGGCCTATGCTCGCTCAAAGGAAGCTAACATGTGCTCACTTATGTATTTTATTCAAAAAAGTCGGTAGCATCACCTACGGTGGGGCCCCACCCAGAAGATCTCCGGAAGCTGTAATCTTTATTCTTTTCTCTTCGACCAAATGAGACAGTCGGCGCCATTAAAATGCTGAGCATGAGAAACCGAAACTCAAACCCCAAGGGCAAGAGTAGGATCCATTTCCTCGAGCATCGATCAGAGCACGAGAAGAGGGCAGTGTCCCTGTAGGCATACGAAAGGGAGCCCACAAACGTCAAACGACTATATCTCCCTCACAAAAAGAAATACAAAATCAAAATCAAGAGCCTGGTCGTGACCGTGCCTGATGCGATAAATGGAACCCCTCAAAGCAAAAGTTTGAATCCATAAAAAGGGGGGGGGGCTATGGAATGTAAATGCTCGAGACTTGGTCCGAAGTTGTCTGAAAGGAAAGAGTTAATGGGCCCTTATTCGCTCGCCGGGTTAACGGCTTTGCCGGTCCTCTCAGGAGGTTTATCCCCTGCACTCTTCCTTCTCCCTCTAAAGATGAAAGCTAGATGGAGTTTCTAAAGGGCGAAACCCGCCAAGGTCTGCGACCTTATTTTGATATACACATTTGGTTGCCTACTTTGAAAAGCAAAAGCTATCGCTGCGAAGGAGTCTCCGTGTTTCTAGCTTGTCAAGACCCCTGTTTACCGCCTTGATGTCTTCTTGTTTAACCTCGGGCTTAGGCCAATGCAAGCGCGTCACCTATGGGTGCGACGGCATCTGATTCCGGGTCAGCGTCGCGCGGTTGGTCGTTAGGGTTCCAGGGTGTTCCATCATATACCATCTAGAGTTGTGAGGAAACAGACCCGGGTCGGGCAAATCTCTTACCTCAAACACCATTTGGGTGAATCCCTGTTGTCGGAAGCGACTGGGAGCCTAAGCATGGCATGACGGTATTGTCATCAGGGTAAGTCTTAGTCGGCGGGATCATCATTCAAGGGGTCTAGAGGCCCAAATCAACCTAGATGTGCACTTAGGATACATGGGAGGTTAGTAAGAAACCCCTGTTCCCACGTAGGTTAGGTGCCATGTGGGTGCTTACCGGGCGTTAACAACAAAAAAAATCAAAATGATAAAAGCAACAAAAAAAAATGGAAAAGAGAAAATGTACATATTTGCAAACAAAAAAAATCTTTTTTATGATAAAATATAAAAAATGCCAAATATAAAAAAGAAAATAAATCAATTTTGCATGATTGTATTTGCGTGCAGCATCTCACTTTAATACCGCTTGCATTCGTGTGCTTGCCTGTCGCCTTTATCATCACCACTTCTTTCCCTTGCCTTCGTTAAAATAAAGGCTTGGCCCCTTGACCAGTTATCAAGGACAGTCACAGTGACCATTTGCTTATTGAGCAAGGGGCCAAGTCAGAACAGAAATTCTGATTTGTTTGTTTCAGTGATGTGTGCAGGGATTCAGGCAACAGAAGCAAAGGTGAAAATCAAATAGACCAAACCTTGTATTTTATTCCAAAAACCAAAAAATTTACATCAAGTTCCGCCCTCTCTCTCTGCATTACTCGTCCCACTACTCTCCGGGTAAAACGCTCTCAAAGGTGCTACCCAACTACGAAAAGCGGTACTCCTACCGCTCTGTACTCCCCTTCCTATTCCCACATCCCGGCGTTGATCCACAGAAGCAGCAGAGAAGCTACCAACACGAAAGCCACGCTCTCGTGCTCTTCGGTAGCGCTCCTCACCATCTCTCAGCCACTGTTCAGCAAGACCAAGGCTGATTCGGAGTTCGAATAGTTGGACCTCCATGGCCCTTCGTTCCTCCCTTTCAGTCAATCTGTTGGCTCTTTCTCTCTCTGCGTCTCTTTCTTTCTCTGCACGTTCTCTCTTGCGGTCTTCCCTCTCCAACTGGAGTGTGATCCTCTGTTCCACGACATCCCTAGAGGAGTCGTCATCAGGATGACGCCGCAGTTCCCTCTCCAGTTCTGCTATCCTAGCCTCCTTCTGCGCAGCTTGGGCAAGCGCTTCTTCCGTCTCCTTTTCCTGCCGAGTGTACCATCTCAGATATGCGATAAGGTGTAAACAATGAGAACTCAACACTGAAACTTTTACCTGTATACAGAGCATCCCTTCTGCCTCCGCAGCGCGGTGCGTGGCGTGAGCAAGTTGCTCATGAAGCAAGTCGAGTTCTGAGGTGGGAATCCACAAGCTGGAAGAGGCACCACCTACTCCCATCGCTGGGGAAGCTGCGCCAATCTGGGCATGCTACGACCGTGTGAATTAGCAGCCAACATCTGGAATCTGGGGTTTTAACTAGGAACGCACTGTACACCTACCAAGGCGCTCGTAGCTCCGCGGGCATCGCCCAACCGTTGCTCCATCTCTGCCAAGCGAGTTCGTAAATTTGCTATCATGGTATCACGGATATCCTGCAGCCATACGAGTCAGTATTTCCACCAGAAAACTAAAAAGGGAGAAAGAAGAAAAGAGAAAAAGGGGAAACCTACCTCCACAAGTCCCCGGGATTGGAACCGCTCTGCGTACTTTGTTCTATATAGACGCAAGTAGTCCTCGCTGTCCCGCGCCTGCGATTCTACAATCGTGCCACCCCGTTGCCAGTCTTCATACTGTTCGGGGAATCGCACGCGCCAGTCAATGCAGGTCGCCGGTCCTCGCATCTCTCTCCCAACGCGAGGTGGCGCAGCTGAATCCACCCATTCTTGAGCCAGTCTCAAGGACCTCATAACCAATCATAGCCGAAACGGCTCGATTTCATTCAGGCAGTGCATCCACAATTCCCGTCCGAACCGGACAAGACTTCCTAGAACCCACGGCTGGTCGGCATCGACCATGTCTGAGTAGGGTCTCCAGTTTACCATCACTACAGGGAACTCCTATAGCTTCCGCCTTAGCACCATCAGTTGGTAGGTTAGGGGTGCCGCACTCATGATGGGTTCCCACCGCCTGGCTAACGGCACCATCGCGGGTCGCCAATGTCGAGCTCTCCCCATGGGGAGGTAATAATAGCTCCACAACTGCTTTGGCACATGTCGTCAATATCTTACAAAAATAAAAACAAAACAAAAATACAAAACAAGCAAAACCAAAAATACCTAGATGAATGGTGTGAAACCACTCACAGTCATCTCACGATCCGCTTCTTGGAACAGGCCTGCAAACAAGTGTGCCAGCATGGCGGCTCCCCAAGCATAGTACCCTACTCTTTCAAGGTCTGATAGCAGCTCCAGGAAGCGACATTGGATACCGTCCCCTTTCGAGCTCAGTACCAATCTCCCCAAAAGGAAGAGGAGAAATCTCCTCAAATCTATGTTGCATCTTTCCCAGTTGCCGAAATCTGTGCAGTACAGGGCACGGCATCCTATTTCCATCCTTTCCATGAACTCTTCTGAGGATTCATCGTCCCGCCGACGAGTGTCATTGAGCCCTAATGCATCCATGAGGGACGCCCTAGCTACCGACCTATTTTTCTGACCATCTAGGTCCAAACCCAGTAGCTTCCGAGCACCTTCTCGGTAATCCGCATAAGTGACCCCGGTCACTGTCTCGCCCTCCACCTTCAGGCTTGTGATCCGGACCACATCCTCCAAGCTGGGCACCATGTGCCCCCAGGGCATCAGGAATGCCCGACTCACTGGGTCCCATCTCTCACACAAGGCTTGGATCAGGACCAGGTCGAGCTGGATCGGCTCGATCCGAAGAAAGGTGCCAAAACCCATCACGTCTAGCCTGGCCTTCTAAAAATCTGGGAGACCTCGGTATGCTGCCACTACCAACTCCCATGAGATATGTGATTTCATCACACTCTATGCATGCAGGGAATGGAAAGGAGGTTTGGTCAGAAAGAAAGGAAGAAAAAAAGAAGAATGAAAAAAAAGGGGCAGGAAAACTTGGCTTACGAGTTGTGATTGGGCCCTTTCGCTGAAGTGCCCTTCGAGGTTCGAAAGCCTCCTGGAACTACTACCACTGGATCTGCTTCTCTTCGAGGAGTGGGAAGATTCGCCCTCCATCTAACTCTCGAAATTTTGAACTCCTCCTCTCCCGTGAGAACTTGTGCTCCTCGAGTTAGCTCTTGATATACCTGGGAGGATAAAAGGGACATGAATTTATTGAAATGGAAGGAGTGCAGGCCAAGATTACCTCCATCACCTGTTAATGATAGCCCTTACGATGAGGCACCTGCCATGCGATCCCGTGTATCACTTCACCGCTCGCACAGGGTGATTGATTGGACGAAGAATATGACGACTAGCACCCTATGTTGTCTAGGGATACCCTATCATGTTTTGGAGGACGCCCGCAAAATTTGACACAACATCCGGGAAAAGGGACTAGGGCCGTCATTATTGACTTCGACGGCAGATTCCTGTGGAAAATGGTCACAACAAGACGCGATTCTCCGCTCGGGGCGGAGTCTCGGCAGACCCATCACATGGGAACAGTGCAAAGGAGAAGAAGTGTAGGGAAGAAGGAACGCACAAGAGAACAAACAAGCAGCAGAAAATCAAATCACTCCCTTCATAATTCTACATGAGCTGTCAAAAATATCATAAACATAAGGAGGAGGCGAGTCCACCGGCTCGCCGATCCTCACCATCACTCATCTCTCTGGGCGCTCCCCTCCTCTCCCCTGAGGTGCAGGTCCCTTAGAAGCCTCTGGGATCCTCGTGCAGCAGCACCTGCCTCGCCTCTTGGCGCCTGCTCCGCAGTAATGACTCGCTGCTCCTCCCCTGGCGTGGCAAAGAAGCCACTAGCGGCAAAGCGACCAGACTGGCGCAGTCGCTCCCCGAACTCTCGCGCTCTCTCGTAGCGCGTCTCCATCCCTCCTAGTCTCTGCACGACGGCCGGAAGGCCCAGCTGGAGCTCCCTCACTTGGGCCTCCAAGGCCCTCCTCTCGGTCTGATCCCGCTGTCGCTCGGACCTTCTCTCAGCTTTCTCTCTCTCTGCCTCTCTCCTCATCATCTGCAGAAGAACCCTTAACTCCAGGATGTCTGGAGAAGGTCTCTCCTCACCGCGATGTCGCAGCTCTGCTATAGTCGCCACCCAGGCATCACGCTCCTCTTCCGCCCCGGCAGCCCGAGCCACCGCACCAGCAAGTTGCTCCCGGAGGGAGGCAATCTCAAGAAAAGGGGCCGAGGAACTGGAAGATGCGCCGCCAGCCACTCCCCCCATCACTATCTGCTGGGCACGCTGGAACAAAATAAACAACGGCCGTCAGTGAAACTCCAAAATCTGAAGATAAAAGTGCGGCACTTAGCTTACCAAGAGCGACAGTTCCTGTTGAGCGGCGGCCAGCTGCCGCCTGACCTGGGCTAATTGGGCACGTGACCCGTCGACGTTGCGCGTATCCCCGGCTTGGGGAAGCCCCGCATAACTCTTTCTCTGCTGCCGCAGGAAGTCGGCACTATCCTGCACCAGTACGCTCCCTTGTTGCCCAGGGAGACGTATGCGCCAGTCTTCAAGCTTCGCCTTGCCGCGACTCTCCTTCCTGACGCGGCTCGGCTCGTCTGCACTCGCCCACTCATCGGCCAGGCCCAGGGTGCTCGCCATGTCCTGCACCAAGAAAGAAGGGCCTCGCATCATAACAAAGAACGCGTCCCATGTCTATGACGCGTCCATCATTTGAGTACAACACTCGCCGAACCCTTTCCCCCCGCGCACGGCTTGCTTCAAAACTCAAAATGGATCAAAGAGGGGGAAAACCAAGCACTCACCGAGCCGTGTTCACCTCCTTCCGCGCCATTGGGCCCCTCGGGTCCCTCGGGGGCCCGAAGCGGCCCTTCCTCCTCCATGGACGCCGTTTCGTGCTCTTGCACGTCCCTCCTCGGACGAGGAGTCCCGCGTCCCTCTCCACCTTCGCCGTGGTCTAGACCACCGAACTCCATCGATCAAAAGAGGAGGAAGATGAAAAAGGGGGCAAGCGAGTTTCGGCGGAAGGCGGGCTCGTTTGCGGGTAAGGCACGGGAGAAGAAAGGCCACCCGACGCTTTAAATTTGAATTCAAGGATTAAGACACATCCTCGCGCCGGGACGCGCCCAAAAAGGGAGAAAGGAACATAATCCCCCCGTGCAAAGTAGTTCCCTTCTGTCGAGGGTAAAAGTCTCGTGAAGCGTAAACAACGTGGTGCAAAAGAAAGTGCGGGAAAGAAAAGGGCAAGCCACACGAAATCTATTTCATATAATAGTCAAAGTACATCATACAGTGAGAAGGGTGACGTGTACAAGCAACTCTCTAACTCTCGCTGCCACCCTCCTGGTCATCTCTCTCCTCCCTCCTCTGCCGGGGATCCCTAGGGGGCCTCTGCAAACCCTAAGAAGCCGTGCTCGCCTCGCCCTGCGGTGGCACTCCAGCCTCGAAGGCGCGACGACGCTCCTCGGCCGAAGAAATAAGATAGCTGCCCATGGAAAAAGAACCAGACTGACGAAGTCACGCCCCGCGTTCCTTCGCCCTCCGGTACCGCTCCTCGCTCTCCCGAAGCCTCCCCTCCGCCGTGCCGAGACTCAATCGGAGCTCCAGCAGCTGGGCCTCCAGAGCCCTCCTCTCGGTCTGATCCCGCTGTCGCTCCTCCCTCTCTCTCCCTCTCCTCTCTCTCTCTCACCGCCTCCCTCCTCGACAGCTCGAGGGCGATCCGCAGATCCAGCACGTCACGAGGGAGCTCCTCAGCCTCCCGTCGACGCTCCTCCTCTAGCTCCACAATCCGGGCGTCACTCTCTGCCACCCGAGCGTCGCGCTCCTGCTCGGCACGAACAACACGCGCCAGGGCCTCTCGGACCTCGGCCACCTGTCAAAGCACGCATGCACCGTAAGAGAACAGTGATAGAAGGAGAGCAGCCAGAAGGAGAGTCGAGGTCAGGCAAACACTCACTCGAGCCTCGCGGTCACGCTCGGCCTCCTCAGCGCGAGCCACCGCATACGCCAGCTGCTCCTGGAGGGCAGAAACCTCCGGAGGAGGGCCCCGTGAACTGGAACCCGCTCCACCAGCCATCCCGGCTGCCGCTATCTGGTGGGCCCGCTGAAACACGGGGCAAACGTCAGTCAAAGGCTAAGCATCAAAAATCCAGGTCACAAAAAAAATGTATTGCATAGACTCACCAGGATCTCCAACTCCTGTCGGATGGCCACTAACTGCCGCCTAGCGTCTGCCAGTTGGGCCCGCAGGTCAGCAATCATGTTGTCACGAGCATCCTACATTGAACATAAGTTAGTGCCACATGCATATACATATAGAAGGGTGAAGCATTTTCATTTCACTTACCCCTGCCATACCACCAAGGAAGAGGCGGTCCCCGTACGTAGCCCGGTACCGTCTCAGGTAATCAGTACTGTCCTGTACATGGGACACCACTGCGACCCCGCCCTGCTGCCAGTCCTGGTACTGTACCAGGAAGCACGTACGCCAGTCCACAATCTTTGCCTTCCCCTTGGTCTTCCGCCCGATGCGGGCCGGCTCATCTACATCAACCCACTCCTGGGCTAGCCCCAACGTCCTCATAACCAACCTCAGCCGAAGCGGCTCGATCTCGTTCAGGCAATGGACCCACACGTCCCGCCTGAAACGAGGAAGACCCGCTACAACCCAAGGCTGGCCAGCGTCGCCCATGCCCAGGTAGGGTCTCCACACCACCTACATCATCATACATGCATCATATTAGTTGCCATTCAGTCACATAAGAAAACATAAAAAATCATACGCATCATACCATGGCCTCGGGATACTCGCTCAGCTCCCGACGAAGTGACGCCAGCTGGTAGCTGTGTGGTGCCGCTACCACGACCGGCCTCCACTGTCGCGCTAGAGGAACGGCTCTCCTGTTCCCCTGCCTGGCCCTCCCCATCGGGAAGTAGTAATAACTCCACACCTGCATCCATCATACATCATTAGCACGAGTAATTGCATATTTAACTACGGTAAAATGCATAAATAAATTATGTACCTGGAGAAAAGGTGCGAGGCCGCTGACTGTCGTCTCCCTCTCTGAAGTCTGGGAGAGATCAGCAATCAAATGGGCAAGCAGAGCCGCTCCCCACGCGTAGTGTCCCACTCTGTCTAAATCCGCCAAGATCCCGAGGAAACGGCAGTGGATGCCATCCCCCTTCGTCCCCAGCAGAAGGCGGCCCAGGAAAAAGAAAAGAAACCTCCGGAGGTCTAGGTCCACCAGCTCCCGCTCGCTCGGGTCTTGGGTGAAAGCTGCACGGGCATCTCCCTCCAATCGTGCCAGAAACTCCACTCCAGTCTCGCTAACCCGCTGGCGCGGGTCGACGAATCCAAGCGCCTCCATGATCTACACTCGGCCGACTACCCTGCTGTCCCTGTCCGTCACGCTCGTCTCTAACCACAACAGGTCCAGGGCACTCTCTCGGTAGTCGGGGTAGCACTACAAGAAAAAGTGGCTATAGCGACCTAATTAGCGACCGATTTAATCGGTCGCTAGTCGGTCCCAAATAGAGACCAATTCGGAGACCGAAATAATCGGTCGCATAATAGAGACCGTTTCAGCGACCGCATGTATATCGGTCGCTAATCGGTCGCTATTATTGCGACCGAATTAACTTCGGTCTCCAGTCGGTCGCTGATGCCGTTATACTTCCTACTACGACCCCCGCCCGCCCGAGCCCTCCCGCCCGAGCCCCCCCCCTCCCGCCCGAGCCCCCCCTCCCGAGCCCCCTTCCCCTGCGGCCCCCTCTCCGCCCTAGCCCCCCTCCCCGCTCCCGCCCGAGCCCCCTCCGCCGGAGCCCCCCCTCCGCCCGAGCCCTCCCGCCCGAGCCCCCCTCCTCCGCCGGAGCCCCCCTCCCCGTGCTGCCTCCCGCCCGAGCCCCCCTCCGCCGGAGCCCGTCGCCGCGCCGCTCGCGTCGAGTCGCCGTCGCCGCTCGCCCTGCCGTCGTCGCCCTCCGCAGGTACCTCTCTCTCTCTCTCTCTCTCTCTCTCTCTCTCCCTTCCCCCTCCGTCACCGGCCTGCTCCCCTCCCCCGCCGGCCTACTCCCCTCCCCCCTGCGGCCCCGTCGCCGGCTTGCTCCCCTCCCCTCCCCCCTGCGGCCTGCGCCCCCGTCCCCCTCAGATCTCCTTCCCATCCCCATGCCCCTCCCCCTCCGGCCTGACCCCTCTGATCCCCCTCCCCTTCCCGTCCCACTCCGCCTCCCCCTCTGCCTCCGACGGTCTCCTCCCTTCCTCCCCTTCCCGTGTCCCCCTCTGCCTCCCCCTCCCCTTCCCGTCCCCCTCCACCTCTGGAAACCCCCCACCAACTCCCCTTTGTGCTGCACCACCGGAATCGTCTCACCCTCCCAATGCCATCGACAGTTCGGTTATCAAAGGGTCACTAAAAGAAAATGACTATTTTTTTCCGCCGATTCTCCTTTACATTATTTGGGTCGGTTCGTTTGTCTGGTTCGATTTAATAACTCACCCTTCTCGTTCTTCTTCTGCCAAGATCATTTCCCTCTTGAAACCTATCACCTCCTTCTCCTCCGATACGGGGCTTTGCTCGATGACGATCCTCTTCCCCTCCGCGGAGCAACATTTGATCTCGGCGAGGTGGACATTGCCGATGTCTTCGCTCCCCAGGCGGCACACAAAGTGGAGGTCCACGGGGGAGAAGGGGTTCCCAAGCGAACGCGGGCCGATGTCGCCAGATGCGGTCGACGTAGGAGGCGGCGTCCTCGCCAGAGGAGAGGTGCTTGGCGAAGGCATCGGCCATGTCCACCCATATGACCATATCAGATTCTTGAGGTTTTTGCGTGTCTAATGCTAATATCTCATTTTGTCACACAGCATTTTTTAATCATAGTTTGCACTAATTGATGCATAAAATGCTGAGAAAGTGAGAAGTTCTATTACATAATGTAAAGCAGCTAAACTTGGCCTTATGTTTTTGTGGTAGTCTGGGACAGTTGCATATATATAGCCTATGTACGATATGTTTTATACCTCTGACATGTCTTCTATTACAAGTTTCTTGTTCTTAGCTAAATTTGTTATTGAACTAGATATTATTTTAGTTAATCACTTTTACTGTTTTCATTTTCTATTTCATTTGTTTTAGTGAATTATTTTAGCCCGTGGTAGAAAGGAAGTTATCCCTAAGCCTGCGAATTCCACTTGATGTTGCTCACTTTAGGACTGTCATTTAGCATGTCATGATTGTACGAGACAAACATGTGATTGACTGGTAGTAGCAAAGCATGACCCTCTTCAGATGGATGCAATTGGTATTTCAATAAATTTCTCCACAGATGCTAACTTATCTCTTTTATCTATTCTGATGGCCTTTGTACTTCATTTCACTTTTCCAGATACTGTTTGGATGTGTTGCTCAATACACCATCATGCCAGCCTTGGGAGCAATAATTAGCAAAGCCCTGGGCCTCTCACCAGCTCTTGCCGTTGGTTTGATTTTGCTTGGATGTTGTCCAGCGGGAACAGCATCGAATGTCGTAAGCTATCTGATGCACATTTCTTTTAATAAGTGCAACAACAACAAAAATCTGATATACAGTGTCATATACAATGTTACTATACAGAGGAATCATATAATTAGTCTATTCCTTGCTTAACTATTGCACATATTTCGTAGTTCCAAAAGCCTTGTGTAAGCTCTCACTTTCCTCCAGAATTGTGCTTCCTCTTCTGTGTAGACAAGCTTAAGATTCGTTTGATCAAATAAAACTTATACTCTATGGTTTTGATGGAGTTGAGAAATACCACGGCCAGGGTTGAAGAAAAAAGTTATATAGTGCAGATTCAGGAGGCTGGAAAATCTACAGTATGTGCTAGAATGAATTGTTTGAGGCTCCCTTATTAACCAAAATTCTGGCTGGAGCATATGTCCCCGTGGATGCTGTCAAGCTTTCCATCAGTACTTTACAGGTGAATTGACGCCCATTTGAGGTATACATTGACATTTGGCAATCTGTTTCCATTCTAGGCTGTTAAATATATATTTTGTTGCAGGTGGTGGTTGCGCCTATTCTACTTGGCTCTTACTTGCAAAAAGTATTCCCTGCCTTCATGAAAGTAGTTCTACCATTTGCTCCACTTCTTGCTGTCTTAGCTTCTTCATTGCTTGCAAGCAGGTTCAATCTTCATAACTTTGACTCTTGACCAACTTGACAAGCTAGCATTTAATCGGAATTCTTCTATAATGTTTGTTATTCTTTCAGTGTATTTTCAGAAAATCTTGTTCGTCTAAAACAATCAATGGTCTCTGCATCAAATGGTTCTCATCTTGGATTCAAAGACATGTTGTCTGGAGATTTTGGGGGTTGTCGTATTATCTGTTATCCTACTGCATTTTGCAAGTTTCTTTGTGGGGGTATGCCTTTTTCACCTTTCTTGCTATGATTATTTTGTTTTCTCCTTCTTCCTTTGTGTATTAGAATAATGTGATGCACAGTCGAATAAATTTTTTGAACTTTCATTATAAGTATCTCTTGTCCTTTTTTATTATTAGAGTACATAAACTATTCATGAACTTTTCTTGGTGAAGTTAAATATTATCAGGTAGAACTTTCATTAAGTTCAGAGTTGGGCATGAATGTCATACAGAGTGTGGTCATATGTCTCATGATTCCAAGGATTTAGGAACGAATATTAACATGTTTATCAAACAAGTTGTGAATAATATTAACTAGAAAGGATATGAGATATCACATCTAATTAACTTTGACTGTTCAACCTTCAAATGAAATGAACTTATGAACAGAGTGCCCAACTTAAGTGCTATATTAAATTTAAGTATGATGCTCTCCATCATTTGATATAAAGATTGGATAACAAGGATAAAATGTGATATGCCGTTGACACTTGGCACTGTAGCATGCATTTTAAACCTTATGTAGCAAACAAGGTACAAAATAAAACTTGTGACTAGGTTATGTGACTATGTTATCTTTTAGAGTAATGCTACACTCAAGTTAATTTTCAACCCGACTCCATATGAAACATGCTCCTCCGCTTAGAATTGTTGGCTGGTCTAAATGCACTCCACAGGATGACCAGCTGCATTTATTTTAGTCTAATTCTAATGGTCATCCCATGTCAGCAATTTCATTTGTTCAATTTAATTGCAATTTGCAAGCATCTCTACAAAATAACACATAAGGCATTCCATAATCTACATGGACTTTTTTTATCAGTTTTCTGCTTTCTGCTAACTATGTTGGTGTTAAAGATGATGTTTTAACTTGGCTTCTTCACTGATTGTGAGGCAGAAATTATTACCCAGTTTCTTCAAATGATCATCCTTTTTGTTAATATAATTCTTCGCAGATTTGATCACCCAAATATTGTGAAGCTGGAGGCCTTGATAACTTCCCGATTGTCATGCATCATATATCTTGTTTTTGAATATATGAAACATGACCTTGCAGGATTAACATCCTGTCCTGACATCCAATTTTCGGAGTCACTGGTTTGTCTATGCCAAATATTCACTTTCAGCCAGTTTTTTTATGTAGCATTTAAAGTTTCTTTTTTTTGGCTATCATGTCAAAAATGGTTCCCCTCAAGCTGCTCTTCGAAGAATTTCACATGTTTATTTGTCACTTTTGCAGGTAAAATGCTACATGCACCAGTTATTATCTGGACTTCAACATTGCCATTCACGTGGTATCATGCATCGTGACATTAAGGGTGCAAATCTTCTGGTCAACAATGATGGCATTTTGAAATTAGCTGACTTTGGTCTGGCAAACTTCTCTAATCTTGGTGGGAAGCACCCATTGACAAGCCGTGTAGTGACTCTGTGGTACCGTCCACCCGAGCTTCTCTTGGATCAACAGATTATGGAGCATCAGTTGATCTGTGGAGTGTTGGCTGCGTATTTGCAGAACTGCTTCTGGGAAAACCTATCCTGCAGGGGACTACGGAGGTAATCAACTTCAATGTTTATTTTTGAGTATGATACTTGCCATATTATCAGGCCATCTTTATGTATCGTAGCTACATGCTCTGCTCTTTTCCATGTGGAAGATAATGTTCACAGTTCATGAAAATTATGAGCAATGATGCCTCCGACAGCAAACCAGGTCCCTTTGAGGATTCAATTGAAGTTTGATATTTAAGCATTACATCGACCTGCTGACTTTGCTATATGGCTAATGCATACACATTAAATGCTTTTAAGGACTAATATGGTTGTGCGAATATGTGTTCAAGCCTTTTTGTGCAGCCTGATGCAGAATATACATCCATCCAATGAAGGTTGTATGGCTGCACCTCTTTCATAAAGCTAGAATAATATAAGGAAAGTAACATGTAGACATGAATAAAATATGCCAATTTAGGTGAAAAGATCTCCCCAAAGTCTGGTAACTGTCATGGCAGGAAGCCAGGAACAGCACCTCTAAGCAAAGGAAGGGCAGTTCATACAAAGGAGCATAGGTCATAAGTTACAAGAAGTGAAGGATATTATATATAGTCGGCGGCGGCCGCCATTGGGGCGTATCCCTGCAAGGGAAAGGCGGAGAAGATACCATACAGAAATGGCTATGGAAGTTACCCAAGTTCTTTTGAATGCACAGTCAATAGATTCAGCGGTTCGCAAGCATGCTGAGGAAAGTTTAAAACAATTTCAGGATCAAAATGTTACTGGGTTCTTGCTATCTCTTTCGAGTGAATTAGCAAATAATGACAAGCCTGTTGTTAGCCGTAAATTGGCAGGCTTGATTCTCAAAAATGCCCTGGATGCAAAGGAGCAACACAGAAAATTTGAGCATGTGCAGAGATGGTTATCATTGGATGTAGCTGTTAGGGCCCAGGTCAAAGGATGTTTACTACAGACTCTCTCTTCACCGGTGATTGATGCAAGATCTACTGCATCTCAAGTTGTTGCAAAGATTGCTGGTTAAGGATCTCAAGTCTTGTTAATGCTTGATTTCTTTATTAAGGATTTGATTATAATTTTTTTAAATGATATACAGGATCATCCGTCGCGAGATGTTGGACGAGACGACGACCAGGATGAGACATATGTGGAGGATTTGTGATTTTATTTTAGTTGTGTATGTTGTCATTTTATTATTATGGATGTATGATTAATTTGTGATTTTATTTTAATTGTGTGTAATTTGAGGTTTGTGGAGATTGTGATCCGTGTAGTTGATTTATTATTGTTTTATGAAATTGTTATTTATCAGGTGTTTGTATGTGATGAATTTGAGATTTGTCGATATTGTTGTCTGTGTAGTTGATTTTATATTTATGTTATGAATTTATTATTTATCAGGTAATTTATTTATCAGTTTAAATAAATTTTTAAAAAAAATAATGCAAAATTAGCGACCGCATGGAGACTGAATTGCGACCGAATAGCGACTATACGTTATATTTCTTTTATTAAATAATTATACTTGGCGACCGACTAGCGACCGACTAGCCACCGAATCAATCCGATAGGTTAATTTTATTTTTAAAAATACAACAAATTTAGCGACCGACGGGCGACCGAATTGAGACCGAAATGTAGCGACCGAATAGAGACTGAATGGCGACCGAATTATTAGCGACCGATCAGGCGACCGATTATAATCGGTCTCTGGTAACGACTGATACTGCGACCGAATTATGTCGGTCGCTATATAGCGACTATTATATAGCGACCGACATATTCGGTCGCTATATAGTATCTGTTCGGTCGCAATGCAGAGTTGCGACCGATCTACGACTGAATAGCGACCGCTAGGTCGGTCGCTATCCGCGATTTTTCTTGTAGTGTAGGTGACCCCACTCACCGCCTCTCCGTCCACCCGTAGCCCGGTGATCCGAGCCACGTCCTCCAGTGACGGCACCATGTGCCCACAGGGCATCAGAAACGCCCGGCTCGGCGCGTGCCACTGCTCCCTCAATGCCTGGATAAGAGGAAGGTCGAGCCGAAAGGGCTCGATCCTAAGGAAAGCTCCGAAGCCCATGGCGTCCACACGCGCCCTCTGAAAGTCTGGCAGCCCACGATATGCCGCCACCACTAGGGACCAGCTGATCCGGCCCTTCATCACGCCCTGCACACCACAAAGCCAACAAAAGAACACATCAGCATCATGGATAGTAATAAACAATAACATTGTATATGCTACTTAGTTATTTTATTTTTATTTTTTAAAAAAAAGTATTTATGTTTTTTTTGGAGGCGTCCAAGGAGTTATTTTATTTTTATTTTTTTAAAAAAAGTATTTATGTTTTTTTTGGAGGCGTCCAACTCCTTGGACGTCTCCTTTTTATTTTCTTCATTTTATTTTTAGAAAAACCCAAAAACCAAAACCATAAATAAAAATATATATATATATATATATTATCATGGAGGCGTCCCATGCCCAGGATGCCTCCTTATTTTTAATTCTATTTTTATTATTTACGTAAATAAATAAATAAAAAAGAAAAAAAAGAAAATATGGAGGCGTCCAGGCCCCTGGACGCCTCCATCCCTCACTCATCGATCCTCACCGCATGGCCTCTCGTCCGCCTATCCAGCCTATTAAACCAACATATTGAAGTTCCGAAGAGCTTACCGGGTCGTGAGCGTCCTCTCCCGCGTCGCCAGCATCCATTGCAGCCTCCACGGCCAAAGGAGGAGCCTCCTCCTCCGCGGCAATCTCCTCCGCCGCAGCAGCCTCCTCGGCATCGTCCCTCAGCCTCCTCGGACGACGAGCCCGTCGTTTGCGCTTCTCTCCACCCTGGCTTGGGCCTCCTTGCTCCATTGGGACTATGAATGGGTCGTCTGGATTGACTGGGTCGTTTGAATGAACAGTAAATGAGCAAAGGGGGAGGCCCCCCCCCATATATATATCGAATCCACTCTATTTGGGGCGTCCAGGCGCCTGGACGCCCCCACCCCTTTTTTATTTTTTTCAAAATTCAAAAACTTAGGGGCGTCCAGGCGCCTGGACGCTCCCAAAACAAAAAACCAAAAAAAATAAAAAATAAAAAATTAGGGGCGTCCAGGACCCTGGATGCCCCCAAAACAAAAAAAACTAAAAAAATTATAAATAAAAAATTAGGGGCGTCCAGGCCCCTGGACGCCCCCATAATAAAAATTTCAAAAAATATAATAAAAGAAAAAAAGATAAGAGTATGTATATAATCCAAACAAAAGAAAAAACACAAAGAAAAAGAAAAACCACAAAAAAGATAATAATAATTAAGGGGACGGGGGTCCAAAACATCCATGCCAGATTTTATTCCATCAGAAAAGCAGAATGAGCTACATCAGGGGTTTAGGCGCCTTAGGCCTTAACTTCCCCAGTTCGGTTACATAAGCCCTCCACAGCTCACATTCTTCCCCCATGTGCGCTAAGGCCTTTCCCGTAACACTTGTCTTCCAGGGAGCTTTAATGGCTTTCGCTTCCCTCGCATCCGCTTCAGTGCCCAACTCCCTCTTCTTCAAAGGAACAATGCCAGTCGGTAGCGGGAACGAATGGCGTGGGATGCCAATCTGGAGGCAGCACCGATGCGCATTATAAAGGACGAACTCGGTCGCGCCGATCAGTTGAAGATCAACTTCGGGAGAAGGCCTCATGAGGAGATCTAGCGAAAGCAAACATGCCGGTGCATAAGTGAAGAAGCCTTGTGTCACGGTGCGAAAGTGAGACCGCCAATCTTCAAGTTTCTTCAGCCACAGAACACGGTTCGCTACAGTGCCACCAAAGCCTAACATGTCGACTATGTGGTGAAGCGGGCTTTGTTGGAAAAGCTCCGAGGCCGTCGGCATTCCCTCGCGGTGGTCGAATTTGAAATGCAAATCAAGCCAGCAATTCAAGACAAGTGCGCAACCAAAAGGAGGCTTACCCATGCTCGAGGCAGTAAGGCCACTATACAGGTAGGCAAGGATAGCGGGTCCCACCCTCTTTCCACGCCAGATCCCGCAGATAGCACTTAGTTGGTCTTCCTCCACCATGTTGTCGGTATAAGGAAACAAGAGAGCACCTGCCAGACAAATGGTGAACCCCTTCATGATTCCCTCCAAATAGTCATCGTCTGGTGACCCTCTCAGGGCGTCCATGACCCACTCCGCGAGCTTTTGGAGATCGATCCCCTTTTGAGTACGGACCTTTCGGGATACGTCGGGTGGCATGAAGCTTCCAAGGACGCTTTCAGAAGTCCCTCGTGTCAGCATCCGCATAGCCTTCACCTTCCCGTCACTCTTGAATTTCTTCAACCCGAGCAGAAGTTCCACCTCCTCGAGGAGGATGGTCACCTCGAAGGTCGGGAAGATAGAAGTGTGGGTCTGGGGATGCCAGATCTCCACTAGTGCGCCCATAGCCGCCCAGTCCATACGAATCTTCTCATAGTGTTTGGCGTGAATAAGGAGCCCCTGCAGATGCCACTTCGAGAGTATGGCCCTCATGCCGATGGAGATGTTGGAAGTTAGCTTTGAAAGCCATGCTAGTTTGGAAAACTTCCTCGGGCCCGGGAAGAATGGATATGGCTGGAAGAGAAAAGAAAGAAGAAGAAAGGAAGGAAGTAAGAAGAAGGTTTACGTGGAGAAATTTGAAAAGAATCAGCTTACCATATGCGACATGATCGTCCCACTCAGATGACCCTCGAGGTCGGAGAGTCGCCTGATCTCGTTGCTAGGCCTGCTCCTCTTCATAACGCGGGAAGACTCTTCTTCCATCCTAAAATCTCTAGATTCTCCCCTCTTTCCTCTCCTGAGCTTCCAAAACCCACCTTGATGCTTTTGAATGAACTAGCCTAAGGGGAGTTCTTATAGGAAGGGTAGGGCGCTACAGGATGGAACATGTCACATCAGCGGTCAGTGTTAGGATTTTGGCTAGATCTCCTTTCCATTGTGGTGCGATTCTGTTACGATTCTGTTACTTTCTGATGTTATTAATCCATGCTGGCCTGTGCAGGTTTTACTAACGGACGTCTTTGTCTTATTTCCTGTCCCACCTTTCACTGGTTGGTCCCACCATGTCATGCATCATAGTATATGACACCTACGCTACTAGAACATGTCAAGGACCTTGCGGCCCGAACGAATCCGGGATTTGAGTTCCCCTTCAACAAAAACAGTGATGATCCCGAAGAAATTGGTTTGTACGGATAGGCCGTCAACTTGTGATAGAATGGGGACGAGGGTTCCATTCAGTGAGTTGGCGCGCGGATAAACGGGCCCCAGCCCAGTGTCGGCTCACCGGATCGGTATCCTAACCCATTCTTAACAAGTTGACAATATTATCCTTGGCTATTTTCTATTTTAGTTTGTTTTAAATTTTTCTTTAAGCTCAGCATGCATTCATATAGGACTTTGATTTATTGCGGAAGATCATTCAAGTGATTCGATTGCGAAAGCCGCTGTGCTTCAATTCATACAAATATGAGATATTCCACTCCGAATGAAATACTGAGTTTCCTTGAAACGGCCCTACGTTGCTCTTCCAAAGGAGACCCTTGTTTGGACAGACCCTCAGATATTCCTTTACTTTTTATCTTGCTTGACCCACCTTGGCCGCAACACTTCCACGTTGGCTGGTAATCGCTCCCCAAAGGTGAAACCTGCAGGTTTATGACCCAGGTACTTCCACATCGAGAAGTTGGTCTCCTTTATTTTCGTGTCTGAGTGCACATTTCACCCTCCCTTATTTGATCTCCGTCCAAGCAACCGTCAAGACTTGAAAGACCTCCTTCAAGGTCGCCTCATTGAAACTTCAGGAAAGATTCCAGATAGTAACGTCAAAGGCGTGTCTCATCACACCTTGGCATCAACTTATCAGTCCGCTCCCACTTCATTTCACTCCACTTCGATACCATTCCATTGCGTGTCACTCCCTTGCAAAGCAGACGCCAAGGCGGGACAGCTGTAGACATGTCATTCCTGACGTCTCCTGAGAAAGTCTCATATTATTATACAACGCCCCGCAACGGCTTACGCGTTTTGAATCACTTGAGTGCTTCCTTTTCTTGAGTCTTCTTCCGCCCTTTTCGGCATCCGGAATCGTCTCGTCACGGCATTCGGACAGTATCAACACCAATCAGACGCATCAGGAGGTTCCGGAACCAAGAAGGGTGTCTGCCGGGCGGCCGCCAACGGCTGAACTGAGCACCCGGGTGGGTCTTTATGGGGGCGTCCAGGCCCCTGGACCCCCCCATTCTTTTAATTTATTTTTTCAAGCCGAAAACCAAATAAAAAAATAATATATTAATGGAGGCATCCAGGCCCCTGGACGCCTCCATAAAAACAAGTATAAAAAATATAAAATGCCAGCTTTGGCATAAAAACAAAACAAAAAATAAAAATAATATATTTATGGAGGCGTCCAGGCCCCTGGACGCCTCCATCAACTACCTCACGGGCGCCGCCCACCGAACGACAGTTTGTCGTGTGTGAAAAAATCTAAATTATGGAGACGTCCAGCGAGCTGGACGCGCCGATTTCTGAATCACGAGGCGCTGCTCACAAAACCACGCGTTGTGCCAAACCGCGTGCGGCCGTCGGTGGGGTTCGGTGGACCTGTTTGAGGCGTTTGGGGCCCTGGACGCCTCCACAAAAATATTCTGAAAAAATAAATAAAAATAGAATAAAATATTAGTTCGGCCCTGATGGAGGTGTCCAGGGTCCTGGACGCCTCCACCCTCCGGAGCCCTATAAATAGAGGCCCACCCCCTCAGTTCTAGGGGGGGCTTCTAAGAGATCCGATAGGCTGCCGGAGCTCAGAGGCTACCGGAGTCATATCTAACCCGTGGGGTCTTTTGTAGGTGGAGGTTCTGCCGGCTTCTCGGGTGCCCACGCTCGCGAGAGGAAGGTCGTCTTCATCCACCGCGCTTCCACGTCGTCCCTACGCTGCCGGAGCTCCACCGGATCTCACCCTCGGCTCCTCCAATAAGCCATTTCTTCCCCTTTTTCTCCATAGTTCTTTACATTCATCATACTGTATCCTCTATCTCCCTACATAAGGGCGCCGTCTCTTGCATACTTCTTGCATTCATCATCGTATTTTCCTCCTACTCGAGTCCGAGAGGGGTTTAAAACCACACCAACCAGGTGTGTGTCAGGTCACGATCTCGTTACTTTTATTGCAAGGAATTGTTACTACACTACCATTTTCTAATTTCGTTCGTTTATTGTCTACTGTTTTGCAAGGGTAACCAAGGAAAGCCCTCTCCGTTGGCCAGCCGAAGGGGGAGGAAGAAGCAACCCGCCATCTCCCGCTCTTGATGTAGGCGCGATCACTTTCTTTATTTTGGGGTCTCTTGGCCCCTGGCGATCACATCTTGTTCTCGAGGCCGCGGCGAGTCACTTCCCCAATGGCCGTTTAAATTCTCGTTCTTATATTCTCTTTATATTCTGTTATATTCTGCTCATATTCTCGAGGCCGCGGCGAGTCACTTCCCCAGTGGCCGTTTAAATTCCCGTTCTTATATGTTATATTCTTATCTATTCATATTCTCGAGGCCGCGGCGAGTCACTTCCCCAATGGCCGTTTCAATTCTTGCCATTTAATTTCTGCACCATTCTCGTCCCCCCGAGGCCGCGGCGAGTCACTTCCCGCTATGGCCGTTTAACCCCCCATATCTTGCTATATTACATTTATCCCGCTCGCCCCGCCGGAGCAATCTCCCGTGGTGGTCCCTTCTCTTTTCTCTTATTTCTGTGTTGCAGCAAACAAAAAGGAGCCCGCGCGCTCCGCATCCTCTTCGCACCCCGAACCGCGTGACGTCGCTCACAGTATCTAGGTTTTATTTGCTAATATGCTTCTTCACATGTGGTATTTTAAGCTAACTCTAGGTTTTTTAAGAACCTTACTCATTCAGTTGTCTTGTTTTTAAAATGACTCTGGCACACAGTACTAAAAGTCTGGCCGAATTGGACTTGAGCCCAGTTCCTGCTAAAATTGGCCAGAGCAAGCCTTGGAATCGGAACTGGACTCAACCAGTTCTGGCCCCAGAAGCATTTATTAAAACCTTGCTTTGACATTAAAATCTTGCTCTGACATCATCCATGACAATGTTTGATAGTTTTCTACGATGATAATTTGTGTCATCCATGTTTGAAGAACCTTGGCCCAGGGTTGTGTACTTTTAGCATTGTACAAAACTTATGTTTTGGGAGTTCATTTTTCAACTTTAAGATGTGCAAAGTATCATGGTGAATTATCATTTCATTTCAATGCTTCTTTATTAGTGCACATTTGTAAATGCTTTTGAAGTAAACTGTGAAGACTCACCTAAGAACTCTATTAACTTGGGTGTTTGAGTTATCTTATGCACTTTACTCATCTTTTGTGAAAATAATGCAGTCTTTTTATCTCATTTGTATTTGATTTCATTTTTTATGCAGGATAATGATGTAAAACTGAAAGATGCACAATGAGCCATTTCCGTTCTGCAAATGGAAGCTTGAAGAACTTGAGCGAGTCAACCAATGAACACATGCTTATCTAATTCAAGTTTTTTGCATGGGACATTTTAAAGTCAGAATAAATTAGTTGAACAAATGTCAAAATTCCTTGTTTCTTACTTCATTAGGAGATTGATTTTGAATATCTTATAAACCTATATTATATCCATTATAATGATGATTAGGTCATGATATGTTCTTCATACTATACAATACTACAATAGCATGAATGTGAAGATTTGAATGGATGCACTATTATAGGTGATGAGAGCACATATACTAATAGAATTTTTTATACTAATGGAAGTGTCAAAGGATTGGCATATCTGCAGCAGTGGTCTTTGGCATGCACGAGCCAAGGAAGCTGGCATGCTGAAACCAATCTCCTTCTCCTTTCTTGCATCTCTCAATATGTAGTTTTTCTCGTCAAGAAAGCAGCTAGCTTGTCCACAGCTTTCCAGCCAGAGATGAGTCACCATTGGTCTACCAACAGCCATTGCTTCTAACATGTTCCTTGTCCGTACAAACTTGTCAGCTATAAAGTGTGTTGCATCTGAAACACTAGCGACAATGGGAACCCCCAAACGTGCCAAGATCTGCCCACAGTGAGAGGATGTAAGAGCTTAAGAGGCACAAGATACAGTTGAAACCAAGAAAAAAAAATCTTCAAACTCAAAAACTAACGAATATTACTTTTTTCTGGTGCTTAATTATGCCATCATCCAAATGATGGCCAAGACAAACACGAACACTCGTTATATCTCTCCTCCTTCGCAGATCTTTAGACCCAACAATAGAAGCAGCTTCTGCGCTCCCTAGTCTGATAAGCTCTCTAGCAATCAACGATTTTGATAAACCTTTCTTATGTGACACACTCAGAGGCTCCACACTTGTACAAACAGGTGATCCCGCGCTCAGTTTCTGTTGAGTGAGAGAGGTTGAACCGGATGGTTGAACTTTTTCTTTTGGAGTGCCTTGGAGTGTGGCATTCCCTTTTGCATCTTGAAAATCAGATAGCGATTGCAAATCATGTTTCACATGGAAATTTGGAAGGGACATTGAATCTGTAGGTTCCACTAGTTGAAGATGCACCTCATTCATATTAGTAGAATGTCCAATATTTGAGGAACAAGCTCCTGTCAAAATGTCATCTTTGAGGCCTTTGCCAGAGTCTCTCTCTGAAGTATTTGCATGAGATTTTGTAAACAATCTTGTTCTGACACCAGATGCTACAATAGATCCTTTAACACTATCATGAGCCATATCAGCTTCAGAAAGTAAGTATGCAGAATCCATTTTTGATTCATTCTTTATACTTTTCAGACTCAAATTAGCATTTTCTACGACTGTGGAATTATCTTGTTGTATGGGATATGTAGCAACAGCTTCTGTAACATGACTCAACAAAGGTAGATCTTTTGAGCAGACAGCCTGGTCTGTGTTCCCAGATTTGCTCTTACGTGTTGTCCGCTGTTTTCGGTGTCCCATGGTATC
This sequence comes from Amorphophallus konjac, assembly GCA_022559845.1. NCBI lineage: Eukaryota > Viridiplantae > Streptophyta > Magnoliopsida > Alismatales > Araceae > Amorphophallus > Amorphophallus konjac. The sequence goes on along the minus strand of CM040125.1, from coordinate 162,891,184 downwards.
CCCTAGCAAAGCATTCCTCCATTGTTTTTCAGGTAATGCAATGACTTTCTGCACGTCAAATTCACTTGAGATATGCTTGTGATGATGATCTTCAACTTGATTGGAACCTTTTCTGTGATCTGATAGTTGTTTGGGTGCACCTGTAACAATTCTTCCCTGTTTTCTCTTTGCAGGAATAGTTTTTACCTCCAATTATTTTGTGGTTTCCTCACATGTCGACACACTTCCAAGTCTCTCCATAGCATATACTTTGCATTTCCTGGTCTTCCTGGTCCGATCTGCAACAGGTGTAACATTCAGATACTCCCTATGCACAAGCTCCATGCTGAAAGAAATATTATCAGTTGACACCGAGGAACCGGCATGCACAACCATCCACCTTATTACTGGCTGTCTCAACAGGTTGTTTCACACAATCATTTGTCTCATCGCCGCCAGTTTCAAGTGCCTGTTTCACAATGCCATCTACCTTCACAGTTGTGGAAGATCTTCCCAATTTCTCATGCACCTTCTCCACCCTGAAGGATTCTGAAGACTTTCCATCCAGGAATTTGCATTTAGTAGACTTGAATGGGAATAGAAGATTTTCACTCTTGCCACATTCACTGTCTATTATTGCCTTTTCTCTTAGATTTCTCTTCAGCTTTGAGTTGTTCAAGGATCTTTTTGAAGAATTAGAGCTATGCAAGTTTGCTTCCGCATGAAGCATCTTTATTCTCTTAGATTGCCTTGTACTGCGGCTACTGCCTCCTGTATCAGAAGCAGTAGTTCCTCTCTTCTTTCGGGAGATGCATGATGAAGAAACTTTCTTGTTGCATGAATATTGGCACTTTCCACCATATTTCCTGTGTTTGGATGGGCACTCTGTGCTTGATGATCAGCACCAAAAGGCCCACAAAACAAAGCTTCCATGGCCTCTGCAGCCATTTCAGTATCAGGTCTAATATCATGAACACCTTCTTCACCTATTCCAATATGAGTTTTCTGTGATCGTTGCATAGTTGGTTACTCGTTCAACTGTCCAGCAAATTCTTTACATGCAATACCATTTGTTTTCACTTGAGAAGCCCGTGTTCTGCTATCAATTGAATTATGCTGCTTCGTCCTTGGCTCCAAAGAAGTTATATTCATTGTCTTTGCATCAGTCTTGGGATATATACCTTCATGTTTCCCTATTTTATCAAATGTATTTGGGGCTTTGGTACGTGATTTCTTTATATGCTTACCGTTTCCGAAGAACAAATCCTTGTTCTTGTTGAAGAATTCTCCACCACCCTCATCCTCATAAGTTTACGAGAATTTCCAGTTCCTTATGAGAGTTCTATTGTCACATTGTCTTTCATTTTTTTCCTTTTAGATTCCATTAATTAAATGATAGTTGAAAGAGTACCATAAAACATCCTCTCATGGGATGTGTATGGGATGTGTCATATGGAAGAGCTGTCACCTGTATTCCGTAAATTTGGGATTTATATTAGGTTTTGGACTGCACTAAGGGGAATGTAAAGCAAATGTATGTCCTATGGTTTCTCTCGTCTAAAACTTCTCCACCAATTTGTTTTGGCCATTTCTTTGATGGAATGGAAGACTATTGGAGTTCAGATGAAGTTTTTTTGTTCATATTAATGTGTTCAATAAGTGTAAAAGCATTTTTTGTTGTAGTGACAATTTGTTTCTAATAAGTGTTCTTAGTTAATAGTTAGTTTTTTTAGAATGAATGCATGGTTTTGATGTTTTTATTAATATGATTTTAGAAGAATGTATCACTTGATATTGATGTGTTCAATGTGAGATTTATACAGGAAACATTACAGGAATGTATACAGGTGTAATATGATTGCACAATGAGTATGTTAAAAAACACAAAAGAACAATATACTTACGTTTTTTTAAAAATGAGACTAATTCTTTTTCCTACATTTTTAAGACAATGACGCTAATATTTTTTCATACGTTTCTTTTAGTACGTGATAAAAAATAATAACTACGTTTTAAGAATCGTAGGTATAGTCAATTATATGCGTGTGTATATATATTTTTAACCTACGCTTTTGTTGGACTATTCTTACCCTTTCAAAGCGTAGGTATAGGTCGATATCTACCTACGCTTTTTGCTGGACTATTCCTACGCTTTTAAAGCGTAGGGATATGTCAAACTATACCTACGTTTCTATAGTATAACCTATAGTCATGCGAGCAAGTGCCATGTTTTGAAAGCGTGGCAAGTAAATGTGGCTAAAGGCTTTACCTACATTTTTTGGACCTATACCTACGTTTTAGAAATATAGGTAAAGGCTAATTTTCTTATAGTGGTTGGAGCTCTAGGAGCGTCGCCAGCAGGATGAATCATTCTTTCCCTTTGAGATGATCGTTGCTTAAACTCCGAGCATGAAATTTTTATAAGGGGGGAGGTTTGTCACGCCCCAGATTTTTACGGATCAGAATCTGTAGGTTAGAGCGCTTTCGTGGGTCCCGGATCGTGTTTTACGATTAAATCAGATTTTTGGATGTCAGGCCTTCGGACCCTTGTGTAGGGTGAACCGACGTGTTTTCGGGCTCCGGGACGTTGTAGGCACGTTGTGCGTTTTTTGAGGATCGTGGGGATGATTTTTCCCCATTTTATATTTTTTAAAATTTTAAAATCTTAAATTATTTTCTATAAATTACACCCTTTCACCCCCTCTGCCCATTCTCTCATTTCTCTCCCTCTCTCCTCTTGGTTCTCTCTTTCTCTCCCTCTCCCTCCGGCGGCCAACAGAGTTTGAGCAGGGCGAGGCGGCGAGGCTCATGGGGTGAGGAGTGACGAGGATGGAGTGAGGAACAAGGCGGTGGCGTGACGTGGCTGGTTCGCGACTTCGTGATGCTGGCGTGGGTTTGAGAGGCATTTTCGAGAGGAATATGTGTCCTCGGCGTGGAAAATCTTCGGTGGAGGTAGGACAATGGATCCATGGCGCTTGTATTTCCTTTCTCTATGATTTGTAGGCCGAGGCGAGGCCGAGAGTGGGTTGTTCTTCATTTTGGGGTGGTTTTTCCATGTTTAGGGCGAGTGATGGTTTTCGTCGGATCGAGCGACGTTTTGCCATTTTCTTTTATGCATTTTGTGGTTTGGGACCCGGGGAATGGTCCCCAATGTTTTCCCCCTCGATCGGGATCCAGTGGGCGTGGAAATAGGACCCGTAGGTTGGGGTCAGAAGGGGTTTCTGCCATTTTCGATTGACCGACTAGTGAGGTCTGGTCGACCGATCGTTGTTCGCCACGGACGGGCATTGGCCCATAGACACGGTTGGTCCACCAACCACGTCTATGAGGTCGCGGTCGGTGGATCAACCGCGTTCATGAGAACGCGGTCAAAACCCCCACCGCACTCATTCGGTCGACCGGGCCCTCTTGGCTGGTCAACCGACCCACTTAGGTCGACTTACCCCAGCAGTTTGGTCGACCAAAATGGGGTTTTATTGCCCGTTTTAGCCCCCGGTCGACTGGGTTGTGACCCTTTGGTGCCTTGGGTGTCCCGGACACCCTGTGGAGAATGCGACCATGTTTTTAGGTGTCCGAAGATACCGTGTTATCTCGATTAGCATGCCCACATGATTTTGAGAGTCCGGGTGACCTCGCGTGTTCCAGGCTTTCTTGTTATATTTAATCGAGTCACAGTGTGTCGGTGTAAGTGCGGAGGGCTGTCCCCGCAGGATGTTAGCTACTTCGGAAAGTGGTTTCCATGTGGGTCAAGAGTATGGCCAATGACCGATTGTTTTGTGACCCAGCCTGGGGCTGGAAGTTTCTTAGTCTCCCTTGGAAAGGGAATGAACTCGGTGGTTGTGAGCTGCCTTGAGAATTATTTTGACCGTGGTTTCTACCTCTAGGAGTAGGGTAGATTGATGGCGTGGAGCAATGTTGTACGACGGTCTTGACCAGAGTTGCGTGACTCAAGGACCATTGGATTGGTAGGTCTAGTGGACAATCTAGAGTCTGCTGGCACTGTGCCACCCCGTGTTCTGCATTACTTGTGACGGGCTTGTGCGTAGCCTGTCAGTACTCCGGTGGTTTCTTCCGAGAGTCTTACATCGAGTGACCTTTCCTACTAGTCGTAGCTTCTTGTGCATGCGTGAGCGGACCCACTTGGGAGTGGTGGAGAGCTTGTCCTAGTGTGATGGTTTTTAGGCTGGTTACCGTAGGGCCCCTCGTCTTTACAGCTTGAGTCTGGGCTGGGGGGAAAACTAGCTAGAGGACCAGACTTAGAGCATATAGTTTGTGTGTGCACACGTGGTTGGGGGAGTCGGACACATGTTGACGAGTGCGACCCCAGCTAGTCCTTGTTCTGTGGTTACTTCAGTACGATGTCTCAGTTTCTACTTGGGGCGAGTAGGGAGACACTTGAGGCTGTGGACTAAGTCATAAGTGGACGCATCCGGCCTTACTTCTAGTGAGTAGTACTCCTGTCACACGAGATGAGTTTCTTTGTGATTCTTCAGGTGACTTTCGAGTGTTTTTACCGACTTTCAGGTAGAGGGTTCTCGGTAGAGTTACCGAGGTTTCACCCGTAGACAGTGTAGGGTTCACGATGGCGAAGTCGTGAATGTGCCTTGGACCGTGTGGTCTTGGGTTAGGCCTTGGTCTGCGAGGACGGGCGTTCACGATAGAGTTATCATGATTTTCTCCTCCTGGTGGCATAGCCAGGGTTTTCTGTAGTTCGGTGGTCCCCTGATTGTGAGATCGAGGTCTGTGTTCCGTGCCGTTAGGAGTAGCTTATAGAGTCGTGGTTCCATCAGCTATCGTGTTTACTATTACTATTGTTGTTGTTCTTGCTAGCACTGTTGTTTACCTCCGTTGTTTTATGGTGGGGATCCGCGGGACCCCTATTGAGCCAATGAGATGAGGCTCACCCCTGTCTTTTCAGGTGTTGCGGTTCCTCCTCATGGTTCAGAGGTGCAGCGCGGAGATTCGTAGTTGCCAGCTAGCCAGAGTCGGGAGTGCACCCAGCGTTAGAGTATGTTTCTTTCTTTGTAGACTGTACTTTTTTGCATTGGACTCTATAGTTAGATTATTAATTGAAAATGTAATTTTATTTCTATTATTTAAATAGTTAATTACATAATTATTACCTGCATTATTTTAAATTTTAATGTACCTACACACTCCTAATAACCTTTCCGAGCCCTCCGGCTCATACGTGACGGGCCAGGATTCGAATGGTATCGGGTATTTCCTAGTGTCCGGATCTTGGGTCATGACAATTCTCTTCATGCTTCCTTGGCTGCCTAGAGGAATAAGCAATCACTTTACCCTACTGCATCAGCACACAACCTAAACCAATTCCAGATGTGTCCGTATAAATCGTAAATCTTCCTCCTTCTAGAAGGTAAGGTAAGCACAGGGGCAGTAGTCAAACATTCCTATAATGTCTGAAAACTTCTCTCAGATTCCTTCGTCCACTCATAACAAGTCTCCTTCCTTGTCAATCTAGTCAAAGGCACCATAATCTTGAGGAAATCCTTGATAAACCTTCTATGATATCTTGCTAAGTCCAAGAAACTTCTGATCTCAGTCCCATTGGTAGGTCTCTCCCAATTCTTCACGGCCTAATTTTGGAAGGATCTACTGAAATTCCATCCTTAGAGATTATATGGCCGAAAAACGCGACTTCTTGCAGCCATAATTCACACTTACTAAACTTGACGGACAATTGGTGATCTCTTAATATCTGCACAGCCTTCTTCAGATGTTCCTCATGCTCCTCCTTTCTCTTGGAGTATATTAGAATATCATCAATAAAAATGACGACTCACTGATCTAGGTAGAGTAGGAACTTACTATTCATTATCTGCATAAAAGTTGCAAGAGCATTTGTTAGTCCAACAAGCATTACAGCAAATTCAATATTCCCACACCTGCTCCTAAACGTCGTCTTGTGGATATCTTCATCCTTAATCCTTAATTGATGATAACCCAACTTGAGATCAATCTTTGAGAAATATTGAGCTACTAAGATCTGATCAAATAACTCATCGATTCTCGGTTGGGGTTACTTGTTCTTAATAGTGAGCTGATTCAACTGATGATAGTCTATACACAACTGCAACGATCCATCTTTCTTCTTAACAAAAAGAACTAGTGCTCCCCAAGGAGATGTACTCGGATGAACGAAGCCCTTCTCTAACAACTCGAGCAAATGCTCCTTGATGAGTGTCACATTTTATATCATAATTTGTATCACATTTATCATCTTTGGGTATTAAAAGAATAAAATTATGTAATTTAGATGAGTAACTCCATTCTCATACATAATTTGAGTCTGCATATATTTTACCATCATTTTTTGAGTGAAAATGATAATGTGGGATTCAGTTAAGAAATTGCATAACTATTTTGGATCAAGAACAATGATTATTTGAATTTTCTAGAATTTCAGGAATGTGTGACCAAGCAGAAGGGCACCCATTCAAGAATGAATTACTTCGCAAGAAGGCTCCATTTTCAAGCCAATTCTGAGAAGGAGGAATAAGCGGCTATTCGTGTTGTCGTTCATTGAAGAATAAGCGACCGCTTACGCGGGCGCTCAATCCTTGTACATGTGTAAGAAAAATAAAAATAAAAGGGGTTGGGAAAAGGAAAATAATGAGCGCCCATGCGCTCGGGCGTCCATTCCGTGGGAAAGAAGCTGCGACTGTTCATAAAGTCGCCCATTCCTCTTGACTAGAAATGAAGGAAATATTAAAATAAGGAAATGAGAAATGTGCGTCCGAATGAAGAGTCGCTCATTAAAGAATAAACGACAACTGTGACGGTCACCATTTTCACTCGAACCAGAAATGGAAACGGATATGTTCGAACGAGGTTATCTTTCTATATTTCATGAAAAGGAGGACTCTAATCGTGGCAAGAAGCCTAATCAAGCAAGATGGGATGCTGAAAAGTCGGATCTTGACTCAATCCTCAATGTCCCGATCGTGGGAAGCCTCTACACATTATAAATAGTTTCCCGGGAGCAACCGTGGAAGAATCTTAGCTTTTCTTAGCCTTTCATAGCTTTTTATATGCTTTTCTGCTTATCCTTTCAATTTTCTATCTTCTGCAAAGTTCTTCATTTTTAAGTGATCTTTAATTTCTTCTTCTTCCTCTTGCTTCTAATTCTCTCCAATTTTCAAGTTATAATCTCTTTTTCAAAGTTCTATCTTTTCATTTTTTACTGTTCACCCGCGTTTTCACAACTCTATTCTTCCTCAATTTTCACCTTCTTCCTCACGTTTTCTCTCTCTGCACTCCTCATCAAACTTCTTCATTTTTCTCTGATCTTCAACTTTTTCTTCTTCTGCATCTTTTAATTCTTCCTAAATTTAAAGCTATTCCACTTCTTCTCACGCTCTATTTTTATTTTCACTTTTACTGTGTTTTTCACTTTCTTCTCCACCATAACCCTCTCTACCTCTCTTCCCTCTCTCTATTTTTAAACACGCACCACACACACATGCTTTTACGTTAGTTTTAAATCCTCTTCCTTTCTTCTTCTATCTTCCCCTCCTCTACTTTCCTCTAAATATCCCTTTGGTGAAGATTCTTCTACGGTGTTCAAAAGGCGGCGCTCTCCAAGGCGGGGCGAACTTCCAAGGCTCGGCACGACGTGGGCGGCACTATTCTTCAATTTCCTAGCTTTTTTTTTCCCTTGTTCTTTTATTGCAAGTTATAATTTTTAGTTTTCATAGAGTTGTAATCTTTCCTCTTAGCAATAAAAAATCAATTTTTACAATTGTGTTCTTCTTTCTCTCTCTATCTTCTTCCAAATTTTCATTCTCAACCCTCTCATATTCTTTAGATAGGTTTATTTTAATCTCAAGTTCATGTAATTTTATTTTTCTTTAGCATAAAACTCACACAAAATTCAGATTTCTCAAATATAAGGATTTTCTAACTTGCTTAATTGAAAATATTCCTCTCCGTAGGATCAACATGCTCTTACCACTCCACTTGGATTTTACATCTTTTCAGTGAGTGAGTGAGGTTATTTTTAAAATTGTGGCACGACTTTTAACGACGAGTGTAGTACACATCAATTTTTGGCGCCGTTGTCCGGAAGGAAATAATTTTTTATAGTTAGAAATTCTTATGTTTGATTTGTATATTTGTATATTAATTTTTTTATTTTTATTTTACAGGAAAAATGAGAAAATCAAAAAATCAAAGAAAAAGAGAAATTCGGACATGAAATTCATAGAAAATCAACTGTTACAGAAAGCTGGAAGCGTCGCTGAAAGTCTGTATCTGTCACAACAGGAAGCAGAAAATCAGGAATTCTATAAATTCTGAGAATTAAGTGTTGCCAAAGGTCAGTAAGCGTAGATAAAAGTCCTTTTTTGAAAATTTTTGAAAAATTTCAAAAAAAATTAGAAAAATTCTTAAAAAATCTAAAAAAAAATCAAAAAATCTGAAAAACTTAGAAATCGTGATTTTAGACCTTATTATTCGGTACATTGCATGTTGTTTAGTATTTTTTATTGATATTTATTTTTTTATCCATCTTTCTTTTTTAAAAAAATAGAAAAAAAAATTTCTAAAAAAAATCAGAAACAGAAAAAAATCTTCTTGTCATGACATCATGCTTTCATGTTGGTTATATCTCTTGCATGCATTATTGCACCTAGTTGATTATTTCTTCGTTTGCATCAAAAGGAAAAGAAAAAAATCGCCATTCTCTTCTTCTCTTTCTCCCTTCTTAAACGTAATATAGGCACACCCCTCTTGGAATTGGAAGGACCCTCCATTGAGCACTCCGTAGTTTGAAACTAGAATCTTCTTTTCCAAGACCTCCATAAGTCCCTGCACCCGTGAATTCCCTCACAGAAGCCGGGCAGATTTTACCACGAAGTACCCCGAAGTTAGTTTGTCGTTAGAAGGCTTTACAAAAAAATGAAAGAGAGAGGAGTTTTGGGATTTATTGCTATTTTAGAACATCGGTGTCTGGGCTAGAGGTTAAGTGATAAACGACTAAGCGGGTATATGGTTATTTAATTAGGTCTCTAAGAAAGTAGGGGGAGCCTCCTGTTAAATAGGAGGACGGTGAGCTAGAAGGGGATTGGATGAATAGATCACCGTTTAAAAATTATTTGTCCGAGCCGAGGATATCTTAGAAGATGAGATTGGCTAGGAAGACTGACAATATGTAAAATGATCCGGAACCTTAACCAAGATAAAGCAGGTCACGAGCGCAGAACATATATCACTCAGAATTTCATCAGCACATATGCACAAGCACTAAGCGAGCAGTCAGACCAAGGTTTCGATCATCAACAATCACACTTACTTCATGAAGCCAGACAGAAGCATAAAGAAAATAGATGCACACAACCACACCACGGAGAACAAGAGGTTTAGATGGTTCAGTCTGTAACCTGCAGACTTACGTCCATCCCTCACTCAAGGCAGAGTGAGGCTTCCCTTTCACAAGAAAGAACCGCAGACTCAGTCTTCCAACAACACGCTTATCCACAGCTTGGGGATCAAAATCCCTACAGACGCTGAACTCATAGCTTGCACCCAGGTCTCACACCACAAGACCTGACCCAGAGATAACTCTCCCTTCCTCTTAGACAAGAGGGAACACAGCAGTGACCCACCCTCACTGCAGTTTAGAGACGTTGTCTCTCTTCCTCCTCAGCCGGAGGGAAGAACCCAGGTAGCCTTCTCACTACCTGAACACAAAAACCCCGGAGAACTCCTCCCTTCCTCTGATCTAAATCAGAGGGAAACCATACTGCGACCCAGAGGATTCACCTCTCTTCCTCTACACCTAGAGGGAACGAAAACAGAGTATCAGAATTTGAGAACGAACAAATGAAGACATAAAGAAATATTGAAAGACAATCGAACGGAGAAACAATGTAGCTTCTTAAAAAAGCATAGACAAAACGTAGCAGAAAACCATCCTCTCCTTCATCACTCTCTCTCTTCCAGGTACGCTCAATGAATGGATCAGGATGGCTTCTCCTCTTCTTCCTCTCGCTCTGGCCTCACCCTTTTTTCTTGTGGCTTCAGCATCTTTTCAAGAACAGAACCCTTCCTTTATATCCAGACTCACGAGAGACTGAGGGTGTGGGAGACACGTGCGAAGAAGATGCTTCCAGAAGAGCCGAGCCACGTGTTAGACTATTATTCCCTTAAATCACGTGCTCACATGATTGGAAGAATGCTCCAATTTGTCTTTAAGTCTCTATAAGGTTTCAGAGAACATTCAGTCACTCTCAAAAATATTCAAGTCATGCGTTTGTTCACACAGGTTGCACGGAACTTTTCAAAGGACTGAAGAACGCGTCAACGCACTAAAGCCAAGGCGTTAACGCAATGGATATAATGGGGAACAGGTCCTTTGACAAAACACACCAATGCGTCAACGCATTAGTGACAGCGTCGACGCGTCTGCTTGGTTGTTGATCATAAGACTTTGGGTCAAAGCTTAAGGCGTCGACGCTTCCATCGTGCAGCGTCGCCTCAGCTCCTTAGGTGAGACGCTCAAGCCCTTGGCAACAAGCCAATGCGTCAACGCATCAGGTGACAGCGTCGACACAGTGAACACGACAGCAAGCGAAAGACGCACAATTGCGTCTACGCAGCCAGCCAAGTGCGTCAACGCACTGAAGGCACGGAACCCATATAAATGAAGACAAACAGATACGAGCTAATGAGTGAACACGTTGGAGAAGCATTTAATCAGGAGAGCATGATGAAAGACATTTTAATCAGAAGATGTGCATGCAAATAATTTGATTCATAGTGTTAGTCATCATCAAAACTACAGAGATTCAACAATCTCCCCATTTTTGATGATGGCAACACCATGAGTCAAATTCAGTGAAAGAGGAAACATCAACCTAAAACAGTCTCATTAGCAACAGCAATAGTTCTCGATAAAACATCAATGGTGACCTCTCAAAATCTGAACACTCAACACTCATTATCTTTTAACCAAAAGTTCACTAGCTCAACCTCCTCCTTACAACCTCTTCACTCCCCCTTTCAACCTTCTCCCCCTTTGACATCATCAAAACAGAAGAGAAAGAGAGCAGTTGACGCTGGATTGATGAGAAAAGATGGAGAGAATTCCAACAGTAGAATCTCAGTAACAGATCTTAGATGCTTAAGTGGGGCTCTAAGGTCAGTGAGGAATCTTGGAATTCTGGTAAGAGAAAGAGATTCAGAAGAAGCTTGAAGGTTATCAACTTACGATGAATATGAAAGAAGAGCAAGTGTCAACAAATATGACTGAGGTAGCTGTTAAGGCTTGACAAAATGACAACAAGAATTTGAACCACTAAAACAGCTTGTAGGCGCTGAGGACAACCATTCCAAGGAGAGAAAGCACTGTTATAGAGTGTATTTGCCCAGTTACACCTTTGACATTAAGTATGCACCTGTGGACGTCGAAAAATGTCGATGATGATCATACGGTATGCACGTCTCGACACTCGAGAGCAAGCCGAAGATGAAAATGCCAAATAAACCTCATGCCTCGCCCGATCAGGATGAGGACTCGCTTGGTGGTCCGCTAGCCGATGAGGGAGCCCCCCGGGTGGAAGATATGGCCACAACTCTACAGCCGGCCGTGCCGAGAGCTGAATCAAAGAAGAGTCGGGAACTCCGACACAGCCCGACGTGCACCGAAAGTCACTCAAAGTCTGGGACCGAGCCCCAAAGGCTGCGAACGGAATATTACAGAGGCCATATATCGCAACCGGAACATTCCGAGAGTGCCAACATTCATATAAACGGCCACGACTTCGAAAAGAACCCATTCGGTGCTTAAAACGGCACGGAAGGGACTTAAAGCAGCGCGCCTTAAAATGGCATGCCCTCTTGCTTATACGGCGCGCTCACTTTGATTCATGTCCCCCCTTGGTCATCTTAAACCGGCGCGCCCTTGAGTTTGACAAAACCGGCGTGCCCCATTATATGCTATAACATGAACTCCCTTGCTTTTGTTGAAACGTCGCCATCACCTTTATGTTAAAATGGCGCGCTCCCGTTGAAGGGCCACCCCTTTGAATGCACTAAACCGGCGTGCAGTGAAGCCATCCCGTCATTAATGCGGTCCCCTGTTTCCTGGGAACGGCATGATGACGAACAAGCCTGAAGTGGTTAAAACTCCCACTTCGATCCGGAGGGCAACGGAGCATATGCCGTGAATGGAAGTTCTCGAGCCCCATCCTGCCTTGTGCTCATTCCGTCGGTCGGCCGGCCATTCTTCAGCAAATGATGAAAGTAACGTGGCTCCCGGTGGATATGCCAACGGAGGAGGAGGCCATGCCTCTGCCCCCCTCCCGGTCACACTATAGCCTCGGCGGAGGTAACGTCGACAGCGGCAGCAAGGCCACGACAATAGCAGCAGCAGCAGGGCAACGTCATCAACGTCAGCAGCAGCAGTGGTGGTTGCGGGAAACAAGGAACCAACGGGAGGAAGAAGAATCCAGAGGGCATCCCTCCAAAACAGGGCCTCCGGCCCCTATAAAAGGAGTGCCCAGGCGAATCTTATATCGGGTTGGAAGAGTTGAACAACTCTCGGAAGCCTGAAAAGTGGAAGTCTTCTTCTGAGAGAAACCCCTTGAAGCCCGAAGCCAGCGTTCCTGTGAGAGCGAAGTTAAGTGAGAAAAGAGAAGGAGAGAGCAGAGAGTGAGGTGAGGGAGATACAGATCTCCCCTCCCCCCTTGTTTCTTTTTCTTTCCTCTGATGTATTCTTCCCTTTGGTTCTTTTCTTTAGATGCATGAAGAGCCCATGTATTTGCACCCCTTCGTGGTGAAATGAAAACGATCCTTCGGGAGATCCTCTTTTTTTTGATATGTTGCATCTTCTTCTCCCCCTTCGGAATACGTTCAGGCTGTAGCCCCCCCCTTTCTACTTGGCCTCCAGCGTTTCTGATCTCCCTCCCCACTTGTTCCCCTTCGAGGGATCATTACCCGTGAGTCGTGAGAGCTCTTGAAGGCTAGTCCTCGAGCTTTTCCACACTCACACTTGGGTTATCGGACCGCGTGAGGTCTACATTTTGAGGTTCACACTAGAGCAATCCACTTGGTGTTCCCCTATTTTCTCTGGTAATCGTCAGTCTGGGGTTGGTGCTGCCCAAATTTTGCCAGAGGAAGAACATGTAAGAACAGAGAATCCGTAAGAACAGACAGACAAACACACTAAACCACTGAGACAAACTAAACTTCCAAGTTCTTGCACAGCAAACTTTTCTAATAAAACACTCGAATCATCACGATAATCCACCTGAGTAAACAATTAAAACACTTAAACCTCCTTTCCACAAACATAATCCATCAATAAGAAGAACAAACCAATCAATAAATCAACTTACAGTTGAAGGAAAGAAGAAACAGAGCATAAACTGGTTGAAAGGAAGCTATACAATGCTTAATCCGGCACCCCCTAATCCGGCGTGGGTTAATCCGGCATGCTACCCCCCCGCGCCGGTTTAACCCCACACTCAAAACCCACTTTATTTTCCTTGCAGCTATCCGACGCGCCCCCTTGCATTAGCCCATTAAACCGGCGCGCTATACTGTTCATTGCCTATTCCGGCGCGTCCTTGGAGCCTTTTCCTTTTTGCCATGGAACCGGCGCGCCCCCCCTTAACATCTTGAACCGGCGCCCCCCCCCCCCCCCCCCCCCCTTACATCCTTAACAGGCGCCCCCCCTCTTAATACACTTAAACCGGCGCGCCACTCCTCTTGATACTAATCCGGCACGCCCCATCCCCTTTGCTTCCTCAATCCGGCGTGCCTGGAAGAAAGAAGGTGATCAAGAAAATAAAAGAAAACATGCAATTGAAGTTAATAGAAAACTAATCAAAAGTCTCCCCTCCACTATAATCCAAATTTTGTTGCCCCCTTGACCCCCACGACCTGATCCGCGTGCGAGGGCGCATGTTGCCGAGTTTTGGCTTTACACTTAACAACCCGCTCCCCCGGACTGAGTGCGAAGAGAAACTCAATGATGCCTTGTGGTATCGGACGTTGACCTCAGGACTCCCGACATGGTCATGATCCGTGCACCTCTTGGGCCGATAGTTCATCAGCTTGACCCACTTCTTCCGGGATCCGATCCCGCACCCACATGAAATGTGCCGTACCTACGGCAGATATCTGAATGTCTTTATTGTTACCTTCGATGCTTCGAATATGGACTCTCGTCCGAATGCTGAATGGTCCGTTAGTGACCGACATGCATATACTGGGATCCGATCCCGCATTTGTATTAAACTTGTCGTACTCATGGTAGGTACTTGTACGATTTGTCACCGTCTCTTATGCTACAAACACGGACCTTTGTCCGAACATAAAGGGGTCCATGAGTGACCGACAAAATCTGAATGGGACGAGAAGGATGTCGTCATCCCCGGACCCTATACATGGGAATATCAATAAGGCCTATGTGGGCCATGCTTAGACCTCGGGTCTGCCCCGATCATGGTCATTGCTTGACCCATATCCTCGGCCTATAGCCCGCTCTCTTCGAACGCATATTGGTTCTCAGATCTTGTCCCAGGACATCCTCCCGTTGCCCCCTTGGCACCGGAAACATTGACGATGCCCACGCGAGCCCGACTTCGACCGCGGGGGGCCCACCGCAGTATGGTCGTAGCTTGATCTTGCACTGGGCCGACAAACTTGTCGGTTTCGACCGCTCTAACCAGGATTTAACTGAACGTTTCCCGTCCCTTTGAACAATAAATTTGCCATACCCCGGCATATATATGCTCCAGCTTTCCCCATGACGATCACGATTCTCTGAAGCCGGACGCTCGTCCGAATATCAAAATGGTCCCTTGAGTGACCGACATCTTCCGAATGCTTGCTTCCCTAGACATAGGGCTTTCCGACTGATTCAAGACCGCTATCGACTTGTTTCTCTCGATATAGTTTCTTGGCCATGAGGCCCCGATTCCCGACGATTAATCAAGGGTGTTCCCCTTTCCGAGGGGATGTAAATAACGCCGTGACCTTTACGGCGCGGCGGATTTTGGTCCCGACACCAACTACACAATCGTCTGATTAGTCAGACGGAGTGCACCCCGGGCTTCGGACCACTCCAGTCTTGAAGCCCGAACACATTGTCACCTAGGTGACTGGCACGCCCTCGCACTAGATAAACCGATAGACCGATAAAAGAATATCCCGATATTTTCATGAAACCAACGAAACTTAGTGCGTTCCACAGCACCTTGGTCAGAGGCCAGCATCCTCAGTTACTCAGTGTAAGAGCCTCATACCTTCTCAGTTAGAGAACAGAGATAGTGACTATTGGTTTTTACATGAGGAGACACCTTGATCAGAGGCCAGAATCCCCAGTTACTCACCACATGTCATCATTGCTCTGCCAAACATAAATTTTGAATTGAATTTCTTTCTTTTCTTTTTGTTTATGAGAACTGATACTTCATGACTTAGAAAGTTCCCATTTCATTGATGGGATTCCTAGTTTCTCAATATACAGTTTTAAACACTGATCAGTTTAACTAGCTCTTCAAGAAGGTTGTTTGAAGACAAAGCCAGGGCAATTACTCGTGGTCTTATCACGAAATCCAATGAAAAGCGTATAACAGAACCCATTTCATATGAGTTTAGCTTGTTCATCAGTCAAGAAACAAAGTAAGAGGATATACTTGAACGTTAATCTTAGCCTCTTAAGACTTACTAGAAGAAGATTCTGGCTGGACTTTAATTGCACAAACTTAAGAATGTAGGAAATGAACGAGATTCTACTAAAAAGGAATGCTCAAGATCAATTCTGACAATTAATCCAGCAACAACAACCATCTTTCAAACGTTTTTAATTAGTAAAGCTCCCCCTCTCTAGTAGCTCTATCTCCCATTCTACCCTGATAACAGTAAAGAAACAGACCTGATACCTTTCAAATCTCACACCCGCTCCCCCTCACATAGTGACCCCATCAGAAAAAAGTAAGACAGAACTATCACTAAAATCATGGAAAGACATAAAACTGAATTCATTTCCACAGATCAGTTAGAGTTTGTAAATACCAAGTTCTCTTCTCAATGAAGTGAATTTTTCACTATCTAAAGGTTTTGTAAAAATATCAGCAGTTTGATTTGCAGTCCCAACATGAATTAGTTCAAATGTTTTATTTGCAATTTCATTTCTAATAAAGTGGTGCCTGATTTCAATGTGTTTTGTTCATGAGTGTAAAACAGGATTCTTTGCAATGTTTATGGCACTCGTGTTGTCACAAAAAATGGGAGTGCATCCTGTCTCTACTTGGTAATCCTAAAGTTGATGCTTAATCCAGATAACTTGAGTGCCACAGCTGCTTGCAGCCACGTATTCAGCCTCAGCAGTGGAAAGGGCCACTGAATGTTGTTTCTTTGAACTCCAAGAAACTAGGCATCCTCCTAAGAATTGGCAGTGGCCACTGGTGCTCTTCCTATCTAATTTGCATCCAGCAAAGTCTGCATCAGTGTATGCAACTAAATCTAATGTGCGAGAAGCAGGATACCATAATCCTAACGTGTGTGTGGCAGACAGATATCTAAAGATCCTTTTTACAGCAGACAAATGAAGTTCAGTAGGCCTAGACTGATATCTTACACATAAGCCAACACTGAATTGTATGTCTGGCCTAGAAGCTGTTAAGTACAAGAGGGATCCAATCATACCTCTGTAGAGTTTTTCATCCACTTGTTTACCTGACTCATTTGCATTAAGGGTCATGCTTATGCTCATTGGGGTGGATATTTGCTTCAGGTTAGTCATCCCAAACCTTTTTAGGATATCCAGCGTGTACTTGGTTTGGTGGAAGAAGCAGCCATCTGACATTTGATTTATCTGTAAGCCAAGAAAATAAGTCAGTTCTCCAACTAAGCTCATCTCAAATTCAGCTGACATAAGTTGTGAAAATTCATTACACAGTTCAGGATTTGTTGATCCAAAGATGATGTCATCTACGTATACCTGAACTATGATGAGATCTTGTCTTGAATTCTTAGTGAATAAAGTTTGGTCAACATTACCTCTGTTATATCCTTTATTCAGTAAGAAATTGGTCAGCCTTTCATACCAGGCCCGAGGAGCCTGCTTTAGTCCATAAAGAGCTTTGTTTAACCTGAAAACTTGATCAAGTTTAGTCGAAAACTGAAAACCAGGAGGTTGTTCAACATAAACTTCTTCTTTTAGAATTCCATTCAAGAAAGCACTCTTAACATCCATTTGTTGAAGTTTTATGTTGTTAGAACAAGCAAATGCTAATAGAATTCTGATAGCCTCCATTCTAGCTACTGGAGCAAAAGATTCATCAAAGTCTATTCCATACTCCTGACTGTAGCCTTTAGCTACAAGTCTAGCTTTATTCCTGGAGATGACACCTTCTTCATTCAGTTTATTCTTAAAAACCCATTTTGTTCCTATTACATTGAAATTTTCAGGTCTAGGTACAAGTTCCCAGACATTGTTTCTATCAAATTGCCCTAGTTCTTCACACATGGCAGTTACCCAATTCTCATCACTTAAAGCTTCTTCAATGGTCTTAGGCTCAATTTGAGAAACTAAAGCAATTAAGTCCTGATTCTGAACATTTCTGAAATGGGATCTTGTCCTAGGGGGATCATGAAGACTACCAATAATATTGGTTACAGGGTGGTCTTTTAAAATTCTGACATTTGTTGAGGACTCACATTGTTCGGCTGTACTTATTGGGTTCAGATCAGTGGGTTCTTCAGCCGGTTGTACTTCCTCCTCTTGCATTTGATTCAGGAACTCTCCATCATGACTTGTAGACCTGTTATCATCATTTAGACTGTTAGAGATTTTTGTTTCATCAAAAATGACATGAGGGGTTTCCTCTACAGTTCTATCAGTTTTATTAAAGACCCTGAAGGCCCTAGATGTTTCAGAGTATTTTAGGAATATTCCCGGAATACTTCTAGCGTCAAATTTATCTAAGTCTCTCTTGTTGTTATTATGAATAAAGCATTCTGAACCAAAAATTTTGAAATATGAGACATTAGGTTTCTTACCTTTCAGGAGTTCATATGGTGATTTCTTATGTATGGGTCTTACCAAAGCTCTATTTAGTATATAGCAGGCAGTGTTTGCCGCTTCTGCCCAAAAACTCTTCGGTAGCTGACTATCCATTAGTAATGTTCTTGCCATTTCCACTATTGTCCTATTCTTTCTCTCCACAATTCCATTCTTCTCTGGGGTCCTGGGAGAAGAAAATTTGTGAGTCAATCCCTCCTTGTCACAAAAACTAGAAAATGAGGAGTTCTCAAACTCTCCTCCATGATCTGATTGGATAACAGTGATCTTGTGGCCTACAAGTTTTTGCTTATTAAAGAAATGTTCAAATTTTTGAAAAGCATAACTCTTATTCGCCAAGAAAAACAACCATGCAAATCTAGAGTAGTCATCGACAATGACAAAACCAAATCTCTTACCATTTAGGCTCTGGGTTCTGGTAGGACCAAAGAGATCCATGTGCAAGTGTTCCATAAGCTTGTTTGACAAGCTCTCAGTCCTTATTTTAAAAGAAGCTCGGGTTTGCTTGCCTAGAGCACAGGCAACACAAGGCTTAGAGAATGATTTGAACTTCAAGCTGGGCATGCCTCTAACTAAGTCAAAGTTAGCTAATTTATGCAAGGTGTTAAAGCTAGCATGACCTAGTCGCCTATGCCAGTCAAACATGTTATTCTCTGAATCAGCAGAGAGACACGGATTAGACTCAGACTCAACATCAAGATCCACAATATAGACATTATTGACTCTATTTGCAATGAACTTTATTTTATCGGAGTTTGGTTCTAAATTTTTGCAAGCATGCTCATCAAAGAGGACCTTATGACCCTTGTCACATAACTGACTAATACTCAATAAATTGTGTTGCAGACCTTCGACCAACAATACTTTTTCAACAAAGTTGGAGGTTTTCTTACCGATGGTTCCGGTCCCAATTATTTGGCCTTTGTTTTGACCTCCAAACTTGACTGTCCCTCCTGCTTTCAATTCAAGCTTGCTGAACTTTCTTTGATCCCCTGTCATGTGCCTCGAGCAGCCACTGTCGAGATTCCACTTGTTGTTCTCGGCTGCTAGGCTCACCTGCACAATAACAATTTAAGTAGTGTGCTTTGGAGCCCAAGGTAAGTTGGGTCCAAAAATACCGCTCAAATGATTAAGCACAGTTTTGGGGATCCACATCTGCTTCACCCCTTTTTTCATTCTGTGCTGAGAATTGACAGTTTTGCTATTGATGTGCATTTCAGTTGTCTCCCTTTATTTCTCAGAGTGTGTCCAGTTTCTGTTGATAAAAGCTTGGGTCCCAGCCAGACCATAATTTCTAAACTGTCTAGTTGAAGACATTTTATTGACAGTATTCTGTGTGTAGTTAGACCTTCCCATGTTTGTTTTCAAATAGCCCATTCTTTTATTAGAGTCATAGTTGTTGAATTGACAGGCACCTTGTTTCTGGTGCGTGGGCTTGTTGAATTTCTTAAAGACATTTTTTTCAAAGTCAGATGTTGTTTATGGATGTTCTTTTGTTGTTAAGTACTTTTGGAACTGGATGGGATGTCCAGTTTCTCTTTTCCTTTCTCAGTGCAAAATGTGGTGGTTTTTATCCCAAATGCTTCCTTCTTATTTGGGTTGAAACCCAAACCTTCTCTGTTAAAGTTTACTTTGGTACCTAACAAGGTGTTCAAATTGCTTTCTCCCAAAACAAACCTCTCAAGAGTTTTCTTCTTATCTTCTAACTCCTTTCGCAGGGATATGTTGTTTTCCAGCAATTCATCATTGACCTTTATAACAGCTTCATACCCTTCCTTGATTAAGTCATTTTGTCTCAGGTTTTCTTCAGTATGTTGATTGGTTTCATCAAGCTGTTTTCTAAATTTTTTAAGTTCATTCTTAAAAAGATTATTCTCATTTCTTACATTCTCCATCTGAGCTAATTCAGCTACCAGTTTGGAATTTTCTATCTTGACGAGTTCTTGTTCTTCATTAACCATATTGAGTTTGCGTTTGATGACTCTATGTTCTTTAGCTAAGGCATTGTACATATCTAGCAGTTCACCATATTTCTCTTCCCAGTCATCAATAGAGTAAGTTACAAGGGGATTGGTTACCTCATTTTCCTCGTCGGCCATCAGACATACTCCTTCAGTCTCCTTTCCTGAGGAATTAGTCTCTAAGTCTTCTTCTTCATCGCTCCAAGTGCATACCATAGCTTTTGGCTTTTTCTTGTACACTTTGGAGCCTTTCTTGGGGTAGTCCGGTGTCTTCTTCTGAAGCTCAGGGCAATCTTGCTTCATGTGCCTAAAGTTCCTGCAATGATAACACATCACACTTTTAGCATTCCTATCCTTGTCATTGCCATTGTTCGGATATTTACCTGATGAGTAGTTTCTTCTTTTCCTATATGAATTTCCCTGCATTTTTAGGAATTTCCTGAACTGACGTGTGAGCAGTGCTTTTTCACTTCTGTCAAGGTCTGGAATTCCATTAGACTCTCCGCTGCTGTTGCTACTACTGCTGCTGCTGCTGCTGCTGCTGTGTCGTTCAACTTTAAGAGCAACATTCTTACCCTTTCTGTCATTTCCTTCTCCTGTTTTCTTGAGATTTATCTCATAGGTCATAAGAGACCCTATGAGTTCAGTGACGGTCATGGTTGTTAAATCCTTTGATTCCTCTATCACCGTAGCTTTTGTGTGCCATGCTGGAGTCAAGGATCTTAAGATCTTTCTGACTATATCCCCTTCAGATATTTCCTTTCCAAATCCCTTGAGGCTGTTTGTGATCAGTGACAGCCTAGCGTACATATCAGTCGCGCTCTCCTCTGACTTCATCTTGAATAATTCATACTCAGAGGTTAGGTAGTTTACCTTGGTAGCTCTGACCTGAGAGGTACCCTCGTAAATCAGCGCTAGTTCATCCCACATCTTCTTAGCTGTTTTGCACGCCGAAATTCGGGCATATTCTTCAGGGTGAACTGCACACTGGATGATGTTGAGCGCAGACCAGTTCAGTCTGGATAATTTGACTTGTTCTTCAGACCACATCTCCTCATTCGGAGGTAAATCATAAGGTCCAGTTGTAATGACTCTCCACAGCTTGTGGCTCTGAGATCGGATGAAAACTTCCATCCTATTTTTCCAAAAGAAATAATTAGAACCATCAAAATATGGGGGGCGGGAGATTGACTGTCCTTCAGCTATGTAGCTACGAGGACCACTGGTTCCAGGATTACCATGGTCGTTGGACCACATCTCGGGCAAACCTGCTCTGATACCAACTGTTAAATAGGAGGACGGTGAGCTAGAAGGGGAGGGGATGAATAGATCACCGTTTAAAAATTATTTGTCCGAGCCGAGGAGATCTTAGAAGATGAGATTGGCTAGGAAGACTGACAATATGTAAAATGATCCGGAACCTTAACCAAGATAAAGCAGGTCACGAGCGTAGAACATATATCACTCAGAATTTCATCAGCACATATGCACAAGCACTAAGCGAGCAGTCAGACCAAGGTTTCGATCATCAACAATCACACTTACTTCATGAAGCCAGACAGAAGCATAAAGAAAATAGATGCACACAACCACACCACGGAGAACAAGAGGTTTAGATGGTTCAGTCTGCAACCTGCAGACTTACGTCCATCCCTCACTCAAGGCAGAGTGAGGCTTCCCTTTCACAAGAAAGAACCGCAGACTCAGTCTGCCAACAACACGCTGATCCACAGCTTGGGGATCGAAATCCCTACAGATGCTGAACTCACAGCTTGCACCCAGGGCTCACACCACAAGACCTGACCCGGAGATAACTCTCCCTTCCTCTTAGACAAGAGGGAACCCAGCAGTGACCCACCCTCACTGCAATTTAGAGACGTTGTCTCTCTTCCTCCTCAGCCGGAGGGAAGAACCCAGGTAGCCTTCTCACTACCTGAACACAAAAACACCGGAGAACTCCTCCCTTCCTCTGATCTAAATCAGAGGGAAACCACACTGCGACCCATAGGATTCACCTCTCTTCCTCTACACCTAGAGCGAACGAAAACAGAGTATCGGAATTTGAGAACGAACAAATGAAAACATAAAGAAATATTGAAAGACAATCGAACGGAGAAACAATGTAGCTTCTTAAAGAAGCATAGACAAAACGTAGCAGAAAACCATCCTCTCCTTCATCACTCTCTCTCTTCCAGGTACGCTCAATGAATGGATCAGGATGGCTTCTCCTCTTCTTCCTCTCGCTCTGACCTCACCCTTTTTTCTTGTGGCTTCAGCATCTTTTCAAGAACAGAACCCTTCCTTTATATCCAGACTCACGAGAGCCTGAGGGTGTGGGAGACACGTGCGAAGAAGATGCTTCCAGAAGAGCCGAGCCACGTGTTAGACTATTATTCCCTTAAATCACGTGCTCACATGATTGGAATAATGCTCCAATTTGTCTTTAAGTCTCTATAAGGTTTTAGAGAACATTCAGTCACTCTCAGAAATATTCAAGTCATGCGTTTGTTCACACAGGTTGCACGGAACTTTTCAAAGGACTGAAGAATGCGTCAACGCACTAAAGCCAAGGCGTTAATGCAATGGATATAATGGGGAACAGGTCCTTTGACAAAACACACCAATGCGTCAACGCATTAGTGACAGCGTCGACGCGTCTGCTTGGTTGTTGATCATAAGACTTTGGGTCAAAGCTTAAGGCGTCGACGCTTCCATCGTGCAGCGTCGCCTCAGCTCCTTAGGTGAGACGCTCAAGCCCTTGGCAACAAGCCAATGTGTCAACGCATCAGGTGACAGCGTCGACACAGTGAACACGACAGCAAGCGAAAGACGCACAATTGCGTCTACGCAGCCAGCCAAGTGCGTCAACGCACTGAAGGCACGGAACCCATATAAATGAAGACAAACAGATACGAGCTAATGAGTGAACATGTTGGAGAAGCATTTAATCAGGAGAGCATGATGAAAGACATTTTAATTAGAAGATGTGCATGCAAATAATTTGATTCATAGTGTTAGTCATCATCAAAACTATAGAGATTCAACACCTCCCACAACCCCACCTCTTACTTGATCGGTGGACCATTTTAGTAGTGAGTGTCAATTCTTCTTTTGTTAAAAAAAAACCATCATTTTGCACACATTATTCATATAGTTGTTAATTCATTGATTGTATTGTTTTAAAAAAATCAAAAAAAGATAAAAAAAAATGGGTGAGAAATTTCTATTTTTGAGTTGGGCCTGCAAATTCAATGAGGTGGACTTGTTAGTCTATTTTTCTTGATCCATCTTTTGGACTATGAATTCAAACTCCTTCATTCCACCTTATTATCAAAATCACAATGACATGTGGGCCGGACCGACCCATTGTGCTAATCATAGTCCAACCCAACTTTTATCATTTACCCACAATGGTCTGACCTATTATGATAGTCAACCTTCTTGGTCAGCCTATAATGAAAGCCCCTCTTATAATGAAACTCCGTTCATGGGGGCCCAATTTCATTCTTCTACTCAAGGCCATCTTCAAAATACTTAATTCTTTCTTGGGCCGTATGACTTTACTCCAATCCAAGAGTAGGCTTACATGACTCAAAACCCCTCCCTATCTTCTTATGATTTTTGTCTACATTCCTCACACTTAGATAGGGAAGGGCAATCTGATTCTTCTCGGAATTCTGTGCATAATTTGGCTCAACATCGTTTACATCAAACTTCTCAAATTGGGCTCCACATTCTAATGATTATTATGATCAAGCCCAGCACAAAGAAGGATGGCCCATGTCCTCGTCACCACCTTCTACTAATTACTCTTCACACTATTCACTTGAATCTCAACCTCACTATTCATCTCCTCTGCCCT
The DNA here is from genome assembly GCA_022559845.1 of Amorphophallus konjac. Lineage (NCBI taxonomy): Eukaryota > Viridiplantae > Streptophyta > Magnoliopsida > Alismatales > Araceae > Amorphophallus > Amorphophallus konjac. The sequence goes on along the minus strand of CM040125.1, from coordinate 162,867,324 downwards.
CAAATTCCAATTCAGAGAAGACATTCAATCAACTCTGTCAATCAATCATGCTTCAAAGTCAATCTCTCCAAGTGCGAATTGATATAATGACAGAGGTGATCAAAGAGATAAAGGAAGAACAAGTGCTTAGCTACTCTGGTTCCAACTCTACTGATCAAATTCCCTATGATGACTATGAACAATCTATGATTTTCCAAGAGCATAACACTCCGATTAATCTTAATTTAGAAGATGAAGGGATTATGGAGAGGTCTTGTCAGGAGACGTTAAATGAGGAACTTAGAGAATTTGAGGGGATCGAGGAATATGTTGGGATTAAAGGAGAACAGGAAGGTGATGAATTACTTAATGATCATATTTCACCTATGTCCTTTCTTGAATTTGAGATTGAGGGTCTTGTGCTTGATTGCCCTTATGAGGAGAATTTTTAGGAAATGGATGATCTCAAGTTGGGGGGAGAAGAAGAAGAAAGTAATGTGCGAGTTCATGATCAAACTCCTCCGTTGTCCCTTCCTAAATTTGAGGAGATCATGCCCCATGAAGAAGAAGAAGCAGAGGTGACTGTGTTTGCGACGGGTTTTTTCTTCATCCGACCGGCTTGTTGTTTTTATTTCATGTATATATATGTATGTATATGTACATGTATACATGTCTTATTTCACGTATCGATCAGCCATTTGACTAACTGGGAGTCAACTGACCGATTGACGACGCGGGCGTGCCAGTCACATGAGTGACAATTTTATGATGCGCTCGTTCTGACCCGTGTCGGGCGAATGCGAGGTTCGGTCAGGACCAGCAGTCCGCCATACCATAAAGGCTATGGCGTTAATTACATCCCCCATGAGGAGGGAACACCTTTGATTAATTGCCGAGATAGCGGGCTGTCAAAGCCGGAATAAAAAGAGCTACATGGTGACCATGACGAAGGCATGCATGATGCATTTATTTATCATACAAGGGATGCATAGTTCATCGAGTTATGGACCCTCGGTACATGGCGGAGGACGTAGGTCCGAAGACCACCATCGCGCATAACGGAGACTTCTGATTGGGCACAACCCGACCTTCTGTCAACACCATTTAATATACCCGAGGGTTGATGCAGACATGCACGAGGAACCGTGATATACGGGGTGTGATAATGATGTTATAACACAAATTCGACAGCATGTCTCTTCCCTTTGGACTATGCCAAATGGGAATATAGGACATCCATCCACGGAGAGCCGGAATGAAAACCAAAAAGAGAGTCGGGCGTAGCCCTGGGTCCGAGAAGGATCCAAATTTGACGGGGCAGTGTGCACCATCGCATCATTTGTTAATATTCCCCTCGAAGGACCGTTGGAGGACATGCAGCGGTAGAACTCCGAGGGTCAGCGGGGTGACAGAAGAAATGTTGGATTCGGTGTAATGTAGGGGTGAAACCTCCCATTAATGTATCTCCCATGGACCTCGGTGAAGAACCATAGTTCCCTCGTAAGGTAATGAAGACTGACCCGAAGGTTGATAGTGATGGAATATTGAATTTAGGTTATGTTTGGGTTTGATGAAGTGGGGAAGGCATCAGACACTCAGATGATAACTATCATTGAGGTGAAACGGCACGGCACTGGAGTAGGTGCGAAGACCAAACGGCACGGCATGCTCCCGGCGCCATGAAAAGGTAAGGGGCAGTCGGCACAACCGGCTGGTGTAGGTGTCGGCGCGCCAACACCCGGCGCGCGCTGGTCTCGGCGCGCCCCCCACCCGGCGCGAGTTTGGCGCCGGGAGGCTTTGGCGCCGGGAGAATTGTGCCGCCGGGAGGGGTTTATTGATTTTAAAAGTGGGTATTATGAGGGTTTCTTCGTTCAATGGGGACTTCAGGGTGATGAATGGATGAGAATGGAGGATGAGGGTGGTTCCACTCACAAAGGGGGTCCAAGGAGATCGCCAATTACGAGGTATATACCCTGTGATGGCAAGATGCCATGAGATGATATAGCTCACGCTCTGGTCATGCAATTAAGGGGTTAAATGCGCGATTCCGTTGAAACGTCGTGCCGTATGATAAAGTAAAGCTCTGGGCAAATTTTGACAGCATCTCCCCTTATTTTGGGAGTGTGCCAAGAAAATATAATGGGCTATCTACTCACGAGTGCCAGAGTAGAAACCGAAATGAAAGCCGGGCTAGCCCGAAATAAAGGGACCCAGATCTTATGGGACCTTGTCCCTTATGTTGTGATATCCCCGATGCAGTCATCGGAGAGCCTGCACTGGCAGGGCTCCATGACTTAATGGGTTATAGAATGTGGGGGGATTGCACCCTTTAATATAGCTCCCGTGAGGACAGAGGAAAGGGCGATGCCTCTCCGCAGGAAGATAGGGCATTTAAAGCAATGATGGCGCGGCCCGATGGCATCGGCGCCAACGTATTAAGATGGCCATCCTTGGCATAAGGGATGAGGGTATTGGCGAGAAGAATAATATGGCTTTCGGCGTGAAGGCTTGAAGTTCAACCGGCGCGGCTAGCCCTCGGCGCGAAACATGCGCCGAGAGGGGCTCACGCCGGGAGGCTTTTGAAGTGGGGGTTTTAAGGGTTTGTTAAGGCAGAGGCTTTGAGCATTCGAAGCGAGGAGTTTTATTCAGCAACCTGGGCTATTTATTCGGATGATCGCAGAGAGGAGGCTTCGAGGGGGAGACGAACTCTCTTCTGGGGCCTCACTAGGAGCAGAGCCATGAACCAGAACTCCCGAAGATATTCCTCTCCATTCCACATACGAGGAGCCATGAGATAGACTGTCTCAGGCCCTGGAAATGTGGCTGGGGGTAGTGATGAAGAACGGTGGCAAAGAAGCCTCAACAGATAACAGAAATTAAACATAAGACATTTGCAGTTGGCGATAGCCGTATATAGATTAAAACCTCGGATACAGAGGGAAGCGGAAGAGAATGATCCAGCATATCAGAACTCATCCCATTCTTTTTATTAACTACTTCAGCCAAATGGCTTACACATATGCGATTTAAGAGAAAGAAATCTAACCCAAAAGGAAAAGAAATCCAAACTTCATCCCTGTAAACAGGGTTACATTAGCATTTGATGCTACTAAAGCAAAGATGCTCGAAAGCGAAAGGAAAAAACAACAGAGGAATACTCAGACAGACGGAGAAGAGAAAGAGAGAGCAAAGAAGTTGCAGTTGCACGGCCCTCACACCTGGATTGTCTCCTCGAACCCCTCTCTCTTTCCTCAGCTTCTACGAAGGGCGCTCGAGCTCTCCCCTTTCTTTTTGATGGCTAAGCACCCTCTTCCTTCTGCTTCCTTCTTATTCTTCTCTTCCTCTGGCCTCTTCTCTTCTTCCGTCCACTTCTCTTCTTCCGTCCTCTTTTTTTTCTATTCGAAGGGCAGGCCTCTTATAGAGGCCAGGCCCTCATCCTTTCGGCATGCACTTCCCGGCGCGCCAGGATCATCCTCCCGGCGCGGCAGTCATCGGCGCGTCCCATCTCATATTTGGGCTTGGCCCATTCTCTTGTCGTTCGGCCCATTCGGTCCAGGATCCACTTGGTCGACTCCTTTCGACAGTGGGGCTTTTGGCATATGTATATTAAGACTCCGTGGGGCTTGTTTGCACCTTGCATTCACAACACGTGCGAGACATTGTGCATCCCTTCTTCGGAGAATCAGAGACGTCTGAACATCTGTTTCAGCAGGCAGATGGTTGCCTGAATGTTGGTATAGTTTTATCAGCCTGACTATCTGAATGACAGCAGTACTGGACAGTGACCTAGCCAAAGACGGCTTTAGTCGAATAACATGATAGGGGTAGTGGGTTTCTTCTATTCAGACTCTCAGATCTCCCAGGGATGGTACGTGAGCTGTGCCCTCGACTGATCTTTAGAACTATGAATCTACTATGATCTCCTCTGACATATTTTAGGTGTCAACAAATGCCCCCCACCCGTAAGTGGCGTGAGCGAAGCATGAGTGACACGGGACATGCGGGTGTACATCACGTTCACACATTGCGCTTCGTGGTCTCTTCAGGTCTGCTCCTGTGCATTGGCTATTCTTTTGACTCTGAGTCTTCATTCTGCTTTGCGTGACTTCCATGCTTTACAAGCAAATTTGTTGGTTACATCACCCCTGGTGGGCTAATCGGCTCCATGGACGCTCCCGGCACTATCTTCTCGGCGCGGAGGTGGGCTTGGCATGGAGTTCCCGGCGCGACGCTCTTCTCGGCGTGGTGATCTTCTCGGCGCGACTGTGGCGCTTCTGCTTTTCGGTGCGGAGGCCGTCTCGGCACGCCTTTTGGCGCTTCCGATCATCGGCACAACCTCCCTCTCGGCACGCCTTTTGGCGGTGCCGATATAGGCGCCGAGAGGGGGAGGGAGAAGCTCATTTCTCCTTGAGCTTTCTCCCTCTTCCTCCCCTTTCTCCTTTTGTTGCCTCAGAGCAGCCGGTGTGGAATCCTTCCCTTCGGGGAATTTTGTTCGGGACTCCGTCCCTTTTCATTTCGGAGTCACCCCCTCCTGGTGGGTGTTCTCCCATTTGAATTCTGGGCATACCCCGGATAAGGGGAGATGCTGTCAAAATTTTTCTTAAAATTCTCCTTTCTATTTTCATCTTCATATCATCTTATTATTTCCTTTTCTTGGTTTTGTGTCTGCAGCTCGCTGGAAATGGCTTCATCTTCTAGCCGCGTTGCCTCCGGCACTACTGATGTTGACTCTTCTCCTCAAGGTAGGGCTTCTGGTCCCGTTGTGACTTGGAGGAATGTTGGACAGCTGGACCGGGGTCTTGGGAGGATCGCTATAGTCGATGAGTCCTCTGGCTCCGAAATAGATACAGTGTTCGCCTCTCGCATTGTGACTGTCGAGGGAGGACTGGACTTCAATCGCGATGATGACTACCGTCCGGACTTCCCGAAGGATCGTCACCTCGCGCCCTTCATTTGTACCTTCAACGTCTCTGGGAAGAGGGACGTCATGCTGGCTCGGATGGTGGAGCGGGCCATGTTGCTAGACCGGGACAGCTTGAAAGGTTCTGTGTATCGTGGCGATACCATCTACCTTCCGGGGGAGCGGCGCAAGTGGGACTCCGTCTTAGGGGTAACAGAGCTGGAGGCAGAGCTGAAGATGCTAACACGGGCCCCAGAGTTCACACCAGCCAGGTGGGACAGCACCATAGGTCGGGTTAACAGGGAGAAACCCGGTTACGGTTTATTCTTGGCGCCCATCAAGTGGGGCTACAGAGAGGAACCGTTTGTGCTGAACTGCTTGGCTGTTCAGTTCAAATTTCAATTGGCAACTGGGTGGTTTGCAGACACGAAGGTGACAGATGCTCATCTCTTTCGTGTAGGGGCAGTGGAATTCACAGAATATGTTCTGAAAGAGTATGCACCGCTGCTGGTCAGGGCCGGGGTGTACCACAGTGTGTATGCATCTCTCTTCAGCTATTCCATTTCAAAGGGGCTGTGCTGCGGCATGTTCGAAGTATTTTGCCCGCAGTTCAACACTTTTTATACAGCAGAAGGTGAGACCTCTCTGGATCTTTGGAGCCTATCACAGTTATCAGGCCTGCCGATTAACGGAGAGCCCTATGAGGAGGTCTGCATTCATGACTTCATCAAGGATGAAACAGACGGCGAAGGTGAATATTACTTCGGCTATTCATACCGGTACTTGATGAAGGCATACCGCTCCCTCTGCCTGACGCTGAATAGGGGATCCTCAAAGGGATACCAGCCCTGGGAGAAGAGCAGTAAACTGAGAGTCCGAGCAAGACATTGGATTCAGTATTTCTTCGGGGGCCCTTTGAAGTACAGCGAGTTCCCTCACGTAGCTCCTGTTACGGGCAAACCCAGCAGGCCACCTAAGTTCAAGTCAGAGCTGCCTGCTTCTCTTCGGGGGATAAGCCGCGTGGGGCCGAATCCGATGGGGGTGGATCCCCTTACCCATTGTGCTGCCTACCTTACCTTCTGGCTGTGTACTTTTGCCCTCCCGCAGGGGGATGAGACAGTTATTCGGCCGGAGGCAATATACCCAGCTTGTCAGATGGCTTGGGGCATACGGCTTGCAATATGTCCAGCCGCACTATGCCTTATTTACAAATCCATTGGAGATATTCATAGGCATCGAATCCCCCGTTCTTTCCGAACGGTGGGGACGTTTCATTTTTTTAATGCCTGGGTGTGCAACTTATTTCCGGAGCTAGCTCCCCGGACTTTGCAGACAATGACATTGTATTCCAGAATGCTGGAGTTTGCAAGTGCTGAACCGGGTCCAGTGTCCCAGCAACTCTTCTCCATCTGTGGCCGACTGACAAGGGTTCCGATGGATTCAGCGGGGACTATTCACTTTTGGAATCTGGCTGCACATTCCTCTCCATTAGTGAACCGTCAGCGTGAGTGTAAGCTCGAGGCAGTGGAGACTTTCACACACTTCATTTCGGGCAACACCGTGACCCGACCAGTCTTGGAGCCTGAACTCGTTGACTGGGTTTTATCAATTCGCCCCAGTGTTTTAGTATTCAGAAAGGGGGGCGTAGTTTATTTAGAACCCTACTATCCCTTCAGGTTCGGTCGGAATTTCGGCTACGATCAGCATATTCCGCCTTCGGTCGCCCTGTTCCCTTTAGACAGTAGGTCAAAGCATGGCTCGACCGTTGTGGCCGAAGGTCGCTCCTGGTGGGACTATTTTTACCGCCGGGACGCCAATACTTTCAGAGTGCGATGCCGAACTGAGTCCCCCGGGTTACTCCAGAGTATGTAAAATGGTGGAATGCTCGCACGAGCTTCTACCGCAGTGCCTGGATGACATGCTGGGATGTGGCTGAGCGCACATTTCTGAGTCAGCAGCCTGGGCCCGTTTTTAACATTGACGAAGCCCATCTGAAGAGGTTATTTTCCCACCACCCGAAGGAGGCAGAGACATACATAGCGAGCAGAAAAGCCATCAAGGAGGGAGCAGCTGAACCACTGATACCCGTGCTTGCTGACATAAGTGAAGATGCTTTTACGCAGAATTTAGAACACCTGTGCCAGATTGGTGGTTCCCGCCTGGAGCTTCAGCAGTATCCGTTCCCTATCGAGGAGCCGCTCTCCAAAGCAGTTTCATGGAAGTGCGAGGTGGATCGCTTTTGCCCGTGTCGGGCGTTTGTTAATAGAGAGGACAGAACCCCGACATACTATCAGCATACATCTTGGCTGTTCATCCTGATGAGCATCCACGGACTGACCCTTGAGAGTCCCGCAGCTAGTGTTCTGGACAAGCCTCTATTCGTATCTTTTCATTATGCCGATGTCTGGGGCTTTGACCACCTCGGCTTGTATCATTGTATAGCTTCCCACGGACATGCGGACTTGGCCGACCTGGTCGACAAGTGTAAGAAGATTGGCGACGTCTGCTGGCTTGTTCGGGAGGCTGCCTCCCGCAGCAAGGAGGTGGCTTATCAATATTGGCCACTCTCATCTTTTTACAACGGCCGGGCAGGTAAGTGCTCCTCCGTTGACACGTAGATTAGTTTTTTGCTTCGCTCCTTCATAACGGTGTGTGCTTCACTTGACAGACCGTCCGGATATCAAGCAGCAGGGGCTTTATAGAAAAATCATCTCCCAGGCACAGAAGCCGGAATATTTTGAGGTCCCTGTACCAGCGCCGACTACTACTCCACTGCCGCCTGGCAAAAAGAGAGTGGCTTCTGCAATGAAAGTTGCAATAGGCCGAGCGAGGAAAGCTCGGAAAACTTCTTCCAAGCGGCCTTCGACTGACGCGGCTGAGACTCCCCTGCCCGAGGTGCCATCATTTGAACAGTTTGCCGCTCGGAAAGAAGCTACTCAGCAAGCAGCTGAAGGTGACATCATTTTCCCTGTACGGTATAAAGGAATGCTCTTTTCACGACATTTTCATTCTTCTGACGTCTTCTTTGTATAACTTCAGTTCAAGGAGCGGCTGACACCACATGTGCTGAGGAAGCCGCCCTAGAGGCCGGAGAGATAGGGCCTTCCATCATAGCCCCGGTAGGGGTGACCGAGACGGCTGGAGCTGCAGGGGAGAGTCTCCACGCTGTTGAGGAGGATGTCAGACTTCCTTCTCCTACGCCTGCCAGCGAGGCTGAGGGTAAGCTGCACAATTGTGGTTCTTTAGGTTCCATTTTTTATTGAGCTTTCCATCCTGCCTTACGCACTTGTTTTATTGTGATGGCAGGAGCGGTCAGCACGGCGGTTAAGGCGCCTGTTGTGGAAGCTCCTTCACAGCCCGCGGGACATAAGACTGTGCTGAAGAAGGGTGCTATCCCATTGCGGCGCGTGCTCACCAGCTCAGCGTCCCGTCAGGCGACGGAGGAGGCGGGCCAACCCGAGATCAGCATAGATATTTCTTCGAGTAGCTCTGCCACCCATTCTGACGAAGAGACTGACCATCATTCTTCAGAAGGTGATGAACAAGTGTCTGCAGCAGACAGCAAGGGGGTGACGGCTCCCTTCACACTGTCAAGCGATGCTTTAATTTTCAGTCCTCCGAGGCTGCCGAGGGCACCATCCGAGGGAGTGTTACAGGAGGAATTTGCTGGATTGGACGTGGAGGTGGAGATAACCCCTCCCTTTGCTGCTTCATCTGTAGGATTGGACTCTTCTATTCAGGGGCTTGACGAGATGGATACTGTCATCATAGTAAATCCTATTCGCCCCTTTACAGAGCCGCATATCCCCCTCTCTCTTTTTTTTGCCACCTTGGTGTTTACATGAATTTTCATTCCAGGAACCCGAAGCCGCTATTCATTCCCCGGCATCGACTTCTGGTACTGCTGTGGTCTCATCAGAGGCCTCGGATCTACTACTGCTGGCCACCTCATCTTCTTCAGGGACAATCACCCTACTCCGCCCCGTGCCGGTGAGGATACATGCGGCTGTTGGGGGATTACCCTCGGAGCCGAGCCAGTCGGGGGAGAGTCTCACCCTGGCGTCGACGACAGAGTTGAGGGCTGAGGCTGACCCGCAAAGGGGGTCTGCTTTTGTACCGGCGGCCATAATGACGATCGCGCCTGATTCTGCAATTCCATTCGTGCCGGAGCCAGAGTTAGAACCTCCGTCCCTCCTAGGCTCTGTTGAGGGAAGCCCTAACAGGAGTCTGACGGAGCAGGAACATGTTGCCGTGGTATCTGCTTCTTCGGCTTTGACGGCCGTTCCATCTTCCTCTTCCGAGCCGGACATCGGCTTATGGGCCGCCATAGACAGGGAAGTGACCTTCGAGGTGTCTCCGGCGGCTTCTCTGGGCATTACCTCATCGGAGGAGTTTGTCTGGCAGCATCTAGAGATGCTGCGTCAGGTTGTGGAATCTCAGCCAGCGCTGTCTTACTCCCAGTTGAAGGAAGTGGCTGCGCGACTGACGATCGGGCTGCAGGCACTGGGCTGCCCTCTAGATATCTTGACCCAGCGGGTGCTTTTCTTGTTGAAGTTTGTGAATCACCAGGACTTTCTCGAGAAGATGATGGGCGACCGGCTGGCGGCCCTCAAGCTGCAGAGAGTTGACTATCAGGCGGAGCTGACGTCTCTGATCTCTGATCTTCAGGAGAGCAGGGCTCAGGTTGAAGCTTCCGTAACCCAGGCGCACATTCTACGTAGCCGACGGGAAGAACTCCGCGCTGAATTGGCTACTATAGAAGCTGAGATACCGCGGCTAGAGGCTGCGGAAGTCCAAGGCATTGAAAGAACTTCTTTGCTGGAGGGCCGAGTCCCATCTCTGGAGACTGAGGTGACTCGGGTTTAGGAAGAGGAAGCGCAGCTCCATGAACTGGGGGCGGCTCCTCATGTCGGGCTTATTGACGTTGCTGATATCTTCAGGCGGCCTTAGCTGATCCGCCTTTGTAATCTGTCCCCTCAGAAGGGCTCCTTTTGTATTCACTTCCCCTTTTTGTAATGAAGATAGAAGTTTCCTTCACTATATATATATATATATTTTTTGAGTTCACATCCACACTCGGATTTTGTTGTGTCTTGTGGCAATTCTGGCGACCTGCTTGGAAGTACCTCCATGTCCGTGTCGCAGGAGAGCGTCCACCCTCTCAAGGAAAGGATGGGGGCCTCGCTCCACCGCGGGACGGGGTTCCAGAGGTTGCCAGGTTGGCGCAGACGTAGGTCTTACTGACAAGAGGCGTCGAAACCGTGACTGCTGGCCGCTCATGGTAATTCCATTATTGACCCTGATTGGGGGGAGATGTTGACCGACCTTGTAGATGGTGACAAGGGTCGAAAAGGGTAGACGGTCTTGCCGATGGTGACAAGAATCGGGAGGGTAGCGACCAATCTCGCCTATGGTGACAAGGGTCGAAAGGGTAGACTGTCTTGCCAATGATGACAAAAACCGAAAGGGGTAGTGACTGATCTTGTCGATGGTGACAAGGGTCGAAAGGGTAGGCGGTCTTGCCGATGGTGACAAAAATCGGGTAAGGGTAGCGACCGATCTTGCCGATGGTGACAAGGGTCGAAAGGGTAGACGGTCTTGCCGATGGTGACAAGAACCGGAAGGGTAGTGACCGATCTTGCCGATGGTGACAAGGGTCGAAAGGGTAGACGGTCTTGCTGATGGTGACAAAAATCGGAATGGTAGCGACCGATCTTGCCGATGGTGACAAGGGTCGAAAGGGTAGACGGTCTTGCCGATGGTGACAAGAACCGGAAGGGTAGCGACCGATCTTGTCGATGGTGACAAGGGTCGAAAGGGTAGACGGTCTTGCCGATGGCGATAAAAACCGGAAGGGTAGCGACCGATCTTGCCGATGGTGACAAGGGTCGAAAGGGGGTAGACGGTCTTGCCGATGGTGACAAAAACCGGGAGGGTAGCGACCGATCTTGCTGATGGTGACAAGGGTCGAAAGGGGGTAGACGATCTTGCTGATGGTGACAAAAACCAGGTAAGGGTAGCGACCGATCTTGCCGATGGTGACAAGGGTCGAAAGGGGGTAGACGGTCTTGCCGATGGTGACAAAAACCGGGTAAGGGTAGCGACCGATCTTGCCGATGGTGACAAGGGTCGAAAGGGCAGACGGTCTTGCCGATGGTGACAAAAATCGGGAGGGTAGATGTATGTAAGTGTGATATCGGATGAAGACTCCGCCTCGACCCTGTAAATGGCCTTCTGGACAGAGGATGGTTCATCACTATTCATCATTCATGATCATTTTTTTTATTCATATTACTGACCCAAGAGCCCTTTCGGGTTTTCGCCGAAGCCAGCCCCCTCTTGCTTTTGCCCGTGCGCCCTTTCGGGTTTTCACGCTGCGGGGTACCCGATTTTGCCTGCGACGCCCTTTCGGGTTTTCGCCACAGCTGGGTTACAGCCATTTTTGCACTTGTCCTGATCATAGGAGCAAGTCTGGCGGGGTATCTCTATTTTTAACCCCATTTTTCTTTCTTTATTTTTTTTGATTCGGGATGCGGAAGAACTGGACCGCGAAAATATTGACTGGCCTTGTCAATGATGACAAGGATCGAATCCTGTTTCGATTCGTCGACATTAGTTAGACGTCGAAGCAAAGGACATGGTCTATTAACAAGGATGTAAGATCAGTGTCAAGGGTAAAGATCGACCGATCTCGCCGACGATGACGAGGATCGAAAGCGGGTTTATTAATCTACATAGGTTACTACCGAAATAAAGGCGGGTTTATCAGCAAGGATGGAAGGTCCAAGTTTAGGGTAGAGATCGACCGATCTCGTCGATGATGACGAGGGTCGAAAAAGGGTTTGTTCGTCGGCACAGGTTAATGCCGCAACAAGGATGGGATTGTCAACAGGGACGTAAGGTCCAAGTTGAGGGTAGAGATCGACCGATCTCGCCGATGATGACGAGGGTCGAAAAGGGTTTGTTAAAGGATTTCGGTGAGACTTTGATGATTGTCCCTTCCGAAGTTTCATTAGGTGGAGAATAGGAGAGGCATTTGGAAATTACCACTTTACTGACTCAAGCGCCCTTTCGGGTTTTCGCCGAAGCCAGCCCCCTCTTGCTTTTGCCCGCGCGCCCTTTCGGTTTTCACGCGGCGAGATACCCGATTTTGCCTGTGATGCCCTTCCGGGTTTTCGCCACAGCTGGGTTATAGCCATTTTTGCACTTATCCTGGCATAGGAGCAAGTCTGGCGGGGTATCTCTATTTTCAACCCCATTTTCCTTTTTTTTTTGTATTTGATATGTATAGGGTGGCAGGTCGAAGTGCGACGTTCGACCCTTGGTTGATAGTAGATGGCTGTCGGCCGGAGCATCAGACCTTGCGCTGGGCAGAACAGTTCATTCGTTAGCGAGGGCTGAATGCTAACGCAAAGGAGTGATCTCTCGCCGATTCGGGCGTAAGGTCGGTAATGGCAACAGCGTGCTGTATTCTTTAGGGAGCTTGGTCAGGGAAGAATGCCACTAGACCGACGATAGGGTAGTTCGGTTAAGGCGGGATGCCATTAACCAAGAAAAAGGTAGCTCGGTTAGGGCGGAGTGCCACTAAACCAAGGAAAAAGTAGCTCAGTTAGGGCGGAGTGCCACTAAACCAAGAAAAGGGTAGCTCGGTTAGGGCGGAGTGCCACTAAACCAAGAAAAAGGTAGCTCGGTTCGGGCGGAGTGCCACTAAACCAAGGGAAATGTAGCTTGGTTACAGCGGAGTGCCACTAAACCAAGGAGAAGGTAGCTCGGTTAGGGCGGAGTGCCATTAAACCAAGAAAAGGTAGCTCGGTTAGGGCAGAGTGCCACTAAACCAAGAAAAGGTAGCTTGGTTAGGGCGGAGTGCCACTAAACGAAGAAAAGGGTAGCTCGGTTAGGGCGGAGTGCCACTAAACCAAGGGAAGGTAGCTTGGTTAGGGCGGAGTGCCACTAAACCAAGGAGAAGGTAGCTCGGTTAGGGCGGAGTGCCATCAAACCAAGAAAAGGTAGCTCGGTTAGGGCGGAGTGCCACTAAACCAAGAAAAAGTAGCTCGGTTAGGGTGGAGTGCTACTAAACCAAGGAAAAGGTAGCTCGATTAGGGCGGAGTGCCACTAAACCAAGGAAAAAGGTAGCTCGGTTAGGGTGGAGTGCCACTAAACCAAGGAAAAGGTAGCTCGGTTAGGGCGGAGTGCCACTAAACCAAGGAAAAGGTAGCTCGGTTAAGGCGGAGTGCCACTAAACCAAGGGAAATGTAGCTCGGTTAGGGCGGAGTGCCACTAAACCAAGGGAAATGTAGCTTGGTTAGGGCGGAATGCCATTAACCAAGGAAAGGGTAGCTCGGTTAGGGCGGAATGCCATTAACCAAGGAAATGGTAGCTCGGTTAGGGCAGAGTGCCACTAAACCAAGAAAAAGGTAGCTCGGTTAGGGCGGAGTGCCACTAAACCAAGGGAAATGCAGCTTGGTTAGGGCGGAGTGCCACTAAACCAAGGAGAAGGTAGTTCGGTTAGGGCGGAGTGCCACTAAACAAGGAAATGGTAGCTCGGTTAGGGCAGAGTGCCACTAAACCAAGGGAAATGTAGCTCGGTTAGGGCGGAGTGCCACAAACCAAGAAAGGTAGCTCGGTTAGGGCAGAGTGCCATCAAACCAAGAAAAGGTAGCTCGGTTAGGGCGGAGTGCCACTAAACCAAGAAAAGGTAGCTCGGTTAGGGCGGAGTGCCATCAAACCAAGAAAAGGTAGCTCGGTTAGGGCGGAGTGCCACTAAACCAAGAAAAGGTAGCTCGGTTAGGGGGGAGTACCACTAAACCAAGGAAAAGGTAGCTCGGTTAGGGCAGAGTGCCACTAAACCAAGAAAGGTAGCTCGGTTTGGGCGGAGTGCCACTAAACCAAGGGAAATGTAGCTTGGTTAGGGTGGAATGCCATTAACCAAGGAAAGGGTAGCTCGGTTAGGGCGGAATGCCATTAACCAAGGAAATGGTAGCTCGGTTAGGGCGGAGTGCCACTAAACGAAGAAAAAGGTAGCTCGGTTAGGGCGGAGTGCCACTAAACTAAGAAAGATAGCTCGGTTAGGGCGGAGTGCCACTAAACCAAGGGAAATGTAGCTTGGTTAGGGCGGAATGCCATTAACCAAGGAAAAGGTATTCCGACCGATTACTTGGGGAATGCTGGCTGCGCTACATGATACAGCTTATAATACTTGCCGTTGAGGGGAGAGAACTGGATAACCCCGTTGTGGTCTACCAGGACGTAGGCGCCTCCTTCATATACTCGGGGGATGATATATGGCCCGACCCAGTTTTCGACCAGCTTTCCTTTGGGGTTGGAGGCCATCACTTCTTTTCTTTTGACCATTACCAGGTCTCCTTTCATGAATTCTCGACCCTTGACTAGCTTGTCAAAAGCACGGGCCATGCGAGCTTGGTAGAGCTGGATGTTTTGCTGCGCCCGGAGGCATTTTCCTTCGAGCTCAGCGAGCTCTTCCAATCTTCTTTCTGCATTGGTCTGCTCACCACTGACTAGTCCGTGCTGGATGGCAACTCGCAATGAAGAACTTCAAGTTCAATCGGCACCACAGCTTCTGACCCGTAGACAAGGGAGAAAGGTGAACAGCCGGTTGGGGTCTTGTAGACAGTACGATAGGCCCAAAGTGCTTCGTATATCTTTTCTTCCGAATCTTTTTTACTAGACTTAACAGTCTTTGCCAGCAGCGTGCACAGTGTCTTGTTAAAGGCTTCTGCAAGTCCATTGGCTTGAGGGTTGTAGGGGGAGGATGTCCTCCAGTCGATTTTATACTTGTCGGCCAGCCGATAAACCTTCTGGTTCCTAAAATGACTGCCATTATCAGAGATGATTCGGCTAGGGATCCCGAACCGAAATATTACATTCTGCCGGAAGAATCTTGCAACTAGTTCTCCCGTCACATCTCTTAGTGCTACTGCTTCCGCCCATCTGGAGAAGTAGTCTGTAGCTGCTAGGATATATCTGCACCCTGATGAAGATGCTGGTAGCGGCCCTACCACGTCCGCGCCCCACTGAGCAAACGGCCAGCTTGGTAGGGTGGGATGTAGTGGCACTGGAGGTCTCCTTGCCACATTAGCATGTTCTTGACATTTCTGACAAGCTTTGGCAAACTTGCAGCAATCATAAATATAGTGGGCCAATAGTAACCCAGCTTCTTTATCTCAATTTTCATTTTCGGGCCAGCCTGGTGTGCTCCAGCTGATCCTTCATGGACTTCCTACATCACCTGTCCTGCTTCTGCTGAAGACAAGCAACGGAGTAGGACTTTCCTTCGGGCATCTGCCATAATTCGGAACAGGGTCCCGCTTCTCATCTCGTAAGAATCCTTGATCCTTAGGAGTTTCATCCTCTGTTCCTTTTCTTTTGGAAGTTGCTGGTGTTGAAACCAGCGCAGGAGATGCTCCCGCCAATCAGGCTGCTGAACCCCTTCGATGACTGCTACTTCCATTTCTTGTTCGTCGGTCAGGACCTCTGTCACGCTGGGGACCTGTCGGCGGTTGATCACTGTTATATTCAGGCTTGTGTCTGGCGGGATCGCCAATGAACTGGCCAGCTTAGCGAGGGCATCCGCCTGAGCATTCCGGCCTCGGTTGATGTGCTTGATGCTGATGAAGTAAAATTCTGACATCAGGCGAGTTGCCAACTGGTGATAGGGGAGGAGCTCTTGCTTTCGTACATCGAACTCTCCTTCCAGCTGTTTTATAACTAGCATGGAGTCTCTGAATGCTTCCAGCATCTGAATTCCCATGGACAGAGCAATTTGCAACCCGATTATCAGGGCTTCATATTCTGCTTCATTGTTTGTGCATTGCTTGTTTATGGAACAGGATGTATGCACCACTTCTCCTTCTGGGGATTTCAGGACTATGCCTGCTCCTGCCCTGACTCTGGCTGATCGAGTGGCAAGGGTGTCAATTCTGGAAGCGCCATCAAAGTATAGCTGCCACAAGGCGGGTTGTACTTGAACGGCTTCTAGGGTTTCATCTTCAGGAAGCTCCGGCTCCAACGCGCAATCCCCGGGCACTGGGTGCTCAGCGAAGAAGTTTGCAATAGCTTGGCCCTTGACGGCCTTGCGCGGCACGTAGGAGATATCAAACTCCATAAGGATTACCGCCCATTTGCCCAGCCGGCCTTTGAGTGCCGGTTGAGACATAATGTACTTCAGGGGATCCTCTTTGGATACCAAGCTGATTTCATGCGACAACATATAGTGTCGGAGCTTTTTAACTGTGAAGACCAGCGCCAGACAGATCTTCTCAATATAAGTATATTTCTCTTCAGTTCTGACCAGTCTCCGACTGAGGTAATAGAGGGCTTGTTCTTTCCCTTCTTCATTATTCTGGGCCAGCATTGCCCCCAGAGAATTATGTGTAGCTGCTATATACAGTATCAATGGTCGTCCTTTCACCGGTGCGCCCAACACTGGAGGAGTTTTCAGGTAGTCTTTTATCTTGTCGAAGGCTGCCTGGCAATCTTCATCCCAATAAAAGGGTACATCTTTCATCATTAACTTGTGAAAAGGCTGGCATCGCCCTGACAAATTGGAAATGAAACGTCGGATATAAGCCAAACGGCCCTGTAGTGATCTCAGCTTGGAGATGTTCCTTGGCGGAGGCAACCCCTGAATCGCTTTGATCTTTGCGGGATCTATCTCGATTCCCCGATATCGGATGATGAAGCCCAAGAATTTTCCGCTCGACACTCCGAACGCGCATTTCATAGGATTCATTTTTAGCTCGTGCTACCTCAGCCTCTGAAAAACAATCTGGAGGTCCTGAAGATGATCTTCTTTTCTTCTGGTTTTGACCACCAGGTCATCTATGTAGCACTCGACCTTGTGGTAGAGCAGTTCATCAATGATTTTGGTCATTGCGCGCTGATAGGTTGCGCCAGCATTCTTTAGTCCGAATGGCATTCTCTTGTAATGATAAATGCCTTTAGGAGTTCAGAAAGCAGTATGGACTCGGTCATGCTCCGCAATCCAAATCTGATTGTAGCCGGAAGACCCGTCCATGAATGATAGGGCCTCGTGGCCGGTTGTAGCATCAATCATGACCTCGGTTATCGACACCGGGAAGTCATCTTTGGGGCAGGCTTTATTTAGATCCCGGAAGTCGACACATATCCGGATCTGTCCATTCTTCTTCTTCACGGGGACGATATTCGCCAGCCATGTAGTGTACTGGTTTTCTTCAACAAATCCCACGTCAACGAGCTTGTCGACTTCAACACAAATTTGGGTGATGAGCTCTGGCCTCATGCGCGCGGTGGTTGCTTCACCGGCTCGGCTGCAGGGTTGATTGCCAGCTCATGTTATGAGACGGCGGGGCTTAGACCTGGCATCTCTTTGTAAGTCCAGGCGAAGCAATCCCGGTATTCTAGCAGTAGTTGAATGTACAGCTCCCGTTCTTCTGGGGATAGTTGGGCACTAAGGAAGGTAGGCCTAGGGTCCTTCTCATTTCTCAGGTTGACTTCTATCAGTTCATCGACTGTGGCTTGGCCTCCGTCTTCTATCTCCGGAGGTGCCAGTTGGAGGTCAATGAAGTCTGGAAGGCCATCCTGAGGGTCGAGTACTTCGACTTCCTCGTCAGACACCGCCAGAGCTTCCTGAGGTTTCTTGATCTCTTGTGCCAGCGGCTGAGTGGATTGTTCTATTAGCAAATCCATTGCCGTCGCAGCTTCCAAGGATGAGAGAGCAGCCTTGGCGTTTGCAGATGAGATTGCAGCCATGACGGGCTGGTAACTGTTCACTGCCAGGCTCGGACAGCATGCTGACTTTGCAGCAGAAGTTGAGGAAGTTTCACCTTCTGGGACAGTTGTATCTTCCGCAGAAGTGACTTTTTCTTCCCTGGTAGCTGGCTCCCCTTGATTGGAGTTGACCAAGGCCTCCCTGATTGGCAGAAAGGGTGTTGAAGTTGTCAGTAGTAGGACCCCTGTAGAGGGAGAGACTCCTACTTCTTGAATGTCTTCGGCTTCGCTGCTGCTAGCTGTGTCAAATTCGGATTGAAGGGCCGCTTCTTCAGGATGAACCTGCTCCCAGCATCGGCAAGGGGCCGAGGTTTCTGCTTCTTGATTCCCGGACCGAGCCAGTTTAGAATATTCGGCTTCCACCGGATACTCATCAAAGGTTGCCCTAAAAGGGCCATCTTCAGTAGGATAGAAGGCGGAGATAGTATCCACCTCGTACCGCCCACTGTAATAATATTCTTCCAGGGTGAAGCCCAACCCCGGATGTTGAGAGACACGTCTCATTTCCTTATCCAGATTTGCAGGATGCCACATCTTCTGGAAAGCTTCTTTGCACCTTTGAGACTGATCGGGAGGGATGTGTTGCTTCTGAAACATCTTAGCCATCCCATCAGTTGTAAATGCCAGACCTTGGACAATAACCTGCGGGTTGCCTAGATCTTCAGGGAGGCTGCAATATGTATCTTCCCGAGTGGGATGCTCCTCAGCTGTATAGAACAAGCTGCTGGGCCCATCTTCATGTGTCACCTCCCAAGCTTTGAAAGGTTCGACAGTGGAATCATTGAGACCGGGGACTGGCTTGGTGAGGCCGGCCGGGACTCCGATGCGGTCGTGCTGTCGATCGACCTGCACTTCCTTAGCTTTGGGGAATAATGCTGGGGGTGTTACCCTGCCGACATCTCCAGAGGCTGTGATGTGGGAGACCACCTTCGGCTTGACATATCCGCGCGGCGGTGGTGGATACCAACCGTCACCCGATTTATTCTTCGAGGCCCCTACGGGGGCTTCAGCTTCAGAAACCTTCCGGGGAGACCCCGTATATAGGTTGGCGTCCGCCAAATGACATTCAAACACCTCGAATGGGTGGATATCAGCAAATATCCTCTCCTCCTTCCCCTAGAGGCTGTATTTGATGCACTGGTGGAGCGTGGAGGGCACCACCATATTTTCATGTAGCCATGGACGGCCGAGCAGTGCTTTGTAAGAGGTGCGAGAGTCAATGACATGAAACTGCACCGTTGTAGTGAAATCTGCCAGGGTCAGTGTGAACTCTGCCACTCCCATAGATACTTCACATTTTTGGTTGAAGCCAGCGATACGCATATCCCTGACTTTCTCGAGATGCACATTAAAGTGGTACCTCTCGTATATTCTGTATGGCAGGATGTTGACTGCTGCACCAGGATCGACCAGGATCCGGTTCAGTTCTCTTCCATTCAGATGCCCTTTCATATATAGCGGCCTGTTGTGGCTGGCAGTAGGCAGTAGCATGTCTTCTGGAGAGAAGATCATACTAGCTTCTGGTATAGCCTCAGCTATGCAGGCTTCAAAATGAGCAGGCGTCTGCAGAGCAGTGATGATCGCCTATCGAGTTTCTTCACTCAAAGAGAGAATTTCCCAGATCGTAAATCAAGCGGGGAGCTTTTTAAGCAACTTCATTATTCGGCTCCCAGCCCGGACATTGGAGAGCTTCATCTCTTCAGCCCATCTGGGCTTGAGGAGGTTTTGATTTGTGGGTCCAGACGGACCTGCTTCATCTTCCTCGGACCCGGCACCCTCTTGGCTGGCACCGACTGTCGGGTCTTCTCTATTAGCTGCTGTAGGGCAGGCTCCATCTGCATTCGTATCCTCGGTAGATTGCGCTGGGTGCGGGTGAATGGCCCCGGATGTAGGGTTAGCATCTTGGCAGGGCTGCTTCCCTTTTGACATCTTCATAAATTCAAGGAATGAAGGGACCGCCTTGCCCCCACTCTTGTTGTATAGGCCTGACGGGGGAGGGATTTGGGCTCCCTTAACTTCTGGCGGAGGTGTCTTGTAGGGTTGCTCCCCTCTGAACATAATGTTGTGATTGGGTGGTGGCTGGCGCCCCCATTTTCGGCCTGACCGAGTGGCATGCGCAGCAGTTGCGGCCTCGGCCTTGCCTCCCCCAGCATGGGGTGTGAAGCAAATTTCTTCTTCTTCCTCTTATCCGGGTAGGTTGAAGAGTGCTGACAGGGTATTGCAGGAGACAACCTGTGTTTTATTGGCCCCAGCGGCCTTTCTTTTCTTCTTCTTTTGCTTTTTCTTCTTTTTGGTTTCTGCGGGTGCCTGCCCCCAGAACAGGCTGCCCTCTTCAGGGGGTGCTGCTTGAGCTTCCTCCACCTGTTTGAGTGAGAGTTGTTCCAGTTCTTGCCATGGGACGTGGTCCCATACTAGCAAAGGTTTCAATTCGGGCTACACATATTCATCTAGCCCTTCAATCTGGTGCTACAGTCGAAGGACTCCAGGATTGGTTTCCTTGATTACTGGCAGCGGAGTTTGTCTCCTCCTGTTAGGTGCATGTATTCTGACAGTCGTAGGTGGAGTGACCCACACGGGTGCTACCACTGGCGGAGCAGGCTGGGGTGTAATGCCACGGACATGTGCCCCCTCTTTCGGGCGGGGTGCCCTCTTCTTCTTGTGCTTCACAGGGATCTGATGCCACCCCTGTTGTTCTTTCACGGGCTTCAGGAAATGGATTTCGTAGGTGCTCCGTGTGCTTGCTTCAGAGATCTCCTCGGGTAATGCCTGGTAGAGGGAGATCATGTTGACTGCTGCCTTCCTGAAAGGGGCTTCATGTGGCTGAGGAGGGTCCACTTTGTACTCTCCCAGCTCTATCTCATTCTTCTTCACCATCCCTTCGATGACGTCTTTGAAAACATAACAGTCTTCGATCGGATGTCCCAACATCTGGTGGTAGGGGCAGAATCTTGGACTGTCTTTTCTTTTCAGGTCCTCCGGCCTCCTTGGCTCAGGCAGAGTGACCATGCTGTATTCTGTTACCCAGTCGAACAGGACTCGGGTCTTGTCTTTTGGAAAGGAATAAGCTTTCTTCATTTTGTCCCTCAGCGAAGGACCTTCTTTATCATCTAGAGCTTTTGCAGGTTGCGGGGGAGCCGCTTTCTTGCCTTTCTCCTTCTGTTGCTGGAACGCCTTGATATCAAGCGCATTCGCTTCTTTAGGTGTGGGGTGTCGTTCCGCAGCCTTGCCTTTCTGGGCTGTGCTGGCAGTTGACGCCGGGACAGGCTTGGCTAGAAAAGCCTCCACCTCAGCCACCACAATATTCAGCCGATCGAACGACCGTATTTCCATACCAATCATCTTTTCCAGGACCTCCCTCCTGAGATTTTGTTTGCATATTTACACAGCGTCCTCCTGATGCGGGGGCCGCTTGCACCTCATTCCGAGGTTCCTCCACCTCTTGATGTAATCAAGGGCTGTCTCATCTGCCCTTTGTTTAGTTGAGTAGAGTTCGGCCACTGTGACCTCCCTCTCTGTGACATGGAATCTTTCTCTGAATTTTCTCTGCATATCCGACCAATCACTGATTGACCCGACCGAGAGGCTAGAGTACCATTCAAATGCGAGCCCCGTCAGCGAGGACCCGAAGACCTTCAGCAGATATGACTCGTTGGTGGCCAGATCACCCATAACGGTCACATAATATGCAATATGCTCCTTAGGGGACCCCTTCCCGTTGAATTTGTTGAATTTGGGCTGCTTGTTGACCCTTGGGGGAAGTCGTTTAGCCGCATGGTGTTGCGGGTAGGGCACCCGATAGGCATCGAATGCAACGTAGTCGCCTTCACTTTTCTCTGCGAGCTTCAGCTCGATCATCCTTTCCACCATCATCCGGTTCACGACCGTGGGATCGACTGGCTCCGGATAGAAGTGCGCTGGCTGCAGGTACGGGGTGACCAGGGTGGTCGCCTGTAGAGGACGTAGCAGCGGGGGTGTCGGATGCACCTGGGGGAGCACCGGAGGTAGCAGCGGCTGAGGCTGTGGCGGCCGCTGTTGTGCTGTCGCCATGCTTGGCTCTGACGGCTGGGACAGTGTATAGAGCGGTGGAGGGTCGTCATGATGAACAGCTCCCCGGGATGATTCACCCTGGACTTCGGGTGGTTTAGAAGCTGATGAATGCTCAGTCTTTTCCATCAACTGTTTATTCAGAGAATCTATCTCCCGTTGTTACTTTTGCAGCATCATCAGAACTGATGGATCTATAGTGGAGGGAATACCTTCTGTCGTTTCCCCGGACGTACCCTCAGGCAGGACGTCGAGGAGGACGTCATCTTCTTCTTCCGTCGTCACCACATTAGCGGTCAAGACGGGGGCCTTATCATCCCAGCGGGGATAGACCTGGGGTTGTTTCCATCTCATGGTCATCAGAAGTTCTCTTGCTGCTTCTGTTCTGCGGGTAGTTGGCCCGGGCCGTACGGCCAATTGAGCCAGCTCTTGGGGGTCTTCAGGAAGCTCCCCATATCGGCTGGATATACCAGCCATGTTGCAAGTAAAGACCTGCATCCTTCTTCTCTGTCGATGGACCCTCCGTCTGGCTTGTTGCGGAAAGGTCAGCCTCTCGAACACAGAAACTCTTCTTTTTTCTTCCCGCTCGGGGAAGGCTTCATCGGCTTCGATCTCGAAACCATCATCATACCCATTGTCGTCGACTGACGACACCATCATTCTATCTTCCATATCTTCTTCATCCGCAACTGATGGGAAGTAGTCTTCGTCAGTGGCGACTGTCTGCATTAGTCGCTGCTAACCCAGCGAGGGGTTGCCCAGCCCTCAAAAGTAGTTCCTGATCAGACAGGTTATCTCCTCTTGACCACGCTCTTGATAGAGTACGGGGGATAGTTGTCGACCTCCAGCAGGAGGGATATAGGCCAGCCGAGCCCTATCGACCGGCTGTTGGAATCTTCGTCCCGTGACTGGGACGTTGGCTTGGCGGGCAGCAGCCCGGAAACTTCTGCGGCGCGAAGGATCCGCAACCACTTCTTCTTCATTCTTCGGGGGCAAGCCCCTTTCTCTTCTCACTCCCGCCTCGTCGTTCATAGGACGACGGCAGATGGGTGTTAGATGGTAGGCAGGTCGGGTCCGCTTGGGAACCCACACCTATTTGAACTTTTTCGGCTTGAGTGTCGAGCTTCCTTGGCCATAGGGGCCGGCTTCTTCTCTTTCTGCCCTCCTTCCAGCGAGAGCTTGATAGGTATTGTGGACAGGGATGTTGGGGATGACTCGGTCTGGGGTCACCCGGGCCGTGCGTCGGTCGAGGAAGACGCGCATGCCTCCCACAAGCATAGATTTCTCAGACTGAGATAGGGTTCCGGTGACTACAGCAGCATTTTTGGGGGCCTGGCGACGCTGGCATCCTCCAGGGTGTTCGTTGATGACATTGGGGTGGGTGCCACGTATGACGTGGTGCACCATACAGCTAGCGGCCGGGGCCGGACTTTCGGGCAAGTCTTCGCAGCAGGGAACCATCAGAGGCTCCATTTTCTCTGCGACTTCCTTGGCAGGCTCTGGGGCTTCGACCTCCAGGATATCGAGGAAGGCTAACCCCAAAAAGTTGGGGAAGCCCACAGCGGCAGGGAAGCTGCCGAATTCCATGGGTACCACCAGGTATCCTTGCGCGTGTCCAGCAACGATCGAATGATCGAAATCGACATCAATTATCCCGTGGTTCGTCATTGATCTGCCTGCAAAGAC
The DNA here is from genome assembly GCA_022559845.1 of Amorphophallus konjac. NCBI lineage: Eukaryota > Viridiplantae > Streptophyta > Magnoliopsida > Alismatales > Araceae > Amorphophallus > Amorphophallus konjac. The sequence continues at coordinate 162,843,947 of CM040125.1, read as the reverse complement.
AAACAGGAAATAATAAGTAGCCTTTGAGAGGGCTTTGAAGCCCGGATATCTCGGCAAAGAGATGAAAGGTGACACTGGTCCCACCTGGCGTGCCAGACTGTTTGCGACGGATTTTTTCTTCATCCGACCGGCTTGTTGTTTTTATTTCATGTATATATATGTATGTATATGTACATGTATACATGTCTTATTTCACGTATCGATCAGCCATTTGACTAACTGGGAGTCAACTGACCGATTGACGACGCGGGCGTGCCAGTCACATGAGTGACAATTTTATGATGCGCTCGTTCTGACCCGTGTCGGGCGAATGCGAGGTTCGGTCGGGACCAGCAGTCCGCCATACCATAAAGGCTATGGTGTTAATTACATCCCCCACGAGGAGGGAACACCTTTGATTAATTGCCGAGATAGCGGGCTGTCAAAGCCGGAATAAAAAGAGCTACATGGTGACCATGACGAAGGCATGCAAGATGCATTTATTTATCATACAAGGGATGCATAGTTCATCAAGTTATGGACCCTCGATACATGGCGGAGGACGTAGGTCCGAAGACCACCATCGCGCATAACGGAGACTTCTGATTGGGCACAACCCGACCTTCTGTCAACACCATTTAATATACCCGAGGGTCGATGCAGACATGCACGAGGAATCGTGATATACGGGGTGTGATAATGATGTTATAACACAAATTCGGCAGCATGTCCCTTCCCTTTGGACTATGCCAAATGGGAATATAGGACATCCATCCACGGAGAGTCGGAATGGAAACCAAAAAGAGAGTCGGGCGTAGCCCTGGGTCCGAGAAGGATCCAAATTTGACGGGGCAATGTGCACCATCGCATCATTTGTTAATATTCCCCTCGAAGGACCGTTGGAGGACATGCAGTGGCAGAACTCCGAGGGTCAGCGGGGTGACAGAAGAAATGTTGGATTCGGTGTAATGTAGGGGTGAAACCTCCCATTAATGTATCTCCCATGGACCTCGGTGAAGAACCATAGTTCCCTCGTAAGGTAATGAAGACTGACCCGAAGGTTGATAGTGATGGAATATTGAATTTAGGTTATGTTTGGGTTTGATGAAGTGGGGAAGGCATCAGACACTCAGATGATAACTATCATTGAGGTGAAACGGCACGGCACTAGAGTCGGCGCGAAGACCAAACGGCACGGCATGCTCCCGGCGCCATGAAAAGGTAAGGGGCAGTCGGCACAACCGGCTGGTGTAGGCGTCGACGCGCCAACACCCGGCGCGCGCTGGTCTCGGCGTGCCCCCCACCCGGCGCGAGTTTGGCGCTGGGAGGCAGTGGCGCCGGGAGAATTTTACCGCCGGGAGGGGTTTATTGATTTTAAAAGAGGGTATTATGAGGGTTTCTTCGTTCAATGGGGACTTCGGGGTGATGAATGGATGAGAATGGAGGATGAGGGTGGTTCCACTCACAAAGGGGGTCCAAGGAGATCACCAATTACGAGGTATATACCCTGTGATGGCAAGATGCCATGAGATGATATAGCTCATGCTCTGGTCATGCAATTAAGGGGTTAAATGTGCGATTCCGTTGAAACGTCGTGCCGTATGATAGAGTAAACCTCTGGGCAAATTTTGACAGCATCTCCCCTTATTTTGGGAGTGTGCCAAGAGAATATAATGGGCTATCTACTCCCGAGTGCCGGAGTAGAAACCAAAATGAAAGTCGGGCGTAGCCTGAAATAAAGGGACCCAGATCTTATGGGACCTTGTCCCTTATGTTGTGATATCCCCGGTGCAGTCATCGGAGAGCCTGCACTGGCAGGGCTCCATGACTTAATGGGTTATAGAATGTGGGGGGATTGCACCCTTTAATATAGCTCCCGTGAGGACAGAGGAAAGGGTGATGCCTCTCCGCAGGAAGATAGGGCATTTAAAGCAATGGTGGCGCGGCCTGATGGCATCGGCGTCAACGTATTAAGATGGCCATCCTTGGCATAAGGGATGAGGGTATTGGTGAGAAGAATAATATGGCTTTCGGCGTGAAGGCTTGAAGTTCAACCGGCGCGGCTAGCCCTCGGCGCGAAACGTGCGCCGAGAGGGGCTCACGCCGGGAGGCTTTTGAAGTGGGGGTTTTAAGGGTTTGTTAAGGCAGAGACTTTGAGCATTCGAAGAGAGGAGGTTTATTCAGCAACCTAGGCTATTTATTCGGATGATCGCAGAGAGGAGGCTTCGAGGGGGAGACGATCTCTCTTCTGGGGCCTCACTAGGAGCAGAGCCATGAACCAGAGCTCCCGAAGATATTCCTCTCCATTCCACATACGAGAGCCATGAGACAGACTGTCTCAGGCTCTCGAAATGTGGCTGGGGGTAGTGATGAAGAACGATGGCAAAGAAGCCTCAACAGATAACAGAAATTAAACATAAGACATTTGCAGTTGGCGATAGCCGTATATAGATTAAAACCTCGGATACAGAGGGAAGCGGAAGAGAATGATCCAGCATATCAGAACTCATCCCATTCTTTTTATTAACTACTTCAGCCAAATGGCTTACACACATGCGATTTAAGAGAAAGAAATCTAACCCAAAAGGAAAAGAAATCCAAACTTCATCCCTGTAAACAGGGTTACATTAGCATTCGATGCTACTAAAGCAAAGATGCTCGAAAGCGAAAGGAAAAAACAACAGAGGAATACTCAGACAGACGGAGAAGATAAAGAGAGAGCAAAGAAGTTGCAGTTGCATGGCCCTCACACCCTCCTCGAACCCCTCTCTCTTTCCTCAGCTTCTACGAAGGGCGCTCGAGCTCTCCCCTTTCTTTTTGATGGCTAAGCACCCTCTTCCTTCTGCTTCCTTCTTTTTCTTCCCTTCCTCTAGCCTCTTCTCTTCTTCCGTCCTCTTTTTTTTCTGTTCGAAGGGTAGGCTTCTTATAGAGGCCAGGCCCTCATCCTTTCGGCATGCACTTCCTGGCGCGCCAGGATCATCCTCCCGGCGCGGCAGTCATCGGCGCGTCCCGTCTCATATTTGGGCTTGGCCCATTCTCTTGTCGTTCGGCCCATTCGGTCCAGGATCCACTTGGTGGACTCCTTTCGACAGTGGGGCTTTTGGCATATGTATATTAAGACTCTGTGGGGCTTGTTTGCACCTTGCATTCACAACACGTGCGAGGCATTGTGCATCCCTTCTTCGGAGAATCAGAGACGTCTGAACATCTGTTTCAGCAGGCAGATGGTTGCCTGAATGTTGGTATAGTTTTATCAGCCTGACTATCTGAATAACAGCAGTACTGGACAGCGACCTAGTCAAAGACTGCTTTAGTCGAATAACATGATAGGGGTAGTGGGTTTCTTCTATTCAGACTCTCAGATCTCCCAGGGATGGTACGTGAGCTATGCCCTCGACTGATCTTCAGAACTGTGAATCTGCTATGATATCTTCTGACATATTTTAGGTGTCAACAGACTGTGGGGAAGGAGTTGAGTGAAGTTATGAAACATTTGACTTGGGTAGATGAAGAGGTGGGTAATTCTCATGACCTCACTTTTTATTGGACATTATTAAATTAAGGGGAGGGCATTGATTTTCTATCTATTCCTAACATCATCAACTCTCACTGTGTGGTGGATACTTTCATGTTGGCCGATTTGTCTGATTGCATTGAACCTTCCAAGCTTCATGGTGTTGAGGAGTATGCTTCTTTCACTATTGATTCTCCTACTCTCCTTGACACTAATCCTTTGCTTGAAATTCCTCTCCTTTTGATCCCTTCTCACCTCACTAATGTTAATGAAGTATATAAAATTGAGGTTGAACAAGAAATTTTACTTGATAATAAGGTCTTCATTAATATTTTCAACACATACAAAGACCAAAAGTTTGAGAATTTTTTTTTTGATGATTACTCAGGGGGATCGTTTTGGCCTAACTGATCCGTCATGGTATTTACCTTCGGCCACCCCGTTAAAAGTAAGGTTATTAACTCATGCATTGCATGATCAACCTAATTATGATAACAATCACTCTAGCCCCTACACAATCATGCCCAATGTCGTCGTGTTGTGGTATAATGTTTGGTTTTTCAATGAAGATGAGATCTCGTGGTAGCTCATTCTCAAGTCAACATGTTGGTTATGAAACTTTCATGCGTCTGACTGAAGATAAAAAATTTAGCGCTTTTAGGAGGTAGCCTAAGCTTTTTTGTTATTTGATGTTTTATTTTAGTTTGTTTTTTCAGTGGTTAGGTACGAGCCAAGGTGAGGAAGGTGTCGCCACTATCTCAAACAAGGTTTCGCCATGCATATCAGGTTGTCTCTTTTCTACTCCGCAACATTACTTGTTACAATGTTCTGTTATTTTTCTTGCTTACATATGTCATTAAGGACAATGTCATTCAAGTTGGGGGAGAAGAAAATTTTCATAATACATATAGTACAACCTGATAGGAGTTCTTGTATGATGTCTTGCATATCTTTTAAGCTTGTCTTGCATTTTACATGAAAGTGAAAAAAATGAAATCCCCAATTAAATTTTCTTGATTCATGCTTGAAATTGAAAGTAATTCTAGAATAGAAAAGACTAGGGAGAAGGATGATGTATAATTTATTCGATCTAGCCATGGAAAATTGTGTAAGAATCTCTTTAAAGTCCTTAGCACTTCAAAAGAAAAGAAATCACATTGCACGCTAATGAAACAAGCAGGACAAACCTTCTGCTATTTTGGGTATGTTATCTGATAGTCTGCACTTCTTAAGGAAGAGATATTTTTAATATAGCTTTTTGCCAGGTTATTTATCAAATAAGTGGAAAAGCACAATGAAAAAAAAAAGAAAGAGAGAGAGATACCCTGAAAAATACCTCGAATCTTAGTAACCGGGCCTGCTTCACCTAACAAGTGTTGAGGTTCACGTCAAACGAAAAGAGTTTAGTAACCGGGCCTGGTTCACCTAAGGCAAGAGTTGAGGTTCGTGTTAAACAGTGAAGGGTACTGCAGTATCATGTGTATAGAAAAAAAAAAGATCCCAAAAGGGACAAATAGATAAGACAGACTAAAGTTAGTATGCTTAATGATCTGATTAATAGGTGCAAGGTTGAAAGGTACTTGCTTGGAATAGCAAATGGGAGATGCTATTGTCTAAGCCATGGATTTAGTATTACACATGCACAAGTGCTATTGAGCTTTTGGATGCATTCTTGATCATGTACCTTAATTTCTTACATAAGGCCAGTATGTATTAATGATTCCGGATTCCTTATCTTTAGTTAATTCTGTGAAGGAGGAGCTAGATATGAAAGTATGGACTTTAAAAACTCTCGTTAGTCCTAAATTCTAATTTGTTTACATTACTAAGGGACTAGCAATGAGTAAGTTGGGGGTGTGATGAGTGTCAAATTTTATATCATAATTCGCATCACATTTATCATCTTTGGGTATTAAACGAATAAAATTATGCAAGTTAGATGAGTAACTCTATTTTCACACATAATTTGAGTCTGCATATATTTTACCATCATTTTTTAAGTGAAAATGATAATGTGAGATTCAGTTAAGAAATTGCATAACTATTTTGGATCAAGAACAATGATTATTTGAGTTTTCTAGAATTTCAAGAATGTGCGACCAAGAAGAAGGGCGCCCATTCAGGAATGAATGACTTCGCAAGAAGGCGCCATTTTCAAACCAGTTCTGAGAAGAAGGAATAAGTGGCTGTTCGTGCTGTCGTTCATTGAAGAATAAGTGACCACTTACGCGGGCGCTCAATCCTTGTGTACGGAAAAAAAAAGAAAAGGGGCCGAAAAAAGAAAAAGAATGAGCGCCCATGCGCTCGGGCGTCCATTCCATGGGAAAGAAGTTGCGACCGTTCATAAAGTCACCCATTCCTCTTGACGAGAAACGAAGGAAATATTAAAATAAGAAAATGAGAAATGTGCACCCGAATGAAGAGTCGCTCATTAAAAAATAAACGACAACTGTGACGGTCGCCATTTTCACTCGAACCAGTTCGAACGAGGTTATCTTTCTATGTTTCATGAAAATGAGGACTCTAATCGTGGCAAGAAGCCTAATCAAGCAAGATGGGATGCTGAAAAGTCAGATCTCGACTCAATCCTCAAAGTCCCGATCGTGGGAAGCCTCTGCACATTATAAATAGTTGCCTGAGAGCAACCGTGGAAGAATCGTAGCCTTTCTTAGCCTTTCCTAGACTTTTACATGCTTTTCTGCTCTTCCTTTCAATTTACTATCCTCTGTAAAGTTCTTCATTTTTACGTTCTATTTAATTTCTTCTTCTTCCTCTTCTTCTAATTCTCTGTAGTTTTAAAGTTATAATCTCTTTTTCAAAGTTCGATCTTTTCATTTTTTACTATTCACCCACGTTTTCACACCTCTGTTCTTCCTCAATTTTCACATTCTTCCTCACGTTTTCTCTCTCTGAACTTGTCATCAAACTTCTTCAACTTTCTCTGATCTTCAACTTTCTCTTCTTCTACATCTTGTAATTCTTCTTAGATTTAAAGCTATTCCGCTTCTTCTCACGCTCTATTTTTATTTTTATTTTTACTATCTTTTTCACTTTCTTCTCCACCGTAACCCTCTCTATCTCTCTTCCCTCTCCCTATTTTTAAACACACACCACACACACATGCTCTTACATTAGTTTTAAATCTTCTTCCTTTCTTCTTCTATCTTCCCCTCCTCTACTTTCCTCTAAATATCTCTTTGGCGGAGATTCTTCTACGGTGTTCTAAAGGCGACGCTCTCTAAGGCGGGGCGAACTTCCAAGGCTTGGCATGATGTGGGCGGCGCTATTATTCAATTTCCCGACTTTATTTCTTCCCTTGTTCTTTTATTGCAAGTTATAATTTTTAGTTTTCATAGAGTTGTAATCTTTCCTCTTAGCAATAAAAATTCAATCTTTTGCAATCATATTCTTCTTTCTCTCTCTATCTTCTTCCAAATTTCTATTCTCAACCCTCTCATATTCTTTAGATAGATTTATTTTAGTCTCAAGTTCATGTAATTTTATTTTCTATTAGCATAAAACTCACTCAAAATTTAGATTTCTCAAATATAAGGATTTTCCAACTTGCTTAATTGAAAATATTCCTCTCCGTGGGATCGACCCGTTCTTACCGCTCTACTTGGATTTTATATCTTTTTAGTAAGTGAGTGCGGTTAATTTTAAAATTGTGACATGACTTTTAACGATGAGTGTAGTGAAAATCACTCCTTTAACTCCAACTTAAGAGGAGACATCCGATACGGTGCCTTAGAAACTGGTGCAGCACCAGGAATTAGATCAATAGAGAAAGCAACCACCCTCTCCGGGGGAAGACCTGGGAATTCCTCGGGAAACATATCAGGAAAATCCTTAACAATAGGGATATCCTTCGTCTCCAACTCCTTCTGCTGAATCAGAGTGGCTAAAGCCAAAAATGCCTGACACCCCTTCTTGATTAACCTATTAGCCCAGAGTGCTAAAATAAGTGACACGAACTTAGAATACTTAAAGCCAGAAAAACAAAGCTCAAAGTGGCCAGAAAAAGACACTAAACCCGACTTATAGTGGACACTAGCACCATGTCTAGCTAACCAATCAACCCCTAGAATCACATCAGAGCCTTTCATGCATACCAGATCAGCGGGCAAATTACAATCATTAATAAAAACTTCACTAGAAGGATAAAAATACTTAATTTTCAATCCTGATCCAAGAGGGGTAGTTATCAAAAGTTGAGATTCCATCATCACAGGTTCCACATATAAAGATTCGGTAAAATTCTGAGAAATAAACGAATGCGTAGCTCCAATGTCAAACAAAACAAATGCAGACTTGGAATGAATGATAAAGATACCTTTTACAACACCACCCTCCTCGGTGGATTCAGCTTCACGGAGGGCCCGGAGCTTACCTTACCGCCTCTGGGTGCCCTGCGGCCTTTTAGGTGGAGCTTGGTCAGAAATAAGTGGACATTCCGAGATCCGATGGTCCCGACTCCCGCACCTCAGGCACGTGCCTAGCTTCCTCCCGCACTCTTCTACTTTATGGCCTAATCTTTCACAAAACGTATAGACTTACCTTGGACGGGGTAGTCGGAGCAGCCTTCTTGTCATTTTCTCTAGGTTTCTTTTCCTTAGAATAATTCTGCCCACCATTGGGCCTCTTCTTACTGGGCGTTGTCTTGAAACTTCTGGAGCTAGTAGCCTGCTTCCTTTTCTTGTCCTTCCCTTTTATTCTGTCAGTCATTTCCATTGTGTCCTCCGAAACTTGTGCCTTTCGCACAATCTCAACATAGGTCTAAATTTCTAACGACACCAACTGATTAATGTATTGCAACCACAACCCGTTCAGAAAACACTTGGCCTTCATCTTCTCAGAATAGACTAAATGTGACGCATAATGAGACAATCTAGAAAATTGCACCTCATACTCCACCATGGACAAATTTCTCTACCTCAAAGATGTGAACTCGGCAACTTTCTTTTATTGAACTAGGTCGGAAAAATATTTTTTGTTAAAGTACTCAAGAAATTCCTCCCACGTCACCTGGCCATTCGATAAGGTTGGCTCAATAGACTCCCACCAGGCACATGTATCCCTTTCCAGTTGAAAAGTTGCTTGTTAGGATCTGTGCAAGTATTCAGAGGGGGGGTGAATGAATATTTCCTCTTAAAAAAAACCTTTTCGCCTAGTTAAAATTTCGCTTACTAAAAATGCTCGTTCGCAAACCAAATATACTTGAAGGCAAATTGGCAGTAGTGAAACAACCAAACACAAAGTGAGGTCACTAGGGGGCTAACCAGACAGATTTACTCAATCTAAAAACTAATTAACTCTTCTGCTCAACCAGAAGGCAAACACAAGGAGCGCCCCTATGCAATCACCTAGCGGAAGCACAAAAAGACAATCACACCACTGCACAATAGATTTTTAGGTGGTTCGGTCCAGCAGACCTACATCCACCCCACACTCAACCCGAGTGTGGCTTCCACTAGCTCACGCTAGAAACCGCAGACTCAGTCTGCAACTGGTGCTGCCACACAGCTTGACCAGGGGAACAGCCTCCCCTCTTCCTCCCAAACGGAGGGAACCACTAGTGACACCAGTCACTAGCAAACCAGAGACACACGGTCTCTCTTCCTCCAGACCCGGAGGGACCCCTGGACTTGAATCCACAAGCCTAAAACCGGAGATCAGATCTCCCTTCCTCCAAACCGGAGGCAACCCACAAGTAACACCCAGCTACTTGCAACCGGAGATAGCAATCTCCCTTCTCCTGAACAAATAGGAGGAACCCCGACCTCTCTACAGAGTATCGGAAATACAGCAAACCAAAAAACAAAGGAAAAACACTAAACGAAAATAACTTCAGCAAAACAGAAAGCTGAGAAACGAAATGCACAATGTGGCTCTCAACGGAGCTGACTGGCCTGGATTTGATCCACGGTCCAGTAGACAGATCTTCAGGTAAGTTTTTCTTCCTCTTCTCTTCTCTTCTTCTTCTTCTCTTTCACTCTCTCGATCTCTGCTCCCCTATTGTCTTCGGCTCACACTTCTATCTCTCTCTTTCTCTTCTTCTCCTTCTGCTCTTCTTCTTCTTCACTCTTTCTTTTCTTTACACACGAGCACTATCTCTCTCTCTTTTTCTTCTTCTGCTCTCACTCTCACTCTCTTCTCTGCTCTCTTCTTTTCTTTCTTTTCTTCCTTTTCTGGATCGAAGGGCTTTCTACTCTTCAGGCTTTCTGCTTCGATCTGGATCGTGGCTCTCTATTCTTTTCCTCACGCCAACCCGATCAGCGTTCATCTGTGGACGAAGGCTGCATTATATAGCAGCAGCAGCAGGTGGATAGGGCACAAAATGCGTGTGCCTCCCACATTTCTAGAATCTTCCTGCCACGTGTCCTTATCAGATTGGTTCCTCTTGTCTCAGATCACGTGCAGCCCAGGAGTGTGGAATGTTCTTCCTCGGACCTGTAATGAGATTAAAACTATTAATACGCTGTATGGTCATTAACAATAGAGCTGCATGAGGTATATAGAAACAACAAGAGGTGCACTGCACTGAGGACGACACGAAATACAGCGGTGACAAAGGTAAACATTACAAGAGAACAACACGAGGTTCATATGAGAACAGTACGAAGTTAGAAGGAAACAACACGCGGACATAAACACAAGAGAAACACGAAGACATGAATACAAATGAAAACAAAGACCTAAGGGTAACACGGGGTGGTACAGAAAACAGCACGAGATAGAAAAGAGAACGATACGAGGTACCAAGGCTAATACAATAAGGAAGATGACACGAGGTCAGATAAGAACAGCACGAGGTGAGAAGAAAACGACACGAGGTAGAAAGAAAACAACACGAAGACACGAAGACAAAAATAACACGGAGACACGAAGACACAAATAGAAACCGACACGAATTGAAGACAACACGAAGATGAAAACAGGAATCAACACGAAGTAAGGTCAAGGCGAGAAGGACACGAGGTCTGATGAGAAAGACCAACACGAAGATGATGAAAACAACACGAAGTAAAGAGCAACGACACGAAGTATAGTGGTGACAAAAACACACACTACACAGAGAACGACACGAGGTAAAGAGCAACTCGACATAACGAATATCAAAGAGAATGACACGAGGATAAAAACAGAAACCAACACGAAGTGGCACAGAAAGCAACACGAGGTGCTGCAATGTTCTGCACACAGTGGAACAAAAATGACACAAGGACACAGAAACAACAGTAACCGACACAAAGTGTGGTTACTAAACAGGAACGACACGAGGTCTACAGGGAAACGACTCGAAGTTCATTAGAACTATTCGAGCTGTTTCAGAAACACGACACGAAGTTAAGTGAGAACAGCACGAGGTGAAACGACACGGGGTTCACTGGGAAACGAGACACAAGAGGGAAAATGACACGAAGTCAGATCAACACGAAGACGATGGATGCTACAGTGCAATGTCTAGACATGAAGTCCAATGCTAACGGCTGTACAGACTTGAGGAATAAGCCAGTGTATAGACTTGAAGATTGAAGGCGATGTACAGACTCTGATGCCCAAAGGCGATGAACAGTGAATCAGTGTATAGACTTCAAGGTTCATTGAAGAATGTACATACATCAAGAGATGCTTCATGCCAATGTATAGACTTCCAACGTGAGTGATGCGCTGTACAGACTTTGTCTTAGACGCTAGATGAGCATGACAGTGTATACACTTAGCCAATGCAATGCACTGTATGGACTTCTAAGAGATGCTCAATGTACAGACTTACTGCCAAACAATGTATAGACTCTATAAATGCATATGAATGCTTTATGCAGCAGATAACAGTCTGAACTTCAAATGCAATGACTTACACAACAAAATGACTCACAGTGATTAACAACAAACACCAATCATCAAAAACCAAATCAATCATCAAAACCACAGCAATGAATGCTTTATGCATCAGTTTAACATGTAGCATGACTGAACATCAAATATGTTAATCTAAACTGAGCAGCAAGATGACTGAACATTTGATTAACTCGCATCAACAACCAATCATCAAAACCATCATCAAAATCACAGGGATGCAACAATCTTCCCCTTTATTATGATGGCAACACTTTCAATACAATGAGTCATTCTGATGATGTGAGGCAATCTGAAGACTCAAATTATTCTCCCCCTTTGACTTCATCAAAAAGAAAATAATTTGAGAAATTAAAGCAGATGTAAAAGTTCAGTCAATTTCTCCCCCTTGCAAGAACATGATTCTGCCTTTTTGGCAAACAATCTCCCCCTTTGGTATAATCAAGATAAACCATGGTAGATGCAGATGCAGCAAGAAATGCAATACTTTCCCCTGAGTATATGAATGCAAGGTCACAAATGATATGAACATGATTCAGTGTGACAAGGAATGCTCCCCCTGAATAGATGCCAATTGATATGAAATTGATGCAAGACATGGAATCTCCCCCTCAATAAGTGGAATCTTATGAGATGAATGAGAAGGAGACCACAGGGGCAAACAAGGAGAAGTTCAGTTCAGTGAACCAATAACATGAGCAGAAGAATTTCAATTAACAGATTTTTCAAGGATGCTCCAAACACAAGGAATTTAGTCAGATTTTCAAAGAGATATCAATCTCATAAATCTAAAGCATAAGTTTTCAAAGTCATCTAACATAAGGGATTATGAATGACATTTATTGAACAGCATGGTTTAATCATGATGTATGCAGAGTTTATCAATAAAATTCTATATTGATATCTAAAACCATATTTTAATAAGAATGAACCAAGCCCTCATATTTATCTTGATAAATCTCCCTTTCTCTTACACAATCAAATTTATTGACTTCTTTCGGAATTACATGCATCAGTATTGAAGTCAAGCAATTTTGAAGTCATATAATTTTGTCTAGGGTTGTAGCAATTTGATTTTAGCATCAATATTCAGATATTTCATTCTTTTGAATAATTTTCTTGCTACAATTTTTACGAGCACTCTAGTTCAGTTCACACCTTGTAGCTAGAGGATATACCTTGATCAGAGGTCAATGTCCCTAAGCACTTAGTGTGACTAACTGTCATGCTATATATGAACAGAGATAGCATTTACACATCATGACACACTCCAAATCATTTCTTGATGAGTGAGTTGTATTTCTCAGTGTGCATGCCATTGCTCTGCCTGAATTTCAATGAATTCTTAATCAGAGTTAACTAAGGCACCTCATGACACAGTCCTTCGGACATGTGTTTCTCAGTGACCAATGTCATTGCTCTGACAGATATTACCCTTTAGACATTTCAGAAAAATTCATTTGCTTCAAATCAATAATAGTTTCATGTACTTAATCAGTTGAAGTCATATATTCAAAAGTGCAGATTTCAGAAGATTTTACAAGACATAGCATGAAACAGATGGTTAAGATTTATTAACCATGCTTCAGATATTTTTAAGAGATTTTAAAGCCAAACTCATTGAATACATTAAACTTAAACCACATGAGTTATTTCAGTCATTCATAAAAACGTATAATAGAAGATTTCTAGTTCAAAAGTTTTTCAGATTTATGATCGAGATAGCCCATTGAAATCTTCATGAAAGACTGATAGAATTTTGAAGCCAAATGACACCAAATTGATAGTAGAAGTACCAAATTGTTAAGAGAGATTGTGAAGCTCAAAGTTTTCAGAATATGATTAAGGTTTGTCAGCAAAATCAGTAAGAGAGGATATGCAATGAGTTCTGACCCATGTATGCATTTGACAACCTATATGCAATGCAATGACTCCCCCTCACAATATACATTCAAACTCCCTTTTTGGCATTTTCAATGTAAGGAAATGCAATGCACTATATGTATGCAGGGACATGCAAAGACTCGACATTGAATTACTATGCAAGGATATGCAACTAACTCCCCCTGAAAACATGCAATGTTTGCACTGAAAACTGAACATATGATACCAAATGATTCATGCACAATCAGACTGTCCTTATCAGCAAGGTAACCCATGGTACTAGGCGGAGCACTTGGTCTAAAAGACCAGCTCTCACATAGTAAGGACCTCCGGACAGATTTCCCTACCTTTTGGTAGCTTACCATTTGATATACCATAGAGGTCATAAATAACAAAGTAAACTCAACACTCCTATATGCAATTCAGGTTTTCAATGAATTATGCAACATACAGTTTTCAAACAGCATTCACATTCAGTTCAGATTTTCAGAAATTTCAGAGTGCATGATATGCAATTCAACATACAAGAAGTTTGACATATCATTCATCATGGCATTGATATGTAATGCATTCAGAGGTAAACTACAATTATTTCCATGTGCATTTCAGATTTTTCAAGAGCAGACCTAACATCAGGTTGACTAGGACTGAACAGATCAATTCAGTACTAACAGTTCCAAGATCTTCAGACAGTTTGTTCAGCTCCCCCTTAACCAGTTCCATGTACACTTGGCAAATTAATCCATGGTGATCATGCATGACAGTGTAGCACCCATACAATTTCAACAATTGAACTTTTATGAGTGAGCAGGAGAATGCAATTGATATTCATTATGGGAGTGTGTGCATGAGCAGCTCAAAAGACAAGTTTAACAGTGCAAGTGACAGAATCTGATACAAGCTCCTAATTGATCAGATTTAAACATGATATCCAATCATAATAGCAGTGCAAATTATAGAGCAGACTTTAATTACAATTTTTCAGAACTGACCTTCAAAGTAGTAACCCAGGGTCTTCTCACTTGAGTGCCTTGGTTTATTTACCCCTTCTTGTTTATTTCTTTCCAAGGCACACCTGCATTAACTGGGTTATTTTGATCCAGCAGGAACCCAAGCTGCCTCGGGTCCTGTATTACCCCCAACATGTGTTCTAAACAAACTTTGTGCATGAAGGTCATCATATGTCATTAATTTGCAGTTGGACATGGAATGTCCATACTGACCACAATAATAGCAAGAGACAACAGAGTTTTTGTTCCTTTGAGCATGCATGTTAATATGATCATGAAATCTATTCACATGAAGGTTTTTGTTATCCATATGAACATTTTGTCTTTTATTTCCAGCCAACCATCCTTGATTAGCTTTATGACCTGGCTTTCCATAGTTAAGACATGGAAGTGTTTTTCTTTTAAAGCCATAGTCATTTCTAGCAGCAACATGGGGAGCAGGGAATTTTATAGATTTGGAATGAAAATCCTTTCCCTTTACATGCCAACAGTTTCCTACTGTATGGCCATGCCTCCAGCAGTGAGAGCAGACAATTGAATTTCTTATTTTAGCATTCAAATCAACATGATAAGACTGTGATGTTTTCTTACTTTTAGCACACCAGCATTGTGCAGCAGTATGACCTACTTTACCACATTCAAGGCAATTAGTTCTTTTATTCAGATGAGCATGATTGTTAGCATGAGAATTTTTGGCTTTTATGTCATCTTGTCTCATTAAATCACATTTATGCATAACATGACCAATTCTATGACAGTAAAAGCATTTAACACTTTTCCTTTTATCAGAAAAATTCTTGACCTGAGAATTTTCAGCAAGCAATCCTTTAAAGATATGTGCATGTGAATATGAATGAAGGCTATGATTGTCATGCACAGTTTCAGCAGAGATATTCATGGATGAAGTTGAGCATGAACACACAGAATTCTGATTTGATTTTTTATCATTCAGGGTGACATTCATTTTCTCTTTCCCTTTCACAGTTTTTGATAGAGAGGCTATTTCAGATTGTATGGAGGATATTTTCAATTCAGATTTTGTTAACTCTTCCTCACATATGACAATCTATTTTTGTAGGGCATCATTCAAATTTTTTAATGACTCATTCGTTTCTCTTAAGGATCTGATTGTATTCTTTTGAAAATTATCATCAAATTTGATTTCCTTAACCAGATCCTCTAAGATTGTACATTGATTGCATGAGTCTTCCTTCTGAATGCCTTTTTCTTTTTCAATGGTTAACCATTGCTGTCCCATCACTGTGTTCAAGACCATCAGTTTTTTATTTTCATCTTTTAATCCTCCATTTTCTTTTCGACATTCAGCACTGTCACGTTTCAGATTATCCATTATGGATTTAAGCACAGTTACATCTTGCATGCTCTTAAGGAGATCAATATCTTTCTCATTCAGATTTCCTTTTAATTCAATAATCTTGTTTAGATAGTTTTGATTCTCAACTTTTAAAGCAACATTTTGTTCTTTAACATTGTTAACGTCTATCATGCAGACATCATAAGAATCTGATAGCTCATCATAAGATAAATCTTCAGGTTCGGAGCTTACCTAAGATGATGAGTCATCCCTTTGATCTTCACTGTGATTGCTTCGGTTGGCCACCAAACACTGATCATTTTGCTCTTCATGAACGGCAGCCACTTTGTTAAAAATTTCCTCTCCAGATGTGCACTCGAAGACAAATGGAAATAGGTCAGTATCGACTGCCGCTGTCAAAATATTAAGAGCCATGAGATTCTCACGGTTCTTCAGTCTGTCCTTCTTGGACCATTTAGTCTGATCGTGAGACAATTTATGTGGGCCTCTAGACACAAGATTCCATAGATTTGGATCAATGGAATCTAAGTAGACAACAAGGCCGCCTAGCCAATCACAGAAATTAGAACCATCAAATATCACGGATGGAGCCATTTGATCAAGCAATCAGTAAGCATTCGATTAAAAAATCCAAGCAACAGTCGAGCAGAAGAACACCTCACAAGATGGCAGGATCCCCTTCAGATCGTTGGATCTGTTGAGCTAGGGAACCGCTCTGATACCAACTGTTAGGATCGGTGCAAGTATTCAGAGGGGGGGTGAACGAATATTTCCTCTTAAAAAAACCTTTTCGCCCAGTTAAAATTTCGCTTACTAAAAATGCTCGTTCGCAAACCAAATATACTTGAAGGCAAATTGGCAGTAGTGAAACAACCAAACACAAAGTGAGGTCACTAGGGGGCTAACCAGACAGATTTACTCAATTTGAAAACTAATTAACTCTTCTGCTCAACCAGAAGGCAAACACAAGGAGCGCCCCTTTGCAATCACCTAGCGGAAGCACAAAAAGATAATCACACCACTACACAATAGATTTTTAGGTGGTTCGGTCCAGCAGACCTACATCCACCCCACACTCAACCCGAGTGTGGCTTCCACTAGCTCACGCTAGAAACCGCAGACTCAGTCTGCAACAGGTGCTGCCACACAGCTTGACCAGGGGAACAGCCTCCCCTCTTCCTCCGAAACGGAGGGAACCACTAGTGACACCAGTCACTTGCAAACCAGAGACACACGGTCTCTCTTCCTCCAGACCCGGAGGGAACCCCTGGACTTGAATCCACAAGCCCAAAACCGGAGATCAGATCTCCCTTCCTCCAAACCGGAGGCAACCCACAAGTAGCACCCAGCTACTTGCAACCGGAGATAGCAATCTCCCTTCTCCTGAACAAACAGGAGGAACCCCGACCTCTCTACAGAGTATCGGAAATACAGCAAACCAAAAAACAAAGGAAAAACACTAAACGAAAATAACTTCAGCAAAACAGAAAGCTGAGAAACGAAATGCACAATGTGGTTCTCAACGGAACTGACTGGCCTGGATTTGATCCACGGTCCAGTAGACAGATCTTCAGGTAAGTTTTTCTTCCTCTTCTCTTCTCTTCTTCTTCTTCTCTTTCACTCTCTCGATCTCTGCTCCCCTATTCTCTTCGGCTCACACTTCTATCTCTCTCTTTCTCTTCTTCTCCTTCTGCTCTTCTTCTTCTTCACTCTTTCTTTTCTTTACACACGAGCACTATCTCTCTCTCTTTTTCTTCTTCTGCTCTCACTCTCACTCTCTTCTCTACTCTCTTCTTTTCTTTCTTTTCTTCCTTTTCTGGATCGAAGGGCTTTCTACTCTTCAGGCTTTCTGCTTCGATCTGGATCGTGGCTCTCTGTTCTTTTCCTCACGCCAACCCGATCAGCGTTCATCTGTGGACGAAGGCTGCATTATATAGCAGCAGCAGCAGCAGGTGGATAGGGCACAAAACGCGTGTGCCTCCCACATTTCCAGAATCTTCCTGCCACGTGTCCTTATCAGATTGGTTCCTCTTGTCTCGGATCACGTGCAGCCCAGGAGTGTGGAATGTTCTTCCTCGGACCTGTAATGAGATTAAAACTATTAATACGTTGTATGGTCATTAACAATAGAGCTGCATGAGGTATATAGAAACAACAAGAGGTGCACTGCACTGAGGACGACACGAAATACAGCGATGACAAAGGTAAACATTACAAGAGAACAACACGAGGTTCATATGAGAACAGTACGAAGTTAGAAGGAAACAACACGCGGACATAAACACAAGAGAAACACGAAGACATGAATACAAATGAAAACAAAGACCTAAGGGTAACACGGGGTGGTACAGAAAACAGCACGAGATAGAAAAGAGAACGATACGAGGTACCAAGGCTAATACAATAAGGAAGATGACACGAGGTCAGATAAGAACGGCACGAGGTGAGAAGAAAACGACACGAGGTAGAAAGAAAACAACACGAAGACACGAAGACAAAAATAACACGGAGACACGAAGACACAAACAGAAACCGACACGAATTGAAGACAGCACGAAGATGAAAACAGGAATCAACACGAAGTGAGGTCAAGGCGAGAAGGACACGAGGTCTGATGAGAAAGACCAACACGAAGATGAAGAAAACAGCACGAAGTAAAGAGCAACGACACGAAGTATAGTGGTGACAAAAACACACACTACACAGAGAACGACACGAGGTAAAGAGCAACTCGACATAACGAATATCAAAGAGAATGACACGAGGATAAAAACAGAAACCAACACGAAGTGGCACAGAAAGCAACACGAGGTGCTGCAATGTTCTGCACACAGTGGAACAAAAATGACACGAGGACACAGAAACAACAGTAACCGACACAAAGTGTGGTTACTAAACAGGAACGACACGAGGTCTACAGGGAAACGACTCGAAGTTCATCAGAACTATTCGAGCTGTTTCAGAAACACGACACGAAGTTAAGTGAGAACAGCACGAGGTGAAACGACACGGGGTTCACTGGGAAACGAGACACAAGAGGGAAAACGACACGAAGTCAGATCAACACGAAGACGATGGATGCTATAGTGCAATGTCTAGACATGAAGTCCAATGCTAACGGCTATACAGACTTGAGGAATAAGCCAGTGTATAGACTTGAAGATTGAAGGCGATGTACAGACTCTGATGCCCAAAGGCGATGAACAGTGAATCAGTGTATAGACTTCAAGGTTCATTGAAGAATGTACATACATCAAGAGATGCTTCATGCCAATGTATAGACTTCCAACGTGAGTGATGCGATGTACAGACTTTGTCTTAGACGCTAGATGAGCATGACAGTGTATACACTTAGCCAATGCAATGCACTGTATGGACTTCTAAGAGACGCTCAATGTACAGACTTACTGCCAAACAATGTATATACTCTGTAAATGCATATGAATGCTTTATGCAGCAGATAACAGTCTGAACTTCAAATGCAATGACTTACACAACAAAATGACTCACAGTGATTAACAACAAACACCAATCATCAAAAACCAAATCAATCATCAAAACCACAGCAATGAATGCTTTATGCATCAGTTTAACATGTAGCATGACTGAACATCAAATATGTTAATCTAAACTGAGCAGCAAGATGACTGAACATTTGATTAACTCACATCAACAACCAATCATCAAAACCATCATCAAAACCACAGGGATACAACATTGCTAACAACACCTTCTCTTGATCATTGCACTGCATCACTCGGAAAATACGATCCATCTCCTTAACCCAGTGCTCGACCTCATCCGGGTTAGGAGAATCGATGAACTTAGGGGGATTCATGCCACAAAAATTTCGATGAAGATCACCTGCACAATGGTGAGCTCTGCCTTGTGTCAATTGTTGTAAAGCCTGGGTCAGGCCCTGCACTATCCGTTGCATCTCTCTCGACTGAGCGTGCTCCGCAGCCATTAGAAGGAACTAGTCAGTACCTACAAGCATATATAGAGAAAAAATTAAGAATGCTTTTACTTAGTTTCTTTAGGGTTCATTCATTAATCAAACTTAACTCAAGTCTCTAACCCATCTCACCGGGTTTGATCTTAAGACACTACTAATGTCATGGATCCTAATGTCACTCTAGGAACCTAGGGTCTAAAGAAAACCTAGGCTCTGATACCATAAAATTGTCACGCCCTAACGTGCAAAATCAGAACGTAGTAGTTATATCATTTACATTAATCAGAGTACAACATTGCCACAAGAGACCAAATCATGAGAGCACAATTAAGCCAGGAATAACCACTTTATTGAAAATGTGTAAATTCCATTACAACGACACTTGTGGCTTTTCTAGAAGAACTTAACAATTCAACTTTTACATTGACATTTTGATGCGGGACGGACACGGGAGACGACACTATTAGGTGCCACCCTCGGACTCTAGATGAAGACGCGACCAGCAGCACACACCAGGGAGACACTATGCCCGACACTACGAGCTCCTAGTGGCAAAACGTCGCTAACAGAAGTGGAAACTCACTCATCGTCCCAACCGAGGGAAAGCGCAGACCGTGCGCGGTTAAGGAACCGGTGGAGGTCAAGGGTAGTCCGACTCAACTTCCGGACTCGGATCGAGTCACGGGACGGGTCACACTCACTCTCACAGCGGTGACATGGACACACGGGCTAGTACCTACGCTCTCAGCAGCGGCCTAAGACCGTATAGTAGCTAAGCAATGTAACGCCAAGAGGTTCGGACCATTACCTCCACGCACCCGGCGTGGCGAAGACAACCCCGGCCGAATCACGGACTCCCGGTTAAACAATATCACAGCAATACAAAGATTTGACCCACTCCACGCAGGGAAGTAAAAGGTCACATGTGGAGCCCGGGAATCACGCAACTCGGGTTGACGGGCAGCATCTTGATGTCGCCCGGCGATGCCGAACTCCACGTTTTCGTGCTTTCCGAACGGCGGGTTCTGCGGGCCCGCGGGGCCCACGGATGGCGCTGTCCTCCGGATCTGCGAGGGTGGGACCCACTATGATGGGGACCCCTAGTGGCGCGCCTCCACGGATGGCGGTCGGCCGGGAACACCGATCGGGGGTCGATCGGTCCCGATTCCCAAGCTTTGAAGTTGCTGCTCACGGATTTTTAGTTGCTATTTTCAGGCGCGCGCTCCGGCGAAAACGGCCGCTGCGATCATTCCCGACGTCGGATCGGGATGCATGAGCTATCGTTGGAAAGCTCTCTTCAAATGCTTCAATATAGACCCAGAGAGATCTGCTAGATCTGGTCGGATCAGAACTTTAATGAATTTATAAGCCCCTATTGTACAGTAACCAAAATCTCAGATCTACAGGGTACTTGTATGAGAACCACCATTGACCGCCTAGTAAACCTCCGATTCAGCTCTTGAGCTCTTCTTCAAAGTTGTAGGGTATCAAACCACGGAACTGGGACTATTTTTGGAATTTGATTTCGAGGTGGTGGTGAGTTACTATGATTTTTGGGGTGACTAGTGGTCGGATCTGGGAACAGGGGGGCAGAACTGTAGCTGGGACTGAGAACGATTTTTAGAAAATATGAGATGGGTGAATGAAAAATTAAGAAAAATTGTGGATGAAGGGGTGGAAGAATGGAACCCCCAGTAAAATTGGGCGAACCAATAGAAATCAAAATGTGGACCTAAGACATGAAACGTAGGGCGGGGATGAATCTAGACAGAACTCTGGCAGAACCGAAATGGAAGAGTGGACGAAAATCAAAAAATATGAAACGAGATCTGAATGGCAAACCAAAATTTGTGAGACGTCCTTGACACCTCTGGAACATCCACTAAAATCCCCAGATCTATCTGAGCTCGTGGTTGAGACAAGAAATTCGTGGAAGCTTCTGTGGTACTGCGCGGGCAGAACTCTGTTGATGGCGATGGCGGTGCGGTGGCGGCTCGTGGCGGCGGCGGCGATCGTCGGAACCGATACACGAGGCATCACACATCAGAATGGAAGCCTTCACAGCTTCAAGGGGGAGAGGGAGGAGAGAGGAGGGGGGCGCACCAGCCCTTGCTCTTGAATTAGTTTGAATCAAATGGCATTAATTCATCAAAATAGAAAATACAAGCTTAAATAGGTTACATCTCAAATCCATCCACAACCATTGGATCTAGGGGATGGGAATGGAGGGTTGGGATGGAGTGTGACACACACACAAAAAATAAATAAAAAACTACAAGGAGGGGGGCGGCCCTTGGACTAGGTGTAGAAGGTGGACTTGGTAGGTGGGGGTGGGTGGCCAAATGTGGACTTTCCAAGCCCCTTGTCCCCCACTTGGCCCACCCATCTAGAAGCCTCCATTTGACCTATTGACTGACCCCACATGGGGCCCTTGGCTGAGGTGGCTCAATGGGATGGGGCCTGGGGGGCCCGTGGGGCCCACGGGGTCCAAATTGCACATAAGCCCCTCTTACAAAAATAGCAAACTGAATATAACGAAATAAACACAAATTACACACACATAAAGGCTAACTAAATATGATAAATGGGGAGGCTCAAGGCGGAGTCTCCAGGCTGTCTCCGAGCCAGATGGACGCTGAGGTGGCTCGAGTCGTGCTCCGTGTGCGGTACCGGTGGCTCGGCGTGTCGCGCCGCTCAACTGCTCGGGTGTCCGCACCAATTCTCCTCGGGTGGGAGAAACTCGACCCTGTCGAGTAAGGGTCTGCATCACTCATGTATCGCTCCAGAAGGTTCGGATCAATCCGCTGCAACTCGCCATGTGTGATCCATGTGTCCTCAGTAGCGGGCCGTCCTCTCCATCGCACTAGGTAGCGCGGGTAAGATCCACTCCTGGTAACTATCACTTGCTCGTCCAGTATACGATCTATATACTCACACTGCCGTGAAAAAGAGGCTGGAGGTGGAAGTGGACACTCAGGTGTGGGATCACTCTCAAGGGGAGGGGATGGCTCAAAAGGCTCACTAGGGATCACCGCTGGGTCCCTATATGCAACAAGATCCGATACATTGAAGGTAGAGCTTATACCATATTCCTCGGGCAGGTCCACAACATACGCATTGGATCCAACGTGTTTCAACACTCTAAAGGGACCGGCTCCGCGAGCTTGCAACTTCTTAACGGTTCTAGAGGGAAACCGTTCTGGTCTTACCCTGATCATGACGTATTCGCCCTCGTGGAACTCTCGGTGGTGTCGGTGGGCATCGGCTAACTCCTTGTACCGTGCATTGCTGGCCTCAATGTGACGACGGATGTCGTCATGTAAACTCCTAACATGCCTAGCAAATGACTCGGCCGACTCCGACACTCTAGCATGGATAGGCATGGGGACAAGGTCAACGGGTTTCCTAGGCCTACGACCTGTGACAATCTCAAATGGACTCATGCCGGTAGACCTATTCACCGAATCATTGTATGCAAACTCAGCCATGGGTAAAATGAGATCCCAATCCCCAATGCGGTCCTTGACTAGACACCTCAAAAGATCTCCCAGACTCCTATTGACTACCTCGGTCTGGCCATCTGTCTGGGGATGATATGCAGTAGAAAACTTGAGGTGAGTACCCATTATATGCCATAGTGTCTTCCAAAAATAGGAAGTGAATCTAACATCACGGTCAGACACTATAGTGCGAGGCAACCCGAACTTGCACACCACATGCGTAAGGAAAAGGCGGGCTACCCTAGAAGCATCCGACGTCTTTGAGCAAGGAATAAAGAAGGCCATCTTCGAGAAACAGTCAACCACCACATAGACCGAATCATGCTTCCTGGAGGTACGTGGCAATCCCAAAACAAAGTGCATGCTAACATCCTACCACGGGGCATCAGGCACGGGGAGAGGCGTATAAAGGCCCGAGCTTTGCTTCTTCATCTTGGCAGTAGCACATGTACGGCACTGAGCCATGATGTTAGCAACATTGCGCTTCAAGCTCGGCCAATAAAATCGATGCTCTACTGCCTTGATAGTCTTGTTCCGACCAAAGTGGCCGGCTACACCTCCCGCATGTAGTTCTTACACTAAGAAATCTCGAACCGAAGTTCGGGGAACACATAGCCTGCTACCTCGAAAGAGGTAACCCTCCTGAAGCACATACTCATCAAGGTCTCTCGAGGGTCCGGCCTGGAGAGTGGTAAAAATCTGACCGAAGTCAGGACAATCAACATAGGCCTCCTTCATCTTCTCTAACCCTATGACCTCGGCACTCATGGTGGTAAGCAAACATGCTCGCCGACTCAAGGCATCAGCCACCTTGTTCTCCACTCCAGCCTTATGTTTCAGCACAAAGGTGAACTGCTGGAGATACTCGACCCAACGACTATGACGCGAGTTAAGCTTCTTTTGCGAATGGAGGTACCTCAATGCCTCGTGGTCGGAGTATAGGACAAACTCCTGATGTAAAAGATAGTGCCTCCAATGCCTAAGAGCCTGAACAACTGCGTAGAATTCTTTATCATACGTGGAATATCGCAGTTTCGCGTCATTCAGCTTCTCGCTGAAATATGCGATCGGGTGGGACTCCTGACTCAAAACTCCTCCAATTCTCATGCCCGACGCATCACAAGAGACCTCAAACACCTTCGAGAAATCCGGCAGTCGAAGGATAGGTGTCTGGGTCATGCGCTCCTTGATGTCCTTGAAGGCTGCAGATGCGGCCTTCGTCCATACAAATGTGCCCTTACGGATGCAATCCGTGATCGGGGCGGTGACGGAGCTAAATCCGTAGATAAAGCGACGATAGAACGTCGCAAGACCATGAAAGCTGCGGACATCATGAACGGTACGGGGTTCAGGCCACTCAATAATGGCCCGGACCTTCTCCGGATCGGCGGAGACCCCCGTACTAGACACAATGAAACCCAAGAAGGTAAGCTGAGGTGTCATGAAGGCACACTTCTGTGGGTTCGCAAACAGCTGCTCTCGCCGAAGAAGTAGACAGACCTGCCGAAGGTGGTCTAAGTGGTCCCCTGTGGTGCGGCTATAGATAAGGATATCATCAAAATACACCACTACAAAGACTCCAATGAAAGGTCGAAGGACCTGAGTCATGAGCCGCATGAAAGTGCTAGGGACATTAGTCAACCCAAAAGGCATGACCAACCACTCATATAGACCATCCTTGGTCTTAAATGCGGTCTTCCACTCATCACCTGGCCTAATCCTCACCTGATGGTAGCCACTCTTAAGATCGATCTTCGAAAAGATAGTGGCACATGCCATCATGTCTAGCATGTCATCCAGGCGGGGAATAGGGAACCTGTACTTCACGGTGATTTTGTTGATGGCACGACTATCAATGCACATTCTCCACGTGCCATCCTTCTTCGGGGCGAGTAACGCGGGTACAACACATGGACTCATGCTGTCCCGAACAGACCCTCTCTGCACTAACTCATCGACCTGCCATTTAAGCTCGGCATGCTCCGTGGGACTCATGCGATAATGAGGAAGGTTGGGCAAAGAAGAGCCCGGAACAAGGTCGATGGCATGTTGAATATCCCGCATAGGTGGGAGTCCCTCGGGAAACTCATCGGGAAAGACATCAGCAAACTCCTGCAGAATGGGAACAACCTCGGGTGGGAGCTCACCCTCGGAGTCCCGCTCCACCTCTCGGACCGTAATGGCAAACACCGGACAGCCCTGATGTAGCAACCCTGATAAATGAATATTGAAATAAAATTAAAAACATATATATTACATAAGTAATACAGATAATAAAACAAAGTACAAATAACGCCTCTTAGTAAGGCGTTAATTTAAAAATAAACGCCTCTATAAACGGCGTGACTAAAGAAAGGACGCCCACACATGTGGTCGTCAACTCTCACGCGACCAAATAGGCAAGCAAAAGAAACGCCCATATCTTGGGCGTGTTTCAAAAACAAGGAACGCCCTTCTCCAAGACGTTTCTTAATAAACGACCTAAACAAGGTCGTCAATTCAAGAATGGACGCCCTGACCTAAGGCGTTAATTCCATTTGTGAACCGTTCGAACCCAGAACTTATCCAGGGTAAGTGATAAGCATTAGAAAGAGTTCAAACGTGGTAATGACTCTATCATAGAAGTATTACTTCCACACAATCACCAACCCTACTAGGACACCCAAAATCATATAAAAACTCTCGTTCATCTAAACCCTAAACCTATTTGATTTGTTCGTCTGCAGAGGTACGTAAGAGGAGCATTCCTTCTTATTTTCCTTAAATCCCTACGTCTGTTACATGAAGAACTAACAGTTCTTCATCTTCTTCTGTTACAGGTTAAGAAGCCCCTACGTTTTGAAGAAGCATAGTTCTTCATCCGGGTAAAAATTATTTACCTTCATATGATGTTCAGATCACAAAGAAACTGATACAGTTTCTTTATTTTCTTATAGGATAACTGTAGTTCTTCTTCTACAATCAAAGCCATCGTCTTCTTCCATCAACCAATAGCCGTGGTCTTCAGGAGCCTAACCGAGCATCATCCTCTGCTAGTCAAACCCCTCACGGTCATCTTCAAATCCATTATTAAGGTAGGATTTTCTCAAGTTATTGTAGCCCAAATGAAAATAACGCAAGATATATGTATAATCATGGCATGCATACAGTTTTGTTTTCGTTTCTGCAAAATTTTGAAAGAAACGCCCCTGTCACGGGCGCTATTTTACAAGAAACGACCCTCACAAGGTCGTTAATTCAAACGTATACGCCTTTTATACAGGCGTTAATTTCATGAAAACCGCATGTAATTAATGATTGATCCTGTTAAAAATTTAATAAATAAGAGGTATCGATTCTAATAGCTTGCATAACTCTACCAGTGAATTCCTGTTAATTTTATTGTCATGACCATGCCTCCTGCCTTTTAAAAATTTATATCCTGAAATATTGTAAATTTCTTGAATTCACGACTTGGACAAAGTCATTTTTCATATTTTAACACCCCATAACAGGGCGTGAATATTAAAGCTAACGCCCCACGACAGGGCGTAAACTAAAAAGAAACGCCCCTTTCTAGGGCGCGTTCTCTGTAAATTCCTGAAATATATATATACTCTGTAAAATAGAATTAAACAGTAACGCCCATTTCAAGGGCGTGTTTTATATAAATCCTGAAAATGAATTATATTCTGACAGATATGTAAATAATAAGACGCCTTCTGGTGAAGTCGTCAACTCTTTAATAAACGCCCCCTCCAAGGGCGCGTTTTAGTTAAATTACTGAATTATTGAAAATTCTGCAAAACGGAAAATATGTAAACGCCCTTCTGTTAGGCGTTAAATACTTGAGAAATGACTCTACTTAAGTCGTTATTTTACTGTAAAACTGATTTTTCCACTGTTTCTGTTAACCGATGGTTTCATATGCTATAATATATATATCGGCACTATTCTCCACTCCGTGAGTATAGTCCCACGTTTCATGTTGATTTATCGATCACACTCAACTCTCATTGACATACAAGCTCTCCATTGGACATTCCGTTCCTTTGGACTAGCGAGTTAGTCATAGAGACCTCCGTAAGACTCCTCGTAGCCTTGGATTCCCTCAAGGCCGACTGAGCTGGTTGTACCCTAAAAACCCATTACACGATCCTTGCCATGTCAATCTAAAGAAACATGGTATACCGGCCCTTATGTTTATACAAAGAGTATATCATAAGAAATTCTTAATGGGATGATGATATCATGCCATATCATGTCATTCTTGTAAACCTCAATTCTATGATAAGAATGAGGGTATCTTACTTTGATATACTGTTCATGTGGACCTCAATTCTATATAAAGAATGTCCATACTGATTTGTCATGGTACCTAAGTTAAGGGAACCACATTCTACCTAGTTTCATCGATAATCATGATTATACCGTTATTATCGTCAATCTATGTCCTTTGTCATATTTTGGACTCTATTCTATCAAAGTTGTCGTACGTGTCTACAAGCTTGATTATTGAAATTCTATGTTGGCTATAAACAAGAGTGGATGTCAAAACACATGATAAATGCCTGCGCATATAGGGCCTGATCTGGTCCTGGGAGGAGCACCCGAAAGTACTTGTGCCCATGGGAGTTAAAATGATAAGGTATCTGGCATTATACCGAGTACTTGACTTGCTTGATTGGACATTCCACACACATCTTGTACTTGAATCGTACTTGACTTGACATGAAATGTGTGGCCCGCAAAAGGGTAATTTACTTGCTTGATACATGATAGCCAAAGTTCTTGACATGAATTGTTAAACGTACTTGCTTGAATATCTTAAATAAACTTGTTATCTTGTTGAAAGTTCATGATTAAGTTCATCTTATGTCCTTGATATTACATTCTCTCTATCTTGTCGTTTTATGCGAGCATGCATAGCTTTATCGCATTCATGAAAATGTAATTACTTAAACCCCTTGCTAGTACTTGAGATATAATTTCCTACTGAGCGTTCGCTCATTCCGTTTGTCCCTTTTTACTTTTCAGGTAAGTCCGACGACGATGGAAGCCAATCGGATGGGAATGGTCATGAGTGAAAGTGCTAGAGCTGCTCAAGTGTCATCTAGTCTTTTCTATAGTTTTCTTGAGTCAACTATGTACTTTTCTTTTTATTAAACAGAGTATTGGATTTGTAATAGTCTATTATAAAGGAATAAAGGATTGGGTTATCTTGCTATTTTGCGCATCTCTGTCTTTGTGTCGAATACACGACCACTCTGATTGACATGATTGATATAGACACGTCGCGCACCTCCGGGTATCTTCCGCGCTCGGGGCGTGACAGTCTTTGTGGTATCAGAGCCTAAGGTATTCAATTCCTAGGAAAAACCCAAGTCCAAGGATAAGTTGAACCTTTAAACCAGTGAGATTGGGTGGAACCAAGTGTTAGATTTAACATAGTGTACGAGTCTTTAAATACGATCACGTACTAATATAGTTATTGTAATTGTAGGATAATGGCTGCCGAACGTGCTCAATGGCGCAACATGCAGCGTACCCTTCAAGGGATGACCCAAGTGCTACAACAGGTAGCACAAGGTGGTGCTCCACGAGCTGGAAGCTTACACCAAGCCTTTAAGAACATGAATCCCCCGAAGTTTATGGGATCGACCGATCTGGACGATGTCGAGCATTGGGTTCGGGAAACCGAACGCATATTCCGTGTCATGCAATGCACGGACCAGGACAAAGTTCTTTTAGCTACATTCCAGTTAGAGAAAGATGCTAGATGCTGGTGGGAGTCTATTGAAGCAACCATCGATCCTACTCAAGTAACATGGGAAGAATTTGTGGAATACTTCAATGCTAAATATTTCTCGGACCGAGTCCAAGAAAAGAAGGCTGCAGAATTCGCTGCATTAAAACAACGATCTTTATCGTTAGCAGATTATGAAGCTCAGTTCTCCAGGTTGTCTAGATATGCTAAGCATCTTATTAGCACGGAGAAGATGAAAGCCCGTAGATTTCTTAATGGGCTTAGGCCCCACTACATTACTCAACTAGCGCCTATGGACATCCAAGTTTATTCCGAAATAGTGCGCCGAGCTCAATTACTTGAAGATGCCACGGAACTATCTGATAGGATCCGTGGGAAAGATAAGAAGGAGCAAGTCACAAGTTTGGGTTCTTTCAAACCCAACTTTAAGAAGAGGCCCAATAATGGAGGTTCATCCTCTCAAGATTCCAAGTTCAAGAAATCCAAGCCCTTCTCTATCACCACTACACCTTCTAATACAGTATGCAAAGCATTGTGACAAGGCTGGTCACAAGACCGAAGAATACTGGAGGAAATTAGGAGCTTGTCTCCGTTGTGGGAGTCGCGAACATCGGATTCCCGATTGTCCATTAATGAATGACCAAGCCGGTGACGGTAAACGCCCGGTGACGAAGAATGCTCGTCTTCATGCAATCCAGGAGACCGAACCTGAAGAAGAAGGCGGATTAGTGGAAGGTACATTGAAAATTTGTTCCAAAAGTGCTTATGTCTTATTTGATACGGGTGCATCGCATTCCTTTATTTCTAAGAAGTTTGCCGACCCGTTACCGTTAGAACCAGAATGGATAAAAATAGTCCTAACTACTCCTCTTGGAAGTGAAAATGATATTACTCATCACTACCAAAACTGTGAGGTAATAGTTCAAGGTAGGAATTTACCTATAGATCTCATATGCCTCGATCTAAAGGAGTATGATGTTATACTGGGAGCGGACTGGTTATCCAAATACTAGGCAACGGTTGATTGCCGCAATAGCCGAATTGCTTTCAAAGATTTTCCAGAATTAGTCTTTACTCGCCCCAAGAGTCGGAGTAAATCCCCTCTTATTTCGGCTCTTCGAGCAAGCAAGCTCGTCAGGAAAGGATGTGTATCCTTCCTTGCTTTTGTCACTATTAAAGAAGCTAAGGAAACCAAGATAGAAGACATTCAGGTAGTGCGAGAATTTCCAGACGTATTTCCGGAAGATTTGCCGGGATTACCCCCTCAAAGAGAAGTGGCCTTCACCATTGACTTAGTCCCTGGTGCTGGTCCTGTTTCAAAGGCACCCTATAGAATGTCCCCGGCTGAACTCAAAGAGTTGAAGGAGCAGTTGATGGAACTGATTCGAAAAGGGTTTATTAGACCAAGTACTTCCCCGTGGGGAGCACCAGTCTTATTTGTGAGGAAGAAGGACGGATCCATGAGATTGTGCATCGACTATCGACAGTTGAATCATCTCACTATCAAGAACAAGTATCCACTGCCGAGAATCGATGAGTTATTTGATCAGATTTCAGGATCCAAATATTTTTCCAAAATTGATCTCAAGTCAGGATATCATCAATTAAGAATCAAGGATGATGACATTCATAAGACTGCATTCAGAAGCAGGTATGGCCATTACGAATTTGTTGTTATGCCTTTTGGACTAACAAATGCCCCTGCTGCCTTTATGCAGTTAATGAATAGCATATTCAGGCCTCATCTAGATCAATTTGTGGTGGTTTTCATTGATGATATATTGATATATTCCAAGACTAAGGAAGAACATGAAAAATATTTGAGGATTGCATTGCAAGTCTTGAGGACAAATCAATTATATGCAAAACTCAGCAAGTGTGAATTCTGGCTTGAAGAAGTGGCTTTTCTAGGACATGTGATTTCACGAGATGGATTATCTGTTGATCCATCAAAGGTTGAAGCTGTTAGAAACTGGGGAAGACCAACCAATGCTAGCGAGATCAGAAGTTTCTTAGGTCTTGCAGGCTATTATCGGCGATTCATCAAAGATTTCTCTAAGATCGCCGTACCACTTACAAGATTAACTCGTAAGGAGATCCGATATGAATGGAGTGAGGAATGTGAAAGAAGTTTCCAAACTCTCAAGGATCATCTCACTACAGCTCCGGTGTTAGCTCTACCAATAGAAGGAGAGAAATTCGAGGTTTACACAGATGCTTCTGGCATTGGCCTCGGATGTGTCCTAATGCAACAAGGAAAGGTCATAGCATACTCTTCACGTCAACTGAAGAAGCATGAGGAGAATTACCCCATCCATGACTTAGAACTGGCCGCGGTGGGATTTGCCCTAAAGATATGGAGACACTACTTATATGGAGTGCAGTTTACTGTATACTCCGATCACAAGAGTCTCAAATATCTATTCTCACAAAAGGAGCTAAACATGAGACAAAGACGCTGGCTAGAATATCTCAAGGACTTCGACTTCAATATACAATACCATCCCGGAAAGGGTAATTATGTTGCTGATGCCCTTAGTCGAAAGCCGAGAGCAATGATAGCCAATTGTATGATACAAGAATGGAGGTTACTTGAACAATTCTCCGAGCTCAATATAAGCTTGGACACGGAATACAAATTTATTACATTATCTCATGTAAGCATACAGTCAGATTTATTCTCTGAGATACAAGCACTTCAGAATGATGATTCTATATTAGTGGAAATCAAAGGAAGATTAGAGGGACAATCTGATTTCCAACTAACTTCTGATGGAAGATTATTATTCAAAGGTAGAACTTGTATACCTGACTGTCCGGAATTAAAGAAGAAGATCTTAGATGAAGCTCACCGATCAAGGTACACTATTCATCCAGGATCAACAAAAATGTACCAAGATGTAAAGAGAAACTTTTGGTGGCCCAACATGAAAAGAGAAATAGCGGACTATGTATCACGCTGTCTCACATGCCAACAAGTCAAGGCGGAACACCAAAAGCCTGCTGGAAAACTACATCCTCTAGATATTCCAAAATGGAAGTGGGAGGATATTGGTATGGATTTCATCATGGGTCTATCTAAATCCAAAGGAGGACATGATGGAATATGGGTTATCATTGACCGTTTAACTAAATCGGTGCATTTCTTGCCAATCAAGAGTCGATGGTCAATTGATGTCTTAGCTGCATTATATATCAAGGAAATAGTCAGGTTACATAGAATTCCTGTCTCAATCGTGTCTGATAGAGATCCCCGTTTTACTTCTCATTTTTGGAAGGGATTACAACATTCGTTGGGGACAAGACTAAATTTTAGTACAGCTTTTCATCCTCAAACGGATGGTCAGACCGAGAGAACTAACCAGGTTGTTGAGGATATGCTTAGAGCATGCATCATGGACTTTGGAGGGTGCTGGCACGATCATTTGCCACTAGTGGAATTTGCAATAATAGCTACCAAGCTAGTATCCAAATGGCACCTTTCGAAGCTTTATATGGAAGGAGTTGCCGATCACCCTTATGCTGGAACGAAGTTGGGGAAAAATAACTATTAGGTCCAGACATGGTAAGGGATACAACTGAGAAGATACAAGTAATCAGAGAAAGATTGCAAGTTGCTCAGACGAGACAAAAGGCTTATGCTGATACAAGAAGAAGAGATCTTGAATTCCAAATCGGAGATCATGTATTTCTCAAGATATCGCCTGGACGTGGCATACGAAGATTTGGTGTTAAGGGCAAGCTTACGCCAAGATTCATCGGACCATTCGAGGTACTTGAAAGAGTTGGCGAGGTTGCTTATCGCATCACGTTGCCTCCTCAATTGTCTGAGGTACATAATGTATTTCACATATCTATGTTGAAGAAGTATGTGCACGATCCATCTCATATTATTGAACATGGAGATCTGGTGATCCAAAAAGATCTCACCTATGAACAGAAGCCTATGAAGATTTTGGATCGAGAAATACGAGCTCTAAGGAATAAGGTTATTCCCATGCTCAAGGTGCAATGGAATAAGAATCCGGAACACGAAGCGACATGGGAGACCGAGGAATCTATGATGAAACGATTTCCCGAGTTATTCTAAGAGGTATATGTTCTACACTCTCCACGTGTATAATTATATATATAGAATTTGGGGACCAAATTCTTTTTAAGTGGGGGAGGGTGTAGCAACCCTGATAAATGAATATTGAAATAAAATTAAAAACATATATATTACAGAAGTAATACAGATAATAAAACAAAGTACAAATAACACCTCTTAGTAAGGCGTTAATTTAAAAATAAACGCCTCTATAAACGGCGTGACTAAAGAAAGGACGCCCACACATGTGGTCGTCAACTCTCACGCGACCAAATAGGCAAGTAAAAGAAACGCCCATATCTTGGGCGTGTTTCAAAAACAAGGAACGCCCTTCTCCAAGACGTTTCTTAATAAACGACCTAAACAAGGTCGTCAATTCAAGAATGGACGCCCTGACCTAAGGCGTTAATTCCATTTGTGAACCGTTAGAACCCAGAACTTATCCAGGGTAAGTGATAAGCATTAGAAAGAGTTCAAACGTGGTAATGACTCTATCATAGAAGTATTACTTCCACACAATCACCAACCCTACTAGGACACCCAAAATCCTATAAAAACTCTCGTTCATCTAAACCCTAAACCTATTTGATTCGTTCGTCTGCAGAGGTACGTAAGAGGAGCATTCCTTCTTATTTTCCTTAAATCCCTACGTCTGTTACATGAAGAACTAACAGTTCTTCATCTTCTTCTGTTACAGGTTAAGAAGCCCCTACGTTTTGAAGAAGCATAGTTCTTCATCCGGGTAAAAATTATTTACCTTCGTATGATGTTCAGATCACAAAGAAACTGATACAGTTTCTTTATTTTCTTATAGGATAACTGCAGTTCTTCTTCTACAATCAAAGCCATCGTCTTCTTCCATCAACCAATAGCCGTGGTCTTCAGGAGCCTAACCGAGCATCATCCTCTGCTAGTCAAACCCCTCACGGTCATCTTCAAATCCATTATTAAGGTAGGATTTTCTCAAGTTATTGTAGCCCAAATGAAAATAACGCAAGATATATGTATAATCATGGCATGCATACAGTTTTGTTTTCGTTTCTGCAAAATTTTGAAAGAAACGCCCCTGTCACGGGCGCTATTTTACAAGAAACGACCCTCACAAGGTCGTTAATTCAAACGTATACGCCTTTTATACAGGCGTTAATTTCATAAAAACCGCATGTAATTAATGATTGATCCTGTTAAAAATTTAATAAATAAGAGGTATCGATTCTAATAGCTTGCACAACTCTACCTGTGAATTCCTGTTAATTTTATTGTCATGACCATGCCTCCTGCCTTTTAAAAATTTATATCCTGAAATATTGTAAATTTCTTGAATTCACGACTTGGACAAAGTCGTTTTTCATATTTTAACGCCCCATAACAGGGCGTGAATATTAAAGCTAACGCCCCACGACATGGCGTAAATTAAAAAGAAACGCCCCTTTCTAGGGCGCGTTCTCTGTAAATTCCTGAAATATATATATACTCTGTAAAATAGAATTAAACAGTAACGCCCCTTTCAAGGGCGTGTTTTATATAAATCCTGAAAATGAATTATATTCTAACAGATATGTAAATAATAAGACGCCTTCTGGTGAAGTCGTCAACTCTTTAATAAACGCCCCCTCCAAGGGCGCGTTTTAGTTAAATTACTGAATTATTGAAAATTCTGTAAAACGGAAAATATGTAAACGCCCTTCTGTTAGGCGTTAAATACTTGAGAAACGACTCTACTTAAGTCGTTATTTTACTGTAAAACTGATTTTTCCACTGTTTCTGTTAACCGATGGTTTCATATGCTATAATATATATATCGGCACTATTCTCCACTTCGTGAGTATAGTCCCACGTTTCATGTTGATTTATCGATCACACTCAACTCTCATTGACATACAAGCTCTCCATTGGACATTCCGTTCCTTTGGACTAGCGAGTTAGTCATAGAGACCTCCGTAAGACTCCTCGTAGCCTTGGATTCCCTCAAGGCCGACTGAGCTGGTTGTACCCTAAAAACCCATTACACGATCCTTGCCATGTCAATCTAAAGAAACATGGTATACCGGCCCTTATGTTTATACAAAGAGTATATCATAAGAAATTCTTAATGGGATGATGATATCATGCCATATCATGTCATTCTTGTAAACCTCAATTCTATGATAAGAATGAGGGTATCTTACTTTGATATACTGTTCATGTGGACCTCAATTCTATATAAAGAATGTCCATACTGATTTGTCATGGTACCTAAGTTAAGGGAACCATATTCTACCTAGTTTCATCGATAATCGTGATTATACCGTTATTATCGCCAATCTATGTCCTTTGTCATATTTTGGACTCTATTCTATCAAAGTTGTCGTACGTGTCTACAAGCTTGATTATTGAAATTCCATGTTGGCTATAAACAAGAGTGGATGTCAAAACACATGATAAATGCCTGCGCATATAGGGCCCGATCTGGTCCTGGGAGGAGCACCCGAAAGTACTTGTGCCCATGGGAGTTAAAATGATAAGGTATCTGGCATTATACCGAGTACTTGACTTGCTTGATTGGACATTCCACACACATCTTGTACTTGAATCGTACTTGACTTGACATGAAATGCGTGGCCCGCAAAAGGGTAATTTACTTGCTTGATACATGATAGCCAAAGTTCTTGACATGAATTGTTAAACATACTTGCTTGAATATCTTGAATAAACTTGTTATCTTGTTGAAAGTTCATGATTAAGTTCATCTTATGTCCTTGATATTACATTCTCTCTATCTTGTCGTTTTATGCGAGCATGCATAGCTTTATCGCATTCATGAAAATATAATTACTTAAACCCCTTGCTAGTACTTGAGATATAATTTCCTACTGAGCGTTCGCTCATTCCGTTTGTCCCTTTTTACTTTTCAGGTAAGTTCGACAACGATGGAAGTCAATCGGATGGGAATGTTCATGAGTGAAAGTGCTAGAGCTGCTCAAGTGTCATCTAGTCTTTTCTATAGTTTTCTTGAGTCAACTATGTACTTTTCTTTTTATTAAACAGAGTATTGGATTTGTAATAGTCTATTATAAAGGAATAAAGGATTGGGTTATCTTGCTATTTTGCGCATCTCTGTCTTTGTGTCGAATACACGACCACTCTGATTGACATGATTGATATAGACACGTCGCGCACCTCCTGGTATCTTCCGCGCTCGGGGCGTGACACCTGACTTAGCTCCTGCTCCATTTCCTGGGAGCTAATCATCATTAATCTCCTCGTCGAGGGCTCTCCTGGGCCAGAGGTAACGGTCATAGCCCTAGCTGGGGATGGGGTACTAGGCCCGGGGACGGAAGGCTTTGGAGTACTAGGGCCAGTAGGACCCCTGACTGATGGGCTCCTGGGCCGAACGGGTTGGAGGGTGACCCGCTGGCCAACGTGGTCGAAGGTACAGGTGTTCGACCGGCCATGGAGCGTGGCATCCCGGTCAAATAACCACGGCCTACCAAAAATGATACTGCCCACTTCCATGGGGAGGACATCACACCAGATCTCGTCACGGTAGGAGTGGAGCTGCAGCGGGACCAAGCACCGCAGCCTGACCGAAATGGAAGTGGTATCCACCCATGATACCTGATAGGGACAAGGATGGTCTACGGGTGTGAGACCAAGACGAGCGACAGCGTTCATGGAGATTGCATTGATACAACTCCCGTTATCGATGACCACCTTACAAATTTGCTTTCCCAGCCTACAGAATACCTGAAGGATAGTAGTCCGACGCCAGTCATCACTGACCTGTGGCTGGGTGAGGATACATCTGACGACCCCCACGTGGGTATCGTCCGACTGCTGGACATCCTGGGCCTCACCTCCCATCTCATAGTACTCGTCAGCTAACTCTTCATCTGCCTCATAGCTGACTAACTCGAGGCCCGTAGGGGTGGTATCCTCGGCCTGTGTGTCCCCAATGTGAAGAGATGGGCGGGTGGGACACTGGTTGGCGAAATGGCCAAACCCATTGCAGCGATAACACTGCTGCCGTGATCCACTAGGCTCCCCAATCATAGGTCCTTTACCTTTATCCTCCCGACGGATAGGAGGCATAGGCAACAAAGGACGTGCAGGAGGTGCGGGTGCCGGTGGACGGGCTATGGGTGGGGCCGTAAGATGATGGGGACGAGGAAGGTCCCTTGGGGGTGGAGGACGAGGCCTAGGAGAAAAGGGCTCGGGGCGAGCGGGCTCCTGAGGTCGTGCCATGGGGGCCCTCGGATACGTGCCAGATGAGCCACGGGACTCGACACTACGAAGGGGAAAGGAGCCCAACTGATGGGGTGACTCAAACTCGGCCTCGAACTGCTCCAATTCGAGAGCAATCTGATATGCCTGCTCCAAAGTGGTGGCATTGCGGCGAAAGAGTTCATATTGATAATTGGGCCGCAAACCTCTCCGAAAGTGGGATATCGTCATGGTGCTCTCTTCCGTGACCCCGCACCGCAAATAATACTCATCGAACTCGGCGGTGTACTCGGTCACGGATCGGTTCCCTTGGGAGATGCTTTGCCACTTGTCTATGAGACGTTGGCGATATGAGGCGAAAAGGTACTTCTCCCTCAACTTGGTTTTCATATCATCCCAAGTACCGATCTAGGGTTGACGTCGCTGGTTGAGTAGGCTCTCCACATTGATCCAATAAGTTTGGGCCTGCCCTTGCAGCTTCATCTTTGCGTATCGGACTCTTCGGTGGTCCGTCATCTCAAACCACTCGAAGTACCGGTCCATGCCGGCCTCCCAATCTAAATACACCCTAGGGTCCAAGGATCCGCTAAAAGTGGGAGGGTCCGCACGCACACCCCTAAGAATGCGGTCGTCATCCTCGTCATCACGATTCCATCGTTGATGACGATGACCGTTACCCCCTTGATCATTGTCAGATGCATAATCATCCACCACATGCACCTGTTGAACCCCAACATTCTCCACTTGAGCCCTTGGCACAGCGGGTTCCTGCATCGGCTCTTGCTGGCCATTCGTCGGCGCGGGTTGCGCCGCTACTGGGCCCCTCTCTAGGATGACAATCCTCCCAACTAAGCCCTAGATGGACTGATCCGAACTCTCGGCCCGATCCTCGAGGGCTTTCATCCGCCCTTCTAGACGCGTTTCTATGCTATCCATACGCGTACTAAGGCCATCCATACGCGTGTCAAGACGTTCCATAATGGCTCGGAACATCTCGACCGTCGAGGACTCATCGGAGCTACGGGGCCGGGAATCGCCATAGGTGGTGGTGGCGAGTATTGGGTACCTCGACGGGTGGGCATGCAACTGACACACGACCTAGAAGACACCGACGAATGCAAACACACACTAAATGATGCATTTAGACCTAAACCAATATTCGGTACGGGGTGGAGTTAATCGATCCGAAGATCACTCCCGCAAGTGTGCGACCTCCCGGTAGGCGTAGCCTAATGTTCGGACAACACCTTTTAAGATACCGAATAAAGGGTGCAAATGCAATTTAAAAAACACTTTTTTTTTTGTTTTGAAAATAATGATGGTCCGAGACTC
The DNA here is from genome assembly GCA_022559845.1 of Amorphophallus konjac. NCBI lineage: Eukaryota > Viridiplantae > Streptophyta > Magnoliopsida > Alismatales > Araceae > Amorphophallus > Amorphophallus konjac. Next base: position 162,805,538 of record CM040125.1, on the reverse strand, counting down.
GACTTAGACCATGATGCATACAAGACATTTGCAAAGACTACCCTAGACTCGACTTGCTCTGATACCAAACTGATGCGGGACGGACACGGGAGATGACACTATTAGGTGCCACCCTCGGACTCTAGATGAAGACGCGACCAACAGCACACACCAGGGAGACACTAAGCCCGACACTACGAACTCCTAGTGGCAAAATGTCGCTAACAGAAGTGGAAGCTCACTCGTCGTCCCAAGCGAGGGAAAGCGCGGACCGTGCGCGGTTAAGGAACCAGCGGAGGTCAAGGGTAGTCCGACTCAACTTCCGGACTCGGATCGAGTCACGGGACGGGTCACACTCACTCTCACAGCGGTGACATGGACACACGGGCTAGTACCTATGCTCTCGGAAGCGGCCTAAGACCGTATACTAGCTAAGCAATGTAACGCCAAGAGGTTCGGACCATTACCTCCACGCACCCGGCGTGGCGAAGACAACCCCGGCCGAATCACGGACTCTCGGTTAAACAATATCACAACAATACAAAGATTTGACCCACTCCACGCAGGGAGATAAAAGGTCACATGTGGAGCCCAGGAATCACGCAACTCGGGTTGACGGGCAGCATCTTGATGTCGCCCGGCGGTGCCGAACTCCGCGTTTTTGTGCTTTCCGAACGGCGGGTTCTGCGGGCCCGCGGGGCCCACGGATGACGCTGTCTTCCGGATCTGTGGGGGTGGGACCCACTATGATGGGGACCCCTGGTGGCGCGCCTCCACGGACGGCGGTCGGCCGGGAACACCGATCGGGGGTCGATCGGTCCCGATTCCCAAGCTTTGAAGTTGCTGCCCACGGATTTTTAGTTGCTCTTTTCAGGCGCGCGCTCCGGCGAAAATGGCCGCTGCGATCAATCCCGACGTCGGATCGGGATGCATGAGCTATCATTGGAAATTTCTCTTCAAATGCTTCAATCTAGACCCAGAGAGATCTGCTGGATCTGGTCGGATCAGAACTTTAATGATCTTATAAGCCCCTGTTGTACAGTAACCGAAATCTCAGATCTGCAGGGTACTTGTATGAGAACCACCGTTGACCGCCTAGTAAACCTCTGATTCAGCTCTTGAGCTCTTCTTCAAAGTTGTAGGGTATCAAACCACGGAACTGGGACTATTTTTGGAATTTGATTTCGAGGTGGTAGTGAGTTACTATGATTTTTGGGGTGACTAGTGGTCGGATCTGGGAACAGGGGGGCAGAACTGTAGCTGGGACTGAGAATGATTTTTAGAAAATATGAGATGGGTGAATGAAAAATTAAGAAAAATTGTGGATGAAGGGGTGGATGAATGGAACCCCCAGTAAAATCGGGCGAACCAACAGAAATCAAAAAGTGGACCTAGACATGAAACTCAGGGTGGGGATGAATCTGGATAGAACTCTGGCAGAACCGAAATGGAAGAGTGGACGAAAATCAAAAAATATGAAACGAGATATGAATGGCAAACAAAAATTTGTGGGACGTCCTTGACACCTCTGGAACATCCACTAACATCCCCAGATCTATCTGAGCTCGTGGCTGAGACAAGAAATTCGTGGAAGCTTCTGTGGTACTGCACGGGTAGAACTCCATTGATGGCGATGGCGGTGCGGTGGCGGCTCGTGGCGGCGGTGGCAATCGTCGGAACCGATACACGAGGCGTCACACCTCAGAATGGAAGCCTTCACTGCTTCAAGGGGGAGAGGGAGGAGAGAGGAGGGGGGCGCACCAGCCCTTGCTCTTGAATTAGTTTGAATCAAATGGCATTAATTCATCAAAATAGAAAATACAAGCTTAAATAGGTTACATCTCACATCCATCCACAACCATTGGATCTAGGGGATGCGAATGGAGGGTTGGGATGGAGTGTGACACACACACAAAAAATAAATAAAAAACTACAAGGAGGGGGGCGGCCCTTGGACTAGGTGTAGAAGGTGGACTTGGTAGTTGGGGGTGGGTGGCCAAATGTGGACTTTCCAAGCCCCTTGTCCCCCACTTGGCCCACCCATCTAGAAGCCTCCATTTGACATGTTGACTGACCCCACATGGGGCCCTTGGCTGAGATGGCTCAATGGGATGGGGCCTGGGGGGCCCGTGGGGCCCACGGGGTCCAAATTGCACATAAGCCCCTCTTACAAAAATAGCAAACCGAATACAACGAAATAAACACAAATTACACACACATAAAGACTAACTAAATATGATAAATGGGGAGGCTCAAGGCAGAGTCTCCAGGCTGTCTCCGAGCCAGATGGACGCTGAGGTTGCTCGAGTCATGCTCCGTGTGCGGTACCGGTGGCTCGGTGTGTCACGCCGCTCATCTGCTCAGGTGTCCGCACCACATTTCACTATCAACTACTAATAACAACTCATGCGTGACTCCTATATGGAATAACAAGAAGAAAAACATAGGACACGCAAAGACTAATGGCCTAGTACTGTCACGTCCCGAGCGTGGAAGATACTCGGATGCGTGACGCGTCTATATAGATCGTGTCATTAGAGCGATAAGAATTTTAACATACAAAATTTCGGAGTGCGCAAATGACTAAAAATATAATAAATTCCAATAGTCCAAGTGATGTTTATTTGATTAATCAAAGGAAATAAAGATAGTCCATGACAAATTTCTAAATTTAGAAAGCCAAACATTAGGCTACACGACTTAACACAAAGTTTATACTACTAACTGACATAACTGAGAATACAAGGTAGACTCAAATAAATTCAAAGACTCGACTAGCTAATGATAAATGGATGGTGTTCTAGCACTCTTCACTCGGCCTCAAACCCATTCTTGTCGCTATCTGAATCACCTGAAAATGTTAGGAAGTAATTGGATGAGCGAATCGCTCAGTAGGAATTACATCTCAAATACGAGCAATCTTTACGTGATTTACAATTTGCATGTATTCTTAGTATGGCTATGCATGATGTACGTATAATAAAAAAAATCAGGTATACAGGTAAATCTAGGCATGATGAACAATAAGAGATCAAGAACTGTATAAAGAGAGTATAACAAGATTTCAAGTATTTGACAAGCAGTATTTCAAGAATTTACAGATGTAAATGCCACTTCGGGCAAGCGGGGATTCGTGTACAAGTATGAATGCAGGTATGAGAAGGAACTCATGTACAAGTATATCAAGTAAAAAATCAATTCAAGCAAGTATTGTCAAGTACGTATCAATAGAATTGGCTATTATCATATAAGTATTTTACCCTTTCTCGGGCCACAAGTCAAGTATTGACCGTTTTGGGCCACGCAAGTCAAGTAAGTAAGGAGAGAGAGAGTAGGGGTGGAGTGTCTTAAGTTAAGCAAGTACTCCGGTGCAATACTAAACACCTTGGTCAATAAACTCCCATGGGCACAAGTACCTTCGGGTGCTCCTCCTAGGACAAGACCAGGCCCCATATGCATAGCATTTCATGTATTACCTTTGACATCCACTCTCATTTATAGCCAATATGGAATTTCAAGAATTTAGAAACGTAGTATTTCAGACGAGATTAACTAGTCATTTGGTTATAGAGGATTCTAGAGGTGGCCCCTATAGGCTCAAGAGGTGACTCACGTCGTGTAGCACTTTGCGCCGTATGGCCTCAAGAGGTGGCTCCCACAATGTAGCAGTTTGCCCTACATAGCACTTAGTTCATACACTCCCAAATGGTAGTTTAAGAGATTCAAGGTTTGACCATGTAGGGTATACACAAGTAGATTTTTCATGGAACGGAATTTTAAGAACTCATCATATGCAGGAGTATGGATTAGGGTTGTGTTTGCATAATTCTCGAGACAAATCAAGATCAGAAGTTGTAATTACTGAGTTGGCATTTGAGGGTTTGCTAATCCTTCAAATTTTCAATTTTTAGAAATTTATATATGTATATATCAAATTGGCGCCCCTCAAGATGTCTTCATTTAATTGAAGACGTCATGGAAGTCGTCATTTAAAGAATTGATGCCTGGGGGTTACCCAACCTTTCAAATTTTTGATTTTTCAAAAAAACTATATATATATGAAATTGGCGCCCCTTTACCCAGTCTTCAATTAATTGAAGACTTGAGGGCCGTCTTCAATTCTGAAATTGAAGACTTAAGGGCCGTCTTCAATTCTGAAATTGAAGACTTAAGTCTTCAATTCAGAAATTGAGGACTTAAGGGCTGTATTCAATTCAGTAATTGGCTCCTGGGGGTTGCCCAATCTTTCAAAATTTTGATTTTTCAAATATATATATATATATATATATATATATATGAAATTGGCGCCCCTTTACCCAGTCTTCAATTAATTGAAGACTTGAGGGCCGTCTTCAATTCTGAAATTGAAGACTTATAGGGTGTTTGGGAGTAACTTCTTCAAAAAAATTGTTTCTCTCTTTAAAATTATTCTACGTTGATTTTTAACTAAAATTTTAAAAATGGTGTTAACACCTCTATCCGCGTTTGGTAAAAGTAAGATAAATTTTAAAAAGAAGCGAAGGAGGAGAGAGAGGGAGCGGGCCCGGGAGGCCGCGCGCAGAGCCAACAGGAGGCGGACAGAGGCGGGGTGGAGGGGGCCGGCAGGAGCCTTCGCGGCGGTGGCCATCCCAGGCGAAGCTGCCGAGGGAGGGGAGGGGGCCGCCTTCGGGGGGGGGCACCGTCGGGTGGAGGGGAGGGGGCCGCAGGGGGCGCCAGGGAGGGGAGGGAGAGGGGGGTTCACAGGGGACGGGGAAGGGAGGGGGGCCGCGGGGGGGGGGGGGGGGTGGTCGCCGGGGACGGGGAAGGGAGGGGGGGTCCACCGAGGACGGGGAAGGGAGGGGGGCCGCGGGGGGGGAAGGGGTGTTCGCCGGAGCCGGTGGGGGAGGGGAGGGGGAGGGGGGATCCGGTCGGTCGAGGGAGGGGGAGGAGACGCACGGGGGAGAGAGAGCGGTTTCAAAAAAAAAATAGGTAGGAAGTTGTTTTTTTTTTTAGGAAGATTTGTACGGAAGTAAATTCTCTCCCTAAAATTTAGAAGAGTCTACCAAACACCCATAAATGAGTTCTCTCTCTCTCTCTCTTTTAAATTTGAGAGAGAAAGAAGGAAAAAATCGTAACCAAACACCCTGTTAAGGGCCGTCTTCAATTCAGAAATTGAAGACTTAAGGGCCGTCTTCAATTCAGTAATTGGCGCCTGGGGGTTGCCCAATCTTTCAAATTTTTGATTTTTCAAATATACATATATATATATATATATATATATATATATATATATATATATATATAGGAAATTGACGCCCCTTTACCCAGTCTTCTATTAATTGACGACTTGTGGGCCGTCTTCAATTCTGAAATTGAAGACTTAAGGGCCGTCTTTAATTCTGTGATTTTCACCTGGCAGATACGTTTTGTGACTCAAAGCACTATTCATTTCAAAAAAGTTTCTCGAAATTCAAAAATAAGGATATGAATACTTAGAATAATTCCTTGGGAGTCCAGAAACATGTTAAGATATAATTACTGAGTTTTGGTTTCACCGATATGAATTTTATAATGTTATAACTTTAATTCCTCATGAAACGGAATTGACGCCCCTGTGAGCAGTCTTCACTTAATTGAAGACTTGAGGGCCGTCTTCAATTCTGAAATTGAAGACTTACGGGCTGTCTTCAATTCAGTAATTGAAGACTTGAGGGTCGTCTTCAATTCTGAAATTGAAGACTTAAGGGCTGTCTTCAATTCAGTAATTGAAGACTTCAGGGCCATCTTCAATTCTGAAATTTAAGACTTAAGGGCCGTCTTCAATTCAGTGATTTTCACCTAGCAGATACGTTTTGTGACTCAAATCACTGTTCATTTCGAAAAAGTTTCTCCAAATCAGAATCCGAAGACATGGTCAAATGGAGAAAAATCTCAGGGTCACAGAAGTATATTCTGTCAAAATTTTCAAGGTCCGGTTTATTAGTTATAGAATTTTGAATGCGTTGATTTGTTGATTTCTAAAAATTCCAAAAAACGGAATTGACGACATGGTGCATCTCTTCAATTAATTGACGCCCTCTCGGGCAGTCTTCAATTCTGAAATTGGCGTCCTGGTCAGGGGCGCCAATTACAGAGAGGTGTCACTATTCATCAGTGTGAAAAAAACTCCGAATCAGGAAGTAATGGCACGAATGTGTTGAGAAAAATGTCAGGATTCCAGAAACATGTTCATGCAAAAATTTCGTGTTTTAGTTTGATAGTTATGGATTTTTGAATGTGTTGAATTATCAATTACTCAAAATTCCAGAAATCGAATTGACGACCTTGGTGGTGTCTTCATTTAAATGACGACTGTGCGAACAGTCTTCAATTTTGAAAATGGCACCCTGGTTAGGGGCGCCATTTACCAGAGGGTGGGAGCCTCCGTATCTTTAAACTATGAACATATTATGTTAACAGAGACTATATTTTAAGGTTTAAAACATGGTTATTAATACTGTAAAACTAGTGTGATAAAATATGTTCAAAAACTCATAAAAATCATACTAACAAACTAAGTTTAAACTCTTAAAGATCATGGTGATATGTAACAGGCTATCAAAATAACATGATACATACATGATTATTGCTTGATTACGGTAAAGCCAGATGATATATATAGCATGGTTGACTAGTTGATCGAACTCTAAACAAGAATCAATTAACCTATTAGCTACTAGTTAGGCAAGGATTTGAGAACACCTACCTCTGTGAAATGACAGGAGTTGACAGGAGAGGAAGAAGCAGCCCTTCCCTTCCTCTGCAACTCTTCAGAACTTGTTCCCGTATCTAGCCGTCGAACTAACTAAATAGGGAGAATAGAGTATATTTTATAACCTTAGGGTCGACAGGATGGGAGACAAGATCCAGAATTATAGGGTATTTAGTGGGTTGACAGCCTACACAGGCTGGAAGGATAGAATGATCGTGATAATTGTCGAAAAAGAAATGACGCCCCAGAGAGGGTCGTGTATTTCATAAGTTAAGATTTTCATATTAAACTTCAAAGATTTTTATCTTTACAAATTGATGGAATTTGTTTGTGAAATTTCAGGGGTGAGACCCTTACATTTTTCTTTATTTTTACATATAAATTGTTTTAAAAAATTCTTTTTAAATAAAAAGTGGCACTATTCATGTCACTATTCACGTTTAGAAAATACATATGTCGTTATTTTGAACGAAGATTTTTGTATTCACTCTACACTAACTAAAATTATCTATATACCCTTTCTCACTTTCTAAATTATGTTTATCCTTTAACACTTCATCTATATGATCTGTGAGAGAGTGCGAGCGTTTTGACCTAGAGAGTGCGACCTCCTGCGTTTGGCCCTCCATGGTCGCCCCTGGGGGGCCCTCTATGGCCCCCTCGGCTCAAACAGTTCTATTGCCTTTGCCTGTAAAGCCTCCCGCATTGCCCGGATCCTTTGCCGATGTTCTATCCTCTTCATTGTCCCCTCCGGTGATGGTTGGAGAGATTCATGGACCTTCGGTGACCGACAACGGCGAGCCTGCTGTTTTCTTCAATAGGGAGGAGATTTCCGCGTCGCTTCAGCACTTCTCCCTCTCCATTGTCGCACGGACTCCGTATGGTAGGCCTCCTTTCCCTAAAATCCGCTCTCACCTTGCCTCTAGATGTGGCTTCAAAGACGATTTCATCATCAGCGCATTAGACCCCCGACACTTGCTGCTCCGGTTCCGGAACCAGGGAGACTTCATGGATTTGCTCCTCCAGGAGTCTTTATTTGTTCATTGCAAACTATTCAAATTCTTCAAATGGACCATGGATTTTTCGCTGGATCATGACTGCCCTGTTCTCCCCATTTGGGTTGAACTCCCGGGCCTTCTAGTAAATTTTTTTCTGAAACCTATGCTCCGATCTATTGCTGGTAATATTGGGAAAGTTTTGAAGATTGATCCTTCAACAGCCAATCTATCTAATACTTCTGCTGCACGTGTTTATGTTGAGTTGGACATCTCGAAGCCTCATCCTTCCAGAGTTTGGATTGGTTACCCTGGTGGTGGAGACTGGCAAGCTGTTCATTATCCCAAGATTCCTCTTTTCTGTTCTGTATGCTCGAAGATTGGCCACTCTCCTGATAAGTGTAGAGCAAATTCAAAATCAAAGCAAACTGCTGATTCAACAGTGACCGCTGTTAACAAAAGTTCTTCAGGTGCTTCGGCAGTTCCTAAATCTTTATGGCGGGTGGCTACAGTTAAGAAGCCTGTTTTGCCTATGGATACAGCTACTGGTCAAACTTCATCTGATTTAAATCCGAGGGATACCATTGCATTGAATGGTTCTACTTCTGCTAGGACTTCTTCCAAGTGCAGGCCTGCCTCTGATGATTGCAATTTGGTGATGGCCCATGTTTTGCCCCAATTATGTAGCGATATGCATCCACCTTCTAAAATCTCTTCCAATGTTGTGCCAATTGAAGATGGAGATAGTATACCTACTCATAGGACAGATGACCCAGTTCAGCAGTCCACTGCTCAGATGCTGCACCCGCCGAGTGAAAATTTGTTTTTGTCGGCCCCTATAATTCACAAGTCCTCAGACTCCCAGTCCAAGGACATTTCGAGTCTGCCAGGGCTCCCTTCATTCCAAAACACTAGACACCATGAAGAGACTATCCCTACACATGATAATATCCCACATAGTTGCATGGATCCTCTAAACCAGTTACAATTTACAGTACCAAAGAATGGTAACTGTCAGATTATTGCTAATGATGCTACCCTTAAAAATGTGTCTACTATGACTGAAGGTAGACAAGGTGCCATCACCAGAGCTATGAAAAGGGCTGAGTCCACTGGTTCCATTAATGATAAATCAATTTTTTAATGGCTTTCCTCATTTGGAATATTAGGGGTTTTGGAAATGATATATCTCAGGGGCGTATTAAACACTTGATCAGAGCTCACAATTTGGACTGCATTGTCCTTCTGGAACCTAAAATTAATGTCTGTCAAATGGAAAGAATCTGCAGAAACATGGGTATGGATAAAGCTGTTGCAAATAACCATCCTGACACAATGCCTCACATTTGGGTAATGTTGAAGCGGTCATTAGATTTCACTGTCTTATGTCAAGATAACCAGCAAATCTCTCTTATCCAATCTATTTCAGTCCTGCCTCGTTTTACTGTTACCTTTGTTTATGCTAAATGCTCGGCTGTTGAGCGTCGATCTTTATGGTCTGCCCTTCAATCTGTGCTTATTCAACTTCAGGGCCCTTGGCTAGTTGCTGGAGATTTCAATTGCATTTTGGACTTGGATGAAAAACTTGGGGGTAATGCACCCAATATGAGCTCTATTTCTGATTTCCAGTCCTGTATTTCCAATTGTTCATTGCTTGATGCTGGGTATATGGGTTCTAAATTCACTTGGCACAATAATCAGAGTGGGAACAAAGGCATCTGGGCTCGTTTAGATAGGGTTCTCACAAACTCTGAATGGGCAAGGGACATCCCTATTTCCGTTCATCACCTCTCCAGAGAGGCCTCTGACCATGCTCCCCTCCTTGTGAAGGCTTCTATCCGGGTTCCTTTTAAAAGCAGATTCTGCTTCCAAAAGATGTGGACCATGCATGAATAGTTTCTGGCTGCTACTGACAACTTTTGGAGGCAAGGTCCTTTAGCCACTTCACACATTATTACCCTCTGTCTGAAACTGAAGCATATGAGGAAATTGTGGGGTAACTGGAACCGAACTGTGTTTGGAAATGTACATATGAATCTCCAAGCTGTTGAAGATGAAGTTCTTAAGGCTGAAGTCAACTTTGATTCTTACCCTTCTGAAACAAACTCTAAAGCTCTGGACGAGGCTAAATCATCACTGTCGGATAGACTCTTACAACAAGAATGCTTTTGGAGGCAGAAATCAAGGATCAAATGGCTACTCGAAGGTGACAGAAATACCAAGTTTTTCCACATGACCACTGAAGCGAATAGGAAAAGAAACTTTATTGCTCAGATTGCAGATGATGCTGGTAATATTACATCTGATAAGCAAGAAATGCAACGCATTGCAGTGGCTCATTTTCACAGGGCTTTCACTACTCAGTTCCACTTTGTTGATGAAGAGTTATTAAATTGCATACCCATGCTGGTTTCCCAACAAGACAACATTTCCCTGTGTGTTGTTCCCAGTGAAATTGAGATTAGAAATACTATTTTGTCCATGTCTACAGACAGTGCCCCAGGTCCGGATGGGTATACTGGTGCTTTCTATCACAAGGCTTGGCCTATAATCTCTGAAACTGTGACTAAAGCTGTGCAGGAATTTTTTATTCTTCGGAATACCCCTCCTAAAAGCATTACCTCTACTCTTATAGCTCTTATTCCTAAAAGGAACAATGCTTTGGACATTGCTGATTATAGACCTATTAGCCTATGCAATTTTTTCAATAAAGTGCTTTCTTCTATTCTGAATAACAGATTGGCTAATATCCTGCCTTCTATCATTTCTCCCCAGCAGTCAGCATTTGTGAAAGGCAGATTAATTGTGGACAACATTGCTCTAGCACAGGAAATGATTCATGAATTGGGCAGGAAAACCAGAGGCCATAATGTGATATTCAAGCTGGATATGGCCAAGGCCTATGATAGACTTGAATGGGATTTCTTATTTGCTGTTCTAAAACGCTTTGGATTCAGTATGCCTTTCATTGAATTGATTGAACATTTGGTTACCAATTGCTGGTTCTCAGTCCTTCTAAATGGTGAAGCTGCTGGTTTCTTTAATTCCACTAGAGGTGTGAGACAAGGTGACCCTCTGGCTCCCTCTCTATTTATTATTGCTGAAGAAGCTCTTAGTAGATCTCTTAATCAGGCTTTCATACAACGTAAAGTGGAATGGTTTGCTGTCCCTCGTGGCTGCCCTATCACTTCTCATCTCCTTTTTGCGGATGATACCATTATTTTTTGTAAGGCATCCGCCAAATCTGTGAAAAATTTATTGAAGATCCTTTCTGCTTATGAACTGGCTTCAGGACAACTGATTAATTCCAGCAAAAGTGGTTTTTTTCTTCATCCTAACAGCATAGCTGCTGCTGCTAGCAGGGTTGAAAGGCTCACAGGCTATAGCAGGCATTCTTTCCCACATAAATATCTTGGCTTCCCATTAGTGATTGGCAGGAGGAAAATTATACATTTTACAGGTATCATCTCTTCCATTCAGAAGAAGATTGATGGCTGGAAGACCACCCTACTTTCTCAGGGTGCTAAATTGATCTTAATCAAGCATGTGTTAACATCTATCCCTCTCTTTGTTTTAACCTCTTCACCCCTTCATGCTGGTGTTCACAAGCTGCTGGAGAGATCTCTAGCTAATTTCTTCTGGGGGTCCTCCAGCTATGGTAAAAAGAGGCACTGGAAGGCGTGGGCTTATATTTGCAAGCCAATCAATCATGGAGGACTTGGTATTCTATCGCTTAGACAAATGGATTTTGCTATGAGTGTCAAAATGCTTTGGAGAGCTCTCACTTCAAACTCACTTTGGGCAGCATATTTCAGATCTAAATACATTGGAGACTCTCATCCAGCTGAGGTTTCATTTAGGAATATGAAGGGCCACATGAGGAAGAGATGGATGCAAGCTAATAATTTCCTATAGCAGCATACTAAAGTGGTACTTGGTGATGGGAGATCCACTAACTTCTGGTTCGATAATTGGTTTGGTAAGTTCAGATTGGGATCCTTTGTCCCTAATGACCTCATTATTAATAAAAAGGTCACTGTCAGTCAATTCTTTTCTCATCAAACTTCAGAGGAATGGGCATTGATCAACACTTATCTTCCACCTGCTGTTCAGACTGCACTCAGACATTTTACTCTGTCCTCCTTCCCTGATACAATGGTTTGGTCACTGTCCAGTTCAGGTAAGTGTATGACTTCCTCTATTTATAGAGCCTCCAGCAGCACAGGACTTCCCACTCCTATGCTGTCAAGTTGGATTAACATCTGGTCAGCTTGGTTGCCCACTAAAATTTCTGTGTTCCTTTGGAAAATCATCAATGGCTGCATTCCTGTTGACACCAAAGTTCAAGCAGCTGGTGTTCCCCTCTGCTCCAAATGTCATTGCTGTAACAGCCCCTGTGTGGAAGACATTAATCACCTTTTCCTTAGTAGTGAGACAGCTTCCTATATTTGGGCCTATTTTCGCAAGTTTGAGCTGCAGATTAATGGCTCCTCCATCAGATCCGCTCTCTTGGTAACCACCTCTCAACTGAAGAAAAAATCTGCTCATGATTTCTTTATTCTTGATGTCATTGGTTTTGGTTTGTGGGAGCTTTGGAAGGCCAGGAATTCCTCAAAGTATGATGGGAAACATATATCCAGAAACCGCCTGCTCCATAATATTATATCTAATGTCAAGAAAGCCTGTAGTCTTGCTGATCTCCAGGAAAAACATAACAGGAAAAGGATCACTCTAGAGGCATTTGGTCTAAAGGTTGCTATTAACTCTAAACCAAGCCTCAAGATTGTGAAGTGGATTCTTCCTCCTTGGCCCTTCATTAAAATCAACACTGATGGCTCATGCAAACCTTCTGGTGACTCAGGTGGCAGTGGGGTCATACGAGATTCCCATGGATCGGTCTTACTTGCCTTTTCTCACTATTACAGCCAATCAAACAGTCTTATTGCTGAAGCTAGGGCGCTTTTGGATGGCATTAAATATGCTCTTACCATCACTAGTGACATGTTCTTTATTGATTGTGATTCCAACATATTGGTGCAGGCTGTCACAAAAGGTATTCAATGCCCTTGGGTGATCCTTCAAGTTGTCAGAGAGATCTGGAGCATTCTTCCTTCTCATCACTTAATTACCCACATCTATAGAGAAGCCAATTGTGTTGCTGATCTGTTAGCATCTTTAGCGTGCTCCACTAAGTGTAATTCTTTTTATTTTAGTCATGAGCTGCCTCAAAATGTCAAAGGTGCAGCCCGTCTAGATAAGCTAGGCATGCCTAGCATTCGCCTCTTGTAATTTCTCTTTATTTTTATCAATAATATTACCCTTTGGGGGTTTTCCCCTTAAAAAAAAAACACTTCATCTATATACCCTTATTTTTTCAAAATAATGATATAATGAAAAAGTTGAAATATAAAAATTTCTAAATTATGAAAATATGAATTGGCATCTTGTAAAAGTGATGTTTATCCTTTAAAACACTATCTATATAACTTATTTCCTATTTCTTTGGAATAGTGTAATATTAATTTCCTAAGTGATTGAAAATATAAATTGGCATTTCCTAAAATATAATTTGGCATCTTCTAAAGCATCTATTGGTAATTAAATGTTTTAAATGGTTAAATCAATAGAATTAGAATATGAGTTCAATAATTAAATATATATATATATATATATATATAATTTTTTGTATATTTCTATTTTAAAATTCACGGGTGTTACACCCTCCCCTACTTAAAAGAATTTGGTCTCCAAATTCAACTGTATAAGGATATTGTGGAAAGTATAAAATACTTACAGTTTAGAATAATTCTGGGTATCTTCTTTTCATAGATTCTTCGGTCTCCCAAGTTGCTTCTTGTTCCGCGCATCGATTCCATTGGATTTTCACCATAGGGATCATCTTGCTCCTTAGAACTCGGACTTCGCAGTCGAGGATCCGCATCAGCCTTTGCTCATAAGTAAGATCTCTTTGAATCACCAAATCAGCATGGTTGATGACGTGAGAAGGGCCGTGCACATATTTCTTCAGCATAGATATATGAAATACATTGTGCACTTCCGAGAGTTGAGGAGGTAAAGCAATACGGTAGGCCACCTCGCCCACTCTTTCCAATATTTCGAATGGACCAATAAACCTTGGTGTAAGCTTGCCCTTAACACCGAATCTTCTAATACCTCGGCCAGGAGATACCTTGAGAAATACATGGTCACCAACTTGGAACTCCAAATCTCTCCTTCTATTATCAGCATAAGATTTTTGCCTGCACTGAGCTACCTTGAGTCTCTCTCTAATAAGGTGTATCTTCTCAGTCGAATCTCTAACCATATCCGAGCCTAGAATTTATCTTTCACCGACTTCTTCCCAGCATATTGGAGAACGACAACTCCTGCCATAAAGTGCCTCGAAAGGTGCCATTTGAATACTAGCTTGATAGCTGTTATTATAGGCAAATTCGACTAGGGATAAGTGGTCGTGCCAGCTTCCGTCGAAATCTATAATACATGCCCTTAACATATCTTCAACAACCTGATTTATCCTTTTAGTCTGACCATATGTCTGGGGATGGAAAGTAGTGCTGAAATTAAGTTTCGTCCCCAGAGAGTGTTGTAGACCCTTCCAAAAATGAGAGGTGAAGCCGGGTCTCGGTCAGATACGATCGAGACGAGAACTCCATGCAATCTAACCATCTCTATAATATATAGGGCATCAAGTACGTCGACTGACCATCGACTTTTGATGGGTAAGAAATGGGCCGATTTAGTTAGCCGGTTGATAATTACCTAAATTTCATCATATCCGCCCCTAGACTTGGGCAAACTCATGATAAAGTCCATGCCAATGTCTTCCCATTTCCACTTGGGAATATCCAGCGGATGTAGCTTTCTGGCGGGTTTTTGATGTTCCGCCTTCACTTATTGGCATGTGAGGCAACGAGACACAAAGTATGCTACCTCCCTTTTCATGTTAGGCCACTAGAAAGTTCTTTTCAAGTCTTGGTACATCTTAGTGGCTCAAGGGTGGATCGTGTACCTCGATCGATGAGCTTTTTGAAGAATCTTCTTCTTCAATTCGGGACAGTCGGGCATACATGTCCGTTCATGAAATAGCAATCTGCCACCAGGTGCCAGCTTGAAATCCAGTATGTCGTCCAGCTTGCTCTTTATCTCCACAAGTGAGGGATCTTCTTCCTGTAGCTTCTTGATTTCAGGTAGCAAATCTGGATGTAGGCTCATATGAGATAGAATAATACACATGTTCTTCTCATCTGTGTTGATATCAAGTTCAGAGAATTTCTCCAGCAGCTTCCATTCTTGTATCATGCCGTTGGCCAATATTGTTCTCGGCTTTCGACTATGGGCATCAGCTACGGAATTACCCTTACCAGGATGGTACTGTATAGTGAAGTCAGAATCCTTGAGATACTCGAGCCAACGCCTTTGCCGCATGTTTAGCTCCTTTTGGGAGAATAAGTACTTGAAGCTTTTATGATCGGAGTACATAGTGAATTGTTCTCCGTAGAGATAGTGCCTCCAGATCTTCAAAGCGAATACTACCGCGGCCAGTTCTAAGTCGTGAACCGGGTAGCTCTCTTCATGTTTCTTCAATTGTCGGGAAAAATATGCAATGACTCTTCCATTCTGCATAAATACACATCCGAGGTCAATACCCAAAGCATCGGTATATACCTCGTATTTTTCTCCTTCAATTGGAAATGATAAGACTGGAGCAGTGGTCAAGAGATACTTCAAAGCTTGGAAACTCTTTTCACAGTCCTCATTCCACTCATGAGGCACTTCCTTGCGGGTTAACCTGGTCAGAGGAACGGCAATCTTGGAGAAGTCCTTGATAAAACGCCGGTAGTAACCAGCTAGAACCAAAAAGCTTCGAATTTTCGTTGCATTTGTGGGTCGTTCCCAGTTCTTCATGGCTTCGACCTTGGACGGGTCAACAGCAATTCCATTCTTCGAAATAATTGGCCTAAGAAGGATACTTCCTCGAGCCAGAAATCGCATTTGCTGAATTTGGCATATAGCTTGTTTTCCCTTAATATCTGTAGTGCCTTCTTGAGATGTTCTTCATGATCATCTTCGGTCTTGGAATAGATCAGAATATCATCAATGAAGACCACAATGAATTGGTCTAAATAGGGCCTTAATATGCTGTTCATTAACTGCATAAAAGCTGCAGGGGCATTTGTTAGTCCAAAATACATAACAGTAAATTCGTAATGCCCATACCTACTTTGGAATGTAATTTTATGAATGTCTTCTTCTTTGATCTTCAATTGGTGGTAACCAGAACGAAGATCAATCTTGGAGAAATATGAAGCTCCTGATAACTGATCGAACAACTCGTCAATCCTTGGCAGCGGGTATTTGTTCTTGATGGTAAGGTTATTTAGCTGTCAATAATAGATGCATAGTCTCATCGATCCATCCTTATTTTTGACGAACAACACGGGTGCTCCCCAAGGGGAAGTACTCGGCCTGATGAAACCCTTTTTCAATAACTCCATTAGTTGTCCCTTTAGTTCCTTCAGCTCAGCAGGGGACATTCTGGATGGTGCCCTAGAGACAGGACCAGCACCAGGGACAAAGTCGATTGTGAACGACACTTCCCTTTCCGGGGATAAGCCGGTTAAATCTTCTGGAAAAACATCAGGAAAATCCCAAATGACACGGATGTCTTCAAGTTTAACCTTCTCGACTTCCGTGGCAGTCACGAATGCTATGAAAGCCATGCATCCCTTATTCATAAGTTTACTACCTCGGAGTGTTGATATAAGAAGTGATTTACTCCGAGGGCTATTGTAAACTAGCTCTGGGAAATCCACGAAAGTTACCTTGCCATGCCGGCAATCTACAGTTGCTTGGTATGTGGATAGCCAGTCGGCACCTAGTATGACATCATAACCCTTCATATCTAGGCATATCAGGTCAGCCGGTAAATTGCTTCCCTTAATCATCACTTCACAATTTGGATAGTGATAAGTGATATCAGACTCATTCCCAAGAGGTGTAGATATGACCAAATCTAACAGTTCATGTTTCTTAGAAAATGAAGCAGCAAAGTTCTTGGAAATGAATGAATGAGTTGCTCTGGTATCAAATAAAACTTGAGTAGTTTTTGAACAAATAGTGAGAGTACCTTCCACAATTCCGCCTTCAGTGGGTTCCGTCTCTCGGAGAGCTTGCAGACGGCCTTGTTTCTTTACCGGACGCTTCTCATCTTTGGTGTCTTGTTCCTTCATCAGTGGGCAGTCTGGGATCCGATGCTCTCGGCTCCCACATCGAAGATAAGCTCCTAACTTCCTCCAACATTCCTCGGTCTTATAGCCAGCTTTATCATAATACTTGCAAATTTTCTTTGATGGTGTGGTGGTGGAGAATGGCCTGTCATTATTCTGGAATTTCTTTGCCTTGGAGGGCTCCCCTCCCGTGAAGAACCATTTCTTGTTAAATGATTGTTTGAATTTTCTTGGGTTTGTGACGGGTTCCTTCTTGTCTCTTCCTCGAATTCTCTTGGATAATTCAGTGGCGTCCTCTAGCAGTTGAGCTCGCCGAACCATCTCCGAATAGACTTGGATGTCCATCGGGACAAGTTGTGTGATATAATGGGGTCGAAGCCCGTTGAGGAATCTTTTCGCCTTCATCTTCTCCGTACACACCAAGTGGGGTACATACTTTGACAATCTTGAGAATTGGGCCTCATACTCGGCCACTTTCAAGCCCCGTTGTTTAAGAACGGAAAATTCTGTGGCCTTCTTCTCCTGGATATGGTCGGAGAAGTACTTGTTGTTGAACTGCTCCGTGAATTCATCCCATGTGACATGGTATTTTGGCAGTGTTGCTTCTATGGATTCCCACCAACATCGAGCGTCCCGCTCTAGTTGGAATACGGCCAGTAAAACCTTCTCCTCGTCCGCGCATTGCATTACACGGAAGATTTGTTCCATCTCCTTTAGCCAATTTTCGGCATCCTCGGGGTCAGACGAACCCGTGAACCTCGGTGGGTTCATGTTACAGAAACTTCGATTGAGATCTCCCGCTCCACGGTTTGCTCTGCCTTGGGCCACTTGCTGTAGTGCCTATGTACGGCCTTGCACGGTGCGCTGCATCTCGCGCCATTGTGCTCTTTCCGCAGTCATGATCCTACAAAAGAGTTAAGTATGGTAAAGATTGGGTTTACTTGTAAGGTCAAAAGTCATTATAGAACTTAACCCATGGCTCTATCCATCTCACCGGGTAAGGTATATCTATCCTTGGACTCGGGTTTTACCTATCCTTGGACACAAGTTTTTACTTAGATTTCAATTTCTAACCTTTTATTTCTTCCAGTTCCCTAGGTTTGAAAGCCTAGGCTCTGATACCACGAAGACTGTCACGTCCCGAATGCGGAAGATACTCGGATGCATGACGCGTCTATATAGATCGTGTCATTAGAGCGATAAGAATTTAAACATACAAAATTTCGGAGTGCGCAAATGACTAAAAATCTAATTTTAAATTCCAATAGTCCAAGTGATGTTTATTTGATTAATCAAAGGAAATAAAGATAGTCCATGACAAATTTCTAAATTTAGAAAGCCAAACATTAGGCTACACGACTTAACACAAAGTTTATACTACTAACTGACATAACTGGGAATACAAGGTAGACTGAAATAAATTCAAAGACTCGACTAGCTAATGATAAATGGATGGCGTTCTACCACTCTTCACTCGGCCTCAAACCCATTCTTGTCGCTATCCGAATCACCTGAAAATGTTAGGAAGTAACTGGATGAGCGAATCGCTCAGTAGGAATTACATCTCAAATACGAGCAATCTTTACGTGATTTACAATTTGCATGTATTCTCAGTATGGCTATGCATGATGTACGTATAATAAAAAAAATCAGGTATACAGGTAAATCTAGGCATGATGAACAATAAGAGATCAAGAACTGTATAAAGAGAGTATAACATGATTTCAAGTATTTGACAAGTAGTATTTCAAGAATTTACAGGTGTAAATGCCACTTCGGGCAAGCGGGGATTCGTGTACAAGTATGAACGCAGGTATGAGAAGGAACTCATGTACAAGTATATCAAGTAAAAATTCAATTCAAGCAAGTATTGTCAAGTACGTATCAATAGAATTGGCTATTATCATGTAAGTATTTTGCCCTTTCTCGGGCCACAAGTCAAGTATTGCCCGTTTCGAGCCACGCAAGTCAAGTAAGTAAGGAGAGAGAGAGTAGGGGTGGAGTGTCTCAAGTGAAGCAAGTACTCCGGTGCAATGCTAAACACCGTGGTCAATAAACTCCCATAAGCACAAGTACCTTCGGGTGCTCCTCCTAGGACCAGATCGGGCCCCACATGCACAGCATTTCATTTATTACCTTTGACATCCACTCTCATTTATAGCCAATATGGAATTTCAAGAATTTAGAAACGTAGTATTTCAGACGAGATTAACTAGTCATTTGGTTATGGAGGATTCTAGAGGTGGCCCCTACAGGCTCAAGAGGTGACTCCCGTCGTGTAGCACTTTGCGCCATACGGTCTCAAGAGGTGGCTCCCACAACGTAGCACTTTGCCCTGCATGGCACTTAGTTCCTACACTCCCAAACGGTAGTTTAAGAGATTAAAGGTTTGACCATGTAGGGTATACACAAGTAGATTTTTCATAGAACGAAATTTTAAGAACTCAGCATATGCAGGAGTATGGATTAGGGTTGTGTTTGCACAATTCTAGAGACAAATCAAGATCAAAAGTTGTAATTAATGAGTTCGCATCTGAGGATTTGCTAATCCTTCAAATTTTTAATTTTTAGAAATTTATATATGTATATATCAAATTGGCGCCCCTCAGGATGTCTTCATTTAATTGAAGACGTCCTGGAAGTCGTCATTTAAAGAATAGACGCCTGGGGTTACCCAACCTTTCAAATTTTTGATTTTTCAAAAAAACTATATATATATGAAATTGGCGCCCCTTTACCCAGTCTTCAATTAATTGAAGACTTGAGGGCTGTCTTCAATTCTGAAATTGAAGACTTAAGGGCCGTCTTCAATTCAGTAATTGGCGCCTGGGGGTTGCCCAATCTTTCAAATTTTTGATTTTTCAAATATATATATATATATATATGAAATTGGCACCCCTTTACCCAGTCTTCGATTAATTGAAGACTTCAGGGCCGTCTTCAATTCTGAAATTGAAGACTTAAGGGCCGTCTTTAATTCTGTGATTTTCACCTGGTAGATACGTTTTGTGACTCAAAGCACTATTCATTTCGAAAAAGTTTCTCAAAATTCGAAAATAAGGATATGAATACTTAGTATAATTGCTTGGGAGTCCAGAAACAAGTTCAGATATAATTACTGAGTTTTGGTTTCACATATATGAATTTTATAATGTTATAACTTTAATTCCTCATGAAAAGGAATTGACGCCCCTGTCAGCATTCTTCAATTAATTGAAGACTTGAGGGCCGTCTTCAATTCTGTAATTGAAGACTTAAGAGCCGTCTTCAATTCAGTAATTGAAGACTTGAGGGCCGTCTTCAATTCTGAAATTGAAGACTTAAGCGTCTTCAATTCAGTGATTTTCACCTAACAGATACGTTTTGTGACTCAAATCACTGTTCATTTCGAAAAAGTTTCTCCAAATCAGAATCCGAAGACATGGTCAGATGGAGAAAAATCTCAGGGTCACAGAAGTATATTCTGTCAAAATTTTCAAGGTCCGGTTTATTAGTTATAGATTTTTGAAGGCGTTGATTTATTGATTTCTAAAAATTTCAAAAAATGGAATTGACGACATGGTGGATGTCTTCAATTAATTGACGCCCTCTCGGGCAGTCTTCAATTCTGAAATTGGCGTCCTAGTGTTGACACCTTGAAAATGAGCAAGGGCAGAAGCAGAATTGAAAAGAAGATTAGACCAACAGTGAAAGATCAATGACGAAGTTCGTCAACCATCTACTCGGCTGAAGCCTTTCGCCGGCCAAGCTGATGTCCGGTGCCATTGTCAGTCAGACGGCGGCACTGATGAAGCAGCAGTCATCCGACTGATGAGACCTCCTAGCACATTCTAACAAGAAGCCGGAACCGGCAAATGAAGATTGTAAAGGCTTTTACAAAGTCAGAACAAAAGAAGAATCATCTCCACAAACTATACACCCGGCTGAAGTCTTCTCATACTGAAGCTGATGTCCGGTCTTATCATCGTTCAGGTGACAATGCTGATGAAACCCCAGTCCAATGACTGATGAAGGTTCCTTTGGTCCACTTGAGTCCAACAACAAATTCCTGATACAGTTCCGATATGTTTATAGAGCTAACAGTTCTAAGTGGAGCTTAAAAGCCCTAGATGGGCCTATGAAATGGGCTTAGGGGTGTGGCATCCAGGCCCCCTCACTCAAATCGCACGCCGCGCCGGGAGCTACTGTCATCTCAGGCGCACCGTGAAGATGGAGTGGAGTGGCACGCCGACTTCCACCTGCCGAGAGGGTAAGAGGATCGGGTCTATAAAAACCCACCCCTTCGAAAAGCAAACGGGAGAGGAAGAGGAGGCCAATTGATTAGAAGAAAAAAAAGGAAGAGAAGATACCACCAAGAGACCAACAGAGAGAGAGAGCCTCCTCCGCTGAGAAAAGGGAGAAGAGATCAATCCGAAGAGAAGGAGAAGGAGAAGAAGCTCCAGGTGGGCAGCTGGGGAGGGAGAGGAGTCAATGCTCCGCCCTCCCCCATGTTTTCTTTTCTTCTTCATGTAATTATACGAGTCTTGTCTCGATTCCTCGGATGTATCCGAGATATCCCGGCCCCTGGCTCATCCCCCCTTTTCCTCACTCACTTCTCGTGGTTGATTTGAGTTTTGGAATGATGCAATGAAATGGAATGTCACGATGACCCATTTGGGTACTGAATGATTGAAATATCTGCTATCTGTCCTCTTTTTTTTTTTTGTTTTCATCCGCTGTTCTTCGAAGCGTTTGTTTGCTTAGATGCTCCGGATTTTCGGCTCGAGTCGTTCTCTCGTGAAGGATGAAGACGGAGCCCCAACCCTCATTCAATGGGTTATTGGGCTCTTTCCCCCTCCTTCCCTCCCTTGGATGATGGACTTTTCCATATATCATGGATTTCTGCCGAGCTCCCAGCTGGTTCGGGGTCAGAGACATCAATCTCTTGATCGTCTGAGCAGCAGGTGACCAGAAAAACACTTCACATCCCCGAGGGTTTAATAATGGATGATCTTGCCCTTCGACTGATGCTAGCCTCCCTGAAACCCCTGACCTTCACGCCCATAAAACCTTTGTGATTGATTCCCCCATCTGAAATCTTGCCTGAAACCCCCTCTTTGAAACCAAAAGAACTAAGAACAGGGGGCCGGAACCTTCCCGGCACCCCGAACAGTGCCCCATGAAGAGACCTTTCTGGTGCGAGACTTCCCACGCCGATAACCTCCATCCCCAGCTTCTCGGCGCCAGGAACAGCACCTTGTGAAGAAGACTTCCCGGCGCGGTGAGTTTTGGCGCCGGGAACCACCCCTCTTGCCATACACCCCCTTGACACTATGGATTCTCTATCCCTTGAACCCCGGATGAAAGCCTCCCTGCCACCAGCCAAGAAACCATACAGATACCCCTTATAGTCTACTAGATGTAGCCTCTTATTCTATCAAAGGGCACCCCAGGTCATCATATGCACCTCAGGGATAAAGATTAATGGGGATAACCCCCACATAACCTTACGAGCCAAGGGAGCTCTGCCACTGCATAAGCTTCAATGGCCTCAAAGGGGATATTAAGCTAGTGCTCCAAGCACATACACGGGGCAGGGGTCCAATACCCCTCTATTGTGGCTTTCATCCCAGCACTCCGTGGGTGATTGCCTATCATTCCCTGGCAAAGGCTGATTCCAGGGGACGTGCTACCCAAATTCTCCCAGGATGATGAAAGACAATATTAAACTGTCCCCGAGACTCTGTACATCAATGGTGAAAGAGGTCCTCTATGCTGGATTGGTCTTCTCCAGTTCCTCTCAGCCTCTAGCCTTCTTTTGAAACACAAACCAAAATCAATTGAAGCCCGATGAATAGATGCATTTTGATCACCCAGGGCCCATCTACTTTGACCTGGATCTCCAGGAAATCCTTTGACCCGCCAGCAAACCCCAGAACAGGGTATCGTAAAACCCTAAAATACATCTCGGCGCCTTCATCTATCTCGGCTCTGCGAACAGTAGAATAAACGAGTAGCCCTCGGCGTGAACCTTCCCGCGCCGAGAACCCCATTCCTTTGGCCAGGCCGAAAAGGCCCATCAGTTCTTCTCCGGGCCGAGAGGCCTGAGCCGGGAGCTTCCCTTCTTCGCTATTGGTCGCGCCGAAACCCTCTTTGAGCAAATCCTCCTCGCGCCGGGAAGCTAGCGTCGGGAACCTCATGGCCTTCTCTTCATCACGCCGGGAACCCCCGGCCCTCTCACCTTGGCGTCGAGAATCAGCTTCCTTGCCCTTGCGCCGAGAGTCTCCCCTGACTCTTCCGCCTTCACGCCGGGAGCTTCATTCTCAGACCAGTTGAGCCGAGAGCTCACCCTATCACCCAACGGGATCTTCAACCCCTTGGTCAGACCTACCCAGGGGGCCCATGAGTCACCATCGCCGCCCGGGGGATAAATCAAAGGGAGTCAGACTCTCTTATTCGCATCGGATTTACGTGCAACCCCTTTAACCAGGGTGAGCTATGCCACTGCATAGTGTCACCGGCTCTTATAAGGGAAAAGTCAAATATTGCCCTAGGGTATATACGTGTAAGGTCGGGAGGTTTGACCTCTCTCTTTCTCTCGGCTTTCATCCCGGCACTCCGTGGGTGACAGCCTATTTCCCCTGGGCATAATCCAGATAAAGGGGAAATGCTGTCGAAATATTGATCGATGCTTTAAACCTCCGCCATGGTCATGGCTCGGATTGTGTGTGATTGGTATCCTTCGTCTCTCCTTCCCCCAAGTCTAGTCGTTTTGAACCGCCAATTCAACGATGTAGTCTGTTTCTGTGGTTGATGTTACTATCTTACCCGCCTTCTTGGCCCTGGTATGAAGTTTGAATCGTGCATATGCGCATCTGTTTGCCTTACGAGGCCTCCTATTTCCGGTGTTTAATCAAGGGTTGTCCTTCTTAGGAAGGGCGTAATTAACGTCATAGCCTTTATGGTATGACGGACTTCTGGTCCCGACTCGGACTTCACAATCGACTGACCAAGTCAGATCGAGCGCACAATGAAATCGTCACACATGTGACTGGCACGCCAATTAACCAAACCAATAAATCAATAAATATTTAACATAAATAAATCCCACGTCCACAAGTCTGGCACGCCCGGTGGGACAAAGTCTCCTTCATCTCTACGCCGAAATAGGAGGCCCAGTGGGCCCCCCCTCAAATTTTTGATTCTGCGCTTTCTCTATTTTCAGGAAACTACAATGATGGCTGGAATCATCTCTATACACTTTGATCAACAAGTGGTCGATGTACATGTTCGAGAGGGCTACCTGGCGGTACCTCTTGCGTTTGGATCGATGCCGCCTGCTGTCGGGATGCCCAACTGCTTGGGCCTCGTCTTCAATGACTTGCTCGAAATCGACATCCAGGAACAGAAGACTGTTGTCGAGACATTGCCACAAGCTACCATCCCCAAAATGAGCCAGGGGATGCAGGATACTCCTGAGGTCGTGGCCTGCTTCATCCATCACGAGGCGAAAAGGGGCGCACCCTCTGCTGCTGAAGAAGGAGGAGATCCGACAGGAGAGCCCGATCCACTGTTGCGGGACGCCGGATATCCAACTCAGGAAAGACAATGCTGATCGGAGGAATCCGGACGAACCTCAACGGCCGCCCGGGGGAGGTCAACCCAGATGTGGTCGTCCCGAGAGTACCCACCACCAACAGATTCCAAACACTGGCTACTAGGAGGGCCGACGTCAAGAAAGAGGACCGAAGGCCGTTGGCACCAAAGCCGCCCAAGTTCAGGCAGATCTAGTGGCAGAAGAAGACCCAGAGCTGGGCCCCAGCTCAAGATGAAGAAAACATTACTGACACCCCTGTTGCCCGCTTCAGGGCAGGAAGCAGAAGAGGAAAAGGAAGAGACATAAGAAATGCTGCAGCTGTTCACCCCGGGGATCGGGGTAGGAGAGATGAGGAAGAGAATGAAGAAAGAAATCTGACTACTACTCGCCCCAGGATAAGGGGTAGAAGATATGAGCAGAAGGAAGACCTAACGGTCACCCACCCCATGGCTGGGGGCAAAAGATGGGAAAGAAAGAATTATGCTGCTACTGCCAACTACTGCCAGGATGGGACTAGAAGGTTCAGGGAAGAAGAGGAAATGAGAATGAGCGAACCAGTCGCTGCTGACACTCTAAGAAGACCCAGAGCCTGCGCCAGACAGGCCGATATACTCAAATACTGCAAAGTCGAGCACCTGACTGCTCAGGTGAGGAGACTGGCTTATCAGTAGAAGAGCTAGGAAAGATTGACGCTCCAACCAAAGCCACGAAGGCACAATCAAGAGGAGATGAAACAAGTGGCTCAAGACTACTTTCACTACCTGGGGAACTCCGCCCTCGGGGAGCAAAGATTATCCCGTGCCTTGGGCACCATGGATGAAGAAGAAGAAGAAACCCTTCAAGAAGTGATGCTCGGAGTCTCCTCCTCCGATTCCAATGATTATGAAGAAGGCCACAGAGCCTGGTATGGGAAAGAAGACCTGCATAGGGAAGAAGCCAGAGAAAGAATATCAGTCTTTGACCGGCTCAAATACCCCGATCAGATGAGAAGGAAAGTCCACAGGCAGAGAGAAAAGATGCAGATCTTTGCTTGCAATATGGCCGGGCTTGTCAAAGGGCAGGATATGTTACCGACACAGCCAGATGAACTGCTCAGACTAGCAACCAGACCAGGCCCCGTCACAAGAAGAGGCCAGGCGGCAAAAGATAAGATGAAGACTAATGATGAAGCCTGCAAGATCACCACTATGACAGTTAATGTGGTGACAGCAGAAGATGAAGATAATCCCTTCGTCGATGATGCTGAAGGGGCTTCAGAAGATCTACAGATCCCGTCAACCCTGGATCCCATGATCCAGATGATGTTTAGAAGATATCAACAGAAGATCAATGCTCTCAGAAGATAGCTAAATGAGAGGCATGAAGCTACACCGGTCTCCAAGCAAGCCGAGCCTGTGGGGCAGACTGCCAGCTCAACAGAAATGGCTATCCCAGCTAATCCTCTCCCGGCTGATAAGGGCAAAGCACCGAGCCAACCCGTTCTGCAGCAGACGGTAGCTCAGCCCTCTGTATCTCAGATGCAGCCTACCGCGTCGGCCTTGCGCGCAACTGTGATGACAACTCCTTACGGTCAGTAACAAGCTCACTTCTTCCCGGAAAACATAGATCCAAGCCGTAGCCCAGAAGCTGATGATTGAAAAGATTGTGGAGATGAAGCTGTCTGAAAAGACTAGTGATGATGCTAGTACCTACGATGTGTACAAGGTACCATATCCTCCCCAGTATGCTGCTAAGAGACTACCTCCAGGCGTCAGTAAGCCACCGAAGTTTGAAAAGTTTAATGGCCAGGGCTCTCCCAGGGAGCACATAGCTTACTACACCACAATCATGGGTGACTTGGCAGCTGATGAAGCTTATCTGCTTAAGTTCTTCGGCTCATCCCTCACCGGGATAGCCTTTGAATGGTATTCAAGCCTGCCGGCTGGGTCAGTGACCGATTGGCCTGATATGCAAAGAAAGTTCCGCGACAGATTTCACGTCACGGAAAGAGAAATTACAATAGCAGAACTATATGCAACCAGGCAAAAGCAAGATGAAACAGCACTGGACTACATCAAAAGGTGGAGGAACTTAGCTATGAGATGCAGAAGACCTCCTCATCAAGAAGATGCAGCGCAAATATGTAAGCAGAGCCTCAGGAGAGAGGTACTGGAAAAGATGATTGGTACAGATGTCAGAACATTTGTCCGATTGAACAATATAGTGGCGGAGGTCGAGACGTTCCTGTCTAAGAGTCCGACGGTCAATGCTCCCACTGTGCCGAAAGGGAAATCTAATGATCGACGACCATCGCACTCTGAGGCCAACACCGTCGATTTCAAAACCTTCGAGCAACAGAAAGGGAAGAAGGGGGCAGATGAAGCTCCCCCACCAGCAGACACAGCAGAAAGAAAAGATAAGGTCTCTCTGAGAAACAAAATGAGAAAGCCGTACTCTTTCCCGAAAGATAAGATAGCCGCACTATTCAACTGGGCATACAAGTTCAACAAGGTGACATTGCTTGAACCAAAGAGACCCGATGACGCGGCGAAGAAAGGTGATCCACTGTTCTGTCCATATCACCATGCACTGGGGCACGCAATTGAAGATTGCTACGTCTTCAAAGATATTATGGAAGGTATGGTCAAAAAGGGCGAGCTACAGCTGGGAGATTACCTGGTAGAGCCACCTCGTCCACATGAGCCTCCGGCATTAAAAATGGCCGCCAATATGATTTCAATCTACCAGCAGCTGCCTAAGGAGGCTGTTGAAGAATGTACCAAGCATACTTATGAAGCTTGCTTCCTCACCCCACTGAAGGATCAGGAAGGATGGCAGATGAAACCCATAAAGAACAGAAAGAAGACTCCCGCAGCCAAAACCAATGGAGCGATTATCCACGGTGTCACACCAAGGCCTGAACCACCTCCAATAAAGCTAGTATGGCGCACAGCTGAGACAGGGGCAGTCATCCAGATCCCCACTCATACCGGAGAAGACAAGTCCCCCTACCTGCACATAAGGAAGTAAGCCCTGTAGCCAGGCGTTTACAGCAGTATATTAATGGGCTCAATGAATATGAACAGAAAAAGCCTGGGCACCTGCTGGTGAAAGACTGTATACTCTGGGAACAGCTCGAAGAATTGAAAATTAAAGAGCAGTCAGAGGCAGAACAAGAAAAGGCTGAGACTGAACCCTTCTGGCGGCAGGGGCCAATAAAGCCTAATTCCCAGAAAAAGAAGAGGCGGCCCAAGTCCAAGAAGGGAAAGAGGGTCGTGACAGTACAATGTAACACCCTGTCAGCACTCTTTACCTCGCCCGGGGAGAATGATGAGGATGAAACATCAGATGCCCCGCTAGAAGCCAACCATGCCGAGGCCTCAACCTCAGCCCATGCAACACGTTCCGGAAGAAGGTGGGGGCGCCCACCACCAGCTAATCATAACATTTTGTTCAGAGGGGAACAGCCCTACCAGATTCCCGAACCGGAGGTACGAGGTGTCCAGGTTCCTCCCCCTACCGGCTTGTACCAAGAAAAGAAGAAAGGAGGTCAAACTCCAACATTTCTGGAATTTCTGTCTAGTCTAGAAAATGGGCAGTCGATACAGGCTGGGCCAGATAAAGGCAAGGGACCTCAGCAATCGGCGTCTGTAGCCTACGAGCAGAATGAGAAAGAAGGGGATAACCCTTTGACGGCACCAAGGGCCGTTGCTATAGAAGAAGCCCCCCAAGAAATCAGTCCCGGGGATGAAACCAGCACTGGGCAGCGGAGGCCACGGGCACCACATGAACCTCCAAAACCCCGATGGGCGGAAGAAATGAGACTGTCTAATGTCAGGGTGGGTAGCCGGATCATGAAAATGCTAAAGAAGCTCGCTACCAGATTCTCCATCTGGGAGATTCTCTCTCTGAGTGAAGAGGCTCGCCAGGCAATTGTTGATGCCTTGCAGTCGCCGGCACAATATGAAGCACTGTTGACAGAAGTGAATTCTGGGTCATCAGTTACATTCACAGAGGATGACATGCTGATTCCGAATTCTTGCCATAACAGACCGCTGTATATGAGGGGCTCCCTGAACTGTCAGCCACTGAACAGGATACTGATAGATCCCGGGGCTACCGTGAACATTCTCCCATACCGCATCTACCAAAAATATTACTTTGATCTGCAGCTTACCAAGGTCAGAGACATGAAAATTGCAGGATTCAACCAGAAATGTGAGACGCCCCTTGGGGTGGCTGATTTTAACCTCACATTGGGGGACCTCACTACCGTGGTACGATTCTATGTAATCGACTCCAACACCACATATAAGGCCCTGCTGGGGAGACCGTGGCTGCATGAATATCAGATAGTGCCGTCCACGCTGCATCAGTGCATTAAATACTGCCATGAAGGAAAAGAAGAAAGGGTGTTTGCGGATCTGCATCCCTTCGAAGTATTCAAGTTTCATATGCTGGATGCATCCTACTACACAGAGGTGTCACAAAGGGGTGAAGAAAAAGAGGCTGGGGTTATCCAGAAAAAGCCGGCAACGAAGGCAAGAAACTGGTCTCCCCCGCCACCAAAGAGCTATATTAAAAAGCATGAGGTATCTCCCATCTCTTATGCTGGTGACTTTGCTCGGATCACCCCTCCTAGCATTCACCCGGATGATATCAATGAAGAAATGAAAGAAAAGTACACATAAGTGGAGGTGCCGCAGGGTTTATTTAAGCCCATCGCCAGCCTAGAGTACCAGACGGTGCTACCACTGAAGACTATGGAAATCCCTCGCTTCTGCGAGCCTCCTACCATATTCTACACCGGGGAACCAGTCGAGGAAGATGATCAAGACTGCATGGTTCCTGAAGAGGCTGTAAACCGGATGGTGCCGATTACAGGCTTGGACTATACTACCCAGCGGGTTTCGCAGATGTTCTCTAAAATGCAGATGCCATCACTACAACCTGTTGCCCAAAAGAAGGCGTTCCAGGAGCTATGAGATCCGCCCCGGGATAATAAAGAACTGAGGAAGATCACTCAGCACCCGGGATTGGGTTATACCCTTCAAGAATACTATGAAGCTGAAGTGGACGTCATCTCTGTCTCCTACCAGTATGAAGGCCCTTCCGAGGTGTGATATGACAAGTACCCCTCGGAAGATGAAGAAATTATTTATCAATCCATAATGAACAATGAAGCCCCGGACAGTCAGCCGGAGACGGGGACGTCTGATGAGGCAAAGAAAGATTGGTGCTGGGAAGACATACATTGCGAAGAGGATCTGTTCCATGCTGAAACAAATTTTGACACGGGAATCCCGGATGAAGACCAAGTAGCCAAAGAACTGAGGGAATGCCTGGAGTTTGAGCGCATCCTGGAAGAAGTCGGGCTCTACAGAATGATGACCTCTCAAGGGAGTCTGCATCAGAAGAGCCTCTAAGGGCGGAAGACTCCATCTTTGAGTTTCCTGCTGATCCAGTTACGTCCTTGGGGCAGACTGAACAGAATACAACAATATTGGCCGTATATGATGAGCCAGCACCTGCTGATGACCAGTATGATGAAACTGAAAATCATGAAACTGAAGAAGATTATATCCCGGGAGGCTTCATTGACTTGCAAGAAGCCCCGCCCGAGGTCGAAGATGGAGGTCAGGCCACCGTCGATGAGCTTGTGGAAATAAATCTGGGAGCCGCAGATGAGCCAAGGCCGACATTCCTCAGTGCACTGCTGGAGCCAGCTACCAGGGAACAGTATATACAGTTTTTGAAGGAATTCCGAGACTACTTTGCATGAACATATGATGAAATGTCGGGACTGAGTTCCGATGTGGCACAGCACCGATTGGCAATAAACCCAGAGGCTAGCCCTGTGAAGCAGCCTTCCAGGAGAATGCGCCCTGAATTGATAAATCAGATTAACAAAGAGGTTGACAAGCTAATTGGTGTAGGCATTGTTGAAGAAATTCAATACACCACATGGCTAGCTAATATAGTGCCCGTAAAGAAGAAGAATGGGCAGATCAGAATATGTGTTGATTTCCGGGACCTTAATAAGGCTTGCCCGAAAGATGACTTCCCAGTACCAATCACTGAAGTGATGATCGATGCGACTATTGGTAATGAGGCCCTATCATTTATGGATGGGTCATCCGGATACAACCAAATCTGGATTGCTGAGGAAGACAGAGTGCACACTGCATTCCGTACCCCGAAGGGGATATTCCACTACAAAAGGATGCCGTTTGGCCTCAAGAATGCCGGCGCTACCTACCAAAGAGCTATGACCAAGATCTTTGATGATTTGCTCTTCAAGAAAGTAGAGTGCTACATTGATGATTTGGTAGTAAAAACTAAAATAAGAGAAGACCATTTGCAAGACCTGAGGGTAGTATTCCAGAGGCTGCGCAAATATGAACTCAAGATGAATCCCATAAAATGCGCCTTCGGCATGTCCAGTGGAAAATTCCTCAGGTTTATTGTCCGTCATAGGGGCATTGAAATTGACCCATCCAAGATTAAGGCTATCCAGGAGCTCCCTCCACCAAGGAATCTATCCGAGCTGAGATCTTTGCAAGGGCGTCTGGCCTATATCCGACGATTTATATCGAATCTGTCGGGAAGATGCCACCCCTTTCACAAGCTCATGATGAAAGATGTGTCGTTCCTCTGGGACGATGGCTGTCAGGAAGCCTTTGAGAAGCTGAAAGAATATCTCAAGACCCCTCTGGTGCTGGGGGCACCAATTAAGGGCAGGCCCTTAATACTATACATCGCAGCCACATACTGTTCCCTGGGGGCAATGCTGGCACAGATAAATGAAGAAGGCAAAGAATAAGCCTTGTACTACCTATGTAGGAGGTTGATTAGAACTGAAGAAAGCTACAGCTACATAGAAAAGACCTGCTTGGCACTAGTCTTTGCTGTCAAAAAGCTCTGACACTATATGTTGTCACATGAAGTCAGATTGATATCTGCAGCAGATCCGCTCAAATACATATTGACTCAGCCAGTACTGAAGGGTCGATTGGGAAAATGGGTAGTGATCCTGATGGAATTTGATATTACCTATACACCCCAGCGGGCGATAAAAGGACAGGCCGTGGCTGATTTCTTCGTAGAGCATCCTGTGCCGGAAAATGATATGCTAGGGACTGAGTTACCCGATGATGAGACACTCGAGGCCTGCCAGACCCAGTCAGTTATGTGGCAACTATTCTTTGATGGAGCATCCAGAACAGAGACAGACTCCGATGGAAAGACCAGAATACGGGCTGGAGCCGGTATTGTGCTGAAATCACCAGAAGGGGAGGTCGTGCATACTTCCTGTTCTATAAACAAGCCCTGCACCAATAATGAGGCCGAGTATGAAGCTCTGATAATCGGGCTATATGTCAGCCTCAACATGGGTATCCAAATGCTTCAAGTATTCGGGGATTCGATGCTGATAATAAAATAGATCCAAGGGGAGTTCGAAGTGCGGAAGCCAGAACTGAGTCCCTACCACCAAGAAGCTGTGCGCCTCATGGTGAAGTTCTACCATATTGACCTCAAGCATGTGGGCCGTGGACACAATGTCCAGGCTGATGCACTGGCAAAGCTGGCCAGCTCACTAGCAGTTCCGCCAAATAAGACACTGAACATTATCGTCATGAACCGGCGGCAAGTCCCCAGTATGCTAGAAGGGTGCCCCGAAGAAGATGAAGTTGTCACCATCAGCACAGAACAAGCGTCTGATTGGAGACAGCACCTGCTGCAGTGGTTTCTACACCAACAACTGCCGTAGATAAGAGAAGAAAAGATGAAACTCCTAAGAGTCAAAGATTCTTATGAACTTAGGAATGGAATTCTGTTCCGAATAATGGCAGATGCACGCAAGAAGATTCTACTCCGTTGTCTATCCACTGAGGAAGCTTGGCAAGCGATGAAAGAAACACATGCTGGGACAGCAGGTGCCCACCAGGCTGGTCCCAAGATGAAGATAGAAATCAAGAAGCTGGGCTACTATTGGCCCACCATGTTTGAAGACTGCTGTAAATTTGCAAAATCATGCCAAAAATGCCAGGAGCACGCTACTATGCCTAGAAGGCCTCCTACGACTCTGCACCCTACAGTTCCCAGTTGGCCGTTTGTACAATGGGGAACTGATGTAGTCGGGCCACTGCCGACTTCCTCGGCCGGACATAAGTACATACTGGCCATAACGGATTACTTCTCCAGATGGGCGGAGGCTATAGCATTAAGAGAAGTGACTGGTGAACTGGTCGCCAGATTCATCAAGCAGAACATTATCTTCCGGTTCAGGATCCCCAGCCGAATAATATCTGACAATGGAAGTCATTTCAGAAATCAAAAGGTCTACCGTGTTGTGCCCCTTATGCTTTGATAAATGTGGTGTTTTAATGATAGCAACACGAATGAGTCACCATTTTGTTTTGCTAATAGCTTGACATTGAATCATAACAATCTGAATGCATATAACTGATATATTCTGTGGAGAATGCATGAGAGTGCATAAAGTTTTTTTTTTCAATAGAAACCTAGCCTAGAGGTCAATGGGAGAGTGCACCCCTTACCAGAGGTAAGGAGAAAGTCACTCCACCATCAGACCACTAGGAGGCAAATTATTTCATTAAAAATGAATAATGAGTTACATCAATCTAATACTAGGCAAGCCTAGTGAGTCCAGCCGAGCAGCACCTTTTATAATAGAAGGGAGCTCACTATATAAATAAAAAGAATTACATTTATTAGTGCAAGCTAAGGAAGCAAGTAAGTCTGCTGCAGTGTTGGCTTCTCTGTAGATATGAGAAACAGAAGTATGCTGAGGTATATTGTTCCAGATATCCCTGACATAGCTGAGAATAGACCAAGGACATGTGATTTCCTTGTTAATAATCCTGACAAGAGTGAGGGAATCACATTCAATTTTAACTGGTCCGTATTCAACAGTATGCAAATAATAAATGCCATCAAGAAGAGCAGGTGCTTCAGCAATTAAACTGCTAGATTGTCCATAAAAGTGTGAAAATGCAAGGATGACCTTGCCTCCTGAATCCCTGATAATCCCACCTCCTCCAGAATCACCAGAATGTTTAAATGCCCCATCAGTATTTAACTTAAGAGATGGCCACGGAGGACATATCCATTTTACAATCTTAGGCGGTCGACTGCACAAGGGTTTAGTTTTAATATCCAGATCATTCAAAATGTTCATGTTAGAAACCTTCGGTTCTCTAAGAACAGCAGTAGAGCAAACTCTTTTAACTTGATAGATGATATGATGGAGGATATTGAATTTTGATAAGACTTTGTCCTCATATCTAACTGAATTCCTGGAATTCTAAATCTCCCATAATGCAAAACCAATAGCTGCAAGGCTAAATAGACCAAATGTTGTTCCCACCTGAAGATGAAGAAAGGAATTCAGAAGCAATTCCTTTATTGTTCGGCCTTCAATATGAATACCAATAGCTTTAATTGCAGTCCAAATGTGCCCATCCAATTCACTGTCAATAAAAAGGTGATTAAGGTCTTCCACTTGAGGAGTCAAACAGCAAGAACATTTAGAACAAAGACCAATACCAATTCTCTGAATATTTGCATCAGTCGGAATGCAATTATTCAATATTTTCCAAATATGGATTGATATTTTAGTAGGAAGCCAATTAGACCACAGCCGGGTGCAAGGGAAAACAGATTGGGAGTGACTGTTTACCAGACATTTATAAATGGAAGAAACAGTACACTGTCCAGATGAGGAGATAGTCCAAACTCCCAAATCATTTTCCTGATTAAATTTCACTGCCTTTATAGCTTGCTTTATATTGCAAGGGAAAAATTCCTCGATCAGGTCGGATTCTACAGCAGTATGTTGTTGAACAGCAGCTCTCACTGAAACCTTTGAATTTGGAATTATGTCATTAGGTATGTAAGAATTCAGACATATCTGACCCAGCCATTTATCATGCCAAAAATTAGTGTTTAAACCATCACCAATAATAACCTGCTTATGCTGAATAATAATATCCTTTGCCTTAAGCCAACTTCTTCTAGCAAAACCCTTCATGTTTTTGAATTGAATGTCTCGAAGATGGCATTGGTGCATATACTTTGCTTTGAAATAAGAAGCCCATAAGGAAGTAGTATGAATAGCCTGCCACAACATTTTTGTCCGAAGAGCAATTTCCATGGATCTCAGTGACATAATACCAAGGCCACCCTTTGAAATGGGCCTACATAAGGATTTCCAAGATTTCCAATGCCTCTTTTTGCCAAAGGTAGAAGAGCCCCAGAAAAAATTTGCACAGGCCTGCTCAATCAAGTTATGTATACCAATATGCAAAGGACTGGAGAACAGTGTGTATATAGGTATGGAAGTAAGAACATGTCTAACAAGAATTAATCTGGCACCTTGAGATAATAAACTTGCCTTCCACCCATCTATACGCTTTTGAATAGAAGCAATAATCCCTGCGAAATAAATCTTTTTAGTCCTGCCAATCACCAAAGGAATGCCAAGGTATTTATGGGGGAAAGATAGTCTTGAAAAACCAGTGATATTCTGGATTCGCTGTGAAACAGAGCAGTGCATCTTTGGATGAATTAGAAAGCCACTCTTGCTGACATTGATAAGCTGACCAGAAGCTTTTTCATAAGTATGGAGGATCTTAAGCAAGTTCCTTATAGACTTGGAGGAGGCTTTGCAGAAAATCAAAGTATCATCTGCAAACAAAAGATGAGATAAATTTGGGAATCTCCGAATGCCAGTGAACCATTCAATATGATTGTTGATAAAAGCCTCTCTAAGAGATCTGCTCAATGCTTCCTCTGCAATAATAAATAAGGATGGAGCAATAGGGTCACCTTGGCGAATACCTCTTGAGGATTTAAAAAAACCAGCAATATCTCCATTCAATAAGATAGAAAACCAGCAGTTATTGAGCAATCTATCAATAAGCATAATGAAGTTATTACTGAATCCAAATCTGTGCATAACAGCATATAATAAATCCCATTCCAATCTGTCATATGCTTTAGCCATATCAAGCTTCAACATAACATTCGAACATCTTGTTTTTCTACCCAATTCTAGGAAAAGCTCTTGGGCCAAAGCAGTATTTTCAATAATCTGTCTCCCTTTCACAAAAGCAGACTGCTCAAGAGAGATAATTTTTGGCAGAATGGAAGCCAATCTTTTATTTAGAAGAGATGAAATAATCTTGTAGAAGAAGTTGCAAAGGCTAATCGGCCTAAAATCAGTAATGTCCACAGCATTATGCTTTTTTGGGATTAGAGCAATCAGGGTGGAGGTAACACTTCGAGGCAAGGGATTCCTGGAAGAGAAAGCTTCCTTCACAGCACTAATGACAAGAGAACCAATTGTATTCCATACCTTTTGAAAGAAAACTCCAGAGAAACCATCAGGCCCCGGGGCACTGTCAGCTGATAAACTGAAAACTGTCTCTTGAATTTCTGAATCAGTAGGCATTGCACACAGACTATCATTTTCCTCTTGGTTTACTAAAGCAGGGATGCAGCTTAAAAATTTATTATCAGTGTAATGATCCTGTGTAGAAAAGGCAGTCTGAAAATGAGAGATAGCTATTCTTTTCATGACCTCATGATCAGAGGACAAATTCCCATCAGAGGTTCTTAAATGGGCAATTTTGTTTTTTCGTCTTTTTGTAGTAGTAGACATATGGAAAAACTTTGTGTTTCTATCCCCTTCAAGTAGCCATTTTACTCCAAATTGTTGCCTCCAAAAACATTCCTGCTGCATAAGTCTATCAGATTGTAGACTTTTGGCTTCTTCAAGAAGGATAAAGTTTGCATCAGTAGGCTGCAAGTCATAATTATGCTCAGCAAGGAGAACAGCATCTTCGGCCATAGAGAGATTTGAGTGTACATTGCCAAAAGTTTGTTTATTCCAAATCCTTAACATTTTTCTCATAGCATGAAGCTTAAGGTGTAAACAGACCATAGGGGAGGATGCAACAGGACTAGAGTGCCAACAAGCTTGAACATCTTCAAGAAATTTCTCATGCATGATCCACATTTTCTGAAAGCAAAATCTGCTGAATCGTCTATCCTGGGAGAGCAATTTAACAAGTAAAGGAGCATGATCTGAAGCCTCTCTGGATAAGTGTTCAATAGAAAGAGGGAGTAAATTAAGCCAGGCTGCATTTAAAAAAATTCTATCCAGCCGAGCCCAAATGCCTCTGCCCCCAGACTGGTTATTATGCCAGGTAAATTTTGAACCAGTGTATCCACCATCAAACAAAGCACAATCAGAAATGCAATTGTTAAAATCTGTCATAGCTGAAAGAGTAGGAGGGTTTCCACCTAATTTTTCATCCTCATTAGTAATGCAATTAAAATCACCTGCTACAATCCAGGGACCATTATACAAAGAATGGATATGGAGAAGAGAAGCCCATAAAGTTTGCCTTTCAGAAATAGTGCACTTTGCATAGACAAAAGTTGCTTGAAATTCAGGAATAATTGTACTGGAATGTGTAAGTGTAATCTGTTGATCATCCCTGCTAGTAACTGAAAAGTTCAACGGGTCCTTCCAAAAAACCCAGATGTGAGCCAGCCCATCAGAATTAGCAACAGCATAGTCCATACCTATTTTTTTGCAGATATTATGCAGTCTGTTGAATTTGATTTTAGGTTCCAACAACACAATACAATCAATACCATGAGTCTTGATCAAAAATCTCACTCTACCTATGGAAACATCATTTCCAATACCTCTAATATTCCAAATAATAATATTCATTGAGAGTGCCTTAAATCCGGGATATGTTCAGTGGACCCTGTCCTCTTCATTGATCTAGTAATGATCCCTGGTCGCTCAGTAAAAGCAACTAGAGCATTTTGAATTTCTGCCTGTTTAGCTATATCCAGTCTATTGTTAGTGATCTCATCAGGAGGAGGGTCCACAGGAATACACAAAGTTCTAGTATCTGCAGGTTCTGGATTAGGATCAACAAAGTCCTCTTTATCTTTGTTTTGGATTGAAGGGAGATCCATCAATGTACGACCCAAAGCTTCAGTATTAGCATCCATAGTTTTAAACTGATCAGCCATGGTAGAGAATTCTGATGTATGAAGTTCTGCCTGCTTTGCTATGTCCAGAGGTTCACAACCAGTAGAAAAACCCCCATTTTCAATATTCCCTGTGATAGTATTCCCTGTATCAGAGCACTTTAAAAGAACCTCACTCTCATCAGCAGGTTGATGAGAGCATTCCCCCAACATCTGGTTTTTGGTAGGTGAGTGGGCACCAGAAGTGCAAGCATTAGTGGACAAATTAACTTCAGCTTTATCCTTTTGATTAAGAATCGGCTGCCAAACAGCCTTCCCTTTGGGTTCGTAACTAGGCAACGCATGAGAGGAAGTAATCAGCTTTGACTTCAAATTAGTATCCAAAATCCTTGACCCTTTGCAATTTACCACATTATGACCAATGCGAGAGCAGGAAGTACAATAAGTTGGAAGATCTGGATATAGAACATCTTGCCAGGCACCACCTCCAGGAAAACCAATCCAGACTCTAGTTGGGCGAGGCTTAGAAATGTCAAGTTCAATACAAACCCGAGCAGCAGTAGTTTGGGATAAATTCAAAGTAGTGTGATCAACTTTCAAAACCCTTCCAATGTTACCAGCAATCGATCGTATCAAATGCTCAATGTAGAAATTAACAGGAAGCCCAGGAAAGGAAATCCATACCGGAAGGATGGGAGAATCTGTCAGGGGCGAGAATTCCATAGTGTAACACTCTCAAATATAGCAAAGTTGTACTCTATATCACCGAGGCACCTTTTAAAGTATCGGCTCAGTTCTTGAAAAGAACTCCGAAGTTAAGCGTGCTTAATGGGGAGCAGTATCGGGATGGGTGACCAGCCCGGGAAGTCCCCCATTCTGGAGCCGATCACTATCAGAAAGGGATAAAACCGTGAGGCTGGTAGGCCAAAGCGGACAATACCTCGACGGTATAGAGTACGGGGCATGACAGAATGGTATCAGAGCCAGGTTTCGATCCTGGGACCTGTGGGTTATGGGCCCACCAGAGCCTACCATGAGTGAAAAGAGTCTCCTTTAGCAGCAAGGTAAGGTAATCATCATAATTTCGGAACCTTAGAAGAAGGTGTCTTGAGTCAAGGGCGCTGATCATGAAGTCGTCCTTGAATCTGCATCTACTCGACAAATGACCTCTGATGTCTGCAAATGGAGGCCTACCCTGTAGCGTGCGAGCAACCAAAGAGAAAGCAAAAGGCTGAAGAGAAGCAGAAATCTCCTCCTGGGAAAAGAAGACTGCAGGCTCGCCACTGTCGGTCAAGGCCGGAGCATGAATAGATCCCTTGACCACCGGCGGAGGCATTGTGGAAGCGAGCACCTCCGCAAACGAACGAGGGCATGAAGGTAGCCGTCCGTCACCATCCAAGGAATCCCGGAGAAGGCCGGGACCAGGCACCAAGGGGGCCACAGAAGGCCCCCCTGGATCGACCATCGGAGAAAATGACGACGCTGTCAACGTCAAGGTCAAGGTCGCCCTGTTAGGTTAAGAAGATATGAGAGTGCATAAAGTGTTTTGTGCTTGAATTAAGATCGGTGCATTGCAGCCTCTGTATGTTCTATGCATTTCGCAAGTCATGCAGTGTCAACGCAGCAAGTGTGTCTCATGCATCATGCGTCGACGCCCCCAGATTTCCAAGTCTATACTTTGGCCCCCAGACTTCAAAGTCTGTACATTGGCTGCCGGTTGCATAGTCTACACATCAGACTGCATTGCATTTATTCATGGCTAAGAGTCTATACACTGGACTATGCCATTGTGCATCATGCAAGTCTATACATTGGACTTTCATTCAAGCCTATACATTGCATTGGCTAAAGTCCGTTTCATTTAGAGTCTAAGGCAATGTCCATACACTGGACTTGAAGTGTGTACATTGAGCGTCTCACTTAGCGTCTAAGGCAAAGTCTACACGTTGCTACAGTAACGAAAGTCTATACATCCGATTGTGCAGTGTCTTAGCCATCGTCTCACATTCTTCAAGTCTACACATTGGGTTTTCACATGAAGTATGTACAGCCGTTCACTGTTGAAGTCCATACACTGGTCGGTGGAAAGTCTGCACACTGGTCTTCAAATCCAAGTCTGCACATTGGTCTTCGATTTCAATGTCTATACATTGGGCTTTTACATGAAGTATATACATTGTTGTTTGCATTGCAAGTCCATACATCCTCAGCTGAACCCCATGTCCATACAACGACACTGTAGCTTGCATAGCTCATGTCTGCACATTGGTCTTCATCTTCTGTAGTCTAGACATTGGAAAGTATATACACTGAGCTCACAAGAATACTTCCAAGTCTATACACTCTCTCAGTGTACATACTTGCCCATTTGCTGTTTCAGAGTATATACACTCGGTGTTATAAGATTTAAATAACCACTTGTTCTATGTTATGATTATAAGATTTTTTTTGTATAGGGTTAACGCAGAATGACCACAGCGTCCACGCAGCAAGTATACTAGTAGAAGTATTAGCTGCTGGAACACATCACTGCGTCAACGCCACGGCCTGGTAGCGTCCACGCAGCAAGCAAACAAGCTAAAGTATTAGCTACTGGAACACCACTGCGTCAACGCTATGGGCTAGCAGCGTCGATGCAGCACGCTTATATACTGAAGACATTGATCACTGGACACCAATGCGTCAACGCCTTGATCAAGTGGCGTGGACGCTGTAGTTCAAACAATCAAGAAAGAAGCTTACTGGATTACTCTGATGCATCAACGCTGCAGGCTGGTGGAGTCAACGCAGCAGACTTGAGTCCTGCTGGTCGAATGTCGTTGAATTGATGGGCATGTGATCCGAGGTGTCTGGCTCGTGAACCAGGATACTGCCACGTGGTCCGAATGTCTAGGGCAGGAAACGTGGAAGCCACACTCACCCAGTGTGCTGCTGCTGATGCTATATATACGAGTCTTCATCCTCTATAGAAGACTGATCGAAGAAAAAGCCTGGAGAGCAAAAAGCCCTTCGATCCAGAAAAAGAAAAAAGGAAGAAAAAGAGAAGAAGAGAGAATAGCAGAGAGCGTGAGCCGAAGAGAATAGAGGAAAAAGAGATCGAGAGAGTGAAAGAGCAGAAGAAGAAAAAGAAAAGAGAAAGAGAGAAAAGGAGAGCAGATATCGAGAGAAGAAGAGAAGTGCAGCAGAGAAGAAAGAGAAAGAGAGAGAGAGTGAAGAAAGAGAGTGAGATCGAGGGAGATCTGGTCTTGATGGACCGTGGATCAAATCCAAGCCATCCAGCTCCTTGTGAGCCATATTGTGCTTTACGTTTACAGCTTTCCGATTGCTGTTCATCCTTTCTTTTATTTCCATTTTTACACTTTCCTTCAAGCTGTTAGTCAGCGGATTGCAGGGGTGCTGCCTCTGGATCGCTAAGCTGTATAGCCCAGCGGTTTGCAGTGGAGGACTCCACTGGACAGCAAGCTGTGTTGCTCAGCGGGGCGAGGAGGATTCCTCGGACGGCAAGCTATGTTGCCCAGCGGTTGTTGGCAAGCTGTGTTGCCCAGCTGTTAGTGAAGCCACACTCGGGTTGAGTGTGGGGTGGATGTAGGTCTGGAGGATCGAATCACCTAAAAACCCCTCTTGCATTGTGGTTTGATTGCTTATGGTTTGCTTCCGCTAGATGTTTGCATAGGGGCGCTCCAAGTGGTTGATCACAGGTTCATTAGATGACTTGATCAGATTTTATTCTAAGTGTTTAATCTGTTGAGTGAGCGAAATTCTAATTGAGCTATAGTTTGTCTAACTTGTCTTGTTAGAGTGCTCACTATCTATTTGTTTAATTCCGCATCTGCTAATTAGTCTTCCAGTTTTGATAAATCTGTCTAGTTAGCTTTCTAAATAGTTAGTGAGCCTAATATGTCAATTGGGTGAAATTTTTTTTTTAGGCCATATTCATTCACCCCCCCTCTGAATACTAGCACCGAACCCAACATACCGGCTTGCTGAGAAGTATAAGATCGAATGGAGGACCTCCACTCCTTACAATCCACATGCAAACGGATTGGCGGAAGCTTTTAACAAGACTCTCTGCACCTTGCTGGCCAAGGTCGTCGGTTCCAATAAGAAGGACTGGGAAGAGAAAATGTATGAAGCTCTGTGGGCATACCGCACTGTCTTCAAGACACCTACAGGGTGCTCACCATACTCGCTGGTATACGGCTCAGAGGTAGTGGTTCCTCTAGAGCTGGAAGTCCCGTCACTCAGAGTGGCAGTCCAATACGGCCTGGCCCGTGGCGAACAGACCAATGCAGAAAGAAGACTAGAAGAAATGGCTGAATTGGAAGGGAAGCGCCTCCGAGCCCAGAAGAGTATCCAAATGTATCAGGCCCGCATGGCCACTACATTCAACAAACTCGTAAGAGGACGAGAATTCAAGAAAGGTGACCTCGTCATGGTCAAGAAAAAAGAAGTCATGGCGTCCAACCCAAAAGGAAAGTTGAATCCTAACTGGGATGGTCCTTATGTGATACAGAGGGTCTACGAAGGAGGGGCCTAC
This sequence comes from Amorphophallus konjac, assembly GCA_022559845.1. NCBI lineage: Eukaryota > Viridiplantae > Streptophyta > Magnoliopsida > Alismatales > Araceae > Amorphophallus > Amorphophallus konjac. The sequence continues at coordinate 162,763,456 of CM040125.1, read as the reverse complement.
GTGGTTGTTAACCATCGAGGGGAAATCCAATTCTCACCACTCAATGGAAGACATCAAAAGCTGTATCATGTGGCACAACCGGCATTCCCCGAGTGATCAGGCAAAGCTACCCCTTTCCCGGTCTAGTGGCACTCCGCCCTAGCCGAGCTACCCTTTCCTTGGTCTAGCGGCACTCCGCCCTAGCCAAGCTACCCTTTCTTCGTCTAGCGGCACTCCGCCCTAGCCGAGCTACCCATTTCTTGGTCTAGCGGCACTCCGCCCTAGCCAAGCTACCCTTTCTTCATCTAGCGGCACTCCGCCCTAGCCGAGATACCCTTTCCTTGGTCTAGCGGCACTCCGCCCTAGCCAAGCTACCCTTTCTTCGTCTAGCGGCACTCCGCCCTAGCCGAGCTACCCATTTCTTGGTATAGCGGCACTCCGCCCCAGCCAAGCTACCCTTTCTTCGTCTAGCGGCACTCCGCCCTAGCCGAGCTACCCTTTCCTTGGTCTAGCGGCACTCCGCCCTAGCCAAGCTACCCTTTCTTCATCTAGCGGCACTCCGCCCTAGCCGAGCTACCCATTTCTTGGTATAGCGGCACTCCGCCCTAGCCAAGCTACCCTTTCTCGTCTAGCGGCACTCCGCCCTAGCCAAGCTACCCTTTCTTCGTCTAGCGGCACTCCGCCCTAATCGAGCTACCCATTTCTTGGTCTAGCGGCACTCCGCCCTAGCCAAGCTGCACCCTTTTCCCGGTTTAGCGGTACTCCGCCCTAGCCGAGCTACCCATTTCTTGGTATAGCGACATTCCGCCCTAGCCAAGCTACCCTTTCTTCGTCTAGCGGCACTCCGCCCTAGCCGAGCTACCCATTTCTTGGTATAGCGGCACTCCGCCCTAACCAAGCTGCCCTCATCTTAAGCTGGTGGCATTCCGACCTGTCACCCTCTAAAAAGGAAGGAAGAAGAAAGAACAAAAAAAATGGGGTTAAAAATAGAGATACCCCGCCAGACTTGCTCCTATATTAGGGACAAGTGCAAAAATGGCCCAAAACCCAGCTGTGGTGAAAACCCGAAAGGGCACTGCAGGCAAAATCGGGTACCCCGCCACGTGAGAACCCGAAAGGGCACGTGGGCAAAAGCAAGAGGGGGTTGGCTCCGGTGAAAACCCGAAAGGGCGCTTGGGTCGGTAATGTGGTGATTCCAAAGAAAGCCTCACCTCCCACCATAAAGCTCCTCGTCGATCGACCGGTGCCTTGCCCGATCAACGATTAAACGCATCTGGAATGGACCTTACGTCTATTCTGTTGAAGCCGTCATGCATTGCTCGAGAAAAATTCCCTCGATAATAAGCCCACCTCGGGATAGACCTTCCGTCTGTTCTGATAAAACACTTCCACTTGTTTCTGTCTAAGACCCACAACAATGAAACCCTGTCCGGTTTAGACCTTACGTTTATCCCGATGAAACCTATGAAATCCTTGTATTGGTATAAACCCAGTACTGAAACCTGATACTGATCGACCGGCACATTGCCCGATCAGCAATAAAACCTTGTTCGGTTTAGACCTTACGTCTATTCCGACTAGATCTACAGTCTCTTTACATCCCGCCATGATGAAACCTGCTGTTGATCGATTGGCACACTGCCCGATCTATGATGAAATCTACCCAGTTTAGACATTCCGTCTATCCTGATGAAATCCATGAACTCCTTGCATTGGTATAAATCCAATACCAATGATGAAACCCGCCATTCATCGATTGGCACCTCGCCTAATATTAATGATAAAACCCTACTCAGTTTAGACCCTACGTCTATCCTGATGAAGCATATGAAATCCTTGCATTGGTATGAGCCAATACCAATGATAAAACCTACTATCGATCGGTTGGCACGCTGCCTGATCGACGCTAAAACCCATCCAGGGTAGACCTTCCGTCTGCTCTGACATAGCACAACACTGCTCTTTGAATCGATTCAGACCCTCCGTCTGGATGGATCATGAAACTCTATTCCTTTGCGTTAATGTTAAACCCCACATTAACAATGAAACTCATATTTTCAGCAAACAGCCTCATGCCCGAGCTGCTATCTATATCCTCTAAATCAATTCGGACCTTTCGTCTGGATAGATCATGAAACCCTACTTCCCTTTTCATTGATGTTGACACCCACATCAATGATCGTGTGTCCACAATAAACATACGGCGCCATGGTCCATATGATGAAAGTTCTGGTCCCAGAAAAGACAATGAAAAAGGAAAAGAGAAAGAAAACGACAACAAAGTATATATATAAAAATGGGGTTAAAAATAGAGATACCCCGCCAGACTAGTTCAGGCGTTCTGGACAAGTGCAAAAATGGCTAAAATCCAGCTGTGGTGAAAACCCGAAAGGGCATTGCAGGCAAAATCGGGTACCCCGCCACGTAAAAATCCGAAAGGACGCGTGGGCAAAAGCAAGAGGGGGCTGGTTCCGGCGAAAACCCGAAAGGGCGCTTGGGTCGGTAATGTGGTAATTCAGAAGTTCCATGCCAACCGGCACGTTGCCTTCACCTCGCCCGATCAATGATGAAATCCTCTGTCCGGTTTAGACCTTACGTCTATACTGATGAAACCTATGAAACTCTTTGCGTCGATATAAACCCAATATCGACGATGAAACAAACCGCTGATCGATTGGCATCTCGCCCGATCAGTGATGAAACCATGTCCAATTGAAACACTGCCAGTGTAGACCTTTCGTCTATTCTGATGAAACTTATAACTCTTTCTTTACATCGATATAAACCCAATATCGATGATGAAGCCAACTGTTGATCGACCGGCACCTCGCCCGATCAACGATGAAACCCTGTCAGTGTAGACCTTTCGTCTATTCTGATGAAACTTATAACACTTTCTTTGCATCGATATAAACCCGGTATCGATGATGAAACCAACTGTTGATCGACTGGCACCTCGCCCAATCAGTGATGAAACCATGTCCAATTAAAACCCTGCCAGTTTAGGCCTTTCGGCTATTCTGATGAAACTTATAACACTTTCTTTGCATCGATATAAACCCAATATCGATGATGAAACTAGCTATTGATCGATCGGCACCTCGCCCGATCAATGATGAAATCCTATCCAGTTCAGACCCTACGTCTGTCTTGATGAAAACCACGTACCCTTCAATGTCCCACCTGTGATAACCTCTACCCAGTCTATACCTTACGTCTACTCTGATGAAACTTTTAAAACTCCTTTGCATCGATATAAACCCAATGTCGATGATGAAATCATGTACTGGTCAATTGGCACATCGCCCCGACTAGCTTTGAAACCTGCCCGGGACGGACCATTCGTCCGCTCCGGATAGTGCTCTGAGCCTCTTCGTTCACATTCCTGCAAGCCATCTCCCTTGCGGCACGTATGGCCAAGAAGGACGTGTGCTACCACCAACAAAATTCGGTTTAGAGCGCCCCCCCGGAGGCCGTCACGCGGTGGAGCGAGTTCCCCATCCTTTCTCTGAAAGGGTGGACGCTCTCCTGCTAGGTACGGGCTACTCCCATAGGGACCGCTGAAACCGCTGCCAAATCGCCGTGAAATATTGACGGTGCGATAAGTCAAGAACAAACCACATATGAGACTGGTTTAAAGAGTCCTTTCCATTGAATAAAAATGGAATACAAGAAGGGCCCCTGAGGGGAAATTGTATTACAAAAAAATGGGAAACAGATATTCACGGGCGCCGGAATATGTCTTCAAAAGCCAGAAGCCCTACATGCGGGGCAGCCCCCAGCTCATGAAGTCGAGCCTCCTCCTCCTGTAGCCGAGCAGACTCATCCTGAAAGGATGCCACCTGCCCCTCCAACAGAGCTACTTCCTCCGCAAGCTGCGGCCGAGAAGTTGTTATCTGCGGCAGTTCAGCCTAGAGGTCAAACAGTTCAGCCTCTAGGATGGTTATCCGGCTGCGCACGAACTGCTCCCGCTACGCCAGAGACTGCAGTTGGCATTGGCGCTCCTGAAGAACAGAGTCCGTCTTCTCCAGCTCAGATTTGCACTCCTTCCTTTGCAACTTCAAAGCCGCCAGTCTGTCAGACATAATATGTGCCAAGAAGTCCCGGCGATGTATAAACTTTAACAACAATAGAACCCTCTGGGCCCATATTTCCATGGGACAGCCCATCGCCTGTAGACCAGCGGTGAAACACTCGGCTATCTCCTTCAGCCGCAGATAAGTCAGTCCGGGCTGGGACTCCACCAGCTGGCGCAGCATGTTCAGATTTTGCCAGACGAAACTCTCGGATGAAGCGAAGCCAGGGGAAGGAACTGGAGCTACTTCGAAAGTCACCTCGCCGTCAATGTCTGCCCACAGTGCAACATCCGGCTGAGAGGACGAAGACGGCAAATCCGCTGGAAGAATTGGCCGGTCCCTCTCTGTGCTCTCTGGCTGAGCTGAAGATTCCTCCTCTACCGCTGTCTCGGGAGCTATGGCTTGAACATCCGCGGAGGGAGAACCAATGAATGATGGAGCTATCTCTTCATGAGTCTCCTGAATAAGGGCTTCATCTTCAGCTGCTCTTTCTGATAATGGGGACGAAAGTTCCCTAGTCTGTAGAGGCAGAAATCCAGTCTCTATAGCCACTGTGGCAGGGACTGCTGACTCGGGCGCAATTGACATTACGGCGGCCGGTATAAAAGCGGAGCTTCTGGCTGGGTCTGCTTCGGCTCTAAACTCTGAGGCCCTGACCGGGATGGAAATCTCTCCTAACGATCCCAAGTCCAGTGATGTTAAGTCAGTTGAAGATTGTATTCTCACTGGCACAGGGCGAATAACCTCAGAAATTCCCATGAAAGTTGAAGGTAAAGCAGGGATGATGATCAAATCTGCAGATGAGACATCCGGGGAGACTGCGGCCGCATCTGAGCTGGTAGTGACAGGGTCCTGAGGACAAAGCAGAATGATCCTCATCAATGGATGGAAGAAAATAAATAGAACAGCAAACAAAAAAGGAAGCTTACCTTTAAAGTGGGGTCTATATCCTCAAGATGAGACAAAAGGGGAGAAAGCTCCGTAGTTGAAGCAACAAATGGAGGGGTTATGTCGACCTCAGTGTCGAGCCCGGCAAACTCCTCATGCAATTCCTCCTCAGAAGATAGCATCAACAGTTTAGGAGGCTGAAAGGGCGGGAGACCTTTTGCAAATATAGGTAGGGCTTCTGATTTTTGGATTTCCTCCTCGCTGCCGCTGAAGGTCACTTCCTCCTCATTATCAGGGACGGTCTCGGAGCTGCCCGAGGATATCTCCACTCTAGCTATGTGCTGCGAGGTCGCCTCTAGAGCATGCCGGGATGCAGACCGGGTGATTATGCGTCTGGCCGGAATAGGGCTCTATTTTGTTTGAGTCCTTTCACTTTCCTGCGGCTGAGACGACTCTCCCGCTGCTATCGTAGCCCCAGTCGGTTCCCTGACTGTCACCTCAACAAAAGGGGAACTCTGAGAGATATAATGAAAAATAATAACAACAAAAGTATGAAGAGAAAAGATGAGAAAGCACATTTACCCTCCTCCTCGCCAGCCGGGGTAGGAGAAGGCAGCCTCGTGTCCCTTTCTGCAGGCACTGCAACCTGCTCCGGGGCTGTATCAGATAAAGAGAAGCTCAGTCTCGAAGGACGCCTTAAAAGAACAGTCAAGAAAACAATGAAGATTGCATCTGCAAGATATTTACCGCTACTCTCGGCGGGTTCCTGAGCAGCCTCCCTCTGAGACCTGAACTCGTCAAAAGAGGGGATGTCTGGAAGAGGGGTCCCGGCGTCCGTCGCAACTGGAGCTGACTGCTGGACCCGAACGACTTTGGCCCTCTTGGCCTTGACAACTGCAGCTTTCACCACAGAAGGCTTCCTCTTCTTGCCCGGAGGTAGGGGAGTGGTCGTAGGTGCCGCTGCAGGAATTTCAAAGTAAGCAGGCTTCTCAGCTTGAGCGATAATCTTCCTGTAAAGTCCCTGCCGTTTTATGTCCGGTCTATCTGTGCAAAACATAAGAAGGACAGTCATAGTCGACAGATGCAGAACACAACAATAAAAGAAAGACGCCATGAGCACACAAGAAGGGTCATACCTGCTGGGCCGTCATAGAAGGTGGAAAGCAGCCAATACAGATAAGCCACCTCCTTCGAGCGGGAAGCAGCCTCCTTCACGAGCCAGCATACGTCACCTATGGTCTGGCATTTCTCCGTCAAGGCAGCTAAATCTTTGTGTCCGTGGAAGTCAAGGCAATGAAACAGGCCGAGGTAATGCATGCACCAGCCGTCGACATAATGAAAAGAAATAAAAAGCGGCTTATTCAGAATGCCGGCTATTGGGTTCTCTACTGACAGCCCGTGAACATTCAGCAGCACGAAAAGCCAAGAAGTGTGCTGATAATATGTGTTGGTGCGGTCTTCCCTCCGCACAAATGTCCGATAAGGGTGAAATCTGTCTACCGGGCCCCTCCAGGGGGCTGCTGTCAGGAGAGGCTCCTCCGGGGGAAATGGATACTGCACCTCCACCTGAATGCTCCCTATGTGGCCCATCTGCCTCAGGTCCTTTGTAAAAGCATCTTCATTGATCTCAGAAAATACAGGAGTGGGTATTTCAGAGCCTTCCTCTTTTAAGGACCGACGCCTGGCAATGTATGTGTCCGCCTCCCTCGGATGCTGTGAATAGAGCCTTTTCAGATGAACCTCATCAATCTCAAATACAGGCCGTGATTGCCGCTTTAAAAAAGAGCGCTCGGCCACATCCCAGAAGGCGCCTCTGCCATCCTTATAAAAATTGGTGCAGGTATTCCACCACTTGATGTATTCTGATGTGACCCGGGGAATACGATTAGAAACGGTCGGGACCCTGAAAGTTACGCCCTCTCGGCGATGAAAGAAATCCCACCATATCCGACCGTCACTGGCAATGGAGGACCCATGCTTGGCACGGCTATCGAAAGGGAACTTAGCAGCTGATGAAGGAATATGCTGATCGTAGCCGAAGTTTCTGCTGAAACGGAATGGGTAATAGGGCTCCAAGATGAGCAAGCCTCCCTTCCTGAAGACCAATACACTGGGTCGGATAGCCATAGCCCACCTTACCAGTTCTGGTTCTAATATGGGCCGGGTGGCATTGGCCCCCGAAACAGGATGGACATAAACTTCTACCTCCTCCATTCTGCATTCCCTCTGAGGGTCTACTAAAGGAGCCGAACCTGCTGCCAAGCTCCAGAAATGAATGCTACCAGGAGCATCTACAGGCACTTTTGTCAATCGGCCCCTGATCTTAAACAGCTGCTCTGAGAAAAGACTAGGTTCGGCGCTAGCAAACTCAATCATTCGAGGGAGCAGTGTGTCTGACTGCAAAGTTCTCGGGGCCAGCTCGGGGAAAATGCTGCAAACCCAAGCATTGAAGAAATGAAATGGACCTACAGTCCATAAGGAACGGGGAACCCGATGTCTATGCAAATCTCCCAGAGATTTGTAAATTAAACACAAAGCCGCCGGGCACAGAGACAGTCTCATCCCCCAGGCCATCTGACAGGCCGGATATATAGCCTCCGGTCTGATAGTCGTCTAGTCCCCTTGGGGGAGAGCGAAAGTGCACAGCCAGAAGGTCAGATAAGCTGCACAATGAGTAATGGGGTCAACCCCTGCTGGGTTCGGGCCATCTACACCTGCTCGGCGCAGTGAAGCCGGCAATGCTGATTTATAATGAGGGGCCCTGATCTGCTTACTGGGAGTCGATCCCACGGAAGGGAAGTCTGTATACTTCAAGGGACCCCCGAAGAAGTACTGTATCCACTGTCCTACACGGACTCTCAACCTGCTGCTCTTTTCCCGGGGTTGATATCCTTTGGAAGATCCCCTGCTATAGGCCAGACAAATGGTTCGATAAGCCTTCATCAAGTACCGGTATGAGTAGCCAAAAGAATATCTGCCCTCTCCATCAGAGGCGTCCTTTACAGAGTCGTCTAGATAGACCTCTTCATATGGCTCCCCATCTATAGGCAGGCCTGAAAGCTGCGCAAGACTCCAAAGATCGAGAGAAGTCTCACCTTCTGCTATATAGAACGTATTAAACTGTGGATAGAACACTTCAAGCATGCCGCAGCATAATCCCCGAGAGACGGGATAGCGAAACCTGGAGGCAAATACACTATGATATACCCCAGCTCTAATCAGTAAAGGGGCGTATTCCTTCAAGACAAATTCTGTAAACTCCACTGCTCCTACCCTGAAGAGATGGGCGTCTGTCACTTTAGCGTCCCCAAACCAGTCGGCAGTCAGCTGATATTTAAATTGAACGGCCAGACAGTTCAGAATGAATGGCTCGTCCCTATAACCCCACTTCACAGGAGCTAGAAAAAGTCCAAAGTTGGGCTTCTCCCGATGGACACGACCGGCTGCATGGTCCCACCTTGCCGGGGTAAACTCTGGAGCCCGGGTCAGCATCTTCTTCTCCGACTCTAATTCGGAAATGCCCAGCACAACATTCCAGTCCCTCTGCTCGCCTGGGAGATATATAGCTCGAGCTCGATAAACAGAACCCTTCATGCTGTCTCTGTCAGCCAGTATTGCCCCTTCCATAGACCGAGCAAGCAGGAAATCCCTCATTCCACCTATGGTGAAGGTCCGGATAAATGGCAGCAGATGGCGATCCTTCGGCAGGTCCGGACGGTAGTCGGCAGCCCTTCTGAAATCAATCCCTTCTGTGGAAGAATAGACTCCGGAAGACGGCACTGTGTCAGTCTCGGAATCCGAGGACTCATATCAGTGGCGATCTGGTTATAGCCGAAGCTCAGACTATTCACATTCAGCCAGTTGACTGAAGCCCGAGATATGTCCGGCTGAGCCGATGAACTCGCTCCCACAGTCATGGAAGCCGCAGCAGAAGAGTCGGAAGCCATGTCAGTGATTGCAATCAAGAAAAGATGAAAATAAGCATCGGAAAGATGAATGAGCATGTGATGATTGAATAAATAATTCTAATGAAATTTCGGCAGCATTTCCTCTTGTCCGGGGTCTGCCCAAGAAAATAGGGAGTCACCCACCAAGAGGGAGTGATCCCGAACATAAAATGGGATTCAATCCCGTATAATTAACCTACCCGAGACTAAATCGGTCAAAAAGGGGGGGGGGGACGAAATAAGGCTCTCGGAGCGGAGAAGATCACCGCTGCCGCCGAGATGAAGAGAGAGAAGAGGGATGTGAAAAATGAGGGTAAAAGCCCTCTCGGAGGGTTAAAAAAGATAAGGGGAGGGGCTTCTCGGCGCGAAGCAATGCGCGCCGAGAGCCCTCCTTCACCCGGATGGAAATGCGCGCCGAGAAGCAACCGTCGAAGACGAGCGCACCGAGAAGCCCTTGCCGAAGACGCCCGCGCCGACAACAGTCACGCCGAGAGGGTCACGCCGAGAAGTAACCCAATTCTAGCGCCGAGAAGTCAAAAGGCAGTTGGAAAATATGGAGATGAAAAAATATGAAAATGAAAGATATATGCACAATATTGTTACAGTAACATGAACAAGCTGAATAACAATGACAGAAAGAAATTGAGGAAGATACCCTCGAATGATGAAGGGCACCTGTAGACCCCGTGCCGCTTATTCTGCGCTTACGCCACCCGCAGGTGGGGGGCATTTGTTGACACCTTGAAAATGAGCAAGGGCAGAATCAGAATTGAAAAGAAGATTAGACCAACAGTGAAAGATCAATGACGAAGTTCGTCAACCATCTACTCGACTGAAGCCTTTCACCGGCCAAGCTGATGTCCGGTGCCATTGTCAGTCAGACGGCGGCACTGATGAAGTAGCAATCATCCGACTGATGAGACCTCCTAGCACATTGTAACAAGAAGCCAGAACCGGAAAATGAAGATTGTAAAGGCTTTTACAAAGTCAGAACAAAAGAAGAATCATCTCCACAAACTATACACCCGGCTGAAGTCTTCTCATACTGAAGCTGATGTCTGGTCTTGTCATCGTTCAGGTGACAATGCTGATGAAACCCCAGTCCAATGACTGATGAAGGTTCCTTTGGTCCACTTGAGTCCAACAACAAATTCCTGATACAGTTCCGATATGTTTATAGAGCTAACAGTTCTAAGTGGAGCTTAAAAGCCCTAGATGGGCCTATGAAATGGGCTTAGGGGTGTGGCATCCAGGCCCCCTCACTCAAATCGCACGCCGCGCCGGGAGCTACTGTCATCTCAAGCGCGCCGTGAAGATGGAGTGGAGTGGCACGCCGACTTCCACCTGCCGAGAGGGTAAGAGTATCGGGTCTATAAAAACCCACCCCTTCGAAAAGCAAACGGGAGAGGAAGAGGAGGCCAATTGATTAGAAGAAAAAAAAGGAAGAGAAGAGACCAACAGAAAGAGAGAGCCTCCTCCGCTGAGAAAAGGGAGAAGAGATCAATCCGAAGAGAAGGAGAAGGAGAAGAAGCTCCAGGTGGGCAGCTGGGGAGGGAGAGGAGTCAATGCTCCGCCCTCCCCCATGTTTTCTTTTCTTCTTCATGTAATTATACGAGTCTTGTCTCGATTCCTCGGATGTAACCGAGATATCCCGGCCCCTGGCTCATCCCCCCTGTTCCTCACTCACTTCTCGTGGTTGATTTGAGTTTTGGAATGATGCAATGAAATGGAATGTCACGATGGCCCGTTTGGGTACTGAATGATTGAAATATCTGCTATCTGTCCTCTTTTTTTTTTCTTTTCATCCGCTGTTCTTCGAAGCGTTTGTTTGCTTAGATGCTCCGGATTTTCGGCTCGAGTCATTCTCTCGTGAAGGATGAAGACGGAGCCCCAACCCTCATTCAATGGGTTATTGGGCTCTGTCCCCCTCCTTCCCTCCCTTGGATGATGGACTTTCCCGTATATCATGGATTTCTGCCGAGCTCCCAGCTGGTTCGGGGTCAGAGACATCAATCTCTTGATCGTCTGAGCAGCAGGTGACCAGAAAAACACTTCACATCCCCGAGGGTTTAATAATGGATGATCTTGCCCTTCGACTGATGCTAGCCTCCCTTAAACCCCTGACCTTCACGCCCATAAAACCTTTGTGATTGATTCCCCCATCTAAAATCCTGCCTGAAACCCCCTCTTTGAAACCAAAAGAACTAAGAACAGGGGGCCGGAACCTTCCCGGCGCCCCGAACAGTGCCCCATGAAGAGACCTTTCCGGCGCGAGACTTCCCACGCCGATAACCTCCATCCCCAGCTTCTCGGCGCCAGGAACAGCACCTTGTGAAGAAGACTTCCCGGCGCGGTGAGTTTTGGCGTCGGGAACCACCCCTCTTGCCATACACCCCCTTGACACTATGGATTCTCTATCCCTTGAACCCCGGATGAAAGCCTCCCTGCCACCAGCCAAGAAACCATACAGATACCCCTTATAGTCTACTAGATGTAGCCTCTTATTCTGTCAAAGGGCACCCCAGGTCATCATATGCACCTCAGGGATAAAGATTAATGGGGATAACCCCCACATAACCTTACGAGCCAAGGGAGCTCTGCCACTGCATAAGCTTCAATGGCCTCAAAAGGGATATTAAGCTAGTGGTCCAAGCACATACATGGGGCAGGGGTCCAATACCCCTCTATTGTGGCTTTCATCCCGGCACTCCGTGGGTGATTGCCTATCATTCCCTGGCAAAGGCTGATTCCAGGGGACGTGCTACCCAAATTCTCCCAGGATGATGAAAGACAATATTAAACTGTCCCCGGGACTCTGTACATCAATGGTGAAAGAGGTCCTCTATGCTGGATTGGTCTTCCCCAGTTCCTCTCAGCCTCTGGCCTTCTTTTGAAACACAAACCAAAATCAATTGAAGCCCGATGAATAGATGCATTTTGATCACCCAGGGCCCATCTACTTTGACCTGGATCCCCAGGAAATCTTTTGACCCGCCAGTAAACCCCAGAATAGGGTATCGTAAAACCCTAAAATACATCTCGGCGCCTTCATCTATCTCGGCTCCGCGAACAGTAGAATAAACGAGTAGCCCTCGGCGTGAACCTTCCCGCGCCGAGAACCCCATTCCTTTGGCCAGGTCGAAAAGGCCCATCAGTTCTTCTCCGGGCCGAGAGGCCTGCGCCGGGAGCTTCCCTTCTTCGCTATTGGTCGCGCCGAAACCCTCTTTGAGCAAATCCTCCTCGCGCCGGGAAGCTAGCGCCGGGAACCTCATGGCCTTCTCTTCATCGCGCCGGGAACCCCCGGCCCTCTCACCTTGGCGCCGAGAATTGGCTTCCTTGCCCTTGCGCCGAGAGTCTCCCCTGACTCTTTCGCCTTCGCGCCGAGAGCTTCATTCTCGGACCAGTTGAGCCGAGAGCTCGCCCTATCACCCAACGGGATCTTCAACCCCTTGGTCAGACCTACCCAGGGGGCCCATGAGTCACCATCGCCGCCCGGGGGATAAATCAAAGGGAGTCAGACTCTCTTATTCGCATCGGATTTACGCGCAACCCATTTAACCAGGGTGAGCTATGCCACTGCATAGTGTCACCGGCTCTTATAAGGGAAAAGTCAAATATTGCCCCAGGGTATATACGTGTAAGGTCGGGAGGTTTGACCTCTCTCTTTCTCTCGGCTTTCATCCCGGCACTCCGTGGGTGACAGCCTATTTCCCCTGGGCATAATCCAGATAAAGGGGAAATGCTGTCGAAATATTGATCGATGCTTTAAACCTCCGCCATGGTCATGGCTCGGATTGTGTGTGATTGGTATCCTTCGTCTCTCCTTCCCCCAAGTCTAGTCGTTTTGAACCGCCAATTCAATGATGTAGTCTGTTTCTGTGGTTGATGTTACTATCTTACCCGCCTTCCTGGCCCTGGTATGAAGTTTGAATCGTGCATATGCACATCTGTTTGCCTTACGAGGCCTCCTATTTTCGACGTTTAATCAAGGGTTGTCCTTCTTAGGAATGGCGTAATTAACGTCATAGCCTTTATGGTATGACGGACTTCTGGTCCCGACTCGGACTTCACAATCGACTGACCAAGTCAGATCGAGCGCACAATGAAATCGTCACACATGTGACTAGCACGCCAGTTAACCAAACCAATAAATCAATAAATATTTAACATAAATAAATCCCGCGTCCACACCTGGTCAGGGGCGCCAATTACAGAGAGGTGTCACTATTCATCAGTGTGAAAAAAACTCCGAATCAGGAAGTAATGACACGAATATGTTGAGAAAAATGTCAGGATTCCAGAAATATGTTAATGCAAAAATTTCGTGCTTTAGTTTGATAGTTATGGATTTTTGAATGTGTTGAATTATCAATTACTCAAAATTCCAGAAATCGAATTGACAACCTTGGTGGTGTCTTCATTTAAATGACGACTGTGTGAACATTCTTCAATTTTGAAAATGGCGCCCTGGTCAGGGGCGCCATTTACCAGAGGGCTGGGAGCCTGCGTGCCTTTAAACTATGAACGTATTATGTTAACAAAGACTATATTTTAAGGTTTAAAACATGGTTATTAATACTGTAAAACTAGTGTGATAAAATATGTTCAAAAACTCGTAAAAATCATACTAACAAACTAAGTTTGAACTCTTAAAGATCATGGTGATATGTAACATGCTATCAAAATAGCATGATACATACATGATTATTGCTTGATTACGGTAAAGCCAGATGATATATATAGCATGGTTGACTAGTTGATCGAACTCTAAACATGAATCAATTAACCTATTAGCTACTAGTTAGGCAAGGATTTGAGAACACCTACCTCTGTGAAGTGACAGGAGTTGACAAGAGAGGAAGAAGCAGCCCTTCCCTTCCTCTGTAATTTTTCAGAACTTGTTCCCGTATCTAGTCGTCGAACTAACCAAATAGGGAGAATAGAGTGTATTTTATAACCTTAGGGTCGACAGGATGGGAGACAAGATCCATAATTATAGGGTATTTAGTGGGTTGACAGCCTACATAGGCTGGAAGGATAGAATGATCGTGATAATTGTCGGAAAAGAAATGACGCCCCAGAGAGGGTCGTATATTTCATAAGTTAAGATTTTCCTATTAAACTTCAAATATTTTTATCTTTAAAAATTGATGGAATTTATTTGTGAAATTTCAGGGGTGAGACCTTTACATTTTTCTCTATTTTTACGTATAAATTATTTTAAAAATTTATTTTTAAATAAAAAGTGACACTATTCATGCACTATTCACGTTTAGGAAATAACGACTTAACATATGCCGTTATTTTGAACGGAGATTTTTGTATTCACTCTACGCTAACCAAAATTATCTATATACTCTTTCTCACTTTTTAAATTATGTTTATCCTTTAACACTTCATCTATATACCCTTATTTCTTCAAAATAATGATATAATGAAAAAGTTGAAATATAAAATTTTCTAAATTATGAAAATATGAATTGGCATCTTGTAAAAGTGATGTTTATCCTTTAAAATACTATCTATATAACCTATTTCCTATTTCTTTGGAACAGTGTAATATTAATTTCCTAAGTGATTGAAAATATAAATTGGCATTTCCTAAAATATAATTTGGCATCTTCTAAAGTATCTATTGGTAATTAAATATTTTAATTGGTTAAATCAATAGAATTAGAATATGAGTTCAATAATTAAATATATATATATAATTTTATTTATATATTCCTATTTTAAAATTCTCGGGTGTTACAAGTACGCTCTAAGGTCACTCATGCCCTTTCTCGTCCGATTGAAGGTCCTCATCTGAGCTACTAAAAAATGTGGAGAAACTGGGTGAGCGAGAGCTCAGTAGGAATTATATCTCTATGCTAGGTAATGTTTAAGTAATTAACCATTTAATGAGATTCCAATGAGAAAATACACAAGGAGAACATTGGCTTAGATCAAAGGAATTATTGACTGAAAGTAAACACAATAACGAGATGAAAGTTGATTGAAAGTAATGCTAAAACAAGGTAATAACAGTAGATAGAGCCAGTGTATGTAACTAGAATTTTTAGGTGATTGGCCTTGTCAAGCACGCATGTATAGTCACGTAATCAATTCATGTAATTCAAGTGGAATAGAATGTCATAGATCAATACGTTAGCAAGTACTTCGGTGCAATGCCACACCTTGTCATTACAACTCCCATGAGCAACAAATACTTTCGAGCGCTCCTCCGAGGACCAGACCGAGCCCTATATGATGCATTGGCATTGAATGATGGATCCAAGATCCAAGTATAAATTTAGACATTCATTAATGATGGCCAAAAATTTCAAGGACAACTCATGTAACCAAGGCATGAAGAGTAGAGATAGGGACTTCCAAATTCAATAGTCCCAATGGAAAATTCATTAAAGAAAATGACCTTAGAAATATGATTCAATTGATCTCAAGTAATAAGGTTCCAACTAGATCTAATAAAGGTCATGAATATCAAGGAAAATAGTATGGAGAGGCTAGAATCTGGACTTGACTCGAATTTCCATAACACAAACGCAGGAAACAGACTTTCAGGAAATTGGGCTTTAACGTGGTCTATCCAATAACCATGTTCTGAACGCGTCCAGAAGGACGACCGCTATCAGGATCGAGTGGTTAGTCAAGACATAATGCGGTCCAATGATCAACCGCTTCTGTAAGTAGAAGAGTGAAGGCGATTCCTAGCTGGGTCGGCCGCGTTCAAAACAACACTGACAGAACTTGGACATAGCCTAGTTATGCCCTTCTAAAGACCGATGGAACCCTGTCCCATGCAGTAGGACAAAGATTCAGGGTATTTTTTGGGTTTTATGGTACAACTTGTTTGGCGTCCTAGTGGGAATCCCAGACTCACGGAGACTTATGGAGGTCTTAATATAGTGGTTCCAGTCCGACGGATGGAATATCCGGTGGAGGGTCCCAACTATAGCAAGAATTAGGGTGACAGTAACACGAAAATTAGTAGAACGGTGAGTCACTACCACTGGGGTCGCATGACCTTCAATCAATCCGTAGAATTCCTACTTATATAGAAAACATCAAAATAACATGGAGGCTAGCAAGTCCTGATTTCACAAAAGATTATGAACTCTAATAAATGGACAACAGTTTTAATTGGACAACAATTTAATCTACTCTTCTTTATTGTTTCCCCTTTTGCATGAGATATCTCAAAGATGATAGAATTTCCAAGGAGATGCCCGATCATGAGATAACAATAAGAATTAAATAATATTACATGAGAGCTAATTGATTTGTGCATTTCTGACTTGATTAACCCTAAAACACATTATCTAATCTCGGTTAACAGGAATCATACACGGAGAAAAAATCAAAGTTTGCAGCAAAGCACCCGGGTCAGAACACGATTTGATCCCTAGCTGCGATAAGATAGTAATTAAAATTAAATATAACTTTTTCAAAAATATTCTATAAGGACGCTGTAGCAACCCTGATAAATTTAAAAGGAATAAATAAATCAAAATAGATTAAAAGATTTAATAAATAAATGAAAGAGCTTGGAATAAAAATAATTAAAACCCTGATGGAAATAACGCCTCAGATAAAGGCGCTACTTTACAAGAAAACGCCCTTACCTAAGGCGTGTTTTGAGAAAGGATGTAGCAACCCTAATAAATGAATAATTGAAATGAATTAAAACATATATATTACAGAAGTAATATATATATAAAAGGAATAGGGTTAATTGGACGAAATAAAACAAATTAAAAATAACGCCTCTTATTAAGGCGTTAATTTATAAATAAACGCCTCTACCAATGGCGTGAATAAAGAAAGGACGCCCACACCTACGGTCGTCAGTTCTCACGCGACCAAATGAGTAAGTAAAAGAAACGCCTCTACCTTGGGCGTGTTTTAAAACAAGAAACGCCCTTTTTAAAGGCGCTTTTTAAGAAACGCCCTTATGCAAGGCGTTAATTCAAGAATACACGCCCTGACCAAAGGCGTTAATTCCATTCGAGTTCCGTTCGAACCCAGAGCTTATCCAAGGAAAGATTAACCTAATCTAGTAAGTGTCTATTAAAGTAAGGACTCTATTAAGGATATATTACCCTCAATCAAACACTACTCTTGTTAGGACTTCCAAAATCCTATAAATAACATGTTCGATCGAACCCTAAAACCCATTTGATCGAACGTCTGCTGCTAGGTACGTGAAGAAAAAACGGTTCCTCTATTCTTTTATTTTTTCTGCTTCTATTACATGAAGAACTAATGTTCTTCATCTGATTCTGTTATAGGTCTGTAAGGTGGCGTACGTGAAAGAACAAGGTATGTTCTTCACCATATACCTGTGAAGATTGATTTCATATCTTCATATTCCTTCCTCTCTTTTCCTACAGGTTGATTGAAGGCTATCATCTCCGTCATATTCATCAACTAAAATCTTCCTTCTTCCTGTCCAAGGTGTTCTTCTCAAGTTATTCACCGGTCATCTCCAAATCTATTTTTAAGGTAGGATTTTCTCAAGTTATTGTAGCCCAAATAAGAATTAATGCAAGATATCTATACATACGTATATGAGCATGGCATGCATACTGTTTATAAGGTTTTATTACGTTTTCTGCAAAATTTTGAAAGAAACGCCCTTGATTAGGGCGCTAATTTAAAAGAAACGACCATGCTAGTGGTCGTCAATTTAATATTTGACGCCCTCTACGCAGGCGTTAATTTCATAAGAATCGCATGTGGTTAATAATTGATCCTGTTTAAAAATTACAATACATATGAAATATTGATTTTTAATATCTTGCATGACTCTGTGAATTCCTGTTAAATTTTACTGCCATGACATGTCTCCTGTCTCTCGAAATATTATTTATTAAAATATCGTAAATCCCTTGAAATTCACGACTTGGACAAAGTCGTTTTCCATATTCTAACGCCCCAGTACAAGGCGTGAATCTGAAAAGTAACGCCCCTTCCTAGGGCGTGTATCTGCTAAAATCCTGAAATTCACATATTCTGTAAAATGGAATTAGAAAGTAACGCCCCTTCCAAGGGCGCGTTTTTGATAAATTTCTGAGAATAATTATATCCTGTCGAATATGTAAATGATGAGACGCCTGCCTCTGCAGTCGTCAACTTTGAAGAAACGCCCCCAGGAAAGGCGTGTTTTTGATAAATTAATGAAATAATGGAAATTCTGCAAATTGGCAATACATGTAAACGCCCTTCTGTTAGGCGTTAATTATTCAATACACGACTTTACTTAAGTCGTTATTTTACTGTAAACTGATTTTATCCTGGTTCTATTACCGATGGTTTCATATTATACATATATATATATATATCGGCACTATTCTCCACTCCGTGAGTATAGTCCCACGTTTCATGTTGATTTATCGATCACACTCAACTCTCATTGACATACAAGCTCTCCATTGGACATTCCGTTCCTTTGGACTAGCGAGTTAGTCATAGAGACCTCCGTAAGACTCCTCGTAGCCTTGGATTCCCTCAAGGCCGACTGAGCTGGTTGTACCCTAAAAACCCATTACACGATCTTGCCATGTCAATCTAAAGAAACATGGTATACCGGCCCTTATGATTATACAAAGAGTATATCATAAGCAATTCTTGATGGGATGATGATATCATGCCATAGCGTGTCATTCTTGTAAACCTCAATTCTATGATAAGAATGAGGGTATCTTACTTGATCTACTGTTCATGTGGACCTCAATTCTATATAAAGAATGTCCATATTGATTTGTCATGGTACCTAAGTTAAGGGAACCATATTCTACCTAGTTTTATCGACATCGTGATTATACCGTTATTATCGCCATTCTATGTCCTTTGTCATATTTTGGACTCTATTCTATCAAAGTTGTCATACGTATCTACAAGCTTGATTATTGAAATTCTATATTGGCTATATAAACAAGAGTGGATGTCAAAACACATGATAAATGCCTGCGCATATAGGGCCCGATCTGGTCCTGGGAGGAGCACCCGAAAGTACTTGTGCCCATGGGAGTTAAAATGATAAGGTATCTGGCATTATACCGAGTACTTGACTTGCTTGATTGGACATTCCACACACATCTTGTACTTGACTCGTACTTGACTTGAAATGAAATGCGTGGCCCGAAAAAGGGTAATTTACTTGCTTGATACATGATAGCCAAAGTTCTTGACATGACTCGTTAATGTACTTGCTTGAATATCTCGAATAACTTGTATCTTGTTCATGAAAGTTCATCTTATTTCTTGATATTACATTCTCTCTATCTTGTCGTTTCATGCGAGCATGCATAGCTTTATTGCATCCATGAAAATGTAATTACTTAAACCACTTGCTAGTACTTGAGATATAATTTCCTACTGAGCGTTCGCTCATTCCGTTTGTCCCTTTTTACTTTTCAGGTAAGTCCGACGACGATGGAAGTCAATCGGATGGGAATGGTCAAGAGTGAAAGTGATAGAGCTTCTACAAGTGTCGTCTAGTCTTTTCCATAGTTTCTTGAGTCAAATATGTATTCTTTTCCTTTTTTTTAACAGAGTATTGGATTTGTAATAGTCTATCCATTATGAAATAAAGGATTGGGTTATCTTGCTATTTTGCGCATCTCTGTCTTTGTGTCGAATACATGACCACTCTGATTGACATGATTGATATAGACACGTCGCGCATCTCCGGGTATCTTCCGCGCTCGGGGCGTGACAGTCTTTGTGGTATCAGAGCCTAAGGTATTCAATTCCTAGGAAACCCAAGTCCAAGGATAGGTTTCAAAACCTTTAACCAAGTGAGAGTGGGTAGAACCAAGGGTTAAATGATCAATGAGTCCTTTATAAGATCATAGTGATATAATACTAACATAGCTATTGTAATTGTAGGATAATGGCTGCCGAACGTGCTCAATGGCGCAACATGCAGCGTACCCTTCAAGGGATGACCCAAGTGCTACAACAGGTAGCACAAGGTGGTGCTCCACGAGCTGGAAGCTTACACCAAGCATTCAAGAATATGAATCCCCCGAAGTTCATGGGATCGACCGATCCAGACGATGCCGAGCATTGGGTTCGGGAGATTGAACGTATATTCCGTGTTATGCAATGCACGGATCAGGACAAAGTCTTATTAGCTACTTTCCAGTTAGAAAAGGATGCTAGATGCTGGTGGGAGTCGATTGAAGCTACTATTGACCCAACTCAAGTTACATGGGGTGAATTCGTTGAATATTTCAACGCCAAATATTTCTCTGATAGGGTCCAGGAAAGGAAGGCCGCCGAATTTGCCGCATTAAAGCAAAGATCTTTATCGGTGGCTGATTATGAAGCACAGTTCTCTAGACTGTCTAGATATGCTAAGCATTTAATTGGCACGGAAAAGATGAAAGCCCGTAGATTTCTTAATGGGCTTAGGCCCCACTACATTACTCAACTGGCGCCTATGGATATTCAAGTTTATACTGAAATAGTGCGCCGAGCTCAGTTGCTTGAAGATGCCACGGAACTATCTGATAGGATCCGTGGGAAAGACAAAAAGGAGCAAGTCACAAGTTCGGGTTCTTTTAAACCCAACTTTAAGAAGAGGCCCAATAATGGAGGTTCTTCCTCTCAAGATCAGAAGTTCAAGAAATCCAAGCCTTTCTCTATCACCACTACCCCTTCAAACGTAGTATGCAAGCATTGTGACAAGGCTGGTCACAAAACAGAAGAATGCTGGAGGAAACTAGGAGCATGTCTCCGTTGTGGGAGTCGTGAACATCGGATTCCCGATTGTCCATTAATGAATGACCAAGACGGTGAGGGTAAACGCCCAGTGACAAGGAACGCGCGTCTTCATGCAATCCAAGAGACCGAACCAGAAGAAGAAGGCGGATTGGTGGAAGGTACATTAAAAATTTGTTCCAAATATGCACATGTCTTATTTGATACGGGTGCATCGCATTCCATTATTTCCAAGAAGTTTGCTGACCCATTACCTCTAGAACCAGAATGGATGAAGATAATATTGTCTACTCCTCTCGGAAACGAGACGGATATCACACATCATTACCAAAACTGTGAGGTATTGGTTCGAGGAAAGAATTTTCCTATTGATCTTATCTGCTTAGATCTAAAAGAATATGATGTTATACTAGGAGCAGATTGGTTATCAAATACCAGGCAACGGTTGATTGCCGTGATAGCAAGATTGTTTTCAAGGAATTTCCGGAACTGACTTATACTAGTCCTAAGAGTCGAAGCAAATCCCCTCTTATTTCGGCTCTTCGAGCAAGCAAGCTCGTCAGGAAAGGATGTGTATCCTTCCTTGCTTTTGTCACTAATAAAGAAGCTAAGGAAACCAAGATAGAAGACGTTCAAGTAGTACGAGAATTCCCAGACGTATTTCCGGAAGAATTGCCGGGATTACCCCCGCAAAGAGATGTGGCCTTTACCATCGACTTAGTCCCTGGTGCTGGTCCGGTTTCAAAGGCACCATATAGAATGTCCCCTGCTGAACTCAAGGAGTTGAAGGAGCAGTTGATGGAACTAATCCGAAAAGGGTTTATTAGACCAAGTACTTCCCCGTGGGGAGCACCAGTCTTATTTGTAAAGAAGAAGGATGGATCCATGAGATTGTGTATTGACTATCGACAGTTGAATCATCTTACTATCAAGAACAAGTATCCACTGCCGAGAATCGATGAATTGTTTGATCAGATTTCAGGATCCAAATATTTCTCCAAGATTGATCTCCGGTCGGGATATCATCAATTAAGGATCAAGGATGATGACATTCACAAGACCGCATTCAGAAGCAGGTATGGCCATTACGAATTTGTTGTTATGCCTTTTGGACTAACAAATGCCCCTGCTGCCTTTATGCAGTTAATGAATAGCATATTCAGGCCTTACTTGGATCAATTCATAGTAGTCTTCATCGATGATATATTGATATATTCTAAGACTAAGGAAGAACATGAAGAGCATTTGAGGATTGCATTGCAAGTCTTGAGGACAAATCAATTATATGCTAAACTCAGCAAATGCGAGTTCTGGCTTGAAGAAGTGGCTTTTCTCGGACATGTCATATCCAAGGACGGTTTATCTGTGGATCCGTCAAAAGTTGAAGCTGTGAGAAACTGGGAGAGACCCACTAATGCAAGCGAGATCAGAAGTTTCTTAGGTCTTGCAGGCTATTATCGGCGATTTATCAAAGATTTCTCTAAGATCGCCGTACCACTTACAAGATTAACTCGTAAGGAGATCCGATATGAATGGAGTGAGGAATGTGAAAGCAGTTTCCAAACTCTCAAGGATCATCTCACCACAGCTCCAGTCTTAGCCCTACCAATTGAAGGAGAGAAATTCGAGGTCTACACTGATGCTTCTGGCATTGGCCTCGGATGCGTTCTAATGCAACATGGGAAGGTCATAGCATATTCTTCTCGTCAACTGAAGAAGCATGAGGAGAATTACCCCGTCCATGACTTGGAATTGGCCGCGGTAGTATTTGCCCTAAAGATATGGAGACACTATCTCTATGGGGTACAGTTTACTGTATACTCCGATCACAAAAGTCTCAAATATCTATTTTCACAAAAGGAGCTGAACATGAGACAAAGACGTTGGCTAGAATATCTCAAGGACTTCGACTTCAATATACAATACCATCCCGGAAAGGGTAATTATGTTGCTGACGCCCTTAGTCGAAAGCCGAGAGCAAAGATAGCAAATTGTATGATACAAGAATGGAGGTTACTTGAACAATTCTCCGAGCTCAATATAAGCTTGGACACGGAATCCAAATTTGTCACACTATCCCATGTAAGCATACAGTCAGATTTGTTATCTGAGATACAAACACTTCAGGATGATGATCCTATGTTAATAGAAATCAAAGGCAGATTAGAAGGACAATCTGATTTTCAACTAACTTCTGATGGAAGATTATCGTTCAAAGATAGAACTTGTATACCCGATTGTCCGGAATTAAAGAAGAAGATCTTAGATGAAGCTCACAGATCAAGATACACTATTCATCCTGGATCAACTAAAATGTACCAAGATGTAAAGAGGAACTTTTGGTGGCCCAATATGAAAAGAGAAATAGCGGACTATGTATCACGCTGTCTCACATGCCAACAGGTCAAGGCGGAACACCAAAAGCCTGCGGGAAAACTACATCCTCTAGATATTCCTAAGTGGAAATGGGAGGATATTGGTATGGACTTCATCATGGGTTTGTCTAAATCTAAAGGAGGACATGATGGAATCTGGGTTATCATTGACCGATTGACTAAATCGGCACATTTCTTGCCAATCAAAAGCCGATGGTCGATTGATGTGCTAGCTGCACTATACATTAAAGAAATAGTCAGGATACATGGAATTCCTGTCTCAATCGTGTCTGATAGGGATCCCCGTTTTACTTCTCATTTTTGGAAGGGATTACAACATTCGTTGGGGACAAGGCTCAACTTTAGTACTGCTTTTCACCCACAAACGGATGGTCAGACCGAGCGAACTAATCAAGTTGTTGAAGATATGCTGAGAGCATGCATTATTGACTTTGGAGGAAGCTGGCATGACCACTTACCTTTAGTTGAATTTGCATATAATAATAGCTACCAAGCTAGTATCCAAATGGCACCTTTCGAAGCCTTATACGGAAGGAGTTGCCGATCTCCCATATGTTGGAACGAAGTTGGAGAGAAACAACTATTAGGTCCAGACATGGTAAGGGATACAACTGAGAAGATACAGGTAATCAGAGAAAGATTACAAGTTGCTCAGACCAGACAAAAGACTTATGCAGATACAAGAAGAAGAGATCTTGAATTCCAAATCGGAGATCATGTATTTCTTAAAATATCCCCTGGACGTGGCATACGAAGATTTGGTGTTAAGGGCAAGCTTACGCCAAGATTCATCGGACCATTTGAGGTACTCGAAAGAGTTGGCGAGGTTGCTTATCGCATCGCGTTGCCTCCTCAGTTGTCCGAGGTACACAATGTATTTCACATATCTATGTTGAAGAAGTATGTGCACGATCCGTCACATATTATTGAGCATGGAGATCTGGTGATCCAGAAAGATCTCACATATGAACAAAGGCCCTTGAAGATATTAGATCGAGAAATACGAGCTCTAAGGAATAAGGTTATTCCCATGATCAAGGTGCAATGGAATAAGAATCCTGAACGCGAAGCGACATGGGAGACCGAGGAATCTATGAAGAAACGATTTCCCGAGTTATTCTAAGAGGTATATGTCCTACACTCTCCGCATGTATAATTATATATATATTGAATTTGGGGACCAAATTCTTTTTAAGTGGGGGAGGGTGTAGCAACCCTAATAAATGAATAATTGAAATGAATTAAAACATATATATTACAGAAGTAATATATATATAAAAGGAATAGGGTTAATTGGACGAAATAAAACAAATTAAAAATAACGCCTCTTATTAAGGCGTTAATTTATAAAGAAACGCCTCTACCAATGGCGTGAATAAAGAAAGGACGCCCACACCTACGGTCGTCAGTTCTCACGCGACCAAATGAGTAAGTAAAAGAAACGCCTCTACCTTGGGCGTGTTTTAAAACACGAAACGCCCTTTTTCAAGGCGCTTTTTAAGAAACGCCCTTATGCAAGGCGTTAATTCAAGAATACACGCCCTGACCAAAGGCGTTAATTCCATTCGAGTTCCGTTCGAACCCAGAGCTTATCCAAGGAAAGATTAACCTAATCTAGTAAGTGTCTATTAAAGTAAGGACTCTATTAAGGATATATTACCCTCAATCAAACACTACTCTTGTTAGGACTTCCAAAATCCTATAAATAACATGTTCGATCGAACCCTAAAACCCATTTGATCGAACGTCTGCTGCTAGGTACGTGAAGAAAAAACGGTTCCTCTATTCTTTTATTTTTTCTGCTTCTATTACATGAAGAACTAATGTTCTTCATCTGATTCTGTTATAGGTCTGTAAGGTGGCGTACGTGAAAGAACAAGGTATGTTCTTCACCATATACCTGTGAAGATTGATTTCATATCTTCATATTCCTTCCTCTCTTTTCCTACAGGTTGATTGAAGGCTATCATCTCCGTCATATTCATCAACTAAAATCTTCCTTCTTCCTGTCCAAGGTGTTCTTCTCAAGTTATTCACCGGTCATCTCCAAATCTATTTAAGGTAGGATTTTCTCAAGTTACTGTAGCCCAAATGAAATTAATGCAAGATATATATATATATATAAGCATGTCATGCATATGATTATTATAGTTTTCATGCGTTTTCTGAAATATTTTGAAAGAAACGCCCTTGATTAGGGCGCTAATTTAAAAGAAACGACCATGCTAGTGGTCGTCAATTTAATATTTGACGCCCTCTACGCAGGCGTTAATTTCATAAGAATCGCATGTGATTAATAATTGATCCTGTTTAAAAATTACAATACATATGAAATATTGATTTTTAATATCTTGCATGACTCTGTGAATTCCTGTTAAATTTTACTGCCATGACATGTCTCCTGTCTCTCGAAATATTATTTATTAAAATATCGTAAATCCCTTAAATTCACGACTTGGACAAAGTCGTTTTCCATATTCTAACGCCCCAGTACAAGGCGTGAATCTGAAAAGTAACGCCCCTTCCTAGGGCGTGTATCTGTTAAAAACCTGAAATTCACATATTCTGTAAAATGGAATTAGAAAGTAACGCCCCTTCCAAGGGCGCGTTTTTGATAAATTTCTGAGAATAATTATATCCTGTCGAATATGTAAATGATGAGACGCCTGCCTCTGCAGTCGTCAACTTTGAAGAAACGCCCCCAGGAAAGGCGTGTTTTTGATAAATTAATGAAATAATGGAAATTCTGCAAATTGGCAATATATGTAAACGCCCTTCTGTTAGGCGTTAATTACTTGAGACACGACTTGACCTAAGTCGTTATTTTACTGTAAACTGATTTTATCCTGATTCTATTACCGATGGTTTCATATTATACATATATATATATATATCGGCACTATTCTCCACTCCGTGAGTATAGTCCCACGTTTCATGTTGATTTATCGATCACACTCAACTCTCATTGACATACAAGCTCTCCATTGGACATTCCGTTCCTTTGGACTAGCAAGTTAGTCATAGAGACCTCCGTAAGACTCCTCGTAGCCTTGGATTCCCTCAAGGCCGACTGAGCTGGTTGTACCCTAAAAACCCATTACACAGTTTTTGCCATGTCAATCTAAAGAAACATGGTATACCGGCCCTTATGATTATACAAAGAGTATATCATAAGAAATTCTTAATGGGATGATGATATCATGCCATATCATGTCGTTCTTGTAAACCTCAATTCTATGATAAGAATGAGGGTATCTTACCTTGATATACTGTTCATGTGGACCTCAATTCTATATAAAGAATGTCCATATTGATTTGTCATGGTACCTAAGTTAAGGGAACCATAATCTACCTAGTTTTATCGACATCGTGATTATACCGTTATTATCGCCATTCTATGTCCTTTGTCATATTTTGGACTCTATTCTATCAAAGTTGTCATACGTATCTACAAGCTTGATTATTGAAATTCTATATTGGCTATATAAACAAGAGTGGATGTCAAAACACATGATAAATGCCTGCGCATATAGGGCCCGATCTGGTCCTGGGAGGAGCACCCGAAAGTACTTGTGCCCATGGGAGTTAAAATGATAAGGTATCTGGCATTATACCGAGTACTTGACTTGCTTGATTGGACATTCCACACACATCTTGTACTTGACTCGTACTTGACATGAAATGAAATGCGTGGCCCGAAAAAGGGTAATTTACTTGCTTGATACATGATAGCCAAAGTTCTTGACATGACTCGATAATGGTACTTGCTTGAATATCTTGAATAACTTGTATCTTGTTCATGAAAGTTCATCTTATTTCTTTGATATTACATTCTCTCTATCTTGTCGTTTCATGCGAGCATGCATAGCTTTATTGCATCCATGAAAATGTAATTACTTAAACCACTTGCTAGTACTTGAGATATAATTTCCTACTGAGCGTTCGCTCATTCCGTTTGTCCCTTTTTACTTTTCAGGTAAGTCCGACGACGATGGAAGTCAATCGGATGGGAATGGTCAAGAGTGAAAGTGATAGAGCTTCTACAAGTGTCGTCTAGTCTTTTCCATAGTTTCTTGAGTCAAATATGTATTCTTTTCCTTTTTGTTAAACAGAGTATTGGATTTGTAATAGTCTATCCATTATGAAATAAAGGATTGGGTTATCTTGCTATTTTTGCGCATCTCTGTCTTTGTGTCGAATACACGACCACTCTGATTGACATGATTGATATAGACACGTCGCGCATCTCCGGGTATCTTCCGCGCTCGGGGCGTGACAAAGGACGCCCACAAGTCAAGGCGTCAAATTTCAAACGACCAAAATAAATAAAAAGGGCAAGATAGCGTAACGTCCTTTGCATGGACGCGTTTCAACAAGTAACGACGCTTGGCAAGGCGTCAATTTAAATTCGACGCCCTGACCTAGGTCGCTAATTCAGTTTGAGTTTCGTTCGACCCAGGAGTCTATCCAGGGTAAGGTGATAACTATGAGAAAGAGTTCGAATGTAGTAATAACTCTAATATGGAAGTATTACTTCCAATCGAACACTAACCTTGTTAGGATTTCCAATATCTTATAAATAACCTTCTGCTTAAACCGAGAACGCTATTTGGCGTTCGGAGTTTTCAAAGGTATGCGAAGAACAGCAGGTTCTTCTTCTTCCTTCTTCCTTATATTGTGTTCGATCATCGCATGAAGAACTAATGATTCTTCATATTCTTCTCTTCTTACAGGTTAAGAAGATTCACGTGTGAAGAACAAAAGGGAAAGTCATCTTAACCTACTAAAGAACGTGGGTTCTTCTTCTGCATCCTCTTACTACCCCTTGCTGCTATTAAGATCGAAAGCTTCAAAAGACTCTGTTTATAAACAGAGTATCGTTTTTCCCAGAACCTGCATCCGTTCATCTCCAGATCAACTATTAAGGTAGGATTTTCTCATGGAACGTAGCCCAAACTACCATATAACTATAGATAATTATCATCGGTAGTTCATGCATATAGTTTTCATGCGTTCTGGTTATTTTCTACGGAATTTTTGAACGAAACAACCCTAACAAGGGCGTTAATTTAAAAGACACGACCATGCCCAGGTCGTCAATTCCAGATTTGACGTCCTGCACATGGACGTTAATTCCTGTTAATTAATAAATAGCATGTTTAAAAAGTAATTATCATTACAAACATGATTCTAAATTAATGCATGGTCAATTTCTTGTAATCCTGCTATTTTTCTGGTCCTGACTATATACCATGTTCCTGAAATATTCATTACCTCAAAAATTATAAAATTGTGAATTCACGACCTTGACCAGGTCGTCTCTTGTTTAACTAACGCCCCAGACTAGGGCGCCTTTTTCCTGGTAACGCCCCTACCTAAGGCGCGTTTTCAACAAAATTACAGATTTTTAATATCCTGTAAAATAGCAATATTGGAAAGGACGACCTCTTTATATGTCGTCAAATTTAATATAAACGCCCCTGATTAAGGCGTTAATTTTACGAAAAATGACTTTACCAGAGTCGCTACTTTCTGCATTACTGATTTTTCCCGGTTGCTGTTATCCGAGGGTTTCACTATATGTATATATATATATGTAGGCACTATTACTCCACTCCGTGAGTATAGTCCCACGTTTCATGATGTTTTATCGATCACCCTCAACTCTCATTGACATACAAGCTCT
Source organism: Amorphophallus konjac (assembly GCA_022559845.1). Lineage (NCBI taxonomy): Eukaryota > Viridiplantae > Streptophyta > Magnoliopsida > Alismatales > Araceae > Amorphophallus > Amorphophallus konjac. Next base: position 162,734,754 of record CM040125.1, on the reverse strand, counting down.
CCATTGGACATTCCGTTCCTTTGGACTAGCGAGTTAGTCATAGAGACCTCCGTAAGACTCCTCGTACCTTGGATTCCCTCAAGGTCGACTGAGCTGGTTGTACCCTAAAAACCCATTACACTATTGAATGCCATGTCACTCTAAAGAAACATGGTATACCGGCCCTTATGATATGCAAAGAGTATATCATGAGAATTCTTAATGGGATGATGATATCATGCCATTTGTTGATGTTCTTGTGGACCTCAATTCTATAATAAGAATGAGGGTATCTTACCTTTGATGTACTGTTCATGTGGACCTCAATTCTATATAAAGAATGTCCATACTTGTTGTCATGGTACCCGAGTTAAGGGAACCTAATTCCACCTAGTTTCATCGTTCATCGTGATTGTACCGTTGTTATCGCCTATCTATGTCCAATGTCGTATTTTTGGACTCCATTCTCTCAAAGTTATCCTACGTGTCTACAAGCTTAAATTGTTGAAATTCCCTATTGGCTATATATATATACAAGAGTGGATGTCAAATATACATGATAAATGCCTGCGCATATAGGGCCCGATCTGGTCCTGGGAGGAGCACCCGAAAGTACTTGTGCCCATGGGAGTTGAATGATAAGGTATCTGGCATTATACCGAGTGCATGACTAGCTTGATTGGACATTCCACACAAATCTTGTACTTGACTCGTACTTGACTTGACATGACTTGCGTGACCCGAAAAGGGTAATTACTTGTTTGCTTGATACATGATAGCCAAAGTTCTTGACATGACTTGCTAAAAAGTACTTGCTTGAATATCTTGTCATCTTTTTCTTGAAAACTCATGACTAGTTCATCTTGCTGTCTTGCTTGATAAATTCTCTCTATCTTGTCGTTTTATGCGAGCATGCATAGCTATAGTGCATTCATGAAAGATGTAACTACTTAAACCCTTGCTAGTCCTGAGATATAATTTCCTACTGAGCGTTCGCTCACTCCGTATTTGTCCCTTACTTTTCAGGTAATTCCGACGACGAGGGAAGTCAATCGATGGGAATGGTCAAGAGTGAAAGAGCTAGAGCTTTTCCAAGTGTCATCTAGTCTTTTTCCTATTTTCTTGAGTCAACTATGTACTTTTCCTTTTTAATTGAATAGAGTATTGGATTTGTAATAGTCTATCCATTATGAAATAAAGGATTGGGTTATCTTTCTATTTTGCGCATCTCTGTTTTGGTGTCGAATACACTACTACTCTGATTGACATGATTGATATAAACTCGTCGCGCATATCCGAGTATCTTCCGCGCTCGGGGCGTGACAGTTTTTGTGGTATCAGAGCCTAGGGTATTCAATTCCTAGGAAAACCCAAGTCCAAGGATAGTTTTAAACCTTTAACCAGTGAGATTGGGTAGAACCAAGGGTTAAAGTTAACATAGTATATGAGTCTTTAAATACAATCACATATTAATCTAGTTATTATAATTGTAGGATAATGGCTGCCGAACGTGCTCAATGGCGCAACATGCAGCGTACCCTTCAAGGCATGACTCAAGTGCTGCAACAAGTAGCACAAGGAGGTGGACAACGAGCAGGAAGTCTCCACCAGACTTTCAAGAACATGAACCCACCCAAGTTCACGGGTTCTACTGATCCAGATGACGCTGAACACTGGATTAGGGAGATAGAACGTATATTCCATGTTATGCAATGCACGGATCAGGATAAGTTTTATTAGCTACTTTTCAGTTAGAAAGGGATGCTAGATGCTGGTGGGAATCAATAGAGGCTACTATAAATCAAGATCAGGTATCGTGGGAAGAATTCGTTGAACACTTCAACGTGAAATATTTCTCGGACCGAGTTCAGGAAAAGAAGGCTGCAGAATTTGCTGCATTAAAGCAATGATCTTTGTCAGTGGCCGAGTATGAGGCCCAATTCTCTAGATTGTCTCGATACGCTAAGCATCTAGTTAGCACCGAGAAAATGAAAGCTAGGAGGTTTCTTAATGGGCTCAGGCCCCAAGCTATTACTCAACTGGCGCCGATGGACATTCAAGTCTACTCAGAGATAGTACGCCGAGCTCAACTATTAGAAGATGCCACGGAACTGTCTGATAGGATTCGTGGTAAGGATAAGAAGGAACAAGTTACAGGTTCGGGTTCCTTTAAACCCAACTTCAAGAAAAGGCCTAGCAATGGAGGAGCATCCTCACAAGACCAAAAGTTCAAGAAGACCAAGCCCTTCTCTATCACCACCACCTCTCCAAATACAGTGTGCAAACATTGTGATAAAGCGGGTCATAGAGCAGAAGAATGCTGGAGGAAACTAGGAGCATGTCTCCGTTGTGGGAGTCGTGAGCATCGGATTCCCGATTGCCCATTACTTAACGACCAAGCCGTTGACGGGAAGCGCCCAGTAACCAAGAATGCTCGTCTTCATGCAATCAAGGAGACCGAGCAAGTAGAAGGAGGCGGCTTAGTGGAAGGTATATTGAAAGTTTGTTCCAGGAATGCATATGTCTTAATTGATACTGGTGCATCGCATTCTATTGTTTCTAAGAAGTTTGCTGACCCATTACCCCTAGAACCGGAATGGATAAAGTTAGTTTTGTCTACTCCTCTGGATGATGAGACTGATATTACACATCATTACCAAAACTGCGAGGTATTGATTCATGGTCAAAATCTCCCTATTGATCTCATATGTTTAGATCTGAAAGAGTATGATGTTATACTAGGGGCTGATTGGTTATCCAAGTATCAGGCAACGGTTGATTGCCGCAATAGTAAGGTTACATTCAAGGAATTTCCAGAACTAATATTTACTAGCCCCAAGAGTCGGAGCAAATCCCCTCTTATTTCAGCTCTCCGAGCTAGCAAGCTCATCAGGAAAGGATGTACATCTTTCCTTGCCTTTGTCACAGTTAAAGAAGCTAAGGAAGCTAAGCTAGAAGACATTCCAGTAGTACAAGAATTTCCGACGTATTTTCGGAAGATTTGCCGGGATTACCCCCGCAAAGAGAAGTGGCCTTCACCATCGACTTAGTCCCTGGTGCTGGTCCGATTTCAAAGGCACCTTATAGGATGTCACCTGCTGAACTCAAGGAATTAAAGGAGCAATTGATGGAACTCATTAAGAAAGGATTCATTAGACCAAGTACTTCCCCGTGGGGAGCGCCTGTATTATTTGTAAAGAAGAAAGACGGATCCATGAGGTTATGCGTCGACTATCGACAATTGAATCATCTCACTATCAAGAACAAGTATCCACTGCCGAGAATCGATGAATTGTTTGATCAAATTTCAGGATCCATGTACTTTTCCAAAATTGATCTTAGGTCCGGATATCACCAACTAAGAATCAAGGACGAGGATATTCATAAAACCGCATTCAGAAGCAGGTATGGCCATTATGAATTTGTTGTTATGCCTTTCGGACTAACGAATGCCCCTGCTGCCTTTATGCAGTTAATGAATAGTATATTCAGGCCTTATTTGGATCAATTCGTAGTGGTCTTTATTGATGATATATTGATTTATTCCAAGACCAAGGAAGAGCATGAGGAACATTTGAGGATTGCATTACAAATATTGAGGACAAATCAATTATATGCAAAACTTAGCAAGTGTGAATTCTGGCTTGAAGAAGTGACTTTTCTCGGACATGTTATATCAAAGGATGGCTTGTCTGTAGACCCATCAAAGGTTGAAGCTGTAAGGAACTGGGAAAGACCGACCAATGCTAGCGAGATCCGAAGTTTCTTAGGTCTTGCCGGCTATTACAGGCGATTCATCAAGGATTTCTCTAAAATCGCCGTGCCACTTACAAGGTTAACTCGCAAGGAGATCCGTTATGAATGGGATGAGGAATGTGAGAGAAGCTTCCAAACTCTCAAGGATCATCTTACTACAGCTCCTATCTTAGCATTGCCAATTGAAGGAGAAAAGTTCGAGGTATACACTGATGCTTCTGGCATTGGCCTCGGGTGTGTTCTAATGCAACAAGGGAAGGTTATAGCCTACTCTTCTCGTCAATTAAAGAAGCATGAAGAGAACTACCCCGTCCATGACTTAGAATTGGCCGCGGTAGTATTTGCACTAAAAATATGGAGACATTATCTTTATGGAGTACAGTTTACTGTATACTCCGATCACAAGAGTCTCAAATATCTTTTCTCACAGAAGGAACTAAATATGAGGCAAAGACGATGGCTGGAATATCTCAAGGACTTCGACTTCAATATACAATATCATCCCGGAAAGGGTAATCATGTAGCAGATGCCCTTAGTCGAAAGCCGAGAGCACTGTTAGCCAATTGTCTGATTCAAGAATGGAAATTGCTAGAACAATTCTCTGAACTCAATATAAGCATGGACACGGACCCTAGATGTGTCACATTATCTCATGTAAGCATACAGTCAGATTTATTATCTGAGATACAAGCACTTCAGGATGATGATCCTACATTAGTAGAAATCAAGGGCAGATTAAAAGGACAATCGGACTTCCAACTAGCTTCTGATGGAAGATTAATGTTCAAGAATAGAACTTGTATACCGGACTGCCCAGAATTAAAAAGAAGATCTTAGATGAAGCTCACAGATCAAGGTATACGATTCATCCTGGATCTACCAAGATGTACCAAGATGTGAAAAGAAATTTTTGGTGGCCCAACATGAAAAGAGAAATAGCGGACTATGTATCACGCTGTCTCACATGCCAACAAGTCAAGGCGGAACACCAAAAGCCTGCTGGAAAGCTACATCCTCTAGATATCCCTAAATGGAAGTGGGAGGATATTGGTATGGATTTCATCATGGGTTTATCTAAATCAAAAAGAGGACATGATGGAATATGGGTTATCATTGACCGATTGACTAAATCAGCGCATTTCTTGCCAATCAAGAGTCGATGGTCAGTTGATGTCTTAGCTGCACTATACATCAAGGAAATAGTCAGATTACATGGTATTCCTGTTTCAATCGTGTCTGACAGAGATCCCCGTTTTACTTCTCATTTTTGGAAAGGACTACAACATTCGTTGGGGACGAGACTTAATTTTAGTACAGCCTTTCATCCTCAAACGGATGGTCAGACCGAGAGAACAAATCAAGTAGTTGAAGATATGCTTAGAGCATGCATCACTGATTTTGATGGAAACTGGCATGATCACTTGCCTCTGGTCGAATTTGCATACAATAATAGCTACCAAGCTAGTATACAAATGGCACCTTTCGAAGCTTATACGGAAGGAGTTGCCGATCACCCTTATGCTGGAATGAAGTTGGAGAGAAACAACTGTTAGGTCCAGACATGGTAAGGGATACAACTGAGAAGATACGAGTAATCAGGAAAGATTGCAAGTAGCTCAGACAAGGCAAAAGGCTTATGCCGACACAAGAAGAAGAGATCTCGAATTCCAAATTGGAGATCATGTATTTCTCAAGATATCGCCTGGACGTGGAATAAGAAGATTTGGTGTTAAAGGCAAGCTTACACCAAGATTTATCGGACCTTTTGAGATACTAGAAAGAGTTGGCGAGGTTGCTTATCGCATCGCATTGTCCCCTCAACTGTCCGAAGTACATGATGTGTTCCACATATCTATGTTGAAGAAGTATGTACATGACCCATCACATATTATGAATATGGAGACCTAGAGATCCAGAAAGATTTCACGTATGAGCAGAAGCCTATGAAGATCTTAGATCGAGAAGTACGAACCCTAAGGAATAAGGTTATTCCCATGCTAAAAGTACAATGGAATAAGAATTCAGAACATGAAGCTACATGGGAGACCGAGGAATCTATGAGGAAACAATTTCCAGATTTATTTTAGAAGGTACATACTCTACACTCTCCAAATGTAAATATATGATATGGAATTTGGGGACCAAATTCTTTTTAAGTGGGGGAGGGTGTAGCAACCCTGATAAATTTAAAAGGAATAAATAAATCAAAATAGATTAAAAGATTTAATAAATAAACGAAAGAGCTTGAATAAAAATAATTAAAACCCTGATGGAAATAACGCCTCAGATAAAGGCGCTACTTTACAAGAAAACGCCCTTACCTAAGGCGTGTTTTGAGAAAGGACGCCCACAAGTCAAGGCGTCAAATTTCAAACGACCAAAATAAATAAAAAGGGCAAGATAGCGTAACGTCCTTTGCAGTGGACGCGTTTCAACAAGAAACGACGCTTGACAAGGCGTCAATTTAAATTCGACGCCCTGACCTAAGGTCGCTAATTCAGTTTGAGTTTCGTTCGACCCAGGAGTCTATCCAGGGTAAGTTGATAACTATGAGAAAGAGTTCGAATGTAGTAATAACTCTAATATGGAAGTATTACTTCCAATCAAACACTAACTCTATTAGGATTCTAGAAATCCTATAAATAACCTACTGCTTGAACCGAGAATGCTATTTGGCGTTCAGACTCTTCTAAGGTACGTAACGAACAACATGTTCTTTTCTTTACTCTGTCTATCGAATTTGTGAAGAATACTGAAGATTCTTCATCTATTTTCTGATTACAGGTTGAAAGCTTCTATCATCTGAAGAACGGGTAAGTTCTTCTCCTTCTTTCTTTACCTTATGTTAGTTCTTACGAAGAGTAATACATTCATTTTATTCTGCCTCTACAGGTTGCATGTAGAAGTGAAACCGATCGATTGAAGAATTGAGGGTTCTTCATCCACGTACATCATCTGCAACTTCTCCTTCATCTTCTTCTTCCGGTAATCGCTCTGCTACAGACAGAGCATCGTCTCTTCACCAGATCTTTCACGTTAATCATCAAAAAGGTAGGATTTTCTCATGGAACGTAGCCCAAACTACCATATAACTATAGATAATTATCATCGGTAGTTCATGCATATAGTTTTCATGCGTTCTGGTTATTTTCTACGGAATTTTTGAAAGAAACGACCCTAACAAGGGCGTTAATTTAAAAGACACGACCATGCCCAGGTCGTTAATTCCAGATTTGACGTCCTGCACATGGACGTTAATTCCTGTTAATTAATAAATAGCATGTTTAAAAAGTAATTATCATTACAAACATGATTCTAAATTAATGCATGGTCAATTTCTTGTAATCCTGCTATTTTTTTGGTCTTGACTATATACCATGTTCCTGAAATATTCATTACCTCAAAAATTATAAAATTGTGAATTCACGACCTTGACCAGGTCGTCTCTTGTTTAACTAACGCCCCAGACTAGGGCGCCTTTTTCCTGGTAACGCCCCTACCTAAGGCGCGTTTTCAACAAAATTACAGATTTTTAATATCCTGTAAAATAGCAATATTGGAAAGGACGACCTCTTTATATGTCGTCAAATTTAATATAAACGCCCCTGATTAAGGCGTTAATTTTACGGAAAACGATTTTACCAGAGTCGCTACTTTCTGCATTACTAATTTTTCCCGGTTGCTGTTATCCGAGGGTTTCACTATATGTATGTATATATATATGTAGTCACTATTACTCCACTCCGTGAGTATAGTCCCACGTTTCATGATGTTTTATCGATCACCCTCAACTCTCATTGACATACAAGCTCTCCATTGGACATTCCGTTCCTTTGGACTAGCGAGTTAGTCATAGAGACCTCCGTAAGACTCCTCGTACCTTGGATTCCCTCAAGGTCGACTGAGCTGGTTGTACCCTAAAAACCCATTACACTATTGAATGCCATGTCACTCTAAAGAAACATGGTATACCGGCCCTTATGATATGCAAAGAGTATATCATGAGAATTCTTAATGGGATGATGATATCATGCCATTTGTTGATATTCTTGTGGACCTCAATTCTATAATAAGAATGAGGGTATCTTGCCTTTGATGTACTGTTCATGTGGACCTCAATTCTATATAAAGAATGTCCATACTTGTTTGTCCTGGTACCCGAGTTAAGGGAACCTAATTCCACCTAGTTTCATCGTTCATCATGATTGTACCGTTGTTATCGCCTATCTATGTCCAATGTCGTATTTTTGGACTCCATTCTCTCAAGGTTATCCTACGTGTCTACAAGCTTAAATTGTTGAAATTCCCTATTGGCTATATATATATATATATATATATATATATATATATAAGAGTGGATGTCAAATATACATGATAAATGCCTGCGCATATAGGGCCCGATCTGGTCCTGCGAGGAGCACCCGAAAGTACTTGTGCCCATGGGAGTTGAATGATAAGGTATCTGGCATTATACCGAGTGCATGACTAGCTTGATTGGACATTCCACACCAATCTTGTACTTGACTCGTACTTGACTTGACATGACTTGCGTGACCCGAAAAAGGGTAATTACATGCTTGCTTGATACATGATAGCCAAAGTTCTTGACATGACTTGCTAAAAAGTACTTGCTTGAATATCTTGTCATCTTTTTCTTGAAAACTCGTGACTAGTTCATCTTGCTGTCTTGCTTGATAAATTCTCTATCTTGTCGTTTTATGCGAGCATGCATAGCTATAGTGCATTCATGAAAGATGTAACTACTTAAACCCTTTCTAGTTCCTGAGATATAATTTTCTACTGAGCGTTCGCTCACTCCGTATTTGTCCCTTACTTTTCAGGTAATTTCGACGACGAGGGAAGTCAATCGGATGGGAATGGTCAAGAGTGAAAGAGCTAGAGCTTTTCCAAGTGTCATCTAGTCTTTTTCCTATTTTCTTGAGTCAACTATGTACTTTTCCTTTTTAATTGAAGAGTATTGGATTTGTAATAGTCTATCCATTATGAAATAAAGGATTGGGTTATCTTTCTATTTTGTGCATCTCTGTTTTGGTGTCGAATACACTACTACTCTGATTGACATGATTGATATAAACTCGTCGCGCATATCCGAGTATCTTCCGCGCTCGGGGCGTGACAGACGCAGTCTATCAGGGCACCACGTTCACAGACGCGCCCCCAGTACCACCGCGATCTGGACAGAACCCGTGCCTTCTGGTGAACTGTGATACACCTCGATTGAAACCATGATCCCTATCGATAAAGTTAATAAAAATTGGGCAAAATACTGCCACAAAAATGAACACTTAAAGACGTAACTTTTGGTATATAGAATCATAGGTTTGGCTTGAGAGAACACCTACCTTAAGCAGTTTAAGAAGAAGGGGATGGTGGACGCCAGAACCCTAGATGCCTTGCCTTTGACCGACAATTATGCCCTCGTCCTCGCACGCCGCCACCCTCCAGAGCAAATGCTGGGGGTGTGGCCCTCTATTTATAGGGTTAGGGAGCCCTAAAGAGTCCTAGTTCGATCTAGATAAATCATGGGATCAAAATCCGCAAAAATCTCACAATCTAGCCTTATCCAGCGTCGCCGCCCAAATTAGGGTTTCTTATGGCTAGGGCTTCAAGGTATGGTCGACCACCATCGATGAGTTAGAGTTTAGGCTTCGATTTGAGCCCATTAGGTCAAGGATTGGGGTCCAATTAGATTAGTTTTGGACAGGTTTCTCCTAAATTCCGAGTTAACCCAATAACACTAATTTTAGCCCAATAACCCCATTACGAATTTTCTATAGGGGGTTTCCACTTTAGCAATTTAGTTAGAAATTCTTTTTCCTACATGGTTATATATTTTCATATTTTTATCATTTTCTCATTTTAAATTTGAGAAGATAATTAAATAATCTTAGGCCCTCTTTGTTAATCGGTCGAGACAAGGGCGATTAGACCACCCGACGAATAACCCATTCGACCCCTCCTGCTCGAATGACTTATTCGACCAGAGGGTCCCTTTTCTTATATGAAACTTGGATAGCAGCGGCGCTTATCAAAGGCGGTTAAGCGGGAAACGGGTGAATAAGTAGGAAACCTGTTAGGAACCGGTAAATATGCCAACCGGGATGCGCTTATTCGATTAACAAAGTCGGCCTTAATTTATTTTTTATTTTTTTCGGGTTGCTATAGCCTACGTCGCCACCGCCTCACACTACAAGAAAAATCGCGGATAGCGACCGACCTAGCGGTCGCTATTCAGTCGTAGATCGGTCGCAAATATGCATTGCGACCGAACAGATACTATCTAGCGACCGAATATGTCGGTCGCTATATAATAGTCGCTATATAGCGACCGACATAATTCGGTCGCAGTATCAGTCGTTACCAGAGACCGATTATAATCGGTCGCCTGACCGGTCGCTAATAATTCGGTCGCCATTCAGTCTCTATTCGGTCGCTACATTTGTTGTATTTTAAAAAATAAAATTAACCTATCGGATTACGTCGGTCTCAATTCGGTCGCTATTCGGTCTCGAATTATGTTGTATTTTTAAAAATAAAATTAACCTATCGGATTTATTCGGTCTCAATTCGGTCGCCAGTCGGTCGCTAAATTTAACCGTTCGGTGGCTAATCGGTCGCTAGTCGGTCGCCAAGTATAATTATTTAATAAAAGAAATATAACGTATAGTCGCTATTCGGTCGCAATTCAGTCTCCATGCGGTCGCTAATTTTGCATTATTTTTTTTTTAAAAATTTATTTAAACTGATAAATAAATTACCTGATAAATAACAAATTCATAACATAAATATAAAATCAACTACACAGACAACAATATCGACAAATCTCAAATTCATCACATACAAACACCTGATAAATAACAATTTCATAAAACAATAATAAATCAACTACACGGATCACAATCTCCACGAACCTCAAATTACACACAATTAAAATAAAATCACAAATTAATCATACATCCATAATAATAAAATGACAACATACACAACTAAAATAAAATCACAAATCCTCCACATATGTCTCATCCTGGTCGTCGTCTCGTCCAACATCATCCTGGTCGTCGTCTCGTCCAACATCTCGCGACGGATGATCCTGTATATCATTTAAAAAAATTATAATCAAATCCTTAATAAAGAAATCAAGCATTAACAAGACTTAATAAAGAAATCAAGCATTAACAAGAGTATGCCAATAGTTTAAGCCAGCTCATTTTCATATATATAAATACACACACACAATATAAGTTCAAATTTCATCTTGTATTTTAAAAATGAAGTTTGAGCGCCGAGCTCAAACCGGGCATCCGATTTGGATTCCGTCAGTTCTGACAAGTCACTTTCATCTCCCCGGTCGTATTGGAATGATCGGCACGGCCATCCGACCGGTATTTCGAATTTTAGACCCCCGGACCCGTCCTAACAGTTCATTTGAACTAAGTGTATTTTAAAAATGAAGTTTGAGCGCCGAGCTCAAACCGGGCATCCGATTTGGATTCCGTCAGTTCTGACAAGTCACTTTCATCTCCCCGGTCGTATTGGAATGATCGGCACGGCCATCCGACCGGTATTTCAGATTTTAGAACCAAATGCCCCGTCCTAACAGTTCATTTGAACTAAGTGTATTTTAAAAATGAAGTTTGAGCGCCGAGCTCAAACCGGGCATCCGATTTGGATTCCGTCAGTTCTGACAAGTCACTTTCATCTCCCCGGTCGTATTGGAATGACCGGCACGGCCATCCGACCGGTATTTCAGATTTTAGACCCCCGGACCCGTCCTAACAGTTCATTTGAAATAAGTGTATTTTAAAAATGAAGTTTGAGCGCCGAGCTCAAACCGGGCATCCGATTTGGATTCCGTCAGTTCTGACAAGTCACTTTCATCTCCCCGGTCGTATTGGAATGACCGGCACGGCCATCCGACCGGTATTTCAGATTTTAGAACCAAATGCATAAGTTGCTGCTTCTCGCTGCCTCCATTCAGGTTTGTTAATGTTTTCTTCTATGAATGGCATAACAAGAGGCACAATGTCATCTCCCACGGTCCGTGCAACCAAACCCAAGCATGTTCCTCCAGCCATTGCAAGATTCCAAACTCCTTCATCCTGATCTTGGTCGTCTTCTTGCTTAAGGAGTGTCTCCAACAGCATAGGGACAAGCGCAGGTAGTGCCTGCTTGATAAAATAAAAGCAAGGGGTGTCAGAATCAGCAGAAAAATCCCCTCCATATTCATCTAAGATGTCAATCTCTTCATCGCATATTGAGCTCCAGAATTCAATAGCTTGTAGAGCAACAGGTTCCTCATCTTCCCTCACAGCTTTTGCAGTGATGTTAAATATGTCCTGCATATACGATGCAAGCTTCTCATAATACATGGAGGATATGGAGACCAAGCATTCGAATGCAGCCTGCCGTATCTTCACCTCAGGGGACAGAGTAGCTTCACAAATGACTCTCATGATATAATCCCTCTCCATATCATTCCCGAAGTTTGCCTGAGCAAATCCCAAAGAATTATGCAGAGCTCGAGTTGCAGCCAGCCTAACATCAATGTTTCCCTCAGAAGCACTCATGCCTTGAACAACCGCTGTCAATATCTTATTGACTTGCTCTTGATCAACTTCATCAGGGGAGACTTCTTCACACATGTAACCTAGGGTGTCCAAAGTTGCTTGCTTAACATCTGGCTGAAGTTGGTGAATATTTGACAAGAGAGAACTGATAAGTTCAGGCCATTGATTTTGAGGCAACTCAATACCAGCAATCTTTGCAACAACTTGAGATGCAGTAGATCTTGCATCAATCACCGGTGAAGAGAGAGTCTGTAGTAAACATCCTTTGACCTGGGCCCTAACAGCTACATCCAATGATAACCATCTCTGCACATGCTCAAATTTTCTGTGTTGCTCCTTTGCATCCAGGGCATTTTTGAGAATCAAGCCTGCCAATTTACGGCTAACAACAGGCTTGTCATTATTTGCTAATTCACTCGAAAGAGATAGCAAGAACCCAGTAACATTTTGATCCTGAAATTGTTTTAAACTTTCCTCAGCATGCTTGCGAACCGCTGAATCTATTGACTGTGCATTCAAAAGAACTTGGGTAACTTCCATAGCCATTTCTGTATGGTATCTTCTCCGCCTTTCCCTTGCAGGGATACGCCCCAATGGCGGCCGCCGCCGACTATATATAATATCCTTCACTTCTTGTAACTTATGACCTATGCTCCTTTGTATGAACTGCCCTTCCTTTGCTTAGAGGTGCTGTTCCTGGCTTCCTGCCATGACAGTTACCAGACTTTGGGGAGATCTTTTCACCTAAATTGGCATATTTTATTCATGTCTACATGTTACTTTCCTTATATTATTCTAGCTTTATGAATATTTATAGATCTGTATCCTCCCCCACTCAAGTGAATAGAATTTATACATATCTTTTCACTTTCAGTTCTAACCAAAATCTCTATACACCTATGGAAAATCCTGCAGAACAGTCTGCCTGTTGATTCTAATATCCAGAGGATAGGTGTAAGATGATATTTAGAGTTAAGAAAATGATATTTTCCCCTCCTCAATCTAAATTCTTATATTTTGTAAGATGATATTTAGAGTTAACAAATAGAAAATCAATCAAATAAAATACTTACCGGAGGCTGCTGTGCAGGAGGTGCAGGAGGTGCTCTACTACTATCAATTCCCAAGGATGTGAGCATCTGGGAGACGGTCTGAGCGACGATGGTTGAGATATTCTGAGAGATATTCTGAGAGACGGTCTCGTTGACGATCTGCCTAAACATATCTGGAGTCATGGTCGGGGCGGCACTGGAAGAACCATCTGGGGCTGCTGGTGTGGTAAATGGAGAGGTCGCATGTGAGACCGAACTCGAGCATGATGATAACACCCTAGTCGTGCCCAAGCTATGTCCAAAACCATAAACATGTCCTTTCTTGGGTGCCCCAGATGCTGCAACCCAAATGGCAGGATCCAACTCTGGACGCTGACTGTCATCCCCGTACCTCTCATCCATTCGTCTACTATATGAGTCCTGCAAAAACCAAAAAAAAACAAAACCAAATTATTCTACAATTTAATCTTAAATGAAAACTATTAATGTATACACTTACCGCTACCTCCCGAGCTTTCTCACTAATGTAAGCATTTGTCCCTTTCTTCTTATGAGTTCGATCAAAAAGTTCATGAAATTGAGCTGGCCGCTTTAACTGTGCTTCCTGTTATTCAAATAAATCACAGTTTCATAATAGAAACAAAAAATTTATATATGTAGAAGTGTACTTACTAATCTCGCTTTATGTGTTGCAAAGGAGACAGAGCCACCCGTGTGTAAATTCGCTTCAGGATGCGCTGCTCTGTTTTGCTTTGCTTTGTTTGAATTGGCATTCCATTTCTCCGCTTCCCAAATGTTGCACAGCTCTGTCCAATACTCCTTTCTCATCCACACAGGCCCATGCTCCTTCCATATGTTCTTATCAGTACTTGCACATGCTTTTTTTGCATATCTTCGGGCATTGTACATAAGATGTTTGAAATTATCTCTTGCAGTAGCTGTCCATGCAAATCTAGCACGTAACTCATCTGAATGTTCTGTGAATCGATGATTCCTCTATATATTAACAACAACAAAAATTTATATGTTACATAACAAAGTGGGTTAAAATAATAATTGAAAATGACTTAATATGATAAAATAAGATAAATACCAAGAACATAGAGAACAATAAATCCTGAACACCCATCGGAAAATCAGCAAAGCGATGGATGGGGCCTGGAAAATGTGCTTGAATTGTCTTTGTAATAAATTGTGATGCTTGGGCTGGCTCTATTTTATTCCTGAAATTAAAAATATTAATACCACAATGACGAATAAATAACAAAAATAATGCATTACGTACCCTTCATTTATCCACACTGCCCGCATCGTCTCATTACAACAGCCCTCCCCCTCATGATGACTCGCCTCGTCATCAGCACGTACTATACGAATTAAATAGTATAAATAAAACAAACTATCAAAAAAACATAAATATGCAAATGAACATACCTGACTCAGCTGGGGGAGGTGTAGATCCACTCGCCATGTGTGATGGCGGTGCATAGGCCGTCAATGTACCCGTTGTCAGTGGTAACGGTGCAGAGGCCGTGGGTCCTGTAAGGATAAGAATCAGATAACACAAAAACATAAAGAATTATTTTAAACAAATACTCAAATGAATTATACATGAAAGTATACATACCTACTACCGGTGGTAGCGGTGCATCCCTCGGTGGTAACGGTGCAGAGGTCGTGGGTCCTGTGAAAATAAGAATCAGATAACACAAAAACATAAAGAATTATTTTCAACAAATACTACAATGCATTATACATGAAAGTATACATACCTACTACCGGTGGTAGCGGTGCAGAGGTCGGTCGTAACGGTGTAGAGGTCGTGGGTCCTGTGAAAATAATAATCAGATAACACAAATACATAATGAATTATTTTCAACAAATACTACAATGCATTATGAAGGGAAAGTATACATACCTACTACCGGTGGTGAAACGGAAGTAAATCTCCTCCCGCTACCCTCTCCCCTCCCACCTCTGGGAGTCCCACGCCGTCCTCGAACCATATCTTCAACTGGTAATAAAATACATGCATATTCATCAAATAGTGAAAGAAAGAAAGTTACAGAGTATTAAAATTCCCAGATAAAATTGTATACCATTAATCAAACATTCTCCATTTCTTCTTCAGATGTTGGAGATATAACAAATTCAGCATTCACATCTTCATTATCAGATTCATTTTGATCACTAATATATTCCTCCTCTTCGGAGTCCCCCAACTGTATTTCTGGTTGTTCTGGATCGACTTCCTCCACTTCATTCTCTTTAGATAAAGACGGTGCCTCCACAGATTCATCACTAGAAGCAGGCAAGTCTACATCATCACCCAAGTCTGATTGAAAGAATTCGGCATTCACATCCAACTGCTCTGTTTCAGTCAAATCCAACTCATAATCCGGGAAAAGCCTTGTCTTAACCTTGCAAACTGCCCACCAATCATTTCTTTCTTTATTTCTAGACGATGGATACTATGCGCTCAACCATCAAAGAGTAGTAGTTCATAGATATATTTAAGGGGGACAGAACCAGAAACACACACAGATCAACATAATATTAAGTCCAGCAACTTGAACTATTCACACAGGTGGAACAGTATTACCGCTTGCAAGCTTACACACACTGGGTTTTCCCCTTTCTAATTATTTACATGGCACATGAAATTTGGATGTTCTCAAAGAATACATCTATTATGCTGAAATCCTTAAACCACAATGCCTCCTATATGCACTCTTTTCTCCCCCCCCTCCAAATGAGAAAAGGAAATGGAGCGGGAAACCATCCGTTTGAACACAAACCCTTTAAAAGAATGACGACTCAATATGCTGGCCTAGATATGGAAAGTACTGTTTTTTTTTTGTCTACCAGTTCAAATAGAACCATTTAAAAAGAATAACAACCGAATAAGCCTATCCTAGAGATAAAAGATTCTGCTCTTTTTTTGGGGGTTGCTACCTGAATCTCTCGTTGTCTGCATGTTTGTTTCCTTCCCTTCTGGCTATTCTTTCATTGAAATATGGTGACTGATCATCATCATTCCCCATTGGGGGAATTCCCATTTTCTAAAATTTCTGCCTGTGAAGTTTCCGAAGCAGTATCATCAACGGTCAAGTTTGAAACACCATCAGCGATGGAGCTTCCATCCTCTCCATCTGAAGGAGATTTCTGTGACGTAGTCTCCTCTGCAGCAGGCTCTGAGTCCTCCGAGGGTCGCTGCAGGCTCCAATACATGATGCTGGCTGTCAAGGTAAGTATCATTTTCTGGTTTACCTGCCATAGAACCTATGTAAATCAAACAAAGGTGTTCAGACGTTTGACCGATGTAAATCAGAACCTATGTAGAGGACTTTAAGATTTCTTTGACAATCAAACAAAGGTGTTCAGACGTTTGACCGATGTAAATCAACAATGACTGTGATCAGTGGGGAAAGATCCAACACCCGAACCCAAATCGTCTGATACGATGCGCACCCACGGAATAAACCCTTATATAAAAATATTTATTTTCAAAAAGAACACAAACAAATTTTGAATACATATTCTGTGGCCAACACTTACAAAGAAATTCCTGAAGCTAAATAAAGCCAGCAGCCATAAAAGAAAGGGAATAGCATGAACAAATACTTGCACAACACTTGGAGGATAGGATATGAAGTAACTTTCTTGTCAGCTTAAAACGGTCAAATGAGATAAAGCTACTGTCTCCCATTCCAACATGCTTCCATCATGTCACTTATGAAACACTAAAACGTACATGCCCATACAGGTGACTATATATTCAAATCAAAATTCAATTTCCAACCTGCACCCATGACACACTGCAAAGAACTCCAAATGCTAGATAGCATGCATTTGCAAGCACAGCAAGGAATGCTTTGAACAAGGTGCTGTCCTGAATTGTAAATCCGTCAACTCATGCAGCTTCTCCAAACCAATGTATTGGGTCAAACCCGTGTGCTGAAACTGTTTTGGGACCTAGGGCCATGAAAGTCTCATCAGGTTCTCTGCTATGTCTTCAGTACAGCAGATCCCATATTTACCTTCTGCCTTCACAAATCACAATTAATAGCATTCTCATAATAGTCTCATTTATTTATTTCTTTAAATGCAATCAGATGCTTACTGTTCCTTAAAAGAAAGAATAAAAGCTTAATATACTCTAATCAGCCTTATCCTCAATGCAACATTCCAAGCACAAGTTCCAGCTCTCTTGATTTCTGTCTGGAAGCCAATGTTCTGAGCATTCGCATCAATGCATGGACCGGGTAGGTGCTAGGAGCAAGAACATATGTGAGTCTCAGCCAGGCCTTTCAACTCCATCCACTGGTTGTGGCAAGCAACCAACAAGCACGCACAGATCATTCACCTCTTGGTCTGCCACAAGGTGGGACCTGCCTGACAGCTATGATGCAATGGTGTGTTCCATTGGAGACCACAAGTCAATAATGGACGGTTCCTCATGAAAATCTCCACAAACATCCACCAAGCATATAGATTATGAACAAACGAATTTTGCTCGGGCCAGCAAAGTCTCAAAGAGGCAAATTAACAAGCCTAGAAAATCTAAAGATTCAAATCATAGTTGTGGAATCCACTCTAACGAACAAAACACTTTAGAGGAAGAAAATCAAAATTGAGGAATGCAATTGCTGGATGAATGTCCATGATTCCATATGATAGCACTATCACAAAGTGGATGTAAGAAGGATGTTTCAAACTGAATAAAACACAAGATGGAAGACATGATATAGAGAGTTCTGCATTCATCAGAAGGTTTGAGGCTAAAAACGCATTTATATGACAATCACATGGCCACACAGAGTTTTGCAATCAAAGTGTCAAAGAGCATTGACCAAGACAACACAGACTGTTCAGGGGAAAAAAAGGAAACAATTCCGAAATTCTTTAACTTTCATTTTCTGGATAAAAGGCAAAGGGAAATGACAGTCAACAGAAAACACAATTCAATTCATGAACTAATTAACTATCAAGTTGGAGAATCCAACATTGTACAGCGCAGAAAACTGATCACAGGTAGTAACTGATCCATAATGGCAAAGAAATGAGCAAGGTACAGTTGGAAATGAAATTAAAAAGTGAGGTGCTGTACCGATGATGGAATATATGTGCAACAAATGCAAGATTCAGATTTGTTGAGCCGTCCACAATGTCTTTTGGAGTCAAGTACTTTTTGCAATTCATCCTCTCTGCATGCTCCAGGATCAGCTTTGCTCTTTCAGTGGGGTCTTTGGTATCCAAGGTGGTTGGGCTGCAGTGCTCAGGGGCAAGGACATTGAGGAGGTAAGCATAAGCCTCTCCATCCTGCCAGTCAAGCAACCAATAAGATGCACAAACCGGTACAAACCGTATGAACAAAAAACAGATAGAAAGGAAATTCATAACAGATACATAACACAGACCAAATAGCATCAATGACCCAGAGATGATTTACACTAGTCACTTTGCTTCGTAGAAAAGAAACTTTAAAACTTGAAAGGAGCTGCATGGAATGTTATTGCTCCTTAAGTAGTCTGGCACCAGTATGAATGAGTTTATTTATAAAAAATTACCCATGAGGAAACAAAATAAAGTTTATATTTTACTTATCCAGGCTGCCAGACATTCCAAAAAGGCCTACAGCAGTGTCAGCACAATTTGAAGCTACTTGAATGTAGAAGTTACTGGATGCATACAAGAAGTAAGAAGCAGAAGTTCAACAAAGAGTAAGGTTGGATACTTGATCATTGGTAAAGTTAAGATTTTGCTTTCTTGGTTTAAAAACAGATTTTCCAATCTGGCTTATGAGTGCATTGCCAGTATTAGGTCATACATAGACTTAAAGGCCAGATATTGAATTGGGGTTGAGGTAAGAAATTTCAAGAACAAAAAAATGGCACATTATGCCGGAACAGAGAAATCTGGAAATTATGATGCTGGGGCTGTCTAACGGGTAGGAAAATCCTATATTTTATCCTTGCTTTTAAGGACTTCTATACCACAAGGCGTTAAGGGAGTATATACAGCTAATTAGATTTTCTTAGAATTGACGGGTTTCAATTAAAAATTACTAGATTGCAGAAGCACTGTTTTCAATTAATATTTAAAAAAATCAACTATGTATTTCCTTATTAGGGCTGGTTTAGGGGCTCATTTTGGGTGAAGACTCCATAAACTCTCCATGTGACTTTTTGAAAACATTAATAGTGGTTGCCGTAAATATTTATCTTTCTCAGCCTTAATCTTGTTTTCTCTCCTTCATAATTCATTTCCACGAGCTTGCAATACACCAGCAAACAACAATCATCCTCTGTCCCCCAAATTCTATGTTCTAAGGTGATTGGTGCTTCATCCAATTGCTTAAGCAATCCTCAGAATTTCACATGACATATAACGCCCATTTTTTTCCTTCCTGACTTGCATCTCTATGTCAGGCATCCAAACCGAAGATGTTAACATACAATATATATGTACGAAGAATCCAAATTATGAGACAGAGTTCTGAGAAAAGGGCACTTGAATGTCTATAAACCAGAGTATGGAAGAAAAGGTATATGGACTAGTTGCATTATATAGGTAATGCACATTACATGATGATGGTTCTAGAAACTTTTGGTAATGTTACCTTCACATCAGAAGAAAAATTGTTTATAGGCTTCTTGTAGCCTGCTTTCTTAAGATGGAAATTCATCCATCGAAGTAGAACTTTTTCTGGTGCTAAGCTCATTAGCTCCTCCATATCCTGTCCATTTTAAAAAATAAGCAAAATTCAATACTCTTCAACCAATTTAAAAAGGTAAAAAAGAGGCTAACAAATGGTTTTTACAACCTGACTGTCATCCACTAACTCAACTAGTTGAGGTGTCTTTTTTAGGTTGAGATCTGCTAACAATTGTATCTGGTAATAGGATCAATAACAACAAATCAAAAAGAAACTGATGGAGATACATGGACAAAGAAGAATAAGCAAAGAAAAAGAAGACATCCTTAAAGCATTCCTCGATTCCTCGATTCCTGAAAATTTGGGTTCCTCGTTATTTTTTGTCTCCTTAATGTCGTTTCTAGGTTAAGGACTGCCTTAGAACTGGTCTAACTTAATTAACAGGTAAATCCGTAGTTATTCTCGTGTGATCAAAGTACATAAATAAGTGTTTTTTAGAAGAATGGTAGTACAATAATCTCTTTTATAATATTAGAAATATGCAAGTGTTTGCCTCTTGATTGCCATTGCTTCACAAACTGGACTGTTTTGCAAATACAAAGTCACTAAATAGAGGCATAAACTTGCAGGAGTTAGAATTCTTAAAAACATATCAATTTAAATAATCATGTTAGACAAAATTATTGCACTCTCCCTCGGCTCAGACGACCGATAGTAACTGGAGGAGGAGCTGCGATGGTCTGCAGGGGGAGGGGTTCCAGCACTGCAGAGGGAGGGGGAGGGGATTCCTGCAACCTACAAGGGGGAGGGGGGTCTAACACCCAGCAGCACATGGGGATTGGGAGGGGGGTTTTCACTCGACAAGGAGATGGGGGGTTGCATTGGCCCGCAGTACTGGGGGGATGGGGAGGGGGCTTCCGATGGCATTGGGAGGGTGAGACGATTCCGGTGGTGCAGCACAAAGGGGAGTTGGTGGGGGGTTTCCAGAGGTGGAGGGGGACGGGAAGGGGAGGGGGAGGCAGAGGGGGACACGGGAAGGGGAGGAAGGGAGGAGACCGTCGGAGGCAGAGGGGGAGGCGGAGTGGGACGGGAAGGGGAGGGGGATCAGAGGGGTCAGGCCGGAGGGGGAGGGGCATGGGGATGGGAAGGAGATCTGAGGGGGACGGGGGCGCAGGCCGCAGGGGGGAGGGGAGGGGAGCAAGCCGGCGACGGGGCCGCAGGGGGGAGGGGAGTAGGCCGGCGGGGGAGGGGAGCAGGCCGGTGACGGAGGGGGAAGGGAGAGAGAGAGAGAGAGAGAGAGAGAGAGAGAGAGAGAGAGGTACCTGCGGAGGGCGACGACGGCAGGGCGAGCGGCGACGGCGACTCGACGCGAGCGGCGCGGCGACGGGCTCCGGCGGAGGGGGGCTCGGGCGGGAGGCAGCACGGGGAGGGGGGCTCCGGCGGAGGAGGGGGGCTCGGGCGGGAGGGCTCGGGCGGAGGGGGGGCTCCGGCGGAGGGGGCTCGGGCGGGAGCGGGGAGGGGGGCTAGGGCGGAGAGGGGGCCGCAGGGGAAGGGGGCTCGGGCGGGAGGGCTCGGGCGGGCGGGGGTCGTAGTAGGAAGTATAACGGCATCAGCGACCGACTGGAGACCGAAGTTAATTCGGTCGCAATAATAGCGACCTATTAGCGACCGATATACATGCGGTCGCTGAAACGGTCTCGGTTATGCGACCGATTATTTCGGTCTCCGAATTGGTCTCTATTTGGGACCGACTAGCGACCGATTAAATCGGTCTCTAATTCGGTCGCTATAGCCACTTTTTCTTGTAGTGTCATCCACCGCGTCCTCCGTTGGCCACCCGGAGAATGGGTGCGGAGGAGAGAAACGAGAGAAGGGAGAGGGAGAGAATGAAAGAACGAGGATGAGAGGGCGTGAAAAGGGGTTTAAATAGAAAATATTTTAGGGTTTTAAAATTTTTAGAGAATAAAAAATGGGAAAAAATCATCCTCATAGTCTTCGAAAAATGCACAACGCGGTCGCTAAATCTCGGAGCCCGAAAACATATCCTTTCTCCACATTCGGGGATCCGAGGACCTAATATCTAAAATTTTGATTTAGTCAAGAAACACGATTTGGGATCCACAGAAACACTCCAAAATTCGCATATTCCTAGCCCAAAAACTCGTAGACTCCCTGCCCAGCGTACAAATTCGGATCCCCTATATTCTTGAACCCGCTATGAGACACCGTGTGCGTCTCCTGCGAAAAAAAATTGTGTGTATTATCTGTGCCCCAGCTCATGGCCTCTAGGTTTCAATCTCCCATCCTCGGTCTCCCCTTCCCCAATTACTCTAGTGCCTAAACGCTGGGCTATTTAAAAAAGAAGAAGAGGAAGAAGGAACCAAATAAAAACTGGCGCGTCAGGTTCATACAAGAACCGATTAGTTTAATACAGATCATCCTTTCCTGTAAAAATGTCGGTTAAATCTTCTCCAATTTAACTCCAGTTTTCACTACTTCGTGCATAAGTTATGCACACGACAAGGGCACTGAGTTTTATGATAAGAAATATATAAATATATATGATTTAATTAAATAAAATAGTGAGAATATTAATTGACACATCAATCTTAAGCAATCTGTGTAAAATAAATTAATCGATCGATGGTCGATTTGATTCTCATATCATTGGTTGAGAAAGACTACTAGAGTATGGTTAAGACAACGACGTTATACTCCGGAACGATTTCAACGATCTCCCCCTTAATTATTTTTTATTGTGATTTCATCACTTGTATTAGATTGATATAAAGTTTTGCACTAAATTAAATCTTGTCAACTACGTGTAAGATCATCTAATGAAGAAAAATGAAGACAAACAAGTAAGGGAACATGCACGCACGTGTTTCCACGTGATTCAGTGCATGCGGTGCTGCTGCTCAGTTTGTGGCATACGTACGCGCGCTCGCTGTTGACTGGATCATGCCATGACATGTTTCAGTACCGCTCCTTGATTCAGTAACAGCTAGCAGTCATCCGTACGTCTAGGGACGATTGGATAATTAATGAAAATTGTTGGTTGGGTCGATCACCACAATATTAGTTCGATTATCAAAGAAAGAGATGTATAATTAATGATACTTTAATTTGAATCTGAGGAGATAAGTTGTTTTAGAATTATATATATTAAATATATATTTTGGTATTGATTCCTAATTAAATCATCAAGTCACGTCTCACAAAATATTACGATCAAGGAGGAGAGTGTGATCTGATTCTGAGCTTTTGATTTTTAAGGGCAGGCAAATAAAAGGCATAGATAATAGCGTATATATTTACGAAAAGAACACCATTTAAAGACTTCATTCTTCGGGCAGAAAAGAGGTACGGACTACCTGTCATGAAACTTACGGTTTATTTGATAAGATATTTAGTTAGAGGTTACTTTTTTTTTTACTTCTACTTCGAATATATATAAAATATAAATTAGGAGTGATTATAACTACTTCACTATAATATATATGGTTATAAAAGATAAATTCTTTATAATCTTGTCTATTCCCATTTATAAAATTGCACTTCTGAATTTTTGGTTGGGAGCGAAAAACAACCTTTAAAGTTACGTAAGCTACTATCATATCCTCCTCATAAAATAATTAAGGAATTACTTATTTTTCCGTGAAGTACTGCTGATTGACATGACATCGTAAAATACCATAATTAATTATATGATAAGAAGTAAAATAAAGTACTTCACCTTATTCCGCGAGTTCAGTTGGCCACTTCTGGGGAGTCCAATATAAATAAACTCTCTCTCTCTCTCTCTCTCTCTCTCTCTCTCTCTCTCTCTCTCTCTCTCTCTCTCTCTCTCTCTCTAGCAGTCAAAGCATAGGAAATCCAACCAGGATTAGCAAGATTAATTTCACGAATTGATAACTAACTTTACGCCAATCTCAAAGGTATAGCGGGTAAATAAATTTTACGCCATCTCCAAGGTTTCAAACTTGTCATACATGACCACTCTACTCCACACTGTGAGAGTTGTTTAATCTGCATGCAGCTTCCCATTGGAAGCACCAAAAAACACTCAGCAGCTACTCCTCCAAAACAACCAGCCCTTCCTCTAATTACGTACTCTGCACTGGAACGCTTCCATAATATTATATTGGTTTCTAGATCTCCCCTCCTAGATAGCTAGATCATTTGTCTTAATTACGTACAGAGCTAGGTAGCTTAGAGGATGGTCGATCAAAATTAATTACATATATATCTTCTCCCACCATGTATGCATCTTGGACGCATCCACACGTACCCTTCCGTAACATTAAGCCGCGGGCCCATGAGTTTAATTATGATATACCATGGCAAGAACTAGCTACTAGTAGCCGGTGATTAATATATATATGTATATATATAATGATGTCCTAGCTCTTCCGCGCATGGCCACCGGGTGGAGATGCGAAACCAGAATGCTGTTCCCACCAGGTTCGGCATCAAGAGAAGGGCGGCGTACGCCTTCACCTTCCTCCTCTCCGCCCTCGCTCTCCTGCTCAGCATCGCCACCCTCTCCAACTTCTACTCCCATGGCCACCACTCCCTCTTCCCCATCCAGCCGACGTCATCCCACGCCAAGGAGGAGGCAGCGGAGACCGATCAGCTCAGGAAGATCCTCGACACCATCATCTGGAAGATCGGAGAAGAGGCGAGAGACCTGAAGGAATCGTCCATGGATCAGTCGCAAAAAGACGAAGAGGGCTCCAAGCCGAAGAACGAGAGGGTGAGGTACACAGCCTTCCTCGCAGAAATCCTAGCCCTGGTTGGGTCGATGCGTGCTTCCCTCCCCTACATTAATGACGAAGAGAGGGAGGCCACCTCCGGAGCTCCCCGCCATGCCCTCTCCACGCAGCAACACGCCGACGACGTGGTCGAGTTCTTCCTGGTGGAGGAGATCCGCAAGTACATCCGGGCGAAGCCCAACCGGCTGGGGAAGCAGAACTTCATGGGCGCCAACGGCACCTTCACCAGCATCGGCCACGCCTGCTTCGCCATGAAGGAGGACCTCGAGCGGTTCATGGACTACGACGTGGGGGACTTCTGCAGGGACGATTGGAAGCTGGCCCAGTGGCTCATGGTCCACGGCTGCGACCCTCTCCCCCGGCGGCGGTGTTTATCCCGCGCCCCGCAGCACTACACCCGCCCCTTCCCCATCAACGAGTCCTTGTGGCACCTCCCCGACGACCGCAATGTGCGCTGGAGCGGGTACCGCTGCAAGAACTTCACCTGCCTCGCCCGGAACGCCACCGGGAAGGGCTTCTTCAAGTGCGCCGACTGCTTCAACCTCACCCACCACGAGGCCCCCAGGTGGATGGAGGTCGCCGACACCGACCACCCCTCCACCAACCAGACCTCGGATTTCCTCATCGAAGAAGTGCTCCGGATCAAGCCCGGGGAGATCAGAGTTGGGCTGGACTTTAGCGCCGGCACAGGGACGTTCGCAGCCAGGATGAGGGAGAAGTTCAACGTGACCATCGCCACGGCCACCATCAACTACGGGGCTCCCTTCAGCGAGATGATCGCCCTGAGAGGGCTCCTCCCCCTGTACCTAACCATAAACCAGAGGCTGCCCTTCTTCGACAACACGCTCGACATCATCCACACCACCAGGTTCCTGGACGGGTGGATCGACTTCATCTTCTTGGACTTCGTTCTGTATGACTGGGACAGAGTGCTAAGGCCCGGGGGGCTACTATGGATCGACAGCTTTTTCTGTCTGAAGAAAGATCTGAACGATTACCTGGAAGCGTTCAAGATGTTGAGATATAAGAAGCACATGTGGGCAGTCATACCGAAGCTTGATAAGGACAACAAGGAGGTGTTCTTCTCGGCTGTGCTGGAGAAGCCTCCCAGACCCTTCTGAGATCTCACGACGAAGGCATGCGATATCGAGAAGAGCACTGGTGAATAATTAAAGCCGATCTTCTTGTCTCTCTGTTCATCTTGCTCCCGATCGAATTTGGGTGACGTCATAAAGCAGCCCAGAAGGTGAGTACTCCTCCAATCTGAAGTTCCATGCTAGAGGCAAGGCCAACTAGGTTGTAGCGATCAATATGATAGTTATTTTACCATCCATATATGCCGAAGAACACTAACCTGTAAAAATGTGTTGTCCCTAAAACTGTAACTCTCTAGCATTGCAGAGAGAATACTCAATACCACACATTGTTTGGCCTGTGATGCACACTGGTTTTGTTAATTTTTTTTTTTTGCATTTTCTTGATTAATTAGTTACTGAAAGTGGAGAGGTTCGAGAAAACAGAGTTTTAACGACAACAAGTGAGGAAATGGAATTATGAAATTAACAAGTATTTGGACCTCACAAACGGATCCGATCCCTCCATCGACAAGAAATTGTTATGGATATGGTTTTCGGCCTAGTCGTTGTTTCTGTCATTGACTGGAAAGTGCAAGATCCTCAAGTTCTTCATCAGTGCTCCTCCGGTTCCCAGCATGTAAACTTCACAGGATCCAAGCTATGGCATCCTTAATTTCATAAAAGCCTTCCTGTGTGAGTCTTCCAAAGTCTCCACATTGGGCATAGCTGAGGTTGGAGTTGGCAAAACCTAATTTAATCCATTAATACGAACTTGATCTTTAATGTCACGCCTCGAACTAGTAGTAGCGGAACTATTCGAAATATGACAGCGAACAATCATGACAATCAGAATAACACAAAGACTAACAATGAAAAACAACTCCAAACGACCAAACATAATTTTATTAATATCAAACTATAATTATTACAACTTTTGACTCGAATTATAATTCTAAAACTAAAAGGAAAAGGACACAATTACAAGACTTGAAAATTCTAATCTAGACTCAAAGAGTATAAAAAGGCGCGGTCCTCTACTAAACTCTAGGTTGCACTTGATCACTCGTGTCCTTCCCCATCTGCATGAATCTCTTCTTTGTTATTACCTTAAAAATGTTAAAGAAACTGGATGAGTGAAAAACTCATTAGGGATTACATCTCTTTAGTCATGCAAGATATAAGTGATTAACATTTTATCAATGTACAACCTTCATGATAATCGGTATGCAACATGAACCAGATTAAAGTATAACCGATCAAAAGTAAAGAACAAGATAAAAGTGCTAGTAACAGGATATTTATCAATGGAACAATAGTTAGCAAGAACTTAACATAGGAAATTCATATAGGAATAATCATGAATCATTTACAAATAGCAAGATGCATTAATGATATCGGTGGATATAACTGATGAAAGAAAAAAAGGCAAGAGAACAATATTAAAAAAAAGGCAAGAGAACAATATTCCCCTTCTTGGGTAAAGAACATTAATATCAAGCATTCATATCAGTTCAGTGAATTCACCTGCAGTATAACTTATCTAGTTCACACTTGTCACAAATTATCTCATGAGTCCCAGTGGTGTTTCTCATGAGTTCAATACTTTAATGTATGAGTTTAGTGGTATAAGTCTGGTAATTTACCTCATGAGCTCATATTCTAATGTATGAGTTCAGTGATATAAGTCTGTTACTTTATCACATGAGCTAGTGGACTTCCTCATGGGTTCAGTATAATTTACCTCATAAGCCAGTGATCTTTCCTCACGGGTTTAACATAATTTTCCTCATGAGCCAGTGGCCTTTTCTCATGGATTTAGTATAGTTTTTGGACTTCCGTCCTATTGGCATTGATTTACATATGGGCCCAAAGACCTAAACCACTAGTCATTATCACAGTAGCTAAGTACAACTTTAGAGTATGCTTAAGAGAACAATCTTAACTTCCAGAAGAATACAAGCTTATAAGGATAATTGTCATGTCGCTAGACAGGTTAAAATGCAGCATAACCATCAATTTCAGACTTATAAACCCTAATAACCTGAGGTTGACCGTACAGGGACATTTCATGAAATCTATGATAAACCCGGTCGACCCAGAAGTTGCGAACTGAATGTGGTCATCTGTGCAATCGTGATCATAGATATGCATTCCAGATAGTCGATTACGGTCCGCGCTAAGAAGTCAAGAACGTGCCTTGTCAAAGTGACACATTCAATGAATGCATTGCATTCCCCAGACGTGACTAAAGACGATCACGCAGGCTCAAACTAGGTTCACCAGAACGCGATCTTTGGGACATCTGCCTTCTGGGAATACTGGCTGAACGCAGTCTCTGGGAGGGCCGCGTTCAGATCTGGCTAGATAGAACTGAATAGAACCTCAATCAGGGGTTTCAAAGACCAGTCAAACCATATCTTTAGCCAATAAGACATGGTTCTAAGGGATTTTTAGGGGTTTTATGGTACAACTAGCTCGGTATCCTTGTGAGAATCTAAGACTCCCGGAGACTTACGGAGGCCTTGATAAAGAAGTTTCAGTCTGACGGAAGGAATATCCGACGAAGGGTTCCAACTTCACCAAGAATTTGGGATTTATGTGAGAAATAGAAACCAATAGTAGCGGTAGGTCAATATCACCGGAGTGACATAACCTTCAAACAAGACAATCAACAACTATGTTGATAAACATTTATTAACTAAGCTCAAGAACAATCATTAAATCAATCTTGAACAAATATAATAACTAAACCAGACTAACATGGAGCATTCCTTTTCAATAATCAATTTATTTCCCATGTTTCACATGCTGAATAATCGAGTGGTAAAACAAGAAGCAGGAAAATTCACAAGATCACGAATAGATGAGAATCGGGCTATTAATGTTCTTTCAAGTAACCAGTTAATATTTCAAGTTTTACATAAGGAAAAAAGACTCCAAGAAGAACATGGTGATAGAACAAGATTAAGAAACTCATAACATTGAATTGGGATAGAACTAGGGTATGTTTATATCAAGTATCACTTAAGTAGAAATATTATTATTATCCCAAAATTTACTTTTTTGTCAATAGTTTATTACAGAAACAAGAATCACTATAGCAATGAGGACCTTTACCTATGACACTTACCTATGGTTCTATAAGTCATAGGTATATATTAGGCTATACCTATGATTTTGTGAGTTTATATATTATCTACGGTCGATGTCGTAGGCAATAGGGGTACCTTACCTACGCTTTGGTAGCGCCATAGAAGTAGATAGATAGATTTAACTACCTACGGACAATGTCGTATGTAAGTGACGTATTATACCTACGGTTCTGTAGAGCCGTAGGAAGATATAACTATATTGAACTGCCTATCGAGAATACCATAGGTATGTGATGTCATATACCTACCGTTTGACAGGGTCGTAGGAATATATAGTCATACTGAATTACCTATGGTCTATGTCGTAGGTATGTATTGTAACATACCTACAATTTAGTAATGTCATAGGAATAATTAAGTCAAATTAGCGAAATAGAGTAATCTCGTTTAGAGTGATCTTTATCCTTGATTTTTATTTTTATATATTACCTACGGGCATTATGGTTGTAGGCAAGGTATATTTCATACCTACGGTTTCATAGTGTGGTTGGCATCAGTGTAAAGATTTTTGGCACCAATGAGCAAAGACTCCCACACGTTAAGTTTTTTTTTGTTCCCCTCCCCCTTCGCCTCTCCACAAACTTGTAAATTTCCTCCCCCTCTTTCCTTCCCCTCCGCCTCTTTACTCCCCCTCATCCGCCTCCACCTCTCCAAGATTGTCTTCCAGTGACCTGTCGGCCTCCCTCCGCGCCCTGCTCGCCCTCCGCACCCTCTCCCTCCGTATTTTCACTCAAACGGCTCTGTACCCTGCCTTCCCTCCGTAAACCCTATTTCTATCCCTCCTTTTCCACTCGAACGGCTTCTCCCCCTTGTGATCCCCCCGGTTACCTATGGTTTTTGTTTTTATATATTACCTATAGTCAATGGCCTAAGTAAGTTATATTTCATACCTACGGTTTAATAATGTGATAGGAATAGACTGAACAATACCTACGGTTTTATGAATTTATATATTAGCTACGATTCATATCATAGGTAAGTGGTGAATCATACCTATGGTTTGGTAGCGCCATAGGAATAGATATAATATGCTTTTAGGAAACTAGTCATCTGCTTCTAGAAAAGGATTCAAAGATATCGCACGTAAGTATGACCCGACCAACCCACCCAATTAATAAGAATAGATTTTAGGGGTTTTGTTGCCAAACTAAGCCTCCACTCCCGCCTAAACAAAAATTAAGAATATTTCCCCCCCAAGTTACTCTGTCACCCAAATCCCTTAACAAAATCCCCAAATCACATCTTCCTCCTCTCCCTTCCACCTCCTGCATATATCCCCTTCTTTCCCCTGTTTGTCTTCTTTCTTCCCCCACCACCAATGTCCCCTTCAAAATCTTAACCCTCATCCACAGATCCCTCCAATCCCCCACCTCCACCCCCACGCGATTTTAGATTTTCCTCCTAGCTACTTGATAGCGCTCATCCTTGACGGCATCACATCGTCGCTCATCTCCGCACAACATCTCGGTGGTGCTCAGCCCCACACGGCATCTTGGCGATGCTCCATCCTCCTGGCATCTCAATAGAGCCTTCATGTTGGGTCCCATGGGATGCAACATGATCTAGAAGGGGAAGGGTTGAATAGATCCCCTTATAAAAAATATGCCCTCTTAAATAACATCTGACCAGATAACGTTCTGCTATAAACACAGTGGATATAGCATTGATCCTTGGACATGTGAGTGCTTGTTATAGATCCACAAGGTATCAAGCTACTCAAGATTGAGAGCTGATCACCGGAGGGAATACATCATGAACAACTGGCAGTCAGACAAGTCTACTACACTACAAGCACTGATTTGCTAAACTTAAGGTGAGAACCTGAGATTGCAAGGTTCCATAAGAACCACACAGCGGAATAACATTGATCATTGGATCTTTCCCAGGTATAAGATGACCCTTCATGGATGTGAGTATGAGCCTTTGTTCATTCAGCAAGAATGCTGGTAAATGGTGGATGGCTCACAAAATGTGTAGTGTTCGGCCATAACAGAAATGCAGAAATAAAACTATAGGACCTTGTGAAATGGAGGAAGAAGAGATGAAAGCAATCACACAACGACACACCACTGCATAAGAGATTTTTAAGGTGGTTCGGTTGCAGACCTGCAACCTATGTCCACCCCTCACTGAACCAGTGAGGCTTTTTCACACGAGGATGAAGTCCTCAATACACACACACACACACACACACACACACACACACACACACACACACACACACACACACACACACACACACACACACACACACACACACACACACACACACACACACACACACACACACACACACACACACACACACACACACAAAGAAAATAAGCTGTAAGTGCAACAAAAAGCACTTCCGGTCTCTAGCCACAGCACCGGACACACAGAAATACAGATTTGAAAGTGCAAGAGGAAAGACACAAAGCGAAAATGAGAAAGACAAATGTAACTTCTAAACTTGGTTCATGAAGCTGAGATCCAAACAGCTCTCTCTCTATCTTTTTATCTCTTCTCAGATTCTTCTTATGTAAGGCTTAGGGCTCCTCACTCTTTTCCTCCTCTCTTCTTATTTCTCTTCTCTTTACTCTCACGGCACTGGATTGGGCGGATCCAAGTGATGAACTTCTCTCTCTTCTTCTCCTCTCTTCTTCTTCTCTTTTTCTTCTTCTTTTCCTCTTGGGGATGAGCTAAAGGATGTAACCTTGAAGCATGCTCAGCCAACTCTTCTCAGGTGGAAGGGGCAACATATTTATAGACCAAGTTTTGAATCTGCACCTTGATCTTTGAAGAATGCAATCTGAGCCGTTGGATCATAAGTCTTGAGTCTTGTTTGAGCTTCTTCAGATCTTGGTCAATGAAGTGGCACAAACGGTTTTCCCTCCAAAATCTGTAATTTGAGTTGTTGGAATAAACAAGTGAGGTTTGACTAATAGTGCCTGCAACGTCTTTAATTTTCATGAGCTGGCTTGCAGGGAAGGACGTCCCTTTGACCCGGGAGATTTTTCTTTCCAAACAAATATCTTTGTTGGCTGACTCTAGGAGACATGACTGCAGAGAAGGAGTCATTTCCTAGACAGATACCTTGTCCAAAAGATTGCTCTTGTTCACTTATGGATTGGCAGGGACAGTGTCAGTCCTAGGAACCTCCTCCAGACCTTGAAATATATGCTTATGGAGGTTTACTTCTTCATTTTATATTCTCTGGATGATCTTCAAATCGTGTTGAAGGAGATACAGATTTTTGCTTGACAATCTTCTGGTGCGTCAACGCAGCTTTGTCCATGCGTAAAAGTAGCTGTTGAAGGTGGCCTTTAGGATGGCTTTTGGAAGACCCACTGCGTCGATGCTCTTCGTCTGATGCGTCGACGCATCCTTCGCGAGAATGCCTTATGGGCCATTTGTCACAGGAAACACCTATTTATCACCCTTAGTTGTCTATTTGTCACCCGTAAGAGCTATTTGTCAGCCTTAAGAAGCTATTTGTCACCCTTATCACTTGATAACTGTCGCCTTCTATTTTCTCGCTTCGGTTTTCTGCCTTCTACTGTAGCTTGATGGCGTCGACGCATCTGTGAGGTGGTGTCGATGCAGGCTAAGGCCACTTGGACTTTTCTTTCAGTTGTGAGCAAAGGGGTCGACGCAGCCTTGTTCGACAGAACGTTCGCATGAAGGGGTCGATAGCTAGAGTCAACTCTTTTGACTTGGCTGTGCTGCGAGCTTGGTTGCATCGACATAGCTCGATGGTGAGGTCGACGCAGTGTTGAGCATTTGTTTGGGCTTTTTCTAGCTTCTTCCTTTACAAGCCAAGGCGTCGACGCAGTGAAGACTTTGGGTCGATGCAACTGAAGACAAATTGAAATTTCTTTCTTGATTCAAAAGTTCTTTTGCCCTTGATGCTCTGCCCAATCCTTATCAACTTTATTTCAGTCAAATGAAGACCCTTTGCTCCTATGTCTGAACACGTCCAAGGTTCCTCATTCCCATTTCTGCTGCTGATGCTAAGGCATGCTGCGGTGGCTAGTGCTGCTGCTGATCTTGTTGTTGCTTACTGTTGCTTCTCAAGCCAACTTGGCTGAGTGCCATGATCTGACAATGTTACTCTTTAATCCTCCTTCATGATGTGTGTGGGGTCATGAAGTGTGCCTTGCATATGGTTATATTTTTGATGATAACTAACCTTATAAATAACTTTGTGTCTGCTTGCATATGCTTATATGTCTCGTTAAGGAGCTTTTATCACTCATAATCCATGATTTTGATATCCATGTAGATCTCATGTTCTACATTATATTTTACAGGAGAGATGATTGGAAGAAACCTACAAATCACATGGATGCATGGCAATATCTATTTATGTGAATCTTGGTAGAAAGAGGTTGACATGTGGTGTAATATTGATTAAACCCCAAGGAATACTTGGTTTTTGTGTTTAAACATTCAATCTCTTCCCAGTCCCTTGTGCTATCCATGTTGCATATATTCACTTGGTTCTTTCATGTATATTCTTTATAAGGTTCTTATGCTAGATGCATAGTTTGAATTCCTCATAAAAGTGGTGGCTGAAATGAATTGATTGAAACTCTCATATTGAATGATATTCATTTTCTCATGTTTAACTTTAGCATGGGCTTTCATGCCCTTTCATAGTGTTGACCTATCAAAGGATGGTGTCGACTGCATGTTTCGTAAGCATCACTTGATGCAAATGGTTCATGGTTCTGTGAAGAGAACTTGTGTTAAATTCAATCACATCGTTCATGTAGATTTTGGTTTGACAA
The DNA here is from genome assembly GCA_022559845.1 of Amorphophallus konjac. Taxonomy (NCBI): domain Eukaryota; kingdom Viridiplantae; phylum Streptophyta; class Magnoliopsida; order Alismatales; family Araceae; genus Amorphophallus; species Amorphophallus konjac. The sequence goes on along the minus strand of CM040125.1, from coordinate 162,700,945 downwards.
TGCCACTCTTGTTGCACTTGATGCATAAAGTTCATTGCTATATGAACTTGTTTCCTTGATAAGGATTGTCACGCCCCGAGCCTTTATTACAGCGGAAGACTAACTCGGGGAGCGCGAACAGCCGGCATGGTAAGCCTCTTGCAAGCAAGAACGATCAGAGCGCAAGACAATCACACACATAAATGTAATTGCACAATATTTAATCAAACTCCAACTTTATTTCATAAATGATTAATAGTCAAATACAATTATTTTTCCATCATCTTTCACTCTACTAGACTCAAGAAATATGAAATTATATTGACTCAATCTAAACAATGTAGACTTCCTAAGTCTTCGCTCATTCTTTATTCACTCTCGGATCCGCTACTTGAACCTTCCGAATCCGAACCCGACTCACTTCCGTTTCCTGAAAAAGATTGAAAATAGGTATTTAGCACACTTGTCCAGTAGGTATCTTCGCATCAACATGAAGGCACTATTAAAGTAATTAACATTTTAGCTCTAAAGAATAAGGTAAAAATCATGCGAATGTGATCAATCATGCGACTAAACCAAAGTAATCCGATAATCATGTAAGATAGAATGAGAGCAAGTATGAACTAGCAAGAATGTGACAAGAACATGATATTGGCCTTTCATGAACAAGAATGTATCGAGAATGTACTAGCAAGCCACATAATCATCACTCCAGTATCTTTTGCTTATGAGTAAGTACTTCGTGAATTTCTGTGGAATATCAAGCAAGAAAGTCATGTACAAGAATGTCATGTCGTGCCGTGGATTTGCACTTATTTATAGAGAAAGTACTCCCAGCGCAATGCGACGCCAGTAGCACCATACCCCATGGTTTATAAAATAGTATGTTTCTGACAATCAGCCGAGGGGACTAGCATAGAGCCCTTGAACACAATCAGTGCTCGATCGCATCTTCAAGTATAAATCAAGTTACTTCCACGCATGTAACAATATGGCCAAGAATGTAATAAGTTCAATAATTTCAAGATAATAATAATCAATGAATGAACGCTTCAATTTGAATATGAGGAATCAAGAATGACTTAAGCAAGGTTATGCTTATGGAAATAAATCGGCAGCATAACGATACGTTCTTTATCTTCCATTCATTATATTAGGTTTCTTGATCAATATGATAAATTCTAGATCATTAATAGTCCATCTAGAACCTTTGGAATATCAACCTTTGGTCCACCTTGGGTTAAAATACTCAAGCAGTGTGACGGTCGTGTACTGGGCCGTTACATGATGTGATGGTCCAGGATTAGGCCGTTACAGTGGTCTGAGTCCAGAATCAAGATATCGAACTCAGATGAATGTGACGGTCGTATATTGGGCCGTTACATGGCCTGACGGTCCAATATAGGGCCGTTACACTACTGACAACCAGAAAACATCGATAGTGTAATCTAATCAATGGGTTTTAATGGTACAACCAACTCGGCGTCCTAGTGGGAATCCCATGCTCGCGGAGAATTACGGAGGCCTTGAAATAAGATTTCCTAGTCCATTGGAAGGAATATCCAATAGAGAGGTCCTCATGTCCAAAAATAATGTTCCTATAGTGCAAAGTGAACTAATGGACAACATACCGGAGTATGTGCCATGTACTTAAAGAAAATGACTCTATAGATAGAGGAAGAATGTGTAACATTGTGAAACCATGAGGAAACTCCGTCATTACAATATTTGGAAAATCATGATTTAGAATACAAAGCTATAGAGTTTTGGCCAATGAAATTAACATAACTTAAAATAGTTCAAGATGCCTAGATCATGCAGATTCCGATATGAATTAGTAAGTAAACTTAAAATCATAATAACATGTCAAAACTCAGCTAACTAGGCTTATTTATAAGTTAACTTAACTGGTTACTATTCTGTCATGGGCTGATAGAACACAGAGTCTAACGGTCTAATAGGAGAGCGTCACAGTGCTTGTGACGGTCTATCGAGGGGCCGTTACAGTAATGTAACGCTCCTGTCCTGGTGCGTTAGAGACAACAGTGAAATGAAAACATAACAGAGTGTGTGACGGTCTGTCGTAAGGCCGTTACATGCATGTGACGGTCCTACCATGATCCGTCAGAGCCTCTGCTGACAGCAATAGATAATAATGACCTAAGTTTCAACTCACATCATGTCTGAAAATCATATATATATAACTTCCCACATGATAGAATGAAAGCTAAACTAATATCATGCATGGGTTCTAGTGAATTTCACAAGGAAGTTCCTTTTCAATGTAATTAGGGTTAAGAATAGGTACGTATGCATGATTCTACTAAAATATGAAATTCATGAGCTAAAGTGCATGTAATCAAACAAAATCATAGGGCTTTTATCCCTAACATGTTATTTTTGTCATTCATGAGATAACCTACCTCTTCTAAGACTTTTAAACTTCCAATTTGATGCTAGGTGCTACCCTGTGATCCTTGCTCTTCTTGTGGTAAATCAGCAACTTGGGAAGCTTCAATCTCCTTGGTTGCTTGGTCTCCTAGCACGAAATTCAGAGGGCTATTAGTCTAAAGTATACTAAATAAAAGCTTCTAGAGAACTCACCCGAAATTATGACTCCTTACCTTGATTCTTCGCGAGCCAAAAGTAAGGGTCGGTCAGTTCAGAACTAGGTTCTATTTATAGGGTTTTGGCTAGGGTTTGAAGATTCGATCGATTTTAGAGTCCTTGTTAAAGCTTAGATCAACTTCTAAGAGTCCTTAACAGCTCTATTAGTCTTCCTATCTCGATCCCTAAGAGATAAGTTAGCAAAAATCAATCTTTTGGCTTATTTTTCACTTCACGGAACTGCAGGATGTAACGGTCGTCCATAGGTGTGTTACATGGCTGTGGCGGTCGCCCGATAGACCGTTACACTCAACGTGTATAGAGTTCAATATTAATCAAACTCTTTTGGTTAATTATCCATATAATTATTTTATAAAAATAGTATTTATCCTTAAAATACGTGAATAAGCTAAGTACCCTTCTAGAACATGGGCCAAACTTAATGGGCTTGGTCCTTAAACCTTTTGGATAATAATTAGATAGACTAGGTTAATTAGTTCCATCCAATTGGGCTTTATAAGGTCTTATTACTTCAATAATCCCTTTATTAATATATTTAGGTCTTTATAAATTCCAGAAAATTATTTTATAATTCAAAAATTATTTATATAATTTCTGGGGCACTACAAGGATAAATATTTTTTTCCAAAGAGTTTTTATGCACTTTGAACATGGATTTTAATGTATGTGCCTTTTGCACTTTCTTTATGGTTACAAGTTGACCATACCTTATTCACATGCATAGAAATATCCTTCGATCTTTAGCTTAGAACATTTGTGGTTCAAAGTGTTTGTATGCATCTTGAACATGGGTTTCATGTATATACTTCATGCATTTATCATTTGGATTATTAAGCTAAAGTTCTAATCATTTTTTTCTTATGGTTTTGCAGGATTAAGATCCTTAATATAAACCCTCCAAGATCAAAGGAGTTTGATGCCACAGAGTTTGGAAGGGTTGCAATGGAGTTTGGGACTGAAATATGAAAGTCTGGAATTTACTGTAGCTTTAGGTCGACCGACCCTGTAGCTTAGGTCGACCAACACTGTAGCTTTAGGTAGGTCAACCGACCCTATAGCTTAGGTCGACCGAAATTGGCAGTGCTGCCTAAAAATTCACCTGTAAAAGTTAGGTCGACCGACCACCTACCTCCGGTCGACCGAACCATCCGAGACATCAATTGTTGACTTTTTTTTCTTCAACGTGGGAAGCCCTTCTCCTTGGATTTTTGAATCCCAAAAGTCTCCAAACATCCCTGGAATTGTGGATATGTGTCTTGGCTTGTCCTTGACCATCCTAGGTCTTATAAATGCACTTGAGCCTAACCTTTTACCCCGTTGCCCCCGAGTTCATGGTAGACCTATTGGGGGTCTTTCTGGATGGTTCTAGAAGGGTTATCATGGTCTTTTCATGTCTTCTATATATGTAGTCTTGTGAACTCCGAATTTGACAAGAAACTCCCAATTTAGCTAATGTTTTCTATCTTGTAGGTCAAGAAAGAGGAGAAGAAGAGAGAGGGGAAAAGAAGGGGAGATTTGATCTTCATCCAAGAGGTTTTGAAGATCGTGGAAGAAGGAAAAGTGCAGCAGATCGAGGAGAGGATCGAGTGGACGTTGAAATCATCACCATCCGACTGGAGCTTCAAGCTACTATTTCTATTCATCTTGGAAATCAAAGGGGGAACAATCTCTACATCCTTTAGTTGTTGTTTTGTGATGTTTGCCATGTGTTCTATTTCAATCTGAGCTTATATTGTTATTTGTGTTTATTTTTTGAACCTGAAAATACATTTTGTGTGTGTGACCGTCTGTGTATACGGTCGTGTTTGATCGCCTGCGTACGATCATGTGTGTCGTTGTGCTGCGTTTGTTGCAGTGTGTGTGTGTGTGTTGTGATCTGGTCATCAGATCGTGTGGGAGACTCCGTCTCCATGTGTGTGTGTGTTCGGGCGTGTCCCCGTGTGTGTTTGGAGCGTTGTCTCCGTGTTGGGGATTTATCCCCGAGTGAAGCCTCACCAAGTTTGGTAAGGGGTGGACGTAGGGAGCCCGTCGTGGTCCCGAACCACCTTAAAAATTACTGTGCACTTTAGTTTGATTTGTGTGATTGCATGGTTTGCTTGTTATATCCGTTTGTATGATCGTGTGGGAACGGAGAGGTTGAGAGAATTAGTTACCTTGTTTAGTTAATTTCCTCAATCTTGTTAAAAGGTTTTAATACCGCTGCATAGCTTTTTAATTTGCCATTTGGCGTCGTGGACAATTCAACCCCCCCTTCTTGTCCGCTCGCCTACCCCAGGACCAACAATTGGTATCAGAGCAAGCCTCTGTTGTCCTTAGTTCTAATGATCTACAGAGAGATCCCAGTGTAGTGTTAATCATGATTATTCTGTTGATCATATTTTGATGAGTTACTTACCTATTTTTGATGGCGATGATTTTGATTCATGGTTAGGCAAAATGTGTGGGCTAATTAACTCTGTTAATCTTGAACTCTGGAAATTGATATATTATGGTCCTAACAAATTACCTCTTGATGAGACTAGATGGTCTCATGAAGATGAATTAAAAAATCATGATAATGTTTTAGTTTTAGGATTATTAAAAGCTACCGTGAAATCTGATATATATCCATTTGTTTCTTCATGTGAAACGGCAAAGGAAATCGTGGATGGATTGATCAAGGCTCAAGAGATAAAGCTGGAGGATCTGTGCGTCATGGGTGATGAGGAGAGCACATCAATCATGGTAAGTTCAAAGGTAAATTTTGACTCTAATGATGAAGATGAATCTAGTTATGAAGAGTTAATGAATGCTTAAGAGCTTGTTAATAAGTACAAGTTGGTTAAGGCTGAAAATAAAAAATTAAAAAAGAAGGTTGAACAAAATAACTGTGAATCCTCCTGTAAAAAATGCTCACATTTAGAGGAATTAATTGAGGCTCATGTGTTTGATATTGAATTTCATAAAAATCAAAATTTCTCCTTAAGAAATGAGAACAAGGAGATGAAAGCAAAAGTAAATTCAATGGCCAATGATCAAACCTTGATAAATGAACTCATTCATGATAAAAAACTTACAAAAGAAAATGAGAAACTGAAGGAATTGAACATGGTCATTTCTAAAAGATTGTTGGCTCTAGAGAAAGGAATATCTACGGTTGTAAGTGAATGTGAAAGATTGCATGTGCTAGAACAAGAGCTTAAGAGTTATAAAACTGTAAATAGAGTGCTGAATCAAAGTGTTGTTTGCAGTGAACAAGAAATTGCTAGTTATGAACTTCATGTCTCATCTCTTGAATCTGAAATTTTTGATTTGAATGCATCCTTGTCTACATTTGTCAAAGGGAATGACAATCTAGATAAAATCTTGGGGACCAAAGTGAATTTCTAACGGGAAGGACTATGATATGATCCTAGTAAAAAGAAAGCTTTTCGTCTGAAAACACAAACTTCATTTGTGCATGCATCATGTTCTTCAAACATTTCAAATTCCCCTTCTGTTGAAAAATCAAAGTCTAAATCTTCGACTCAATCAAAGACGAAGAAAGTAAATCAACTATCTAAATATCAAAATGGTCCCAAGAATCAAATGAAGCATGATCACATGAGAAAGGGTTCAAATGTTAATTGTTATTTGTCACGTCCCGAGCACGGAAGATACTCGGATGCGTGACGCGTCTATATAGATCGTGTCATTAGAGTGATAAAATTTTGACATACATCATTACGGAGTGTGCAAAAGATTAATAAAAATTTAATAATCCCAATAGTCCAAGTGATGATTATTTGATTAACCAAAGGAATTAAAAGATAGTCCGTGACAATTCTAAATTTAAAATCCGACACTAGGCTACATGCCTTAACATGGGTTGGATAACTAAACGGACATATTGAAATACAAAGTAGGACTCAAATAAAATTTAAGGATGCGACTAGCTGATGGTAGGTGATTGGCGTTCTAGCACTTTTTACTCGGTCTCAATCCCATTCTTGTCGCTATCCGAATCACCTGAAAATGTTAGGAAGCAACTGGATGAGTGAATCGCTCAATAGGAATTACATCTCAAATTCGAGCAATCTTTATGTGATTTATAATTTGCATGTATTATCAGTATGGCTATGCATGATGTACGTATAAGAAAATCAGGTATACAGGTAAATCTAGGCATGATGAACAATAAGGGATCAAGAAATGTATAAAGAGAGTGTATCAAGATTTCAAGTATTTGACAAGCAGTATTTCAAGAATTTACAAGTGTAAATGCAACTTCGAGGCGAGCAGGGATTCGTGTACAAGTATGAACGTAAGTACAAGAATGAACTTATGTACAAGCATATCTCAGGTACGAGCAAGTAAAAGTTTAATTCAAGCATGTAATGTCTAGTACGTATCAATAGAATTGGCTATTTTAATCAAGCAAGTATTCTACCCTTTCTCGGGCCACAAGTCAAGTATTACCCGTTCCGGGCCACGCAAGTCAAGTCAAGTAAAGAGAGAGTAGGGGTGGAGTGTCTCAAGTCAAGCAAGTACTCCGATGCAATGCTAAACACCGTGGTCAATAAACTCCCATGGGCAGAAGTATCTTCGGGTGCTCCTCCCAGGACCAGACCGGACCCTATATCCATAGCATTTCATATATTACTTTTGACATCCACTCTCATTTATAGCCAATATGGAATTTCAAGAATTAAGAAGCGTAGTATTACAGACAAGATTAACTAGTCATTTGGTTATGGAGGACTCTAGAGGTGGCCCCTACAGGCTCAAGAGGTGGCTCCCGTCGTGTAGCACTTTGCACCGCTTGGCCTCAAGAGGTGGCTCCCACAATGTAGCACTTTACCCTGCATGGCACTTAGCTCCAACACTCCCAAATAGTAGTTTAAGAGGTTCAAGGTTTGACCATGTAGGATATACACAAGTAGATTTTTCATGGAATGGAATTCAGAGCTCATAATATGCAGGAATATGGATTAGGGTTGTGTTTGCATAAATCACGAGACAGATCAAGATCAGAAGCTGTAATCACTGAATTGGCGCCTGGAGGTTTGCCAATCTTTCAAATTTTCAATTTTTAGAATGCTATATATATATATATATATATATATATATATATATATATCTCAAATTTGCGCCTTCCAGGGAGTCTTCATTTAATTGAAGATGACCTGGCTGCCGTCATTTAAGTAATTGGCGCCCTGGCTTGGGGCGCCAATTGCATAAGGTGATATATATATGAATAAAGAATTGGCGCCCGTGCATGCAGTCTTCAATTAATTGAAGACTTTCAAGCTGCCGCTATTTGATGAGTTGGCGCCCTGGCTTGGGGCGCCAATTTCAATGGATGATTTTCACCCAGTAGATACGTTTTGTGACTCAAAACACTATTCATTTTGGAAAAGTTCCTCGAAAATATAACTTACTGATATTAACAGATAGTGTAAAACCTCGGGAGTCCAGAAACATGTTCAAGTATAATTGTTGAGTTTTGGTTTCACATATATCAATTTTCTAATTTGTAACTTTAATTTTTTCAAGAAATAGAATTGGCGCCCTGTGAGTAGTCTTCATTTAATTGAAGACTCTTCGGGGTGTCACCAATTTAAGTACAGGTTCAACTAATTGACGACACTACGTAGGGTCACCAATTGAGTTATTTTTCAAGTGGGTTATGCTTCGTATCAGAATGGTACATTCTGTGATACAAGCTACTATTCATTTTTCCAAAGTTTCTCCAAATCAGAATCCGAAGAGATGGTCAGGTGGAGAAAATTCTCAGGGTCACAGAAGCATGTTCAGGCAAAATTTTCATGGTTTAGTTTATTAGTTATAGATTTTTGAATGTGTTGATTTACTGATTGCTGAAAATTCCAGAAAATGGAATTGACGACATTGCACATGTCTTCAATTAATTGACGACCATGTGCGAAGTCTTCAATTTTGAAATTGGCGCCCTGGTCAGGGGCGCCATTTACAGGTGAGTGTTCACTATTCATCAGTATCAAAATGCTCCGAATCAGGAAGTAATGGTACGAGCATGTTGAGATAAATGTCAGGATTCCAGAATCATGTTCATGTAAAAATTTCATGCTTTAGCTTGATAGTTATAGATTTTTGAATGTGTTGAATTATCAAATACTGTAAATTATAGAAATGGAAATGATGACACTGCGAAGTGTCTTCATTTAATTGACGACCACTCAAGTGCTCTTCAATTTTCAAATTGGCGCCCTGGTCAGGGTCTTCAATTTGCAAATTGGAGCCCTGGCTAGGGTCTTCAATTTGCAAATTGGCACCATGGTCAGGGGTCTTCAATTTGCAAATTGGCGCCCTGGTGATGGGTCTTCAATTTGGTAATTGGCGCCCTAGTCAGGGGCGCCATTTACCTGAGAGCTGGGGTTTTCGAATTTTTAAAATATTCGAGTCTTTTGTGTACGGAGGTTCTACACTAAGTTTTAAAACATGGTTATTAAGACTGTAAAACTAGTGTAATAAAATATATTCAAAAACTCATGAAATCATGCTAACAGACTATGTTCAAATTCATAAAGATCATGGTAACAGTATGTATATGCGACATGTGTAACAGGCTATTAAAATATGTATAACATGGTATATACATGGTTATTTCTTGATCACGGTAAAGCCAGACAATATATAGCATGGATGATGAGTTAATCTAACTCTAAGCATGCATAAGTTAATTAACCTATTTAGCTACTAGTTAGGCAAGGATTTGAGAACACCTACCTTTTGACGTGAGCTACGAGGTTTAGAATAAATAAGCTGCAGCAGGATCACAGCAGGACGTAGACTGGGAAGAAGACACTCCTTCAGCACTGATGGCGGTAGTAGCCTCTGCCAGTGCTACGGAGGGAATTAGTTATAGGGAATCGCAAGGCATTGGTTTATTGCCTTGCGGGTCCTACTGAGTGGGCATGGCGTTTGCCAGCTAAAATGGGTTGTTCGTGTCTCAACCTTCTAGAAACATAGATTAAATGACGCCCTTGTAAGGGGTCGTTCATTAATCTAAGTGGTACTATTCATGTATATGACGTCTCTACATGAGGGCACCTATTAATCTAGGTGTCATTATTGATGAGAATGATGCCCTTACAAGAGGGCGTTAAATGTTAGACAAAACTGTCAACTTCACGTGTTGGCATTCATGGCGTACATACATATATTAATATCATAATAGGATGGGGCCCCGAGGGAAAATGGCGCCTCCATAAGTATTCTTCAATTTGTTGAATGGGTGGAAAGAAATCCCACTTACGTACTACCCATGGCCCATGTGTTTAAAGTTGTCTTGTACATTTATATAATAACCCTCTCATGGTTTGGTTCTTTGTACAAGACCTTCCATGTAAGATTCTTTAGGAAAGTTCACTACGTACTACCCATGTGCATAAAGTTGGATTGCACATTTATATGCTTGTCCTCCTATGGTTTAGTTCTTTAAACAAAGCCTCCATATAGAATTCTTTTAAGAAGAGTAGATTACATATGCATAAAGTGATGGGTTGTAATTTATATACTAACCCCATAAGGTTTGGCCCTTTACATAAAGCCCTCGTGATTCTTTTATGGCATAAAGTAAGGTTGACTTGTATATTTATATTGTAGTCCTCATGAGGTTGGGTTCTTTATGTAAGACCTTCATGTATAATTTCTTTTCAGGAGAAGTTTTGAAATTACTCAAAGGTATTTATCAGGGGTGCTACACCCTACCCCACTTAAAAGAATTTGGTCCCCAAATTCAACTACATTATACGGGAATAGGAAAGGTGCAGAGTACTTACAATTTAAATAACTCTGGAAATCTCCTCTTCATAGATTCTTTAGTTTCCCATGTCGCTTCTTGTTCTAAGCATCGATTCCATTGGATTTTCACCATAGAGATCGTCTTGTTCCTTAGAACTCGAACTTCTCGATCGAGGATCCTCGTTGGCTTCTGCTCGTAGGTAAGATTCTTCTGTACCACTAAATCATTGTGGTCAATGACATGGAAAGGATCGTGCACATATTTCTTTAGCATAGAAACATGAAATACGTTGTGCACTTCTGATAGTTGCGGAGGTAGGGCGATGCGATAAGCCACCTCGCCTACTCTTTCCAGCACTTCGAATGGACCAATAAACCTTGGTGTTAGTTTACCTTTAACACCGAATCTTCAAATGCCTCGTCCGGGAGATACTGTGAGGAAGACATGGTCTCCGACTTGAAATTCCAGATCTCACCTTCTGTTATCAGCATAAGATTTCTGCCTGGACTATGCTATCTTTTACCTTTCTCTAATGAGGTGTATCTTCTCGGTAGAATCTCATACCATGTCTGGGCCTAGAATTTAGTTTTCACCGACTTCATCCCAGCATATAGGAGATCGACAACTCCTGCCATATAGTGCCTCAAAAGGTGCCATTTGTATACTGGCTTGATAGCTGTTGTTATATGTAAATTCGGCTAGTGGTAAGTGGTCATGCCAGCTTCCGCCGAAGTCTATAATGCATGCTCTCAACATATGTTCCACAACTTTATTTATCCTCTCGGTCTGTCCATCTATCTGGGGATGGAAAGCAGTACTATAGTTGAGTTTTATCCCCAGAGAGTGTTATAAACTCTTCTAGAAATGAGAAGTGAAGCGCGGGTCTCGGTCAGATACGATCGAGACGGGAACTCCATGCAATCTAACCATCTTCTTAATATACAGGGCAGCAAGTACGTCGACTGACCATCGGCTTTTGATGGGTAAGAAATGAGCCGATTTAGTTAGCCGATCGATAATTACCCAAATTCTATCATATCTGCCCCTAGACTTGGGCAAACCCATGATAAAGTCCATGCCAATGTCTTCCCACTTCCACTTGGAAATATCTAGCGGATGTAGCTTTCCGACGGGTTTTTGATGTTCTGCCTTCACTTGATAGCATGTGAGGCAACGAGATACAAAGTCTGCCACCTCCCTTTTCATGTTAGACCACCAGAAATTTCTTTTTAAGTCTTGGTACATCTTAGTGGCTCGAGAGTGGATCGTGTATCTCGATCTATGAGCTTCTTCAAGAATCTTCTTCTTTAATTCGGGACAGTCGGGCACACATGTTCGTTCATGAAATAGCAGTCTGCCATCAGGTGCCAGCTTGAAATCAAGTCTCTCGTCCAGCTTGCTCTTTATCTCCACTAGTGCGGGATCTTCTTCCTGCAGCTTCTTGATTTCAAGTAGCAAATCTGGATGTAGGCTCATATGAGATAGAATAATACACATGCTCTTCTCATCTGTGCTGATATCAAGCTTAGAGAATTTCTCCAGCAGCTTCCATTCTTGTATCATACAGTTGGCCAATATTATTCTCGGCTTTCGACTAAGGGCTTCAGCTACGTAATTACCCTTACCAGGATGGTACTGTATAGTGAAGTCGAAATCCTTGAGATACTCGAGCCAACACCTTTGCCACATGTTTAGCTCCTTTTGGGAGAATAAGTACTTGAGGCTTTTATGATCGGAGTATACAGTGAATTGTTCTCCGGTGAGATAATGTCTCCAGATCTTCAAGGCAAATACTACCGCGGCCAGTTCTAAGTCATGCACCGGGTAGTTCTCTTCATGTTTCTTGAGCTGTCGGGAAGAGTATGCAATGACTCTTCCATTTTACATCAATACACATCCGAGGCCAATACCAGAAGCATCGGTATATACCTCATATTTTTCTCCTTCAAATGGTAATGATAATACTAGAGCAGTGGTCAAGAGATTATTTAAGGCATGGAAACTCTTTTCACAGTCTTCATTCCACTCATAAGCCACTTCCTTACGGGTTAACCTGGTCAGAGGAACAGCAATCTTGGGGAAGTCCTTGATAAAACGTTGGTAGTAACTAGCTAGGCCCAAGAAGCTTCGAATTTCCGTTGCATTTGTGGGTCGTTCCCAGTTCTTCACGGCTTCGACCTTTGACGGGTCAACAGCAATTCGGTTCTTCGAAATAATATGGCCTAAGAAGGATACTTCCTCGAGCCAGAATTCGCACTTGCTGAATTTGGCATATAGTTTGTTTTCCCTTAATATCTGCAGTGCCTTCTTGAGATGTTCTTCATGATCCTCTTCGATCTTTGAATAGATCGAAATATCGTCGATAAAGACCAGAATAAATTGGTCTAAGTAGGGCCTGAATATGCTGTTCATTAACTGCATAAAAGCTGCGGGGGCATTTGTTAACCCGAAAGGCATAACAGTAAATTCGTAATGCCCATACCTGCTTCGGAATGCAGTCTTATGAATGTCTTCTTCTTTGATCTTCAGTTGGTGGTAACCAGAACGAAGATCAATCTTGGAGAAATATGATGCTCCAGATAACTGATCGAATAGCTCATCAATCCTCGACAGTGGGTATTTGTTCTTGATTGTAAGGTGATTTAGCTGCCAATAATCGATGCATAGTCTCATCAATCCATCCTTCTTTTTGACGAAAAGCACGGGTGCTCCCCAAGGGGAAGTACTCGGCCTGATGAAACCCTTGTTCAATAACTCCCTTAGCTGCTCTTTTAGTTCCTTCAGCTCAGTAGGGGACATTCTGCACGGTGCCTTGGAAACAGGACCAGCACCAGGGACAATGTCGATTGTGAACGACACTTCCCTTTCCGGGGGTGAGCCGGGTAAATCTTCTAGAAAAACATCAGGAAAATCCCTAATTACACGGATGTCTTCAAGTTTAACCTTCTCGACTTCCGTGGCAGTCACGAATGCTATGAAAGCCATGCATCCCTTATCCATAAGCTTTCTAGCTCGGAGTGCTGATATAAGAAGTGATTTACTCCGAGGGCTATTGTAAACTAGCTCTAGGAAATCTACGAAAGTTACCTTGCCATGCTGGCAATCTATAGTTGCTTGGTATGTGGATAACCAGTCGGCACCTAGTATGACATCATAACACTTCACATCTAGGCATATTAGGTTAGTAGGTAAATTGCTTCCCTTAATCATCACTTCACAATTTGGATAGTGATAAGTGATATCAGACTCATTCCCAAGAGATGTAGATATGACCAAATCTAACAGTTCATGTTTCTTAGAAAATGAAGCAGCAAATTTCTTGGAAACGAATGAATGAGTTGCTCCGGTATCAAATAAAACTTGAGTAGTTTTTGAACAAATAGTGAGAGTACCTTCCACAATTCCGCCTTCTGTGGGTTCTGTCTCTCGGAGAGCTTGCAGACGACCTTGTCTGTTTACCGGACGCTTCTCATCTTTGGTGCCTTGCTCCTTCATCAGTGGGTAGTCTGGGATTTAATGCTCTCGGCTCCCACATCGAAGACAAGCTCCTAACTTCCTCCAGCATTCCTCAGTCTTATGACCAGCTTTATCACAATACTTACAAATCTCCTTTGAGGGTGTGGCGGTGGAGAATGGCCTGTCATTCTTCTGGAATTTCTTTGCCTTGGAGGGCTCCCCTCCCATGAAGAACCTTTTCTTGTTGAATGATTGCTTGAATTTTCCCGGGCTTGTGACGGGTTCCTTCTTGTCTCTTCCTCGGATTCTCTCGGACAATTCGGTGGCATCTTCTAGCAATTGGGCACTCCGAACTATCTCCGAATAGGCTTGGATGTCCATCGGTGCAAGCTGTGTAATATAATGGGGCCGAAGCCCGTTGAGGTACCTTCTTGCCTTCATCTTTTCCGTACACACCAAGTGAGGTGCATACTTCGACAACCTTGAAAACTGGACCTCATATTCGGCCACTTTCAAGCCCCGTTGTTTTAGAACGGTGAATTCCGTGGCCTTCTTCTCCTGGATATGGTCGGAGAAATACTTGTTGTTGAAATATTCCGTGAATTCATCCCACGTGACATGGTCTTCTGGCAGTGTTACTTCTATGGATTCCCACCAGCATCGAGCGTCCCGCTCTAGTTGCAATACGGCCAGTAAAACCTTCTCCTCGTCCGTGCATTGCATTACACGGAAGATTCGTTCCATCTCCTTTAGCCAATTCTCGGCATCCTCGAGGTCGGATGAACCCGTGAACCTCGGTGGGTTCATGTTACGAAAACTCCTGTGGAGATCACCCGCTCCACAGTTTGCTCCACCTTGGGCCACTTGCTGTAGTGCCTTTGTAAGGCCTTGCACGGTGCGCTACATCTCGCGCCATTGTGCTCTTTCTACAGCCATGATCCTACAAAAGAGTTTAAGTATGATAAAGATCGGGTTTACTTGTAAGGTCAAAAGTCATTATAGATCTTAGCCCAAGGCTCTATCCATCTCACCGGGAAAGGTATATCTATCCTTGGACTCGGGTTTTTACCTATTCTTGGACTCAAGTTTTACCTTGATTTCAATCATGACCGTAATTTTTCCTAACCTCTTATTTCTTCTAGTTTCCTAGGTTTGAAAACCTAGGCTCTGATACCACGAAGACTGTCACGTCCCAAGCGCGGAAGATACTCGGATGCGTGACGCGTCTATATAGATCGTGTCATTAGAGCGATAAAATTTTGACATACATAATTACGGAGTGCGCAAAAGATTAATAAAAATTTAATAATCCCAATAGTCTAAGTGATGATTATTTGATTAACCAAAGGAATTAAAAGATAGTCCATGACAATTCCAAATTTAAAATCCGACACTAGGCTGCATTCCTTAACATGGGTTGGACAACTAAATGGACATATTGAAATACAAAGTAGGACTCAAATAAAATTTATGGATGCGACTAGCTAATGGTAGGTGATTGGCATTCTAGCACTCATCACTCGGTCTCAAACCCATTCTTGTCGCTATGCGAATCACCTAAAAATGTTAGGAAGCAACTGGATGAGTGAATCGCTCAGTAGGAATTACATCTCAAATTCGAACAATCTTTACGTGATTTACAATTTGCATGTATTATCAGTATGGCTATGCATGATGTACGTATAAGAAAATCAGGTATACAGGTAAATCTAGGCATGATGAACAATAAGAGATCAAGAACTGTATAAAGAGAGTGTATCAAGATTTCAAGTATTTGACAAGCAGTATTTCAAGAATTTACAGGTGTAAATGCCACTTCGGGGCAAGCAGGGATTCGTGTACAAGTATGAATGTAAGTACAAGAATGAACTCATATACAAGTATATCTCAGGTAAGAGCAAGTTAAAATTTAATTCAAGCAAGTAATCTCTAGTACGTATCAGTAGAATTGGCTATTTTAATCAAGCAAGTATTCTGCCCTTTCTCGGGCTACAAGTCAAGTATTGCCCGTTCCGGGCCATGCAAGTCAAGTCAAGTAATGAGAGAGTAGGGGTGGAGTGTCTCAAGTCAAGCAAGTACTCCGGTGCAATGCTAAACACCGTGGTCAATAAACTCCCATGGGTACAAGTACCTTCGGGTGCTCCTCCTAGGACCAGACCGGGCCCTATATGCACAGCATTTCAAGTATTACTTTTGACATCCACTCTCATTTATAGCCAATATGGAATTTCAAGAAATAAGAAACTTAGTATTATAGACAAGATTAACTAGTCATTTTGTTATGGAGGACTCTAGAGGTGGCCCCAACAGGCTCAAGAGGTGGCTCCCGTCGTGTCACGTCCCGAGGGCGAAAGATTACCCGTGGCGCGACAGTCCTTTATATAGAACTAAAGCGAGCTAGCTATTTGATGGAATTCTTCCTTTGACAATTAATAGAATGAGCAATTCTTTTAAGATTAAATTTGAGATTTCAAGCTGATCATTATTTCAACTAACCAAATGACAATTACATACATTTCTCGGGTCCAACTACTAGGCTTCAAGCCCTTATTACAGTTCTAATCAATTGGACTAATACAACTGGCATAGTGAACTAATACAACTGACATCTGACATAACTGGATACAACTAACATAAGTGGGATTACAATAACACAATTAACATGACAATATGATAACTCAGTGCTAACACTCATCACTCAGTCTCATTCCCCTTCGAGTGTTGGTTGTCATCTAAATCACCTGAAAATGTTAGAAACAAAAGGATGAGCGAATAGCTCAGTAGGATTTACATCTCAAGATTTAACATGCTTTAAGTGGTTTACAAGTTCAATTAATGTAGGTAAATCTATGCATGTAGACAAGTAGATATCAAAGGTTGTAAAATCGACAAGAGCAGTCAAGTGAGAGTATATAGATTCCAACTTCATCGACACAGCAGTAGCAAGAGATATCAAGCAAGTAATAACTTAAATTAACAATAATTTTCCAAGAATGGTAAGAACTCATATCAAGCAAGTAATAGTAATCAACGTAATTTCAAGCATGTAGAATTGGATTTGGCTATTTATCAATTTCATTCAAGCAAATACGTTTACCCTTCTGCGGGTCTCAAATCAATCAATCAAGTAATATCACAAGAATGAGTGGAATGCCTAAATTCTAGCAAGTAAGTACTCTGGTGCAATGTCAAACACCGTGGTCAATAAATTCCCATGGGCACAAGTACCTTCGGGTGCTCCTCCCAGGACCAGACCTAGCCCTATATGCACATCATTGGTCATGTTTGTCGACATCCACTCTCATTTATAGCTAATATGGAATTTCAAGGGTTGACCAGGTAGGATATATATAAGGTGGATTATAAAACAGAATCCAAGGCGTATCGTTATGTAGGGATGAACTAGGAGTAAAAACCAGCAACGTTTGATACACGAAAAAACTAGGTGAGATTGGTGCCTTGTAGGCTACCTGACATGTTCAGAAATGACATCCTCACAATGGGGTGCCCTTCCTGTGAACTATACAGGGTTTAGAAAATCCAGTCAGGGGTTAAATGGCGCCTCTCAGGCTGCCATTTATCGGTGAATGACGTCCTGAAACTAGGACGCATCATTCGGGGGTTCAAGGTCTCGAAAAAACCAAAACACAGGGTCCGTTTAATAGGTGCCCAAGTCACTGCCATCTTCTTGAAATTGGCGCCTAGGGGGCTGCCATGTTCTTGAAATTGGCGCCCAGGGGGCTACCATGTTCTTGAAATTAGTGCCCCGGGGTCAGTCACGTTTTAACAGGTTTACAGGGTCAGGCTTAGTAGGAGCCCATGGGGCTGCCATCTCTTAAAAAATGGCACCCTGGGGGCTGCCATGTCTTAGAAAATGGCACCCTGGGGGCTGCCATGTTTCATAGATAGGCGCCCAAGGGTCTGGCGCCTATCAAAGGTCTATCGGGCTCATGTTAAGAGGCGCCCATGGGGATGCCTTCTTTCAGACATTGGCACCCCAGGGTAAGACTTCTTTCAAGAAATGGCACCCTAATGGATGCCATGTTTCACTGGTAGGCGCCCAAGGGTCAGGTGCCTATCAAACATGTGTCCAGGTTAACTAATGGCTAAGGCTTAATGGCCGAGGGTTAACTACGTGATTAACTGGTTTAACCAATAGTTTAACTAATGACAATAGGGGTTTAACAAGATGATTTATTGGTTAAACAGAGATTTAACTAATCTAGGTTTAACTAATGATAGAGGTTATTAAGCACTGGTTAAGCTAAGTAGCTAGGGTTTAACTTAACTGATCAATTAGCTGTAGGTTAATAGTAGGCGTCCATAGGGCTGCCACCTATCAGAAAAAGGCGCCTCAGGGGCTGCCACCTTCTGTTAGAAGGTGCCCTAGGGGCTGCCACTATTTTTTATAGGTGCCCTAGGGTTGGGCGCCCTTCACAGAGGGGCAGTTTTGCCCATTTTCTGGGTGGAATATGCGTCTGTTGTACAGTCGCTGTTCAGTGAATGGCGTCCGGGTCAGGGGGGCCCTTCAATTTAAGCTGATTTATGTAAAATTGATGACATGGACAAATAGAGGAAATTGTGAGGATTACAGATCTGTATTCATGCATTCGTTTCATACTTCAGTTTCTCAAATATCAAATTTTTAACATGACGTGTCATACTAGTTTACATTTTACAGGAACTAAATGGAGACATGGTTTCTAGATAGGTAGAACTCTATCTATATCTGATCTGGTGTATAGATTAGGTAGACTAACAGGTTAATTAGGTATGCTGGTTAGTAGATCAACTAAAATGTTAATTAGGTATGCTAACAGATTAGTTAATAGCTTAACTAACAGGTTACGTAAAAAACACGATAAAACATGCGTTACACAGGATATACCGCATGGATATGAAGCTACTACATGCCAATTACCCTAGATTGAAGCTAATACAAGCTAATTATCTTGGGTATAAGGCTAATACATGCTAATTATCTTGGGTATGAGGCTAATACATGCTAATTACTCTAGATTTAACCTAATACATGCTAATTATCCTGGGTATGAGACTAATACTTTGCTAATTACCCTAGATTGAAGCTAATACATGCTAATTATCCTGGGTATGGGACTAATATTTGCTAATTATCCTAGGTGTGAGGCTAACACATGATGTGTAAATACTAAATATCGCATGGAGATGAGCCTAAGACTAACTGCCTAGACTAATCATCTTAGATTAGCTACTAGTTTAGTTAAAAGTTGAGAACACCTACCTCTATGAAGTGGCAGAAGTTGTAGCAGGTGGAAGAAGCAGCTCCTTCTCTCCACTGCAACCCTTCAGAAAGTGCCTCCCCTTCTCAACAGCAAGCCTTCGAACCAACAGAGGTTTGCTTCATTAGGAATGTATAATATAAGGTTTGAGTCGACCGGAGGGGGAAACAAGATCCGTGAAAATCGGATCTCAGTGGGATGCCAACTTAAACAGGCTATTGGGGATAAGAAATCGAAAAGTCTATCTGGTGGAAAATGGCGCCTATGAGAGAGTCGTGATTCATCCTGTGTTTCTTTATTTTAAACTTCCCACTTAACTTCAATGATTTTTATCTTTAAAAATTGATGGAGTTAGTTTGTGAAATTTCATGGGTGAGATCCTTACATTTTTCTCTATTTTTATATATAATATTTTTTAAAAAATTCTTTTTAAATAAAAAGTGGCACTATTCATGTCATTATTCACGTTTATGAATTAATGACCTAACATATGTCATTGTTTAGTGAATAATGACCCTGCATTGGTCGTTAGTTATTTTGGAGCATTTTTCTATCACGCTCTAAGGACCGAAATTGGATATATATCCTTTCCATCCTTATGTATCTACGTTAGTTGAATAACGACACCTTACATGTTGTAATTTCATGAGTAACGTCTTAATAACGGTCGTGATTTTGAACGGAGACTTTTCTATTCACTCTACACTAACCAAAATTTTCTATATACCCTTTCTCACTTCCTAAATTATGTTTATCCTTTAACACTTCATCTATATACCCTTATTTCTTCAAAATAGTGATATAATGTAAAAGTTGGAATATGAAAATTTCTAAATTATGAAAATATGATTTGGCATCTTGTAAAATTGATGTTTATCCTTTAAAACTCTATCTATATAACCTATTTCCTATTCCTTTAGAATAGTGTAATAAGATGTATTATTAGTTTCCTAAGTGATTAAAAATATAAATTAGCATTCCTAAAATATAATTTGGCTTCTTCTAAAGTATCTATTGGTTTTTGAATTATTAATTAAATGGTTTAATGGCTTAATCAAATAGAATTAGAATATGAGTTCAATAGTTAAATATATATATATATATATTATTCATACATTTCTATTTTAAAATTCCTGGGTGTTGCACCCTGTCCTACTTAAAAGAATTTGGTCCCCAAATTCAACTATATAAGGGTAATGGTAACTTCAACTGTATAAGGGTATTGTCGAAAGTATAGGATACTTACAATCTAAAATAGTTCTAGGTATCTTCTTTTCATAGATTCCTCGATCTCCAATGTTGCTTCCTGCTCTGAGCATCGATTCCATTGGATTTTCACCATAGGGATCGTCTTGCTTCTTAGAACTCAGACTTCTCGGTTCAGGATCCGCATCGGCCTTTGCTCATAGATCACTAAATCAGCATGGTCGATGACGTGGGAAGGGTCGTGCACATATTTCTTCAGCATAGATATATGAAATACATTGTGCACTTCCGAGAGTTGACGAGGTAAGGCAATACGATAAGCCACCTCGCCCACTCTTTCCAATACTTCAAATGGACCGATAAACCTTGGTGTAAGCTTGCCCTTAACACCGAATCTTCTAATACCTTGTCCGGGAGATATCTTGAGAAATACATGGTCACCCACTTGAAATTCTAAATCTCTCCTTCTGTTATCAGCATAAGATTTTTGCCTGTACTGTGCTACCTTGAGTCTCTCTCTAATAAGGTCTATCTTTTCAGTTGAATCTCTAACCATATCTGGGCCTAGAAGTTGTCTTTCACCAACTTCATCCCAGCATATTGGAGATCGACAACTCCTGCCATAAAAGGTCTCGAAAGGTGCCATCTGGATACTGGCTCGATAGCTGTTATTATAGGCAAATTCGGCTAGGGGTAAGTAGTCATGCCAGCTTCCGCCGAAATCTATAATGCATGCCCTTAACATATCTTCAACAACCTAATTTGTTCTTTAAGTCTCACCATCTGTCTGGGGATGAAAAGCAGTGCTAAAGTTGAGTTTCGTTCCGAGAGAGTATTGTAGACCCTTCTAAAAATGAGAAGTAAAGCGCGGGTCTCGATCAGATACTATAGACACAGGAATTCCATGCAATCTAGTAATCTCATTGATATATAAGGCAGCAAGAACATCAACCGACCATCGACTCTTGATAGGCAAGAAATAAGCCGATTTTGTCACGCCCCGAGAGCGGAAGATACCCGGAGACGCGTGACGAGTTTATATCAATCATGTCGATCAGAGTATTAGTGTATTCGACACCAAAATCAGAGATGAACAAAAGTAAAGATAACCCAATCCTTTATTCCTTCATAAGATTATGTCTATTACAAACCTTTGAAGTACTAACTAAAATAAAGGAAAAATACAAGGTTGACTCAAGAAAATATGAAAAAGACTAGATAACACGGAAGAAGCTCTATCTCTTTCACACTTGATTTTTCCCGTCAGATTGAGTTCCCTCATCGTCGGACTTACCTAAAAAGTAGGGAAACACTAAGTGAGCAAACGCTCAGTAGGAAATTATATCTCAAGAACTAGCAAGGGGTTTAAGTGATTACATCTTTCATGAATGCACTATAGCTACGCATGCTCGCATAAAACGACAAGATAGAAAGAGTGTATAACAATAAGATAGCAAGAAGAACTAGTCATGAACTTTCAAGAACTTATATCAAAAGATATCAAGATATTCAAGCAACTGTATTCATCATGTCATGTTAGAATTTGGCTATCACGTTTCAAGCACGCAAGTATGAAATTACCCTTTTTCGGGCCACACAAGTCATGTAATATCAAGTCAAGTGCAAGATTTGTGGAATGTTCAATCAAGCTAGTCATGCACTTTGGTATAATGCCAATACCGTGATCAATCAACTCCCATGGGCACAAGTACTTTCGGGTGCTCCTCCCAGGACCATATCGGGCCCTATATGCACAGGCATTAATCATGTATTTTAACATCCACTTTTGTGTATAGACAATATGGAATTTCAAGAATAAAGCTTGTAGATGTAGACACGCCAAAATTGACGTTATTATGAGTACATCTCATATTGCCTTGTAATGTCCCATTTGACCCTCAAATCAGCTTATTTGAGTGGTTTTTCCCACTTTTCTTGAATTTCTCCTATTTTTCCCTCATTTCTTATTTTTCTGGATTTTCTGGGCATTTATCTCTATTTTCTGAATTCACGCCCTCATCAGAGGCGTTTTTTTGAAACACGACCTGGTCTAGGGCGTGTCTTCCCATTTTATCTATTTCTCCCCCATTTTATCTATTTTATGAATTTTCTGAATTTACGACCTGGGTAAGGGCGTGTTTTCTTAAAACATGACTTAATCTAGGGCGTTTCTTAAAGAAAGGACGACCTCACCTGAGGACGTTAATTCTTTTGGTTTTGACCGACTTCCCCATTTGAGCTCTTGAAATTAACGCCCTTCTCAGGGGCGTGTTTTTAAACGTGGCTTTAATTAAGGCGTGTTTTACATTTTTCAAATATGGGGAGTTTTTATTTCTAAATTTGGTTTTTGAGAAACGCCCTTGTGCAGGGCGTGTTTTTGAGAAACGCCCTATGCGTAGGTTGTCAATTCGTAAATTGACGCCCTGACCTAAGGCGTGTTTCACCGTCTGCCTTCGCAGCCCTTTCCCCAGAGAGTCCTTGCTTCGATAGATGCCTACTTGATTTGGGCTCTTGCCCATTCTTATCCTTCCCCTTCGTAGGACTCTTGCCTTCTTATCTCTCATCCAATTCTATTTAAACGGAGCATTTAGCTCTGTTAAGGGGTTGGATGCCGGAGGTTTTCTTCCCTGTTGTTTTTATTATTTCTTCTTCTTCTTCCTTTTTTTTCTTTCTTCTGCGGCTGTCTTCTTCTTCTTCCGTCTCCCTTCTCTTCTGTTTTTTTTTCTCTTTTTCTTCTATTCTTCTTCTTCTTCTTCTGCTCCCTTTTCTTCTGTTTGTTTCTTTTGTCTCTTTTTACAGGAACCGAAGGTGGCCTTTGGCTAAGGAGGGCTTCTCACGATCAACCTCTTCATCCCTCTTGAAGTTTCTCCCCATCGAGCATCAAAGCCAAACAATCAGATTTTTCTATTCCCCTTCTCCCCTATCTTATTTTTATTTTAGTTCATAATTCACATGCATGCATCATTGTTATTGATAATTCTTTCTCAATCATCATATTGAGACCTCCCCTTTTTTTATTATTATTTGCATTTCATCATACATCTCCCACACCCTCTTTGCATAGGGGTTTAAGGGCTAATACCCTTAAGGTGTGTTCTTAATCAATTTTCATGCTCATCTTTATTAAGAATTGATGCTACACACACATTATTTCTAATCCAATTCTTTTGTGTTGTGTGTCTTTTTTTTTGCAAGGGTAACCAAGTTGAAGAACTCTCTTCGTCGGCCGGCCGATTTGAAGAGAAAAGGAGTACTCACAATCAACCGCACATTTGAGGTATTTGCGATCACTTTCCCCTTATCATCTCCACTTGAGACCCTCGTGTCTCTGGCGATCACATCACAACCTCCTTTTAGCACCTCGTGCATGTTTCATCTCCACTATTGTTTATTGATTATTACTTTTTATTCTTAATATTTTCTTTGAGTGGATTATTCTAAATTAGAGATCTACAAATTGGCGATCACGGTGGGACCCTTTCTTGTTTTTATTTTGATTACCCCCTTCCCTTTGGCACCCACGTGTGCCCTTTCCCATTGGTACCCTCGGTACCCTTTCCTTTGTGCCCCTCGGGCACCCTCCATTGTGCTTTGCACTCTCCCCTAAGTGATTTGTCAATTGAATAGATTTGTTTTAAAATTTCCACTTATTTAAAATTTTGATGAGCATGATTCTGTTGATTGCCCTGCTGCTATGAGTGCTTCTGTCATTTCTGGCCGTGAAAGAGTTTCTGAAGGAAGCTAATTCACGCCCCTGTCAGAGGCGTCTCTTTCATGAGTAACGCCTTCTGACAGGGCGTTTTTATTCATATCTCCTACACTGAGAATTCACGCCCTAGAGCAGGGCGTTTCTTTGTTGCGTAGCGCCCCACATCAGGGTGCGTTTTATAATTTGACGCCCTACCCCAAGGGCGTCCTTTCCTTTGTAACGCCTCACCACAGGGCGTTTCTTTGACTTGGTTGGCATCTGGTGCATTTTAACGTCCTCTCCAGAGGCGTTTCTTTTAGTTTTAGCGCCTTGATCCAGGGCGCGTTTTACCTTGCCTGTGGGCCCCCCACAGTGTTTCACGCCCTTCCCCAGGGCGTCTTTTTGACTAGTAGCGCCCTGCCCCAGGGCGTCTTCTTCCTGTGTTTTCGCCGTGCTTCCCCGTTTATTTTTTTTTCATATTTTATATTCTGTTATACATCTGTTGCATTTACACATATTTGCATTTGGGTTGGGAGCCTCCTCCTCTTCATTAGGATCCACACACCCTCTTGGAATCGGGACGACCCTCCATTGAGCATTCCGTCTCTTTGGACTGGAAATCCCTTTTCCAAGCCTCCGTAAGTCCCCGCACCCGTGGATTCCCTCACGGACGCCGGGCAGGTTGTACCCTTTTGAAGTCCCGAGTTAGTTGGCCTATACGGTGAGAGAGGGTTCCTAGTTGGCATTGAAGTTCAAATCATATTGAAGCTAGGTTCCCCCCCTTTGTGTGAATCATTCAAAACTTTATTAAAATTCATTAATTCACCAAGGATCAAACATAAAAATCAAGGTAACCATTCCAACTTGTGTGCTTCTTTCCATATTATTGAGAATTTTGATTATATAATGGCTTACCATGATAGAAACATGTTCAATTCAATTCATGAGGATGCACAACCTAGCACTTCTTATCCTCAATTTCAACGTGTTAATCATCATCCTTCTCACCATTCCTTCAAGGGACCACGTCCTCATTCTTATGGTCATGCCCAACCCATGGGCAATGTCCATTCTTATGGTCCCCCTCCTCAAGTTCGAGCCACTACTCCCTCGGGATCCTCTCGTCCCAATGATGAGAAGGTCTCCCAGATCATTTATGCATTAGATCATCTTACCCCTCAACAGATCCAAGCCCTTAAGGCTGTCGTTGAGGGTGCATCTCCTTCATCTCTCCCTCTTTCCAATTCTATTCGGGTGGCCCATCACCCATCTCCCTCCAATTCTACACGGGTGGCCCATCACCCACCTCCTCCTTCCAATCATATTCGGGTAGCCCATTACCCATCTCCCCTTATTCATTCTACTCGGGTGGTCCGACACCCGCCTCCTTCTATTCCTCCTCCCTCACGGCCCCGAAGCCCATTTATTCATTGCAATCCGGCCCATCCGGGTTCTTTTACGGGTCATACCGTCAACTCCCCTCCACGGCCTTTTTATGCGGCCCCTCCTCCTTCGAGGCCCTGCCAACCTTCTATTGTTCAAGTCACACCCCTCCAACAATCTCTTTTTGATAAGATTACTTCCATGGAGGAACAATTAAAGAGGGTCACGGTTCCTCCTACTCCGGTCAATCCTCTCCATGCCGCTTTGGACGAGATTACTAAGTTGGAGAGAGAATGGAAGGATAGGAGAGATGATTATGATATCGGCATTCCAAGCGAGGAAGAACCGGCAATTGAAGAATACGAGCCGGTATATGATGATGAAGCTCCGCAGGCACCCCTTCCGAGTTTCCTTAATTTCCCACTCCCTCCATTATCATTCAATGAACCCCCTGCTCAGGAGGAAACCACTCTCAATTCAACCCCTGTTTATGAGACTAGTTGGTGTTACGACGATGGGTCGATATTCCAATCGTCCGCACCGGCGCCTATTGAGTCTCTTCCCATTCCCACTCCCACTCCTAACACTGCTCGCCCCGTCCGGCATTTTCTACGCACCAAACCTTCACCCATTAACCCTCCACCAACTACACCTCCACCCACTATACCATCAACCTTCACACCATTAGCCACCGCTGAGCCTTCCATTATAAAACCTCCACCTATTAAGTCAGTAACCTCCACATCGGCCTACACCGAGCCTACCACGGAACCTCCTCCAATTGACCTCCCATTACCACCATCCCTAAAAACCACCTTACCTACCCCACTATTTAACCCTCCACCTTTACCTATGGCTAATCCTGAGCAGGACCCACCACTTTTTGCACTCGAGCTAACCCCGACCGCTTGCAAGCAAAGGGAGAAACTCGATGTGTTTGAACCTCCGCCTCCACTTACGCCAACACTTTCCATTATACCTCCACCACTCACAAAGCCTTCCGCCTCCGCTTCACCTCCTTTTACTACTCGGAATGGGAGTGCTTCTGCAAGTACTTGTGCCGAAGGTGATCAAGAGCCGGGCAAGACAGATGTGGCCACGGTTATGCGATTCAAGATTCAAGAAGTCATTCACCGGATGCCAATCCGGATTATTGTGCCGAGCATGGTCGCAGAGGCCAAGTCATCGCCATTGCTCAGGGAAGAATGCCAAGAATTGATGCCATCCAAGGGCCAGGCAGGGCACCCCTTGTTCAAACTTTCCAATCCAGAATTCATTATTCCTTACAAGGGGCGAATGCCCATTTTGCTCAACATTCCATATACACCACATTCAATGGGCAACTCAATGCTTCCCGTTCCAACTCTACAACTCCCCCACATTATTGATCTTTGCTTTCCAAGGGAGTTGTCTTTTACTATTGAAGCTTCTTTTATTGGGCCAATTGACCGTACATGTTCACTGCCATGGAGGGGCAGTTATCTTAATGCTAAGGGGCCATCCCTTATTTGCTCCACTTTCTATTCATCCATCTCTATCACTTCATGGGCCATTCCCTTGGTTAGGAGGAGGATCTCATCCTCTCGCCCTTCACATTCTTCATATTCTTTGCATTTCATGCATTCATCGCATCCATCCCATTACATGCATTTGCACCTCCTGCTTCCCGGGTTTCCAAACCCGTATCTTCCTCGCCTTCTGGCCCCGCCGGATATTCGCATTTCCCATCTTATTCATATTCATCCTTTTATCCACTCCCCTTGGGGCATCGCGTCCCCCTTCCTGCCATTTCCCTGGAACTTCCAGGAATTTTATCCCTCCTCTTTGGGCATCTCGCCCTTTCTGATTCTATTTCTCCAGAACCTCCGGACCTTTCTCTCGGGCACGACGCCCCTTTCCATCTTCTCCTTACTGATTTTATTTCTCCGGAACCTCCGGACTTTCCCCTCGGGCATCACGCCCCTTTTCATCTTCTTCCTCCGGAACCTCCGGATTCTCCGTCCTATTCTTTCTATCTTTTTCCAGGGCATGACGCCCCTTTCCATTTGCTTCCTCCGGTACCTCCGGATATCCCGCATTTCCCATCTTATTCACCTTCATTCTCTTCTAATCCACTCTCCCCGGGGCATCGCGTCCCCGTTCCCCCTATTTCCCTGGAATTCCCAGGTGTTTTATCTCTCTACTTAGGGCATGACGCCCCTTTCCACCTCATTCTTCCGGAACCTCCGGACTTTCCCCTCGGGCATCACGCCCCTTTTCATTCTCCTCCTCCAAAACCTCCGGACTTTTCCCTCGGGCACGACGCCCCTTTCCACTTTCTCCTTCCTGATTTTATCCCTCCGGAACCTCCGGATTCTCCGTCTTATTCTCTCTATCATCTCCCAGGGCATCGCGACCCTCCTGATTTCATTCCTCCGGAACCTCCGGACCTTCCATATTTCCTTCAATTCATCTTTTTGCTCCTCCGGGACTCCATATCTTTTATTCTCTTCTTTCTTTTCCGTCATCTTTTTCATCATCTTTTTCCCTATTTCTCCCCAGGGCATCGCGTCCCTTCTTTCGTTATCCCTCTGGAGCCTCCGGATTCCTCCTATCATGATTCTCCTCCTCTGCCTCCGGACCCTCCGGATCCACCTCTTTCCATCTACCAATTTCTTCTTCTGATTCCTCCTAATTCTGGGTCTGACCCAACTTCTTCCACATCCACTGCTTTGGGCATTTGCCCCTTCTCCCATTGTTTCCGAGGCTTTAGTCCTCACCCCTCTTCTTGATTTTCCGCTTCTTCTGTAGACTGTTCCATGTGATCAGGGTCTCCGCGCCTTAGTGAGGGAGTTCTAGCCCTCGCCTCTTTTCTTTTCTCCTTATTCGTCTGAGTCTGGTTTGAGCACCACTCATTCTTGTTAAGCCACTCCCAAAATCCTTTGCTTCCAATCCTTTTGACTGCCAAAGAGGACAGATCCCACGATGATCAACCTCGCCTCTGACAGCTGCTTCTACAAAGGTTGCAAGGTAACATATTGGCGTAAGTAAGCATTTTTATGATATCATTTCCTCATTACTTCACGCATGATATTCAAAATGAAGTGCTTCTTAACGAGATTAAGAGTGGTGTTTTAAACCTTTATCTTAGGCTTTTGTTTAATTAAATCACTCTCAAAAGAGTCTTTAGGCTTGCTATGCAGCACCTTTGGTTAATAAGAACCCCGCGCTGGGAATTCGACATTCTCTCCCCGCTTGTTAAGAGCAACCCTTAGCTGGGCACCGCACACACTTCACGGCGTCCTTAGCCGGCTCCTTTGGTTGAAACACCGTCCCTACTTTGGCCATGCCATGAGTATATCTAAAAGTCTTTTCTCTTCTTCACTCGGCCGAATGCAGGTGCAAGAGGTTGACGGATAAGATGACCCAACCTCGGTAATCCCCAATACGAGAGGAGTCTCAAATAGGGGCAGTCCTGACCCAAACTAAACATGAATTTCATGATATACATCTAGCCAAAAGGGCTATTATGAAAATCAAATCAACATTTTGATACAAAAGTATGAATTATGGCATGTCAAGAGTGGCAAAGTCCCCGCAGAGAAAACCCTCGTCGTATGCATGTTAAGGGTCCAAAAATTAAAGGCACAAAGCCCCAGCGCAACAGACTACCTCTTTGAGGGTTAAAACCTTGGAAGGAAATCAAATCCTGATATCTCCCATCCTGCTTTAAGCTTATCTCCAATTATTCTTCTCTTCTCCCTCCAAGACCGAATGTTTCTCGGGTATGGCCTTGGTAGGGGCATCGTTAATCAAGGGCAGTCAGTTATAGGGCGCCACCCTTTCAATGCACGCCCGGCTTTGGGCAGTTTTAAGCAAAAAGGGAGGAAACGAGGACCCCTAGCCAGTGGTTCAAAAACACCCTTTGATGCTGCTTTAGCAATGTCTAACCAAAATCTCCACAAAAATTTGAATATTTCCAAAATCTCCACAAAAATTTGAATATTTTCAAAATCTCCACAAAAATTTGAATATTTCCAAAATCTCCACAAAAATTTGAATATTTTCAAAATCTCCACAAAAATTTGAATATTTCCAAAATTTCACAAAAATTTGAATATTTCCAAAATCTCATAAAAAATTTACATATTTCCAAAATCCAAAAATTTTGCATTGTATTTTCTGATGGTGTTTTGCAGGAATAACTTTCCAAGGACCAGGAGCACGGGATGAGTCCTCTCTCCACTCATTGCTATCAATCTATTGATTCTTTCCCAATATTCTCATGACATGCCACCCTGGGCATCTTTTTTTTGATTATCATCTCCTCATATCTTTTTGGTTATATCTCCTGATTATCATCCTGATTATTCATCTCGAGATCTTTCAATCAACTCCTGCTGATTTCTCTTAATTAATTCTGCCACTGGGCATTATATCACTCTGATCATCCAAATCTTGATTAGCCAAGATTGTCATCCTCATGACGAAACAATAAACAATGATAATCTGCAATGCCATGATTTAACTTATGCTATTCATGCCATATACATGCTATAATTGATGCTTTGATGATTGCTATGCTTAAATGCCTCATTCATTGCTTGTTATCTTTTATATCTTGGCTGATGAATTTTTGAGCGCAGGATAAGAAGCTCTTGGTCCCGCCGACTCGGCATCATCATCAAAGTCCCACGGTGCTTGCAGCTCATTTCTCAGTTCCCATGCTTATTGATATCACCATCTCCCTGTATGCATTCTACTATATGTTATTACGCTATTAGATTATATCAAGGACCTTGTGGCTTTGGCGAAACTGGAATTTGAGTTCCCCTTCATCAAAAACAATGACGATTCCAGAGGAGTCTTAGTCACACGGATAGGCCGTTGAGCCGTCCAAGGCTGGGGACGATGGTTCCCTTTTTACGAGTTGGTGCGCGGATAAACATGCTTCGGCTTAGTATCAGCTCGCAGAATCGGTTTCTTGACCCAGTCTGGGCAGTTTAACAATATTATCCTTGATTATTCTATATTTTTCGTTTGATTTAATTTTCCCTTTAAACCCAGCATGCATTCATGTAGGAATTTGAAACAATTGTTGAAAATCATTCTGATAAGCTGTTTTTGTGGGTCAAATTGATCTTGATCTTCGATGTGAGATATTCCATGCCGAATTGAGTCCTCAGTTCGTTTTGTCGCTGTTTTGGGTGATTTTCTCGAAAGCTCCTTGTTTGGATTTTTATCATCTTATTTTTTAATCTCCTTTCCTTTGATCCACCTTGGCTGCAGCACGTCCACTGGCTGGTAACCGCTCCCCAATGGTGAAACTTGCAGGTTTGTGACCTGAGGTACTTCCACCGCGTTGGAAGTTGATCATTTTATTTTTATCTCCTTCGTGCACCGCGTGCACATCTCCCCTTTTACCCAAACATTGTTGATTTCGTTGGATTTCCCGAGATTTGCTTCATCTCGTGCTTTTGATTTGATTCTCATCAAGTAATGTTGATTGCGTGTCTCATCACACCTTGGCATCTACTTTTCAGTTTGCTCTGCTCCCTTGCAAAGCAGACGCCAAGGCGGGGCAGCTGTAGACACGCCAAAATTGACGTTATTATGAGTACATCTCATATTGCCTTGTAATGTCCCATTTGACCCTCAAATCAGCTTATTTGAGTGGTTTTTCCCACTTTTCTTGAATTTCTCCTATTTTTCCCTCATTTCTTATTTTTCTGGATTTTCTGGGCATTTATCTCTATTTTCTGAATTCACGCCCTCATCAGAGGCGTTTTTTTGAAACACGACCTGGTCTAGGGCGTGTCTTCCCATTTTATCTATTTCTCCCCCATTTTATCTATTTTATGAATTTTCTGAATTTACGACCTGGGTAAAGGCGTGTTTTCTTAAAACATGACTTAATCTAGGGCGTTTCTTAAAGAAAGGACGACCTCACCTGAGGACGTTAATTCTTTTGGTTTTGACCGACTTCCCCATTTGAGCTCTTGAAATTAACGCCCTTCTCAGGGGCGTGTTTTTAAACGTGGCTTTAATTAAGGCGTGTTTTACATTTTTCAAATATGGGGAGTTTTTATTTCTAAATTTGGTTTTTGAGAAACGCCCTTGTGCTGGGCGTGTTTTTGAGAAACGCCCTATGCGTAGGTCGTCAATTCGTAAATTGACGCCCTGACCTAAGGCGTGTTTCACCGTCTGCCTTCGCAGCCCTTTCCCCAGAGAGTCCTTGCTTCGATAGATGCCTACTTGATTTGGGCTCTTGCCCATTCTTATCCTTCCCCTTCGTAGGACTCTTGCCTTCTTATCTCTCATCCAATTCTATTTAAACGGAGCATTTAGCTCTGTTAAGGGGTTGGATGCCGGAGGTTTTCTTCCCTGTTGTTTTTATTATTTCTTCTTCTTCTTCCTTTTTTTTCTTTCTTCTGCGGCTGTCTTCTTCTTCTTCCGTCTCCCTTCTCTTCTGTTTTTTTTTCTCTTTTTCTTCTATTCTTCTTCTTCTTCTTCTGCTCCCTTTTCTTCTGTTTGTTTCTTTTGTCTCTTTTTACAGGAACCGAAGGTGGCCTTTGGCTAAGGAGGGCTTCTCACGATCAACCTCTTCATCCCTCTTGAAGTTTCTCCCCATCGAGCATCAAAGCCAAACAATCAGATTTTTCTATTCCCCTTCTCCCCTATCTTATTTTTATTTTAGTTCATAATTCACATGCATGCATCATTGTTATTGATAATTCTTTCTCAATCATCATATTGAGACCTCCCCTTTTTTTATTATTATTTGCATTTCATCATACATCTCCCACACCCTCTTTGCATAGGGGTTTAAGGGCTAATACCCTTAAGGTGTGTTCTTAATCAATTTTCATGCTCATCTTTATTAAGAATTGATGCTACACACACATTATTTCTAATCCAATTCTTTTGTGTTGTGTGTCTTTTTTTTTGCAAGGGTAACCAAGTTGAAGAACTCTCTTCGTCGGCCGGCCGATTTGAAGAGAAAAGGAGTACTCACAATCAACCGCACATTTGAGGTATTTGCGATCACTTTCCCCTTATCATCTCCACTTGAGACCCTCGTGTCTCTGGCGATCACATCACAACCTCCTTTTAGCACCTCGTGCATGTTTCATCTCCACTATTGTTTATTGATTATTACTTTTTATTCTTAATATTTTCTTTGAGTGGATTATTCTAAATTAGAGATCTACAGTAGATACGTAGGATCAACTTGGATAGAGTAGAGTCCAAAAATATGACACTTGACATAGAATGGTGATAATAACAGTACAATCACGATTATCGATAAAACTAGGTGGAATTGGTTCCCTAACTCGGGTACCATGACAAATAAGTAGGGCACTCTTGATATAGAATTGAGGTCCACATGAACAGCACATCAATGGCAAGACGTCCTCATTCTTAATATAGAATTGAGGTCCACAAGAACATCACGTTGAATATAGAATTGGGGTTTACAAGGACAGAATCGAATGGCATGATAACCTCATCCCATTAAGAGAATTCTCATGATACTTTGCATAACATGAGGGTCGGTATACCATGTTTCTCTAGAGTGACATGGTAAAATAGTGTAATGGATTTTTATGGTACAACCAGCTCAGTCGGCCTTGAGGGAATCCAAGGCTCGAGGAGTCTTACGGAGGTCTCTATGACTAACTCGCTAGTCCAAAGGAACGGAATGTCCAATGGAGAGCTTGTATGTCACCGAGAATTAGTGGGTAAACGATAAAACATCATGAAACATGGGACTATATTCACGGACTGGAATATAGTGCCGATATATATATATATATATGAAACCCTCGATTAACAGAAACAGTGTAAAATAATAACACAGGAAAATAGCGACTTAACTAAACTCGTTAATCATCAAATTAACACCTTAAACAGGGGCGTTTATTTACAATTTGACGACTCGTGAAGCAGCCGTCAAACTATATTTCAATTTTTATAGAATTTCAATATTTCAGAATTTTAACCAAAACGCACCCTCGACGGGGGCGTTACCTCTCAATTAGCGCCCTGGTCTGGGGCGTCAGTTCAATAAGAGACGACCTAGACAAGGTTGTGAATTCAACAATTTACCAATTTTTAGATAATAAAATTTCAGGAAAAAGGGTACATGATCATGACAGGAAAAATAGTAGGATTTCACAGGTATACTCATGCAATATATTAGATTCATGGTTACATAGATATTAAATTTTAAACATGGTTATTTATTAATTACATGTAATTGACGACTTCTTGGCACGGCGTCAAAACCATAATTAGCGCCCTAGCGTGGGTCGCTTATTTAAATTAGCGTCCTTGTCAAGGGAATTTATTTTTGAAATTACATAGAAAACATCTAAAACCACAATAAAACTATATGCATGCACGACCGGTGATATTATTAAGATATTAAGCTAGTTTGGGCTACGATCTTGAGAAAACCTACCTTATGAAGATTTAACTGATGAACGGATGAAGGTTTGGAGAAGAAAATGATGCTCTGTTCGTAACAGACTCTTCAGAAGATGATGTTTGATGAAGAACCCCTCATTCTTCAGCACACAGGGTTTTCAACCTATGGCAAAAGATGACGAAGAAACATGAGTTTTCTTCATAATACTCAACTGAAAGCAGAAGAAGAAGAACGATGTTGATGAAGAACCACGTTCTTCAACGAGTTGTTTGTATGCTACCAGCAAAGGAAGATGAGGGAGAAGGAGAAAAGAATATTAACGTTCCTTCCTCAAACAACCAGAGGCAAAAGCAAAGGAAGGAAGAAGAACATAAACCTGTTCTTCACGCACAGCAGCGGCAGAGCTTCCTTCGGCCAACAGCTCGTTAGGGTTCGACAGAGAGGGTTACTTATAGGATTTTGGGGATCCTAATAGGGTTAGGGTTGTATTGGGAGTTATATTTCCATGATAGAGTTCTTACTATATTCCACCTTCGACGTAGTTATCCAGAAACTTACCCTGGATGAGGGCTGGGTTCGAACGGAACTCGAACTGAATTAACGTCCTAAGTGAGGGCGTTAATCTAAATTGACGCCTTGTCCAGCGTCGTTTCTTGTATAAAACGCGCCCAGGTGGAGGGCGTTACATTTACTTTCCCTAATTTTATTTCCCATCGTTTAAAATTTGACGCCCTATTGTGTAGGCGTCCTTTTTAAATTAACGCCTTATACGGAGGCCTTTCTTAATGAAGTAGCGCCTTGACCAAAGGCGTTATTGCCATTCTGTCTTCTTCTTTTGCGTTTAGGCTTTCATCATCTATTTATTTATCTTTTATTTTAATTTGATCTTTTTTTCAAAAATCTTTATTTTTCCAAGGTTGCTACACTCTCCCCCACTTAAAAGAATTTGGTCCCCAAATTCTTAGTATACATATATGTGAAGAGTGTAGAGTATATACCTTAAAATAATTCTGGAAATTGCTTCCTCATGAATTCCTCGGTCTCCCATGTGGCTTCATGATTGGAACTCTTATTCCATTGTACTTTTAGCATGGGAATAACCTTATTCCTTAGAGTACGTACTTCACGATCTAGTATCTTTATGGGCTTCTGTTCATATGTGAGATCCTTCTGGATGACTAAGTCTCCATGTTCAATAATATGTGATGGATCGTGTACATACTTCTTCAACATAGATATGTGGAACACATTATGAACATCGGACAATTGAGGAGGCAATGCGATGCGATAAGTAACCTCGCCAACTCTTTCCAGTATCTCGAAAGGTCCGATGAATCTTGGTGTAAGCTTGCCCTTAACACCAAATCTCCGTATGCCACGTCCAGGCGATATCTTGAGAAATACATGATCTCCAATTTGGAATTCAAGATCTCTCCTTCTTGTATCAGCATAAGCCTTTTACCTAGACTGAGCGACTTGCAGTCTTTCTCTAATCAATTGTATCTTCTCAGTGGTATCCCTTACCATGTCTGGTCCTAATAGTTGTTTTTCTCCAACTTCGTCCCAGCATAAGGGTGATCGGCAACTCCTTCCGTATAAGGCTTCGAAAGGTGCCATTTGTATACTTGCCTGGTAGCTATTATTGTATGCAAATTCAACCAGAGGCAAGTGATCATGCCAGCTTCCACCAAACTCAATGATGCACGCCCTAAGCATATCTTCAATGACCTGATTAGTTCTCTCAGTCTGACCATCCGTTTGAGGATGAAAAGCTGTACTAAAGTTTAGCCTGTTCCCTACGAATGTTGTAGTCCTTTCCAAAAATGAGAAGTAAAACGGGGATCTCTGTCAGACACGATTGAAATAGGAATACCATGTAATCTGACTATTTCCTTGATGTATAATGCAGCCAAAACATCAACTGACCATCGGCTCTTTATTGGCAAGAAATGCGCTGATTTAGTCAATCGGTCAATAATAACCCATATTTCATCATGTCCTCCTTTTGATTTAGATAAACCCATGATGAAATCCATACTAATATTCTCCCACTTTCATTTAGGGATATCTAGAGGATGTAATTTTCCAGCAGGCTTTTGGTGTTCCGCCTTGACCTGTTGGCAAGTGAGATGGCGCGATACATAGTCTGCTATTTCCCTTTTCATGTTGGGCCACCAAAAATTCCTCTTCACATCTTGGTACATTTTGGTAGATCCAGGATGAATCGTGTACCTTGATCTATGAGCTTCATCTAAGATCTTCTTCTTTAACTCGGGACAATCCAGTATACAAGTTCTGTTTTGGAATAACAACCTTCTATCTGATGCTAATTGGAAATCAGATTGTCCTTCTAGTTTCCCCTTGATTTCCACTAATATTGGGTCATTATCTTGAAGTGCTTGTATTTCAGCTAATAGGTCTGGATGAATGCTTATATGAGACAATGTGACAGATCGAAAGTCTGTGTCCATGCTTATATTGAGTTCAGAGAATTACTCCAGCAATTTCCATTCTTGAATCATACAATTGGCTAACAGTGCTCTCGGCTTTCGACTAAGGGCATCTGCTACATGGTTACCCTTTCCGGGATGATATTGTATATTAAAGTCGAAGTCCTTGAGATATTCTAGCCAACGCCTTTGCCTCATATTCAGTTCCTTTTGAGAGAAAAGATACTTGAGACTCTTGTGATCGGAGTATACAGTAAACTGTACTCCATATAGATAATGCCTCCAGATCTTTAGTACAAATACCACCGCGGCCAATTCTAAGTCATGGACGGGGTAGTTCTCTTCATGCTTCTTTAATTGACGAGAAGAGTAAGCTATAACCTTTCCTTGTTGCATTAGAACACATCCGAGGCTAATGCCAGAAGCATCAGTGTATACCTCGAATTTCTCTCCTTCCATTGGTAAAGCTAAGACAGGAGCTGTAGTAAGATGATCCTTGAGAGTTTGGAAGCTTCTTTCACATTCCTCACTCCATTTGTAACGGATCTCCTTGCGAGTTAACCTTGTAAGCGGCACGGTGATCTTAGAGAAATCCTTGATGAATCGCCTGTAATAGCCGGTAAGACCTAAGAAACTTCGGATCTCGCTAGCATTGGTTGGTCTTTCCCAATTTCTTACAGCTTCAACTTTTGATGGATCTACTGATAAGCCATCCTTTGATATAACATGTCCGAGAAAAGTAACTTCCTCAAGCCAGAATTCATACTTGCTGAGTTTTGCATATAATTGGTTTGCCCTCAATATTTATAATGCAATCCTTAAATGCTCCTCATGCTCTTCCTTGGTCTTGGAATAAATTAATATATCATCGATAAAGACCACCACGAATTGATCTAAATAAGGCCTGAATATACTATTCATTAACTGCATAAAGGCAGCAGGGGCATTCGTTAGTCCGAAAGGCATAACAATAAATTCATAATGGCTGTACCTGCTTCTGAATGTAATCTTATGAATGTCCTCATCCTTGATTCTTAACTGATGATATCCCGACCTAAGATCAATTTTGGAAAAGTACTTGGATCTTGAAATTTGATCAAACAGCTCATCGATTCTCGGCAGTGGATACTTGTTCTTGATAGTGAGATGATTCAACAGTCGATAGTCGATGCATAACCTCATAGATCCATCTTTCTTCTTTACAAATAATACAAGCGCTCCCCATGGGGAAGTACTTGGTCGTATGAATCCTTTCTTAATGAGTTCCATCAATTGCTCCTTTAACTCCTTGAGTTCAGCGGGTGACATTCTATACGGTGCCTTAGAAACTGGACCCGCACCAGGAACTAAATCGATGGTGAATGCCACTTCTCTTTGTGGGGGTAATCCAGGTAAATCTTCCGGAAATACGTCCGAAAATTCTTGTACCACCGGGATATCTTCTATCTTAGTTTCCTTAGCCTCCTTAATCGTGACAAATGCAAGGAAAGATACACATCCTTTCCTGATGAGCTTGCTAGCTCGGAGAGCCGAAATAAGAGGTGACTTGCTCCGACTCTTAGGGCTAGAATAGACTAGTTCTGGAAAGTCCTTGAAAGTAACCTTGCTATTACGGCAATCGACTGTCGCCTGGTATTTGGATAACCAATCCGCTCCTAGTATGACATCATACTCCTTTAGATCTAAACATATAAGATCAATAGGGAGATTTTCACCATGAATCAATACTTCACAGTTCTGGTAATGGTGTGTAATATAAGTCTCATTTCCTAGAGGAGTAGACAAGACTAATTTTATCCATTCCGGTTCTAGGGGTAACGGATCAGCGAACTTCTTGGAAACAATTGAATGTGAAGCACCTGTATCAAATAAGACATATGCAGACTTGGAACAAACTTTCAATGTACCATCTACTAGTCCGCCTTCTTCTTCTTGTTCGGTCTCCTTAATTGCGTGAAGCCGAGCATTCTTGGTTACTGGGCGCTTCCCGTCCCCGGCTTGATTATTAAGTAATGGGCAATCGGGAATTCGATGATCGCGACTCCCACAGCGGAGACATGCTCCTAGTTTCCTCCAGCATTCTTCGGCCTTATGACCAGTCTTGTCACAATGCTTGCACACTATATTTGATGGGGTAGTGGTGATGGAGAAGGGCTTGGTCTTCTTAACTTCTGATCTTGTGAGGAAGTACCTCCATTACTAGGCCTCTTCTTGAAGTTGGGTTTAAAGGAACCCGAACTTGTAACTTGTTCTTTCTTGTCCTTCCCACGGATTCTATCAGATAGTTCCGTAGCGTCCTCTAATAGTTGAGCTCGACGTACTATCTCCGAATAGACTTGAATATCCATCGGTGCCAGTTGGGTAATATATTGGGGCCTGAGCCCATTAAGGAACCTCCTAGCTTTCATCTTCTCGGTGCTAACTAAATGCTTAGCATACCGAGATAATCTAGAGAATTGGGCCTCGTACTCGGCCACCGATAATGACCGTTGCTTCAGTGCAGCGAATTCTGCGGCTTTCTTCTCCTGGACTCGGTCCGAAAAATATTTATTGTTGAAATATTCAACAAATTCTTCCCAAGTAATTTGGTCTTGATTTATAGTAGCTTCGACTGACTCTCACCAACATCGGGCATCCCTTTCTAGTTGGAAAGTAGCTAATAAGACTTTATCTTGATCCGTGCACTGCATAACACGGAATATACGCTCCGTCTCCCTGATCCAGTGCTCTGCGTCGTCCGGATAAGTAGAATTCATGAATTTAGGCGGGTTGATGTTTTTAAAGACTTGGTGGAGACTCCCTGCTCGTTGTGCACCTCCCTGTGCTACTTGTTGCAGCACTTGAGTCATGCCTTGAAGTGTACACTGCATGTTGCACCACTGAGCACGTTCGGCAGCCATTATCCTACAATTACAATAACTATATTAGTATATACTCCCGTTAAGGGCTTTTAAGTTTTTATGTTAACTCAACCCTTGGTTCTACCCAATCTCACTGGTTAAAGGTTTGAACCTATGCTTGGACTTGGGTTTTCCTAGGAATTGAATACCCTAGGCTCTGATACCACAAAAACTGTCACGCCCCGAGAGCGGAAGATACCCGGAGACGCGTGACGAGTTTATATCAATCATGTCGATCAGAGTATTAGTGTATTCGACACCAAAATCAGAGATGCGCAAAAGTAAAGATAACCCAATCCTTTATTCCTTCATAAGATTATGTCTATTACAAACCTTTGAAGTACTAACTAAAATAAAGGAAAAATACAAGGTTGACTCAAGAAAATATGAAAAAGACTAGATAACACGGAAGAAGCTCTATCTCTTTCACTCTTGATTTTCCCCGTCAGATTGAGTTCCCTCATCGTCGGACTTACCTGAAAAGTAGGGAAACACTAAGTGAGCAAATGCTCAGTAGGAAATTATATCTCAAGAACTAGCAAGGGGTTTAAGTGATTACATCTTTCATGAATGCACTATAGCTACGCATGCTCGCATAAAACGACAAGATAGAAAGAGTGTATAACAATAAGATAGCAAGAAGAACTAGTCATGAACTTTCAAGAACTTATATCAAAAGATATCAAGATATTCAAGCAAGTGTATTCATCATGTCATGTTGGAATTTGGCTATCACGTTTCAAGCACGCAAGTATGAAATTACCCTTTTTCGGGCCACGCAAGTCATCTAATATCAAGTCAAGTACAAGATTTATGGAATGTTCAATCAAGCTAGTCATGCACTTCGGTATAATGCCAATACCGTGATCAATCAACTCCCATGGGCACAAGTACTTTCGGGTACTCCTCCCAGGACCAGATCGGGCCCTATATGCACAGGCATTAATCATGTATTTTAACATCCACTTTTGTGTATAGCCAATATGGAATTTCAAGAATAAAGCTTGTAGATACGTAGGATCAACTTGGATAGAGTAGAGTCCAAAAATATGACACTTGACGTAGAATGGCGATAATAACGGTACAATCACGATTATCGATAAAACTAGGTGGAATTGGTTCCCTAACTCGGGTACCATGACAAACAAGTAGGGCACTCTTGATATAGAATTGAGGTCCACATGAACAGCACATCAATGGCAAGACGTCCTCATTCTTAATATAGAATTGAGGTCCACAAGAACATCATATTGAATATAGAATTGGGGTTTACAAGGACAGAATCGAATGGCATGATAACCTCATCCCATTAAGAGAATTCTCATGATACTTTGCATAACATGAGGGCCGGTATACCATGTTTCTCTAGAGTGACATGGCAAAATAGTGTAATGGGTTTTTATGGTACAACCAGCTCAGTCGGCCTTGAGGGAATCCAAGGCTCGGGGAGTCTTACGGAGGTCTCTATGACTAACTCGCTAGTCCAAAGGAACGGAATGTCCAATGGAGAGCATGTATGTCACCGAGAATTAGTGGGTAAACGATAAAATATCATGAAACATGGGTTGATATTCACGGACTGGAATATAGTGCCGATATATATATATATATATATATATATATATATATATATATATATATATATATATATATATATATATATATATATGAAACCCTCGGTTAAAAGAAACAGTGTAAAATAATAACATAGGAAAATAGCGACTTAACTAAAGTCGTTAATCATCAAATTAACACCTTAAACAGGGGCGTTTATTTACAATTTGACGACTCGTGAAGCAGTCGTCAAACTATATTTCAATTTTTACAGAATTTCAATATTTCAGAATTTTAACCAAAACGCGCCCTAGACGGGGGCGTTACCTCTCAATTAGCGCCCTAGTCTGGGGCGTCAGTTCAGTAAGAGACGACCTAGACAAGGTTGTTAATTCAAGAATTTACCAATTTTTAGATAATAAAATTTCAGGAAAAAGGGTACATGATCATGACAGGAAAAATAGCAGGATTTCACAGGTATACTCATGCAATATATTAGATTCATGGTTACATCGATATTAAATTTTAAACATGGTTATTTATTAATTACATGTAATTGAGGACTTCTTGGCAGGGCGTCAAAACCATAATTAGCACCCTAGCGTGGGTCGCTTATTTAAATTAGCGCCCTTGTCAAGGGCGTTTATTTTTGAAATTACATAGAAAACATCTGAAATCACAATAAAACTATATGCATGCACGACCGGTGATATTATTAAGATCTTAAGCTAGTTTGGGCTACGATATTGAGAAAACCCACCTTATGAAGATTTAACTGATGAACGGATGAAGGTTTGGAGAAGAAAATGATGCTCTGTTCGTAACAGAGTCTTCAGAAGATGATGTTTGATTAAGAACCCCTCGTTCTTCAGCACACAGGGTTTTCAACCTATGGCAAAAGATGACGAAGAAACATGAGTTTTCTTCATATTACTCAACTAAAAGCAGAAGAAGAAGAACGATGTTGATGAAGAACCACGTTCTTCAACGAGCTGTTTGTATGCTACCTGCAAAGGAAGATGAGGGAGAAGGAGAAAAGAATATTAACGTTCCTTCCTCAAACAACCAGAGGCAAAAGCAAAGGAAGGAAGAAGAACATAAACCTGTTCTTCACGCACAGCAGCGGCAGAGCTTCCTTCGGCCAACAGCTCGTTAGGGTTCGACAGAGAGGGTTACTTATAGGATTTTGGGGATCCTAATAGGGTTAGAGTTGTATTGGGAGTTATATTTCCATGATAGAGTTCTTACTATATTCCACCTTCGACGTAGTTCTCCAGAAACATACCCTGGATGAGGGCTGGGTTCGAACGGAACTCGAACTGAATTAACGTCCTAAGTGAGGGCGTTAATTTAAATTGACGCCTTGTCCAGCGTCGTTTCTTGTATAAAACGCGCGCAGGTGGAGGGCGTTACATTTACTTTCCTTAATTTTATTTCCCATCGTTTGAAATTTGACGCCCTATTGTGTAGGCGTCCTTTTTAAATTAACGCCTTATACAGAGGCGTTTCTTAATGAAGTAGCGCCTTGACCAAAGGCGTTATTTCCATTCTGTCTTATTCTTATGCGTTTAGGCTTTCATCATCTATTTATTTATCTTTTATTTTAATTTGATCTTTTTTTCAAAAATCTATATTTTTCCAGGGTTGCTACACCCTCCCCCACTTAAAAGAATTTGGTCCCCAAATTCCTAGTATATATATATGTGGAGAGTGTAGAGTATATACCTTAAAATAATTCTGGAAATTACTTCCTCATGAATTCCTCGGTCTCCCATGTGGCTTCATGATTGGAACTCTTATTCCATTGTACTTTTAGCATGGGAATAACCTTATTCCTTAGAGTACGTACTTCACGATCTAGTATCTTTATGGGCTTCTGTTCATATGTGAGATCCTTCTGGATGACTAAGTCTCCATGTTCAATAATATGTGATAGATCGTGTACATACTTCTTCAACATAGATATGTGGAACACATTATGAACATCGGACAATTGAGGAGGCAATGCGATGCGATAAGTAACCTCGCCAACTCTTTCCAGTATCTCGAAAGGTCCGATAAATCTTGGTGTAAGCTTGCCCTTAACACCAAATCTCCGTATGCCACGTCCAGGTGATATCTTGAGAAATACATGATCTCCAATTTAGAATTCAAGATCTCTCCTTCTTGTATCAGCATAAGCCTTTTGCCTAGACTGAGCGACTTGCAGTCTTTCTCTAATCAATTGTATATTCTCAGTGGTATCCCTTACCATGTCTGGTCCTAATAGTTATTTTTCTCTAACTTCGTCCCAGCATAAGGGTGATCGGCAACTCCTTCCGTATAAGGCTTCGAAAGGTGCCATTTGTATACTTGCCTGGTAGCTATTATTGTATGCAAATTCAACCAGAGGCAAGTGATCATGCCAGCTTCCACCAAACTCAATGATGCACACCCTAAGCATATCTTCAATGACCTGATTAGTTCTCTCAGTCTGACCATCCGTTTGAGGATGAAAAGCTGTACTAAAGTTAAGCCTTGTTCCCTACGAATGTTGTAGTCCTTTCCAAAAATGAGAAGTAAAACGGGGATCTCTGTCAAACACGATTGAAATAGGAATACCATGTAATCTGACTATTTTCTTGATGTATAATGCAGCCAAAACATCAACTGACCATCGGCTCTTTATTGGCAAGAAATACGCTGATTTAGTCAATCGGTCAATAATAACCCATATTCCATCATGTCCTCCTTTTGATTTAGAAAAACCCATGATGAAATCCATACTAATATTCTCCCACTTCCATTTAGGGATATCTAGAGGATGTAATTTTCCAGCAGGCTTTTGGTGTTCCACCTTGACCTGTTGGCAAGTGAGACAGCGCGATATATAGTCTGCTATTTCCCTTTTCATGTTGGGCCACCAAAAATTCCTCTTCACATCTTGGTACATTTTGGTAGATCCAGGATGAATCGTGTACCTTGATCTATGAGCTTCATCTAAGATTTTCTTCTTTAACTCGGGACAATCCGGTATACAAGTTCTGTTTTGGAATAACAACCTTCTATCTGATGCTAATTGGAAATCAGATTGTCCTTCTAGTTTGCCCTTGATTTCCACTAATATTGGGTCATTATCTTGAAGTGCTTGTATTTCAGCTAATAGGTCTGGATGAATGCTTATATGAGACAATGTGACACATCGAAAGTCTGTGTCCATGCTTATATTGAGTTCAGAGAATTGCTCCAACAATTTCCATTCTTGAATCATACAATTGGCTAACAGTGCTCTCGGCTTTCGACTAAGGGCATCTGCTACATGGTTACCCTTTCCGGGATGATATTATATATTAAAGTCGAAGTCCTTGAGATATTCTAGCCAACGCCTTTGCCTCATATTCAGTTCCTTTTGAGAGAAAAGATACTTGAGACTCTTGTGATCGGAGTATACAGTAAACTGTACTCCATATAGA
Organism: Amorphophallus konjac; assembly: GCA_022559845.1. Classification (NCBI taxonomy): domain Eukaryota; kingdom Viridiplantae; phylum Streptophyta; class Magnoliopsida; order Alismatales; family Araceae; genus Amorphophallus; species Amorphophallus konjac. Next base: position 162,656,834 of record CM040125.1, on the reverse strand, counting down.
TAATGCCTCCAGATCTTTAGTGCAAATACCACCGCGGCCAATTCTAAGTCATGGACGGGGTAGTTCTCTTCATGCTTCTTTAATTGACGAGAAGAGAAAGTTATAACCTTTCCTTGTTGCATTAGAACACATCCGAGGCCAATGCCAGAAGCATCAGTGTATACCTCGAATTTCTCTCCTTCCATTGGTAAAGCTAAGACAGGAGCTGTAGTAAGATGATCCTTGAGAGGTTGGAAGCTTCTTTCACATTCCTCACACCATTCGTAACGGATCTCCTTGCGAGTTAACCTTGTAAGCGGCACGGCGATCTTAGAGAAATCCTTGATGAATCACCTGTAATAGCCGGCAAGACCTAAGAAACTTCGGATCTCGCTAGCATTGGTTGGTCTTTCCCAATTTCTTACAGCTTCAACTTTTGATGGATCTACTGATAAGCCATCCTTTGATATAACATGTCCGAGAAAAGTCACTTCCTCAAGCCAGAATTCACACTTGCTGAGTTTTGCATATAATTGGTTTGCCCTCAATATTTGTAATGCAATCCTTAAATGCTCCTCATGCTCTTCCTTGGTCTTGGAATAAATTAATATATCATCGATAAAGACCACCACGAATTGATCTAAATAAGGCCTGAATATACTATTCATTAACTGCATAAAGGCAGCAGGGGCATTCGTTAGTCCGAAAGGCATAACAACAAATTCATAATGGCCGTACCTGCTTCTGAATGCAATCTTATGAATGTCCTCATCCTTGATTCTTAACTGATGATATCCCGACCTAAGATCAATTTTGGAAAAGTACTTGGATCCTGAAATTTGATCAAATAGCTCATCGATTCTCGGCAGTGGATACTTGTTCTTGGTAGTGAGATGATTCAATTGTCGATAGTCGATGCATAACCTCATGGATCCATCTTTCTTCTTTACAAATAATACAGGCGCTCCCCATGGGGAAGCACTTGGTCTTATGAATCCTTTCTTAATGAGTTCCATCAATTGCTCCTTTAACTCCTTGAGTTCATCGGGTGACATTCTATACGGTGCCTTAGAAACTGGACCCGCACCAGGAACTAAATCGATGGTGAAGGCCACTTCTCTTTGTGGGGGTAATCCAGGCAAACCTTCCGGAAATACGTCTGGAAATTCTTGTACCACCGGGATATCTTCTATCTTAGTTTCCTTAGCCTCCTTAATCATGACAAATGCAAGGAAAGATACACATCCTTTCCTGATGAGCTTGCTAGCTCGGAGAGCCGCAATAAGAGGTGACTTGCTCCGACTCTTAGGGCTAGAATAGACTAGTTCTGGAAAGTCCTTGAAAGTAACCTTGCTATTGCGGCAATCGACTGTCGCCTGGTATTTGGATAACCAATCCGCTCCTAGTATGACATCATACTCCTTTAGATCTAAACATATAAGATCAATAGGGAGATTTTCACCATGAATCAATACTTCACAGTTCTGGTAATGGTGTGTAATATCAGTCTCGTTTCCTAGAGGAGTAGACAAGACTAATTTTATCCATTCCGGTTCTAGGGGTAACGGATCAGCGAACTTCTTGGAAACAATTGAATGTGAAGCACCCATATCAAATAAGACATATGCAGACTTGGAACAAACTTTCAATGTACCATCTACTAGTCCGCCTTCTTCTTCTTGTTCGATCTCCTTAATTGCGTGAAGCCGAGCATTCTTGGTTACTGGGTGCTTCCCGTCCCCGGCTTGATCATTAAGTAATGGGCAATCGGGAATTCGATGATCGCGACTCCCACAGCGGAGACATGCTCCTAGTTTCCTCCAGCATTCTTCGGCCTTATGACCAGTCTTGTCACAATGCTTGCACACTATATTTGATGGGGTAGTGGTGATGGAGAAGGGCTTGGTCTTCTTAACTTCTGATCTTGTGAGGAAGTACCTCCATTGCTAGGCCTCTTCTTGAAGTTGGGTTTAAAGGAACCCGAACTTGTAACTTGTTCTTTCTTGTCCTTCCCACGGATTCTATCAGATAGTTCCGTAGCGTCCTCTAATAGTTGAGCTCGACGTACTATCTCCGAATAGACTTGAATATCCATCGGCGCCAGTTGGGTAATATATTGGGGCCTGAGCCCATTAAGGAACCTCCTAGCTTTCATCTTCTCGGTGCTAACTAAGTGCTTAGCATACCGAGACAATCTAGAGAATTGGGCCTTGTACTCGGCCACCGATAATGACCGTTGCTTCAGTGCAGCGAATTCTACGGCTTTCTTCTCCTGGACTCGGTCCGAAAAATATTTATTGTTGAAATATTCAACAAATTCTTCCCAAGTAATTTGGTCTTGATTTATAGTAGCTTCGACTGACTCCCACCAGCATCGGGCATCCCTTTCTAGTTGGAAAGTAGCTAATAAGACTTTATCTTGATCCGTGCACTGCATAACACAGAATATACGCTCCGTCTCCCTGATCCAGTGCTCTGCGTCGTCCGGATCAGTAGAACCCATGAATTTTGGCGGGTTCATGTTTTTAAAGACTTGGTGGAGACTCCCTGCTCATTGTGCACCTCCCTGTGCTACTTGTTGCAGCACTTGAGTCATGCCTTGAAGTGTACGCTGCATGTTGCGCCACTGAGCACGTTCGGTAGCCATTATCCTACAATTACAATAACTATATTAGTATATACTCCCGTTAAGGGCTTTTAAGTTTTTATGTTAACTCAACCCTTGGTTCTACCCAATCTCACTGGTTAAAGGTTTGAACCTATGCTTGGACTTGGGTTTTCCTAGGAATTGAATACCCTAGGCTCTGATACCACAAAAATTGTCACGCCCCGAGAGCGGAAGATACCCGGAGACGCGTGACGAGTTTATATCAATCATGTCGATCAGAGTATTAGTGTATTCGACACCAAAATCAGAGATGCGTAAAAGTAAAGATAACCCAATCCTTTATTCCTTCATAAGATTATGTCTATTACAAACCTTTGAAGTACTAACTAAGTGAGCGAACGCTCAGTAGGAAATTATATCTCAAGAACTAGCAAGGGGTTTAAGTGATTACATCTTTCATGAATGCACTATAGCTACGCATGCTCGCATAAAACGACAAGATAGAAAGAGTGTATAATAATAAGATAGCAAGAAGAACTAGTCATGAACTTTCAAGAACTTATATCAAAAGATATCAAGATATTCAAGAAAGTGTATTCATCATGTCATGTTGGAATTTGGCTATCACGTTTCAAGCACGCAAGTATGAAATTACCCTTTTTCGGGCCACGCAAGTCATGTAATATCAAGTCAAGTACAAGATTTGTGGAATGTTCAATCAAGCTAGTCATGCACTTCGGTATAATGCCAATACCGTGATCAATCAACTCCCATGGGCACAAGTACTTTCGGGTGCTCCTCCCAGGACCAGATCGGGCCCTATATGCACAGGCATTAATCATGTATTTTAACATCCACTTTTGTGTATAGCCAATATGGAATTTCAAGAATAAAGCTTGTAGATACGTAGGATCAACTTGGATAGAGTAGAGTCCAAAAATATGACACTTGACGTAGAATGGCGATAATAACGGTACAATCACGATTATCGATAAAACTAGGTGGAATTGGTTCCCTAACTCGGGTACCATGACAAACAAGTAGGGCACTCTTGATATAGAATTGAGGTCCACATGAACAGCACATCAATGGCAAGACGTCCTCATTCTTAATATAGAATTGAGGTCCACAAGAACATCATGTTGAATATAGAATTGGGGTTTACAAGGATAGAATCGAATGGCATGATAACCTCATCCCATTAAGAGAATTCTCATGATACTTTGCATAACGTGAGGGCCGGTATACCATATTTCTCTAGAGTGACATGGCAAAATAATGTAATGGGTTTTTATGGTACAACCAGCTCAGTCGGCCTTGAGGGAATCCAAGGCTCGAGGAGTCTTACGGAGGTCTCTATGACTAACTCGCTAGTCCAAAGGAACGGAATGTCCAATGGAGAGCTTGTATGTCACCGAGAATTAGTGGGTAAACGATAAAACATCATGAAACATGGGACTATATTCATGGACTGTAATATAGTGCCGATATATATATATATATATATGAAACCCTCGGTTAACAGAAACAGTGTAAAATAATAACACAGGAAAATAGCGACTTAACTAAAGTCGTTAATCATCAAATTAACGCCTTAAACAGGGGCGTTTATTTACAATTTGACGACTCGTGAAGCAGTCGTCAAACTATATTTCAATTTTTACAGAATTTTAATATTTCAAATTTTAACCAAAACGCGCCCTGGACGGGGGCGTTATCTCTCAATTAGCGCCCTGGTCTAAGGTGTCAGTTCAGTAAGAGACGACCTAGACAAGGTTGTGAATTCAAGAATTTACCAATTTTTAGATAATAAAATTTCAGGAAAAAGGGTACATGATCATGACAGGAAAAATAGCAGGATTTCACAGGTATACTCATGCAATATATTAGATTCATGGTTACATAGATATTAAATTTTAAACATGGTTATTTATTAATTACATGTAATTGACGACTTCTTGGCAGGGCGTCAAAACCCTAATTAGCGCCCTAGCGTGGGTCGCTTATTTAAATTAGCGCCCTTGTCAAGGGCGTTTATTTTTGAAATTACATAGAAAACATCTGAAACCACAATAAAACTATATGCATGCACGACCGGTGATATTATTAAGATCTTAAGCAAGTTTGGGATACGATCTTGAGAAAACCTACCTTATGAAGATTTAACTGATGAACGGATGAAGGTTTGGTGAAGAAAATGATGCTCTGTTCGTAACAGAGTCTTCAGAAGATGATGTTTGATGAAGAACCCCTCGTTCTTCAGCACACAGGGTTTTCAACCTATGGCAAAAGATGACGAAGAAACATGAGTTTTCTTCATAATACTCAACTGAAAGCAGAAGAAGAAGATCGATGTTGATGAAGAACCACGTTCTTCAACGAGTTGTTTGTATGCTACCTTCAAAGGAAGATGAGGGAGAAGGAGAAAAGAATATTAACGTTCCTTCCTCAAACAACCAGAGGCAAAAGCAAAGGAAGGAAGAAGAACATAAACCTGTTCTTCACGCACAGCAGCGGCAGAGCTTCCTTCGGCCAACAGCTCGTTAGGGTTCGACAGAGAGGGTTACTTATAGGATTTTGGGGATCCTAATAGGGTTAGAGTTGTATTGGGAGTTATATTTCCATGATAGAGTTCTTACTATATTCCACCTTCGACGTAGTTATCCAGAAACTTACCCTGGATGAGGGCTGGGTTCGAACGGAACTCGAACTGAATTAACGTCCTAAGTGAGGGCATTAATTTAAATTGACGCCTTGTCCAGCGTCGTTTCTTGTATAAAACGCGCGCAGGTGGAGGGCGTTACATTTATTTTCCTTAATTTTATTTCTCATCGTTTGAAATTTGACGCCCTATTGTGTAGGCGTCCTTTTTAAATTAACGCCTTATATAGAGGCGTTTCTTAATGAAGTAGCGCCTTGACCAAAAGCGTTATTTCCATTCTGTCTTCTTCTTATGCGTTTAGGCTTTCATCATCTATTTATTTATCTTTTATTTTAATTTGATCTTTTTTTCAAAAATCTTTATTTTTCCAGGGTTGCTACAGATTTAGTAAGGCGATCGATGATTACCCAAATTCTATCATATCCGCCCCTAGACCTGGGCAAACCCATGATGAAGTCTATGCCGATGTCTTCCCATTTCCACTTGGGGATATCTAGTGGATGCACTCTGCCAGCAGGTGTCTGATGTTCCACCTTCACCTGTTGGCATGTCAAACATCTAGACACGAAGTCTGCTATCTCCCTTTTCATGTTGGGCCACCAAAAGGTTCTTTTTATGTCTTGATACATCTTAGTGGCTCTAGGGTGGATCGTGTACCTCGATCGGTGAGCTTCTTCAAGAATCATCTTCTTCAGCTCAAGACTGTCTGGTATACATGTTCGTTCATGGTATAATAATCTGCCATCGAGTGCCAATTTGAAATCAGATTTCTCGTCCAGCTTCTCTTTTATTTCCATTAGGGTAAGATCTTCTTCTTGCAACCTCTTGATTTCAGCTAGCAAATCCTGATGCACACTTATGAGAGATAGAGTGATACACCTATCATTCTCATCCATGCTTATATCGAGTTCAGATAATTTTCCAGTAGCTTCCATTCTTGAACCATATAGTTGGCTACTAGGGCTCTCGGCTTCCGACTAAGGGCATCTGCTACGGAATTACCCTTACCAGGATGATATTGTATAGTGAAGTTAAAATCCTTGAGATACTTGAGCCAACACCTTTGTCGCATGTTCAGCTCCTTCTGGGAGAATAGATATTTAAGGCTTTTATGATCGGAGTATACGGTGAATTTCTCTCCGTAGAGATAGTGCCTCCAGATCTTTAAAGCCAATACCACTGCGGCTAGTTCCAAATCATGCACATGGTTGTTTTCTTCATGCTTCTTTAATTGCCGGGAAGAGTATGCAATGACTCTTCCATTCTGCATCAATACACATCCGAGGCCGATACCAGATGCATCGGTATATACCTCGTACTTCTCTCCTTCAATTGGTAGAGATAAGACCGGAGCAGTAGTTAAGAGATCCTTCAAAGTTAGGAAACTCTTCTCATAGTCATTACTCCATTCATAAGGCACTTTCTTACGAGTCAATCTGGTAAGAAGGACATCAATCTTGGAGAAGTCCTTAATAAAACGTCGGTAGTAGCCAGCTAGACCCAAGAAGCTACGAATCTCCGTTGCATTCGTTGGTCATCCCCAGTTCTGTACGGCTTCGACCTTTGTAGGATCAACAGAAATTCCATTCTTCGAGATCACATAGCCTAAGAAGGACACTTCCTCAAGCCAGAACTGGCACTTGCTGAATTTGGCATATAATTTATTGTCTCGCAATATTTGTAATGTCTTCTCAAGATGCACTTCATGATCTTCTCAGGGGACCCTTTGGCACCTGCTCTCTTTATCATTGCTGCAGAGGTGTTGAGTAGAGGTCTCAGTCATACTTTTGAGAATGGTGGTGTGCAGTTCTACAAGGTCCCTCGAGCTTGTCCTTCTTTAACTCATCTACTGTATGCTGATGACACACTTATCTTCACCAATGGTCATGCCTCATCTATTAGGAATTTAACCAAGTTTCTATCTAGATATGAGACATCCTCTGGCCAGCTAATCAATGCCAGTAAAAGTTGTTTTCTCATTGCAGACAAGGCTCCTCCGGCTACAAAATCTCGCATTAAGAGGTTGACTGGGTTTGTTCACAATTGCACATCCTTCACCTACCTGGGGGTTCCATTTTTTGCTGGTACTAGGAAGGTGGTGTTTTTTAAGTATTTGATTGATAAGATCACTGCTAAATTACAATGCTGGCATTCAACATTCTTAGCGCAGGCTGGGAGGGTTACTTTAATTAAATCTGTTCTTTGTTCTATTCCTGTTTTTGTGGCCAGTGCTTCTTTTATACCAGCTTCGGTGATTGGTTGTATCAATCAACTATGTGCCAATTTCTTATGGGGTGTGACGGATGGACAGAGTCACCGGCGGTGGGTGGCTTGGAATACTATTACTCACCCACTTGCAGTGGGTGGTTTGAGAATTAGATCATTGGGTGACTTGCAGATTTCTATGGTTATGAAACAGCTATGGTCTATTATTTCGGACTCCTCTCTCTGGAGCTCCTTTGCTCGGAGGAAATTCTTGCTTGATAAACATTTTCTTTGCTGCAATACACCCTTTCCCTCTAGGGTTAGCCATAAAGTTTTCTTCAAGGCAAAGGAGCTTCTTCTACAGGGCATGAGATGGCTTGTTTTTTATGGAAGTAAGGTGGATTTTTTGCACGATACTTGGTTCAGAAGGCGCCCTCTTATGGATTTTGCTTCTCATTCCCCATGTTCCTCTGTTTAGGTTAGAACTGCCTTGACAAATCGCGCACACCCTGTTTGGTCACTGCTTTCAATTCCTGGCCCGGTGATGAACGAAGTGGTCTCCTTCCAATTAACTCCGGGATCAGACCAGCTAGTGTGGATGCCCACTGTGAGTGGGGCTTTTTCTGTGAAATCTACTTTTCATATGGTCACTGGCCACGGTGCACCCTGTCATTATTTTCAAGAAATGTGGCGCCCTGGTTTGCCTTTGAGGGCGGCGACCTTTGTCTGGAGATTGCTTCATAATGCTATGTCCGTGGATGTTGCGGTTATTGATTGTGGGATTCCTCTGGTGTCTAAGTGTTCTTGCTGTGTAGCCTCTCCTAGCATTGAAAATGCCAGCCACTTATTTATTTGGGGTGAGTTGGGAAAGTTCTTCTGGGACTGGCTAGCTTCTATGTGGCACCTTTCCTTTGATCCCACCCTCTCTATTGTGGATCGATTGCAGCAGTTGCTTCAGCTATGTAACTCTCGGTGCCCTGCTGGCTTTGTGTGCATTTACTTGCTGTTAATGATCATCTGGACTATTTGGAAGAGCAGGTGTAGCAGGAGATTTGATGGGGTCTTTGAGGCTCCAGTTAGGAGCATCACTCGGATTGTCATATCTTTATAGGAATCTTTCCACAGGCAACGGTTTAAGACAATGCCCTCTTCCCAGGGGCGACAGACTCTGGCAAAACTTGGCCTTTCTTACTTGTATAAACAACTGGTGTTTTTTACATTGTGTTGGCGGCCCTCGGAGCAGGGACTGGTGCTGAATGTAGATGGTGCTTCTAAAGGAAATCCTGGACCTTCTGGAGGGGGTGGATGTATACGTGACACTGACGGTAAATTCTTGTTTGGATTCTCCTATTTTTATGGCCATGGTACCAATATCATGGCAGAATGCAGGGCGCTACTTGATGGTTTGAGAATTGCTATACAATACAACTTAAAGCTCTCTATGATATACTCCGACTCGATGGTGATTGTGCAATTGTTAAAGGCTGGCTCTAAACCACCTTGGTCCATCCTACCTTGGTGGGATTCTCTGCTTCGCATCTATAGCCAGGTCCGCGCTCCGATTCTCCATTGCTATAGGGAATGTAACTACGTGGCAGATGCATTAGCTAATGCGGCGTTGGTTGGGGAGAACAATTCTGAATTTTTTCATTGGCGGCAACTGCCATGGCAAGCAAGAGGCGCTATCATTCTTGATGCAACTGGCTTGCCCTCAATCAGAGTTTTTCATCCTACTTAGTGCCTTGCAGATTTGGACCTTGGTGTGCCAAGCGTGGTCATAGTATGGGATAGATTTTGTTGGTTGCTCTCATTCAGGGGTATGCCCCGGTGTTTTTGTAAGACTTTTCTCCTCTAGTTAATATATTCTTTCTTTGAATTAAAAAAAAATAGATCAGTATATCATCAATAAAGACCACAATAAATTGGTCTAAATAAGGCCTATAGATGCTGTTCATTAACTGCATAAAAGCTGCGGGGGCATTTGTTAGCCAAAAGGTATAACAGTAAATTCATAATGCCCATACCTGCTTCGAAGCACAGTTTTATAAACGTCTTCTTCTTTAATCCTTAATTGGTGGTAACCAGACCGAAGATCAATTTTGGAGAAGTAATTAGCTCCAGATAATTGGTCGAATAGCCCATCAATTCTCGGTAGCGGGTACTTGTTCTTGATTGTAAGATGGTTCAACTGCCGATAATCAATGCATAGCCTCAATGTTCCATCCTTCATTTTAACAAAGAGCACGGGTGCTCCCCAGGGGGAAGTACTCGGCCTAATGAAACCCTTTTTCAATAAATCCATCAGCTACTCCTTTAGCTCCTTCAGTTCAGCGGGAGACATCCTGTAGGGTGCCTTAGAAACAAGACCGACACCAGGAGCAATGTCGATTGTGAACGACACTTCCCTTTCCGGGGGTAAACCAGGCAATTCTTCTGGAAATACATCGGGAAAGTACTGAATTACATGGATGTCTTCAATTTCAGTCTTCTCGACTTCCGTGATAGTCACAAAAGCTTTGAAAGCCACACATCCTTTACTCACAAGTTTGCTTGCTTGAAGGGCTGAGATGAGTGGGGGTCTATTCCGAGGGCTAACATAAATCAAGTCGGGATAATCCGCAAAAGTTACCTTGTCGTGTGGGCAATCTACCGTTGCTTGGTAGGTGGATAACCAGTCAGCGCCTAATATGAGATCATAATCTTTCATATCAAGGCATATCAAATCAACCGGCATATTGTTACCTTGAACCATAACCTCAGAACTTGGGTAGTGATAGATGATATCAGACTTGTTTCCAAGTGGTGTGCATATTACTAAATCTAACCATTCAGGTTCTTTAGAAAATGAGGCAGTAAATCTCTTGGAAACAAATGAATGAGTTGCTCCAGTATCAAATAGAGCTTTAGGAGGTTTAGAGCAAACAGTTAATGTACCTTCCACAATTCCTCCTTCCATGGGTTTCATCCCTTGAAGAGCTTGTAGACGGCCTTGTTTATTTACCACACGCTTCTCATCTTTGTTGACTTGTTCCTTCATCATGGGGCAGTCGGGGATTCGATGCTCTCGACTCCCACATCAGAGACACGCACCCAGTTTCCTCCAGCATTCCTCAGTCTTATGACCAGCCTTGTCACAATACTTACAGATTTCCTTGGAAGGTGTGATGGCGGAGGAAGGCTTGTTGCCGATAGTGGCGAAGGGCTTGTTGCTTTTCTGGAACCTCTTCTCTTTGGAAAATTCTCCTCCGTTGAAGAATCACTTCTTCCCAAATGATGGTTTGAAGTTTCCTGGACTAGTGACGGGTTCCTTCTTGTCCTTGCCTCAAATCCTTTCAAAGAATTCAGTGGCGTCTTCCAGCAATTGAGCACGCCGAACCATTTCCGAATAGACTTGGATGTCCATCGGCGCAAGCTGTGTAATATATTGGGGCCGTAGCCCGTTGAGGAATCTCCTTGCTTTCATCTTTTTCGTACACACCAAGTGGGGTGCATAACGGGAAAGTCATGAGAATTGGGCCTCATATTCGGCCACCTTCAGGCTCCGTTGCTTTAACGCGGCAAATTTTGCGGCCTTCTTCTCTTGAACACGAGTAGAAAAATACTTGCTGTTGTAGTGTTAAACAAACTCCGCCCAAGTGACATGGTTGTCGGGCAGTGTTGCTTCTACGGATTCCCACCAGCATCGAGCATCCCGTTCCAGTTGGAACGTAGCCAATAGAACCTTCTCTGCATTCGTGCATTGTATTACACGAAAGATCCTCTCAATTTTCTTCAGCCAATTCTCGACATCATCGGGGTCCACCGAACCTGTGAACCTTGGTGGGTTCATGTTGCGAAAATCCAGGTGAAGGTCACCAGCTCCGCGGTGAGCACCGCCAGCACCGCCTTGCGCCACTTACTGTAGCGCATGCGCAAGTCCCTGCACAGTGCGCTGCATCTCGCGCCATTGTGCTCTTTCAGCGGCCATAATCCTACAAAAGAATTAAGGTGTAATAAATATTGAGTTTTAGGGTTAAGGATCAATTGTCATTATTAAACTTAACCCATGGCTTTACCCATCTCACCAGGTAAGATCTAAACCAATGCTTAAACAATTCTATCGTTAGACTTACCTAGGAATCTTACCAGGTAAAGTCTAAACCTAACCTTAGACATTTCTATCTTTAGACTCGGGTTTTTACCTAGGAAGTTGTAATCCTAGGCTCTGATACCAAGAAAGAGCTGTCACATCCTGAGCATGGAAGATTACCCGTGGCGCGATAGTCCTTTATATAGAACCAAAGCGAGCTAGCTATTTGATGGAATTCTTCCTTTGACAATTAATAGAGTGCACAATTCTTTTAACATTAAATTTTAGATTTTGAGTTGATCATTATTTCAACTAACCAAATGATAATTACATACATTTCCCGGGTCCGACTACTAGGCTTCAAGCCCTTATTACATTTCTAATCAATTGGACTAATACAACTGACATAGTGAACTAATACAACTGACATCTGACATAATTGGATACAACTGACATAAGTGGGATTACAATAACACAATTAACATGACAATATGATAACTCAGTGCTAACACTCATCACTCAGTCTCATTCCCCTCCGAGTGTTGGTTGTCATCCAAATCACCTGAAAATGTTAGAAACAACTGGATGAGCGAATCGCTCAGTAGGATTTACATCTCAAGATTTAACATTCTTTAAGTGGTTTACAAGTTCAATTAATGTAAATAAATCTATGCATGTAGACAAGTAGATATCAAGGGTTGTAAAATCGACAAGAGCAGTCAAGTGAGAGTATATAGATTCCAACTTCATCGACACAGCAGTAGCAAGAGATATCAAGCAAGTAATAATTGGAATTAACAATAATTTTCCAAGAATGGTAAGAACTCATATCAAGCAAGTAATAGTAAGCAACGTAATTTCAAGAATGTAGAATTGGAATTAGCTATTTATCAATTTCATTCAAGAAAATACATTTACCCTTCTACGGGTCTCAAGTCAATCAATCAAGTAATATCACAGGAATGAGTGGAATGTCTAAAGTCTAGCAAGAAAGTACTCCGGTGTAATGCCAAACACCGTGGTCAATAAGCTCCCATGGGCACAAGTACCTTCGGGTGCTCCTCCCAGGACCCGACCGGGCCCTATATGCACAGCATTGGTCATGTTTGCCGACATCCACTCTCATTTATAGGTAATATGGATTTTCAAGGGTTGACCAGGTAGGATATATATAAGGTGGATTATAGAATGGAATCCAAGGCGTATCGTTATGTAGGGACGAACTAGGAGTAAAAATCAACAACGTTTGATACACGGAAAAACTAGGTGAGATTGGTGCCTTGTAGGCTACCTGACATGTTTAGAAATGACATCCTCACAACGGGGTGCCCTTCCTGTAAACTATACAGGGTTTAGGAAACTCAGTCAGAGGTTAAGTGGGGCCTCTCAGGCTGCCATTTATCGGTGAATGGCGTCCTGAAACCAGGGCGCATCATTCAGGGGTTCAAGATCTCGAAAAAACCAAAACTCGGGGTCCGTTTAATAGGCACCCAGGTCACTGTCATCTTCTTGAAATTGGTGCCAAGGGGGCTACCATGTTCTTGAAATTGGCGCCCTGGGGTCAGCCACGTTTTAACAGGTTTACAGGGTCAGGCTTAGTAGGTGCCTATGGGGCTGCCATGTCTTAGAAAATGGCGCCCTGGGGGCTGCCATGTCTTAGAAAATGGCGCCTTGGGGGCTGCCATGTTTCACAGATAGGCGCCCAAGGGTCTGACGTCTACGAAAGGTCTATTGGGCTCATGTTAAGAGGCGCCCATGGGGCTGCCATCTTTCAGACATTGGCGCCCCAAGGTTAGACTTCTTTAAAGAAATGTCACCCTGGTGGCTGCCATGTTTCACTGATAGGCGCCCAAGGGTCAGGTGCTTATCAAACATGTGTCCAGGTTAACTAATGGCTAAGGCTTAATGGCTAAGGGTTAACTACGTGATTAACTAGTTTAACCAATGGTTTAACTAATGACAATAGGAGTTTAACTAGATGATTTATTGGTTAAATAGAGATTTAACTAATCTAGGTTTAACTAATGACAGAGGTTATTAAGCATTGGTTAAGCTAAGTAGCTAGGGTTTAACTTAACTGATCAATTAGCTGTAGGTTAATAGTAGGCGTCCATAGGGCTGCCACCTATCAGAAGAAGGCGCCTCAGGGGCTGCCACCTTCTGTTAGAAGGCGCCCTAGGGGTTGCCACTATTTTTTATAGGTGCCGTAGGATTGGGCGCCCTTCAAAGAGGGGTAATTTTACCCATTTTCTGGGTGGAATATGCGTCTGTTGTACAGTCGCTGTTCAATGAATGGCGTCCGGGTCAGGGGCGCCCTTCAATTTAAGCTGATTTATGTAAAATTGATGACATGGATAGATAGAGGAAATTGTGAGGATTACAGATCTATATTCATGCACTCGTTTCATGCTTTACTTTCTCAAATATCAAATTTTTAACATGATGTGTCATACTAGTTTACATTTTACATGCACAGGAACTAAATGAAGACAGGGTTTCTAGATAGGCAGAACTCTATCTATATCTAATCTAGTGTATAGATTAGGTAGACTAACATGTTAATTAGGTATGGTAATTGGTTAGTAGATCAACTAATAGGTTAATTAGGTATGCTAACAGATTAGTTAATAGCTTAACTAACAGGTTACGTAAAAAAACATGATAAAACTTGCGTTACATAGGACATACCGCATGGATATGAAGCTAATACATGCCAATTACCCTTGATTGAAGCTAATACATACTAATTATCCTGGGTATGAGGCTAATACATGCTAATTAAGGCAAATACATGCTAATTATTCTGGGTATGAGGCTAATACATGTTAATTACTCTAGATTGAAGCTAATACATGCTAATTATCTTGGGTATGAGACTAATACTTTGCTAATTCACCTAGATTGAAGCTAATACATGCTAATTATCCTGGGTATGAGACTAATACTTGCTAATTATCCTGGGTGTGAGGCTAACACATGCTGTGTAAATACTAAATATCGCATGGAGATGAGCCTAAGACTAACTGTCTAGACTAATCATCCTAGATTAGCTACTAGTTTAGTTAAAAGTTGAGAACACCTACCTCTGTGAAGTGGCAGAAGTTGTAGCAGGTGGAAGAAGTAGCTCATTCCCTCCTCTGCAACCATTCAGAAAGTGCCTCCCCTTCTCAACAGCAAGCCTTCGAACCAACGGAGGTTTGCTTCATTAGGAATGTATAATATAAGGTTTGAGTCGACAGGAGGGGGAAACAAGATCCGTGAAAATCGGATCTCAGTGGGATGCCAACTTATACAGGCTGTTGGGGATAAGAAATCAAAAAGTCTGTCTGGTGGAAAATGGCACCTATGAGAGGGTCGTGATTCATCCTGAGTTTCTTTATTTTAAACTTCCCACTTAACTTCAATGATTTTTATCTTTAAAAATTGACGGAGTTAGTTTGTGAAATTTCATGGGTGAGATCCTTACATTTTTTCTATTTTTACATATAAATGTTTTTAGAAAATTTCTTTTTAAATAAAAAGTGGCACTATTCACATCACTATTCACTTTTAGGAAATAACGACCTAACATATGTCGTTGTTTAGTGAATAATGACCATGTATTGGACGCTACTTCTTTTGGAGTATTTTCCTATCACCCTCTAAGGACTGAAATTGGATATATATCCTTTTCATCCTTATGTATCTACTTTAGTTGAATAACGACACCTTACTTGTCGTAATTTCGTGACTAACGGCTTAATAACGGTCGTGATTTTGAACGGAGACTTTTCTATTAACTCTACACTAACCAAAATTTTCTATATACCCTTTCTCACTTCCTAAATTATGTTTATCCTTTAACACTTCATCTAAACACCCTTATTTCTTCAAAATAATGATATAATGTAAAAGTTGGAATATGAGATTTTCTTAATTATGAAAATATGATTTGGCATCTTATAAAATTGATGTTTATCCTTTAAAACTCTATATATATAACCTATATCCTATTCCTTTAGAATAGTGTAATAAGATGTATTATTAGTTTCCTAAGTGATTAAAAATATAAATTAGTATTTCCTAAAATATAATTTGGCATCTTCTAAAGTATCTATTGTTTTTTGAATTATTAATTAAATGGTTTAAATGGTTAATCAAATAGAATTAGAATATGAGTTCAATAGTTATATATATATATATATATATATATATATATATATATTTTGTCGTACATTTCTATTTTAAAATTCCCTGGTGTTACACGTCGTGTAGTACTTTGCGCCGCATGGCCTCAAGAGGTGGCTCCCACAACATAGCACTTTGCCCTGCATGGCACTTAGCTCCAACACTCCCAAATCGTAGTTTAAGAGGTTCAAGGATTGACCATGTAGGATATACACAAGTAGATTTTTCATGGAATAGAATTTTAAAGCTCATAATATGCAAGAATATGGATTAGGGTTGTGTTTACACAAATCACGAGACAGATCAAGATCGGAAGCTTTAATCACTGAATTGGCGCCTGGTGGTTTGCCAATCTTTCAAATTTTCAATTTTTAGAATGCTATATATATATATATATATCAAAGTGGCGCTATCCAGGAGTCTTCATTTAATTGAAGACGACCTGGCCGCCGTCATTTAAGTAATTGGCGCCTTGGCTTGGGGCGCCAATTGCATAAGGTGATATATATGTGAATAAAGAATTGGCGCCCTTGCATGCAATCTTCAATTAATTGAAGACTTTATGGCTGCCGCTATTTGATGAATTGGCACCCTGGCTTGGGGCGCCAATTTCAATGGGTGATTTTCACCCAGCAGATAGGTTTTGTGACTCAAAACACTATTCATTTCGAAAAAGTTTCTCGAAAATATAACTTACTGATATTAACAGGTAGTGTAAAACCTCGGGAGTCCAGAAACATGTTCAGGTATAATTGTTGAGTTTTGGTTTCACAGATATGAATTTTCTAATGTTGTATCTTTAATTTTTTCAAGAAATAGAATTGGCGTCCTGTGAGTAGTCTTCATTTAATTGAAGTCTCTTCGGGGTGTCACCAATTTAAGTACAAGTTCAACTAATTGACGACACTACGTAGGGTCACCAATTGAGTTATTTTTCAAGTGGGTTATGCTTCGTATCAGAATGGTACATTCTGTGATACAAGCTACTATTCATTTTTCCAAAGTTTTTCCGAATCAGAATCCGAAGACATGGTCAGGTGGAGAAAAATCTCAGGGTCACAGAAGCATGTTCAGGCAAAATTTTCATGGTTCAGTTTATTAGTTATAGATTTTTGAATGTGTTGATTTACTTATTGCTGGAAATTCTAGAAAATGGAATTGACGACATTGCACATGTCTTCAATTAATTGACGACCATGTGCAAAGTCTTCAATTTTGAAATTGGCGCCCTGGTCAGGGGCGCCATTTATAGGTGAGTGTTCACTATTCATCAGTATCAAAATGCTCCGAATCAGGAAGTAATGGTACGAGCATGTTGAGATAAATGTCAGGATTCTAGAATCATGTTCATGTAAAAATTTCATGCTTTAGTTCGATAGTTATGGATTTTTGAATGTTGAATTATCAATTACTGGAAATTATAGAAATGGAAATGATGACACTGCGAAGTGTCTTCATTTAATTGACGACCACTCAAGTGGTCTTCAATTTTCAAATTGGCGCCCTTGTCAGGGTCTTCAATTTGCAAATTGGCGCCCTGGCTAGGGTCCTCAATTTGTAAATTGGCACCCTGTCAGGGGTCTTCAATTTGCAAATTGGCACCCTAGTGAGGGGTCTTCAATTTCGTAATTGGCGCCCTGGTCAGGGGCGCCATTTACCTGAGAGCTGGGGTTTTCAGATTTTTAAAACATGCGAGTATTTTATGTACGGAGGTTCTATACTAAGGTTTAAAACATGGTTATTAAGACTGTAAAACTAGTGTAATAAAATATGTTCAAAAACTCATGAAATCATGGGAATTGACTATGTTCAAATTCATAAAGATCATGGTAATAGTATGTATATGCGACATGTGTAACATGCTATTAAAATATGTATAACATGGTATATACATGGTTATTTCTTGATCACGGTAAAGCCAGGTAATATATAGCATGGATGATGAGTTAATCTAACTCTAAGCATGCATAAGTTAACCTATTTAACTACTAGTTAGGCAAGGATTTGAGAACACCTACCTTTTGACGTGAGCTACGAGGTTTAGAATAAAGAAGCTACAGCAGGATCACAGCAGGACGTAGACTGGGAAGAAGACGCTCCTTCAGCACTGATGGCGGCAGTAGCGTCTGACAGTGCTACGGAGGGAATTAGTTATTGAGAATCGCAAGGCATTGGTTTATTACCTTGCGGGTCTTGCTGAGTGGGCATGGTGGTTGCCAGCTAAAATGGGTTGTTCGTGTCTCAACCTTCTAGAAACATAGATTAAATGACGCCCTTGTAAGGGGTCGTTCATTAATCTAGGTGGTACTATTCATGTATATGACGTCTCTGCATGAGGGCGTCTATTAATCTGGGTGTCATTATTGATGAGAATGACACCCTTACAAGAAGGCGTTAAATGTTAGACAAAACTGTCAACTTCACGTGTTGGCATTCATGGTGTACATACATATATTAATATCATAATAGGATGGGGCACCAAGGGAAAATGGCGCCTCCATAAGTAGTCTTCAATTTGTTGAATGGGTGGAAAGAAATCCCACTTACGTACTACCCATGGCCCATGTGTTTAAAGTTGTCTTGTAGATTTATATAATAACCCTCTCATGGTTTGGTTCTTTGTACAAGACCTTCCATGTAAGATTCTTTAGGAAAGTTCACTACGTACTACCGATGTGCATAAAGTTGGATTGCACATTTATATGCTAGTCCTCCTATGGTTTAGTTCATTAAACAAAGCCTCCATATAGAATTCTTTTAAGAAGAGTAGATTACGTATGCATAAAGTGATGGGTTGTAATTTATATACTAGCCCCCTAAGGTTTGGCTCTTTACATAAAGCCCTCGTGATTCTTTTATGACATAAAGTAAGGTTGGCTTGTATATTTATATTATAGTCCTCATGAGGTTGGGTTCTTTATATAAGACCTTCATGTATGATTTCTTTTAAGGAGAAGTTTTAAATTGACTCAAAGGTATTTATCGGGGGTGCTACATTATTATTGTGGAAAGCGTGGTCATGTGATGCATGATTGTCTGTTGATGAGATCTGATGAACTAAATGCATGCAATAAAAATGAATGATTTCAAAAATTTTAAGAGGTTTTCAAATAGAACAAATGGATTTGAAAATTCTTATGTTCATGCTAAAAGACCACATGGCAAAACGGCTTCTTTACATTGTTTTTATTGTGGTAAACATGGTCACTCTTTGCATGAGTGTTACATGTTGAAAAAGGATGACTTGAAGGTATGCAGAAATGAACTCATTTCCAAAAGAGGAAACACTTCTTGTCACTTTTGTAGAGAGTCAGGACATCGTGTGTCACATTGTTGGCAAGCAAATAGAAGAAAGAACTTCAATGTTAAAAACAATTATAATTTTACCAACCCACAGAAATTTCATGCCTATCCTATTAAGAAGAATGCTAGGTCTTCTGTTAGTTGTCACTGCTGTGGCAATTTTGGGCATACCATGTTGGACTGTGCTTTAATGAATTTTCATGATATGCATACCCAAAGAATGTGGAGAGCACCCACTATAGGTGCAACTAACCATTCGGGACCCAAGAAGATTTGGGTACCCAAAATTATGAATGAGAACTTTATTGCAGGGTTGTCTTGAGGCCAAGTGGAAGGCTTAGAAGATGATTGATGCTAAGGCACAAGTATTGAAAATAAATTTCTGAGCTTTTTTTGAAAAACTCAAACTTTTTTTAACCGAATCTTCATTAATGAAAATAAAGAAAAACTATTTTTGTTATTAGAATGAATTGCATCTTTCATGAATCACCATTGCATGATTGCATTTCATGAAACTGAATATTCATCCATTTGATCATCATTGCATGACTACATGGTATATCAAATGGTGACTTAAGGAAGGGCATGTCATTCCTATCTGAAATCTATCACCATGCGTGAGAATGTGCCTCCACCTCGTACCATGAGTCACTTGTTCATATAAGTCATAGGATGCATGTTTTTCAGTTAAAACATCATCTATCTAATTCATGCACATTGTGAGGGGGAGATGTTAGCTGGTTGATATGTGCTCAAGTTAAGGCTCATTTGTAAGAAAGATCATCTCGTGCTAATGTCTATCATGAAAATTGCTGGCCTATTCAAAGAATTGCATACATTGAGTCTGCATAAACTCTCATGCGCTGTCTTCCTCAAATCGAAAAATTTGCTTCTCATATTAGAATTCATATCCATTCTCATGCATATACACTGTTGATGCAACTTGATATTTGCATGCGTGAGATTATGGAATGCACTTCTTAAAGTGCTGCTAAACCACAGGGATCCAAGGAAGCTTGGGTACCCAAGTTTGCAGTATGAGAACTTTGATTATAGGAGTCACTTGAGGGTCATGAAGAAATTGAGAAAAATAGTGGATTCTCAATGCCAAGATAAAAAAACAAAAATCTGAAATACTAACCTTCGTGAGGTTAGTGATTTTGGTGCTTCAAGGCCTCCGGTATTGTCTCCTGAACTAAGGCAATTCAACCATTTGCTATAGAAATGAAATTTCATGCATTATCTTGTGGCACTGGGTGGTTTTGTTTCATGACATGTATTACTTCTCAAAAATTTGAACTGTTGTTCCTCTACTCTGATGTCCCAAAAAAGCTTCAAATGGTTATTTGAACAATTCTTGAATGAAACTACATGTGTGATATCACATTCGAGGTTGACTACGTTTCTGGTATATCAAATCGTGTTAGTGGAAGAGTGAATCACGTCCACTTGGAAGCTTTCACCATGTGTCAGTCGGGTCTTCGGACCTCAAACTCTGCCTTGTACCAGAATTTGGAGAAATCAAATGACTAACATGTGATTGGATAGTTTTTCTTCTGAAGAGTCTTTAAAAAAATCTGTTTGGCTTGTGGATGATTTTCTGAACTTCTGAAATGCTATTGAAAATCTATTTTTGAAAAATTGTTAAAAACAAAATGGGTTGCATTACTCATTTCTGATCCTTTCTGCACCTCTGCTCATAAAGGTCATGTGATGGAAAATGCTTGCTGTTCATCATTCAAAACTGAATGCCCTCTTGTGAAATCTGACAAATGTTTTGAAAATTAAGCCTTCCCATCTTGCTTTTGCATCTTTTATTCCATTCTCATATAGTTATATGTTGCATACATTAGAATTCAATGCATTAGGTGCATTTAGATCATCCAAATGAAAAATTGAAAACTTGTAATTTACATTGATGTTACGTCTTACACTTTGCATGCATTTAGGACATTCAAATAAAAATATGAAATTTTGCATCACATTGCACATTTGCATATCATATCTGCATATCATTCACATAGTGCATTTGAAAAATGAAACTCATCGTGTGCTTTGTTACATAGTTGACATTTTTAGCATGCATATCTTTGGGGCCAACCATTCAAGAACTAAAATTGCATATCTTTTCATTTTACATTGCATATTGCATAAACTCCCAATGTGTGCTTGCATGCTTATATATGTTATTCACCCCCATCCTTTGTAATTTCTATGACCTTATGCTTTCTTGATAAATAATGTTACATTTGAGTTATTATTGGAGTGTTTCATGTCATACACTCTCGGGTAGTTCATATTTCATAAGTGCATCAATTTAGGGGGAGTTACACTGTTATGTATTCATGATACTTTCGGTATACATGCTGAATCAAATTCATACACATCTTGCACATAATGTGAAAATGAGTGTTAAACATAAGGATATAGGAATTTCCTTTCAACACTCTAGAGATATTAAGTTTGCTGCATGTACGTTGAAGAGGCAATTGAGGAAAAAGCTGCCTACCTATCTTTGTTGGAAAAATCTGAAATAAAAATGAATGGCAGAGTAATGCTTGGTCTCACTAAGTAAATTGGATGCACGTCACTTGAGATGTGATATGGTTCATTTCTGAAAGGTGTTTGACTAAAGTACCTCTGTTCAGAATGAAATGAAATGGTTCAATATTCTGAGTAACCGGGGATTTTGGCATGAGCTCCATATGTCTCCTCGTGTACAAAGGAATTATTTAAAGCTGATCATTCTTTGAAAAATTCTGAATTTATTGAAAAATTTGATGTTAAAATTTGATGAGGTAGAGCGTAGCCTCCAATACGCTATTCTCATAAATTGAAATGCAGCCTGTATAATCTCTCATTGTGTTGTTTTGAAAAGCTGAATATCCATATGGTTATAGTTGATTTTCATGTTGTTCACTCACACTCTTGATAATTTGATTCAATATATATTCAGAAAATTGATTGACTGCATTGGCTATTGCATGACTCTTAGATGCGATTGCACAACCTTTTAGGTGCTATATATGAATATTCCGGTTATCATGACTCTCATGCACTTTTCTTATACCCATCTCCGTCTTCAATTAGTAAGGGGGAGATATGTTGCATGTACATATACATGTATCTGTTTGGTTGCATTACATGCATAACATTATGTGTCCTCATTTGTTTGCATCTTGCTTCTTGCATTTCACTTGAAAACTAAAAATCTGAAAATCTGAAAATCAAATAAACTCATTTGTATGTGTTGAGACTCATGTCTCTTTTCAAAAGATACTTTTTATAAAAAAAACTTTGAAAACCAATGAAATTAAAAAAAATTGCTGGGTCCTACGTGGTGCAATAGGATCTAGAAGAGGGGGGTTGAATAGATCCTTTCACGAACTTTGGCCTATTTAAAAATCTCTCTTGCCAATGCGCATAAACCGGTCCTATAGAATAAATAAAATACTTAAGCACGATGCACATACGATTGAGTAGGAGTCGCTCAAATGGAAATAGTAAAGCTCGGTGAGAGTGATCTATAGCACTAGATAGCAGGGATCTCAACACACATTAACTGGGTGTGAGATGACTAGCAATATGTGTGAGCTTTAGTAATCAACAGGAACAAATGCGAGTGTGAGCAAGCTGATATTCCAACGCAACCAGCTTAATTGGTTCTTGTGTGCAAGAGTGCAGCAGGCAGCCAACGGGGTGCAGGCAGAACGCTGAGGCCCAAATGGTATAGAGGTGAAGCCAGCACACCGACCTGTGAATGGGGATAGAAGATATGGAGCCAACCCACAAGATATCCAACCCACAACACAGGAATTTTAAGGTGGTTCGGTTGCAAACCCGCAACCTATGTCCACCCCTCACCTAACAAGGTGAGGCTTTTTTACACGCTGCAATCACAGCTCCACACAGGGATGACGCCCCAAGCACAGGCCAGAGAACACCCTCTATCTGTCTTCCTGCACACCAACTGGCAGGGACGGTTCTCCACAGACCGGAGCACACCTCCGTCTGTCTTCCTACATACAAACCGGTTGGGACGGTTCTCCTACACACAAACTGCTAGGGGCGGTTCTCCTACACACAAACCGATAGGGACGGTTCTCCTTGAAATGAAGGAAATAAAAGAAAACACAAAAAGAAAGCACTGCAAGTGCAGTAAAAAAGCAACCTTCCTAATATGAAGATGAGGCAATGAAATGCACAATTAGAAAGGGATAACTAGACAATGGCTTCAGATGTTGCTCATGAAGCACCTTTGGACAGATCTGGACACAAGTACAATCTGGCTTCTTCTTAGGCTCAGTCAGGACGTGAGAAGGGTTGCACTCCTCTCTTGGCTTCTCTCTTTCTTCTGCTCTCTCTCTTATCTCTTTCCATCAACACTGGCCGGTTTCAGACTAGGACTGGGCTGATTCTTTTCTTTCTTTTTCTCTCACAAATTTTCTCTTGAAAGCTCACGCATTTTTCTCTTGGACAGCAGCTTCAACAGCAACATTTCTTCAAGCATGGAGTCCTTCTTATAGGCGCAAGCAGTCATCCCAGTAGGAGGTTTCAGCCCGTATATGATTGGCCCTTCATAATCTATTATTTGTCTTCAGAGAGCTTTTGCCTTGGCAGCCTCTGATTGGCCACGGAGGTAGAAGAAAAAGTTTCTTGTAATTTCCTACTTTGGTTGACAGGAAAATATATGAGAGGGGCTTCCCAAGTAAGATCTGAAGCATCTTCTTCTTTTATTGGTTGGGCAGAAAAAGGATGATCTTTTTGTCATGTGCAATCTAAGAGACAGTGCATCTGATTGGTTGGAGGGAAACATCTGGGAGCCAGACAAGTGACTTTTCCCAGAATTGGTAGCCTGCTTTTCCTCTAACCAAAAGGACTGATATAGCAACCCATTATTATCAAGATGGTTGACTGAGTAGGGAGACCTTTCAGACTAAGGCATTTCATTGAACAGGTTCTGCTACTTGAAGGAAAACATGCACAGAGCTTGGTTTGGAGTAGCACAGACCTTGTGCAGTTGGGGGAAAACATGCACAAACTTTTCTTCTTCATTGAGGCATTTTAGTAAACATGCACTGACCTTGGTTTCTTCATGTGCACTGACCATAGTCTTCAGGTCCTCTGCATGTGCACAGAGTTTTAGCAACGTGCACAGACTTTGTAGCATAGGTATAGGTGAATGTGCATCGACCTTAGTATGCGCTACAGTAGATGTGCACCGACTTCCCTTTGACTTATAATGCAATGTGAACAATGATATGCACTGACCTCGTAGTATTGAAGAAGAATGTGCACCGACCTTGTTAGGCTGTGAACAGTGATGTGCAAAAACCTATATGCATACTAACCAAAAGTGCACCGACCTTGTAACCTTGAAACCAATGTGCACAGACCTTGTAGTGTGAGGGCAAAAACATGCACCGACCGTGACACGTTGAAAGCAAGCATGCACTAACCTTTGTTTGCGTATGTGCACAGACCTTGTAGGCTATATAGCAAAAGTGCACCGACCTTATATGCCATAAGGCAAAATGTGCACCGACCTTGCTTGTAGAAATCCAAATGTGCACCGACCTTATATGGCATAAGGCAAAACGTGCACCGACCTTTCTTGCAGAAATCCAAATGTCCACCGACCTTGGTGCGTGCTAGTCTTGGACATGCACCGACCTTGGTTCGTGCTAGCTAGAAGTTGCACCGACCTTGGTTGTTTGGAATCAGAAACCAACACCGACCTTGTATGCGCATGAACAGTAATGTGCACAGACCTTGTCTAGCTTAGGTGAAATTGTGCACCGACCTTACTTGCCAAGTAGAAGAAATATGCACCGACCTTGGTGCGTGCTAGCAAGAAGTTGCACCGACCTTGGTCTTGCGCCAGTAAATGTGCACCGATCTTTGCTGTGTTGAAGGCAAATGTGCACCGACTTCATTCAGCATGAGAAACAAGTGCATCGAGCTTATATGGCATAAGACAGATGTGCACCGACCTTAGTTCTTCAATGCTTGAATGTGCACCGACCTTACTATCATGAAGCTCTTCAGCTACAGGAATATGCATCGAGCTTTGTTGAGTGCTAAGCTAAAAGTGCATCGACCTGAGAGTAGAGGTGAACCTAACTGCATGGAGTACTTTGCAACCTATTGCCTTGATTTCTGAGCCTCCAACAGTGTTAGCACCTGCCTTGATTCTTGTGCATCCAGTTGCCTCATTTTCTGTGCCACATATCAGAATGTTAGCTTATCATCAGCTGCCTTGATTTCTGCAATGCCAATTGCCTAGTTTTGTCTGCCAATCTTGATTTCTTATTCTTTGCTTATAATGACCTGAAATGTATGAATGGGATTATCAAATGCAAGTCAGACTCATTAATGAGTCATAGTCAGGCATCATCAAAACAATATAATTAAGTATGTTTCACACACGTCCAACAATCTCCCCCTTTTTGATGATGGCAACTATGAGTCTTTATCAAATTCTCTCCCCATGTCATTATATGTCAAGGTGCAAAGAATTATAAACATGAGTTGAAGCACAAGGACTTGTAGAAAACTTTCCCCATATAAGACTCTCCCCTTTACGCATTTAAGCCTCTCCCCCTTAGCATATTCAGAGAATGACTCATAAAATTCTCTCCCCCTTTGTCATCAGCAAAAAGAACAGCAATGGAGATAATATATGGCGTGGTTGGCAGGGAAAGGAATAGAGTAGGAGATTATTAGCACATGATGTACAGAGTAAGTAAAGTGGCATACCTATGTGGAGCAATTTGGCATTTTTCTCAGACATACCTCAACATTCAATATTTCAGAAAATGATGTGGAAATACATGCCAATGGTCGTACACTTATTAAAGTTGACAAACAAAAAGAAACCAATACTAAAATGCCAATGTTAGGACTAAAACCAATTGTTGATCAGCAATTGAAGTACAAGGTCATGTCTCTTGGCTTGATGGGTCCCATTAAGGCCAATTGTTGGGTCCCATTAAATGCCAAGTCACCTATGAATCATGGCATGCATGCAAGAGATTTGATCATGGCAAGAAGATGCAGTTAGAGAGCATTCTAATATCAGATGGTGTTTTTCAGAATGTCAGAGTTTTAAGTTTTTCTAGTTTTCAAATTTTTAAGATTTTCTATGCAATGCATGGAGGAAGGAAAATACACACCACCTAAGTGCATGACAAACTGAACGTAGTTGCATTGGAGATATGATACCAAATGATGAGAGGGAAGAGACTCCAATTGTTAAGAATGGTGATGCTTTCATGTTAGCCAAGATGGACTAGCAGATTGTCCAGAGAAGAACAATTATCAATCAGCATCAAGAAAGAGCTTGTCTTACAAAGAGATGGAGGTTCTTAAGTCTGAAATCAAGTTCATAAGTGCAGAGTTATGGATTTTTCAGAATCTCCAATTATGGAAGTCTAATGAAGTAGTCCTTATAGTAAGACTGGTTTAACACTTATGAATTCTGAGCTTCTCAACAAGAGCGCTTGAAAAATCTATATTCAAGATTAATAGAAGTGAACTAGAAAATCATATTAAGGGCAGGTTAACCTCCTTTTGTCTTACTCATTCAATTCCATTAGCTCTTGAGAGAGTTACTTTGAAAAGTATTGAGGCTAAACACTTAGAAGATTCTAAATTCATTCAAGAGTGCTACACATTCAGATTTTTCTTTTGAAATCACTTTTGAAAATTGACTGTCATCATTTTACGAGTAGTCAAGTGTAGCATTCACCTTTTGACGTGAGTGTGCACATTTACCAGACGCAATCACCCCCAGTTACTCAGTGTAGCTCAAAATTTTGCCTAAAAAAGAACAGAGATAGCATGGCATTTCATGACGTGGTCTTCTCCACTTCTTTGGTGAAGGGACTCAGTTTCTCAATGATTCCAATGCCATTGCTCTGCCTTACAGCACCGAACTCAGCACACACCTTTTTACGCGAGGATATACGTTTATCAGATGCCAATATCCCCAGTTACTTAGCATGGCTAAGATTCAATATAAATAGTGTAATTCCTTTTCAAATGTTCAGACACATCAAATGTTTAAAAACAATACAAGATAGAAGCCTATCAATCAAGGATGCCTTTGTACTTAAAATAAACTTTCAGATTCAAGAGGGCATAACTTGTCAAAACATGAAAAGCTAGTTTAAGTCTATTAAGCCTGAACAGAAATGTTTTCAAGATCAATGAACAATAGGGCTCGAGAAATCATTAATTTTAAACCAACAACTTTCTTGTTCAAGGCAGTCACATAACTCAATAAAAGGAGATTCTTCTTGAAGATTTACTCCAATTAGCAAATTTAGTAACAGAAAGAAGATCCTCTAGGAGGTTTAAGGCATTCAAGGAACTCTAGAAACATACAACTAATGGTTCAAGGAATGGCAGATTCTAGATAGTCCAAGGAAATTTAAGACATCAAAATATTTCAGACCCAAGGTATAGTCATGAAACGTTATGCAGGTTTGATTTGAGTAGGGAGTGCTAAAGAATTGAAAAAGGACACTTTCCCTGAAGTTGTGCATAGGGTTCGGACAGAGAGCAGGGTTCTTGCATGGTTGATCGGCGAGGTTAACGTTAGAAGGTCTAAGCTCCCCCTAAGAAGATGCAGACTAAACTTGAACTCAGGTCAACATGTTCATGGGTTGAATGCATGAATGCAGACTGAAATCTAGATGTTGACTCTTTCTAACCATGTGCATGGATTGATAGAGGAGTGTGCAGCCTATCACATGTCTGAATGCACAATGCCTTGGAGATGCTGCCAATTGATTATGCATTTTTGTGTTCCTTAACATGAAGTGCATTGGAGTTCATGAGACAACAAAATGATGCAAGCATAAATTACTTAAAATGCATTCAGAGCTGAAACTCAAAGTCTGACACCAAATCTTAAACTCCCCCTTTGTACAGTATATACATGGAAATTAATGCCCACATGAGTGATGAGTTGAAATAAATGCAGCCATGGCAGACATCATCAAAAGCAATGATCAAGTATTTCATGTGGCTGATTAGCAAGAAGCAAACAACAACTCAAGCATCAAATTGATTCCTTCATCATAATAGATTTTTCATGACTTATGCAGCTGAAATAATTGATCTCTGGTACAAGGCAGAGGTTGGGATCTGAGATCCTTCTCACGCATAGTGAGAGTTCCGGGCAAGCTTAACTTGCCTTTCATTTCTACACCATTTGATATACCAGAGGTCAAACAGGTGTAAGCAAGTAATCTAGCTTAGATGTTCATCTCACACCATGGGGGATGTTTCAGCAGTTCAGAAAGTGCATTATGCTCTTAGGACTAATTGAAATCAACACATGCCTATTATGCAATATATTACAATGCAAGCCTACTATGCAAGATATCATAAAGTAAAAGAATTTATTTACATACCCGTGCCTTGAGCATTTATTTTTCATATTAAATTTTGCTCAACTCCAAGGCACCTACACCAATAATCCTCATTTTGAATTTGGTTGTAAGGTTCTGACCAGAATGCGCAACGAAAATCATCGAAACCTTAGATTGCATATCGTTGCCAGTTTTGCAAAATTGAACTAGATAGGTAAACCCCGCGGTGTGAAGAACGATTCTGTACCTTTGCGGGGTTGAGAATTTCTCAAAACCTCAAAGATGAACGAGAGGAAGATCCCAGAGTCGCGAGCCGTTCAAGCGTCCGGCCTCTAGATGTATTTACACGAGCAGTGGAAGCAGACGGGATCTCCTCCACGACCTCCACGCGCCGACCCGTTCTCAACACAACCATCGACCGTGGAGGAAGGAGGGAGAAGGAGGGGGGTGCCCCTTGGAGAGAGAGAGAGAGGAGAGAGGGCGGCCAGGGTTCAACCTTGTAGCTTGGCGAGGGTTTCTCCCAACATCGTATATTTATAGACCTTTGGCATTTTTCACAAAAACCCAATAATAGTCTATAAAGCCTACCCATCCCAGTCTGTTCACCACTCTATTGTGTGTGACCCTCTAGGCCCAATAGTCTGTTTGGTTTTCCAGCCCATTAAGTAAAGAACTCCTTCTTAATTTAATTAATTCTATCCATTAACTCTTAATGGAATTAGTGGGCTTTCCGATCATGAAAAGCACCAAGCAACGCTTCGTGATCCCAAAAGACATTTGGGATAAGCAACCCACTCCGGAACCTTTCCGTCTACAGATTCCACACAGCTATAGATCCTCATTTATCCAATGCCCCACCAGGACTAGGGTATAGTCAAACTGTCAAACCCTATTGAGTCCCGGCTCGACTGAATCCTGTACTCCAAACTGGTTCATTAGAAAAACTCCTTTTTTATAATGAACTCTCGTACCCTGGCCGGAGATTTCCTGAGTATAGATCTGTAGGGCATTCTCTCTCATATATCATACTGAGAGTGAATGATTCCATGTTGTCAAACTAATTGCCTTCGCACGAGTTCCACTAAGTCTGAATAACTAACTGTACAAGACCACTTTACAGAAGTCGATAAGTCAGTAATCAAATACTCAGCATCCCTTATGCAAGACATCTTTAGTGACTCAGGTCTAAGATCCAACTGTGCTACTGAGACATAAAATACCCTGATTGACAGTCAGTATGATTACCATTCAGGGATTCTAGATCGGGTCAGTTTAGTGAACTCATTCTACTAATGAGCACCCACACATGTAGTTCACTGTCACCACACTGACGACTATGAGAGCAATCACAACCATCATATCAGTAAGTATCATGTGTGCCAGTCTATCCCGATCTTCAATGTCCCTTCTTGAAGATCCTATGACTGGGAACATTTGGAACATGTCCATCCGGATGGCTGATCTCAATATCATAATCTCATTATGATCCAATCATCATCGCACAGGTTCAGGGACTTCATCACATTCGAATCATTAACATAAATTAAATGGAATGAATAAATGCCATTAGTATAAATATGAATAAGATATTACAAGAAATTAGCCATCACAACTCATGTAATTGGCTTGTAGGGCATACATTTCTATTAATCTCCCACTTGCACTAAAGCCAATCACCCACATGTTTGATCCCCATCAACCCTAGGTGACGCTCAAACACACTTTGAGTTAATGGCTTAATTAGTGGATCTGCAATGTTATCACTGGAAGACACTCTATCAATTACAACATCTCCTCTAACTATAATTTCTCTGATCAGGTGGTAACGCCGTAGAATATGCTTTGATTTCTGATGAGACCTCGGCTCCTTTGCCTGTGCAATCGCCCCATTATTATCACATAATAAGGGGACCAGATCAGAGATGCTCAAAACAACTCCAAGCTCTTCGATGAACTTCTTCATCCAAACTGCTTCTTTGGCCGCCTCAGCAGCAGCAATGTACTCAGCTTCGGTCGTAGAATCGGTAGTAATTTCTTGCTTGGAACTTTTCCAACTCACTACCCTACCATTCAGGGTAAACACATATCCCGAAGTTGACTTGCTGTCATCTTTATCGGACTGAAAACTTGAGTCAATGTAACCTCAGAGTTTCAAGTCCTCTCCTTGATAAGTGTGTATTTTTCCTTGTTAAATTCATCATTATTCACATATTTATGAGCTTAAATTATGATCAATATACACTTCTCACACTTACTATTGATTTTGTATCAAATATTTAATTTTTTGAAATTAAATAAATTTTTATGATAATTTTTACGTATTTTGCAGGCACGCAGTTCGAGGAAAACTCCAAGAAAAAGAAAATAAAAGAAAATAAAAATTATATTTTGAATGGGCCAAAAGCTCGAGGATTGGTTCAAAAAGAAAAGAAAAAAATTGAGAACAAAAAAAATAAAATTATTTGCTATTTTTTGGAATTTTCTAAGAATATATAGATATATATATAGATATATATATTTATATAATATATATATATATTAAAATAAAAAAAAACTAAAAAAAACAAAAGTTTAAACACCCCCCGCCCCCGCCTTCCCGCCTTCGCCGCCCGTGCCGGCGACGAGGCCGGGCGAAGGCGGGCGAGGGGGGGTGCGTGGCAAGCAAAGGCGGGGCCGGGCTCGGTCGGGGCTCGGCCGTGGCGGGGTTCGCACCGGGGCTCGGCCGGGCGGGCTTGGGCTCGCACCGGGGGGCACGGCAGGCGCAGCACGGGTGCGGTCGAAGCGGCTCGGACGGAGGCACGCGGCGCGCGTGCGCCACGAGCGGCCACGCGGCGGGACGCAGGCGGGCGGGCGCACGGGGGTCCACCGGGCCGGCCGCCTAACCGGTCGGCCGGTCGGCGCAACGCGCCGGCAGAGAGAGAAAATGAGAAGAAAATGCCAAATAAATGTCAAACAAATTCAGAAAAATCCGAAAAAAATGGCAAAGTGGGCAGAACCTACATACCTACCATTTTAGGCTAAAATTGGGTACACTTGTTTGGAGTGTTTTTGTAACCCCTATATAAAGGGTGCATTGGTCTTGAATGAGAAGTTAGAAGTTAGTTAGCAAGTAGAATTAGCAAGATGGCAAGGTTGCAAGGGAGAGAGAGCTAGCTTTGGTCACTTGTAATGTAAGTTGTTCTTTACATTTCTGAAGTTGTTGAGTGCATCAAGTTGTATTTTCAAAGCTTTTGAAGTCAAAGTTGTAAGTTGTTCTTATTTCAATAAAAGTTTCATTTTTGAATTCAACCTGTTCTTAGCCTTATTTCGCATGGTTGTAATCTTTATTTCAATTTACTTTCTTCACAAAAGTTGTTTATTTACAAGTCTTCTTCAACTTCTCTGTTTATCATTTCTCAAATTCTTCCTATTCATAGAGTTCTGGTCCGTTTTCTTAAGTGCTGTCCTGTGCATTTACTGTTCATCCGTGGTGATACCTTCTTCCATTTATTCATTTTGAACTCTTTCTAGTCCTCAAATAACTCTGAGTTCTTCATAAGAGTTGTTTCTCTCTTGTATATCTAAGTTTTATTCTTCTTGCACTTTGTCAAATTCCTCTTCTTTTGAGCTTTAGAATTAAGTTTTCAAGGTGCTGGTTTTCTGTCAATTACTGTTCATCCGAACCAATAGGTCATAGTTTTTAAGTTTTTCCTTATCTTCCTTTCATTTTCTGTTTCTGTGTTCTTCATAAAAGTTCTTCCTTTTTCAATTCTCTACAACTTTCATGTTTTACACTTCTTCTCATTCTATCTATATTTGAAGTTATGCATTTTCTTCCAACCCCTATTTTCACTTGAATTCTGTTATGTTTTCCAATTTAAGTTTTCATAATCGCACTCCAAATTCCAACAATTGATTTTTCAAAACACAAGAATATTTTCCAACTAAGAAAAATAACCAAATTCCTTCCCCGTGGGATCGACCCGTACTTACCATTATACTCATGTTTTCAAATCCATAAGTGAGTGAGTGCGGTTATAAATATTTGAAATTTGTGTGGCACGGCAATTTTAACAACGACTGTCGAGCGAGCATCAAATTTTTGGCGCCGTTGCCGGGGAGTGAATTATGATGATAGTTGGATATTCTTGTGTTTGGTGTCTATATGTGAATATTCATTTTGCTCTTTTTACTTGTGCAGGACAAAGAAAAAAAGTTGAAAATCAAAGAAAGAGGAAGATCGAACCTAAATTCTAAGGATATGACACGTCGTTAAATAGCCCGGCAGTATTGCTAAAGGGCTGAAATTAAGAAACAGGTTCTATCTTTCCACTTTCTGAAAATTTTTACAAAAATCTGAAAATTTCTTGAAAACTCTATAAAAATAAAAAACAATCAAAACAAAAGAAAAATTTTCATGCTGGTTAGTTAGGTTCATTAACTAAAAATAAAAACAAAAACAAAAAAATCTTCATTTGTACCAAATAAAAGACCTCATTGCAAGAGCAGAAACTACACTTTCATGCTCTAGGTCATGCATCATTTAGCTTAGAATTTGTCTTTGTTTAATTTCTGTATTGCATTTTGAAGATCGCGAGGGGCAAGGTACGTTCTACTGATCACAGTCTGGCATTCATTTTTGCATAAAGAACCCCTTGTTTGAAATTGTGGTGTGCATTTTCATTTCAAAATACGTTAAGGGCACTACCCCTAAACAAGATAAGGTGGGGATTTCATCACCCTTCCTTAGCCCGAAAACCACAGTTCCCTTGCATCTCTGCATTACCTAGGCCTTAAAATAAAACTCAGTAGACGTTGGCCCTAGGATCACACTGTGATTCTTGTGTTATTTAGGTTTATCCTCATATGAAAACCGGTGCCTAAGGCAAGACGGTCGAACAACAAACGCTTTAAGCGGGCTAGTGGTTTTGTATAATAAGGTCCCTACGCAAGTAGGGGGAACCTCCCACTTCCCCACCCCTTACCTGGCTGGTGGACATACTGAGGGTAAACTTAAGTTCACTTTAATCATTTTGTGAAACCCCATTTGTAGATTTAGGCCACATTTAGGTCATTAGAATCATTTGTGTGAAAACTTGTTTGTGTTTGCATAAAAAAAAAAGAAAAACTAAAAAATAAGAAAAAAAAGAAAAAAACAAAAGAATCATCATCTTCTCTTCTCTTCTCTCTTCTCTTCTCTCTCTTCATTTTGGTTGTGTTAAAATCAAAATAAAAAATAAATAAATAAATAAATCATCATAAAAAGATTTGCTCTCGTCTGTCCTAGTTTATGCAAGGTAGGAGATCCCTTCACCCACCTTTGTTAGGACCAATAGACGAGATTGAAAGGTTAGTGCATTCGAAAAATCACCATAAACCTAACCTCATGGCAGACCAAAATCAAAATCAAAATCCAATTCAACAAGTTGTTCCCAAACAAATGAAGGAATATTTCTTGCCGAATCAATATCAACCTTCATTTTTTCCTCAAACACCTAAAAATCAAGCAGCCCACTATGAAATAAAATCCAGCACCATTCAGATGTTGCCATCCTTTTATGGCAATACCAATGAGGATCCCTACAGACATCTGGATGAGTTCCTCCAGATTTGCTCCACTGTTAAAATTTCCAACTTCTCTGATGATGCTCTCAGGCTGACTCTCTTCCCCTTCTCTCTCAAAGACAAGGCCAAATATTGGTTGGGAGCCTTGGGTAGATCAATTGACACTTGGGCTGAAATGCAAAAGGAATTCTTGAAGAAATTTTACCCCATAGGACGAACCAATACCATGAGGAGAGCAATTACTGGGTTCACGCAAAATCCTGGGGAACAAATCCACGAGGCATGGGATAGGTTGAAGGACTTATTAAGGAAATGCCCTCACCATGGATTATCACGATGGCAAATTGTCCAGGCATTCTATGAGGGATTGACTGATAATTACAGGCAAATGGTGGATGCCTCATGTGGGGGAGCTTTTATGAGTAAGAGCGAAGATGAGGCATATGATTTATTTGAGATGCTCAGTGAAAATTCCATTAGTCATGCCTCGCTCTCATCTTATGAAAGAGTAATTGGGCCGGCTAAAAAGGGCGGGCTTTATGAAGTGAAAAGCCAAGTTGAGTCTGAGAATAGGATGGATATCAATACCTTGACTCAGAAATTGAATAAAATGGATTTGTTGGCACAGAAGATAGAAAAGGTTGATCTCGTAGCTCAAAAGCTAGATCAGTTGTTATCTAGGCATGAACCTTCTTCTTCAGCCTCTCAAACTCAACCATTCTCAACTCCTGATCATGGTGAAATTTGTGCCCTTTGTTCTAGCCCTGACCATGGTGTCACCGATTGCCCCACTGCAGCTCAGCTTCCCCCATTCATCCAGGAACAAATATTCGCTGCTCAGGGTATTTCTAAGCCTCCTTATGATCCTTACTCCAACACCTACAATCCAGGCTGGAGAAATCACCCGAATTTTTCTTGGAAATCTCAACAAGTTCCTTCTACCCAATCAAATCCCTCTTTTCAAAAACAACCATTTCAACCTCACCAACAACACCAATCTCCGTTTCAACAAGCTCAGTCTCAGCGTAATTTCCCTCAATCCAATGCACCGTTCCAACAATATTCTCAACCACATTTTCAGCATTCTCAGGCCTCGTATCATCAACCTTCTACTCAACATTTTCAGGGCCAGTACCATCACTATACCCCAAACCGTTTTCAAGCTCCTCCTCCTCCTCAACATCCACATCCCAATTTTGATGAAAAATTTGACCAACTCCAACAGCTCATTCTTTCTCAGCAACAATCTATCGCCAAGTTGGAAGGTCAGATAGGGCAATTGGCAGCAAGTAATGTGAGGAGAGAGGTGGGTCAACTTCCTAGCCAACCTATGGCTAACCCTAGGAACCAACCTCCGGGTTTTCCTCAAAAAGTTCCTATTCTACCAAACCAACCTCAACCGCCCCCTCCTACAGGTCCCCAATTCGAGAATGTTAAGGCAATCTCTTCTCTTAGGAGCGGGAAGGTTTTAGATGATCCTTACAAGGCCAGGGGAACTGACAGTAGTTCAGGCCAAGAAACCAAAGAAGAGTGTGATGAGGAAGAGGAGTCCATAATTGGTAAAGAATTGAAGAAGCCGGATGGTGGAGAGAAGAAGATGGATAAAGGAAAGGCAAAGGTTGAAGGAGGACCCCAAGAATATGTGCCAAAAATCCCTTTTCCTAATGCTCTGAAGTCGAAGGCTCACAAGAAATTACCGATGCATCAAGAAGAATTAGTGGAATTGTTTAAACAAGTTAATATAAATATTCCACTCTTGGATGCCATCAAGCATGTGCCAGCATATGCGAAGTTTTTAAAAGAGCTTTGTACTCCGAAGAGAGAGTCGACGGCGGTAACTCAAAAGATCCGGTTGTCCGAGGATGTGAGTGCTGTTCTGACAAATCAGTTACCAAAGAAATTGAAGGACCCCGGAGCCCCGTTAATCTCATGTGCTATAGGTGGAGTTACTTTTGATAGAGCATTACTAGACTTAGGTGCTAGCGTAAATCTGTTACCCACCTTTATCTATGAGAAATTTGATCTGGGAGAGTTAAAACCCACTTCAATCATCCTTCAATTGGCGGATCGGTCGGTGAAAACTCCAAGGGGTCTATTGGAGGATGTTATTGTCAAGGTGCATGAGTGTTGTTTCCCAGTGGATTTTCTTATTTTGGATATGGCCTCGACCCAGGATCTAAAGCACACACCCATCATTTTGGGGCGTCCATTTTTAGCTACGGCTAAGGCCAATATCAATTGTGCCACGGGAATGATGGATATATCGTTTGGAGGAGAGAAGGTTGCGTTGAATGTTTTTAAAGCATCTCAATACCCGGACCATGAAGAAGAATGTAATATCATTGATATCTTTGAGGAGGCGCTGGATGAAGGTCCGAATGACATTGAGGACACCTTAGAAGAGGGTAGCATGCTTCATGATTCTTCTCTCTCTTTCTCACCCTGGTCTAAGGTAGAATCACTCCCTCCATTACAATCTAAACCTGCACTGCCATCTCTAGATCAGCCGCCTACTCTTGAACTGAAACCTCTGCCAGAATCTCTCAAATATGCTTATCTGGGTCCTGACCAAACTCTACCCGTGATTATTGCTTCTCATCTCACTTCTGCTCAGGAATCTCAACTCTTAGATGTCCTTAAGGAGCATAGGGGGGCAATGGGATGGTCGGTGACAGATCTCAAGGGCATCAGTCCGGACGTTTGTATGCATCACATTTACTTAGAGGACAATGCCAAGCCGAGCAGGGAGATGCAACGCCGACTGAACCCGAACATGAAAGAGGTAGTCAAGCAAGAGGTGGTGAAGTGGTTGGATGCCGGGATTATATATCCCATCTCTGATAGCAAATGGGTCAGCCCCACACAAGTTGTTCCAAAGAAATCTGGGCTGACCGTGATTCAAAATGAGAAGGGAGAAGAAGTGCCAATGAGAATACAAACGGGGTGGAGAGTCTGTATGGATTACAGAAAATTAAATTCAATGACAAAGAAAGATCATTTCCCGCTCCCGTTTATAGATCAGATTTTGGAGAAATTAGCTGGGCAAAGATATTTTTGCTTCCTGGATGGATATTCCGGGTACAATCAAGTTGCGGTCTACCCGGACGATCAAGAAAAAACGACATTCACGTGTCCTTATGGCACGTTTGCTTTTCGGAGAATGCCGTTTGGGCTTTGTAATGCCCCTACCACCTTTCAGCGGTGTATGATGGCAATCTTCTCTGAGATGGTGGGAGAATTTTTGGAAATTTTCATGGATGACTTCTCAGTTTTCGGTGACACGTTTGATTGTTGCTTGGAAAATTTGAAGAAGGTGCTGGCACGATGCATTGAATCCAACCTGGTGTTAAGTTGGGAGAAAAGCCATTTTATGGTACGAGAGGGCATTGTGTTAGGCCATGTTATTTCGGAAAGGGGGATGGAAGTAGACAAAGCTAAGGTCGATCTGATTTCCAATCTTCCTCCCCCTTCGTCCGTCAAACAAATCCGCTCTTTTCTTGGCCATGCGGGTTTTTATAGAAGGTTCATTCAAAACTTCTCTACCATCACTCGTCCGCTCACTAAGCTCCTAGCCAAGGACACACCATTCCAGCTCGATGAGTCTTGTCTTGAAGCTTTCCATTCTCTGAAGGCAGCCCTGACCCAAGCTCCAATTCTTCAAACACCAGATTGGTCACTGCCGTTCGAAATCATGTGCGATGCCTCGGACTATGCTATTGGAGCTGTCTTGGGGCAAAGGATCGATAAGAAACCGGTGGTGATCTATTATGCGAGTCACACTCTCGCGGATGCTCAATTGAATTATACCACCACTGAGAAAGAGCTTTTGGCCGTTGTTTTTGCCCTGGAGAAATTTCGCTCATATCTTTTGGGAGCCAAAGTTATTATCTATTCTGATCACGCTGCTCTGAAATATCTGCTCACCAAGAAGGATGCAAAACCTCGTTTGATTCGATGGATTCTATTACTACAAGAATTTGATTTGGAAATCAAAGACAAGAAGGGGTTAGAGAATGTTGTGGCTGATCATTTGTCTAGGATAGTGATCCCTAAGAGTGCTCCCATGTCTGATTCTTTTCCGGATGAACATTTGTTATCTATCTCTCACATTTCCACCCCCTGGTATGCTCACATTGTCAACTTCTTAGCAGTAAAACAAATCCCGGGTGGGTGGACTAAGCAGGAAAAGGATCGGTTCTTTTCACAGGTCAAACACTATTTTTGGGAGGACCCGGAACTGTTCCACATGGGTCCTGATCAGATCATAAGGAGATGTGTCCCCGAAGAGGAACAACAGTCAGTATTAAAATTTTGTCACAATCTAGCTTGTGGGGGACACTTCTCGGGAAAGAAAACTGCGGCTAAGGTTTTACAAAGTGGATTTTATTGGCCCACTTTATTTAAGGATGCTTATGAGTTTTCAAAAACATGTTTAAGGTGTCAAGCTGTGGGCAACCTTTCTAAGAGAGATATGATGCCGCTTAATCCCATTCTGGTAGTGGAAATTTTTGATGTTTGGGGAATTGATTTCATGGGACCGTTTCCACCATCCTTTGGATATGAATACATCTTGGTGGCGGTTGACTATGTTTCAAAATGGATTGAAGCTATAGCCACAAGGACCAATGATCATAAGGTGGTGATGAAATTTGTGAAAAAGAACATTTTCTCTAGATTTGGGTGTCCTCGGGCTATGATTAGTGATGGGGGGTCTCATTTCACGAACTTTCAATTCCGAGCTTTGCTTCGGAAATATGGCATCACTCATAAACTTGCTACCCCATATCATCCCCAAACCAGTGGGCAGGTGGAGGTTTCCAATAGGGAGATAAAGAACATATTGCATAAGACAGTTAGGCCGGACCGGAAAGACTGGTCCGAGAGACTAGATGATGCACTTTGGGCCTATAGAACTGCATTCAAAACTCCTATCGGTATGTCTCCCTATCGTCTCATTTTTGGAAAAGCCTGCCACTTGCCCGTCGAACTGGAACATAGAGCATATTGGGCCATTAAGCAAGTGAATTTTGATCTCAATCAAGCTGGAGCCCAAAGAGCATTACAACTGAATGAACTAGAGGAACTTCGAAACGAAGCATATGAAAATTCTCGGATTTATAAAGCTAAAACCAAGGCTTTCCATGATCAACATATTCATAGGAAAACTTTCCATGCAAATCAAAAGGTTTGGCTTTTTAACTCACGGCTACGTTTGTTCCCTGGTAAGTTGAAATCCAGATGGGATGGACCGTTTACTGTTGTTAAGGTATTTGACCATGGCGCCGTCCAAATTCTAAATCCACAAAATGGTCATATTTTTACTATTAACGGTCAAAGGTTAAAACCCTACTTGGAAAATGAGCTGTTATCACCTAAAGAATCCATCACATTGAGTGATCAGGTATAAATCACTTTCAAACCTTCGTGCGTCTGGCTGAAGACGTTAAATTTAGCGCTTTTTGGGAGGCAACCCAACATCTTCACAGTTTGGTGTGCAAATAAATGGCTTCTTGGGAGGCCACCCACATCTTTTTTGTGATTTGATGATTTGTTTTAGTGTGTTCCTTTTTCATTTGTCAGGCCAAGCTGCACCAACGCCCTCGTCATTTCGTCCCGGCCATCAGGTTGTATCCTTCCTTCCCAACCAAATTATTTTTTCATGTCCTCTGATCTGTCTACTGCTTATGCCATTGAGGACAATGTCATTTAAGTTTGGGGGGGAGATAAAGTTCAAACTTTTCAAAACTTTTCAAAAATTTCAAAATTTTTTTTTTCTTATTTTCTTGAATTGTCATATGAAACAACAGTTTTCCCCGAGTTGAATTTCTTGACTCATGTCGCATGAAAAGTGATTCTGAATAGAAACAACTGGGAAAAGGATGTTGGATAATTTATTTACTCTAGCCATGGAAAACTGATTTAAAGAATCTCTTTAAAAGTTCAGATGCACTTTCAAAGAAAAATAAAAGCACGTTGCACGCTAATGAAACAAGAAGGACAAGCCTTCTGTTATTTTAGACAAACTGTTTGATATTCTGCATTTTCTGAAGAAGAAATATGTTAGAAGCTTTCTGCCATAGAAAAGTATGAGAAAAAAATAAAGCACCATGAAAAATGCTCCGATTCTGAGTAACCGGGCCTACTTCACCTAAGACGTGTTGAGGTTCGCGTCAAAAGGAAAAGGGAACTTGGATCTGTGGAACCGGGCCTACTTCACCTAAGACGTGTTGAGGTTCGTGTAAAACAGTGAAGGGTAGTGCAGCATCATGTGTGCAAAGAAAAAAAAAGGGAAAAAGAAAAAGAAAAGAAAAGAAAAATATATATAGTGATCCCAAATGGGACAAAAGTAATAAGGCAGACAAAAAGCTAGTGTGCTTAAAGCTCTGATTAAGAAGTGCAGAATTGAAAGGTATTTGTTCTGAATAGCAAATGGGGGACGCAATTGTCTCTATTGTGAATTTAGTATTCCACATGCACAAGTGCTACTGAATTTTGATTAGATTCTTGATCATGTACCTGAATTTCCGACATAAGGCTAATCTGTGATAATTACTCCAGATTTCTGATCTTTAGTTGACTCTATGAAAGATGAACTGGAAATGAGGCCTGAATATCTTTAAACTCTTGTTAGTCCTAAATTTTTCATTATGTGCATTGCTAAGGGACTAGCAATGAGTAAGTTGGGGGGTGTGATAAGTGTGTATTTTTCCTTGTTAAATTCATCATTATTCACATATTTATGAGCTTAAATTATGATCAATATACACTTCTCACACTTACTATTGATTTTGTATCAAATATTTAATTTTTTGAAATTAAATAAATTTTTATGATAATTTTTACGTATTTTGCAGGCACGCAGTTCGAGGAAAACTCCAAGAAAAAGAAAATAAAAGAAAATAAAAATTATATTTTGAATGGGCCAAAAGCTCGAGGATTGGTTCAAAAAGAAAAGAAAAAAATTGAGAACAAAAAAAATAAAATTATTTGCTATTTTTTGGAATTTTCTAAGAATATATAGATATATATATAGATATATATATTTATATAATATATATATATATATTAAAATAAAAAAAACTAAAAAAAACAAAAGTTTAAACACCCCCCGCCCCCGCCTTCCCGCCTTCGCCGCCCGTGCCGGCGACGAGGCCGGGCGAAGGCGGGCGAGGGGGGGTGCGTGGCAAGCAAAGGCGGGGCCGGGCTCGGTCGGGGCTCGGCCGTGGCGGGGTTCGCACCGGGGCTCGGCCGGGTGGGCTTGGGCTCGCACCGGGGGGCACGGCAGGCGCAGCACGGGCGCGGTCGAAGCGGCTCGGACGGAGGCACGCGGCGTGCGTGCGCCACGAGCGGCCACGCGGCGGGACGCAGGCGGGCGGGCGCACGGGGGTCCACCGGGCCGGCCGCCTAACCGGTCGGTCGGTCGGCGCAACGCGCCGGTAGAGAGAGAAAATGAGAAGAAAATGCCAAATAAATGTCAAACAAATTCAGAAAAATCCGAAAAAAATGGCAAAGTGGGCAGAACCTACATACCTACCATTTTAGGCTAAAATTGGGTACACTTGTTTGGAGTGTTTTTGTAACCCCTATATAAAGGGTGCATTGGTCTTGAATGAGAAGTTAGAAGTTAGTTAGCAAGTAGAATTAGCAAGATGGCAAGGTTGCAAGGGAGAGAGAGCTAGCTTTGGTCACTTGTAATGTAAGTTGTTCTTTACATTTCTGAAGTTGTTGAGTGCATCAAGTTGTATTTTCAAAGCTTTTGAAGTCAAAGTTGTAAGTTGTTCTTATTTCAATAAAAGTTTCATTTTTGAATTCAACCTGTTCTTAGCCTTATTTCGCATGGTTGTAATCTTTATTTCAATTTACTTTCTTCACAAAAGTTGTTTATTTACAAGTCTTCTTCAACTTCTCTGTTTATCATTTCCTCAAATTCTTCCTATTTCATAGAGTTCTGGTCCGTTTTCTTAAGTGCTGTCCTGTGCATTTACTGTTCATCTGTGGTGATACCTTCTTCCATTTATTCATTTTGAACTCTTTC
Source organism: Amorphophallus konjac (assembly GCA_022559845.1). Taxonomy (NCBI): domain Eukaryota; kingdom Viridiplantae; phylum Streptophyta; class Magnoliopsida; order Alismatales; family Araceae; genus Amorphophallus; species Amorphophallus konjac. Next base: position 162,614,882 of record CM040125.1, on the reverse strand, counting down.
TAGTCCTCAAATAACTCTGAGTTCTTCATAAGAGTTGTTTCTCTCTTGTATATCTAAGTTTTATTCTTCTTGCACTTTGTCAAATTCCTCTTCTTTTGAGCTTTAGAATTAAGTTTTCAAGGTGCTAGTTTTCTGTCAATTACTGTTCATCCGAACCAATAGGTCATAGTTTTTCAAGTTTTTCCTTATCTTCCTTTCATTTTCTGTTTCTGTGTTCTTCATAAAAGTTCTTCCTTTTTCAATTCTCTACAACTTTCATGTTTTACACTTCTTCTCATTCTATCTATATTTGAAGTTATGCATTTTCTTCCAACCTCTATTTTCACTTGAATTCTGTTATGTTTTCCAATTTAAGTTTTCATAATCGCACTCCAAATTCCAACAATTGATTTTTCAAAACACAAGAATATTTTCCAACTAAGAAAAATAACCAAATTCCTTCCCCGTGGGATCGACCCGTACTTACCATTATACTCATGTTTTCAAATCCATAAGTGAGTGAGTGCGGTTATAAATATTTGAAATTTGTGTGGCACGGCAATTTTAACAACGACTGTCGAGGCGACATCACTCCTCCATAAACCAAAAACATATTCTTAGTCCTTCGCAAGTACTTAAGGATACACTTCATAGCTATCCAGTGTTGCTCACCTGGATCCGCCTGAAACCTGCTCGTAACACTTAGAGCATATGCAACATCAGGCCTTGTACATAACATGGCATTCATGATGGACCCTATGGCAGAAGCATAAGGTACCCTACTCATGTGCGCCCTCTCTTCAGTAATCTGAGGGGACATTTCCTTAGAGAGATAAACTCCATGTCTCATCGGTATGAGACCTCTCTTGGAGTTTTCCATGCCAAACCTTTTGACAATGGAATCTATGTACATAGATTGGGACAAGCCTAGCATCCTATTTGATCTATCTCTATAGATCCTGATCCCCAATACATAGGATTCGTCACCCAAATCCTTCATGGAGAAGTGCTTAGACAACCAAACTTTAACTGATGATAACATACCTACATCATTCCCAACGAGTAGTATGTCATCCACATATAGACTAAGAAGGTGATAGCACTGCCACATGTTTTCTTATACATACACGGCTCATCTTCATTCTTAACGAAGTCATAAGACTTGATGGCTTCATCAAATCTTAAATTCCAACTACGGGATGCTTGCTTCAATCCATAAATGGATCTCAGCAACCTGCATACCTTATCTGGGTGCTCCTTGGATATGAATCCCTCAGGCTGTACCATATACACCTCTTCCTCAAGGTTTCCATTGAGGAAAGTAGTCTTTACATCCATCTGCCAGATCTCATAATCATGGACACATGATGAGTGATTGCATTGTTATGAAGAAAGATGATTTACATGCGTGCAGAAATAAAATTGTCTCTGAAAATTATGAAAGATTTTTAAATGAAAAAAATAATTTTTAAAAATAAAGATTCAGTTAAAAAACACTCTTCTCAATACTGCTATCACTGTGAAAAGTTTGGTCACATTGTGAAAAACTGCTGGGCAAGAAAGAGAAGAAATAATTTGTATAAAGAAAATGTCAGACTTCCTATCCATAAACAAAAGGCTTCTAATCTCATGCATAAGAAAAATGTGAAGCCCTTTGTGTGTTGTTTTTATTGTGGTGACTATGGACATGTGATTGATAACTGCCTTTACATGAAAATGGATGATATGGAGACAATGAAAATGAGAAAGAACTTGCTTGATAGAAGCGCCACTAACCCACTAGGACCCAAGAAGGCTTGGATACCGAAAAGTGTCAAATGAGAACTTGTTTTGTAGGAATGCCTTGAGGCTGAATAAAGGATAATAAGGAATGGCCGCTCAAGGCATCGGTTTGGAAAAAAATCCCAAATGCATGTCAAGTTCTCTTTGAATTGCTATATTGAATTTCTCTTGGTTTTACTCAACCTAAAATTTCCACTATGAACTGTTGAAAACCCTCCTGCGAATCAATTTGGAAATATGACTGGGTTGTTTGATTGATTGAATGAATTTCATCCTTAAACTATCTACATTTTTGGTGTATCAAAAGATGTTTGTTGGAATGATAAGTCAACCCTACCAGGAAGACAACACCTTGCATGAGTTAGATCTTCGGATCAAGATCTCCGCCTAGCACAAAAAATCAATGAATTCAGATATTTGAATCATGAAGGATTTTTTATCTTCAATGGAATTCATCTAATAATGAGCTCATTGATTTGCATTGCTTATGGTTCGGTTTGATATTCGCTCACTCTTAGCTACTATGTTAGCATGTGGTTTATGAATGATAACAACTGATATTGATAATACCTATCTTGGCTGCAATGAAATCTAACTCATCATTCATGTGGACACCTGCTCTATTGACAGTGTGTCCTAGTCTTTATGAGTATTGCATTGAGGGGGATGTTGGACAAGCGTATAACATGTGTAACTCCATTGTTTTGATAATGGCTGACTATGTATATTGGGCTTATGTATAATATTCTTTTGTTTCGATGATGTCTAATTATGATTCATTAATATAGTTTGACCTGCATTTGATAGCGACAAACACTCAAGCATTTCAGGTCAAGCCCATATCGGCAACAAAGTGTGTCTGCAAAGATAAAAAGAAATCAAGTAAGTCTCATAGATGAGGCATTAGGCTACACAAGAAAGAAGGACCAAGGTCAATGCAAGAAGGCCAAGGAAAATGACTAAGGTCCGTGCATGTCTTTATTGCGATACAGCAAAGGAAGATCGGTGCACATCCATGGCTAATCAGTATCAAGTCTGTGCATGTTGCTCTGATACCAGTCTGAGCATACTCCAATCAAGGGCTGAATTAGAAAGAAAATATCTCGACACCTTCGGATAAACAACTCTGCACATAGAGCATGTGTCGACACATCTAACCCATGTCTTGACACATCCAGAAGAAATCAAGCCAAAGCCATTCTGTCTAAGTCTCTGGACTCACTAATATCTTGACACATTGAGTGAAAAGTGTCGACACACTCGTGTGAAAATATCTGCACTTGGCACTTCTGTCTCAACACCCTCATGCGAGAACTCTGCTCATGGCTCACATACTCCGACACCTTTTCGTGTTGTCTCGACGCATAAGCCATGGATCTTCAAGACACTCACTAAATGTCCCGACACTCTGAGAGGCAGACTGCGGAGTGTCCTATTCTCAACAGCAGACAGTCTGGACAGGCAGACAGATAAGACTGACATCGCGATAGACTGAAGTGGCTCTTCCAGCTGGATTTCTGACAAAACCATCTCCAAAAGGTAGAGAATTGAGTGATATGATGGTAGAGCAAGGGTCAGACCTTGGGACGTGGTCCAGACCCCAAAATCCTTTCTTTTAAAGATTTACGGTTCCTTTTTCTTTCTCTGGACGGCCCACTGATCTGACAGTTTATTGGCTTGAGGATATCTGGAAGAACAAGGGTGTGTCGACATATGAGACTGTTGTGCAAGCAGAACGCTTGAGTGTGCAGAGAAAATAAATAGCGTAAGTAGCACACGAACCTGTGAAATGGGGATAGAAGTTATAGAACAAGCTCACAATGTATACAACCCATGGCAGCAGCTGTAGCTTCTTCAGTTGAGGAAGCTTGGTATAAATAGGTAAAAACTAGTTGTAAAGACAGGGAAAAAATGGCGCCCAGAAGTCTCAAATGGACCATTGTACCAGCTGTATTTTTTTCCCTCCATAAATTCCCTTGAAGCATGCGCCAGGGTGAAGTGAGAGCTTGGAGTCTTCCAGGAAAGTTCCATGTTCGACGGTGGCAGCCCCTGGAAGAAGTGACTGAGTCTTCTCATTTGGATGCTTGGAGATCTTTTCATTAAATGCTCCTATAGGCCTACTTTCTTCTATTGGCTGAGCCCAACTTTTAGTACAATGAAGGTACGTTGGCAGACTTAGCTGAGTTGTATCATCTAGACATGTTGCTAAATGAGCTTTTAAGTCACATGAATTCGTATGTTGAGAAAGTCAGGGGGGGTTTGATTTGTTTGATAAAATTGTTCCCTTTCGGAGTTGAATGTCTCCTTTTTATGCTTCTTGAATGAAATGGTTCAAATTGGGAGAGTTTTAGTTTCAAAATTGAAAGCCTATTTAAATTTGCCTTCTTGATGTGCAAATCTTGATTCAATTGTCACACTGTCAAATGAAAGCCTTATCATGATTAATAACCAAAAAAAATTGTTGAATGAATTTGAAATCTAGGCAATACCTCTGCCATCTGGACATGAGATTTCTTGAAAATCATCCTGGCTATAGAATAGGTCGACCTATTGTCTATCTTGTGTTGACTCAGCCTTGTAAAAAGCTTTCTATCTACCTTCTGCTTGAAGAGCAGGTCGACCCACTGCTCACTCTAGGTTGACCTAGCCTGCCTAAAAGCTCATGTTTGACTTCTTTCTGAATGCTTAATGCTCTGTTTGAAGAACATGTCGACTCACATTATTGCATATGTCGACCTGACTTGCTGTTTACTCAATTTGCATTCCCTTTGTCAAACACCACACTCGATATCATAATACATCATTTTGTGTGTGTGCATTTCCTAAGATGTGCCTAAATTAATGTTCTGAAAGATGTCAGTGTGTCGACACAGCAGCTGAATCATCATGGAATCAGTGTTATGTCTGCATTTGTGTGTCGACACCATGTACTCCCTGTGTCGGCACACCAGTTCATATTTGATGGTCTTGCTCCTTTCTTAATCATTCTCTTCAAGAATGAACTGTGCTCACTCACTCCTCATGTGCATCATTTCCCTTGTTCCTTCTTATGACATTATTGTAAATCACTCAAGGAGGGGAGTATTCCTGCTAAAATCTGACTGAGTTTATATACTCAGGGGGAGCTTAAATTCATTATTCTCTTTTTAAAGCTTCTCGTTGATGTTTCAGACCAACCCTAAATAAATTGGTGGTTTAGAGTGTATAAACCTTAAATCTGGGTTTAAGGGTCTTGAAAATGACTTTCTCAGTGTACCGAATAGACTTAAAACGGACTTAAAGAACTGTGACCTCACCTCTTCTTGAAATCTGAAAATTGAGAGCATTGAGGCCACCTTGGTCAAATAGCTTTACACTGAGTATTGTTTTTAAACATTAAACAGGTCTGATGGAGTTAAAGGGAAGATGCCTAGAAAAATTAAAATATACTTGCAGAGCAATGACTATGACTAACTGAGAAAACATATACCCTTCACCAAAGAAGTGATGGGAACTTCGTCATGAAGTAAAAGTCTAGTTAACTCTGGTTAAATATTTTTTTGGGAAAGATAAAAAGAAAAGGCAGAGCAATGGCTGAATATTATTGAGAAATCTTATCCCTTCACCCAAGAAGTGACGTGGACTGTGTCATGATCTGACAAGGCACTTCTGTTTATAAGTGAGACAGAATGATGAGTAAAACTATGAGTAACTGGGGAGTCTAGCATGTAATCAATGTGTCTCCTCATGTCAAAGGAGTAAACTGAACTTGACTGTCCTTGAAAAATGTGTAAAACAAAAAATCTGAGAAAAACAAAGAATTTCAAAAGACTGACCCTAAAAAGAATTCTATGTCTTAAAATGCTTATCTTCAATACTAGTTAAAACTCTTTCTAAGGGTGTCTCTTTAAATCATTAAGTAAAATGAAAAGGAATGAGGGGCAAGGATTTTGGTCTTAAAAGATCAATTTTAGCTTTATTAAATATACTAGAATATATTTTCAGGGTTTATACACTCAAATTTTGGGCTTATAAACTTTGAAACATTAATGTAAATAATGGTCTCGAATAATATTGCTCGAAAAGGAGAATTCTAATTTTTCAGATATGAAAACCCTGGTATGTGGGCCTTGTCAGATGCCCTACTTCCTCTGATATCCAGTCCCCTCAACAATTGATACATGCATCAACACTTGAATAACAATTGGTATATCAAACCTCTTACTCAACTGATCAAACTTCATTTCCAATGCATGTCTATATTCCATTATTCCTGCTCCAGAACTCATGATTATGGCACCTTAGCAACCTCAGTGACACAATGTCTGGGTTTGGAGTGTATGTTTTGATGATGTCAAAGAGGAAGCATTAGCTCTTTCTATTTAATCATAAAGATAGTCACTTGCATACATATGTAGACAATTGTCCACATGCCAAGTGATCTTTTTGCATCCCCACTACCTCTGCATTTATGAGAAATGTCAGAGACTGAAAATTCTCTATCCTAACCATTGTTGGAAATGTCCCTTCTGCAATAATTATTCCTACAATTTACCTTTGCTTCAATTCTCTCAGCCAATTGGAATCATGACAATTCCTTGTTGATGTCTGGTTGCTCTCTATTCACGTGGTTTAGTATTCATGTCACGTCCCGAGATATGCAGCGGAAATAATCGAGAACATGAGCAGCAGAAAAAATAAGCCTATAGCTAGGAAGACGATCAGAGCGCTATACACATTCACACAAAAGAATGAATGCACAAGATATAATAAAAAACCTTCACTTTTATTGATCACATAATCAAAGTTTACAAAATGACACTTGACACTGACTCTCTTTTAACACAATAACTCACTAGACTCAATAAAGTGGAAAATTACATCGACGGGACCTTTAACTAACATAAACAGACTCATGACACTTCTAGGGCTCGGTCTTCATTCACTCTCTGACTCGCCACTTGAGTAGTCAAATTCCGACCACTAGAATTTCCTAAAAAGATTGGAAAAGTAGATAATGAGCGCACTCGCTCAGTAGATATCTTTGTATCAACATGATGACATTGTTTAAATAGTTAACATTTTAGCTCTAGAAAAGGCAATAATGAAAGTGCGATAAAACCATAGCAACAACAAGTAACAAGATGTGATCTATAGAGATATGAGAGCTTGATCAAGCAAGATTATAATATGGCCTTTCAAGAACGAGAATGTAATATCATGTAACGAGAATGTACTTTCGTAACCTTGAGAAGGCTATGCACTAGAAAGTCATGAACAAGCAAGCATGTATAATTTCATGAGATTGCCTCGTAGATTTCATTATACCCCATGGTGTCCAAGTACTCCCAGCGTAATGCGACGCCAGTAATCATTATACCCCATGGTTAACAGTATGTTTCTGGCTATCTGCTAGGGGGACTAGACTGGAGCCCTTGGACACCGTCTGTGCCCACCCTTGCATGTTTGAGTTAAAAATCAAGCTACTTTCATGAGAAAAAAATAATAAAGTCAGCAAATAATATCAAGTTCAAACAATAGCTTTATGGTGATAATAACCATGGTAAGAACGTACCAAAATGAACATGAGAGGTCACGAATGAATTAATAAGAATGTTATGCTACGGGAGGAATCCAGTAGCATAACGGTACATTAATCAAATACCATAGTTCATTAGTGTCTTGATTAAGGTTTTTGATGTCAGACAGTCATACAGCCATCGGAAACAGAGTATAGTCAACCCCTTTTGGTCAAACCATGGGTTGGAACAAGTTTGACAGAACGCGGTTATGATAGGACCACTATCAGGAAGTAGCGGTCGAGTGAGGTCTGCTATCTGGCAGTGCACAGAAGGTGAGTCGACTCAAGATGTAGACTGGGTCGACACAATGAACACGCTGGTAGAACGCAGTTCAGAGACAGCCGCTATCATGATGTAGCGGTCAAGTCCAGGCCGTGCTCAAGAGTGGAGTCGACGTACAAAATGAAAGAGTCGACTCAGCCAGAAGTCTGCTGACTAAACAAGGTCACAGTTATTATCCAACCACAATCATCAGATATCAATTTCTTCATGGCCGCGATCAAGATAGAGTGCAGAAAAATGCAAAAAAACGCAAGTGCTCTCTAGACCTTTGGGTTATTAGGGTACAACTAACTCGGCATCCTAGTGGGAATCCTAGGCTCGCGGAGTCTTACATAGGCCTTGAAACAAGATACCATAGTCCGGCGGAAGGAATATCCGGCAGAGAGGTGCTCAAGTCCAAGAAAGTTTTCTAATAAGTGTAGTGACTAATAGCGTCGTACCGGAGTACGGGCTATATGTAAGTAACAGAAATCAGAAAGAAGACGAGAAGGAAATGTGCTAAAACATAAATCAAAGTGTAGAAACTTGCATCAAATGCAAAAACCCTAAAGCACTATACTATATGGTTTTGGCATGAAAGTAGCATATAGTGAAATTATGTTTAAAAGCATGATATGTCAACAAAACATAAGCCCTTAAAACCTGATGCAACAGAACCATAATAGCACGAATTATAATATTAAAACTCCTATATATATCAGGGCATAAGAGGGTTAAATATGATCACTGTTTGGGGTGAATTGTGCATATCGCGGTTTATCAGGGACCGCTATTTGAAGGTAGCGGTCTCTGTAGGACCTCTATCTGTAGGTCTCCAAACAGAAGCAAAGGTCCGGCTTGCAGAGCCTATTTCTAAGTCACATAATCATGAAAACTATGTAAAACTGAAAGATAACGCAAGATAGCAAGATACTAATGCATGCAAAAGCAAAAATTTGACCAAAGTTATTATCTTATCATTAAGGTTTCAAAAAGTGCATGGACTAAAGACCTAGATGCGTAATCAGGGTAAATCATGAAATACGATGAGCATGGTGCATGAAATCAAGAGGAACAAGAGGGCTTTTACTTCTAACTTGATGTTTTAGCCAGTCATGAGATAACCTACCTCTGGGCTAGCTCCTAGTCTGTGAATTTCTCGCCGGAAGAACACCCCCATTCCTGCGTGTCCGGCGTAGAAATAACAACCAATTCCTTGCTTCCTAACTCCTCGATCGCTCAATCTCCTAAGACCAAAATTTGTGGTACGTTAGAAGATACTAAGGAGAATAATTAATTCTAAAGGATGAAGTCGAGAAGAGGAGACCATACCTTCGAATCACACAATCCAAAATTAGGGTTCGCGTAGGACGAATCTGGGGTCTATTTATATGGAATGACCTAGGGTTGAAGGATTAGATCGAATTAGGAGTCCTATGGGGTATCTATTCGATCCTTTAAGAGTCCTAGGCAAGTTCGCATGACAGATCACGTCGATACTTAGCGATTGGGTGGATAAAAATCTAAACTATCCTCGGTTTATCTATTTCCGTTTATAGAACTAGGTAGCGGTCGGGCCAGGACCGCCATCTCCAGGTAGCGGTCACGCGAAAGACCGCGACTTGCCTGACTTTCCAAAATTTAAATTTTATCGAAACTCTCTTCTAATTATCTCCTAGTTTTTCTATTTATCCACTTTAATTAGGGAAATATACCCTATTATGTTTCTAGGGTTAGGCTTGGGCCAAAAGGCTTAGGTTTCTGGTTTTAAGGCTCATTTAAAGTGGGCTTAACCACTTGGTTATTAATTGGGCCTATTTATTAAAGGCTTTAACCTATTAATCAATTAATTATCCTATTAACCCCTTAAATACTTTAAATAAATCCTTTAAATTATTTAATAATTCTAGAAAATTACCAAAAAAATTCCTGGGGTACTACACCCTTCCCCACTTAAAAAGAATTTGGTCCCCAAATTCATTGCTCCAGTTTGTGGAGGGCGTATTACTTACAATCAACAGCTCCGGGTATCAAATAAGACAAATACCAGATGCGAAATAGGTTAGCATAGTACCTTCATCCACGTTACCATCCTTTGTAGGTTCATCACCCATGATGGCATTGAGACGACCTTGTCACCTATGTCCTTCATTATTCTTTGAAGGTTGTTCCTTTATGAGTGGGCAATCGGGCATTCTATGTTCTCAGCTGCCACAACGCAAGCATGCACCGAGGCGCTTCCAGCATTCTTCGATTGCGTGTCTGAACTTCTCGCAAAAGGTGCAAGCCGCCGTGACTTGCTTGTCTTCCTCCTTTATCCTTTTACTTTGACATTGTCATTTCCATTGTGTGGTCTCTTCTTGTTATCTCAGGAGTTATGAGTTCCCGTGATGCTAAATTTATCTCCCTTCTGTTAGAGCTGGTGCGATTGATTCAGAGGGGGGTGAATGAATCCCTCAGTAAAAATCTTGACCAATTTAAAATATCAGACAAAGCCGAATTCGATCTGAACCCCCTGAACTGATGTAAGACTTGACTAAACAGAGAGAAGCACTAATGAAGCACACAGCTGAACACTTAACCTACACTCTCAGTAGACGCAAGTTGAGTCAACAGATAAGGAATTAGAACGAGATCCTAAGCATGCATCTAGCACTGAACACACAACAATGCAAACCACGCAGTGCACAAGGATTTTTCGGTGGTTCGGTCCTTCAGACCTACGTCCACCCCGCACTCAACCCGAGTGTGGATTCCTGCTGACTCACAGCTTAAAAAACCGCTGGGCTTCACAGCTTGCCTACTACCGCTGAGCAATAACCGCTTGCTGTCCAGAGGAACCGATCCTCTGCTATCACCGAGCAACACTGCTTGCTGTCCAGAGGAACCAATCCTCTGCAACCGCTGACAAACAGCTTGAATAAAATGTCAAAGAAGAAAGAACAAAAGGACCAAATATAGCAACAAAAGGATATCAAAAAATCCAAACTAAAATGCTCACGCAGGAGCCAAGTGTCTCAGGTCTGATCCAGAGAACACTACAGACAAAAACATGATATTCAATGTACTGCTCTTGCTTCCCTTCAAGCTATCTCTCTCTTTCTATCTATTTTCTCTTTTTAGGTGCTCAATCTCCTCTCTCTCAGATTCTTCAGTAGTTCTTCTTCTTCTCTTTTCAAAGTCAGTTCCCTATATATATATATCTAGCAAAAGAGAAGCGTGTGGAGCAACCAATTTTCCCGCTCAGATTTTTTTCCGGATCTGAGTCTTCAGAAGCCACGTGCCAGCATCTCAGGTTGGATTGCCTTTCATGTGTTATAATCATCATTTCCTTCTTTCTTCAGATCATGAGCCGGTCTTAGTATCCTCGAGCCAACATCCTGGCAAACATACTAGACTCGAAGTCAGTCTTATGACAGTTAAACACAGGACTGGAAGTAACGAGATTGCACGAAGTTAATAGGATAAAAAAGCTGACATGCACAGACTCAAGTTATACAAACATCAAGTATTGCACGGACTGCATGTGTGAGAGATGTAAAGACTATATCGACAGCATGTGTTCATGACATAAGAAATGCACAGACTCAATCGTGCCAAAAATCTCTTGCACGGACTCTAGCATATGCAGAGCTAAGTGATGCACAGACCTTTGAATGCACAAGGTGCAACTAGCACTGAGGCAGGATATGCACAGACTTGTCTTGATTGCGGAGATATAAATTGCACAGACTATGTGTATGCGGTACGCATGAGCTGCACTAACATAGAAGGATATGACCTACCTTGCATCGACTTTGCTCGTGCGAGTGGTAGATGTTGCACCGACTTTGAATACATGCGGCGATAGGCATTGCACCGACTTTATTGAGCCTAGACCACGCATGAACAATGACATGCACTGACTCTAACTAGTGGAATGCACACACTTAGTGAGCTTTATATGCACTGACCTAGTATGCACTGACTGGAAGAAGGACAATATAGAAAAGTGCACCGACTCAGTATTGCTGAGAGCAAACTTGCACCGACCTAGTATGCACGATGCAAAAGACTTGCACAGACATTGTGTGCGAGACGACAGCCTACAATGTCTTATGCATGCATATAACACCTGAACTAGCACCGACCTTGCTATATGCGAGACGCAAAACATGCACCAACTTCTAATTTAGACCTTGCATGAAGACAAAACAAAAACATGCACCGGACTTATATGATGGAAATGCACTGACCTTATATGCAACTAGCCTCGACATAGCAATGACTCAGTCACGTGCAGGACAAGGATTGCACCAACTCACCTGATGAATGCAACGGCTTAAGGATTGCACCGACCTAATGAAGTGTAAGGCAGCCATTGCAACAACGTTATTAAATGCAAAAACCAAGATTGCAACAATTTAATCAATTCAGCTGATTGTTTTATTACTCAAAGTAGAAGACTTAAATTGATTAGGGTGATTATTTAATTCAGACTAAACATGACTCATAAGTTGTCATTATCAAAACCAAATTTCCAACAATCTCTCCCTTTTGATGATGACAACATGATGAGTCATGTAGGATAATTCACACACTCAATCAATCAAGATCATTTGCTGACATGCAGATTACAATCATCATTGCAGCACAAAATGCAGTACGAATTCCTACAAATGCATAATTCTGTGTATAAGAGGGAAAATTCAAAGTATGTTTGATTAGTCTCTCTTCACTAGAATCTCTTTAAATAGTCACAAGTATCCACAACTTTACGAACATATCCACAAAAATATCCATAGTACTACAACTGATCACAATATAGCATTATCAGCAACAACATCTTTGCATCTTAATCAACAGCATAACATCAGCATCTAAATCAGCAGAATAACCTCAGCAACATTAAACAGCAAGCAATCTATAAAGCATCATCAATCAATCCATAAAGCATCATCAGCATCCATCCATTAAGCAGTAGCAACCTCCTCATACATGACATTCTTTCTCTCCCCCTTTGTCATTACCAAAAATGGGGAACTAAGAAAAAAATCAGTGACCTCGGTAACTCCCCCTGTCTCTTGGATGATATGCAAAGCTGGAACCAGGGGTTGAAAATCTATTTTGCACAAAGGTGTGAAGATTTCTAATGGAGTCTGACAGGTCATCTAGTTTTCGATGTACTGTGCTCCCCAGTCTATCCACTAAGGAGGTGGTAGAATCTTGTTTTGTAAGATTTTGTTTAATACTCTCTGAGAGGATCTCCAATTGAGATTGGACATCTTGAAATTTGTTAATGATTTCAGGCTGGCTGACTGCAATGTTGTTCAAAGTACTCTTTATCATATCAAACTCAATCTTAAGATCAAAAGTGTGACTCAGAATTTGAGCAAGCCTGGTGAAAGTTGAGAGTTGAGTGTCTTGAATTTTGCTCACCATGTCACCAACTCTAGTACTGATTCCCATAAGAGATTTCAAGATCTCTCGGACTGCTGCATCAATTTTTTGTTTGGCAGTCAAAAACTCAATCCCTTGGGTTTTTACAATCCTGTCCAAATGTTGCAATCGGGCATCTACTCTGTCCAGTTGAATGGTATTGAACAGAAACTTCTTATTCATCAATTCATTTTGATTCATCACTATCTCAGTCAGATTTGACAGCATCTGTGCAATATTAGACTCAGCACTGGGTCCAGATGAACTAAATGTAGATGCACTAGACTCTGGAAGTTCAGTGTAATATGCATGCTGCTGTTCTGGAGGTGGAGTGGGTGGTATACCAAGACTGATTACTCTCCCGAAATGTGGACCATATTCAGGAGCTTGAGCAAATGACATTCTTGGATATAATCTGTAATGAGGGGCATGACCCATAATATTTTCTTGTAAGTCCTCCTCAGCCACTCCTTGAGCTGGTGCCTGAACTTCCTCAAGTGGAATTTCTTCATCATGTTGTGAAGCTCCTGTTTCTGCCTCTTGAATTCCCTGGGGAACACCTTCATCTTGAGCCTCTTCTTCTTCTTGGTCTTTCATTTCAACCTCTTTCTGAACTAGTTCTTCTGGCTGCCGTTCGCCAATCTCTAGTTCAGCAGATTCTTTCTCAACTTCAATGTGTGATATTGTCTGCTCGGAGTGACCAGTAGACTGCTGTGACTGAAGAGTTGTTCCAAATTTATCAAATATTTCATCAATAGACTGATCCAACTGGTGCTTAATGTGAACTTCAGGTAGATTAAGCGCATCTACTTCTTGTTCTAGCTGTAGGTCTTTAAGATGCTTCTCAGCTGGCATCTCAGCACTTTCTTGTCCAGATTCTCTCACAACATTCTTTGGCTATGCACTGGTGTGACCACTTTCAAGAAATACCTTCACTTGGGGCGAGTCCTCCCCCTGAGCTTGTGCTTCCTTTACCTTCTTTGCATTCTTAGATGGACTCTTCTTAACTGCCTGACTAACTTCAGTGGGTTTCAATCCCATGAATGTAGAGATAAAATCCATAGTGTAAATGTTTACCTTTGGTATCTGTATAAAACTCTCATCCTCAAGAGGAATCCCTGATTTCTTGAAGATAGCTGTCAGGTGGGCTCCATAAGGTAGGTATCTTCTCGACTCCTTGCATGTCTTCATGATTTGTATAATAACCTCTGGTAGACATATCGTTATGCCCTTCAACAGTCAGTACATGATAAATCTTTGAGTATCTGTCACTCTCCCTATGCCTCCAACTTGTGGAGTTAGCATTGTAGTAATTATGTGATGCATGAGTCTTTTGAGAGGGGAGAATTTATTGGCATGGAAGGAGCCAAGTTTCTTCTGATCTTTATCTCTAGGATTGTTTGGCAAGTCAGTAATAATGGAGAATGCATCATGAAGATTAAATCTATATCCAAATTCAACAGCTCCATCTTCTAGAATTCTAAACACTTTATGAAGAAATTGCCCTGTTATCTCAATCCTTGTTCCTTTGACACTGGACAATAACATAGACTTATCAACATCATAAACTAGGCTGTTATAGAACTCAACAATGAGTCTAGGATAATAGACTCTTTGTTTGCTCAAGAACTTTTTCCATTTCTGAAATTTGACAATATCAACCCATTTAGGAAATTTTTTAATGATCTTGCTGCCATGAAAATCTATGAACCGAGGAGGCACAATTTTCCCTGTTCCCAAAATAATTTCCGATTGGCTAGAAGGTTTTGAAGAAGTACCTCTTGCTTTGAAACTTCACCTACCTTTTCTTTTCCCTTTCTCTTCTTTCTTTCTGGAACCTCTTCACTTGGCTCAGCTTTGATTTCCTTTTGGGGCGAAAGCTCTGCAGCCTTCTTTTTTCCTTTGGCTAAAACTTTCTGAATGGGTTCGAAAGGAGCACCTTTTGCATGCACCTCTTCAGACAAACTAGCTTGAGGAGTTGTGGGCTGCTGCTCCTCAGAAGACTTCTTCTTCCCCTTGTTCTCTGTTACCGGAGAAGACATCGTGAAGAAGGATTATTGAGGAAAAAATGCGACTCCTGTCAAGAACAATGAGGGCAAATGATGAAGCAGGTGGAGAGAATGTGAAGAGGTGAGTAGAAGAACCACGGAGATGAGAAGCCAGAGAATCGCTCACGGCGGGGAGTAGTGAGTGCGGGAATGTCTCGGCTTGAAAGTAGGGACACAAGCGACACTTTAGGGTTAAACAATATATAGAATATACTATCGCCTTTACCCGATAAATATTTCGTACCCAAACTACCCCTCTCGTATATAAAATTCTTTTCTTCTCCTCTTTTGTAGTCTTCGGCATATAAAGCTTATATCGTATACATTTATTCCTCTAAAAATCATCTTTTAACACACAAACAATGGAGATAAACATTTTAATCACAGTACAATGCCCAGTAAATCTGAATCATCAATTTTACTCATTATGTTCATTAGATAAAATTGGTTTCAAAAAAAATCTTATATTACGTTTAAGTCCTATTTCAGCTTCTGAAGTAGAACCAGAGTCAACCATATTGACCTTTCTCTTTAATTGGAGCATTCCGTTATAACTGACCTTTTTATTGAAGGAGACATGTTTATCGGACACCAGAATCCCTGGTTACTCAGCATAGTATACCTTTATGCCAATTTTTATGAACAGAGATAGCTCATATCTTCATGACATAGCTTCTAGATTTCTTTGATCTAGATAGCTAGTTTCTCAGAAATTTGCCATTGCTCTGCCATATTACATTTATTTTACTTCATGGCGTATTCTCTGGTCTACATCTAGAATATCTTTAAGACATGATTTAAAAGCACCCTATAAGACATCCTCTTCTACCAGATTATCCTATTACTCACAATTTTCAGATTCATGATTTTCTTCAACTGGACACTTCCAGTTATTAGAATGTTTTCAACTCCGTTGAACATACTTTCAAGAATCATTTTGAGCAATTAATTACAAGATATGATCTTTATAGACCGAAGATCACTTAATTGGCAAGATCAACATTTTTTATATAAGCAAAGGGGTGGTTTCAGTAACCAATAGAGTATAGTAAGTAAAGGTAATAGAATTCCATATATTACTCCCCCTAGGTATCATCATGTGAGAATGAATAGAAGGAATTATGTGAGAAGAGATAGACCATGAGTAGATTACACTGATGGAAGATGAGGAAATGGAATGTCTAGCCACATGAGAGCAAGAGTCCAATTCATTATAGAATTACAGACAGCCTTAGACTCAAACATCCTCAGCCTTCACTTGACCCAATAAACTTCAGATTAGCTCTAATAAAACCAGCTCAATATAAGTAGTGATCAGCTCAAGCTTCGCAGCTCAACAAATCAGCTCAACCAGCAGCGACTTCCAAATCCATGATATACAACTTACAACCCACTGATTCAGATCTGTTCAGATCAGCTCTGCTCCCCCTCACAACGTGCATAGATTCTAATCAAACATAACTTTGCTTTTCTTGCAGATACACAGAAATGTAAAATCTATATGCATGCTTTATTTCTAGATGCATGAATAAGCAATCAACTGATTCTTTTTAGATTTTTCAAGATTTAATGATATACCATGAACTCAATTCCTAAATGCAGCATGTGGGAAATATAACAAATCATGCATCAAAACAAGGATGTGCAAGAGATTTAAAAACAAACTACACTTAGCTTCATGTGCATTCATTTGAGGCGGATAAATTTAGAAAGCAGTATAGGAGCAGAGACTTCAAGACTAACCTGAGAAATGCAGTCATGGGGTGTTCTTCTCGAATGCCTTGGTTTATTCACCCCTTTTTATTCCTCCAAGGCACTCCTGCAAGATAGCCTTTATGTTGCACAAGCAGGTACCCAAGCAGTCTTGGGACCTGAGATAACAATGGCACCTTTGAATGGTGCTCTCCATGATTTTTGAGCATAAGGTTATAAGATTTCAACAAATGACAGTTGGACATGATATGACCAAACTATCCACAATGGTGATAGGAAATACTAGATTTCATGTTCTTTTTATAGAAGTGAGCATGTGCAAGAAATGGATATGATTGAACATGATTTCTACTTCTGATAACATGAAACCTTCTTTTTCTGTTTACACTAGAATCATTCTTTTTCTGAACATACCAACAGTCTTTGACTTAGTGGCCAGCCTTCCCACAATGGGAGCATTCAATATATAGGCCTCCAGAATCGAGGTAAGTTCTATGAGAGACATAATTCACAGGAAACTTATTTAGGCCTGAAAGATATCTTTTAGCAGAGAATGAAACAAGTTTAGACTTATGTTTCTTCTCTGGAGCATGCCAACAAAAGGCAGCAATGTGGCCAAACTTGCCACAACAATAACATTGAATTTTCTTTTTCTGGTTAGTAAGAGGTTTCCTAGGGAGATGATCTCTAGGATATATCCTAACAGCATTTCTTTCATCATTTATCAATGTTAAGCAGTCATCCATAATATGTCCAACCTTCCCACAATAGTGACATGTTACTACCTTTTTATTCACATTCACTTGATTGACAGAATTAACATTAGCATGAGAGTGTGAATGAGTGTGTGGGCAGTGAGCATCATGCACATGTAAATCAGGGACATGTTTGGGCTTATTCATATTAACATTTTTCTTTGATTTTTGAAACTTTTTCTGATTTTTATCTGAATTTTCAGCTCTCTTTGCAGTAAATTGAAAGATGGAAGAACTAGATTGGTTAGCCTGTTCAGAGCTTTTCACGAACACAGTTAACTTCTTCTTTTCATTAGTCCGTTTATTGACAGACACATAACCGAGTACTTATTTCTGAAAATTCACCTTAGAGCCAAGCAGTTTATTCAAATTATCCTTTCCTTTCACAAATTTAAGCAAGGAAGCTTTTAGATCACCAATCTCAGTTTGCAATAACACAATGTCCTCTTAACATGAAATTATTTAATTATGCAAACCATTATTGAGTCTTTTCAAATTTTCATTTTCTTGCAATATCTTCAAATTCTCATTAGCTTCTTTGTCATTCGAAATTACCTTACCTTTTTCAATGGCATTCCGTTTTTCAGAAAACACAGTGTTCGAGACCATCAGTTTCTTGTTTTGATCTTTCAAGTAACCATTTTCTTCAACTAGTTTTTCTTCACTTTCTTCAACCTCAATTTTCTTTTCCAACAATAATTTGTTTTCTTCGTTCAGGGAGTTGATTAATTCCTTTTACAAATTGTCATCATGATCTATATCATTTATCAAATATCTAAGAAGAGCACATTCATTGCAAGAGACATTTTCTTTGATGAGCCTATTCCTTAAACTCTCATTCTCAGACTTTAATTGTTTCATTTCATCTTCTTTTCTGTTTATATCTGACTTTAGGTTTTCATTTTCCACCTTCATACTTTTGACTTCATGCATCATTTCTTTTCTTAGTTTCTTCTTCTCAGATTTAAGTTTATCGTACTTCTTAATTAAATGCTCATTCAACACAATCAAATTTTCGAGGGAGAAATTACCAATGTCACAGTTTGCCTGTGACGAAGTCTCCTCCATATAGCTGTCGTCTTCGTCTGCTGCCATGAGACACTTCACCTCATCTTGACATTTGATGGCTGCAACCATATTAATAACTTCTAATGCACTGCAACAATCAATCACACATCGAAACTTGTCAGCATTTATAGCCCTTCGAGTTAGCTCCAGGGCCTTCTGATTTTTTGCAAATTTCAAGTGGTCCAAAGTTTTCCATAAGGAATTGTCCTTTGGAACTTCATAAGAGCTGTGTGCAATTATTATCCATAAATCTGGATTAACCTGCATCACATATTCTCTAAATTGATTAAACCACTTGTAGAAACATAGACCCTCAAACCTCAGAAAATCAATCATGGATTCCATGCTCAGACAAGATCAAAATTCTAGATAGAGAACAGATCAAAACAATGCAAGTGAACGAATCAACTCAGATCACACCAAAGTCAATTACAGATCGGATTTGCAAGTCGATGGACCCTCTTTGTAGACACCTGCTCTGTTACCAACTGTTAGAGCTGGTGCGATTGATTCAGAGGGGGGCTGAATGAATCCCTCAGTGAAAATCTTTACCAATTTAAAATATCAGACAAAGCCGAATTCGATCTGAACCCCCTGAACTGATGCAAGACTTGATTAAACAGAGAGAAGCACTAATGAAGCACACAGCTGAACACTTAACCTGCACTCTCAGTAGACGCAAGTTGAGTCAACAGATAAGGAATTATAATGAGATCCTAAGCATGCATCTAGCGTTGAACACACAACGATGCAAACCAAACAGTGCACAAGGATTTTTAGGTGGTTCGGTCCTTCAGACCTACGTCCACCCCACACTCAACCCGAGTGTGGATTCCTGCTGACTCACAGCTTGAAAAATTGCTGGGCTTCACAGCTTGCCTACGACTGCTGAGCAATCACAGCTTGCTGTCCAGAGGAACCGATCCTCTGCTACCGCTGAGCAACACAACTTGCTGCCGGAGGAACCAATCCTCTGCAACCGCCGACAAACAGCTTGAATAAAATGTCAAAGAAGAAAGAACAAAAGGACCAAATACAGCAACATACGGCTATCGAAAAATCCAAACTAAAATGCTCACTTAGGAGCCAAGTGTCTCGGGTCTGATCTAGAGAACACTACAGAGAAAAATCTAATCTTCAATGTGCTACTCTTGCTTCCCTTCAAGCTATCTCTCTCTTTCTATCTATTTTCTCTTTTCAGGTGCTCGATCTCCACTCTATCAGATTCTTCTGTAGTTCTTCTCTTTTCGAAGTCAGTTCCCTATATATATATCTAGCAAAAGAGAAGCGTGTGGAGCAACCAATTTTCCCACTCAGATTTCATTCCGGATCTGAGTCTTCAGAAGCCATGTGCCAGCATCTCAGGTTGGATTGCCTTTCATGTGTTATAATCATCATTCCCTTCTTTCTTCAGATCACGAGCCGGTCATAGTATCCTCGAGCCAACATCCCGGCAATCATACTAGACTCGAAGTCAGTCTTATGACAGTTAAACACAGGACTGGAAGTAATGTGATTGCACAAAGTTAATAGGACAAAAAAGTTGACATGCACAAACTCAAGTTATACATACTTCAAGTATTGCACGAACTGCATGTGTGCGAGATGCAAATACTATATCGACTGCATGCGTTCAAGACATAAGAAATGCACAGACTCAATTGTGCCAAAAATCTCTTGCACAAACTCTAGCATATGCGGAGCTAAGTGATGAACAGACCTTTGAATGCACAAGGTGCAACTAGCACTGAGGCAGGATATGCACAGACTTGTCTTGACTGCGGAGATATAAATTGCACAGACTATGTGTATGTGGTATGCATGAGCTGCACTAACATAGAAGGATATGACCTACCTTGCAACGACTTTACTCATGGGAGTGGTAGATGTTGCACCGACTTTGCTCGTGGGAGTGGTAGATGTTGCACCGACTTTATTGAGCCTAGACCACACATGAACAGTGACATGCACTGACTCTAACCAATGGAATGCACACACTTAGTGAGCTTTATATGCACTGACTGGAAGAAAGACAAGATAGAAAAGTGCACCGACTCAGTATTGCTGAGAGCAAACTTGCACCGACCTAAGGGGGAGGTTTCTGCTATAATGGTGCATACATTTAGGGGGAGACATCACCATGAATAGGCTAATTCATCATTTACATTATACGCAATCTCTCACACAATTTGCACATGTGAGTTAATGAATCTAGCTAATAAGGATTTCACTTATTCCACTTAACACATATTAGGACTCTGGAACCCCTACATAGAAATCACGTGACTTGTGAGGAAAAAGTTGTCAGCCCCGTCAAAAATAGTCAATAAGTGTGATTTGACATGAAGTAAATCGGGAACCCCCCGTGAGATAAAGGAGGAAACTCGCATTGAAAAGTGTCCTATCCATAATTTCATAAATGACGATGCCAAGTAACCGAGAAATGCCCCTGAAATAAAGGACATGACTCGTGTCAAAAGGTTAGTCATCTTGTCTTTAAAAAATCAAAATATTCGTGGGGTTGTGCGAAGCTACCAAAAGTCGAGCACGTTGTATGAAAGTGTAGGGAAGAAAAGTTCCTATATGTATTCTTTAGAAAATCTGAAATTCCATGCTATTTAGATTTCATTGCTCATATTTCACATATCCATCTAGGGAGCGATTATATGGATGTACACCTTGAATCAGCCATATCTCATGAGTCTTGTAGTACCACTTATTGTAAGCACTACCCTTTTATTATTGCACATGAAATTCATGTTCTTGGTATATAGCATATTTCCTAACCCGTTCATAAAGAAGATGTTTGCTATTTTATGGTACGATGAGTGCATATCTGCATAACTGACCTTAACTTGTGCATATTCAGTTAATTGTGCATATTCAGGCTTAACCTTCATACTTTACCACTTTCATAATCCCCTATTTGACTCTGACAAAAAGGGGGAGAAATAACTCTTTGAATTGCTTGAATGAAGATTCCTGACTTCTTTGATTGATTATGTTTTTGACAAAAAGGGTTAGTTGATCTTGATCATGCCTATTTTGTCTTCTATCATGCAAATATCATAGATCTCTATACGGTTTTATCTTCGTCAAAAAGGGGGAGATTGTTGTGCCTCGGACTGTTTTGACGAAGATTCTGAATGAATTGTCATGACTTCAGGCTCAATGAATTTGCATGTATACATGTCTGAAGAATGCCAAAAATAGGTCGATGCATTAGTTAACCTTGCACGCATTTGAGTCAGTTCATCACATTGCATAACATTGGCATACTCTGCTGCATACAATGGTATGTGCATCTATCTGTTGAATACTTGGGTCTGAAGCTAGTTGGATGTTAAAAATAGTCTTGCAAAGTTTTGTCAGCTTGTGTTTACATCAAGTCGTTGTAAGGATTGCATCAGTGCATTGGTCATCACTAACCACATAATGTCTGTACAGAGTTTTGCCTAGACTGCATCAACTCAAGTCTGTACATTCTTTGGCAGTAAGTCTGTACATCCTTGGTTGTTTCGTGCATCATTTCAGCAAGTCTGTACATCGTCTTATGGTTGCACGCCACACGGCTGAGCAAGTCTATACATCCGTTAGCCTTGCCTCATCCACGCAAAGTCTATACATTCTGTGTGGCTTGTTCATGCATATGCTTTGTCCGTTCATCAAGTCTATACATTATCTCGCACACGCACAGGAAGTCTGCATGCATTACTCAAAGTCTGTATAGCCTGTGTTCGCAAGGTCAAGTCTGTACATCGTCTTGTGCATGCATCATTCAAAGTATGTACAGCATGTGTTCGCAAGATCAAGTCTATACATCGTCTTGTGCATGCATCATTCAAAGTCTGTACAGCCCGTGTTCAGAGCATATCTGTGCATCGTTTGCACAGTACACCCAGAGTCTGCACACTCATTGAAGGCATGTCCAAGCATTCATATTCAAAGTCCATACATTCCTATATGCATATGCATCCTTCAAGACAAAGTCTGTACAGTGGTTGACTGCATGTCCGAGCATCCTTGATTCAATGTGTAGACTTCCATATCTGCATTTGTGCAACCTCACATACAAAGTATATACACTTGTTATCATGCATTCAAAGTCCATACATTCACAACCATGCATTCAAGTCTACATGTTCTGCTGCATACACTGCCACTACACAAATCCTTGTATTTTGCATACATAGGTCTGTGCTTTTGCATTTTGAGCTACACACGTCAATGCATCTTCTCTACTTTTACTTCGTTTGACCCTAATGACCTTAGGGCGACCTTTGCTTCTTGTATGTGTTGTGAAGGGGGTTTGGAAAGGCCTTTTAAGTCACTTGGGGGTTCAATCCCCTTGGATAAATAGCCGCCTCTATCTTCCGATCGATTGGAACCCTTTTGAGCTCTAACGTGTTCATCTTGCAAGAAGAAGGAGAGGAATGTGTATGATCTGTTGAAGTAGAAGGGAAGGAGCGCCAGAGACATCCCCTTACGAGTCGGAACTGAGAGATCAACGACTGCTTCCTCTTCATCCTTGCTTTGGGCATCTGAAGCTTAGCAGATCGGCTCCCTCTTCTCTTGGTTTATCAATCCAACACACACTTCATATATCTCCGACTTTGGTTGAAGGATATAGGGGAAGATCTTCATTGTTTCAAATCTTATTAGTCATCTTGTGCTTAGAACGTT
Source organism: Amorphophallus konjac (assembly GCA_022559845.1). Taxonomy (NCBI): domain Eukaryota; kingdom Viridiplantae; phylum Streptophyta; class Magnoliopsida; order Alismatales; family Araceae; genus Amorphophallus; species Amorphophallus konjac. The sequence goes on along the minus strand of CM040125.1, from coordinate 162,591,614 downwards.
TATCTCATATTTGGGCTTGTATCGTTTTATTCTATTTCTCTATCTGGATATTCTCGGAGCTTGCTCCGAGTGTGTGTGGATTGTCTCATCGTCGTGCGAGAACCCACGTGTTTGGGCGGTCGAGCCCGTGTGTGTGTGGTTGCTGCCGTCGAGCAGCGTTCATAGTGAAATCCTCTCGAGGTGAGAGGGGTGGACGTAGGACGACACTTGGTGCGTCTGAACCACCTAAAAATTCTGTGTTGTGGTTTGCTTGATTGGTGTTGGTTGTCATCTTATTTTCCGTTCACTATTCGAGTGTGTGACGGTGAGACGTGAGAGTACTCAACTGTCTGTCCAAACATAGTTGTCCGAGTGAGCATTTATTTGTACTGGGGAGTTGTGAGAGCTTGATTGAATTTAGTTCATTCGTTTTAATCAAGTCTCTGCCCTACTTGTATTCTTCATATCTCTGGTCTGTTTGAGTTGCTTAATATTTTGTTGAAAAGGGTGGGCAATCAATTCACCCCCCTCTTAATTGCCTCCTAACCGGGCCAACACATCAAATACTCATTATCTATTGCATCTAAAGCTCACTTACACTGTGACCACAAGAAGGAGGAAATGCTCCAACTTTGAAAATAAGGCCTATAAGGGGATTGTTGGCAGGGGGTGGTGCACATGCTCCATTAGCAGGGGTGCATGAATGATAACAACATACAAATTGCTTTACAAAGAAAGTAAAAGAATGGTATTTCTAGGTCCCAACTTCATCAAACAAAAGAATGGTAACAACATACAAACTGCTTTACACAAAGTAACATCAAAGATATAAAAAAGGAAATGGTTGGTAGAAATTAGGTAGCTTAAAATCACTAATATATAGCAAATGAATGAAATCACTAGGAAAGTAAATTCTGGTTCATGTATAATCACATAGAAAAACAAGGGTCTAATCACATATTTCCAATAACAAACTCTATTAACAAGGGTATAATCATCTTTGAGTTCTTTTCCTTTCAACCTGCAAAGAGAATGACAAATAAAAAGTAATAACTCTAATTACAAGAGTTTAACTTCATTCCTGAAATTAAAGTAGAAATGTAAAAGAGATGAAAGTCATTACATGTGTCCTTAGCCAGGCTATTATTTTGCCGGTGGCATCTCCAATTGTTCTGACATCATTATATGGTCGAATAAGTGGGGCTGATGGTTGTATAGGTATTTCAATAGACACTTCACAAAAAAAATCTCCTAGTTCCACTCCTCCAACTTTCTTTTCTGAATCTCTACTAACAACGATCCCAGAAGCTACCACAATATCAACTTTAGTCCAACTCTTTAAAAAGACATCTTCAACATTCTATAAAAAAATCTAAGTTAATAAAATGAAATGATAGATTCCAAGTATAAAAAATCAACAATAAGAAATGTAATAAAGCAATGATCTAAACTATTGTGAACTTACGTTCTGATTACATGCTCGAGGACCCTTTCCTCTACTTATTGCAAAAGAGGGTATCTGAAATTACAATTAAATAATATTAATAAACATTTTTCTAAGAATTATTATTTCAAATAATTGAGAATGTTGGCAACTATAATACAAGTAAACAATCTTCTATAGATACATATTTTACCTCTTCATTTTGTTATATGTTGCCTGTTTGAGAGGATGAATGCTCATGTGGGGATCGAATAGCATTCATATTCGTGGTGGCATTTGAATCCTATTAAATCAACATAAAAGAAGTGAGCTATGTTCATATTAATAGTTTACATTCAAAAACATATTTTCAAATTACATGCATATTAGTCATTTGGAAATTCAAAGCACCTAGCATGTCATTGATGTTGATGTTACTTGTACTCTCTTCACCATTTTGTAGTACTCCCATCAAACAACAGTCAAGGGATTGTACTATAGTTTGCAATAATTTCATCTCTTCTCGCATTTTATGTACTTCCTCTGTATTAGTAGAAACTCTCTCTCTAGTTGTAACACGACTGGTTTTATCACCAAACACCTTTGATGGTGTAGGGCCCATCCCAATTGTTCTAACCCAACTACGTCCATCCACTCCCATGACTTGAGAAAATACATCATTCCTTGAGACTTTTTCCATTATTTGAGATCCCTCAGGTTGTTCAGAATATAATTCTTGGATACGTGACTTATAAGATTAAAGAAATTAAATGAGTATTTAAAACAATAAATTAATTACAATGCAAACTTAAATAAATCACAACCAATGAAATATTTAAAAAGATACTTACAATTATTTCAGCAGATGCATCATCCGTAAGATTCCCATTCTTACGTGTACGAGTTACCATAAATATATGAGCTCTAGGAGGATCTTCACCATTTGGCATCTTCTTTTTCTAATAAAAAAAATCAATAGTAAAAGCGATCATCGCTAAACCAATTACTAAATGGTATGTATTTGGTAGCCACTAATCATATTCACATTGGCATCATTTATTGGCTTAGTTAAGCACATGATTTTGGTTCACAAAAAAATGTAATAAACATTTACAAATATAAAGTGCATACCTCTAGCTCTCTTACCCTATCAAAACTTCAGGTACCTGAGGTGTGCGAAATTTTTTGTTGTGCACGGTTTGCTTTATTCTTTATACTGATGGCCTAATTCGGAAAAAGTGAATAGATTAGCAATAACTCTTATGGTTATTAAGAACATTGTAGATGATACCTGTCCTTTCTCTGAATTTCAAAAATCAAGAGCTTCCTTTAATTGATCTAAATCAATCCTACTATCTTGATAAGCTCTCACTCTATCCTCATCATTCTCAAAGAGATTATAATAGTTTGACTTAATTGTTGCCTTCCAAGATCTTCTTTTCTTTGCAATTGACTTTAAAACCCAATCCTTACAATCACCATCAAAGTCAAAGTGGCTCTGCATGACAATGTTTTCTTACATGTGAAATGAAAAAATAAGAAAATTGGAAATATCAATTAGTTCTTCTTACCTTAACATCCTCCCAGATATCATCTTTAACTGTCTTGTCTACATGTCTCCAATCCGTGCCATTTAATAAACCATGTTGCCTTATAAGTGTGCCTAGAAAGTTTGACAATTTAGAGGTATGCTCATTTATTGGTTGCCCATACTCATTGGTCTTAATAGGAATTTTTTCACGTTCACTCAAGATCCAAATATCCTTGCAATGTTTTGGACCTCGTGTCTGGCGACCACTTCTGACACCTAATAAAGATATGAAAAGAAAGACAATTTAGCATGCCAATAATATAAATTTCAACAACATTAAATATTTATGAGATTAAAGTCATTATTTATACAACTTTCCTTTTCCGTAGTAGAGGAGTCCTCTCCAAAAGATGTGAGGAGCTTGACTCAATAGCATGTCTTCCAGGGTTTGATGAATCTTCCCGTACCATTGGCCTCACATGTATATCTTGTCCTCCTTGATGCGGATAATTGTCATCTCTTAAGAGGTTAGTGGGAAGAATTTCTATTGGAAGTTGAAGGTAAGCCTTAGATCTTGTGACCCTTGTTGAATCTGAGGATGTATGCTTGCTGCGCTTCATATTATCTTAGCCTACCAATCATGACAAGCATTATAGACTAAATGCAAACAAAGAATGTCAGATCTATGAAAATATAAATAAGGACAGACAGATAAAATGAAGGCAAACATCAAATTTGAAATTTTAATGACCGATAGATTGACACTAATGAAAACATCAAACAAATAGTTATAGTATCTATTAGACATCATGTTCATCAAGCACATATTCAGCAACATCGCCTATTACTTGCTTTTGTACATTTGTCAATAACATCTCAACTATTTCCCCATCCATATCTGCCCTAACCAAACTAAGGTCATCAAAGTCATTAGTTTCATTAGGTACTATAGTCATGTCTGCATCTGCTTCTTGTACATCGAATCTAATGCTTTCTTGCATATTGTTGCCAAGGCCATCTTCTGTTGACATAGCTTCCATATCAACGAAGTCACGAGGATCTATTCTTCTCACAAAATGCCAATCCACATCAAGAGGGTCTTCTATGTAGAACACTTGCTGAACTTGATTAGCAAAGACAAAGGGCTCATCTAACAATTGTTGACCCCTGTAACAAAGCCTTCTTAAGTTCACAAGAGTGTGGCCAAATTCATCTTTCTTCACTCCTCTTTCAGGATTTAAAACATCAACCCAATCACACTTGAATAATGCAACCCTTCCAGCTTGATTATAGTTGAGTTCTATTATATTCTTCAGCACACCATAATATGTTACATCTCCCACAATAGGGTTTCTATCCGAGGCACTTGAAAAGCTTGATGTCTTTGTAGTTAAAACAACCCCACAGTTTTGAGTTTTTTTATGCATCTCACGACTTTTCGTATGAAATCTGAAGCCATTTATTATCTATCCATCGCATCTCCTAGCAATATCAGTTGGACCACGAGCAAAACATGCAATGAACTCAATGACATTTTGATTATTTGAACTCCGTAACTTTTGAACCTATTACAACAAAAGAAAAAAAAGATAATCAGTACTCTCTCAGTGACATAGTTTACAATAAATTGTTTAACAACACTCCAAAGGTCACTTACATGGTCTTTAAACCAAGTAGAGAACTTTTCAATGTGAATGCGCTCTAACTCTTTTGGACGTATATGTCGTTGTTGACATTTTATGATGTTTTTATGTTCCCTGGATAGCAAGTGCATTAAGTAGAACTTGGACAAATATATGATGTTCGAATAAATGAACTAATAAAAACTTACACAAGATATGTTGCAACTTCTTCACAATTAAATAGCACATATCTATGTGCTTGTTTTAGATCCATTTTATCTAGAATAATAGCTTCACACTTCCCCAATGGACGACCTTCTTGTTTAAAGAAACATGACATTTCACACATTTGTCTCAGGTGTGGCATCATCATTACGAATTGGGCTATTAAATTTGGTCTCCCCACTACTTAGATATGTTGAACAAAAGGTTAAACATTTTTCAACAATATAACCTTCAGTAATTGAACCTTCAGGATGACTTCTGGTACGAACATATGACTTTAATTTGGAGAGATACCTATAAAAAAACACATAAAATGAGTATACTAGTATATATAATAGAATGCATTTGTAACTATATATTCAACTAACCTTTCTATAGGATACATCCATCGATAATGCACATGCCCACCAATACTTGCCTCTCTTGCTAGATGAATGGTTAAATGCACCATAACATCAAAAAAAGATGGAAGAAAAATCCTCTCCAACTGACAAAGTGTAAGAGCAATTCTTCTTTCTAACCTTTGAAGATCATGCACGTTAAGAACTTTGAAGCATAGTTCTCTAAAGAACTTACTTAGTGTAGACACGCCAAAATCAATGCTATGTTGAGAAAATCTCATGTCACCACGTGGCGCCCCAAAGTGGACTTCAATATTAGCTTAATACGAAGTTTTTCTAATCATTTGGTGGTTTTTTTCATGACAATTCTAATTTTTCATAACAATTGTAATTAACGCCTGGCGGAAGGGCGTCATTTAACTGACGACCTGATGGGGGTCGTGATTTTACAAATAAATGACTGTTCAAACAAGCATTGTTTCTTGGATTTTACGAATCCTAAAGAAAATCAAACTCAAAGAATTGACGCCCGTCTTTGGGGCATTTATTATTTAACGCCCATTCAAATAGGCGTAATTTGTCAATTTTAAATTAGGAAAGTCCTTTATTGCCGTAAATAAATCCAGGAATTAACGACCATATGGATGTCGTCATTTCAATTAACGCCCCTTGTCAGGTCGTCATTTTCACTTCTGTCTCCGTTTCACCTACTACCTTCCAGTAGTGATCCTTTCCCCATTTTACACCTTGTGTTCGATTGGGAAGAGGGATTCTTGCTGGAGGATTGACTGCCTTATTTTAATCCTATTGATGCAAGGATTTTTGGGCTATAAATACCCCTTTGAATCCCTCATGCGCGAGAGAACGAGAGGATAATAACAACAACGAGAACGAGAGAGCCAACGAAGAAAGGAGAGTGTTTGTTCTTTTTGCAGGTATTTCTTCCAAACTCTTCCTCCCGACGTGATCTTCCTCCACAGGCGTTCTCCTTCCCACTGGCAGCATCTTCATCCCCGAATTCTTCATCATGTTGCTACAGCTACTACGGCTCTTGCTTCCCCTTTACTGCTATACACATAGCAGCAAGGACACTCCCTTCCCCTTTTAGTTTGTTTTGTGTGATCATCGCATCAGCATCATCGCGCACTCCTTCTAACTCTCTACTAGAGTTATCGTCATATTACATATATTGTTCGCAACTTTGCATTACATTCATATTCCATACCTTGTTACTCCTTCTTAAGGGGTTTAAACCAAAACACACAAGGTGTGTTCATGCCTAATTTGCTTGAATTCTTATTTTTATAGCATTGATACTACACATCTTTGGCTAATCCATATCTTTATTTGATTTGTGTTGCAAGGGTAATCAAGCTATAAACCCCCTTCATTGGCCAGCCGGTAGAAGGAGGAAGGAAGAACTTGTAATCTCACCCGCTTCATACAAGGTACATGCGATCATCTTTGTATTTTTGAGGTAACCCCTCGGGCGATCACCCTCCATAGAGCATCTCATGCTCATCCTCTTTTCATTCATGTTCCTCATATTTTAGCACATTTTTCCCCTATTTCCATTTTTAAATCTTTTCCATCTCTTTAAAATGTCTATGTGACACGTTCACAAATTGGTGATCACGGTGGGACCCTTTTTGTTTTTAGTTTTATTACCCCTCCCTTCGGCGCCCTCGCGTGCCCCTCCCTTTGGTGCCCTCACGTGCCCCTCCTTCGTGCTCCACGTAGCACACTCTCCTTGTGCACCACGTGCACACCCCCCACTGGATTAGCCAATTTTGAAGTATCCAAAGGTTTTTTCTTAGAAAGAAAAATTGATTTCTGTCAGTTATCAGGGCCTTCGGTTCTCTGGAACTAAATAGCGCCCTCCCTTCCGCCGCCATTTCTACATACAGTGACTATTCAAACAGGCGCTATTTCCATTTATTTTCCTCATTTTTCAACGCCCCTTTCAGAGGCGTCACCTTCTCATTTAACGCCTCACCCCAAGGCGTCTTTTCTTCTTGCCTATTTACTACATATTGGACGCCCCTCACAGAGGCATCGTTCACTGGTTCAGCGCCTTACTCCAAGGCGTCATTTGGATTATCATTAGTTTTATTCATCATTTCGAATACTGTTTACTGCCATCTGACGCCCCTTTCAAGAGGCGTAATCTCTTCATAAAGCGCCTTACTCTAAGGCACTATTTTATTTTGGTTACTTTCTGCTGCTTGTTAATATAGCGACCTCAGCCAGGTCATCATTTTGTTCTGTGCCCAAAGAACCCTAGTTACTACTGTTCATTCACCTGTTGATTGCTATTACTGTCTGTTGATCAGTATCTACTTGATTTACCTGCATTAGATAGCATTTAGGGCATTTGGCTTGAGAGACCTCCTCTCTCTACACACTTCAGATCTCACCCCCTCTTGGTGAAGGAAGGACCCTCCTTTGAGCATTCCGTCTCATTGGACTGGAAATTCCTAAACCAAGCTTTTGTAAGATTCTCTCACGGACGCCGAGCTGGTTATACCTTTGAAGCACCCGGAGTATAGTTAACCCATACGTTGGTGAGGAGAGAGAAAGAACCTAGTTAACCCCGGAGATTATACCCAAACTCCCAACTAGGACCCACTTTCAAAGGAGAGAATTCATTATACTTTAAAACTCACCTAATCTCCAAAGAAAAACCTTAAAATTTTGGGTTCATTACAACTTGAGTGTGTATTTTGTTTGATTGGGTGATTATCTTTGGCTTACACTTGCTTATTAGGCATATCTTTCTTTCCTTAAGCATGAAACTCCGTTCAGGTAAAATCATCAACATGGCCAACTACGGGTATACTTACGATGGTTACGAGGAGGGTCAATCTGACCCGTTTTACGAGGTTCCCTCTCAGGATCCCGCCTACTACGAGGGAAACTATGTTCCCTCTCCCACTCACTACCCTCAGGTCCACATGGTGGATACTACTTCTCCAGAGGTTGAGCCTTCTTCCCAAGCTCAACCTACCACCCAAAATACTTCCGGGGACACCTCCCCTTCTTTCAACTTCAATGATTTTCTCAAAGCTCTCACTCAACTGAATGATTCCCAACACCAGGCGGCCCAAGCCGTCTTAAAAAGAAAATCCATCCCTTCATCTTCCAACCCTCCCTAGGTCATGGGTGGCCACTCTGTTAACTCTCCCAACGACTAGGCGGTCGCACCTAGGGTGCCCTCGCGCCCACCAACTCCTGTTATGACTACGCCGGCCCAACCGGCAAGTCACTCCGCTGCTAGGCCTCAACAACCTCATGTTCCTCAATTCTTGAGAAGGCCTATGTCGAACCAATACTCTTCTCGTCCGGCCCCAGCCAAGTCTGATAACCACACTATACTCCTCCAAAAGATTACTAGTATGGAGGAGCAGCTCAAGAAGGTCACTGCACCCAAGGCTGCTCCCGAAGTTACTCTTCCCACTCTGCCAGTCTTTCACTTACCCCCATATGAGATGCCGAATTTCTGGCGGTACAATGGAACGGGCAATCCGTACATCCATTTGAAAGATTTCTTATATGAGGCATCATTCTGGCAGGATAACAAGACTTCTCTGGCTTATCTCTTTAGGCGGTCTTTAGATGGTCCGACACTAGAATGGTTTTACTCCCTGGAGCCGGCTGATGCCGGTGATTTTGATGTAGTTTAATGAAAATTTCCACAGAAGTACAAGGATCGTGTGGGTCCCTCACTATCTGTTACTGATTTGGTTGCCGAAAAGATGAAGCCTGAGGAGGACTTCGTTTTATTTGTTGATAGGTGGAGAGCCATGGCCGAAAGACTGAAAGACACATTGTCGGAAATAGAGCAAGTGATGATGATTATATCAAACTCCACTCCGCAATTCCATCATATTGTTGCCTTGAATAAGTTGAGCACCATGGAAGAGCTTTATGAAAGAGCAAGATACATACAGACACAGATGAAAGACTCGCCCATTATGGACATGTTTGAACCAAGACCGAAGATGATAAGGAAGAACGTCAATGTCGGCAGTACTATCGGTACTACCGAAGGCACTGTTATTAATGAGCAGGTGAGTGTGTTTGGCAACTCCACACCTTTCCACCACCCTCCGAACCAAAGATCACAACAGCCTGCCTTCCAAAAATAAGTCCACCAGCCGAATAATAATCTTCCTCCAACCTTACGGCCTCTTCCACCTCAAGAGCAACAACAACCTCACTTTACACCGCAAAATCAACCCCCATAATACCACCAAGTGCCCCCGCCAGCCAATTATGCACCACAACAACCGTAGCAGCCGAGAAGGCCATTGAGGCCTAGAAGGGCCCAATACCCTCCGTTACCAGAAAGTCTACCAGATATCTTCAACGCCCTTATGGCCGCCAACTTGCTCACCTTGCCTAAAGAAAGGACGGTGTGGCCGCAACATGTAGACACCTCTCGGTATTGCGTCTTCCATCGGCAGCCGGGACACACTATCGACCATTATTTTCACTTCAAGGATTATATATATGATATGAATGATCAAGGTGATATTTATTGGGACGAGATGAAAAGATTCATCGCTACTTTAAAGGCACGAAGGCCTCCTCGGCAATCACAGGCTCAACAGCCTGCTCAGCAACCAGCAGTACCTCCTCCACAGCAACAATAGGCTCCTGCACCCTAGCCAAGTATGGGGATTGTTAACAATCCACTACCGGAGCACCCGGTTCAAAATCAATAGGTAAACCTTGTCACCTCAATCCATGAAGTGGAGAGAGGGCAGGGTTGGCATGAAGATCACGCCTCTGTCGGGGCCATTAACCAAAGTCAACCACAACCACCGCAATTGCTAAAAAGGCTTCAACCCGCACCCTCCTCCCAACCGCCACGTCCCCTCATACGTTCCACCACTCCAGGGCCACTTAACCCTAACCCTACTCTTTCACGGCCTCTTCTTTTACGCCAACCTATAAATTCTCCTTCACCTCAAAACCCCCCACTAAATAGACCCCTCCTTATCCGCCCCTCGCCGGCAACCGTCACCCCTCCTGTTTCACCACAACCTATCTTGTCTACCACCACCATGCTTCCGAGGCCCCTCCTTGTCACCCAACCTCCACCTCCACCTTCCGATAACCCTCAGCCGGCGAGGCCCCTTATAAAAACCCCTCATCCTACCATTCTTGCCACAGCATCCAACACGCCTTCCACTGTTCCCTCTACCTCCTCTACCCCTTTACCTACTCCGGGCACGATAGAGGCGTCGAAAACAATGGTGCTCTGTAGTGGACGGATGTTCCACCGAGTGTTTCCCCAATGGGAGAAGGAGCCTGTACAAGAGCAAGGAGAACAAGAACAAGAGTCTGTACCAGGCACAGAGTATGATCTATTGAAGCATTTGGACCAAACACCGGCCTGAATCTTTATTCTAGAATTGATTAGAAGATCCACCACACATCAGCTGGCCCTGAAGCAATATCTGTAGAAAGTAATGGTAAATGAAGATATCCCAGTTGAACAAGTCACTGCAGTTTTAAGTCCAGCCAGCAATCAACCGGCCATCACTTTTTATGAACATGAATTGGCCCTGCAGCCGGCCTGAAAATATGCATTATGCATTAGTATTGACATCAACAAAGTGGCAGTGAAGCAATGTTTGGTTGATACCGGGGCATCAATTAATGTTTTGCCACTAAGTACTTTGAAAATGTGTGGCATTCCGGAGAGTCAGATCCGGCCATCTACAATCACTGTCACAGCCTATGACAATACAAAGAAGCCACCTTTAGGGATGATCACTTTAAAAGTTAGTTTGGGTCCAGTTTCAGTCACAACGGATTTCCATATTCTAGACATGGACCCGACATTCAACGGCACCTTGGGCCATCCTTACGTTAGGGAACTTGATGCTTTGCCCTCCACGAACCATCAATGCATAAAATTTTCACATAAAGGGCACATTATCAAAGTTACCAGCATGCCCATTTTGCCAACTGACGACATACATTCTGCTACCTCAGTTCCTTCAATGTGGCCAGCTAATAGGCCCATATTGTCAGTCTTGGATGTTGCCGACTTGCAGCAAGACTTGGCAAGGCCGTCTACTTCAACCCCTCCTACTACGCAAATGTCACCACAGCCATCCAAAGGTAAGAAGAAAAAGGATTTGATAAACACACCTGGATGGAACATTTTAATGAAAATGGGGTATAAGACTAGTAAAGGACTGTACATTAATCTCCAAGGTAGAGTCAAGCCTGTCAGACACCATAAGATGATTCCCCGGGGTGGCCTAGGGTACAAAGGGCCAAGCAAAGACAAAAATGAAGAAGGGACATGGGCCGTCATGACTTCCACCCTTAAAACAGACCGACAGCCTCTTACATGGACCCTACAAATACACTTTGTGAAAGGGGGCACTCATAATGATGAGCAAACAACGCTAGTTACTTCCATGCTGGACTGTCAAGATTTACATGCACGGTAATTTGCTCGCCACATAGCCCCATTGGCTACATACAAGGCCCTAGAGTCCTTACGGCCAGATAAAAGAAGAAAGATGGAAGACCCCGAATGTGACTGGTACAGATGGTTCGATATGAACGACATTACCATTGCTCTGAGCCGACTGTTTATACCAACTGATCCGGAATGGCCGCCATTGATTCATGAATTGATTGAAAAGCCAGCAATAATCACTAACAAAAGGCAGCTGTTAAGCAACTACACAGATACCGGGGGGCCTGATGTGTCGTATGAAGAAGGCTTCAATGTGGATAGGCTGGGGGCCGACATTTTCTCTCTTTAATCCATCCATCCAACAATTTTTGTCCATTTATTTGATAAAATGTTTTGCTCAGATATCCCTAGACCGCTCGCGGTGTTGATAACCTTTTCTCTAGATTCACTTCAAGTGTTCCCCCTAATTCCCCCCTTGCTCCTTGAGCAATTTTCTAAACTCTCCATCAAGCCCCCACATGGGCAATCACTTATTCAATCTTTCGCTAATTTCTCAATCTCAACACCACCTCCTATTCCTTTCTCTCATTGCTTCATTATTGAAAAAGAAAAAAAAAGCCAAAATTCAAACTCCCCAGTCTTCCATCTCTTTTGAAGAGACCTTCTATCTTGCTTCGGAGCGCGCCCCGATCCAAGGGCCACTCTTTCAAGGTTCATTAGTGGACCTTCTTTTCTCTTCCGACGACGAGGCTCTCCCTGTATCCCCTCCTGTATTCATTGCATCTTTGTCTTCTTCCCCTTCACCTCAGTTAGGTCGAGGTAGTTCATCCAGTTTCCCATCCTGTTCCTCTCCCCCTTCTTCTAATAAGACTTTTGGGGTAGCTTCACAAAAGAAATGTAAGGGTAGGCAGATTCCCCGTAGATTCTTGCTAGATTTAGCTAGAAGGTGCCAGGCATGCTTAGCTTTTCCCGAATTTCTGGAGGATCCGATACTCCTGTCGGATTTAGAATGTCAGGATGTGTGTCCTTTAGATGAAGGGTTTGGTGTGTATGAAATTATGAATGATGAAGACCCTATTGAAGAGGGGGATGAAGAGTACGAAGAATATGAGGACAAGGCTAATGCTTTTGCCAGTGGTATCAGAAGGTTCGATGAACCATCAGCCTCAGTAGAAGAGCCAACCAAAGAAATAAATCTGGGTACTGAGGAAGACCCTAGGATTGTCCTCATTAGCAAGAACTTGCTGCCCTCCGAAGAAGAGGCACTTATTTTGGTTCTTCAAGAATACAATGACACGTTCGCGTGGAGTTATGAAGATATGCCAGGACTAGACCCTGCGCTCGTTGAACATCGACTTACACTTAAGCCAGGGTCCATCCTGGTCAAACAACGGTTGAGACGTTTTGACGAGGATCGTAAGTAGCGTGGACATTTATCAAATTATGTTTGTAGTGTTTTATTTTATAGATCACATTCGTAAGCTTAGGTGTGCTTTGAAGATGTGTCACCATTATGTTAGTGCCTTAAGTCTTCCCACGTGAGTTATAAAGAGTTGTTAGGTGATGTTTGGTCATAAATGTCAAATGTTAGGTGTTGAAGTTTTTGATACGTTGTCTGTGTGAGGAGTCTATATAAGAGTATGTAATCACATGTTAAGGAATAAGGAAGTTGTAATGAGCTATTTTGGAAAGTGATTCCATGTGAGGTGAGACTCCTCCTTGTTTGTTCTTCTCTGAGAAGGAGATGCCCATGGGTGAGAAGCCCCGGGGTGAGATGCCCCTCCTATCCAACGTCCACCAAGCATAGCCCCACTGACCACAATCCCCCCTCATCATCATGCAACCCAACCACCGCCACCATGCTGCCGCATGCCCAAGGCCCCTTCACCTGTGCTTCCCCTGATCCTTCCCTACGCAAAGTCCCCCTGGCTGCCCTCTGCACACCACCTACAACCCACCCTACCTCCCTCTTCTCTCCCCTTCGGCAGCACCCCTCACCCGGCTCCACCACCCACTACCACAACCTTTACCACCGGCTGTCCACATGCACCACCACCCAGCCCCACCATTCCGCCGCTGCCATCTCCCTCTCACACTCGCATTCCCTCCCTCAACCCCACTCGGCCACCTCCTCCACGTTGTCCTCGGCAGAACAACCGCGCCCATCGGCATGCCACCACGGCGGCAACAGCCGCTCCGAGAACCCGCATGTCATCATCCCCCTCCACGCTCCCTCTTCGGACAGGCACCCACGTCCCTCCCGTCCCCATCACCATGAATCATCTACGGTCATAACTACCCTGCCCTCCCATGTGCGCAGTTTCACCTTTCTTTGCCTCTATCCCTGCTCTTCCTTCTCACCCTCTCTACATGCACATAGCGGCCAATTTGTGAAGCCAGCAGCGTGAAGTGGACCAGCTCAAGCTGCCATTGTTGTGCCCCTTGTGCTTTGATGATAGGGTGTTGTTGTTTTGATGATGGCAACTAAAGGAGTCACCACATAAGATGGCAAATCAATGAGTCACCACTTAATATTCGTGCATCCCATGTTTCTACTCTCGACATACTCAGTGCATCGTCTTAAGTCATGCATATATAGTCGGTGCATTAACTGTAGCTTGCACACACATAGTATGTGCAATGTTAGTGATAAGGCATAATGGCATCGGTACATACCACGTTGTTTGGAAGATGATTTCAGTGCATTGCTTTGTTTCACATATACACATAGTCCGTGCACTACTTCACAGGTTTGTACAACCGTTGCTGGTATGAATGTTTAAGTCCATGCATCATTTCATCAGCAAGTATGTTCATCGTCTTATCGCATGCATGCAAAGTCTGTACATTCTTCACCCGGCATTCAAAGTCTATACATTCTGTTGCACACCTAATGTTCGTGCATGAACACTAAGTCTGCACACGGGTGCCCTGATGAAATGCAAGTCTATACATTCTTACATCGTTGTGCTTCACGCATACACAAAGTCTGTACATCGTCTTGTCATCGGCACAGAAAGTCTATACATCCATTCGCTGATAACTGAGCAAGTCTATACATCCGTTAGCTCAGCTCATGAGCATAGTTAGTGCATTCGGTTGTCTCATGCATATACAAAGTCTGCACATTCTCTGCTAATATGCCCGTGCATCATTTTAGCAAGTATGTACATCGCTTGCACATTGCACACAAAGTCTGTACACTCGTTGATGATATGCCCCTGCATCATTTTAGCAAGTCTGTACATCGCTTGCACATTGCACACAAGGTCTGTACATTCTTTGACAACATGCCCGAGCACTCATCTTCGTTGTGCATACTTTGATAGATGCAAAGTGCATTTCACATGTTCAACGTCTGTACATTCTTCAGTGGCATTTGTGCAATCTTTCAAAACAAAGTCTATTCACTCTTTACCATGCATTCAAAGTCTATACATTCCATTACTGGTATGAGTGTTCAAGTTCATGCATCATCACACCAGCAAGTCTATACATCGTTGTCGAATGCACGCAAAGTCCATACACTCCTTGATGCCATGCCTGTGCATTCACCTTCATTGTGCATACTTTGTTACATGCATACTGCACTACACACTAGCAAGTCTATACATGCTTAGTTTAAAATCTCAAACCTACTCAATGCATCTTTTTCTTTCCCTTCAGATTGATTCGAACTGATATCAAGTTTTATCTGACAAGACTCATGTTCGAGAAGCTTAGTATGGACACGTGATCCAAGAATAGAGATGGCTCAGGATCATGACACGTGTAATGTAGTGAGCTGAAATGCTGCCACGTGGTCAAGATGCTCTGGGCGGTAATTGTAGAGGACACATGCCCACCTCTCTGATGCTATAAATAGAAGACTTCTCCATCTGGAGAAATCGATCGTGAATATACTTCGGAGGAGTACAAGTAGAGATGCACGATCCAGAGAGAAGAGAAACAAAAAGAGAGAGAGTAGCAGAGAAGAAAAGAAACGATCAGGAGAGAAGAGAAAGAGAGAAAAAGATAGAAGGAGAGTGAAAAGAGAGATAGAGAGTTCGTGAAGAAGAAGAGAGAAGACTCCATCAGAAGATCTATCTTCACTGGAATCTGGATCAAATCCAATCTAGTCAGCTCCATGGGAGCCACATTTGCATTTCAGTGATTATAGCTTTCAGTCGCTGTTATTTCTTGTTTCCTGCTTTCTTTTTTAACCTTTCTTCAAGCTGTTTGTCAGTGGGTGAGGTGGATACCTCAGACAGCAAGTTGTGTTGTTCAGCGGGCAGAGGAGGATTCCTCTGGACGGGTTAAGCTGTAGTCCCCAGCGGTTGGCAAAGCTGTAATGCCCAGGGGTCAAGCTATTAGTCAGCGGTTGTAGGAAAGCTGTGAGGCCCAGCGGTTTAAGCTGTGTATCAGCGGAATCCACACTCTAGTTGGAGTGTGGGGTGGACATAGGTCTGGAGGACCGAACCACCTTAAAAATCCTCTGTCCATTATGGTGTGATTGTTTGTCTTATTCCGTTAGGTGAATGCTTGGCACGATCTGTTTCTCTCTGTCTAGTAAGGTTATTGATTGCACACTGTTTGTTCGATGACTGCATTGAGAGTCCTTTGACATTGATCCTAAGTCACTAATCCGTTCTTCTGTAAGCATTTTAGTTGACTTAGTGAATCTGTTTATTTTGCAACTATTCATCGACTTTCAGTTTGTATTAGGTAGTTTGAATTTGGGGAAGAGTTTTTTATGGAGATTCATTCAACCCCCCTTCTGAATCCGAGCCTTGAACCCAACAATTGGTATCAGAGCGGGTCTCTGTGCATTCAGATCCAACGATCTGTAGAGGATCCTGCTATTTTTGGTGCATTATTGTTTCTACTATATTGCTTTCAGTGCATTACTGTTTTGTGCATCTAGTTTTGAAATTCCTTCTCGATCGGCATTCATGGATCATCCTTCAATATACGATGGATCTAACTTCAGCAACTGGCTAGGCGGCCTCTATGTTTACATGAATTCCATCAATCCTAATCTATGGAATCTAGTATCAAGAGGCCCATATAAGTTACCTCACAATCAGATCAAGTGGTCTAGTGAGGACCGATCAAAGAACTGTGATAATATCACAGTTCTCAATATTTTGAGAAATGCAGTTAACGCAGACAAATTCCCCTTTGCTCTCAGGTGTGCATCTGGAAAGCAGATCATGGATAACATAACTACCATTCATCAAGAGGAAGAACGGATGTGCTTGATGGCCGACTGGAGAGATGATGATGAGGAAACTGCGTCTCAAGTGAGTTCCGGATTAGAAGAACCCTCATTTGATGAATTGGTAGCTATGTATGAAGAATTACTTGAATTATCAAGGAAGATAAAATCTGAAAATAAAAGATTGAAGAAAAAGATTGAACATCATGAATCTGAATTCTCTTGTGAAAACTGTCCAAATCTGAAACAATCTTATGATGCATGTATGCTGGATGTTCATAATTGTAAAGATAAAATTGTGTCATTAAAAAATGAGAATCAAACTTGTTTAAACAAGATATAGAAATTGGAGAACCAGCTGAACGAGAAAACTGATGAACATCTGATAAGTCTAGAATAGTTGGAAAGGATTAGCTCTTATTTGGAAAAATTGAAAGCAGAGAATGGAGAAATTCAGAGGAATAATAAAAATCTTAAAGGTCAAATAGAGAAACTTACTAAGGAAGGTGCGCAAGGTTCCTCTCTAAAATTGATATGCAACAAGTGCTTGGCTCTAACCGAACGTAATGAGGATCTGTATGATGAAAATGAGGGGAAGAGAAAATTGATTGAGTCTCTAAAAGAAGAAAACAAAGAATTGTTGATTGAGAAAATCAGAGTTGAAGAAAGAGAAGACGAACTAATTGAAAGACTGGAATCTATATCCAGTAGTAAAGGAATCGAGAAATTGACCAATGAGAACAACGAAATGAAAGAACAAAATAAAAAACTCAAAGTCCTAAACACTATTACTTCAGAGAGGCTTCTGGCTATAGAGAGAGAAAGATGTGCTGGTAATGAAATTCAAGCTGGAAAATCCGAGAAGGAGAATCACGAATTGAAAGCTGAAATTGAGAAGTTAAAACTGTTAAACACTGGTATGTCCGAACAACTTATCATGTTAAAGAAAGGAAAAACTGCTTACAATGAAGAGACAAACATACTGAGCAGTCTGGAACAAGAAATTGAGAAATATAAAATTGCAAACAGGGTCCTGAGTGAATGCGTTAATTGCAGTGAACAGAAGATAGCCAGTTATGAACTTCACATTGCCTCTCTGGAGACAAAAATTTAGGATCTGGAAAAATTAACATTCGAGTCTGTTGAAAACAAGAGAAAAATTAATGCTGTAATAAAAAGTGAGGATAAGAACTCAAAGAAGGGGATAAGCTGTAGTTCTGATGCTAAGGAAAGTGTGAGAAACCAGCTATACACTACGTTTGTGCAAAGTTCTGAGGCAGCTGGTGCCACTAGTCAGTTGCCAAAGAAAAATAAAGATATGAAAACTTCTTCATCATCTGTCTTTCAATTTAAGGCTCAGAAAATTGAAAAATGAACAAAAGTTGTGAACAAAGATAAACAATTGAATAAGAATGGAAAGAAAGATGGGGTTAAAAATGTCCCTACTTGTGTCATGAAATATGCTAGCTCAGTTGAATTTGATGGGTCAATGCACACTGCTCATGCCTCATGTACTCATTCGCATGCATCTAGTCAGTCTATTAGTAACCATGTCGCCAGGAAATCACAGGCATCATGTCACTACTGTGGTAGGGATGGTCATTATATGGATGACTGCAGTGTTATGAAAAGTGATGATATGATGCATGATAAATTTACTTCAAATCATCATCACCACCCCAAAAGAAACACGTCTGCCTCAAACCAACACATCATTTGTTATAATTGTAACAAACGTGGTCATAAAGCTGTCGAGTGCTGGTTTAGGTCTTCATTGGGGTACAATGACTCAAGAGGCAAGCACCTAAGGTGCTACGAGTGTGAGAAGTATGGCCACACAGTCAAGGACTGTTGGCATGCCCAAGGAAGCCATGTTAATGACAAAAATTTCAAATTCTCTGCCAAAAGACCTGTGAATTTTTCATGTTTTAACTGTGGCAAGTCAGGTCACAAGTCT
Source organism: Amorphophallus konjac (assembly GCA_022559845.1). Classification (NCBI taxonomy): domain Eukaryota; kingdom Viridiplantae; phylum Streptophyta; class Magnoliopsida; order Alismatales; family Araceae; genus Amorphophallus; species Amorphophallus konjac. The sequence continues at coordinate 162,572,894 of CM040125.1, read as the reverse complement.
GCAGAATGTTGGTTATCAGACAATAAGAAACAAAATGTCTATGTGAACAGCAGGAAACTTCATGCTCAAACTCATAGGTCTCATGCTGCTTTTGATATGCATCATAGGACCAGAAAAACTTGATGTTTCATGTAGATATTGTGGTAAACTCGGTCACTTCATGGCAAATTGTTATCAGATGGATTTTGATGACAATGTCGCTAAGAAACTGTTCATAACTCCTGTTAGGTCTAATACAGGACCCAAGGTTGCTTGGGTTCCTGCAGGATCAAACTCATTACTTTGCTGCAGGTGTGCCTTGGGATGAATAAAGAGGGGTCAATAAACCAAGGCACTCAAAAATTGAAAGAACGCATGATCCTGCTCTCCAGGTTAGTTCTGAACAATCTGTTTAAATTCCATCATCTGAAAATTGCTTGTTTGAGATGGTTAAGCATCTTGTTGATTTGATTTGTGCTTAGTTGAAACTTTCTGAAAATTTGAAATGAACTTAATGTATTTGGTAGGTTCTCTCTCTAGTTGAACAGCATGAATTTTCTTCGAGCATAAACTTTAAAATCATGAGCTGTGCTTTCATTGCATATCATGCACTGCATCAGGGAGAGTTTGACTGTTGTCGCTTAATGATCATGCTACTCTTTATTAGATTTGCTGCATATTACACATTTGAAGAGTAGTGCATGTACGAAAATTTGAAAAACCTAAAAAGATATTCCATTGCATCTAGACAGGGGGAGCTTTCCGGTTTCATCTCCTCACCTATTGAACTCTCTCTGTCTAGCTATTTGATCTACTCGCTACACTTAGGTGGTTCACCTAAATTCTCTGCTGTCATTATTGAAATAGCTGATCTGTCTGAATTCCAGACTCAGCTACTACTTGTTGATATACTCTCTTTAATGCTCTTCTCTCTTGTTACTGACTCTTCCACCAGCTTATACTCATCCTTCACATTCTTCTTAGCTGGTGTGATTGATTTGTTTCTATTGTTGATAAGTTAGTCAGCTGTATTTCTGATCTGATCTGAGGATCACAAGTTGAAGACCATGCAATTCAGTCTGAGAATCGTGTAGAAACTCCTATCATATAGGTTTAAGAATAACCACTAAATCAGACTGATGTAAGAGTTATGTATTCTCAGATTTTCATTTAAATGACTTGAAAATATCTGAATGGTAAGCTTTAATAAATTTTAACCACATATGTCATGAAAACCTTTGACTCACTCATATGAAATCTGAATATTTGAAATCAAGGCTATCTTTGGTTGAGATACATAGAGTGAGTATTATTTTTAAACATTAACTTGATAAATATTGACTAAATGAAAAAATGTGAATTCAGAGCAATGACTTGGTCACTGAGAAACTGGGTTCTCTATGAATGAAATAAAGTAAACCTATGTCATGAAGTGCCATAGTTACCTCTGGTGAAAATTTATTGAAAATACTGACAGAGCAATGGCATATTTGTGTTGAGTAACTAGGGAGTCTGGCCTTTAATCAAGGTGTATCCTCACATAAAAAGATATTTCTATTGCTAACTCTGGTCTCAATGTTGAGAGGCAATGACAGTTATCACACTGAGTAACTGGGTCACTTCACCTGAGACGTGTTGTGCCTCACGTAAAAAGGTGTTGATTGACTTAAATTGCTCAAGAAAAGTATAAAGTGCTTCAAATGAAAATATCTTGCAAACTCTGTCAACTCATGCTCTTGTAAAAGTGTTTAATCTCAATACTAATCTGTGTAACTCTCAAAGGAGTCATTGAGATCATGCGTGTAAGACAAAGATGATTGGTCCTGAGTGTTATCTGATTATTTGGTTCACCTTTATTAAAACTTGAATTCAGATATAAGTATTGAATTTAATTGACAAATTTGGTATACATCATAATTAAATCAGGTTGGTCAAGTTGCCAATTCATAACCCTCTATGATAGGAGAGTCTATTCATGTTAAGACTTATTGTAGTGGTGGATGCCTTACAATCCCTCATGATCTGATTCATCCCTGACAACTTGATCAACAGGAACTTTGTTGACAATTCTTTCTTATCGGTTGATTAATTGTTCCTTGAGATGTACTGTGCTTTGACTGTTTCTCACCTGTTGGAATCTTCCATCTTGTTTCTGTAACCAGTTCTGGTTCTGTGGACTTTCCACCTACTCTATTTTGTCCATGCTTATATAAGGTGCCACAACCATTATTGTTTGGGATTCCTTGTGGTGGCAGATTTCAGATTGCTTTTGGTTAACCAGAATTCATTCATGCACTTCAGGGGAGTCTGGGTCATCTGCATTTAGGGGAAGAGTAGTCAAACATTCATGTTGATAGGGGGAGTTCTTATATTTTATTCTTCAATGCTCATTTTGCTTGTTTCTATGGGGGAGTATTGGTATCAGATTTCATACAAGTCTTTCATTTCACTCGCAAACCATCTCCTTTTTGTTTATGTCAAAGGGGGAGAATTGTTTGTTGAGTCTGTGTGACTCATTGTGTTGACATCATCAAAAAGGGGGAGATTGTTGTGCCCCTTGTGCTTTGATGATAGGGTGTTATTGTTTTGATGATGACGACTCAAGGAGTCACCACATAAGATGGCAAATCAATGAGTCACCACTTAATGTTCGTGCATCCCATGTTACTACTCTCGACATACTCAGTGCATCGTCTTAAGTCATGCATATATAGTCGGTGCATTAACTGTAGCCTGCACACACATAGTATGTGCAATGTTAGTGATAAGGCATAATGGCATCGGGACATACCACGTTTTTTAGAAGATGATTTCAGTGCATTGCTTTGTTTCACATATACACATAGTCCGGGCACTGCTTCACAGGTTTGTACAACCGTTGCTGGTATTGAATGTTTAAGTCCATGCATCATTTCATCAGCAAGTCTGTTCATCGTCTTGTCGCATGCATGCAAAGTCTATACATTCTTCACCCAGCATTCAAAGTCTATACATTCTGTTGCACACCTAATGTTCGTGCATGAACAGTAAGTCTGCACACGGGTGCCCTGATGAAATGTAAGTCTATACATTCTTACATCGTTGTGCTTCACGCATACACAAAGTCTGTACATCATCTTGTCGTAGGCACAGAAAGTCTATACATCCATTCGCTGATAACTGAGCAAGTCTATACATCCATTAGCTCAGCTCATGAGCATAGTCAGTGCATTTGATTGTCTCATGCATATACAAAGTCTACACATTCTCTGCTGATATGCCCGTGCATCATTTTAGCAAGTCTGTACATCGCTTGCACATTGCACACAAAGTCTATACATTCTTTGACAGCATGCCTGAGCACTCATCTTCGTTGTGCATACTTTGATAGATGCAAACTGCATTTCACACGTTCAAAGTCTGTACATTCTTCAGTGGCATTTGTGCAATCTTTCAAAACAAAGTCTATACACTCTTTACCATACATTCAAAGTCTATACATTCCATTGCTGGTATGATTGTTCAAGTTCGTGCATCATCACACCAGAAAGTCTATACATCATTGTCGAATGCACGCAAAGTCCATACACTCCTTGATGGCATGCCTGTGCATTCACCTTCATTGTGCATACTTTGTTACATTCATACTGCACTACACACTAGCAAGTCTATACATGCTTAGTTTAAAATCTCAAACCTACTCGATGCATCTTTTTCTTTTCCTTCGGATTGATTCGAACTGATATCAAGTTTTATCTGACAGGACTCATGTTCGAGAAGCTTAGTATGGACACGTGATCCAAGAATAGAGATGGCTCAGGATCGTGACACGTGTAATGTAGTGAGCTGAAATGCTGCCACGTGGTCAAGGCACTCTGGGCGAGAGTTGTAGAGGACATACGCCCACCTCTCTGATGCTATAAATAGAAGACTTCTCCATCTGGAGAAATCGATCATGAGTATACTTCAGAGGAGTAGAAGCAGAGAGAGCCTGCATGATCTAGAGAGAAGAGAAATTGAAAGAGAGAGAGTAGCAGAGAAGAAAAGAAATGATCAGGAGAGAAGAGAAAGAGAGAAAAAGATAGAAGGAGAGTGAAAAGAGAGATAGAGAGTTCGTGAAGAAGAAGAGAGAAGACTCCATCCGAAGATCTGTCTTCACTGGAATCTGGATCAAATCCAATCCAGTCAGCTCCATGGGAGCCACATTTGCATTTCATTGATTACAGCTTTCAGTCGCTGTTATTTCTTGTTTTCTACTTTCTTTTTTAACCTTTCTTCAAGCTGTTTGTCAGCGGGCGAGGTGGATACCTCAGACAGCAAGCTGTGTTGATCAGCGGGCAGAGGAGGATTCCTCTGGACGGGTTAAGCTGTAGTCCCCAGCGGTTGGCAAAGCTGTAATGCCCAGCGGTTAAGCTGTTAGTCAGCGGTTGTAGGAAAGCTGTGAGGCCCAGCGGTTTAAGCTGTGTATCAGTGGAATCCACACTCTAGTTGGAGTGTGGGGTGGACGTAGGTCTGGAGGACCGAACCACCTTAAAAATCTTCTATCTATTGTGGTGTGATTGTTTGTCTTATTCCGTTAGGTGAATGCTTAGGCATGATCTGTTTCTCTCTGTCTAGTAAAGTTGTTGATTGCACACTGTCTGTTCGATGACTGCATTGAGAGTCCTTTGACATTGATCCTAAGTCACTAATCCGTTCATCTGTAAGCATTTTAGTTGACTTAGTGAATCTATTTATTCCGCAACTTTTCATCGGCTTTCAGTTTGTATTAGGTAGTTTGAATTTGGGGAAGAGTTTTTTAAGGAGATTAATTCAACCCCCCTTCTAAATCCGAGCCTTGAACCCAACAGCCATGTACTTGGTCGCTGCAGCCATGCACCCTACTCATGCACCCTGCCCATTTGCGAACCCAACTCCCTTCCCCACCGCGGTACCCCCCCGGTTGCCATGGTTGTCACGGGAACCACCTGCCACCACCATCGGTGTCAACAACACACAGCCCCCCCTCCCGTGTTCTATTCTCTATCATTCTCTCTCTTAACTTCTCTCTACGAGAGGTCTTATGATATATATATATATAAAGGGGATTAACGCCCTTCTCTCTCTCCCTCTCCCTCTCTTTCTCTCTCTCTCTCTCTCTTTCTCTCTCTCTCTCTCTCTCTCTCTCTCTCTCTCTCTCTCTCTCTCTCTCGGCCCTTTGAAGAGACCAAAAGGCTCCACCTTGATCAATTCTTCTGCTTTGTTTTTTTCTCCTTGTCCTTTTATTCTCTACCTTCTCTCCTTGTGTGTGCCACGTGAAAGCCTCTTCACTATTCCCAGGAAGAAGCCAACAAGATGAGTAGCAAAACAACCACAACGTGAGGTTCAGTTGATCCCACATAATTATGCACGTCTCATCCTCAAGGGGAACAACCGCAACAGCACTTCCAGCGCACCATGGGCAAGGTGTCCGCAGTGGTATCCTTAATCTGATTTGATGTGATCCATGTTAGATAATGTGAAGGTTCATTACAATCTCAGAGTTGGACATAAGAAGATGGTTATGTTGACTTAATTATGGACAAATATTTGTGAATTGGGTTTCATGTTAGATTGAGTGCCGTTCTCTAACAGAGATTTGTGGTCTGTTATATGTTTGATCAAATGCCCATGAGAGCTCAGATTATCTTGGTGTGGTGAACCTCTTTTTGTCCCACATCAGTTTGGTGTCAGAGCAAGTTACCCACTTGTTCTCACAAGTCATGTCCTTGGCCAAGTCCGCTCCACCGGGAAGGAAGAATTTGAAGCTTCGGATGCATCGTCCTTGAGATGGGGGCGGGTGCGAGGCCCCATTCGAAGCTCCAGGTCCATCCTCCTCCGCTCCGCCATGAATGGAGAATTTGAAGCTTTTTGTGCATCATCCTTGAGATGGGGACAGGTGCGAGACCCCACATGAAGCTCCAAGTCCGTCCACCTCTGCCATCCATCTTTGCCTCCATCGACGCCGCTACCACAAGGGTCCTGTAATTCGAGGTTCGAGGTCGAACCTCCTCCAAGCGGAGGGGTTTGACGAGGATCGTAAGCAGCATGGACATTTATCAAATTATGTTTTTAGTGTTTTATTTTATAGATCACATTCGTAAGCTTAGGTGTGCTTTGAAGATGTGTCACCATTATGTTAGTGTCTTAAGTCTTCCCACGTGAGTTATAAAGAGTTGTTAGGTGATGTTTGGTCATAAATGTCAAATGTTAGGTGTTGAAGTTTTTGATACGTTCTCTGTGTGAGGAGTCTATATAAGAGAATGTAATCACATGTTAAAGAATAAGGAAGTTGTAATGAGCTATTTTGGAAAGCGATTCCATGTGAGGTGAGACTCCTCCTTGTTTGTTCTTCTCTGAGAAGGAGATGCCCATGGGTGAGAAGCCCCGGGGTGAGACGCCCTCCTATCCAACGTCCACCAAGCATAGCCCCACTGACCATAATCCCCCTCATCATCATGCAACCTAACCACCGCCACCATGCTGCCCCATGCCCAAGGCCCCTTCACCTGTGCTTCCCCTGATCCTTCCCCACGCAAAGTCCCCCCGGCTGCCCTCTGCACACCACCTACAACCCACCCCACCTCCCTCTTCTCTCCCCTTGGGCAGCACCCCTCACCCGGCTCCACCACCCACTACCACAACGTTTACCACCGGCTATCCACATGCGCCACCACCCAGCCCCACCTGTCTGCCGCTGCCATCTCCCTCTCACACTCTCTTTCCCTCCCTCAGCCCCACTCGGCCACCTCCTCCACGTTGTCCTCGGCAGAACAACCGCGCCCACCGGCATGCAACCACGGCGGCAACAGCTGCTCCGAGCACCCGTAGGTCATCATCCCCCTCCAAGCTCCCTCTCCGGACAGGCACCCACGTCCCTCCCGTCCCCATCACCATGAATCACCTGCGGTCGTAACTACCCTGCCCTCCCATGTGCGAACTTCCACCTTTCTTTGCCTCCATCCATGCTCTTCCTTCTCACCCTCTCTACATGCACGTAGCAGCCAATTTGTGAAGCCAGGAGCGTGAAGTGGACCAGCTCAAGCAGCCATGTACTTGGTCACTGCAGCCATGCACCCTACTCATGCACCCTGCCCATCTGCGAACCCAACTCCCTTCCCCACCGCGGTACCACCCCGGTTGCCATGGTTATCACGGGAACCACCTGCCACCACCACCGGTGTCAACAACGCACAGCCCCCCCTCCCGTGTTATCTTCTCTATCATTCTCTCTCTTAACTTCTCTCTACGAGAGGTCTTATATATATATATATGTATATATATATATGTATATATATATATGTATATATATTATATAAAGGGGATTAGCGCCCTTCTCTCTCTCTCTCCCTCGCTTTCTTTCTCTCTCTCTCTCTCTCTCTCTCTCGGCCCTTTGAAGAGACCAAAAGGCTCCACCTTGATCAATTCTTCTGCTTTGTTTTTTTTCTCCTTGTCCTTTTATTCTCTACCTTCTCTCCTTGTGTGTGCCACGAGAAAGCCTCTTCACTATTCCCAGGAAGAAGCCAACAGCATGAGTAGCAAAACAACCACAACGTGAGGTTTAGTTTATCCCACATAATTATGCACGTCTCATCCTCAAGGGGAACAACCGCAACAGCACTTCCAGCGCACCATGGGCAAGGTGTCCACAGTGGTATCCTTAATCAGCTTTGATGTGATCCATGTTATATAATGTGAAGGTTCATTACAACCTCAGAGTTGGACATAAGAAGATGGTTATGTTGACTTAAGTATGGACAAATATTTGTGAATTGGGTTTCATGTTAGATTGAGTGCCGTTCTCTAACACAGATTTGTGGTCTGCTATATGTTTGATCAAATGCCCATGAGAGCTCAGATTATCTTGGTGGGGTGAACCTCTTTTTGTCCCGCATCACGTTTTCACCCTAACATGACATTAAAAATGAAAGAAGAGGTCGATAAGCTCCATAAAGCTACATTTGTTAGAGTCATCCTCTATCCTAATTGGGTGTCAAACATTGTCCCAGTCATGAAGAAAGATGGAAAGGTCAAGATTTGCATAGACTTTCGGGACCTCAACCGCGCGTGTCCTAAAGACGACTTCCCCCTCCCTCATATTGATGTTTTAATTGACAATACGGTAGGGTATGAGACCCTCTCTTTTATGGATGGCTTTTCTAGATATAATCAAATTCGCTTGGCTGAGAAAGATCAGGAGAAAACCTCATTCACTACACCGTGAGGGACTTATTGTTACGTGGTCATGCTGTTTGGGCTCAAGAATGCCGGAGCCACTTACCAAAGGGCCATGATGGCTATTTTTTATGACATGATCCACATTTATATCGAGGTGTATTTCGATGACCTAGTAGTGAAATCAAGAACAAGAATTGAGCATCCCAGGGTTATGGCCAAAGTCTTGTAGAGGTCACGCGAATACAAGCTCAAGATGAACCCCAAGAAGTGCGTATTTGGTGTTTCATCAGGAAAGTTACTGGGATTCATCGTCAGTAAGAGGGGTATCGAGATTGATCCCAACAAGGCAAAGATAATTACATAAATGCCTCCTCCCAAGAATCTAAAGAAATTCGAGGAATGATCGGGAGGTTGTAATTTATTCGCCGATTTATCTCCAAACATTCACAAAGATGTAGGCCGTTCTACGAGCTTACTAACCCGGGAGTCAAGTTTATTTGGGATGACAAGTGTCAGGCAGCCTTTGATGGATTCAAGGATTATCTCTCAAATCCTCCTGTCTTGAGGCCGCCAGTTCTAGGCAAACCGCTTGTTCTTTATACTTCTGTTCTGGATGACTCAGTAGGTGATGTTCTTGCGCAAGTGGATGAAGAAAGAAAAGAAAGAGCAGCCTACTACTTGTCCATGCTTCTCAACCCCTGTGAGCAGAGGTACTCAGCCATGGAGAAGACTTGTGCTGCTTTAGTCTGGGTAGTTCAGAAACTTAAGTATTATTTCTTAGCTCACGAGGTTCATCTCATCGCTCGTATGAATCCAATCAAGTTCCTTCTTGAAAAATTCATTCTCACCGATCGATTAGCATGATGGCAAAGCTTCCTTTCTCAGTTTGATATCATCTACATTAAGCAAAAAGTGATTAAAGGCTATACCATAGCAGAACATCTCGCTCATCACCCTCTCCCCAGATTTCCCTGTTCGCTCAGAGTTTCTAGATGAGGAACTAATGTCCGTCAATCAGCCCGATTCGATGTGGACGTTACATTTTGATGGAGCTTTGAATTCAAAAGGGAAGGGGATTGGCATTGTTCTCCTATCACCGGAGGGGTCCACTATTCCACTCGCCTCTCAGCTTGCATTCCCAGTTACAAATAATATAGTTGAGTACGAGGCTCTCTTGGCCGGACTAGAGGCCACTCATCAATTCGGTGTTACCCAATTGCGAAATGTAGGTGATAGTCAGCTTATTCTTCGCCAAGTGCTCACCAAGTGTCGCACGCTCAATCCTAAACTCAAACCCTACCAGGAACTGACTTCTGCTTATGCCAAGCTTTTCACCAAATTAATCTTCATCCATGTTCCTCGTGATCAGAATATTCTAGCTGATGCTCTTGCTTCTCTTGCTTCTTCTTTGGTTTTCCTTCCCGAAAGGGATTTCCATTCCATTATTGTTCATAAGCGTCTCACTCCAGCTGTTAAGAATCCATCTTTCCTTGGTGTTAAGGAGGAGGTTAAGCAAGGTGGAATCGTCGAGAATAAGGAGATCATGTTAATGGATCGAGAGGAAGAATTGGACGGTGAGTAAAAGCCATGGTATTATGATATTGCTAAGTATTGCCAGGATCAATCCTATCTTGAGGAGGCCATGGCCGAAGAGAAGAAAGCCATTAGAAGAGTTGCTCATCGATACACTTTAGTTGGAAGTGTGCTCTATAGAAGAGGTCTCACCGGAGTTTTATTAAGGTGCCTGGAAGATGACGAATCTTGGAAGATTGTGGAAGATGCGCATTCAGGAGTATGTGGTGGTCATGTAAATAGCCAGATGCTAGCTAAGAAAATCCTTAGGCTGGGCTTCTATTGGCCCACTCAAGAAGAGGATTGTTCTATCTATGTCCGAAGGTGTGTCAAGTGTCAACTGCACGCCGACAAAATTCATTCTCCTGCTTCTTCACTCCATCCTATGTCCTCTCCATGGCCTTCCTCCATGTGGGCTTTCGATATCATTGGACCTCTTGGTGATTCGAACCTCCTCACGAAGCTAAAATTGTTTATACTCACGGCCACGGAGTACTTCACCAAGTGGGCGGAAGCGGAAGCATACACAGAGATAAAAGCGTTAACCGTCTGCAAGTTTATAATGAAGAACATCATTGCAAGGTTCGGCATCCTGAGTACCATCGTCACCGACAATGGACCGTAATTCATCTCTCCGAAACTTCAAGACCTCTGCAACATGTACAACATTATATTGCATCATTCATCTCTTTATTATCCACAGGGCAATGGTCAAGCGGAGGCAACTAATAAAACTTTGATCAAGATTATTAAGAAAACGTGTGAGGCTAATAAATTTTCGAATTGGCCGGAAAAGTTGGTTGAAGCTCTTTGGGCCTATCGCACTTCCATTCGCATGCCTACTAGGTAAACTCCTTTTGCCCTTACTTATGGAATGGAGGCAGTACAATTGGACAAGGAGCTCCCTATTGATGAGCGTCGCGAATCTCTCCTTGCTCAATTGGAACTCCTAGATGAGAAGCGTTTGGCCGCCGCTGAGCATGCGCGTGTTTATCAAAATAGGCTTTCACGTTTTTACCAAAAGAAAGTAATTGAGTGAAAATTCAAAATCGGTGAGATGGTAATTAAAAGAATCTTTGTAAAACCAGGTGGACCTCGTTCAAAACTTCAACCTAATTGAGAAAGACCCTTTGTTATAAAAGATGTTTATCCTGGTAACGCGTACAAATTGATTAATGCTGAAGGGGAAGAGCTGGCTCACCCTTGGAATGGACTTTATTTGAAGAAATACTATCCTTAAGTCTTCGAAAGAAAAAAAAGAAGAAAAAGAAAAAAAATGATGAAAAATTGCAGGCTGGCAAAGTACATAGGCCGCAAGCCTGAAAAATCAAGATCCTTAATTCATTCTTCAGTCTTGATGGTTTAACCTTGGGGTCAATTCCCGCACACACTACACGCTTTACTCGTAAAATCATGTGGCCCAAAATTCGAGAAAAGTCAGACCCAAACTAAGAGTATAAGACCTTTAACAATTCTCTTCTCTTCGGCTCACAAGAGGGAGTACAAGTCAAGGAATGCTAACCAAACTTGCCCGCCACCCTAGTAGGTGGAAGTCAGGGCCCAAAAGGGAACAAAATGCTTAAAGCCCAAGTACAATTAGGTCTTATTTGTTTGCAAAAAAAAAGTTGCAAAACAAAAAAGAAAAGTATGTCAAGAGGGCAAAGTCCCCGCAGGGAAAACCCTGGTCGTAAGCATGTTTAAATAAGGGCGAAAAGAGTAACAAATTTCCTAAGTCGAAGACCGAATCCCAACAGGCATTAGGGCAGGGGAGGAAAGTTTCCCCCATCTTGATAACCTCTCGTGAGCTTCCTCAACTTATTCTTCCCTTCTCCCTCCATGGTAGGTTATAAGCTCAAAGGATGGCAAAGACCTACTAAGATGGATGGGCCGCGAGAGAATATGAGTAAAAGCATAAGTCAATAAGCACATTGACCCTTTTGTTAAATATTTTAAGAAATATTAATGAATTTAAGATGGTGATTGTGTAAGGTTTAAGACCCTTGTGCTATGCTCAGTCTCAAATAAAAACCCAAAAAATGTTTTTATAATTAACGCCCCACTTTAGGGCGTCATTTCAGTAAATAGCGACAGTGTCTACGTCGTCATTTTCAAATAAAGAAAATAGTTTTTCAATTCACACCCGCTTAGGGGGTGTCATTTAATAAATTCACAGCTTTGTCAATGTTGTCATTTTAATAAAAAAATATTTTTTTAATCAACGCCTGTGTGCGAGGGCATCATTTTCAAAACGAAAAAAAAATAAAAAAAGGGAGAAAAAAGAAAAAATGGAAAAGAACAAAAAGTAAGCATGATGCTTTCCATCTCATATGCTTGATTACATTTTGTGTGGGCATCTTTTCTTTTTAAGTTGGCATCTGCTTGCTTGCATGCTGCATTCCTTATATATTTCTGATATCCGCCTTTATTAAGTAAAGGCTTGGCCCCTTGACCCGTCAACAAGGTCCAAGAAGTGACAACCCCTTGCTTATTGAGCAAGGGGCCAAGCCGAATAGATGAATTAATCTGTTTGTTTAAGTGTGAACTATAGGGCAAGAACGAACAAGAATGAAAAGCAACAAAAGAAAGCGAAAGCAAAGGCAAGTACACAAGTGCTCAACTGCTCAAAGTAACTCAGGTAACAAAAATTTCATATATATATCAATGAATATCTGAGTACAAGTGTGAAGGTGGAGGAGTACAAGTAAGTCTCTCTCTCAGCTCTTGCCTCCACCCTCCTCTCTCCTACTCTCTACCTCACCATCGTCGTCCCGACGAGGCGCACGTGGAGGGGGCATGGACCCCCGGGAAGTAGCTGGAGCTCGAGCCTGCTCCTCTGCCTCGCTCCTCTGTCGAAGAGAGGAACCCACCACGAAAGTATAACTGGTAAACGCGTACGCCACAGCACGCACCCGCTCCTGGCCTCGCTGGAGGCGCTCCTCTATCGCCCGTAGCCGCTCCTATGTGATGGCTACCTGTGCTCTTAGTTCCGTGAGCTCCTGCTCACGCGTTGCCTGCTCCTCCTTCCCCTCCTCTTTCTCTAGAGATCACTCTGCCGTGTGCTCCTCTCGCTCTCGGGCACGCTCCCTATGCTCCATGTCGAGGGTGACCCTCAGCTCTGCCATATCCTGAGGTAGCTCCTCTTGTTGCCTCAAGGCCCTCTCGAGCTCCGCGACTGGCCGCTCGCGGATGGCCAGCTCCGTCCCGACTAGTGCAGCCTAGGTAAGCGTCGCCTGTAGCTCTGTGGTCCGCAATCAATTAAACAAATCATCAGTTCCACATTTAATTCAATTTCATAAACAACTGAAATAAAATCTTTGTTATTAACTTACCCGGGTAGCCATCGCGCGATGCCCTGCCTTAATGCAAGTGAGCGAGGCTCTGAGTTCCTCGGTATGTAATACACAAATCTTCATGAACACACATAATGAAATGTAATCTAGTGCATTTTGAGTTTGACTTTGAGCTTTCCCGTGTGGCGAGGTCACGTTCCGCTGCCTCGGCCCGTGCCACTGCTCCAGCAAGCTACTCTGCTAGTGCAGTCGTCTCTACACTAGGCCCTCTCGAGCTGGAGGCTCCTCCGGCCTCACTCACCACCGCTCCCTGCTGGGCACGCTGTATTCATTTTGATTGTCAGTGGCTAATGATTAATAATTCAGGAATTCAATTGCATATAGATAATTTAAACACTCACTAGGGTCTGTAGGTCTGCCCGTGTGGTGGCCGGCTGGGCCTCTAGGCTGTGGAGGTGAACCTGCATGTCCATCACCGCTATGTCCCGAGCATCCTGCATTCATCACACATATCAGTCGCATAATAGACATATACCATTTGCAATTAATTAAAAGAAAGTGCATTCATACGTACCCCTAGGACCCTCATCTGGGGTCGACCGACGTAAACCTCCCAGTAGCGTCGGAGGTACTCGGAGCTGTCCACCGCCTGTGAGGTAACTCGAGTCCCGCCATGCTGCCAGTCAGCGTATTTGTCAGGGAAACGGACTCTCCAGTCAGTCACCTTCGTGCGACCGCGGGTCTTCTTTCTTATCCCTCGGGACTCTCCTACCTCGACCCACTCTTGGTGCAGGCCGAGGGTCCTCATCACCAACCTAAGCCGTAGTGGCTCAATCTCGTTCAGGTAATGAACCCAATGCTCATGCCCGAAGCGAGGTTGGCCCGCTACGACCCAGGGCTAGCCCTCGTCGCTCATGCCCTCGTAGGGTCTCCACACCACCTGCAATTACAAAAAATGCATATCTCATATCATTGCATACATATTTCATAAAGAATTGCATCATATTTAGCATGCATACCAGTGAAGAGGGGTAGTCGCGGAACTCTCGTCGTAAAACTCGTAGCTCGTAGGCCAGCGGCGCTCCGATCACTAGTGGCAGCTAGCGTCGCGCCAATGGGAAAGATCCCTCATCTCCACGTCGAAGTTTGACACGCCCCATCGGCATGTATAGGTGACGCCACACCTGTGTCCATCCACTGCATTAGTAAAGCATTCACATGCATTAAAAGAGAAAAATAAAAAGAGAAAAAATACATACCTGAAGGAAAGGTGAGAAGCCACTGACAGTCGTTTCTCGACCTGTCCCCATGGACAGGTCGGCCATCAAGTGCGCCTGAAGAGCAGCTCCCCAAGAGTATCTGTCGACGCTCTCCAAGTCCTCAAGGATCCCCAGGAATCGGCAGTTGATGATGTCGCCCCTCGTACCAAGCAATAGCCTCTCGAGCATCAGGAATAGGAATCTCCTCAAATCTTGATCTGCTCTCTCTCTCAGCTGGGTCCTGGCAGTACACGGCCCTAGCTCCCCCAATCAGCCTCTGCGAGAACTGCTCTAGAGACTCCCTCGACCTCTGTCTAGAATCACCCAACCCCATAGCAATGGTAAGCTCGGTGCGGAAGATGGTCCTACACTCGCTAGGTGTCCCTGCTATCATCTCTAACCCTAGCAACCTCTGTGTCAACTCGCTCTAGTCAGGTAGGGTGACCCCGCTCACAGCCTCGCCATCCACCCTCAGCCCGGTGATCCTAGCAACATCCTCTAGACTGGGAACCTTGTTACCCTACGGCATCAAGAATGTCTTACTAGTCCTGTCCCATCTCTCTCTAAGAACTTGATCAAGGGTAGGTCGGGTCTCATAGGCTCTTTGCTAATGAAGGGTCCGAACCCCATGGCATCTACCCTATCCCGCTGGAAATCCGGAAGCCCATAGTAGGCAGCTCTAACTTGGACCCAGGAGATCCTAGTCCTCATCAATCCCTGCCATCAAAGAACATTTTGACATGAGTTTTATATAAGTTCTTATGTGGATATTCATCTGCTGTTTCAATTTGCCCTCTATTTTAATTGACGACCTATCCTCGGTCGTGACTTATTTAATTGACGCCCCTTGGGGCAGGCGTTACTTCAGAATGTATTTTTGGTGATTATGAAAAAATTGAATTGATGACCAAGCCAGGGTCGTTGTTTGTTAAAGTAACGCCCCTGTGGGGGGCGCTGTTTTGAAAGTAATTTTCTGTCCTAAAAACGTAATTGTGGAAAAATTTAATTGACGACCTCCCCTTGGTCGTCGTTTAATGAATTAATGCCCCGGTGGGAGGCATTATTTTCTGGGGGTTTTAAAATAACAACAGTGCACGAAATAAAAATGAAACAGAGGCATATATTAAAAATAAAAGAAATGGCATGAAAATTAAACATGATAATTCTAAATGACGACATGCTACAGGGCGTGGTTTCATGAATTGTCCATTTTTATAAATTAAAAATGATTTAAATTGACGACCCAAGGTGGGTCGTTGTTTTAATTAACGGCACCCATCGGGGCGTCATTTGACTGTGTTGCTGGTATGAAGGTCTCCCTTCACCGAAAGCTATGGAAAATTGATAAAAATTAAATAAATTAAAAAAATGGGAGGATTGGGGCACCTACCTTGCTCCGTTCTAGTGTTAACAGCCCTCCACGGAGTGGTTGCCGTGGCTGCTGTGGCTGCCGTTGCTGACGGGGTGGTCGTGGTTGACGGACATGGTGAGGCTGAGGGGACGCTGCAGTCGCCACCGTGGGTTCTTCCTGTCCTTCTTCATCTTCTTGTTCATCGTCTTCCTCCCCGTCGTCATCTTCTTCATCCTCACCATCGTCTTCATCATCTTCTTCTCCATCGCTCCCGTCGTCATCTCCCCCTTCCTCTTTGTTGGCCGCTTCTTCTCCTCCACCGTGCTCCACCACCGGAGCGTCTTCGGCCGCCGCGGGAGGAGCCTCCTCCACGGCGTGTTCTTCATTGACTTGGTCAATGACCTCGGGGGTAGAAACACGTTGACACTTGTAAGCGCCGCCCGCCATGGGTAGAAATGACAGTAGAAAATGGGAGACGGGAAATGGGGGCTCGGTTAGGGTTTGGTTGCAGAAAAGGGAAAGTGGACGAAGGAAGGAGAAAGAGAAGAGAGATATAGGGTTTAACGTTCAAAAATAATTGACGCCCTAATGGGTGTCATCACCCTCGTAATTGGCGGATCAGATTGAGGCGTGATTTATAGATATGACGACATTCGATGGGTCATCATTTAAGTTTGCATGGAAATTTGTAATTATCGTCAGAGGCATTAATGGGAGATTGATTGATGTGATTGGAAGTCATAATTGTTGTTTGAAATTGATGACGGTATTCGGGGCGTCAATTTAATAAGGCACGACATGAGTCAAGGCGTTTCTTTCAGAAAAAATCAAGGAAATGTTTCGAAAGGGATTTAAAGAATTTAAGTCAATAAACGCCTTAAGTTGGGGTGCGGATTAATTAACGCCAGTTTGTAAGGGCGTCAATTGTGGGTTTTATTCATTTTCGTGGAAATTTATTCATAGAGAATGATGACGTGTTAGCGGGCGCTGTTTATGGAAATGACGCCATTCCGAAGGGCGCGTCTCAGAACAGAGACCCGAAGCTCATTTTTATTAGACAGAATCATATTGAATCGGAAGACAAGATCATATAACATGCTTTTTTGGCTCAGTTAAGGAAAGATTCTTTTATTTCATCAAAGAAAATCATTGTTACATTCAATGAGCCACCATGGGCCTTATCCTCCTAAGTGCTATTACATATGATTTTCATTTGTCTTCTTCTTCTTCAACATGTTGCTTGGACCTATGTAGTAGTCCAACCTTCCATTGTGCCATGATGGTCTTGACTTCTTCTTGATCCCCACTTGAGCCTAGTTCCCTCCTCTTGAGTGGTGGATGATGAGAAGGTTCTTCAAAGGTGTGCCGAGGTAGACCAAGTTGTGGGAGGCACCGGTGAGCGTTGTAAAGGACGAAGTCGGTCCCTCCGATTAGTCGTAGCTCGATGCCGGGGGAGAGTCTTGAGCGAAGCTCTTGGGTCTTGAGGAACCCCGGTGTGCATATAAAGCCGCTCTTTGGCATGGTCTTGAAATAGTTCCTCCAATCACTTCTTTTCTTGAGCTTTGTCACCCGATTTGTCACCCTCTCACATAAACCAAGAGAATCCGTCATATACCGGAGAGGGCTCTTAGAAAAGATTTTTGAGGTCGATTGGGTTTCTTGGCATGGATCAAACTTTAGGTGGAGGTCCACCCAACAAGGGAGAAGTAGCATTGACCCATAGAGAGGCTGTCCCAAAGAAGCCGAAGTGAGTCCATTGTATAGGTTGGCTAACACTGCTGGACCTATCCTTTTTCCTTCCCAAATGCTAGCTATGGCACTCAAGTGGCACTCCTCTAGGTGGTCTTCTATTGAAGGGAAGTGTAGAGCTCCTACCATGCATATAACAAAGCCTTTCATTACTCTCTCCAACAAATCCTCATCCTTTTGGGCTTTATCCATA
This sequence comes from Amorphophallus konjac, assembly GCA_022559845.1. NCBI lineage: Eukaryota > Viridiplantae > Streptophyta > Magnoliopsida > Alismatales > Araceae > Amorphophallus > Amorphophallus konjac. The sequence goes on along the minus strand of CM040125.1, from coordinate 162,555,326 downwards.
TTCTTGTATACCAATGAGGCTAGCTTTAGAAGATTGATCCCCTTATGAGCTTTGATTTGGTTCACTAGATTTGAGCTTGGTATAAGGCTAGTAAGCATGTCATGGGCATTTATTGGTTTAGTCATTCTAGCCATCTTTGACTCTTCTCCTTGCTTCATCTTTCTTAACCCAAAGAGCATCTCTACTTCTTCTAGGAGAATAGTGGCTTCAAAGGTAGGAAAGAGGAAAGTTTGAGTGTTTGGATGCCATAATTCTATAAGTGCTCCTGTGGAGGCCCAATCTAGGTGGATATCATCATAGTGGGTAGCATGGGTTACAAGGCCAAGTAGGTGCCATCTACTAAGAAAAGACCTCATATCCAAAGAGAGTTTAGAGAAGAGTAAGGGGAGCCACTTGATTTTCAAGAACCTCCTTGGACCTAGTATATTTGGATGGTCCTGAAGAGAAATAAAAAGAGGAGAAGAGAAGAGAATACAATCAGAATTTTAAAGAGAAAAGGAAGAATGAAATAAAAAGCTTTAAAATAAAATCAAGCTTACCTAGCCCTTAGCTATCCTCACGCTAATGTGGCTTGCAACTTTAGATATCCTAGGAAAGCTCATCCTAGGCTTCTTTGAAGGGTTCTGTAACATCCTATCCATCTTTTGTTTTGAAAACAAGTGATTGTTTCTGCTGTTCTTCTCTTGCTGCTCTTCGATTCTCTGGTTCTTTGTTGCAGCTCTCAGGCGTTTGATGTATGCAGTAGAGGATGTGTGCTTCCTTTTATAATGATTTGGAGCTTTGGCTAGCCATTTAGAACATCACAGTTTGAATTCGAGTTCGAATCAGTCGCTGGAGTTTTGTTTCCGAGCAGGGAACGGAGCGCCAGTGAGACAGTTAATTGACGACATATACCTTGCCGTCATTTCATTAATTAGCGACATTATCAGTGTCATCATTTATTCAACACCTTTCGGACGGGCGTCATTTACAGTCCGATTCCAAATCGAATGGTGATCATAATTAACGCCCCCTTGGCCGTCGTCATTTCTCATTCTAATGCCTCTAAGCAGAGTCATCATTTTCTGAGCTTATATCTTTTGAATTGCTTTACATCATTATGATTATCATGAACTTAAGTGCTGTTATATCTCGATAAAATTGCTTATGTCATGCACTTATGATCATATTCTGAGCTAACAATCTTCTAAGAGCTAAGGATTTTTGAGCACAGAAAGCGCAATCCATGCAAGTCTTGAAATGGTTGGATTTATTCCACTGGTAATATCATTCTAACCTTCTATTCTTTTCTGTATGCATTTTTACTATATGATATCTACGCTATTATAGCATATCAAGGACCTTGTGGTTCTGATGAACCTGGAATTTGAGTTCCCCTTCATCAAAAATAGTGACAATTCTAGGGGAATCTTGATCGCACGGATAGGCCGTTAGGTCATCTAAGGTTTGGGATGACGGTACCACTTTCTGAGTTGATGCGTGGACAAACGGGCTTCGGCTTAGTGTCAGCTTAGAAATATGGAGTCCTGACAAAGTCTGGATAGTTTAACAATATTATCCTTGATAATTTTCTATTTTAGTTTGTTTTAATTTTTCTTTTAGCCCAGCATGCATCATGTAGGACTTTGAGCTTTAATGATGAAAACCCTCATATTATGCCAATAATGAGGGCCGCTCGCTCTTAACTAAGTTGACATGATATTCCATTCCAAATCGAGTACTATATTCTCCTTGAAGCCGCTCAGGCTGGTTCCTTAAAAGCATTCATTCACTGGATCATTATCTCACATTCATTTTATTTTCTTGCAAACCCACCTTGGTTGTACCATGTCCACATTGGCTGGTAACCACTCTCCAATGGTATCTTTCCTTCCGTGCCCTCGCGCACTTTTTTTTTATTAGTTTAGTCCTTCATGTCACACCCCAAGCCTTTATTACAGCGGAAGACTCGCTCGGGGAGCGCGAACAGCCGGCATGGTAAGCCTCTTGCAAGCAAGAACAACCAGAGCTCGAGACAATCACACATATAAATGTAATTGCACCGAATTGAAACAAAGTCAATCTTTATTTCATAAATGATCAATATTCAAGAATACAACCATTAATTCAGTTTCTATCATCTTTCATCCTACTAGACTCAAGAAATAGGAAAATTACATTGACTCAATCTAGACATTATAAAACTTCCTAAGTCTTCGCTCTTGTAATAACTACATTCAATCGCTCTCGGACCCGCTACTTGAATCACCTGAATCCGAATTCGAACTATTTCCATCTCCTGAAAAACATTGGAAATAGGTAATGAGCACACTTGCCCAGTAGGTATCTTCGCATCAACATGAAGACATTATTAAAGTAATTAACATTTTAGCTCTAGAGAATAAGGTAAAATCATGCGAATGCGAATCAATTATGCGATTAAACCAAAGTAACAAGATAATCACGTAAGATAGAGTGATCAAGAATGAACTAGCAAGAATATAACATGAACATGATATTTGGCCTTTCACGAGCAAGCATGTAACGAGAATGTACGAGCATGCCACATATTCATCACACTAGTCTCTTTTGAGTACATAGTTCATGAATTTCTGTGGAATATCAAGCAAGAAAGTCATGTACAAGAATGTCAAGTCGTGTCGTGGATCTTCACTTATTTATAGAAATAGTACTCCCAACGTAATGCGACGCCAGTAGCATCATACCCCATGGTTTATAAAATAGTATGTTTCTGGTAGTCAGCCGAGGGGACTAGCATAGAGCCCTTGAACACAATCAGTGCTCGATCGCATCTTCAGGTTTAAATTAAGCTACTTCCACGCATGTAACAGTAAAGTATGGACAATAATATAGCAATTCCAAATAATGAAAATCATTTAATGAACGTTTCAATTCGAATATATGAGATCAAGAAATAGATTTAACGATGTTATGCTTATATAAATAAATCGACAGTATAATGGTACATTATCTTACATTTCATTCATTACATTAAGTCTCTTTAATCATTATGCTAAGTTCTAGACTATCATTAGTCCATCTAGAACTTTAGAAATCAACCCTTGGGTCAAACCTTGGGTTAATATATGCAAGCGGTGTGACGGTCATCTACTGGGCCGTTACATTCTCTAATGCGCTAGTAGTGGGCCGTTACAGTGATCCGAGTCCAGAAAGATAAAAATAGACTCAGAGGAATGTGACGGTCATACAATGGGTGTTGTGCCCCTAGCCCCTGTGACTTGTGGTTTTGATGATTGGCTTTAGGGGTTTGTGATGATTGGTTTTAATGTGAGTTAATCACTATGAGTCACCATGGTTTTATTCAGTCATTCTATATTCAGTCATTCTTATATTCAGTCTGTCATTCAAATGTTCATTCAGTCTTTCATATGTTCAGTCAGTTTATCTGCTTACACTGTGAGTCATTGCATTTGAAGTTCAGACTGATTTTCTGCTGCATAAGGCATTCATATGCATTTATAGAGTCTGCACATTTGCATCAGGCAGCAAGTGTGTACAATGCCCTGTGTAGGCACGACAAGTCCATACACTGGTTGCACATAGCACAGCTACAGGCACTTCTAAGTCCACACATTGCATCATGTGTTTGTTCATGAAGTCTATACATTGGCATGTTGCATCTCTTGAAGTATGTACATCCTCTTCAGTCATTTCAAAGTCTATACATTGCTGAGCGTCTCACTGACTGTCTCATGCAAGTCTATACATCCTGCACCGTCTCATGCAGCATCTCAAGACAAGTCCATACATAGTTTATCAACACTTAGAAGTCTGTACATCGGTCCGTCTTGTTCAGCGTCTTAGTGCATTTAAAGTCTGTACATCGTCCGTCTCAGCCCGCGTCTCATGCTGCATCTTAGGCAAGTATATACATCGCCTTCTGCAAGATTTATTGCAAGTCTGTACATCGGTTTGATACCAATAAGTCTGTACATTGGGTTCAACTCTCCAAGTCTGTACAACCACATTCAATAGGTAAAGTCTATACATTCTTCAGCTGGAACTGTGCAAGTCTGTACATCGTTACTTGCCAAAGTTTGTACATTGGCATTTGTTCCTACGTTGCACTTCCAAGTCTGCACATTGGGTTCTTTACCTACGTTCATCTTTGAAGTCTGAACATTAGAAGTTTTACCTACGTTGCACTTCAAAATCTATACACTCGTTGTCTTCCATTGTTTCAAGTCTGTACAGCCTTTCCATTGGAAAGTCTATACACTGGTCGCTGAATGATATTCAAGTCTATACAGACCTTGACTCGCTCAAGTCTGTACATCGGCCTGCTTCATTTGACAAAGTCTTCACATCGCGAAGTCTACACACTCAACTCCTTCACACTTCAACAAAGTCTGTACAGTGGCTGTCTTCACATAGGAAGTATGTACAGCCGTTCACCTCGTGAAGTCTAGACATTTGATGTGCTTGGTCTTGAAGCATTTAGGAAGTCTATACTTTGGTCTGCTTTGCATTGCATGAAGTATGTACATTGCACTGTAGCTACATTATTTCAACTGAAGTATGCACATCAGCCTGCATGATTTCAAAGTATGTACATTGCACAGCATGCATCAACTCCAAGTAGGTACATCATCTGTTCATGAAGTATATACATTGCTACAGTAACGCAAGTTTATACATCGTCCGTCTCATGCATTGTATTAGGCTAAGTCTATACAGTGAACTGTCTCATTCAGCGTCTCATATGCACATTTGAGTCAAAGTCTGTACAGCCCAAGTCTGTACACTGAGGACGCTTGTTAGCCTTCAAGGTCTATACATTGTCTACAGTGCATCCAGCAAGTCTATTCATTGGAGTGTCTTGTTCAGCGTCTCATGGCAAAGTCTGCACATTCTATTGTTCAACGTCTGCATGCATTACATGAAGTTTGTACACTGCATCGTCTCAACTTGCGTCTCACTGAACATCCATTCACAGTAAAGTCTATACAGACTTCATCGTCTTAGGGTACGTCTCATGCTTTTGCCAAAGCCTATACAGTCTGTTGCAGTATTACACTATATACCTCACTCTAAGTCTACACACTCATGAGTGTCTCATCAAGTCCATACACTGGCCTTGAGTTGAAGTCTATACAGTGCCTCAGGCTGAGCAAGTCCATACATTGGCTGTTGCTCTTCAGAGTCTATACATCGCAGTGAGTTGAAGGTTGCCTAAGTCTGTACAGCCGTTGGCTTCTTATGTGAAGTCCATACATTGAGTAAAGTATGTACAGAGTTTGCATTGCATCTCATGAAGTCTACACATTGGTAAAGCTAGTGCTTGCATTGTTCATCACCTGCCTTGTTCACTGCGTCGACGCTGCACGTTGGAAGCGTTGATGCCTTGGGCTGATGTCCAAAGGTGTCTTGATCAACATCAAGTCTGTACAGCATGAAGTCTGTACATTGGCTTTTGTCTTGAACAGAAGGCTTAGTCTACACACTCTTCTGTTATGATAATACACTCTTCAGCAAGTATATACACTGAGCACGCTTGAAGACTGCTAAGTCTATACACTCCCTCACTCCGTACACACTTGCTATATTGATTTCTAAAGTCTACACAATGTTTTGCATTCACAGAGTCTGTACAGGTTGTTCAGACTTAAACTGATGACTTATCCAATGCTATCACTGACAGGGATTCTTACCGAGATTGATGACCTGGCTCGTGATCCCAGGAGGATGAGGTATGCAGATGCTGACACGTGGATGAAGCTGCCTCGGATCTGGCGAATTCCTTGGGCGGGAAAACGTGGAAGCCACGCGTCCAGGAGCTGCTGCTGCTATATATATGAGCCTTCTTCCACTAAAGAAGACTGATCGAAAGAAAAAGAAAAAAGTATATACATCCAGTCTGAGAGCAGCAGAGAGTATTCGATCCAGAGAAGAGAAGAGATAGAGAGAGCCTGCGAAAGAAGAAGAAAAGAAAGAGAAGAAGAGCAGAAGGAGAAGAAGAGTAAGAGAGAGTTAGAGAGCTCATGAGGGTTAAGAGAAAAAGAAAGTGAGAGAGAAGAGAAGAGGAAGAAGAAGCTTCATCTGAAGACTAGTTCCTACTGGACCGTGGATCAGATCCAGGCCAGTCAGCTCCGTTGAGAGTCACATCTGTGTTTTCATCTTTACAGCCGTCTGATTGCTGTGTTATTTTCGTTTATTGTTTTCCTTTGTTTTCTGATTACCTTTGTACTTTCGATCCTATGGACTGAGGTCGGGTCCCTCCTGGTCTGGAAGAAGAGAGGTCTACGACCTCTAGTTTCCAAGTGGCTGGGAGTCACTTGGGTGTCCCTCAGGTTGGGAGGAAGAGGGGAGGTTGTTCCCCTGGTCAAGCTGTGTGGCAGCAACTGTTTACAGACTGAGTCTGTTTGGTTCTAGCGTTTGCTAGTGAAGCCTCACTCCGGTTGGGAGTGAGGGGTGGATGTAGGTCTGGAGGATCGAACCACCTAAAAATCTATTGAGCAGTGGTTTAATTTCTTGATCTGCTTTTGCTAGATGCTTGGATAGGCGCGCTCCAAGTGTTTGTATTTGAGTTGAATCGAATTGGTTCTATTCTGTGTCTATCTCTAGCATCCAAGTTTTATTTGGCCATTATACATAGAAGGATACATTCACCCCCCTCTGTATCGGGCCTAGCACCCTAACAGTTGGTATCAGAGCGGTGTCTGCATACAAGGTCCAGCGACCTGCAGATTCGATCTTGCAGTCTTCGGTGCTAATTTGTTTTTAGTGCATCAAAATTCCTGTTGCATTGAATCTATCTGCTATCTGTTTCATTGGCTTGTCCACCTGTCTTTAGTGGTTCTGATTTCAACCAGTGGCACAGTGCTTTACGTAGTTATGTTAAATCTGTTGATCCAGACCTGTGGAAAGTGATTTAACATGGTCCTCATGAATTACCAACGAAAAGGTCCAAATGGACTGACAGTCACGAATCAATGTATGAGGAGAATCAGACAGCCATAAATCTGATGAAAGCAGCCACTGACAAAGCCTTTCACTCATGTTTCCTTGATTGCAGATCTGCAAGGGATATGTTGGAGATGATGAAGAGAGCCGGGAAAGGAAATCAAACAAGCTGCATGATGGCCAACAGAAGTAATCAAGGTGGCAGCGATCAAGGCAGCAATCAAACTGAAGAAGATGATGATGATGATGAGGTAAATCTCTTCGAGAATTTTTCTCTAGAAGATTGGGAGAATGCATATGCTGAATTATTTGAATCTCATGAACTGTTAAGAAAACAGTATAAAAAATTGAAGAAGGGTATTGGTTTAGATAGTTCAAGTTCTCCTTGTAGAAATTGTGTTGAATTGAAAAATATTCATGATGCCTGTATGTATGATTTTCAAATATTGAAGAAACAAGTCTCATTATTGAAAATTGAAAATCAAGATCATATAAATGTGATATCTGAACTCAAAGAAAAATTCAACTCAGATAATGATAATCAGACTCTTGTTGACTATCATGACTAGTATGAAAAATTACTGAAAAACTTTGAAAGTGTGAACTCAGATTTAAACATGCTGAAATCTGAAAATGATTCTCTAAGAATATCTGCTAATAAAAATGATAAAAAATTTGAGAAACTTGAGCAGGAGAAAAACTTGCTTGCTGAAAAACTTGAAGCCATCAAATCTGTGAATGTGGAATTACAGAAAAATATTGAAAAGAAGGAAAAAGATTTGAAGGAATTCAAGGCTGGATGAAAACTTGAAACTAATTCAGAAGATCAGCTTCTAATAAATAAATTGGTTCATAATGACAAACTTAAGCAAGAAAATGAGAAATTGAAAATGTTGAACTCCACTATATCTGAGAGACTTCTAACTTTAGAAAGAGGTAAAAGTGTTTGCTTTGAAGATTCTGATAAACTGAGCAATCTGGAAAATGAAATTGAAAAATATAAAACTACCAACAAAGTTTTGAATGAATCTATGAATTGCAGTGAGCAAGAAATTGCCAGTTATGAGTTACAAATCACCTCTTTAGAAAATGAAATCCAAGACTTAAAGAATTCTCTGTCAAAGTTTGTAAGTGGACAAGAAAATCTGGACATGTTGTTAGGAGTTAAGGTCAATACTCAAAGGGAAGGGTTAGGCTACAACAATGTCAATAAAAAGGCTTTTGACAACAAGCTGACGACATCCTTTATCAAAGCATCAGATGTAGCCACCACCTCAGAAAATAAACAACCAAATGTTCAGAAAAATCAGAAACAAACTGAAAAGTTGAAAAAGGTTGATGGATTCAAGCTGAAAATTGTTTTCATTAAAACCTCTGAACAGGAAAAGCTTTCTACTTCATCCCCAATTCAGTACAAGACTAAGAAAACAGGAAAAGAGGATAAAAATCAGAAAAGGACTGTAAATCAGAAAATAAATGAAAATGGTTCATCAGTGTTTGCTGATCACAGTCCTCACACACACTCACATGCATCTAAAAAGAAGATTATCTGTCATTACTGTCATAAAGCTGGACATCTGATACATGAGTGTACGTTGATGGAGAAGGATGATAAGAATGCTAGGAGATATCATGATAAAAATCCTTCATCTCAGAAAAGGAGAATTGAGTGCTTTCATTGTGGTAAACTAGGACACAAAATTTCACAATGCTGGTTTGTTAGTGATAAGAATAAATTTCATGCAAACGATCATGTTCTTAACAAGAACAAGTCTGTTCCAATAAACCAGCATATGACATGCTTTAATTGTGGAAAATTGGGTCATAAGAGATTTGAATGCTGGCTGAATGCTGGTAAGAAAAGTTCTAATTCATGCTTTCACTGTGGCAAGATGGGCCACATAGCAGCCCACTGTTGGCATGATCAGGGTAGACTATTCAATTCTAAAACTGTTAAACTCCCTGCAAATGGAAATGTTTTTGGAAGTAATGTTTTTAGAGGCAAGCACAATGAGTGCTTCAAATGTGGGAAGTATGGCCATACAGTCAAGGACTGTTGGCATATTCAGGGTAGAAATGTGAATCTCAAACATGCTAAATTTCCTATAAGACAATTTGCAAAACTTTCATGTTATAACTGTGGGAAGCCAGGACACAGGGCTGCAACCTGTTGGCTGGCAGGATATCAAAACCAAACTGGTTTTGGTAAATAGAATTCTTATTCTGTTAACAGAAAATCTCATGCATATACACATGGATTTGATGCTAACAAGAATGTGCATAGATTAAATCCGAAATCTGGTGCATCTTACTATCATTATAGTAAACAGAACTCTCTCTCTGCCAATGAACTTCATGACAACAGAAATGTGCATAAGAGGAATTTGAAATCTGCTAATTCATGCCATTGCTGTGGACAAATTGATCACTCAATGTATAATTGCTATTTGATGAAATCTGATGAACTTCATGCACGAAAATTGTTGAGAAAACCTGCTAGGAGTAATACTGTCATGTCAGGACCCAAGACTTCTTGGGTGCCTATATGTGCAAAATAACATTGCTATGCAGGTGTGCCTTGGGACTGGAATAAAAGGGGGTAATGATCCAAGGCACTCAAGAAGAAAACCCCATACTGAACTGTTCAGGTAAACTTCATGCTCTTCTTGTTTTTAGTTTTAATGCATAGTAAGGTAAATCTATTTTTGCATAATCATTCTTCATCTGCATTGTCTGAATTGATGCCTCTGAACTCTACTCATCTGAAGTGCATATATGTGATTTGCATGTATAGTACATTGAAAACCTGAATTGCATATAGGACTGTTGATTTTACCTTGTTATTCATGACCTCTATGGTATATCAAATGGTAAGCTACCAAAAGGCAGGGAAATATGTCCGGAGGGCCTTACTATGTGAGAGCTGGTCTTTTAGACCAAGTGCTCCGCCTAGTACCATGGGTCATTTTGCTTGATAGGGCAGTCTGAATGTGCATGAATCATTTGGTATCATATGTTCAGTTTTCAGTGCAAACATTGCATGTTTTCAGGGGGAGTTAGTTGCATATCCTTGCATAGCATTCAATGTTGAGTCTTTGCATGTCTCTGCATACATATAGTGCATTGCATTTCCTTAGATTGAAAATGCCAAAAAGAGAGTTTGAATGCATATTGTGAGGGGGAGTCAATGCATTGCATATAGGTTGTCAAATGCATACATGTGTCAGAACTCATTGCATATCCTCTCTTACTGATTTTGTTGACAAACCTTAATCATATTCTGAAAACTTTGAGCTTCACAATCTCTCTCTTGACAATTGATATTTCTCCTATCAATTGGTATCATTTGGGTTCAGAATTCCATCAGTCATTCATGAAGATTTCAATGGGCTATCTCGATCATAAATCTGAAAATTTTAAACTAGAAATCTTTTATTATATGTTTTTATGAATATCTGAAATAACTCAGGTGGTTTAAGTTTAATGTACTCAAGGGTTGACTTTAAAATCACTTAAAAATATCTGAAGCATGTTTAATAAACATTAACCATCTGTTTCATGCTGTGTCTTGAAAACTTCTTAAATCTGCACTTTTGAATACATGACTTCAACTGATTAAGTACATGAAACTATTACTGATTTGAAGCAAATGAATTTTTTTGAAAAATCTAAAGGGTAATATATGTCAGAGTAATGACCTTGGTCACTGAGAAACACATGTCCAAAGGACTGTGTCATGAGGTGCCTTAGTTAACTCTGCATAAAATTCATTGAAAATCAGGTAGAGCAATGTCATGCACACTGAGAAATATAACACACTCATTAAAAAATGATTTGTAGTGTGTCATGATGTGTAATTGCTAACTCTGTTCACATAAAACATGACAGTTAGTCACACTAAGGGCTTAGGGATATTGGCCTCTAATCAAGGTATATCCTCTAGTTACAATGTGTGCACTGAACTAGAGTGCTCGTACAATTTTTAGCAAGAAAATTGTTGAACAAATTGAAATATCTGAATATTGATGCAAAAATCAAATTGCTACAACCCTAGACAAAATCATATGACTTCATAATTGCATGATTTCAATACTAGTGCATGTAATTCTGGAAGAAGTCAATAGATTTGATTGTGTAAGAGAAAGGGAGATTAATCAAGATAAATATGAGGGCTTGGTTCATTTTTATTAAACCATGATTTTAGATATCAATACAGAATTTTACTGATAAACTCTGCATATATTATGGTTAAACCATGCTGAACAATAAAGCTCATTCATAAGCCCTTATAATGGAAGACTTTGAAAACTTATGTTTTGGATTTATGAGATTGCTATCTCTTTGAACATCTGACTGAATTTCTTGTGATTGGAGCTTCTTTGAAAATCTGCTACTTAAAACTCTTCTGCTCAATATCATTGATTCATTGACCTGAACCTCTCCTTGTTATCCATCTCATAAGATTCCACCTATTGAGGGGGAGCTTCCATGTCATATGCATCATGCTGCATAAAAACTCTTAAAGGGGGAGCATTGTGTTCTTGCATTTTGGTATCTCCTTCTGCATCTGCATTCATATTGATTATATCAAAGGGTGAGATCTTTACCAAAGGGGGAGTATTTTATTTAATCATTGCATGTTGTTTTACTTTCACATCTCAAACTATTTTCTTTTTGATGAAGTCAAAGGGGGAGAATAGTTTGAGTCATCAGAATGACTTTCATAAGAATGTATTACATCATCAGAATGACTCACTGTGTATTGTTGCCATCATCAAAAAGGGGGAGATTGTTGTGCCCCTGGCCCCTGTGGCTTGTGGTTTTGATGATTGGCTTTAGGGGTTTGTGATGATTGGTTTTAATGTGAGTTAATCACTGTGAGTCACCATGGTTTTATTCAGTCATTCTATATTCAGTCATTCTTATATTCAGTCTATCATTCAAATGTTCATTCAGCCTTTCATATGTTCAGTCAGTTTATCTGCTTACACTGTTAGTCATTGCATTTGAAGTTCAGACTGATTTTCTGCTGCATAAGGCATTCATATGCATTTATAGAGTCTGCACATTTGCATCAGGCAGCAAGTGTGTACAACGCCCTATGTAGGCACGACAAGTCCATACACTGGTTGCACATAGCACAGCTGCAGGCACTTCTAAGTCCACACATTGCATCATGTGTTTGTTCATGAAGTCTATACATTGGCATGCTGCATCTCTTGAAGTATGTACATCCTCTTCAGTCATTTCAAAGTCTATACATTGCTGAGCGTCTCACTGACTGTCTCATGCAAGTCTATACATCCTGCACCGTCTCATGCAGCATCTCAAGACAAGTCCATACATAGTTTATCAGCACTTAGAAGTCTGTACATCGGTCCGTCTTGTTCAGCGTCTTAGTGCATTTAAAGTCTGTACATCGACCGTCTCAGCCAGCGTCTCATGCTGCATCTTAGGCAAGTATATACATCAAGTCTGTACACCGATTTGATACCAACAAGTCTGTACATTGGGTTCAACTCTCCAAGTTTGTACAGTCACATTCAATAGGTAAAGTCTATACATTCTTCAGCTGGAACTGTACAGGTCTGTACATCGTTACTTGCCAAAGTTTGTACATTGGCATCTGTTCCTACGTTGCACTTCCAAGTCTGCACATTGGGTTCTTTACCTATGTTCATCTTTGAAGTCTGAACATTGGAAGTTTTACCTACGTTGCACTTCAAAGTCTATACACTCGTTGTCTTCCATTGTTTCAAGTCTGTACAGCTTTTCCATTGGAAAGTCTATACACTGGTCGCTGAATGATATTCAAGTCTATACAGACCTTGACTCGCTCAAGTCTGTACATCGGCCTGCTATCTTTGACAAAGTCTTCACATCGCGAAGTCTATACACTCAACTCCTTCACACTTCAACAAAGTCTGTACAGCGGCTGTCTTCACATAAGAAGTATGTACAGCCGTTGACCTCGTGAAGTCTAGACATTTGATGTGCTTGGTCTTGAAGCATTTAGGAAGTCTGTACTTTGGTCTGCTTTGCATTGCATGAAGTATGTACATTGCACTGTAGCTACATTGTTTCAACTGAAGTCTGCACATCAGCCTGCATGATTTCAAAGTATGTACATTGCACAGCATGCATCAACTCCAAGTAGGTACATCGTCTGTTCATGAAGTATATACATTGCTACAGTAACGCAAGTTTATACATCGTCCGTCTCATGCATTGTATTAGGCTAAGTCTATACAGTGAACTGTCTCATTCAGCGTCTCATATGCACATTTGAGTCAAAGTCTGTACAGCCCAAGTATGTACACTGAGGACGCTTGTTAGCCTTCAAGGTCTATACATTGTCTACAGTGCATCCAGCAAGTCTATTCATTGGAGTGTCTTGTTGAGCGTCTCATGGCAAAGTCTGCACATTCTATTGTTCAACGTCTGCATGCATTACATGAAGTTTGTACACTGCATCGTCTCAACTTGCGTCTCACTGAGCATCCATTCACAGTAAAGTCTATACAGACTTCATCGTCTTAGGGTACGTCTCATGCTTTTGCCAAAGCCTATACAGTCTGTTGCAGTATTACACTATATACCTCACTCTAAGTCTACACACTCATGAGTGTCTCATCAAGTCCATACACTGGCCTTGAGCTGAGGTCTACACAGTGCCTCAGGCTGAGCAAGTCCATACATTGGCTGTTGCTCTTCAGAGTCTGTACATCGCAGTGAGTTGAAGGTTGCCTAAGTCTGTACAGCCGTTGGCTTCTTATGTGAAGTCCATATATTGAGTAAGGTCTGTACAGAGTTTGCATTGCATCTCATGAAGTCTACACATTGGTAAAGCTAGTGCTTGCATTGTTCATCACCTGCCTTGTCCACTGCGTCGACGCTGCACGTTGGAAGCGTTGACGTCTTGGGCTGATGTCCAAAGGTGTCTTGATCAACATCAAGTCTGTACAGCATGAAGTCTGTACATTGGCTTTTGTCTTGAACAGAAGGCCTTAGTCTACACACTCTTCTGTTATGATAATACACTCTTCAGCAAGTATATACACTGAGCACGCATGAAGACTGCTAAGTCTATACACTCCCTCACTCCGTACACACTTGCTATATTGATTTCTAAAGTCTATACAATGCTTTGCATTCACAGAGTCTGTACAGGTTGTTCAGACTTAAACTGATGACTTATCTGATGCTATCACTGACAGGGATTCTTACCGAGATTGATGACCTGGCTCGTGATCCCAGGAGGATGAGGTATGCAGATGCTGACACATGGATGAAGCTGCCTCGGATCTGGCGAATTCCTTGGGCGGGAAAACGTGGAAGCCACGCGCCCAGGAGCTGCTGCTATATATATGAGCCTTCTTCCACTGAAGAAGACTGATCGAAAGAAAAAGAAAAAAGTATATACATCCAGTCTGAGAGCAGCAGAGAGTATTCGATCCAGAGAAGAGAAGAGATAGAGAGAGCTTGCGAAAGAAGAAGAAAAGGAAGAGAAGAAGAGCAGAAGGAGAAGAAGAGTAAGAGAGAGTTAGAGAGCTCGTGAGGGTTTAGAGAAAAAGAAAGTGAGAGAGAAGAGAAGAGGAAGAAGAAGCTTCATCTGAAGACTAGTTCCTACTGGACCGTGGATCAGATCCAGGCCAGTCAGCTCCGTTGAGAGTCACATCTGTGTTTTCATCTTTACAGCCGTCTGATTGCTGTGTTATTTTCGTTTATTGTTTTCCTTTGTTTTCTGATTACCTTTGTACTTTCGATCCTCTGGACTGAGGTCGGGTCCCTCCTGGTCTGGAGGAAGAGAGGTCTGCGACCTCTAGTTTCCAAGTGGCTGGGAGTCACTTGGGTGTCCCTCCGGTTGGGCGGAAGAGGGGAGGCTGTTCCCCTAGTCAAGCTGTGTGGCAGCAACTGTTTGCAGACTGAGTCTGCTTGGTTCTAGCGTTTACTAGTGAAGCCTCACTCCGGTTGGGAGTGAGGGGTGGATGTAGGTCTGGAGGACCGAACCACCTAAAAATCTATTGAGCAGTGGTTTAATTGCTTGATCTACTTCCGCTAGATGCTTGGATAGGCGCGCTCCAAGTGTTTGTATTTGGGTTGAATCGAATTGGTTCTATTCTATGTCTATCTCTAGCATCAAAGTTTTATTTGGCCATTATACATAGAAGGATACATTCACCCCCCTCTGTATTCGGGCCTAGCACCCTAACAATGGGCCGTTACGTGAGCCTGACGGTCCAGTGCAAGGCCGTTACATTACTAGATCCAGAAAACAACGATAGTGTATTCTAGTTAATGAGTTTTAATGGTACAACCAACTCGGTGTCCTAGTGGGAATCCCAGGCTCGCGAAGAATTACGGAGGCCTTGAAATTAGATTTCTTAGTCCATTGGAAGGAATATCCAATAGAGAGGTCCTCATGTCCAAGATTGTGTTCCTATTGTGCAAAGTGTGAACTAATGGTCAACACACTGGAGTATGTGCCATGTACTTATATAAACGACTCTATTGATAGAGAAAGAATATATATATATATAGACATATAACGATGTGAAATCATGATAAAAACTCTAGCAATGCATCATTCAAAAATCATATTTCTAACTACAAAACTATAGAGTTTTGGCTTCATAACCTAAAGTAAAAATAAGATACCAAAGCATGCGATACCTATCATGAATGCTTAAATAACCTTCAATTCATATAACAGCTTAAAACTTAGATAACTAGACTTAATAATACGTAAAATAAATAAGTCTTAGTATGTCTTAAGGTTGGCAGAACATAGCCTCTGACGGTCTTGAAGTAGGGTGTCACGGTTATTGTGACGGTCAGAGAACAGCCGTTACGGTTATGTAACACGCATGCCTAGATGCGTCAGATTCATTAGAGAAACCCAAATATAACAGAGCGTATGACGGTCGATCATAAGGCCATTACATGAATGTGACGGTCCTACGCTGATGCGTCAGCGAGTCTGCTAACAGAAAATGATATAAAAACCTAAGATATCAACTCACATCATGTCTAAATCAAAACACCATGAGTTTCTAGACTTGATAATGAAGTATAAGCCAACTACATGCATAGGTACCATTGAATAGATGAATAACAAGTTTTAATTCTTCAATTAGGGCTAAGGGATACATGTGATGCATAGAACAAGTAAAACATGAAATTGATGCTCTACTATGCATGAAATTCAATCAAACCAGAGGGTTTATAGTCCTACCAGGTTGTTTTTGCCATTCATGAGATAACCTACCTCTTTACTTAGGCTTTAAACTTCCAATTTGGGCTTGAAAACTGAACCCTAGTTTCCTTCTTCCTATGACTTTCCAGAAACTTCCTTGGGCTCTAACTCCACGACCTCTTGACCTAAAGATGTGAAATTTTGAGAGGAGTTAGTCTAAAGTATTGGGAACAAATTACTCTAAAGAACTTACCCGAGATTATGACTCCTTACCTTGATTCCACGCGAGCAAAAGTAGGGGTCGCGCAGTTCAGAACTAGGTCCTATTTATAGGGTTCTAGCTAGGGTTTGAGGATTTAGATCGATTCTAGAGTCCTTAATCTATCAAAACCTAATCTTTAAAAGTCCTTAGGGTCTTTATACATCGTTATAATTAGGTCTCTTGTGGATAGGAACATCAAGTTCCAATCTTTTTACAAGTTCTTTCACTTACGAAACTCGCAGGCTGTGACGGTCGAGCCTTGACGCGTTACACTGCTGTGGCGGTCTTTCGATAGACCGTTACAGTCATCGTATTCAGAATTTTAAATTTAATAAAACTCTTTTATCCATTATCTATTAAATTATCTTATTAAGTAGTATTTATCTTTTTAAAAAAATCTGAGAATATGCTTAATAACCTTCTAGAATATGGGCCAAAGTAAATGGGCCTGATCTTTAAATCTTTTGGATAATAATTAGATAGGCTAGGTTATCTTATTAGCATATTTGGGCCTTATAATGACTTATTAACCCGTTAATCCATTTATAAATTCATTTAGCCCAAATAAATTCCAAAAAATTATTAATAAATCTAGAAATTACTTATATAAATTCTGGGGCACTACACCCTCCCCCACTTAAAAAGAATTTGGTCCCCAAATTCAATATATGGATTGTGGAGAGTGTACTTACAGTTAAATAATTCTGAAAATATTTTCCGCATAGCTGCTTCGGTTTCCCATGTTGCTTCATATGGCCATGTTTTCTTCCATTGGATCTTGACCATAGGGATAACTTTATTCCTTAATTGACACACTTCTCGTTCCAGAATCTTTATTGGCGTTTGTTTGTATGTTAAGTCCTTCTGAATTTCCTGATTGTCATAAGTGATAATGTGATCTGGATCGTATACATACTTCTTCAGCATGGAGATATGAAATACGTCATGAACTCCTGCTAACTATGGAGGTAAAGCCAGTTTGTAAGCTACTTCACCAACCCTTTCAAGAATTTCAAATGGGCCAATAAACCTTGGAGTTAGCTTTCTTTAATACCAAATCTTTGAATACCACGTCCTGGAGAAACCTTCAAATATACATGATCTCCAACCTGAAACTCCAAGTCACGTCTTCGATTGTCGGCATATGACTTTTGCCTATCTTATGCCATTTTCATCCTTTCTTGAATGAGCTTGATTTTCTCCGTAGAATCTCTGATAAGGTCAGGGCCTAGAAATTATCTTTCCCCTATTTCATTCCAACATATTGGAGATCGACAACTTTTCTCATATAGAGCTTCAAAAGGTGCCATTTGTATACTTGCTTGATAGCTGTTATTATATGCAAATTTCACTAGAGGCAAGTGATCATGTCAACTTCCTCCAAAGTCAATGATACAAGCCCTGAGCATGTCTTCTACCACCTGATTTGTTCTTTCTGTCTGACCATCAGTTTGCGGATGAAAAGTTGTGCTGAAATTTAATCTGGTCCCTAGTGAATGTTGTAGATCTTTCCAGAATTGTGATGTGAATCGAGGATCTCTATCTGATACAATAGAGACGGGGACACCATGTAGTTTAACAATTTCTTTTATGTACAATGCTGCCAGGATATCCACAGACCATCGACTCTTTATTGGTATAAAATGTGCAGATTTAGTCAATCGATCTATGATTACCCATATGCCATCGTGTCCACCTCTCGTCTTAGGTAATCCCATAATGAAATCCATTCCTATGCTCTCTCATTTCCATTCGGAAATATTTAAGGGATGTAATTTACCTGCAGGTCTGAAATGTTCTGCCTTCACTTGCTGGCATGTGAGACAGCGGGATACGAAATCAGCTATTTCCCTCTTCATATTGGGCCACTAGAAACTTCTTTTGAGATCCTGATACATTTTAGTACCTCTTGGATGAATTGTGTACTTTGATTTGTGTGCTTCTTCTAAGATCAATTTCTTTGTATCTTGATGATCTGGTATACACATTGGGCCCTTAAATAGCAATCTTCCGTCATTAGCAATAGAAAAATACGGCCTTTGTTCAATATTGGCCTTAATTTCTAGTAAAACTGGATCATCTTCTTGCAACTTGGCCAAGTTGTCTATCAATGTAGGTTGGGCTCGGATATTAGCTATGAAGCAATCTTCTTCCTTAATGTCAACATGTAAATTTAATTGAGCAAATTTAGGAATAAGGTTAGTTACACTAATCATGAGGCTTGATAACATACCCATTGGTTTTCTGTTGAGTGCATCTGCTACAGCATTCGCCTTGCCAGGATGATATTGAATAGCAAAATCAAAGTCCTTGAGATGTTCTAACCACCTCCTCTGCCTCATATTAAGATCCTTTTGAGAGAATAAATATTTCAAGCTCTTTTGGTCTGAGTAGATCGTGAACTTTTCTCCATAAAGATAATGACACCAAATTTTTAAGGCGAAGATAACCGCTGCTAATTCTAAATCATGTACATGATAATTTTCTTCGTGACGTTTCAGTTGTCTTGAAGAATAGCAAATCACCTTTCCCTTTTGCATAAGGACACATCCTAAGCCAATTCCAGACGCATCCGTATATACTTCAAATCCACCACCCTCTTTTGGTAGTGATAAAATAGGGGCTGTGGTAAGATGATTCTTAAAACTTTGAAAACTATTTTCACAATCCTTCGACCAGACAAAAGGATTTTCTTTTCTAGTAAGTCTAGTTAAAGGAACCGCGATCTTTGAGAAGTCCTTTATGAATCTCCTATAATAACCAGCTAGACCCAAAAAGCTTCTTACTTCAGATACAGTCGTTGGCCGACTCCAATCTCTGACAGCTTCTACCTTGGAAAGATCACAAGAATACCTTATTTTGAAATAATGTGGCCTAGGAATTAAACTTCCTTGAGCCAGAATTCACATTTATTGAGTTTGGCATATAGCTTGTGTTCTCTAAGTGTTTGCAAGGCTATCCTTAGATGTTCTTCATGCTCCTCTTTTGTCTTGGAGTATATCAAGATATCATCTATAAAGACGACGATGAACTGGTCCAAATATGGCTGGAAGACACTGTTCATAAGTTGCATGAATGCTGCTGGAGCATTAGTTAACCCAAATGGCATTACTACGAATTCATAGTGGCCATAACGACTTCGAAAAGCTGATTTATAAATATCCTCTTCTTTAATTCTAAGTTGATGATAACCAGATCTGAGGTCAATCTTAGAAAAGTACTCTGCTCCTGAAAGCTGATCGAAGAGCTCATCAATACGCGGCAACGGATACTTATTTTTGATTGTAAGCTGATTCAGTCGCCGGTAATCGATACATAGCCTGAGGGAACCATCTTTCTTCTTGACAAATAGAACATGTGCACCCTAAGGGGATGTGATGGGTCAGATGAAATCTTTGTCTAGAAGTTCCTGTAACTGCTTCTTTAGTTCCTTGAGTTCTGTGGGGGAAATCCTGTAAGGGGCCATTGAAACAGGTGCCGCTCCTGGAATGAGTTCAATGGTAAAGTTTACTTCCCTCTCGGGTGGTAAACTAGGTACTTCAGATGGGAACACATCTGGGAACTCATTTGTAATAGGAATATTTGCTAGGACAATTTCCTTAGATTCGGTAATAATGACTGAAGCAAGAAAGGCTTCACATCCTTGCGAGATAAGTTTGCAAGCGTGAAGAGAAGATATAATGGTAGGATGTTTCTTGTATTTGATGCCAAGAAAAGAGAATTTTGGAAGATCGGTCTTTCGAAAAGATATAATTCATTTTCGGCAGTTTATATAAGCATCGTGGTCTACAAGCCAATCTACCCCTAAAATGGCATCATAACCTTTCATATCAAGGCATACTAAGTTTGCGGGGAGGTTGTGTCCTTCTACCACTACCTCACAATTAGGATAATACTTGGTAAGCTTAGTTCCCGATCCTAAAGGTGTAGTAATAGTAAGATCTGAAGGTAGGGAAACTGATGCAATTGGTAACGTTTTTGTAAAAGTGGTGGAGATAAAAGAATGAGAAGCACCAGTATCGAATAGCACGAATGCAGGGCGAGAACAGATTTGAAGAGTACCTTCCATAAGCCCATCATTTAGATCCCTGGGTGCTTCATCTTCATCTATAACAGTATTGAGGCGAGCATGCCTCCTGCGTCCTCCATTAGCTGATTGATCTTTCATAAGGGGGCAATCTGGCACACGATGCTCCCTACTTCCACAGCGCAAACAAGCACCGAGGCGCTTCCAGCATTCTTCAGCCGTGTGGCCGAATTTCTCACAAAAAATGCACGCCGAGGCAACTTGCTCCTTCTCCTCCTTAACCTTTTTATTATTCTTCTGAGAACTTCCACCATTCCCGCTCCTTGATCTTTTCTTGTTATCACGGCTTTTGTAGGGTTCCGTGATGCTAAACTTCTCTTTCTTATAATACCGATCTGAGCGCCAGCTGGATTCTTCTCCTTTTCCTTTCAACTTTTTGACCTTCTCTAGGGTCCTCTCGCATAAATATGCCCTCTGTACCATCTCCGCATAAGTGCGGATATTTTGTGTCCCAAGTTGTTGAATAAAACTGGGCCATAACCCGTCCATAAATCGATTTGCCTTTAATAATTCTGTACTAATCAAATGTGGTGCATAAGGTGCTATCATGGAAAACTGCAGCTCATACTCTGCTACTGACATCATCCCTTGACGAAGGGAGGCAAACTACATGTTCGGAGAAATACTTGGCACGAAATAAGGTGAGAAAACCATCCCGCGTGTGAGGTGCATCAGCGGGAGGTGCCGGGACCGATTTCCACAAAGTACGGGCATCTTTATTTAATTTGAATGTTGCTAGATGGACCTTCTCCTGATCAGTGCATTGAATAACGTCAAATATACGATTCATTTCATCTATCCAATTTTCTGCTTCGTCTGGATTGGAAGATCCATAGAAACGCGGAAGATTTAGACTCCAGAAATTGCGATAAAGGTTGCCAGCCCGTGCTCTTGCCCCTGCCTGGGCCATAGTTTGCAATGCCTGCGTAAGGTCGACAATGGTTTTTTGCATGCCATTCCAATCTACGCGATGAGCCATGATAAGAATAATAAGGTACCTGAGAGAAATATAACAACTTGTTATTTCTCGTGAAACTGAAGGAAAATTAATCTTAAAGCTAATAACTATCTCATCCCGGGCTCTACCCAATTCTCTCCTGGGTGTGAAAATTTCTTCCTTAGTTCATAGGTAGGGGTCCTTAAACCTTGGACTTATCCTATGACATGGCTCTTTTTCCTAAGTCCTGAGACTTAGGCTCTGATACCAACTTAATTGTCACGTCCCGAGCCTTTATTACAGCGGAAGACTCGCTCGGGGAGCGTGAACAGCCGGCATGGTAAGCCTCTTGCAAGCAAGAACAACCAGAGCGCGAGACAATCACACATATAAATGTAATTGCACCGAATTGAAACAAACTCCATCTTTATTTCATAAATGATCAATATTCAAGAATACAACCATTAATTCAATTTCCATCATCTTTCATCCTACTAGACTCAAGAAATAGGAAAATTACATTGACTCAATCTAGACATTATAAAACTTCCTAAGTCTTCGCTCTTGTAATAACAACATTCAATCACTCTCGGACCCGCTACTTGAATCACCCAAATCCGAATTCGAACTATTTCCATCTCCTGAAAAATATTGGAAATAGGTAATGAGCACACTTGCCCAGTAGGTGTCTTCGCATGAACATGAAGACATTATTAAAGTAATTAACATTTTAGCTCTAGAGAATAAGGTAAAATCATGCGAATGCGAATCAATCATGCGATTAAACCAAAGTAACAAGATAATCACGTAATATAGAATGATCAAGAATGAACTAGCAAGAATATAACATGAACATGATATTTGGCCTTTCACGAGCAAGCATGTAACGAGAATGTACAAGCAAGCCACATATTCATCACACTAGTCTCTTTTGAGTACATAGTTCGTGAATTTCTGTGGAATATCAAGCAAGAAAGTCATGTACAAGAATGTCAAGTCGTGTCGTGGATCTTCACTTATTTATAGAAATAGTACTCCCAGCGTAATGCAACACCAGTACCATCATACCCCATGGTTTATAAAATAGTATGTTTCCGGCAATCAGTCGAGGGGATTAGCATAGAGCCCTTGAACACAATCAGTGCTCGATCGCATCTTCAGGTATAAATTAAGCTACTTCCACGCATGTAACAGTAAAGTATGGCCAAGAATATAGCAATTCCAAATAATGAAAATCAATGAATGAACGCTTCAATTCGAATATATGAGATCAAGAAATAGATTTAACGATGTTATGCTTATGGAAATAAATCGACAGCATAACGGTACATTCTCTTACCTTTCATTCATTACATTAAGTCTCTTTAATCATTATGCTAAGTTCTAGACTATCATTAGTCCATCTAGAACTTTAGAAATCAACCCTTGGGTCAAACCTTGGGTTAATATATGCAAGCGGTGTGACAGTCATCTACTGGGCCGTTACATTCTGTAACGCGCCAGTAGTGGGCCGTTACAGTGATCCGAGTCCAGAAAGACAAAAATAGACTCAGAGGAATGTGACGGTCATACAATGGGCCGTTACGTGAGCCTGACGGTCCAATGCAAGGCCGTTACATTACTAGATCCAGAAAACAACGATAGTGTATTCTAGTTAATGGGTTTTAATGGTACAACCAACTCGGCGTCCTAGTGGGAATCCCAGGCTCGCGGAGAAATACGGAGGCCTTGAAATAAGATTTCCTAGTCCATTGGAAGGAATATCCAATAGAGAGGTCCTCATGTCCAAGATTATGTTCCTATAGTGCAAAGTGTGAACTAATGGTCAACACACCGGAGTATGTGCCATGTACTTATAGAAACGACTCTATTAATAGACAAAGAATATATATATATATATATATAGACATATAACGATGTGAAATCATGATAAAAACTCTAGCAATGCATCATTCAAAAATCATATTTCTAACTACAAAACTATAGAGTTTTGGCTTCATAACCTAAAGTAACAATAAGATACCAAAGCATGCGATACCTATCATGAATGCTTAAATAACCTTCAATTCATATAACAGGTTAAAACTTAGATAACTAGACTTAATAATAAGCAAAATAAACAAGTCTTAGTCTGTCTTAGGGTTGACAGAACATAGCCTCTGACGGTCTAGAAGTAGGGCGTCACGGTTATTGTGACGGTCAGAGAACAGCCGTTACAGTTATGTAACGCGCCTGCCTAGATGCGTCAGATTCATCAGAGAAACCCAAATATAACAGAGCGTATGACGGTCTGTCGTAAGGCCGTTACATGAATGTGACGGTCCTACGCTGATGCGTCAGCGAGTCTACTAACAGAAAATGATATAAAAACCTAAGATATCAACTCACATCATGTCTAAATCAAAACACCATGAGTTTCTAGACTTGATAATGAAGTATAAGCCAACTACATGCATAGGTATCATTGAATAGATGAATACCAAGTTTTAATTCTTCAATTACGGCTAAGGGATACATGTGATGCATAGAACATGTAAAACAAGAAATTGATGCTCTACCATGCATGAAATTCAATCAAACCAGAGGGTTTATAGTCCTACCATGTTGTTTTTGCCGTTCATGAGATAAGCTACCTCTTTACTTAGGCTTTAAACTTCCAATTTGGGCTTGAAAACCGAACCCTAGTTCCCTTCTTCCTGTGACTTTCCAGCAACTTTCTTGGGCTCTAACTCCACGACCTCTTGACCTAAAGATGTGAAATTTTGAGAGGAGTTAGTCTAAAGTATTGGGAACAAATTACTCTAAAGAACTTACCCGAGAATATGACTCCTTACCTTGATTCCACGCGAGCAAAAGTAGGGCTCGCGGAATTCAGAACTAGGTCCTATTTATAAAGTTCTAACTAGGGTTTGAGGATTTAGATCGATTCTAGAGTTCTTAATCTATCAAAAACTAATATTTAAGAGTCCTTAGGGTCTTTATACATCGTTACAATTAGGTCTCTTGTGGATAGGAACATCAAGTTCCAATCTTTTTGCAAGTTCTTTCACTTACGGAACTCGCAGGCTGTGACGGTCGAGCCTTGACGCATTACACTGCTGTGGCGGTCTTACGATAGACCGTTACAGTCATCGTATTCAGAATTTTAAATTTAATAAAACTCTTTTATCCATTATCTATTAAATTATCTTATTAAGTAGTGTTTATCTTTTAAAAAAATCTGAGAATAGGTTTAATAACCTTCTAGAATATGGGCCAAACTAAATGGGCCTGATCTTGAAATCTTTTGGATAATAATTAGATAGGCTAGGTTATCTTATTAGCATATTTGGGCCTTATAATGACTTATTAACCCGTTAATCCATTTATAAATTCATTTAGCCCAAATAAATTCTAGAAAATTATTAATAAATCCAAAAATTACTTATATAAATTTCGGGGCACTACACTTCATCCAGCCAATCATTGCTTTCTCGTAATCATCTAAGGTTGTTTCATTCAGAATCCTGGAAAGATTTCTAACTCTTAGTGTCGGAGGCGTGTCACATCACACCTTGGCATCTGCTTATCAGTTCGTTCCTACTTCACTCCGCTTGTTGCACTTTCGCTTCATTCCGTCTCACTCCCTTGCAAAGCAGACGCCAAGGCGGGGCAGCTGTAGACACGCCAAAATCAATGCTATGTTAAGAAAATCTCATGTCACCACGTGACGCCCCAAAGTGGACTTCAATATTGGCTTAATACGAAGTTTTTCTAATCATTTGGTGGTTTTTTTCATGACAATTCTAATTTTTCATAACAATTGTAATTAACGCCTGGCGGAAGGGCGTCATTTAACTTACGACCTGATGGGGGTCGTGATTTCACAAATAAACGACTGTTCAAACAGGCGTTGTTTCTTGGATTTTACGAATCCTAAAGAAAATAAAACTCAAAGAATTGACGCCCATCTTTGGGGCGTTTATTATTTAACGCCCATTCAAACATGCGTCATTTATCAATTTTAAATTAGGAAAGTCCTTTATTGTCGTAAATAAATCCATAAATTAACGACTGTGTGGATGTCGTCATTTCAATTAACGCCCCTTGTCAGGTCGTAATTTTCACTTCCGTCTCCGTTTCACCTGCTACCTTCCATTAGTGATCCTTTCCCCCATTTTACACCTTGTGTTAGATTGGGAAGAGGTATTCTTGCTGGAGTATTGACTGCCTTGTTTTAATCCTATTGATGCAAGGATTTTTGGGCTATAAATACCCCTTTGAATCCCTCACGTGCGAGAGAACGAGAGGACAATAACAACAACGAGAATGAGAGAGCCAACAAAGAAAGGAGAGTGTTTGTTCTTTTTGCAGGTATTTCTCCGAAACTCTTCCTCCCGGCGTGATCTTCCTCCACAGGCGTTCTCCTTCCCACAGGCAGCATCTTCATCCACGAATTCTTCATCCTGTTGCTGCAGCTGCTACAGCTCTTGTTTCCCCTTTACTGCTATACACATAGCAGTAAGGACACTCCCTTCCCCTTTTAGTTTGTTTTGTGTGATCATCGCATTAGCATCATCGCGCACTCCTTCTAACTCTCTGCTAGCGTTATCATCATATTACATATATTGTTCTCAACTTTGCATTGCATTCATATTCCATACCTTGTTACTCTTTCTTAAGGGGTTTAAACCAAAACACACAAGGTGTGTTCATGCCTAATTTACTTGAATTCTTATTTTTAGAGCATTGATACTACACATCTTTGGCTAATCCATATCTTTATTTGATTTGTGTTGCAAGGGTAATCAAACTATAAACCCCCTTCATCGGCCGGCCGGTAGAAGGAGGAAGGAAGAACTTGCAATCTCACCCGCTTCATGCAAGGTACATGCGATCATCTTTGTATTTTTGAGGTAACCCCTCTGGCGATCACCCTCCATAGAGCATCTCATGCTCATCCTCTTTTCCTTCATGTCCCTCATATTTTAGCACATTTTTCCCATATTTCCATTTTTAAATCTTTTCCCTCTCTTTAAAATGTCTATGTGACACGTTCACACTTAGTTCAACTAAGATTGTGCTCACATTTTTTGGTAAAGTCCTTGTGCTTATCAGAGGAAGAATTTGTTGCATGACAACATGAAAATCATGACTTTTGAATCCAGATATCTTGCACTGCTTTACACGCACACACCTTGAGATGTTCGTTGCATAACCATCTGGGAATTTTATTCTTTTTAAGAATCTACAAAAAAATCTTTTTTCTTGATCTTTCAATGTGAAACATGCAACATGCTTTATAGTTTTATGGCCATCTGATACAAAGTGAAGAGCATGCTTTATGTTAAGAGCCTACAAATCTAAACGAGCATTTGAGTTATCCTTCGAGCCATCTTTATCATTAAATATAGTATTGAGTAAACTTTCACAAACATTCTTTTCAATATGCATCACGTCAAGATTGTGACGCAATAGATTATGCTCCCAATATGGCAAATCAAAGAAGATACTTCATTTTTTCCAATTATAAAATGGATCCACATCTTCACCATGCTTCATTTTTCTTTTTGATTTATTCTGACAAGTCCTCCCAAATGTAAAAGTGAATCCTTGCAATGGAGCCAAACAATCTGGACCAGATGAAGGTTTAGGTGCACTTCTATACTCCTGCTTACCATCAAATGATCTATACTCAGATCTAAATCGATGATCATGATCTAAAAATCTACAGTGGCCCATATAACAGAACTTTCGACCATAAGTCAGGAAATGAGACCATATGTCCTTATTGCAATGAGGGCATGTATATTTCCCTTTGGTACTCCAACTAGATAAGTTTGCATATGCAGGAAAATCATTGATTGTCCACAATAATGCAGCACGCATTTTGAATATCCCTTTTCTCGATGTGTCATATGTTTCAACCCCATCTTCCCACAACTCCTTCAACTCCTCTATCAAAGGTTGAAGGTATATGTCAATGTCATTACAAGGAGCCAAAGGGCCAGGAATAAGCAAAGACATGATAAAATAAGGTTGTTTCATGCACATCCATGGTGGTAGATTATAAGGCATTAGATTAACTAGCCATGTACTATAAGAGATACTCATCGTCCTAAATGGATTAAAACCATCAGCTGATAAACCAAGTCTCATATTCCTACTATCTGAAGAAAAATCAGGATTAAGATAGTCAAAAGTCTCCCAAACAGGAGAATCAACAGGATGTCTCATCATGCCATCTTTAGTGCGCTCTTCATCATGCCATCTCATAGAAGGAGATGTTTTTGACGACATGAATAGTCTTTGAAGCCTTGGTATTAGGGAAATGACGTAATATTTTGGCTGTAATCTTTGATTGTTTCTTGGATGACTCCACCTCATTTTCACCATTTTTTCAACTTGTATCCATCTTGAAGCACCACAAGTGCTGCATGATTCATCATTAGCCTTTGTCTTCCAATATAGTTGACAATCATTAGGGCAAGCATGAATATTCTTGTAATCAAGTCCTAAATCCTTAATAATCTTTTTCATCTCATATAGAGAATTTGTCAATGTTTCTCTATCAGGGAACACTTCTTTCAACAATTCTAACATCATAGTGAATGAAATATCACTCCATCCATTGAGACATTTGATCTGATAGAACCTAACCAGAAAGGATAGCTTGATAAATCTTTGACATCCTGGGTATAATTCTTGCTCAGCATCTTTGATCGATTTAAAAAAAATTTCAACTTCAGCATCTATTCTTTGTGGAGAATTTGATACTCCAAATGTAGACGAACTTACATTTGGGAAGACAAAAGTGTCATTCAGCATTTCATGCATTTCAGTATCAGGATTTGAATTACCGGAGTCATTGAATGCAATATTTTCTGAAGCATCATGTGAACCTTCCCCATGAAAAACTTAACGAGTGTAGTTGACACTGAAACCATGACAAATTATATGCTCAAAGACCTCTTGCCTGATCATCCTAAAGCAATTATTACAATTCACGCAAGGACACATGATCTTCCCATCACTAGAGACTTTGTGAAATGCAAAATCTAAAAATTGAAATGCTCCATCCACATATCTCTTGCTCACCCTACAACATAGAATCAAATATATAAGTCATAGTTACACATTTTTTCCATCATAGAAAAGAATAACCACAATATCTTATTATGTATATATACCTTGGTTCTTGAATCCAACTCTTATCTAACATTTTTCCAACAAATTTGACTATCAAATGGTGTGAAGAAATAAATTTGATCACTACGAAAAAGGTAACGAAAAATTTAGTATAGTGATGGTTAAGTATATAATATACATTTTAAATTATCAACAGAAAAAAAACGTATGAATCTTGGAGATTCTTTAACAAGTTTTGGTTTAACTACATACCTTGTTGAGGACAGAATGATAAATGTGATTGTAAATTGTATGAAAACAAATCAATCACTAGGCACAGATGTGTTTAGGGCGAGCAAGTACTGCATAAACGAAAACCAAATGAAAGATAATAGACCAACATTTATTGTGTGAAATGAAACTCCCTTGACAAATTAAAAAAAAACACCTAATACTTCACTCTTGCACAACAAAGTAAGCATGCATCACTTCCACTTGATCTTTAGAGGAGAACAATAAATAATAAAAACAATGGGAAACAGTGTGAACAATTAGTGGCAAACTTCACTCTTGCACAACAAAGTAAACATGCATCACTTCCACTTGATCTTTAGAGGAGAATAATAAATAATAAAAACAATGGGAAACAGTGTGAACAATTAGTGGCAAACTTCCACTTGATCTCTAGTATAGGTAATTATTGGCAACATATGCAGTAAATCTTCAAGTTATGACACACAACGGTTGTGCATCCATACCATTCAGATGAAAGCTCCTAATTGCAAATTTTAAAGTTTTGGATCATCGAAAGAGTACAAATAAGCATCATCCTTTTGGAAGGTGACTAAAAGTCACTATTCACTTTCAAAAAAATCACATCACTTGGGTAGTAAACATAACTTGTGAGTCAAACAAACACACCCATATTAATATACAATAGCAAGATGATATTGGAAAGATGAAAGAAACACATGCTCAAACATGTGTCTAACCTAAAAAATTAATTTTATTTAACTATTTAACCTTCTGAAATCTGAACTACACAACAACTTCTCGATAGCCTCATGTTTAATACTAGTATACATAATCTACTTCAAAGCATGAATTATATCATTTATGTTTTAAACATGTTTCACTAATCAAATTTTATTATGTGCACATATACATACATATCTATACTATACACTATAAGTGAGTTGGGCGGTTTTTTTCTGCCGGTTCACTTATAAGAAGTTCGTAATGGGATTTTTAATTGCCGGTCCATTCTGTGTTGTTCGAGTCGCCAATTCAAGTTCGTGCTTGTCTTAGTTTTTTCAACCACCGGTTCAAGTTCGTGTTTATCCGGTATCCGATTTTGGAAGGAAGATTAGATTGCTTGGTTCAGAGTACACACCTTCCCTTCCTACGTACTCTCCATGGCAAAATTTGAAATCTACCCAGGTTGGAAGATATAAGAGCCCTGATGAGCATCCTTTCTTTGTGGAAGATCTGCCAAAGCCTATGCTGCCACCTATGCAGTACCCAAATGTAGAAAAAATTCCATGAATTTAACTGGAGGAATGTCAATTTTTTCCCTATCTTATATTGGAATCTCAATCTCACTTGTTATTTCTGGTCGCCTTGGGTATGATGTTGTATATGGGGTTGATACTCCCATTGTGAGGTAATAATTTCTTACATTTAGATGTCCCTGATATTTAGTTTATGTTGATAACTTTTGTGGATATTCAGATAAAAGAATGGATGTTCAGAGATAGAAAATTAATACAGGGGGAAGCAGGTTGAACTTCTAGTTACTCTAGATTTGGAAAGTCTCTTTTCCTCTGGTGCTTATTATGCTTGGTTATGTTTATGACTCATTTACTTGGGGGCTGTTGGCACCATTTCTCACCCTAAAACTATATGAAAAATATAAAGGAGAGCATTGAATCTCTACATATTATCATAGGTTGAATTTATGCAGTAATGTTTGCATGATTAATTTTCCTTCTCACTAAATCATCAGTGCATCATTACCACCATGACCATGGATCTTTTACATTGAGTTTTGTAACACCAATCTAACATCGTATTGGTTATTTGGTCTCTATCGAGATTCAGAGATTGAGAAATTTTTTGGCTTCAAGTGGCGTCCAACTTTTCATTTTCAAAAAAAAAGTGGCATCCAACTTTTCATGATTAAGGTACGTGTCTGAGAAATTATCAAACTGAAGCCTTTAGATATTCCGGTAGCAGTTGCAGGATGTTGGTTATAGAAATTTTCCAAGTATTTTTTAAGTTATTAAACCCATCTATTTTCATCTTAGTTGTCAAGGTGCCCATCTAGGTGGTTCTTATGCATTGGATAGGTAATGTGCCTTTGAAGAGGGGGTTGGGGGGGGTAGGGTCAAGATGCTGGGACCCTTTTTCGGTAAAGGCACCGTAGGTGCACTTGTGGGTATCCAAGTTGACCACAGTGCTCTCAATGTGCATCCAAACTACACCTCCTTTGAAATAAAAATGGATGCTTCTAACTGAGATAATATATCAGACTAATGTTTATATATGCATAACACATCGCTTTATTTAATGGAGTTAACTAGGATTATCTTTTGTGATTATTAAGTAAGTTGTGAATGCACATATGCATATGCAAAACAGTAAGAGATATTAAAAATGGTAAAATAAATTTTAGAAATATCATCATTAGGGGCTTACTACATGGGAATTGTGTCTGACAAGAAATTTTATAAATACTTTATTGATTTACTTATATTATAGTATAAATACTGATTTGTTCACATGTTTAAGATAAAAATGTGGGCTTACTTGCATGTTGATTGTTGACTAGATTATGAAAAGCTAGCACAGTTTTCTTGTTCTGATTATTTTTATCTAATTTATTATCTGAAGGTTTTAGTATATGAATATATGACACTTTGGAGGATTACCCATAAGTGGGCAAGTTAAGTGGACTTCTAAGTGCATATGTGTCCAAGGTGCCGGAGGGATGCCTTGGGCAGTTGAAAGTTCATTTGATTTATGAAGAGTGGGAAGGAAGAAGTTTTTTTATTCTTTTCCAACCCCCCTCCCCCCAAAAAAGCTTTATTTGTTCTTGTTTCTTGTTTCATCTTCATCATAGTTGTGTCTATATAAAAGACATAGTGATGGAATTTATCATTTATGATACATGATGAATCAACATATGAAAGTCTGGGATTTATGTTTCTTTTTAGTGTCTTGTTTGGGTGTATAACTAAGTAGTACCACCATGGTTCTTCTCACCCTTTCAACAAGACAACATAAATATCTAAGGTGAAAATGGGGTTGTTTTCAATAAGGTAGGCCACTTCAAACAGGTTATCATGTGCTTCCTTCGTAATTACTTTTGTCCCCTGCCCTTTCAGGGTACTGGCCTCTGGTTCTCTTCTTTCTTTTTGTAGGGGTTTGTGTGGTTTACATTTAAAAAAAGGATGACAAATGTTTATATCTGCCATGCAGCCATGCCTTGACAGACTTAGTCAAGAGCCTGTGCTTGTTGAAAGACAAAGCCTCCTCCTAACTGATGTGAAAATTTTCATCTGGATGAGAATGCGCTCCCTTCCCTTCACCAATCTGGTAGTGCATCCTCAACAAAGCTCCCACATAAGTTGGGTTAGGTTGGCAAGCATCTCATGGTAGTATAACAGGGGAACAATGACATCAAGATGGAGGAGGTGTTGCTGAGGATTATCATGGTGTGTGGGGATATGGCTGTCACACAAGTAATGCTTGTGCTTCCCGCATAGGACATAATATGAAAATAATGGATAGGTGGTGTCAAAAAAATATGGTGTGCAGCCCGGTCATAGGTATTTTACTTCAGGGACAAAGCAGTCGTCCTCTATTTGTGACCGAACCAGGGATTGGACTAAGATTTTGGGAGGAATAGGTGTTAATAGTCATTTTGCTTTGACTAGTTTCTGTAAGTAACTCAGCAATGCCACCTTGTAGGGGTCTTATAAAGGGGTTAAATTTTTGGCAGAGAGCTTTGTACATGGAAGGATCTATTTTGGGAGAGCCTTTATAATTGGAGTTTTGGGGGGTTTGGAATACCTTTTCTTTTTTCATACTTGTAAACCTTTTCATTTTAATTAATACATTTCAAAAGGAAATCTAAAGCTTACATTTCAACAATAGATCTGACATACTAATGATATTCAATTTCATGTCCTAATATTTTATTAATCAATCTAGCTACCCATCAGAGTTGTCATCGATTCACCACCATCCCTTGAATAATCAGTTTGGGCCAAAAATGGATAAAATATATCTTCATTAGTGATCTCATGTTGATCTTATAGCATGCTCAATTGCAAGTTATAGTCTGACCAAGGTTTTTAATATGCTACATTGTCCGACTGAATCTGAGATAAAGACTAAAAAATCAAAATAAATAGAAAAACAATTAGCAGTTAGTGATAACAACGAAAATTGAAATCAAGGCGTACTTTCACTCGTAATGTAATCTTCAGAAGACCAACTCCTCAGCCACTAGTCATATAACATATTAATATCTCCTCTATATCACACTTGATTAGGTATTCTGTTTTAAGATCCTAGGGTCAATACGACTGAATGTCTGTGCACTGCATGCATCAAAAAAACATGCTCATAGCCACATATGCTTTTTTTCTAAAAGTGGATGGTACAACAATTATATTAAATATCCATAAATAGATCATTTTGATGTTCATTAAGATGTCCATAAACAGATCATAAGACTACAAAACTCTATCAACTCATGCTTGCTTAATATAGATATTGTCGCCAATAACAAAACAGAACTTGGGTTAACCAGATAAAAGCTGCTAATTGCTAATATTAAACAAGGATGCAAAAATATAAAGTAGATAAATAATCCCATAGACTTAAAGAGGAGCAGCTGTTAAGTGTTCTAGTAAACAATAAAGAAAGAAATACTCACGACACTGTGAAAGTTCATATAAAATTACATAAAACAAAGTCAGGAAGAGTTAATTAAGAGACATATCGAGAGAACATAAAGTTACAAGTAGAAGTGGAAGGATTTCCATAGTGTAGGGACACCACAAAAGAAAAGACCCCGACTGAAGACAAGAGCAGACACTTAGTTCGAGCCCACACCAAGCTGGGAGATCAAATGTAATATGTAGATACATTAAGAAAAAATACTCCGGAGCATCCTGCACCTTCACAGTGTCGTAGGTGAGTAGGAATCGACTGCTGCGGCTAGGCACGACGATTACTGCGGCTAGAAGAATAAGATGGAGGAAGAGTGGGGGTGCTGGTGCAGGGGCGATGACGAGCAACGCGGTGGCATAGCAACAAATCCACGGCGACAGGCCAGCGGGAAAGGTCACCCCGCGTCGGTTACAGCTCCTATGGCGCTCCTGCAGAGGTGGGTGCAGAAGGTTCGGCAACTCCTGCGGCGCTGCTGAGGAACGGTGCCGGGGGAGAACAGGCCAGGGGGGTGATGAGGCAGAGGAGGCCATATGCAGTCCGCACCGGCTTTGAGGAGGTGGAGATCGAGGTGGATAAGGAACAACCGAATGAAAGATCTGCGCGTGGTGGAAAGGGGGATAGAGAAGCGCCGAGAGAGGAGGTGGAATAGGGTGAGGATCGCGATCAATCGCCACGTTCTGCAGGGTGCGGGTGTGGTTACGTTCGCGAGCGGGAGGAATTGAAGATTCCTTCGAAAAAAATTTGGGGCAGTTTAATATACATTTGGTTTCCTTTTATAATAATTAGAGGCAATTATCAAATGCCCCTATACATGATTTTACATGAATAAGATGTTTAAAATATTTTAGGGGCAATTTTAAATATAAAATGTCTCTAATTATGGTTATATTGGGGTAGTTTTAATAAATGTTTCTACATAAATTGCCCTTATATCTCTATTTTTTTGTAGTGGGGGCAACTCCTCATTCCCTAGGTATGGGTTGCTCATGGTCATGACTACCCTTGTATGGTCCGGGTCCTGGGGGAGGGGGGCTTGATCCAACGGGGTGGGTGGGGGTAGGAAGGAGTGGGTGATGAGCGATGCCAGTGGGCCATATAGATATTCACACTCCCATGTGAAGGGGTCAAAGGGGTCATGGAAAGGGCCACTTAGTGAGGGACACTCTATCCCTTTTAGAACCCCAAAAGGTAATGGGTCATCTCTGGAAGATGGGGTATTGACTTCGAGGGGAAGATTTGTCTTCTTACCCGAGATGAGGGATTCTAAGTTGAGGATAAGGTCAGGTTCATCGGGTGTGGGAAGGAATAGCAGCAGGTCGCTAGTGTAGCGACCAACAGTGCAAATGGAGGTGATGGACCCGACACATAGGTCATGGAAGTCAAGGCTCTTAGGTCGGTCGGTTCCCAGGGCCAACACGCTAGTCAGCTCAGGTTGCCACTCTAAGCCTTTAAGAAGATCTTCCCAAGTCTCTACCTCAAAGCAGGATTGGAATGTGGTGCGATAGGAGCTAATGGATATTAATTGGAAAGGGTGCTCCTTGGTTGAGGTTTGTAAGTACAAGGCATGAGGGATGGGATTTTACTTGAGCCATTTGATGATGGGTTCTCCTATGGTCACCACCTTTTGGGTGAGACTGAGTGGCTTGGGGAGGTATGGGTTAATTTGGATGGGGATGAGTTGATGTCCTTCCTCTTTATTGATATAAGTGTGGATTTCCTCAAAGGGTGGGGAAGGCTTTGGGTTGGTGTCCATTCTCGGGGATTCGGTCTTGTGGGCCGTGGTCTCCTCATGTTCACTCATGGCCTTCTTTATTCTTTGAAGTGGGTTGGGAGGGCATGGTGGCAAGGTACGGGGCTCCGGTGGGTGAGGGAACACAAGGGTGTTGAAACCATAGGCTCCCGGGAGATGTGGGGGATGAACTAGGCAAGACCGACGCATTGGGTCGAAGGTGGCATTCCTTTCATCAAGCCATTGTTTCCCTAGGATTATGCAAGGTCCTTCCAAAGTACCAATTTGACACCAAGCCCCATCAAAATATTTATTCTTCCCAAACCATTTATGAAATTCAACAAAGGCTTGGTCTCCGTTGTGCACAATTTGTCCGGTCCTAGAAAGAGTGGCTACGATATCGGGGGAAACCCAATTATCTTCTACCGTGTCAATGAAGTCAATTTATGTGGGGCTCCCATTGGGTAGGTATGATTGGAATATGATGGGAAGTGGGGCCTTTTGGTCCATAGACTCAATGACATTGGTGCGTAGATAGTGCAAAGGGTGATCCGAAGGTGACTCTAATACAAGCGTGCCCATGGACTACACTCGTAGAGACAAGTCTAAAACTTGCTCTGATACCATATGATGTGACCCACCCTAAGGTAAAATGCAACGACTAGACCGAATTCCCTTGGACTTAAAGATGCAAGCACAACCACAAGGCTAGAAACCTACGCAAGCGGACACTCGTACGGCACGGACGCTCAACCCGTGGGTGACTAGGGGATGCCGAGTTGAGGATGTGGGGTGGGTCCCTTGCTGGTAGTGGATCAGCAGTGCTTTAGATAGTCTCCCCTCAGATACGGTCGCTCACCTCAATAGGCCGAAAGGTGCCAAAGGGCACGGATCCACTCACTCACACCTACGGTAGTCGCTCAGAGGCGGTGGAGCCTTGGGACCGGGTGCTCTCTCCCTTATCCGGCGGCACAAATGAGGAATACTGAATAAACAAGCACGATTAAGAGCCAGGGCAGCGAGCTCACTTGGCCGGTTTGAAGAAACCGTCCCCGATTCGAAGACGTGAGCGAGCGGGGAAGTGTGGGTTCCCTGCACACTGCGTCGCTGACGCTTCACCCTGCTAAAGAATTACATGCACTACTCCCCTCACAGGGGGGGAACTCGGGGTAGGGGACAATTGGTTACACTCAAAACTTCCTCCACATAAGGAGGGGCTGTAAGCCGGCCAGGCGGGGAGAAGAAATTAGGTGCCGAAGCCGCTCGACCGAGTGGCCGAATTCTGTCGGTTCAGCAGCAGGCCTGAGGGCACTTGGGTGACGTCGTACTCCCAGTTGGGAAGTCGGATCGATGCGGGACCACCTCTGGCTGAGAGAGTATCCTTCCTGGTGTGTCACGATCAAAGATCTCTGTCTGATTCATCTCGGTCGCTTGGTGGCAGCCTCTGGATGCAGACTGGGTCGCACTGGGCACTTGGGCAGAGAATCTGTCTTGACTTGCAGGCGATGTACCAGCAGGACTTGAGGTTGGATTGTGGCTGGGCTGAGGTCATCACGAAGAAGGACGGCCTTGTGAGCTCCCAGAACTGGTTTTACCCAATTCTGAGGTGGGAGGCACCAGCAGCACCGGATCTTGTGAAGTCACGCAGTTGCAGGAGCCAGCCGGATAGAGGGGAGGTGCAGAGGGTGGTCCGCCCAGCAGGAAGCTCAGAACAAGGTGAGACCAGGCCCGTTTGGAAGCTTACTGACCTATTAATGTTGTCCCCAAAGGGATTGAGCAGAAACTAACTGCAGTGTCCGTGAGGTCTTCTGAGGCTGGCTTCTCATCCCGGACGCCGGCAGGTCGGACTGCGAACCAAGATAAACTTGACGGGGGCATAACTCCCACACCGGAGCTCAAAATGGGGCGAGACCGGTCCTGGTTGAAAGATATGGAGGTCTAGCACACCAAAACCAAAGGGATTGACCAGGTGTTGTGGGGGATGGCCGGGACTGCTTCTGAATGTCGTGCTGGTCGCTATCCTGGCCTGATCTACGCAGTCGGAGCAGAACAGACCTCACGGGCAGCACAGAGCTTGGTTGTCGACGAAACTGCCTCACCTGGAAAGCTCTATAGATGACCTTTCCACCGGTGTATAGTACACTACCTGGAACCTCTTGGAGTGGCTGGGGAAGCCGCTGCACTCCAGGGGTTGGATCTGCTGCTGCTGCAGATTGGGTAACAAGAGAGATAGGGAGGAAGAATGGAAGGGTTAGGGGCAGGAAATGGTGGGAGATGGAGGTGTGGCCTTCTCGGGTGTGAGGGGGATGGGGGAGGAGGGTTTTGGCAAGGAGAATGGGGGTGGAAGAGGCTGGGGGGGTGTAGCTAACAGGGGGGAAGAGTTGGGTCGTAGGTCTGCCAAGGGTTAGGGAGAGAGCGGAGAGGGGTGGCCTTGGGGTGAGGTGGCTGGATTCTCTCTTGGTTGGTGGGCTAGGGAGTTGATGGGGGACCTTGGGAAGGGAAAGAGGTGCTTGGGAAAGTGAAGGGGTGCTTTAGGAAGGGGGATTCTCTCTTGGGAGAGGGGAGGGTTGCTTGGAAGAGTGAAAGGGTGCCTAGGGGGTGGTGGAGTTAATGAGGGTGAGTAATTGGTTTATAGGGAAGTGAGGGGTCTCTTGATGATGTGGAAGGCTTTGGATGAGGTGGAGGGTGATGTGGAGGGGAGAGGAGAGAGAAGGGGAGCATGTTTTAGAGAGAGAAAGTGAAGGAGAGAGAAAGTGGTGCAAGAGAGAGAGAGGGATTGGGAGCTTCTCACTCCAAGGGCTTCTCACCCTATGGGTTGGCTTCTCACCAAGGGAACACACAAGATTGAACTCAGGAAATTCTTCAAATATTCAATAACCAACTCATGGGGGGTTGCGTCCTATTTATAGGAGCTCATCCTTTTACAGGACCAAAATGCCCATGGCATTACACTAAATGTCCACTGATGTCCTGGAAAGTAAACCATGGGACAAATGACTCATACATAGGGAAATGACTCAGACATGACTAAAATAAAAGGAAAATTACACAATTATGACTCTAAGGAAATATAAAAAATTACAAGCCATGATTAAGAAAAATGTGACGAATGCAATGTTGTGATGCCGACGAGTACTCGGGGCCTCGAGAAAATATGAAGGGGTGAGGGATGCCCCCATCAGGATCTGCTTGCGAGTTAGCCTAGTAAGAGGCACGATAATTTTGGAGAAGTCCTTAATGAATCACCTGTAATAGCTTGCAAGACCCAAGAAACTACGGATCTCGCTAGCGTTGTTTGGTCTTTCCTAATTCTTCACAGCTTCTACTTTTGATGGATCTACTGATAACCCATCCTTGGAGATTACATGTCCTAGGAAGGATACTTCTTCTAGCCAGAACTCACACTTACTGAGCTTTGCATATAACTGATTTGACCTCAATATCTATAATGAAATCCTCAAATGCTCATCATGTTCTTCCTTGGTCTTAGAATAAATCAATATGTCATCAATGAAGACTACTACAAATTGATCCAGATGAGGCCTGAATATACTGTTCATTAACTACATAAAGGCTACAGGGACATTTGTTAATCCAAAAGGCATAACAACAAATTCGTAGTGCCCATACCTGCTCCTGAATGCGGTCTTATGAATGTCCTCATCTTTGATTCTCAGTTGGTGATATCCTGACCTGAGATCAATCTTGG
Source organism: Amorphophallus konjac (assembly GCA_022559845.1). Lineage (NCBI taxonomy): Eukaryota > Viridiplantae > Streptophyta > Magnoliopsida > Alismatales > Araceae > Amorphophallus > Amorphophallus konjac. The sequence continues at coordinate 162,516,413 of CM040125.1, read as the reverse complement.
AGAAATACTTGGATCTGGATATCTGATCAAATAATTCATCGATCCTCGGTAGTGGATACTTGTTCTTGATCGTGAGGTGGTTCAACTGCCGATAGTCGATGCATAGTCTCATTGATCTATCCTTCTTCTTTACAAATAACACGGGTGTTCCCCACGGAGAAGTGCTTGGTCTGATAAATCCTTTTCTCAAAAGTTCCATCAATTGCTCCTTTAATTCCTTGAGCTTGGTAGGGGTCATCCTATAGGGTGCCTTAGAAACTGGGCCAGCACCAGGGACAAGGTCGATGGCGAAGGCCACTTCCCTTTGTGGGGGTAATCCAGGCAAATCCTCCAGGAACACATCAGGAAACTCCCGAACTACTGGAATGTCTTCTATATTGGTCTCCTTAGTCTCGTTTATGGTGACAAACACAAGGAAAGATACACACCATTTCCCTATTAACTTACTAGCTCGAAGGGCCGAAATAAGAGGTGACTTGTTCCGACTCTTTGGACTAGTGTAAACAAGTTCCGGGAATTCCTTAAAAGTAACCTTGTCGTTACGGAAATCTACAATTGCATTGTGGGTGGACAGCCAATCGGCTCCAAGTATAACATCATACCCTTTCAAATCTATGCATATCAGGTCAACATGTAGATTTTCCCTTTTACCACAACTTTACAATTCGGGTAGTAATGTGTAATATCGGATTCTTCTCCTATCGGAGTGGAGATAACTAAGTCTAACCACTCGGGTTCCATAGATAGAGGATTAGCAAACTTCTTGGAAATGAAAGAATGTGATGCACCGGTATCAAACAAGACATGAGCAGACTTGGAACCGATCTTTAAGGTACCTTCCACTAGTCTGCCTTCATCTTGTTCCGCCTCCTGAAGAGCTTGGAGACTTGGTTGTTTCTTCATTGGGCGCTTTTCGTCTCCGACTTTTTCATTGATCAAGGGACAATCGGGAATCCGATAGTCACGGCTACCGCAACGGAGACAAGCTCCGAGTCTTCTCCAGCATTCCTCGACCCTATGGCCGGTCTTGTCACAATGTTTCCACGTCTCTTTAGAAGGCGTGGTAGTAATGGAGAAAGGTTTATTACTCTTCTTGGGTTTCTTTTCTTGGGAAGAAGTACTTCCATCGTTGGTTCTCTTCTTATTAAAGGAGGGCTTGAAATTGACAGTACTAGTAATAGGCTCTTTGTTGTCCTTCCCACGGATTCTGTCGAACAGCTCCATGGCATCTTCTAGTAATTGAGCTCTTCGAACCATGTCCGAATAGACTTGAATGTCCATCGGTGCCAGTTGGGTGATATATTGAGGTCGAAGCCCATTAAGGAATCTCCTCACCTTCATCTTCTCAGTACTCACTAAGTGCTTTACGTAACTTGATAACCGAGAGAATTGAGCCTCAAACTTGGCCACTGATAGAGTCCTTTGTTTGAGTGTGGTGAATTCTATGGCTTTCTTCTCTTGTATACGATCGGAGAAATATTTGTTATTGAAGTGTTTGGTAAATTCTGCCCATATGATAGGTTCTTCTTCTAATGTAGCTTCTACGGACTCCCACCAGGAACGGGCATCCCATTCCAATTGGAAAGTAGCTAGTAACACCTTCTCCTCGTCCGTGCATTACATAACACAGAATATCCTTTCTACTTCTTTGAGCCAGTGCTCGGCATCATCGGGATCTAATGAGCCAATAAACTTTCGCGGGTTCATATTTCTGAAACTACGGTGGAGATCACCCGCTCCACGGTTTGCCCCACCTTGCGCCACTTGCTGTAGAACCTGTGTAATGCCTTGAATAGTGCGTTGCATATTACGCCACTGGGCACATTTTTTTTTAAAAAAAAAAATCCTGCCTAGGGGTGAGTGGGAGAGTGCACCCCTTACCAGAGGTAGGGAGAGTAGCCACTCCACCACCCAATCGTAGGAGGTAAGTTTTATTAATAACTAAAAGAAAAAAGTCAACTACATCATGCGGATGCTATGCATTCCTAGCTTATCCAATCGAGCTGCACCTTTGACAAAATTTGGTAGCTCATGATAAACAAACAAAGAATTAAATTTGGAGCGACAAGCTAGAGATGCCAAAGAATCAGCAACATTGTTTGCTTCTCTAAAAATGTGCGAGATAGTGTCTGCTGTGGAGAGGATGCGCCAGATGTCTCTAACATAAGTGAGAATGATCCACGGGCAAGAGATTTCAGTTTTAACACTCTGTATTAAAACCTTAGAGTCACACTCAATATAGGCTGGCCGATCAGTGATAGTATGCAGATATTTAAGTCCATCATATAGTGCTCTGGCTTCTACAATAAGACTATTGGACTGGGCATAGAAATGAGAGAAAGCAAGCAAAACATTGCCAAATGGGTCTCGGATGACCCGACCACCACCGGAGACTCCTGTACATTTGCAAGCTCCATCAGTATTTAATTTGAAGGAAGGCCAAGGGGAACACATCCATTTTATGATTTTGATTTTTGGACATTCTCTAGCAGCAGATTGGATGCCATAGTTAGCCAATATCTTGCGATTATTGGGTGAGTTCTCCGTGAGACCAGAAATAGTGATGACTTCCATGGCTGAGCAGTGATTCTATAAAGAAGGCACTGTTTAGAGATCTTTCTCCCATCATATTTAGCAGCATTTCTAGTGATCCATAATTCCCACAACCCATATCCAATGATAGCAAGAGTGAAAAGACCAAGTTTTGAGATACAGTTAAGGTTCTAAATAGAGTTGGAGATAAGAGCGTTAGCAGTTCTACCATAAATCTGAAGCCCCTTGGATTGGAATGAGGACCAAATGTAAGAAGCATATTCACTGGAAATGAATAAGTGGTTAGAGTCTTCCTCAGCTGGGTTGTTGCAGCAGTAACATTTGGAGCAAAGATAAATGCCAGTTGCTTTAACATTGTCATTAGTGGGGATGCAATGGTGCATAATTTTCCATAAATGAATAGAGATTTTAGGTGGCAGCCAACTTGACCAAAGGTTAGTCCATTTAGTATTGTTCTGGTTATGAGCAGAGAGGGCAGTTTTACAAACAAAAGACACTGTGCATTCTACGGTGGAAGACAGGCTCCATATCTCTTTGTCCCTGTCATGAGATAAGCTGACATTATTAATGGCAGTCCTGATATCTGTTGGGAGAAATCTGTCAAGCAGTGTACAATGTTCAGTAATGGACTGAGTGTAGAAATCTTTGACTGAGATATTAGGATTCAGAATCAAATCAGCAGGGACATAGGTAGCCATGGGCTGGTTGCCAAGCCAAGCATCATGCCAGAAAATGGTTGTAGTACCATCACCCAGAATAATAATTTTGTGTTTGATAATTAATTCTTTTGTTTGTAGCTAGCTTTTCCTTGCAAATCCTTTCATATTCCTGAACTGGACAGCAGATAGATGGCAGCCACAGATGTATTTAGCTTTGAAGTATTCTACCCATAGAGAATCAGAATGGATAGCTTTCCAAAGCATCTTGACTCTCATAGCAATCTCCATTTGCCGAAGAGACATAACACCAAGACCACCCTGGGACACCGGCTTGCAAATAGTAGACCAAGATTTCCAATGTCTCTTGTTACCACGATTAGAAGAACCCCAGAAAAAATTAGCAAAGCTTCTCTCCAAAGACTGGTGAGTGCCCACATGAAGAGGTGAAGAAGCCAAAAAATAAATGGGCATAGTAGTGATGACATGCTTAACTATGCATAGTTTAGCACCTTGAGATAAGAATTTAGCCAACCATCCTTGAATGCGCTTCTGAATAGAGGAATGAATGCCTGCAAAATGCACTTTTATGCTTCTGCCAAGGATTAGTGGAAATCCCAAATATTTATGGGGAAAAGATTGCCTAGAAAAACCAGTGATATCCTGAATTCTCTTTGAAACAGAGTCTTTAACTTTTGGGTGGATGAAAAAGCCACTCTTGCCAACACTTATCAATTGTCCAGAGGCCTGTTCATAGACCTTAAGAATCTGAAATAAATTTCTGACAGAAGCAACTGAAGCTTTGCAAAATATGAGAGTATCATCTGCAAATAACAAATGGGAAATGTTGGGACAGCCCCTAGGGCCCATGAACCAGTCAACCTTACCATTAATATAAGCTTCATGCAAGAATCTGCTCAGAGCTTCCTCAACAATGATGAAAAGAGATGGGGCATTGGGATCCCCTTGTCGGATTCCTCTTGATGATTTGAATAAGCCAGTAGTGTCACGATTGAGTAAGATAGAAAACCAGCAATTATTAACCATGATTTCTATGGGAGAGATAAAATCCATGCCGAAACCAAATCTTTTTAACACTACATATAAGAAGTCCCACTCAAGTCTGTCATATGCCTTAGCCATATCTAATTTGAATATAACATTACTTCCTCTCATTTTTCATCAGAGTTCTTGAACAAGTTCTTGAGCCAGAGCAATATTCTCCACGACATTTCTCCCCTTCACAAAAGCTGATTGTTGAATGGAGATGATCTTCGGAAGAATAGCTGCTAATATGTCATTAAGAATAGTGGACATTATCCTGAAGAAATAGTTGCACAGGCTTATAGGTCTGTAATCAGATATATCTGTGGCATTGCTCTTTTTAGGAATAAGAGCAACGAGAGCAGAGGTAACACTTCTAGGAAGTGAGCATATGTTGGAGAAAACAAATTGAACAACAGCCACTACTTCTCTAGCAATGATGGTCCATGCTTTTTGATAAAAGCACTTGTAAAGTCATCTAGCCCAGGGGCACTGTCCGGAGACATCTTAAATACTGCATCATGAATTTCAGCTTCAGATGGAATTGCACAAAGTATCTCATTGTCATTCGATGATATCAGGGGAGGTATGCAGTTGAGAATGTTAATATCAATATGATGATCCTATGAAGTAAAGGCATGTTGAAAATGCTCAGATGCCATACCTTTCATTTGGTCATGATCTGATATAAGATTACCAGCAGAGCTTTGAAGATGTGAAATGGTGTGCTTTCGTCTATTAGCCATAGTAGTCATGTGGAAGAATTTGGTATTTTTTGTTGTGCCCCTGTGGTTTTGATGTCAGCAACAACTATGTTTTGATGTTAGCAAGCACTATGGGTTTTGATGTCTGCAAGACTATTGTACCCCTGTGTTTTTGATGTCAGCAAGTACTATGAGTACATGTGAATGATTGATTGAGAATATTGTTTGCATGTCATTCCGTCAAACAGGTTGTGTGCATATTAATTGCCATATGCATACACTGCATCAGTGCATTCATCAGTCGCTTCAATTCAATATTGATGCATGTTCATTATGCATACAACATCAGTGCAGGGTTAACAGTCTAGGCCTGTGCATTTCATAACTGTGTTTAATGTGGCCATAAGTTAGTACATGCCAGTTCAAGGATTAAAGTTTGTACAGAGTTTGCCTAGACTGCATCAACTCAAGTCTGTACATTCTATGGTGGCTAGTCTGTACAACCTCCATTGTTTCATTCGACCAAGTCAGTTTAGCCAGTGGTCTTCATGCATATACATAGTCTATGCATTGATTTGTCTCGCACATACACTAAGTCTGCACATGGTGACTTAGCGAGTCTATACATTCGTGAACATAGTCAGTGCATCCTTTTGCATCATTGTCCTTTACACATATACATAGTCAGTGCATTAGTTTGCTCAATGCATAGGCATAGTCAGTGCATTCGGTTGTTTCATGTCTATACAAAGTCTGCACATTCTCTGCTGATATGTCCGTGCATCATTTTAGCAAAGTCTGTACATAGTCTTGTCGCATGCATGCAAAGTCTGTACACTCCTTGATAGCATGCCTGAGCATTTCTCTTCAATGTGCATACTTTCCTATATGCATTTGTGCATCTTTCAAGACAAAGTCTGTACACTCTTCACCCGGCATTCAAAGTCTATGCATTCTGTTGCATACATACGTAGGGCAGTGTCATGCACTCAAAGTCCACACATGCACACGCATAGTTTGTGCATTTTGCATTCATGCTTAAACTCTAGGCATAGCAAGTCTGCACATTGGTTGTACATTGCACACAAAGTCTGTACACTCGTTGATGGCATGCCCGTGCATTCATCATCAATGTGCATACTTTATTTTATGCATACTGCATTACACGCTATAAAGTCTGTACATGCTAAGTTCAAATATCAAACTTACTCGATGCATCCTTTCTTTCCTTTCAGATTAATTCACACTGATAACAAGCCTAATATGACAGGACTGCTGCTCGAGGAGCTTAATAAGGGCACGTGATCCAAGAATGGAGATGGCTCAGGATCGTGACATGTGTAATGCAGTGAGTTGAAATGCTGCCACGTGGTCTAGGCTCTTGAGTGGGAATCGTGGAGAGCACACGCCCTATCTGTTCACTGCTCTATAAATAAGAAGCTTCTTCCAGAGGAGTAGGGCGATCATGAGCAGAGTGATCGAAGTAGGGGAACTTATCTGAAAGAGCAGAAGCAAAGAGAGCCTGCAGAAAAAGAGAGTAGCAGAGAAGAAAAGAAACGAAAAAGAAGAAGAAAGATTGAGAGAGAGAGAGAGAGTGAAGAAAGAGCTTGAGGAGAAGAAGAAAAGAAGCTTCATTGAAGATCTGTTATCTGTTCGCTCTTGGATCAGATCCAGAATAACTTGTTCCTATCGTTTATAGCTTTCAGTTGCTGTGTTTCCTTTGTTCTTTATGTTTTTCATTTGAAACTCTATTTCAAGCTGTTAGTTAGCAGAGCTAAGCTGTATTACTCAGCGGTTGCGGAGGAGGATTCCTCTGGTCAGCAAGCTGTGTTGCTCAACGGGCGAGGTGGATACCTCGGACAGCAAGTTGTGTTACTCAGCGGGCAGAGGAGGATTCCTCTGGATGGGTTAAGCTATAGTCCCCAGCGGATGGCGATGCTGTAATGCCCAGCGGTCAAGCTGTTAGTTAGCGGTTTGTAGGCAAGCTATGTCGCCCAGCGGTTTTCAAGCTGTTTGGCAGCGGAATCCATGCTCTGGTTTAAGTGTGGGCTGGACGTAGGTCTGGAGGACCGAACCACCTTAAAAATCATATGTGCAGTGGTTTGATTGTCCATTGTGGTTCGCTAGATGCGTGCTTAGGCTCGATGTGGTCTTTCATCTAGTGAGTGGTATATTTGCATACTGCACGTTTGATTTAGGTCTCCTGTGAGTCAGGTGAAGTCTAGTTTTATTATCAATCTTTTCTGCTGAGTTCTGAATGTGTGTTTGTCTATCATCTTCCTGTCCTTCGTAGAGAACACCCAGTTCGTGCTAATTACCTACCCATATTGCTTCCGCGTCTTTGCCTTTCCACAGATTTTAACTGGGCATAATTAGTAATGTTTTATTGGAAGAATTTTTTTTAAGAGAGATTCATTCACCCCCCCTCTGAATCCATCGCACCGATCCCAGCAATTGGTATTAGAGCGATTGTCTGCACAGAGGGTCACACGACCTGCAGATCCGTTTCTGGAGTCGGTTTCGGTGCGTTTTGGTTTGATGAGTGTTCTTATCATTGTTCTCGATCCCTTCTACATTTAAGTTTGTGATTTAATCTGAGGATGTCTCCGATGTTTGATCTCCCGAAATATGAGGGTCTAGGTTTTTATAACTGGCTCAATCAGTTCAGGGAATATGTGATGCAGAATAATCCAGATCTGTGGATGATCATTGCACACAGTTCTTATGAAGTTCCAAAGGATAAATCCTTATGGAAAACTTCAGACAGACTAAAATTATCTGAGAATCAGAGGGCCCTGGACCTAATCAAAAGGGTGATAAATATTGATAAATTTCCTTGTATAGTCAAATGCTGCAGTGCCTCCGAAGTGGTCGAGATGTTAGCAGTCAGCAGGAGCTGGGACGAAGTGAAATGCCTCATGGCTTCAGATGAAGATCAGATTCAAATTGAAGAAACTTCGTCACAGGTAAACTCTGACATTGTTAACTTTTCATTTAAAGATTTGGTGGCATTGAATGAACATTTGTTGATCGAGTATGACAGAATTAAATCTGAGAAAAGAAAATTGAAAAGAGAGCTGGACATGTTAAAATCTGAAGATAAGAACTTGAATAATAATTCAGCTGGACATAAGGGTTCGTGCAATGAATGTGCATTCTTAAAGGAATTGATCGAAAACTTAGATTCTGATGATAATATGCAGAAAAACTTAATCACTTCCTTGAAAGAAGAAAATGATTCCTTGCTGGCTCAGAAGAAGGAAAATGATCAATTTCAAGATAAGCTGATTGAAGAAAACATGTATCTTAAAGACCAAAATAAAAAGCTAATGGTTCTTAATACTGTTTTCTCTGAAAGATGGTTGTCATTTGAAAAAGGAAAATCAGTTGTGAAGGAAAATGAGAACAACAATGAAATAAATGTTCAACAAGAAAATGAAACTCTGAAGAACCTGAATGATGCTTTACAACAGCAGCTGATTGCGTGTGAATCTGAGCTAAACAAATACGAAGCTAACATTGTGACTCTTAACTCTGAATTTGAAGACCTAAAGGACACCTTGTCAAGATTTGTAAAAGGAAAGATTAATCTGAATAAATTGCTTGGAGTAAATGTGAATGTCCAGAAAGAGGGATTGGGTTACATTCCAGTTACGAAGAAGGTTGAAGGGAATCAAATGAAAAATGTTTTTGTTAAAAGCTCAGAACAAGATAAAGCTTCTACTTCATTAGTTTTCCAATTCACAAGATCAAGTGCATAGTACAAAACATTTCCCCATCCAGTCACATGCACACACAAGAATCACCTCATGTCATTACTATGGCATATCTGGTCATCATATGCATGAATGTAGAATAATGGTTCAAGATGAATTGAGTGCTAAGATTATTCATTAAAAACCCCATGCATTCAATAAGAAAAAGAAGATTCATTGCTTCCAGTGTGGGAAGCTGGGCCATGTTGCAGCTCACTGCTGGCATGCCCAGGGAGGAAAAAGGAGTTCAAAACCTGAGAATATCCTTGAGAACAAAACTGTCTTTAATAGAAAAACTCATGTATGTTTTGAATGTGGTAAAGTTGGTCATCGAGCCATTGAGTGTTGGCATGTTAAAAGGAACACCAATTTGCATGGTAGAAATATCTTAACGAATGTCCACTCACAAAAATTTCATGTTCATCCTGTCAAAAGGAATTTGAACTCTGCCATTAATTGTCATTATTGTGGCAGAATAGGACATATCATGAATAACTGCCATGATTTGAATTTTGATGATAGGAAGACTTGGAAACCCTAGAGTGCACCTGCTAGAGGTGTCACTCAACTAATAAGACCCAAGAGTCTTTGGGCCCTCAAATTCGCAAATTGATCTTACCTTGCTGGTGTGCCTTGGAAGTTGATGAATAAAGGGGTTAATAATCTAAGGCACTTAAGAATGAAACCCCCAGGATTGCACTATTCAGGTCAATTCTAAAAATCTGTTCTAAATTCTATTATCAGAAATTGTTTGCTTCATATGCTTGCATATCAGATTAATCTATTTGTGCTTAATTAAAACCTTTTGAAAAATTGATTGATTTCGCATGATGTTCTTGCTGATCATGACCAGTCTCGTTGCATAGTGCATATATATAGTGTGATGCATTGCATATCATCTAAATTGAAAAATCAAAAAAAGAATAACTCATTGCATCTAGACAGGGGGAGTATTTGAGTCTCACTAGTCGTTCACCTCTTGAACCCTTCCTGTCTAGCTATTCGGTTCACTTTCATATTCATGTTTGTTGATTTCATGCCCACATTCATAGCTCGTCTCCTCGCCCCGGTTGCATCCGACATGGTTTAGTCATTTAATTTTGAGTCCTATGTAATTTTACTTGAGTCATTTGATGTAATTTGCATTTTATTTGAGTCATGTCCCTACGTCTTGCATTTATTTTCCTATGTTTGAGTGTCATTAGAATGTGTAATGTGCTAATTGGGCCCATTTCTTCGGGCTTGGTCCAATGAGCTCCCCTACCCCTTTGGTTATTTGTCAATGAGTCTTTTGTCAGGGTCTTATTGTAAAATATGGGTTTCCTATATATAGGGCCCCATTTCCTTCATTTGGAGGTAATGAATCAATCAATGAAAAAAATGCCATTTGAGAGTCCAAAGCTTAGTTTAGTGGAGTGGTTCCAACATTCTTTGGGTGAGAAACCGTAGGGGAGAGATTCCCCACCCTTCCCTCTCTTAATCCCTCTTTTTTTACTTCACTTTCTCTCTCCTCAACACCCAATTTTGAATTTTCTTCTCTCTCCTCCCTTCCCAACCACCTCAACCCCCACCTACCATCATTAAAGCCCTCCACTTCCCCATGGCCTCCATTACTCCACCCCCTAGTCCCAAGAAGATCCCTCACCATTCCAACACCATCTTCCACATTCCAACACCACTTTCCCCATTCCAACACAATCAACCCCTTCCCCACACAACCCCACAACTTCCAAGGCCATTTCAAATTTGAAATCCACCCTTCCCTCCACTCACTTGTGCCCCCCCCTCACCTTCTCCTCTCACCCACCTTCCCAAATTCGTAGCTCCTCCTCCCACCACCTGTTAGACCCCCTTCCAGACCCCATTCTTCCCTTCCCCAACCTTAGAACACCCCCTCCTAGACCCCCTCACAGCCCGGGCTTTCCCCACACTCATCCACCCCCATTTCCCCTCCCATATACCCCATTCCCCCCCATCATCATCAACCTACAGCTCTCAACTGAAGATCTATAGCAGACCAGCAACTTGCAGCGGCCACCACGACCTACTCTGGACGAGTTTGAAGACCCAAAAGCCATCGTCGGAAGCGTCTGTCAGTCGCCTTCGCAACCGAAGTAGTTTCGTCTTCTTCTGATCTCCGAGTCATCCAGGAGGTCCATTCTCCCACAGCTGTGCGGTTCTGCCTCGGCTGAGGACCTGAGCCAGATTAGAAGCTCTGCCACGACGAACCCCGAATGAACCAGTCCTCAAGTTCTTCTTCAAAGTTCTTCATCGGCCTGTCTACTTTCAGAATCAAGAAGCGAAAGCCCATTCAGCATCCGGAAACAGAAGTTACCAATTTTCTTCCATGGTTGCGCGGATCTGCCTTCCCCAGTCTGCATCGACACCTCCTCACTCTTCTCGCTCCACAGATCCTCTCTCTTCTCTTCTGGCGTCCCCGTTTCTTTTGCTGCAAAGAGGACTCACCCACGGTTCTAACGGCGCTGACGGCATCAAATTTGGAGTTCGGGAGCGGCCAGGACAGCCGCTGCATCCTACTGTTGGTGACCTACCCCTGCTAGTCCGAGAAACAAAGGCCCTGTTTAAGCTCCTGCCCCGACCTGCAGCGACTCCAGAAGAATTTACAAACATTCTGAGGCATTCCCCTTCCTGTTACGAAGATTTTTCTGCCAGTCTCGCCATCAGCGAAATTCCTGAGCAAGATCTACAACAGCAACACCGACCCTCTGTCCTGGTTCGCAGACAGTAGGCAGATTCGGCGTCCACCCTTGTTCCTAGTTCTTTGCTTTGGTTTCCCCACCCCGCTTGGCCGGCTGAAGGCCCCTCCCTGCGTGGAGGTAGTATTGATGTAATATCATTAACCCCCACCCCAAGTTCCCCCTCCTGCGAGAGGTGTAGTGGTGTAATTTGTTTGGGCAGGTCAAGCGACACCGCCGCGGCGTGTGGGGATCCACTCGCCTCCCCGCTCGCCCTCGTCTCTGACCGGGACTGGTTTCTTCAAACCGGTCGAGTAAGTGCTCAAACCTTCACTCCACTTAGTGCTTGTCTTTCAATATTAGTTCTAATTCCGCTGGTTATGCGAGTGAGAGCCCGATCCTCAAGCCCCATTGCCTTGAGTGATCACCGTGGGAAGAGTGCAACTGGTGCCTTCGGCACTTCGTCGGCCCCATTGAATTGGGCTTCCAAATCCATTGGGAATCAAATCTTGGCCTTGCTGGCCCTCTACCAGCAAGGGCCCAACCCCTCAACCTCACCTTGGCATTGCCAAATTACCCCGGGCTTGGGTGAGCGACGAGAGAGCGGCGGCCCAAATTGGCCCATTTAGATTGCGATTGTGCTTGCTTCCATTAGGTCCGAGGTTGTGTCACATCAAGTGGTATCAGAGCAAGTCTTTGATTTATTCTCACAAGTCAAGTCCATGGGCACGCTTGCATTAGAGTTCTCATCGGATCGTTCTATGCATTATCCACCTCCCATTGTCATTGAGTCTACAGACCAAAATGCCCCAATTCCCATCATTCCAAGCATACCTACCTAATGGGAGCCCCACAGAAATTGACTTCATCGACATGGAAGAAGATAATTGGGTATCTTCCGAAATTGTAGCCACCCTCTCTACGACTGGACAAATTGTGCACAACGGAGACCTAGTCTTCGTTGAATTCCATAAATTGTTCGGGAAGACTAAGTATTTGGATGGGGCTTGGTGTCAAAAGGGAACATTGGCGGGTCCATGTATAATCCTAGGTAAGAAATAGTTAGATGAAAGGAATGCCGACATCGACCCAACACGTCGGACTTGCCTAGTGCATCCGCCACACCTTTCAGGAACCTTTAAATTCAACAACCTTTTATTCTCCCACCCGTTAGAATCCCACCCTTGTTCACCACCACGGGTGCACCATACTCCGGCCATCGTCACCCCACCATCAAAGAACCTTCCCACTCCATTAGTTTTGGAAGAAGTAGTCCACCCGCTTTGCCACATGAAGACAAATATCCCTCGGGAACCTATCCCCTCCATAGAGAGCTCCCATGTCCCAATTGAAGAGGAAGTCTCGCACAAGGATCTTCACCCTACACCACCCCCTCTAGATAAGGCTGAATTCATCTTAGATGAGTCCCTTGTTAGGTGGCTAAGGGAGAGCCTAATTAGAGAGACCTCGACCCATGTTTGCCCTCCCATAGAACAAAATTTTCCCCTAGTGCCCATCTTCTCCTATCACACCACAATCCAAGCATCCTATCAAGTGGAGACCTTAGAGGATTTTCTTAGGGGCTTAGCATGGCAAATTGAGTTCACTAGCATGTTGACCCCTATGGCCGAACAACCTAGGAGCCTTAGCCTCCTACACCTATGCATAGGGTCTATCACCTCGATTTGCACCAATGGTTGCTACACTAGCGACCTCCTTCTATTCCTCCCTACACCGAATGAGCCCAACCTTCTCCTCGATTTAGAGCTTCTTATCTCGGGTAGAAAGTCAAGCCCTCCACTCATGGCCGACCCACTTGTCAAGAACATTGGCCCAACTATCATAGGGAATGAGGACTTAGCACCTTTTAAGGATCTTGAGGACATGGAGTTCCTCCCCCTAAGTGACCTATTTTATGATCCATATGATCCCCTCCAATGGGAGTCAAGGAACTCATATGACCTAACCATCTTACCAACCACCCACCCTTGCCTACCCTCACCCACCATATTGGACCAAACCCACCTCATCCATGACCCGGGTTGCACCTTGGGAGCCATAACCTTGGACCATATATCCCTAGGTAATAAGGTGGTGCCCCACCCCATGATAATCACCTTCTTAGATCCATTCGATCCTTTCCAATGGGAGTTCAAAGGTTGTCCCACACCTCTACACATGGAAGTCACCTTTGGGAAAGACATGCATGTGTCTAGGCTTACCACATCCCTTGGCATGAACACTATGTTGGGTCCTTTCATTCATATCACCCACATGTCAAGTAGAAAGTATGAGTGGTCTATATTCGGATGTCATGGTCCACCTTCATTCATCATAGGTCTTAAGCATGACAAAAGCATCTACGGATGTCCGAGTCCCCCGACATTCATCACCACTTTGCATGATAGGTTCACATATGGTTGCCCCAGCCCACCTAGGCCCACCAAAGTCTATATGACAACATTGCACGATAAGTCCACATATGGTTGCACCGGCCCACCAAGGTTCATCATGGTCCATATGACATCATGGCATGATAGGTCCATCTATGGTTGTCCAGGTCCACCCCTAACCACTAAAAGGATAGCATTCACAAAATTGCATGAAAACCTTTGCAAGCACATCAGCAAAAAGAATGAGGCTTATAAAAGGCTGGCCGACTCTCATCGGCGTCACCAAGAATTCCAAGTGGGTGACTTTGTGATGGTAAGGATGGAGAGGCTCTCCCCGGGAGCCAACTCTAAACTGAGGCCACGTGGGGCTGGTCCCTTCCAGGTCTTGAGGCGCATAGGTGCAATTGCCTACGAGTTAGATCTCCCTGAGGAGTATGGAATAAGTCCCACATTCATTGTTGCCGACCTAGTGCCATATAAGGGACCCACGGTGGTACCTAGTGAGGAGATTGAGCCTACTTCTTCCCTTGAAAGAGCACCCACCCATGATGATAAATCACCAGCCAAGAGAGTCCAGCGTGAACAAATTGAACAAATATTGGATGAACAAGTCACTACCACTCGGAGCAAGGTATATGAGCGCTATCTCAACAGGTGGATGGATCGGTCTCGTTCGGAAGACTTGAAGGCAGTACCACTTCTACACCTTCCAAGGAGGGAAGGATACTTACTCGACGGAGTCGAGTTCTCCGCACCCCGGGAGTATGATGTGGACATCACCTTCCATGCCCACATTCATAGCTCGTCTCCTCGCCCCGGTTGCATCCGGCATGGTTAAGTCATTTAATTTTGAGTCCTATGTAATTTTACTTGAGTCATTTGATGTAATTTGCATTTTATTTGAGTCATGTCCCTACGTCTTGCATTTATTTTCCTATGTTTGAGTGTCATTAGAATGTGTAATGTGCTAATTGGGCTCATTTCTTCGGGCTTGGCCCAATGAGCTCCCCTACCCCTTCGGTTATTTGTCAATGAGTCTTTTGTCAGGGTCTTATTGTAAAATATGGGTTTCCTATATATAGGGCCCCATTTCCTTCATTTGGAGGGAATGAATCAATCAATGAAAAAAATGCCATTTGAGAGTCCAAAGCTTAGTTTAGTGGAGTGATTCCAACATTCTTTGGGTGAGAAACCCTAGGGGAGAGATTCCCCACCCTTCCCTCTCTTAATCCCTCTTTTTTTACTCCACTTTCTCTCTCCTCAACACCCAATTTCAAATTTTCTTCTCTCTCCTCCCTTCCCAACCACCTCAACCCCCACCTACCATCATTAAAGCCCTCCACTTCCCCATGGCCTCCATTACTCCACCCCCCTAGTCCCAAGAAGATCCCTCACCATTCCAACACCATCTTCCACATTCCAACACCACTTTCCCCATTCCAACACAATCAACCCCTTCCCCACACAACCCCACAACTTCCAAGGCCATTTCAAATTTGAAATCCACCCTTCCCTCCACTCACTTGTGCCCCCCCCTCACCTTCTCCTCTCACCCACCTTCCCAAATTTGTAGCTCCTCCTCCCACCACCTGTTAGACCCCCTTCCAGACCCCATTCTTCCCTTCCCCCACCTTAGAACACCCCCTCCTAGACCCCCTCACAGCCCGGGCTTTCCCCACACTCATCCACCCCCATTTCCCCTCCCATATACCCCATTCCCCCCCATCATCATCAACCTACAGCTCTCAACTGAAGATCTACAGCAGACCAGCAACTTGCAGTGGCCACCACGACCTCCTCTGGACGAGTTTGAAGACCCAAGAGCCATCGTCGGAAGCTTCTGCCAGTCGCCTTCGCAACCGAAGTAGTTTCGTCTTCTTCTGATCTTCGAGTCGTCCAGGAGGTCCATTCTCCCACAGCTGTGCGGTTCTGCCTCGGCTGAGGACCTAAGCCAGATTAGAAGCTCTGCCACGAGGAACCCCGAAGGAATCAGTCCTCAAGTTCTTCTTAAAAATTCTTCATCGGCCTGTCTACTTTCAGAATCAGGAAGCGTAAGCCCATTCATCATCCGGGAACAGAAGTTACCAATTTTCTTCCACGGTCGCGCGGGTCTGCCTTCCCCAGTCTGCATCAACACCTCCTCACTCTTCTCACTCCACAGATCGTCTCTGTTCTCTTCTGGCATCCCCGTTTCTTTTGATGCAAAGAGGACTCACCCACGGTTCTAACGGCGCTGACGGCATCAAATTTGGAGTTCGGGAGCGGCCAGGACAGCCGCTGCATCCTACTGTTGGTGACCTGCCCCTGCTAGTCCGAGAAACAGAGGCCATGTTCAAGCTCCTGCCCCGACCTGCAGCGACTCCAGAAGAATTTACAAAAATTCTGAGGCATTCCCCTTCCTGTTACGAAGATTTTTCTGCCAGTCTCGCCATCAGAGAAATTCCTGAGCAAGATCTACAATAGCAACACCGACCCTCTGTCCTGGTTCGCAGACAGCAGGCAGATTCGGCGTCCACCCTTGTTCCTCGTTCTTTGCTTTGGTTTCCCCACCCCGCTTGGCCGGCTGAAGGCCCCTCCCTGCGTGGAGGTAGTATTGATGTAATATCATTAACCCCCACCCCAAGTTCCCCCTCCTGCGAGAGGTGTAGTGGTGTAATTTATTTGGGCAGGTCAAGTGACACCGCCGCGGCGTGTGGGAATCCACTCGCCTCCCCGCTCGCCCTCGTCTCTGACCGGGACCGGTTTCTTCAAACCGGTCGAGTAAGTGCTTAAACCTTCACTCCACTTAGTGCTTGTCTTTCAATATTAGTTCTAATTCTGCTGGTTATGCGAGTGAGAGCCCGATCCTCAAGCCCCATTGCCTTGAGTGATCACCGTGGGAAGAGTGCAACCGGTGCCTTCGGCACTTCGTCGGCCCCGTTGAATTGGGCTTCCAAATCCATTGGGAATCAAATCTTGGCCTTGCTGGCCCTCTACCAACAAGGGTCCAACCCCTCAACCTCACCTTGGCATTGCCAAGTTACCCCGGGCTTGGGTGAGTGACGAGAGAGCGGCGGCCCAAATTGGCCCATTTAGATTGCGATTGTGCTTGCTTGCATTAGGTCTGAGGTTGTGTCACATCAATTGCATATCATCTAAATTGAAAAATCAAAAAAAGAATAACTCATTGCATCTAGACAGGGGGAGTATTTGAGTCTCACTAGTCGTTCACCTCTTGAACCCTTCCTGTCTTGCTATTCGGTTCACTTTCATATTCATGTGTGTTGATTTCATTCTGATTTGAGAGTTGGATAGTTTGAAAAATTATCCTGTGTCAACCTATCATTGATTTCTGAATAAAGAATGCTCTGATGTTTGAACAATTGTTATGCACAACTGAGTGTCATACGCATGCTTTGCATAGTTGATGTTTCAAATTGATGCATGTATTGCACTGAGTATAGATAGTTGCATGTCTTGCATATAGTCCGTGCATCTTGTGTTCAAATAGCATGAAGGTCGGTGCATCATAATGTCAGGAAGAGGGTAGTAATGTCTGAACTTGGTGTGTTAGGTTTACTGCATTCAGTCAGGGGGAGTAGATGGATGTCTTCCAGAAAATTCATTTAATAAGATGACCCATTGCATCCAAGCAGGAGGAGTATTTTTGACCTATTAATCCTTTTCAATCCAGACTCTTCATGTCCAAATATGTGAATTCCTCTCTTGCTCCTGTGTATTTCACTCGAATTCTTCTCTTTTGACTAATCAACTGCTTAAATCCTTGAAAATCTGTTCAAATTCTTTCATAGTAGAATTCTGTGATCTGGTGTGAATAAGTTGTTCAGTTGCATTGATTGGACTGAGTTGAGAAATCTAAGTTGTGTACCTTGTTTATATGTCTTAAACCTGAGAGAAAACTTCTATCATATAGAGTTAAGAATGTCCACTGATTCAAATTGGTATAAGCCTAATGTATTCTCGGATTTGAATTTGAATGATTGAAAGTATCTGAATCATAAGGTTTAATAATTTTTAACCACCCATGTCATAAAATATCTAGACTCATTCATCTGAATTCTGAAAATATGATATCAAGGCTACTTTGGTAGAGACACATAGAATGAGTATTGTTTTTAAACATTAACATGAAAAATGTTGACTAAATTGAAATTTTGAATTCATAGCAATGATTTGGTCACAGAGAAACTGGATACTCTATCACTGAAATAGAGTAATTCTATGTCATGAAGTACCATAGCTATCTCTGGTGAAAATCTATTGAAAAATCTGACAGAGCAATAGCATGTCTGTGTTGAGTAACTGGGGAGTCTAGCCTTTGATCAATGTGTCTCCTCATGTAAAAAGACACTTCTAGTGCTAACTCTGCTCTCAAAGTTGAGAGGCAATGAAAGTTATCACACTGAGTAACTGGGTCACTTCACCTAAGACGTGTTGTGCCTCACGTAAAAAGGTGTTGATCAACTTAAATTACTCAGGAAAAGTATAAAGTACTAATCAAAATAAAATGTATTGAAAAAATAGTCAACTCACATTCTAGTAAGGGTGTTTAATCTCAATTCTGCTATGTGTGACTCTCAAAGGTGTCATTGAGAGTATTTGAGTAAGTTGGAGGATGTTTGATCTGGAGCATTGCTTGATTAGCTGGTTAATCCTAATTAAAAACTTAGTTTCGGATATGAGTAATGAATTTAATTAACATATTCAGTATACATCATGCTTAAACCAGGTGGGTAATGTAGGTTAATTCATAACCCCTTATGATAGGAGAGTCTATTCTTGCATGGACTTATAACTGTGGTACCCGCTATATAGTAATTTCTTCTGATCAGGTTCACCTTTGACAACTTGATCATCCACTCGTTGGTCACTTCTTGCTCTGTGACTGTCATATTTTGCTCAATCTCTGTTGAACGATTCTTGAAAAATCATGTCCCACTCTTCCAGTGATATCACTCTATCTTTGGCTACAATTACTTCTTTTACATCACCAGTCTCATTTTACTCTCCACACTGTTGGAATCTTCCATCTTGTTTCTATAACCAGTTCTAGTTCTGTGGACTTTCCACCTGCTTTATTCTGCCCATACATATGTGAGGTGCCACAACCATTATTGTTTTGGATTCCTTGTGATGGCAAATTTTAGATTGCTTCATTGGTTAACCAGAGTTCATTCCTGCACGTCCGGAGGAGTTCTGCGTCATCTGCATTTATAGGGAGAGTAGTCAAACATTCATGTTGATAGGGGGCGTTCTTATATTCTACTCTTCAGTGCTCATCTTGAATATTACACTTTGGGGGAAAATAGCTCTACTGTCCTTTCATGTAGTCAAAGGGGAGATGTTATATCTATCTTTTCATACCTGCTTAATCTTTGCTCTCTCTCAAACTTTTCTCTTTTTGATGAAGTCAAAGGGGGAGAATAGTTTGGGTCTGTGTGATTCATAGTGTTCATAGTGTTGCCATCATCAAAAAGGGGGAGATTGTTGTGCCCCTGTGGTTTTGATGTCAGCAACAACTATGTTTTGATGTCAGCAAGCACTATGGGTTTTGATGTTTGCAAGACTGTTGTACCCCTGTGTTTTTGATGTCAGCAAGTACTATGAGTACATGTGAATGATTGATTGAGAATCTTCTTTGCATGTCATTCCGTCAAACATGTTGTGTGCATATTAACTTCCATATGCATACACTGCATCAGTGCATTCATCAGTCGCTTCAATTCAATATTGATGCGTGTTCATTATGCATACAACATCAGTGCAGGGTTAAC
The DNA here is from genome assembly GCA_022559845.1 of Amorphophallus konjac. Taxonomy (NCBI): domain Eukaryota; kingdom Viridiplantae; phylum Streptophyta; class Magnoliopsida; order Alismatales; family Araceae; genus Amorphophallus; species Amorphophallus konjac. The sequence goes on along the minus strand of CM040125.1, from coordinate 162,496,838 downwards.
AGTCTAGGCCTGTGCATTTCATAACTATGTTTCATGTGGCCATAAGTTAGTACATGCCAGTTCAAGGGTTAAAGTATGTACAGAATTTGCCTAGACTGCATCAACTCAAGTCTGTACATTCATTGGTGGCTAGTCTGTACAACCTCCATTGTTTCATTCGACCAAGTCAGTTCAGCTAGTGGTCTTCATGCATATACATAGTCTATGCATTGATTTGTCTCGCACATACACTAAGTCTGCACATGGTGACTTAGCGAGTCTATACATTCGTGAACATAGTCAGTGCATCCTTTTGCATCGTTGTCCTTTACACATATACATAGTCAGTGCATTTGTTTGCTAAATGCATAGGCATAGTCAGTGCATTCGGTTGTTTCATGTCTATACAAAGTCTGCACATTCTCTGCTGATATGTCCGTGCATCATTTTAGCAAAGTCTGTACATAGTCTTGTCGCATGCATGCAAAGTATGTACACTCCTTGATAGCATGCTTGAGCATTTCTCTTCAATGTGCATACTTTCCTATATGCATTTGTGCATCTTTCAAGACAAAGTATGTACACTCTTCACCCGGCATTCAAATTCTATACATTCTGTTGCATACATACGTAAGGCAGTGTCATGCACTCAAAGTCCACACGTGCACACGCATAGTTTGTGCATTTTGCATTCATGCTTAAACTCTAGGCATAGCAAGTCTGCACATTGGTTATACATTGCACACAAAGTCTATACACTCGTTGATGGCATGCCCGTGCATTCATCATCAACGTGCATACTTTATTATATGCATACTGTATTACACGATATAAAGTATGTACATGCCCAGTTCAAATATCAAACTTACTCGATGCATCCTTTCTTTCCTTTCAGATTAATTCACACTGATAACACGCCTAATATGACAGGACTGCTGCTCGAGGAGCTTAATAAGGGCACGTGATCCAAGAATGGAGATGGCTCAGGATCGTGACATGTGTAATGCAATGAGCTGAAATGCTGCCACGTGGTCGAGGCTCTTGGGCGGGAATCGTGGAGAGCACACGCCCTATCTGTTCACTGCTCTATAAATAATAAGCTTCTTCCAGAGGAGCAGGGCGATCGTGAGCAGAGTGATCGAAGTAGGGGAACTTATCTGAAAGAGCAGAAGTAAAGAGAGCCTGCAGAAAAAGAGAGTAGCAGAGAAGAAAAGAAACGAAAAAGAAGAAGAAAGATCGAGAGAGAGAGAGAGTGAAGAAAGATCTTGAGGAGAAGAAGAAAAGAAGATTCATTGAAGATCTGTTATCTGTTGGCTCTTGGATCAGATCCAGACCAACTTGTTCCTATCGTTTACAACTTTCAGTTGCTGTGTTTCCTTTGTTCTTCTTGTTTTTCTTTTGAAACTCTATTTCAAGCTGTTAGTCAGCAGAGCTAAGCTGTATTGCTCAGCGGTTGCGGAGGAGGATTCCTCTGGTCAGCAAGCTGTGTTGCTCAGCGGGCGAGGTGGATACCTCGGACAGCAAGCTGCGTTGCTCAGCGGGCAGAGGAGGATTCCGCTGGACGGGTTAAGCTGTAGTCCCCAGCGGTTGGCAAAGCTGTAATGCCCAGCAGTCAAGCTGTTAGTCAGCGGTTTGTAGGCAAGCTGTGTCGCCCAGCGGTTTTCAAGCTGTTTGGCAGCGGAATCCACACTCTGGTTTGAGTGTGGGCTGGACGTAGGTCTGGAGGACCGAACCACCTAAAAAATTATTTGTGCAGTGGTTTGATTGTCTATTGTGGTCCGCTAGATGCATGCTTAGGCTCGATGTGGTCTTTCATCTAGTGAGTGGTTTATTTGCATACCGCACATTTGATTTAGGTCTCGTGTGAGTCAGGTGAAGTGTAGTTTTATTATCAGTCTTTTCTGCTGAGTTCTGAATGTGTGTTTGTCTGTCATCTTCCTGTCCTTCGTAGAGAACACCCAGTTCGTGCTAATTACCTACCCATATTGCTTTTGCGTCTTTGCCTTTCCACATATTTTAACTGGGCGTAATTAGTAATGTTTAATTGGAAGAAATTTTTTTAAGAGGGATTCATTCACCCCCCTCTGAATCCATCGCACCGATCCCAGCAATTGGTATCAGAGTGGTTGTCTGCACAGAGGGTCACACGACCTGTAGATCCATTCCTGGATTCGGTTTCGATGCGTTTTGGTTTGATGAGTGTTCTTATCATTGTTCTCGATCCCTTCTACATTTAAGTTTGTGATTTAATCTGAGGATGTCTCCGATGTTTGATCTCCCGAAATATGAGGGTCTAGGTTTTTATAACAGGCTCAATCAGTTCAGGGAATATGTGATGCAGAATAATCCAGATCTGTGGATGATCATTGCACACAGTTCTTATGAAGTTCCAAAGGATAAATCCTTATGGAAAACTTCAGACAGACTAAAATTCTCTGAGAATCAGACGGCCCTGGACCTAATCAAAAGGGCGATAAATATTGATAAATTTCCTTGTATAGTCAAATGCTCCAGTGCCTCCGAAGTGGTCGAGATGTTAGCAATCAGCAGGAGCCGGGATGAAGTGAAATGCCTCATGGCTTCAGATGAAGATCAGATTCAAAATGAAGAAACTTCGTCACAGGCAAACTCTGACATTGTTAACTTTTCATTTGAAGATTTGGTGGCATTGAATGAACATTTGTTGATCGAGTATGACAGAATTAAAGCTGAGAAAAGGAAATTGAAAAGAGAGCTGGACATGTTAAAATATGAAGATAAGAACCTGAATAATAATTCAACTGGAGATAAGGGTTCGTGCAATGAATGTGCATTCTTAAAGGAATTGATCGAAGACTTAGATTCTGATGATAATATGCAGAAAAACTTAATCACTTCCTTGAAAGAAGAAAATGATTCTTTGCTGGCTCAGAAGAAGGAAAATGATCAATTTCAAGATAAGCTGATTGAAGAAAACATGTATCTTAAAGACCAAAATAAAAAGCTAATGGTTCTTAATACTGTTTTCTCTGAAAGATGGTTGTCATTTGAAAAAGGAAAATCAGTTGTGAAGGAAAATGAGAACAACAATGAATTAAAGGTTCAACAAGAAAATGAAACTCTGAAGAACCTGAATGATGCTTTGCAATAGCAGCTGATTGTGTGTGAATCTGAGCTAAACAAATACGAAGCTAACATTGTGACTCTTAAATCTGAAATTGAAGACCTAAAGGACTCCATGTCAAGATTTGTAAAAGGAAAGATTAATCTGAATAAATTACTTGGAGTAAATGTGAATGTCCAGAAAGAGGGATTGGGTTACATTCCAGTTACGAAGAAGGTTGAAGGGAATCAAATGAAAAATGTTTTTGTTAAAAGCTTAGAACAAGATAAAGCTTCTACTTCATCAGTTTTCCAATTCACTGTTCAGAGAATTGAAAATGATGATAAGAACTTGAAGAATGAAAGTAATCAGAAAAAGGCTGGAGGTAAAAGGAAAACCAAACTCTCAACTATTGCTGTTAAGGCTTTTTCTGACTCTGTTAAACCTCATGATCAAGTGCATAGTTCAAAAAATTTCCCCATCCAGTCACATGCACACACAAGAATCACCTCATGTCATTACTGTGGCATATCTGGTCATCATATGCATGAATGTAGAATAATGGTTCAAGATGAATTGAGTGCTAAGATTATTCATGAAAAACCCCATGCATTCAATAAGAAGAAGAAGATTCATTGCTTCTAGTGTGGGAAGCTGGGCCATGTTGCAGCTCACTGTTGGCATGCCCAGGGAGGAAAAAGGAGTTCAAAACCTGAGAATATCCTTGAGAACAAAACCGTCTTTAATAGCAAAACTCATGTATGTTTTGAATGTGGTAAAGTTGGTCATCGAGCCTTTGAGTGTTGGCATGTTAAAAGGAACACCAATTTGCATGGTAGAAATATCTTAACGAATGTCCACTCACAAAAATTTCATGTTCATCCTGTCAAAAGGAATTTGAACTCTGCCATTAATTGTCATTATTGTGGGAGAATAGGACATATCATGAATAATTGCCATGATTTGAATTTTGATGATAGGAAGACTTGGAAACCCTGGAGTGCACCTGCTAGAGGTGTCACTCAACTAATAAGACCCAAGAGTCTTTGGGTCCCCAAATTCGTAACTTGATCTTACCTTGCAGGTGTGCCTTGGAAGTTGATGAATAAAAGGGTTAATAATCCAAGGCACTCAAGAATGAAACCCCCAGGATTGCACTATTCAGGTCAGTTCTAAAAATCTGTTCTAAATTCTGTTATCAGAAAATGTTTGCTTCATATGCTTGCATATCAAATTAATCTATTTGTGCTAAATTGAAACCTTTTGAAAATTTGATTGATTTCGCATGATGTTCTTGCTGATCATGACCAGTCTAGTTGCATAGTGCATATATATAGTTTGATGCATTGCATATCATCTAAATTGAAAAATCAAAAAAAGAATAACTCATTGCATCTAGACAGGGGGAGTATTTGAGTCTCACTAGTCGTTCACCTCTTGAACCCTTCCTGTCCAGCTATTCGGTTCACTTTCATATTCATGTGTGTTGATTTCATTCTGATTTGAGAGTTGGATAGTTTGAAAAATTATCCTGTGTCAGCCTATCATTGATTTCTGAATAAAGAATGCTCTGATGTTTGAACAATTGTTATGCACAATTGAGTGTCATACGCATGCTTTGCATAGTTGATGTTTCAAATTGATGCATGTATTGCACTGAGTATAGATAGTTGCATGTCTTGCATATAGTCCGTGCATCTTGTGTTCAAATAGCATGAAGGTCGGTGCATCATAATGTCAGGAAGAGGGTAGTAATGTCTGAACTTGGTGTGTTAGGTTTTCATTGAATACATTGCATTCAGTCAGGGGGAGTAGATGGATGTCTTTCAGAAAATTCATTTAATAAGATGACCCATTGCATCTAGGCAGGAGGAGCATTTTTGACCTATTAATCCTTTTCAATCCAGACTCTTCATGTCCAAATATGTGAATTCACCCCCTCTGAATCCATCGCACCGATCCCAACATGTTTGTCACCCTCAAGAAGCCATTTGACTCTGGATTTTTGTCTCCAAAACACTTCTTGTTGAAGCAGTCTAATAGAGAGAATGGTTTTAGCTCTGTTCAGATTAGCAAGATTTGAAGAGGAGGGGTCTAGGTCATAAGTATGTTCACCCTTCAGTACCTGATCCTCAACAGCTACAAGATTCATATGCACATTCCCAAAAACATATTTGTTCCATCCCACAAGCATCTTCCTCAGGTATTTCAGTTTTAAGTATAGAGTGGTAACCGGAGAAGTAACCAAGGGACTGGTTTTCCAGCACAACTCAACATCCTGAAGAAAATTATCATGAAGAGTCCACATTTTCTAAAATATAAACCTACTCTTTAATTTGCAAAATGAAGACATTTTAGTAAGTAGTGGAGCATGATCAGATGCTTCTCTAGATAAATGTTCAATAGAGATAGGGAAGATATTAAGCCATTCTGCATTGATCAGAACTCTATCCAGTCTGGCCCATATTCCTTTGCCTCCAGACTGATTATTATGCCATGTGAACTTAGACCCCGTAAATCCAGCATCAAGTAGATTACAGTTTTGAATGTAGTCCTTGAAATCAGAAATGGAAGCCAAATTAGGAGGATTGCCTCCTAGTTTGTCATCAATATCCAGGACACAATTGAAGTCTCCAGCCAGTAGCCATGGGCCATTCAACTGAGCATGACAGTTAGCCAGTGAAGACCAGAGTGAACGCCTCTCACTAATGGAACATTTAGCATATACAAATGTGAAGTAAAGCTGTGGCAGGGAAGAAGAGAAATTTGTTGTTCATCCCTACATATAAGGGAAAAATCCATTGGCTCTTTCCACAATACCCAAATGTGGGCTGCATCATCATTATTGGCCAAGGCCTTATCCTTCCCCAGTTTTTTACAAATTCTATCCAAAATGCTAGAATTTATTTTAGGTTCCAAGAGAACAATGCAGACAATATTATAAGCTTTCGTGAAAAATTTAACACGGCCCTGGGAAATATCATTCCCTATGCCTCGGATATTCCAGATAAAAATAGACATCAAGATTTGGTTATGTCAGGATGGTTACCCGTGGAGCCTACCCTCTGCATAGACCTGGTAATGACTCCAAAATGCCCCTTGTGCATAACTCGAGCATTGTTAATAGTGGTTGATTGTGCAATTTCCTATCTGATAGCTTGAGAAGTCTCTTGTGGTAAAGGAATAATATAAGTCAATACAACTGCATCAGACTCAGCTAGACTCCGGGGATTTTCAGTCCCTATAATCTCAGTATCACACACACTAAATTCCTTATCAGTTTGGGATGAAGGGAGCTCCTTAGGTGGAGAGGTCATGATGACCTGAGATATGTGACTGTGATCCCTCAAGGGAGAAATGGGCACTAAGGCCATATCCTGAAATTCGTCAGTGGTATTTGGAAGATAGTTCGCAACATGAGATGGATGAAAATGATGAGTTCTAATGTGGGGGTTCACTTCGGAAGGGGTAATTATCTAAGCTGGATTGATCTCCTCGGTAGGAGATGTCTTCATCAAACTGAGTTCAGGTAGTGGATTATCTGGTTGCTTGTGGGAGGTGTTATTCTTTACAACTACAGAGGAATTCAATGTAGGGTCCATAGCAGATTCATTTCCAACGTTACTGTCTTCAATTATCTCACTTTTTTTTGAACAACTGGCGGCCATTGATTCCTTAATTTAATGGGATGATTTTGCTGCCATTGAATAGTAGAAGTTTCAATATTATTATAATGGTGCACTCCTTTCTTGGCTTTGTAATTATCCACATTATGACCAATGCGAGCACAGGCTGTACAGAATTCAGGAAGTTCAGGGTAATAGACATCTTGCCATGCTCCACCTCCAGGAAAGCCAATCCAGACCCGAGATGGATTGGGTCTCGAAATATCTAACTCAATATAGACTTTAGCTGTAGTTGTAGAAGATACATTAAGAGTAGATGGGTCCATCTTCAGGACTCGGCCAATATTCCCCGCAATCGATCGAAGCATCGGTTCCAAATAAAATTTAACAGGAAGTCCCGGAAAAGATATCCAGACAGGGCGGATGGGAGAATTAGCTTGTGGAGAAAAACCCATTGTCCATTTGAAAAATCTGAAAAGACGGCCATGAACAAATAGAGAATCCCGCAGTAATAGTTGTAGATAATCTTCATAGTTCTTGAACCGCAGAAGGAGATGCCGTGGATCAAGGGCGCTGATAACAAAATCTTCTTTGAAGCCACATCTAGTAGACAAATGGAATCTGATTTCTAGAAACGGAGGTCTGCCATGGGGAGTTTGCGCAACCAGAGTATATACAAAGGGTTTTAGGGATAATGCGATCTCCTCCTTGCTGAAAAATACGGCTGGTTCGCCATTGTCCATAGCCGTTGGTTCATGAACAATGCCATTAATCGCCAAAGGTGGCATGGAGGATGAGAGAACCTCCATGAAAGAGCGAAGCAGAGGGGTAACCATGGTAGAAGAAGGGGGTGGGGGGGCACCAAAGCCCCCCCCGGGGACTTCCATAGCCTGGAAACGCCGTAGATTTCTTAAACCCTAGCCGTCAAGGTGTAGCGCCGAAATTAGGAATCATTGTGCTAGCATCCTACTGGGCACGTTCGTCAGCCATCTTCCTACAAGAAATTTAAGTAACTACATTAATATATTTAAGGTTAATGCAAGGGTCTGAGTTCTTATGTTGACTTAAACCCATGGTTCTACCCAATCTCGTCGGGTAAAGGCATAACCTATCCTTGGACTTGTGTTTCCTAGGAATTGAATATCCTAGGCTCTGATACCACAAAAATTATCACGCCCCGAGTGCGGAAGGAACCCGATACGCGTGACGAGTTTATATCAGTCATGTCAATCAGAGCATAAGTGTATTCGACACATAGATAGACTGCGCAAAAGTAAAGATAAACAAGTCCTTTATTATTCATAAACTTTCAAAGTACTTCTGTTACAACTCTTGATGAAAACACTATGACTCAATAAAAGAAAAAAATACAATGGATGACTCAAGAAAAAGAAAAGACAGGATTGCATAACATTTTGACGGTTGGAATGGCTCTAAGCTCTTCACTCATGTCCATCCCCATCCGAATGAATCTCGTCATCGGAACTACCTGAAAAATAATAAAAAACACTGGGTGAGCGAACGCTCAATAGGAATTATATCTCAAGTGCTAGCTTGCTTTAAGAAAATACATGTTACATGAATGCAAGTATAGCTATGGATGTTCGCATGAAACGACAATATATAGAGTGTATAGCAAGAGATGACTTAGAATGAACTAGCAAGATGTCCAAGATTTCATGTAATTATATCAAGATAGGCAAGCATGTACGTTTAACAAGTCATGTCAAGAATTGGCTATCACGTTATCAAGCAAGCAAGTAAATATCCTTTCCGGGCCACGCAAGTCATGTCATGTCAAGTCAGGTATAAGTACAAGATTCGTGGAATGTCATTTATCTAGAACGACGACTACTTCAGTGTAGTGCCACACCATGAACAATAATAGCTCCCATGGGCACAAGTATTTTCGGGTGCTCCTCCCAGGACCAGATCAGGCTCTATATGTGCAAGCATTGAGTCATGTATTTTTGACATCCACTATAGTTATAGCCAATATAGAATTCCAAGGAAATGCTATTGTAGGAATTTTAAGGTAGATCTTGTGAAATAGAAACTCAAAGATAGCATGATGTGGCACAGCCGAGGGATGATGAAGTATGACTTAATGAGCCTAGGACCTAGACCCGCAAGCATACAAGCACATTCAATGAACTCACGATAGTGGCTCACTCACACGGAGCATACGATCTCCCAGTGGTACCGGGGGATGATGGCGAGGGTCCGAGGTGGGACCCAAATATTCTAAGGGACTTCGTTGGCTTAGGCAGACCCCTAAGGGTCTGGGAGTCCCAACTTCGTGGGAGGCCGGCATGCCGGGGCGTGGGGTTGGGTGGCTCTCACTCAATCTCCCCGGTGGGCACACAAAACAGAATTACGAGTCCAGGCACTCCCTCACCATCCGACAAGCATAAGAGACAACACTAAGCTAGAAAAATATAGACCAGCAAGGGAAAGACCAGTCGCTCACCTGATCGGTGTGAAGACATCGATCCCGGTCGAAGACGAGGGTGAGTGGGGAAGCGGGTGCGTCGGTGGCGCTTGTCCTGAAAATAAAATTGTTACAGCACTACACCTCGCTCAGGAGGGGGTTCTCGGGGTGGGGGTTAAGTTGTTTACAACTAAAACTACCTCCACGCAGAGAGGGTCCTTCAGCCGGCCAAGCGAGGGGGGGGGGGGAAGCCGATGAACCTGAATCTGCCAGATGTGACCAGCAGGGGTAGAGAGTGGAAGTCGAGCTGCTGAGGGCATCTCCCAGTATTGCAGGAAGGCGGGACTGATGTTGAATGGACTAGGGGCAAGGTTGATGCCCACCGTAGGTGCTGGTAGTCGTCCGGAGGTCGAGTCGAGGTGCTGCGCCTCCGTCTTCTCAAGTTGTTCTGTTCTGCCCTGTCTGGGACTGCAGGACAGAGTGTCGGTGTAGGGACAGCCATGAGTTCGTCTAGAGGTTGCCGAAGGTGGGACCAGTGCTGAGACGACCGGGACTGACCAGGGAACATACCGTACGAGTTCGGTGCCACTTGGTGGACGACGGTAGTCACTATAGCTCAGAGTACACGGCTGGTCCGACTGAGCTCTGACTGGTGTAGAACTGAAGGGTACTGTTTCCAAAGCTATCACGAGAGCTATCAAACACCGATGGTGGCGAAATTGCCGGCGCTGCGACCGTGGACAAAGTATCTTCGGATGACAACTGATGGAAATGCAATAGGAGCTCGGAGAAGAAAACTCTGAGCTGAAGAGTGGGGGTCGGTCCAACCTAGACAGACAGGAGCAGTCTGCTACCTTCGACGAAAATGGCCGGAATCGGGTGCTCGGGCTGGCGAACGACCTCCTTCTTTCTAGTACTAAAAGCGGACTGGACTTAGTTCTTTCCCTCCGAAGACCACTCCAGGAGCCTAGCCGAGCTGGTCATGGGAGCCTCTGCACTCAGCTTTAGGTTGCCAATCAGGAGCTGGACGCGCAGTCTGGCGAGATCTGCTCCTCTGATCAACTCTGAGCTTGGATGCCAGCGGGACCACCTCTGTTGCGAAGCTGACTTGATGAGGTTTTGCCGGTATGAGACACGCCACCTGGATCCCTGAGGGAAGGTCATGGCTGCCTCTGCAAACCGCTGGAACTCTGTTGCCTATGATCTGGACTGGGTCAGTTGGTGAAGGGGGGTATAGAGGGAGGGGTAGGGGTGATGGATTGGCAAGGGAATGGGGGTTGATGGCTGTGGGAATGGGAGGGGGGGTTGCTGGAGGCCTGTTGGAAGGTTGAGGGGGATAGTGCTGGGCTGGGATTGTTGGAAAAGGTAAGTGGAGGGCTGGGTGCGCACTAGGGAGAGGATGGGGGAGGGAGATTGAGGCTGCCCACGGGCTGGGTGGTGGATGGGAGGGGCGACCAAGGGTTTAGAGGTGAGGGAATTGAGATGGTACAGCAAAAGGGGAGTGAAATTTGAATTTTGGCCTAGGGAGGGGCTACTTTAGCCTTCGGAAGGTTGAGATATGCTTCGGGAAGGGAAATGGGTTGTTGGGGGTTGGGAGGTGGAGTGAGGATTGGTGGAGGATCTCTTGGGGATGGGGTGGAGTAAAGAGTGGAGCTGTGGGGAGTTGTAGTGGCTTTAATGGAGGGGGAGGGGAGAGATGAAGTGGTTGGGAGGGGAGGAGAGAAAATGGGGTGGGCCTATGGACGTCAAAAAAGAAGATAAGAAAAGGAACGTTCCTGCGGCACTGACCTCTCGACACCCCAAGAGCAAGTCGAGGATGGAAAGGCCGAACAAACCCCATACCTCCTCCAAGAAGGACGAATATATATACTCGGCGCTCTGCCACCCAACGAGAAGCCCTTCGGGTAGAAGAGAGGGCCCCAACTCTCCAGTCAGCATTGCCGAAGGCCGAATCAGAAGAAGCTCAGGAATGAAAACACATGTTCGGCACGCACTGGAAATCACGCAAAGTCTTGAACCGGGACTCGGAGGCTCTGAACAAAAACCCTGGGGGTTTGACGCCACAACCAAAGCAGCACGGGAGGGCAAGCGTCCATCCGAATCACCACTCAGCCGGGAAGAAATCTAATGGGTCTTAAACAGGCGCGGCTGTACCTATATAGCCTTAAACCGCCGCGCCCCCTTTCAATAGATTTAAATCGGTGCTCCCCATTCAATGGGTTGTAACCGGCGCACCCCATTCATGTTGCCAATCCGACGCGCACAACCCCGCGCCGGTTTAACCTCAAGGCATCCCATCTTTCCTACGGTCCCCTATTTTCTGCAAACAGAATGCCATTGCTTTCCTTGAAATGGCCAGGTCTCCTGCGCTCGACCAGTGTGCAACCACCTGAACCACTCAAGCTCCCTGGAATGTCAATCTTCGAGCTCTGCACCGGCCATCGCGTCTACATCGGTCGTCGTCGGCCAATCCACGGATGGCACAATGCCTACTCTATCAACCCCTCCACCTACAGGCCACTCGACAGCTTCAGACACGGAGAGGACGAGAAGAATGGAATGAAAGGAAAGGGGGGGTTCAGAGACTTCTTCCCCCACCTCCATATATATGTAACGAAGTCGTCAAAGGAGAGATAGGAAGGATCACTCGAGAGGAGAGACTCTGGTTCAGCTGGGAGTTCCCTCAGAAGAAAATGAAGAAGCCCCGTCCCTTTGCCTGCTAGGTGAAGAAGAAGAGAGATCGAGCGTGAGAGAAGAGAGGTGAGCTCGGAGGGGGAGGAGCTTGTGCTCCGTTCCCCCTCCCCCATCGATGTATTTTCTTTCTTTCTCTCTGATGTATTCCCCCCTTTTTCTTTCTTTGGGGTAGATTCCCTGATATCTTTCCGCCTTGCGGATGAATAAAAAAAGAAAAGCTTTTTGCAACATATGGTGTTCAACTGCTTCATCCTCTTTTCCCATTTTCTTTTTTTCTCTGTCTCCTACTCATCCATGGTGCTTCAAAGCCTGCTCCTCCATAGCATGGTCTTCGAAGGAACCGTATGAGGGTGAACATTCATAGACTCCCACGGCGAACATCTATCCTGTCGGAGCTCTCATACAGTTACTACACATGAACTGTTAGAACCCCTTGAAGGCTGGTCCTCGGGGCTTCTGCGTTTAACTATGGGACACCGGACTGCCGTTCGGCCACTCTGAGTTTTTGGGATCATCCCAGAGTACTCCGTTTGACAATCCCTTATGTCACCCCAGCAAACCTCAGTCCGGGGGAGGTGCTGCCCAATTTTTGCCAGGAATATGAACAACAAGAAAGAGCTAAGCTCCCTGAGAACGTGAACTGAACTTTGGAGTTCCTGAACCCCTTTGAACGAACCACTCAAACTTTGACCTTAACAAATGAAAAAAACACTTTGAAACCTTAAAATCCACCTATTTTTGCTAGTTGAACAAACATCCTAACCATCTACTAACCTGCAAGCCTTTGAAAAGAACAAATTAGCCTAATCCGACGCGCTCCTAATCCGACGCACACTTGTCTGGCGCGGAACCCCCCCCCCCCCCCCGCCGTGCCATTTTAGCCCCACACTCATAAACACTTTTACCCCTTTTGGCTCCAAATCGGCATGCCCCCCTGCCCGCCGAATTAAACCCTCTCACTAAAATACCTCTCCGCCCCTTTGCTCACATCCGAAATGGCGCGCCCCTAGTCTGCCTTGAACCCGGCGCGCCCTCCCATGGGCTTTAAATCGGCGCGCCCTCCTCATGGGCTAAACTGGCGGGCCCCTCTCTTCTCTTGGGCCCCCTTAGCCGGCGCGCCCCCTTTGTTTACCTTAAACTGGCGCGCCCCTTTGTTCCACCTAAACCGGTGTGCCATATAAAAATATAATTAACGAAACAATGACATAAAAATATAATTTTCGTCCGGGGGCTCCGCCCACGGAAACCCCCGAAAGGGGCACTGCCCCCTTGACTCCCGCGGCCTGACTGTGCAGGTTGATCCACGTGCGAGGGCGCACGTTGGCAAGTTCGAGCTTCATACTTAATTATTCGCTTTCCCAGACTGTGCGTGAAGAGAAAAGCAATGATGCCCCATGGCATCGGACGTGGACCTCGGGAACCCCGTTATGGCCATAGTCCGAAACCATCTCGAGCCAAAAGTTCATCCAGCTTGACCCACCTGTGGCAGACATTCGTACGGTTTTTTCGACGTCTTCGACGCCACTAACACGGACTTCTGTCCGGAGATGAAACGGTCCATGAGTGACCAACGTATATGTATTTATGAACATTTACGCCCCAATGCGGGTTTGTTTGAACGTGATCCGGGATCTTTGTTCTCATTTTATTACCATGAATTTCAGGCCGTAGGGCCCTTATTCCTGGGAATCAATCAAGGGTGTTCCCCCGTACGGGGGATGTAAATAACGCCGTGGCCTTTATGGCACGGCGGCTTTTGGTCCCGACCTGAAACCACACAATTGTCTGATTAGTCAGATCGCGTGCACCATGGGCTTCCACGAAGCCTGAATAAATCGTCACTTTGTGACTGGCACACCCACGCACTTAATAAACCCAATAAACAAATAAACATCGATCTCAAAAAAAACTGCGTCCACAAGTCTGGCCTTGAGTCGAGAGAGAGAGAGAGAGAGAGAGAGAGAGAGAGAGAGAGAGAGAGAGATATTGAGGGAGAAGAGGAAATGTAAGGGAGTTTTCTATTTCAATATTCATCCAAAAGTGAAGTACATGGGGGAGAGATGGGGCCTATATATAGGCATCCACTCTTTTCATGACCAAAATGCCCTTGACAAACATACAAAAGACCAAGACCATCCTGGACTCAACCTATGGGCCCAAACTAAGTTACTAAGGCCCAAACAAGCACAAATAAGGGAAATAGACTATAACTACAAGACTCAATAAAGAAAAATACATAAGATGAAACTAAAAAAAATGAAGATAACATATGAAGATCATAGTCGATCCTCATAATGGTAGTGTAGGCGACCCGAGCCAGAGGGAGTGCCGCAAGATGTCCTCATCAAATCCCCCGGGGTGGGGAGAACTCGACCCCATCGAGTATGGTTTCGCCTGACTGTGGTAGTGCTCCAAAGTGTCCGGGTCATGGTGCAGCAGGTCCTCCCGGCTCACCCAAGTATCCTTGGTCGGTAGACGGCCCTTCCACCTCACTAGGTAACGCTGATATACCCTGTTCCTGGTAATGGTACTCTGCTCATCCAGTATTGCCTCCACCTGCACACGTCGGCCCCTCAAGCTAGGAGGTAGAGACACACCATGGGTGTCTCTCGTAAGGGAGGGTAAAGGCTCAAGCTCCTCACCGGGTCCCACCGTGGGGCCCTTGTAGGGTACCAGGTCTACCACGTTGAAGGTAGGGTGTACCCCAAAACCCTCAGGTAGGTCCAGCTGATAAGTGTTATTGCCTAGTCATCTCAGAACTCGAAAGGGTCCCGACCCTCGTGCCCTCAACTTGGAGGCAGGCCCCGGAAGGAGCCGCTCCATCCTCACCATCATCGAGTCTCCTACTTGGAACTCGCAGTGGCACCGTCGAGCATCTGCCTACCTTTTGTAAGCCTCATTGCTCTTCCCTATATACTTGCGGATGTCATCATGCAACTCTTTGATATGTTGTGCAAAGGACTCAGCTGAAACTAACACTCTAGCATGTGGGGGAAAGGGAATAAGATCTAAAGGCTTTCTAGGCCTATAACCATGCACGACCTCAAATGGACTTTTTCCTATGGACCTATTGACGGAATCATAGTAGGCAAACTCGGCCTGAGGTAAGAGGAGATCCCAATTCCCGAGGGGGTCCCTGACTAGGCAGCGGAGCAAGTTCCCAAGACTACGGTTGACGGCCTCAGTTTGACCATCGATTTGAGGATGATAAGAAGTGGATAATTTGAGGAGGGTTCCCAATAGATGCCAGAGAGTTTTCTAAAAGTAACTGGTGAATTTCACATCCCCGTCGGACACAATGGACTTAGGTAGTCCATGAAGTCGAACTACCTCAACAAAGAATAAATGGGCAACCCTAGAAGCATCCGAAGTCTTGGAACATGAGATAATGCGGGCCCTCTTAGAGAACCTATCAACAACTACAAAGACGGAATCATGTTTGCGCAAGGTCCTAGGTAGTCCAAGGATAAAGTCCATGCTCAAGTCCACCCAAGGTCGATCTAGGATGAGAAGGGGTGTGTAAAGCCTAGTGTTTTGCGTTACTTGCTTGGCTGAGCCACAAATGCGACACTGTCCCACAATGTTGGCCACATCCTTCTTGGGGCTGGGCCAATAGAATTGCCTCTCAACTAGATCTATGATCATTTAGACCCCAAAGTGACCTGCTAGGTCACCACTATGTAACTCACAAACTAAGAAGTCTCGAAGTGAAGTCCGGGATATGCGTAGCCTAGCTCCCTTGAAAAGATACCCCTCTTGGAGTATGAATGCCTCATGTTCCTTGTGGGGCTGAGTGGAGAGGGTGCTGTTGTGAGTCCCAAAGTTGGGGCAATTTGGATATTCTTCTTTGATTCTCTCAAATCCCGTGACTTCCACCTGGAGAGTGGAAAGTAAGGCTACCCGCCTACTCAGCCCATCGGCGGCGCGATTCTGACTTTCCATCTTGTACTCGAGGACAAAGGTATAGGCCTAAATGTATTCTACCCAACGGGCATGAAGGGTATTGAGCTTTTGTTGGGTGTTGAGGTACTTCAAGGTCTCGTGTTCCGAGAAGATCACAAACTCCTTAGGTAGGAGATAGTGACTCCAATGCCGAATGGATTGAACCACCGCATAAAGCTCCTTATCATATGTGGAGTACCTAGTCCTAGCCTCACAAAGTTTCTCACTAAAATAGGCTACTAGGTGACCCTCTTGGCTAAGGTTGCCTCCAATCCCTACCCCGGATGCATCACAAGTGACCTCAAACACTTTAGAGAAGTTGGGTAGGCAAAGGACCGGGGCTTGGGTCATCTTTTCCTTGAGCTCTAGGAATGCTTTGGAGGCTGCCCTAGTCCAAAGAAAGGTGCCCTTTTTGAGGCAATCTATGATAGGAGCGGTGATAGTGCTAAACCCACGAATGAATCTCCTATAGAAGGTGGCTAGGTTGTGAAAGCTTCGGCCTTCATGGAGGGTCTTGGGCTATGGCCACTCAAGAATGGCTTGGACCTTCTCAGGGTCCATGGACACCCCTTGGGCTGAGACAATAATTCCTAGGAAGGCTAGTTGGTTGGTCAAGAAATAACACTTCCCGGGGTTGGCAAAGAGGCTCACTTTCCTAAGAACGGTGCACACTTGGTTGAGGTGGTCGAGGTGGGCTTCCTTGGACTGGATATATATGAGAATGTCATCAAAGTAGATGACAAGGAAGATGCCAATGAAGGGTCGGAGAACCTCGGTCATGAGGCGCATGAAGGTGCTTCGTGCATTGGAAAGGCCGAAGGGCATGACAAGCCATTCATAGAGACCATCCTTGGTCTTAAAGGTGGTCTTCCACTCGGCCCCGGGCCTAACACGAACTTGGTGATAGCCACTCTTGAGGTCGATCTTTGAGAAGATGGTGGCTCCCGCAAGCATGTCTACCATGTCATCTAGCCGAGGGATGGGAAACCTATACTTGACCATTATCTTGTTGATGGCTCGGCTATCCACACACATGCGTCAAGTTCCATCCTTTTGGCTGTGAGAAGAGCCGGGACGGCACATGGGCTCTTGCTAATCCGAAAGAAGACCTTCTTGACGAGCTCCTCAATTTGCCTCCTAAGCTCGGCATGCTCGGTGGGGTTGAGGCGGTAGTGGGGGAGGTTGGGTAAGGTAGCTCCGGGCACAAACTCGATGGTATGTTGCACATCGCGCATGGGTGGTAGCTTCTCCGGATGCTCATCGGGGAACACATCCTGGAAGTCCTCAAGGAGTTGTTGGATTTCTATTGGGTGTGGGTCGATTGGGGTGGATTCCCCAAGGCAAATGACAATGGCACA
The DNA here is from genome assembly GCA_022559845.1 of Amorphophallus konjac. Classification (NCBI taxonomy): domain Eukaryota; kingdom Viridiplantae; phylum Streptophyta; class Magnoliopsida; order Alismatales; family Araceae; genus Amorphophallus; species Amorphophallus konjac. Next base: position 162,479,726 of record CM040125.1, on the reverse strand, counting down.
CACTTGTCCCCCTTGGTTGACTTCTTCCTCAAGTTCTTTCCTAGTGATGAGGTGTAGGCTCCTAGTAGTCCCAATGATCAAACTAGGGCTAGGATTTGATGGGGTTGGGTTTGGGGTAGAGGGAGGGGTTGAGGATTCCTATAGGGGAGGTGGAGTCTTCTTGGGGAGGGAGCGGGGTGGTGAAGGGTTGAGTTGGATTCTCTTCCCCTCATGGGTGAAAATGTAAGTGTTCGTCCTCCCGAGGAAGGTGGCATCTACATCATAGATCCAAGGCCACCCTAGGAGTATTCTCCCTACTTCCATTGGTAGAATGTCACACCAAACTTGGCCTTGGTAGGATTGAAAGGTGATGGGGACAAGGCAACGAGTGCTAACGGGTACGGATGTAGCATCTATCCAAGCTACCCGATAAGGTTTTGGGTGTGAGGAAATGGTGAGGCCTAGAAGTTTGACGATGTCGGGGAACACCACATTCACACTACTCCCGTTGTCCAAGATGACCTTCCTAGCATGACTCCCTATCTGGATGTAGGTATGGAAGATGTTGTTTCTTCTCCAATCATGTTCTTGGGCCTGAGTGAGGGGGCACCTAACCACTCCAAGGTGAGGGTCGGTGGGTGGAGGGGGTTGTTCTTGATTGGTCTCCATGTAGTGGGTCTCATACTCTTCCTCCCAATCGGGAGAGGTCTCATACACCTCAACCTCTTCTTCAGCTTGGGGTAGGGGGTTTGTCTCTTCAATGGGAAAGCTAGATGCACCCTTGGTGGGGCATTGAATGGCGAAATGTCCATACCCAAGGCACATAAAGTATTGCTGCCCACATTGGTGATTTGGGGCAGCCCTAGTGTAAGGGGGAGTGGGTGTCAGATTGGGTCTATTGGGAGTGGGGTTGGGGGGCCCACTTGTGGGGCGAGGGGGAGGTGCGCCACTAGGAGGGGCTGCCCTGGAGGGAGGAGCTCCCATGGGGGTGGAAAGGAGACCTCGTTGAGGAGGTGAGGTGTTGGTCCGAGGTGCCATGGACTTTGGGTCCATCCCCCAAGGGGGAACCATTCGGGTGTATCGAAAGAATTTCTTGGCATCCCGGGCTACTTGGTAGGATTGTTCTAGAGTGGTTACTTGACGCATGAAAAGCTCCTTTTTTTATGTGGAATTGAAGCACATTCCTATAGCGGGAAAGTGTGACCGCATGATCCTCTTGGACCCCACACTTAAGAAGGTAGTAATCAAATTTCTCAATGTACTCCATAACGGTCTTCCCTTCTTGGGTTAGGGCTTGCCACTCATCTAGGAGGTTTTGATGGTAGGAGGTAGGGACATATTTGAGTTTGAGTTGTTCCTTCATGGCCCCCATGTGGTGATGGGAGCTTCCCTCCTAACTGTCCTTAATGCCTCAACGTTCATCCAATGGGTCTTAGCTAACTTGGTAAGTTGCATTTTGGCCAACCGGACTCTCCTATCCTCGGTCATGGGGTACCAATCAAAATATTGGTCCATAGCTGCCTCCCAATATAAGTAGATACTTGGGTGATGGGACCCATCAAAGGTGGGGACATCGACTTTCACAAGTCTCATAAGGTGGTCATCCGGGTTATCCCGGTGGGATCTCCCATTCCTCCAAGTGGGTGGGTCTCTTTCCGGATTGGGAGTATGGTCAAGGTTGAGCTCTCCTATGGCTGGTTCCTCATGTGGGGGAGGTGCCCTCCTATCACCCACCCTTGGGGCGGGCCTATTCTCCTTAATTTGCTCAAGTCGGGCCGTTATGTCATCAAGCCACCCTAAGATACTAGCCATACCCTCCACAAGGAATCTCATGTGATCGGGAAGCTCATGCTCATTGGAGGCGGGATTCCCTTGGGGATTGGGATTCATTGGGGGATTGGAAGAAGATGGATTGGATTGATAATGAGCTCCACTACGGGTGGTCATGCAAAGTTGGGTGGGCTATGCAATTGGGGTGCGGGTGCACCTATGAATGACCTAGTGTGAAGACGCCCCAAGACTAGACTTGTGAGAACAAGCCTATGAACGCTCTAATACCACTTGATGTGGCACAGCCCATGGATGATGAAGTATGACTTAATGAGCATATGACCTAGACCCACAAGCATACAAGCACATTCAACGAACTCACGCTAGTGGCTCACTCGCACAACCCATACGATCTCCCGGTGGTACCGGGGTATGATGGCGAGGGTCCGAGGTGGGACCCAAATATTCTAAGGGACTTGGTTGGCTTAGGCTGGCCCCTAAGAGTCTGGGAGTCCCAACTTCGTGGGAGGCCGGCACGCCGGGGCATGGGGTTGGGTGGCACTCACTCAATCTCCGAGGTGGGCACACAAAAGAGAATTATGGGTCCGGGCACTCCCTCATCGTCCGACGGGCATAAGAGACAATACTAAACTAGCAAAATATAGACCAGCAAGGGAGGGACCAGTCCCTCACCTGATCGGTGTGAAGACACCGATCCCGATCTAAGACGAGGGCTAGCGGGGAAGCGTGGGTATGCACCCGCACGCCGCGTCGGTGGCGCTTGACCTGAAAATAAAATTGTTACTACAATACACCTCGCGCAGGAGGGGGTTCTCGGGGTGGGGGTTAAGTTGTTTACAACCAAAACTACCTCCACGCAGGGAGGGACCTTCAGCTGACCAAGGGAGGGGGAGGGGGGGAAGCCGATGAACCCGAATCTGCCCGACGTGACCAGCAGTGGTAGAGAGTGGAAGTCGAGCTGCAGCGGGTGTCTCCTGGTGCTGCAAGAAGGTGGGACTGATGTTGAGTCTATTAGGGGCAAGGTAGAAGCCGGCCGTAGGAGCTGGTAGTTGTCCGGAGGTCGAGCCTAGGTGCTGCGCCTCCATCTTCTCAAGTTGTTCTACTCTGCACTGTTTGGGACTGCAGGATAGAGTGTTGATGTAGGGATAGCCACGAGCTCGTCTGGAGGTTTCCGAAGGTGGGGCCAGTGCTGAGATGATCGGGACTGACCAGGGAACAGACCGTACGAGTTTGGCGCAGCTTTGTGGACGAAGTGGTCGCTGTAGCTTGGAGTACACGGCTGGTCCGACTGAGCTCTGACTGGTGCAGAACTGAAGGGTACTGTTGCCAAAGCTGTCACGGGAGCTACCGAACACCGATGGTGGTGAAATTGGCGACGTCGCGACTGTGGACAAAGTAGCTTTGGATGAAAACTGACGGGAACACAATCGAAGGTCGAAGAAGAAAACTCTAAGCTGAGGAGTGGGGGTTGGTCCAACCTGGACAGATAGGAGCAGTCTACGACCTTCGACGAAAATGGCCGGAACCGGGTGCTCGGGTAGGCAAACGACCTCCTTCATTCTAGTACTGAAGGAGGAATGGACGTAGTTCTTGCCCTCCGAAGATCGCACCAACGGCCTAGCAGAGCTGGTCGTGGGAGCTTCTGCACTCAGCTTCAGGTCGCCAGTCAAGAGCGGGATGCGCAGTCTGGCGAGATCTGCTCCTCCGATCAACTCTGAGCTTGGATGCCGGCGGGACCACCTCCGTTGCGAAGTTGACTTGGCGACGTTTCCGTCGGTATGAGACACGCCACCTGGAGCCTTGAGGGAAGGCCATGGCTGCCTCTATAAATTGATGGAACTCTGATGCATGTGATCTGGACCGGGTCAGGTGGTGAAGGGGGGTATGGAGGGAGGCGTATGGGTGATGGATTGGCAAGGGAATGGGGGTTAATGGCTGTGAGAATGGGAGGGGGGGGTTGCTGGAGGCCTCTTGGAAGGTTGAGGGGGGCAGGGATGGGGGCAGAGCTGGGCTGTGGCTACTGGAGAATGTAAGTGGAAGGTTGGCTGCGCACTAGGGAGAGGATGGGGGAGGGAGATGGAGGCTGACCACGGGCTGGGTGGTGGATGGGAGGGGCAACCAAGGGTTGAGAGGGGGTGGGGGAATTGGGATTGTACAGCCAAAGGGGAGGGAAATTTGAATTTTGGCCTAGGGTGGGGCTACTTCAGCCTTGGGAAGGTGGAGATATGCTTAGGGAAGGGAAATGGGTAGTTGGGGGTTGGGAGGTGGAGTGAGGATTGGTGTAGGATCTCTTGGGGATGGGGTGGAGTAAAGAGAGGTGTTGTGGGGAGTTGGAGGGGGAGGGGAGGAGAGAGAATGGGGCGGCCCCCCCTTGAGGAGAGGGAGAGAGAGGGAATTGGGAGATATTTAGGGAGAGGAGGAAATGCAAGGGAGTTTTCTATTTCAATATTCATTCAAAAGTGAAGTATATGGGGAAGAAATGGGGCCTATATATAGGCATCAACTCTTTTCATGACCAAAATACCCTTGACAAACATACAAAAGACCAAGACCATCCTGGACTCAACCTATGGGCCCAAACTAAGGTACTAAGGCCCAAACGAGCACAAAGAAGGGAAATAGACTATAACTACAAGACTCAATAAAGGAAAATACATAAGTTGAAACTCAAAAAAATGAAGATAACATATGAAGATCATAGTCAGTCCTCATCAAGGTAGTGGAGGCGACCCAAGCCAGAGGGAGTGCCGCGAGATGTCCTCATCATAGAACTTATTACGTAGGGACGTACTACAGTACAATCACGATACTCATGTAAAACTGGGTGGAATTGGCTCCCAAGTGGGTGCCATGATATCAAGAATAAGCGCTCATATACATTGGGTCGCTCGTTCTTTGTACACGATAAGGTAGAAAGAATCTATCTCTTCATAGAGGCACATAATCCTTAAGGGATAGCAATGGTATGGTTTTGCATTCCATTAACTCGAGATAATATTCTCATGGTATCCAAATAGCATAGCATGAGGGCCGATCTACCATATTTCTTTAGTGTAACATGGCAATTAAAAAGTGTCATGGGTTTTAGTGGTACAACTTGCTCGGCGACCTTGAGGGAATCCAAGGCTTCGTGTAGACTTACGGAGGTCTCTATGATAAAATCACCAGTCCGAAGGAAGGAATATCCCGCGGAGGGCTCATCTATCATCGAGAAATAGTGGGGTAAATGATAAAACATCGAGAAATGCGGGACTATATCCACGGACTGAGACATAGTGCCATATAGATACCCACTAACTTGGGTCATAAGAAATCATTCAGAAGAAAATAGAATTCAGGTAAATGGCGCCTGAGGTAGTGCCTTCATTTCATTAAATAAAGTCTTGTAGTTAAGGCGTCAAATTTAGAATTATACCTATATATATATACGTTACTATTCTGTTGAACATATGCTCAGGGTAAATGGCGCCCGGGGCCCAGTATCCATTTCAGTATATAGCGCCCAAGTCAGGGGTGCTATATCTTGAAGGGTGGTAGGGTGACATACATTGTTCCATCATGTGAAAATTGTTCATGAATAGTAGAACTTTTTCAATAAAAATAATTTCGTAGGAACGATTATATGGACAGGTAGAGAAAAATAGCAAGATTCTTGCAGTATACACATGCATTAGATTAGACATCATGATTCATGATTATTAAATTTTAAACATGTGTATTTATTAAATCCTTAAAAGAACAACGACTGTGCATACAATCGTTTTATCAATATAGCACCCAAGACAGGGTCGCTATTCACTATTATGCCATAAACCAATAAAACTCGATACCAAAACTATTTTGGCAACCACTTATAGACCTATGTGCATGTATATGATCCTGAAATTGCTAGGTTGGGCTTAGAACTTGAGTACACCTACCATGATTAGATTGATTTGGATGACAGAATCAGGAAGAGGTTGAAGGATCGGTGACAAAATAACCACAGAAATGGTACTCTATTTTAAACAGAGCAACTGGTTGTAAAGCATCGGCAGTAACTGTATCCCTTTAACGGACAAAGGAAGATGATGCTCTTCCTTTATAGAAGTAGAACGAAGCAGAATAGGGCTTCTTATCGCTCAGCCGTAGAGGACGAAGTAGCCAGAAGAAGAAGTAGCTTGGTCATTCCTTCACGGTGACAGCAAAGAAAGTAGCAGCAGTTGGAAAACAGAAGAACTAATATTGCAGAATATCTCCGCCCGGAAGAGACAGAGAAGAAGCAGTCGCTGGATGAAGAAGAACAGCAATAGCTTGTTGTCGAAGCAAAAAAACCCAGAGGCAGTAACCTTTGAAGGATTCTGAAGGGCTATATTTATAGGGAAGAAATACTACTGGAGAATTAGAGTTTGATCGAGAGTAAGATTTCCTACGTAAGAATCCTATTGAAACCAAACCTTCCTACGTATTAATCCTTCCCGATAAAGACCTTCCTGATCAATATTCTATTTCCCAGTTCGAACCAAACACTGCGGACGAAGTTTCTATTTTTTCTTTCTGCAGGGATATAGCGCCCATTTAAAGGGTCTTCATTTCATAGAATAGCGCCCTAATAGGGGGCGCCCTTCACATTTACCCTGATACGATACGAATGTTGTTTACAAGTGAAAGTGCATGAAAATAGCACCCACTCAAGGGGGTTCTATTTCTTAAAATGGCGCCTTAATCAAGGGCACCCTTTCCCTTGGCCCATTTGGGTTTAGGTGTAAGGTCCATTTGTGTATGTGGTGTTGTGTATGTGATCTGGGCGTTGGCTAATTTGTTTGTTTTAATTTATTTAAGAACATTCATTCCTATAATTTATCAGGGTTGCTACAGACTCTACCACTTTATATGGGTTCTAAACCTACTCTACCCCTTTTCATTCTAGCCTATTTCTTCTTCTACTACTTGGAAAATCGGAATAGTTGTAACCATGGTTTGTCTCTCGTGCTCTGATACGACTTTGTTACATCCCGAGATCGATTCCCAATTTATGGGCTTTTTTTTTCTTTTTCCATCGGACCTCGAAGCATTACATAGTACGTATCGTGAAAGCACAAATATATAATAAACATGCATACATTCACTTGCGAGAGAGAAACCACAATTACAAAATAGCATTTCAACCATTCATAACTTCCAAAGAAGAGTACATGGCCATTGTTCCGAGCTAAACATGAGTCCACACAAGCTCACCACCCCATAACCATGCATATAAGACAGATATTCACCCATAGCATACCCTGATAAACTATGAACTAGCACTACTCCTCGGCCGCAGCCTCCTCCTCAACATTATTCACTAAGTCTCCTGAAATGTGTGTCACAAAGGGGTGAGTGTGGCGCTCAGTAGGTAGCCTAAACAAATCAGGGTTCACTCGCATATATATAGCCAAATTATATACGTAATTCAGATGTTAATAATAGCATAATCCATTCACTATCATCTGCTTAAGGTAACTCATATGAGCAAATACATATTCTTTAGCTAACATATAAGGTACCCATGCATGCACAAAAATCACGGTGAATGAGCAATTACACATTATCACATTTTCGTTATTCATGGAACCGAACATTTGCCGCAAACATAGGAGGCCCACACATAAATGAACGAATGAAAGAGTACTGAGTAGACCCGAGAGTGAACTCCTACCTAGACTCCTGTGGCCCACAGCGTTTTGCTGCGTTACGTATCGCCGTCCCAGAGAACAATCGGCCTGAGTCATCGGATTTCACCTAAATTCCTATGGCCCAGAATCATAGGAATTTTAACCAGAGCGTTACGTATCACCGTCCCCTGGGATATTTTACTTCCACGGCGTTACGTATCATCGTCCCGCAGAAGGGACCGAAGTCCCTACCTCATATAATGCTGTTATTTTCCATTCATAACATTCACATTGTATTCGCATTTACATTCAGACTCATTTTACAAATATTAATATGATACTTTATCATTACAAGTATGCTTTCAAATAGTTTAAGCAGACTAACCACAGTATAAGGAGCATAATCAGATTACTGTATAAAAGAGGACTGGTTTATGTTCTAGGTTACACATGCATAGAAAATGACTCATAACTACAAGTGCAGAATTTCTGTGAGCATGAAATTTTTACTGTGGGTTACTAACTTAGCCTTCTACCATTTTCTATTTTTTCAGATTTTTCTAAATTAAAATGACCTCCCCAAACTCTCCTTTTTCTATGTTCTGGGAATTGTGACATAATGCATAGGTGCATCGACCTATCCACATGTGCATCGACCTATATTGACCCATCCCAAATGTACATCAACCTTATATGGCCCATTCTTAAATGTGCATCGACCTTACATGGCCTTTTCCTAAATGTGCATCGACCTTGTACTGGCCTGTGCCAATGCATCGACCTTGTATAGCCCATCCCCAAATGTTCATCGACCTTATGTGGCCCTTTCCAAATGTGCATCGACCTTACTTGACTTTTCCCAAATGTGGATCGACCTTGTACTGGCCTGTGCCAATGTACATCGACCTTGTATAGCCCATCCCCAAATATGCATCGACCTTATATGGCCTTTTCCCGAATGTGCATCGACCTTATATGACCTTTTCCCAAATGTGCATCGAATTATATTGGCCTGACCCAAATGTGCATCGACCCTTTGTTGGTCTGACCCAATTGTGCTAAGCAGGTTTAAGGAGGAGTTATGCTAAGCACCTCTTCGGTTTGAATAGGGGTGACCCTTCATCTACTTGGTCATAGATGTGAGTGGGCGCGATCTTATGTTGAGAATTAGGTTGGGATGTCTTCATATGAAATTAATAGAGATTCTTGATCTAACTCTGGGTTGTGGTTTCATAAAATTTCATTATCCCTATCAAGAGTTACGATTTTTGCAATATTAACATTTACTTTCCTTTGATCTAGTCGTGACCTTTCGGTAGCCCAAGGTAATTCGGGTAATACTCTAGTATCCAGGCATTATTTGGCCTCCACCTCAACAGAGAAGTTGTATCCAACATCGCATTTAAAATTATGGCCTTGGTTTCAGTGCATTTCATTAACCATAGACGAAGTTATGAATTTCCCATTAATTACATGTGAATTCACCCAACAGTCGCACCTCTTTGTGACAGTTGGCAGGAAAAGGCTCAAAACCTTGGGTTCTAATGCGAATTGGGTTTCAACCTCAACGGAAGATTTTGGGTTGAGGGCTCAATATTTCTAATGGGTCAAGTTTCATCTCATTTGGTTAACTGTGGGCCATGATATCCTTATTTCAAAGGGTGACCATTTTTCTGTAACTATTTCGACCCATTATCAACAACTCCCTCTTAACCACTATTAGACCCATTTTTCAGAAGTTATACTCTTTATCAAAGTTGTTTCTTACCCAATGGTCATTGCATGGGTTTTAGTTTCACCTAATTCTGACCTCCCTATATTAAGTTATGAATTTCCTAATGATCTTTCAATAATCTGTGCAGATTTCTAGCTTATTGAGTTCATGGGCCCGAATTATTATCATTTAGGCCTGTGCCTAAATTGGTGGTCATAACAATGATGCCATATGGAAAGATGATCCTCAATTCTGCCCCTATCACCAAAAGAAGGGGCATCCCATTGAGGACTGCTATGTATTCAAAGATATCATCGAAAGCCTGATTGAGAAGGGTGAATTACAAATCGATGAATACAGGGTGGACCCACGTCGCCCTCACCAAATGCCTGTCTTCATGACGGCGGCCAACATGGCCTCGCTGTGTGTTGACGTCCAAAATATTACTGCACGACAAGCACGCCCGAGCAGCCAAGAGCAGCTAATCGAGAGTGGGAAGGCCGCACAAACCCTACATCTCATCCGATCAGGATGAAAAACACACTTGGTGGCCCGTCACCTGATAAGGAAGCTTCCTGAGATGAAGGAATATCCGTAGTCCCTCAAACAGGGTGCCGAAGGCAGTATCAGCATAAAACCCGAGTAACCCGATCGGGGTGCACATTATGCCAGAAAGGGCCGTAGGAGGCCAAAGAGCTGCCCAATGAGGGCAAAAACTCTTTGAGTGATTGCCCACTCGATGAAGACACTCTCCACATGCATGGAGCACGCTTAAGGACACAATTCATAGTGCCGAAGGCCAAATCAGGATGAAACCTGAGTAATCTGACGCGGGTTCGACACGTGTTGGAAACCACTTGAAATTACAAACCGAGGCCCGGGAGCTTCGAAATAAACACTCTGGAAGTGGTTCATTAAAACTAAGGCAGTGCCGAACATCAAGCACTCGTTTGAGCCAGTTCGGAGTCAACGAGGCAAAGAAGAATATAAGGTTTACCAAAATACTACTCAATGGCCAACGTGAACCGGCGCGGCTGCAACCTACTTGAACCGGCACGGCCATGCTCACCTGAAGCCAACTGAACTGGCGCAAGAAGCTCCCCTTGCCTTGAATAGGCGTAGGCCCTTTGGGCCGCATTAATCGTGTAGCAACCCGAATAAAATATAAGAATAAATTTTCCCTAAACAAATAAAACTTCCAATTAAATAGTCAAAGGGCCCAAACCAAACACTATCTAACAAGCCCAACCCCCAGTTATTCCCATTAGGGCCTCTTGTACATACTATACCCTATAAGCCAAATGGGCCAAGCCTTAAACCCTTTTGCGTAAGCCTTACAAAGGATATGCATATTGGGCCTTTTAACCTTAACTCTCATACGTAAGAAGTGGCATGGGATATATGTACATATACATATATTGATAGGGGTTGTTTTTCAAAAGCACAAACCTTTTATCACCTTCAAGACTTGCATGGAGTTTAGGGTTTTCATTGGAAAAGTGGGTGGCGACTGGTATTTTAGTAGTAAAGGATATGCATGGGAAATATTACACCCATTAGGGTTGCTACGTGGGAAATTTAAATCCCTCTAGGATACATAAACCCAGATCCTATAAATAAGCCCTAATCGATTGATGGAAGTCATTGTTGCTACTCCTAATACATACATCAACCTCTGCCTCCTCTTGCCCTCGTAAGCTGCTCCCTTCCGCCTATTCCTATTGCTATTGCCATGAAGAAGTTCTTCTTCTTCCTCCATCGCTATTGTACACTGCTTCTCCCTCATGCTTGATCCTTTTGTTCCTGTGGATGTCGTGGGATTTCCTCTGCTACCATGGTTGCTGCTGCACGAAGGAGCAAGCCTCATCTTCCTATCGTTGCTGCTATTGCTGCAGTTGATATTCTTCTCTCACGTTCGTGAATATTCTCTTCGTTCGTCGTCTCAACCAACCATAAGAGGTAGGTGTTCTCAAGAAACGAACCCCAACTTGATAATCAATGTAAATCCATGCATATAGGTCGTATAGCAGTGATTCCATGACTTTTATGAAGTTTTGTCTCAGTTCTGTAAATACCGACCAGGTCAAGGGCGCTTATTTAATGAACGCCCGAGTGAGCAGTCGCTAATTTCCTAGAAATTGCGACTGTGACCAGGGTGCAGTTTAATGAGCGACCTTAGCCATGTCGCTAATTCTTTTAGTGAAATTAATAAATACCACATGTTAAAATTTAATATCTATGAAACATAGCGTTAAAAATTCTGCATGAGCATGTTTCTGGATTCCTGATATTTTTCTCCGTCTATCCATGTCCTTACTTTCCTGATTCTATGAACTCCAAGTATATGAACAGTGTTATGTGTCTAAAAATGTACCTACCCGATGCGTAGCAATAAACAAAGAATGAGCGACCCTTTTCCAATCGCCTATTACTGATTAAGCGCCCTTCCACGAGGGCACTATTTTTCAGAAAAATCGTCTAAATGAAAAATGTATGAAAAAATTTGAAACAACGATAGAGTGATAGGCGTTATTTAAAGATTGAGCGCCCTTTTACAAGGTCACTAATTATAATGAATTTCATTGATTTTACTAAAAATTATTAGAATTAACGCCCATGCAAAATATTATTAATTCTTATTATCTTTCTTGGAAATTTTACTGAATATAAGATTGAGCGACCTCTCGGACAATTGCTATTTCTAGAAATAGCAACTTCTTTTGGGGCGCAGATTCCTCTCTCTGAGATTTTCATCAGTTTTCTAGCCCATATCGCGGGTTTACTTGGCACTCTCATCTCACATCCATAGATGGAGTCCCTGTTTTATTTTTATCAATTACACACTCAATTGTTGGTGATGATTGGACCCTCCATGGGATATTCCTTCATTTGGACTGTTACTTTCTTCATTGAGACCTCCGTAAGACTATGCTAGCCTTAGATTCCATCAAGGCAGCCTAGCAGGTTGTACTATAAAAACCCTGGAACCCTCATTTGTCACGTCACTCTGAAGAAATGTGATGCTTTAGCCCTCAAGGAGCGCTATTTCTGGCCTCTTGTGAGAAGTCTGTTCTGTCAGCAATTAGCGACACTGATTTGGGCGCCAGAAGGAATTGGCGACCAGGCCAGTGGCGTTATTTCATTGATTTAGCGACCTAAACTTGGGTGCTATTTCATCGAGCCTTTACTGTTCACAGGAATTAGCGACCGGATAGTGGGCGCTATTTCTGTAATTGATGGTGACTGAGTGGGCGCCAATTACCCAGTTTCATGACAGGTCTTATTTTTCTTGAGATTTAATGATGTGTCATACTTTTTCAAGTTCTGTCCTTGAATTCCTTCATTCCTGAAATCTACCTTATCATCCTACAAATATTTATTCCTTTGTAACTCTATATTGGCTATAATTATAGTGGATGTCTAAAAATATACATGACTTAATCCTTGTGCATATATGGCCCGATCTGGTCCTGGGAGGAGCACCCAAAAGTACTTGTGCCCATGGGAGTTGATTGATTACAGTGTGGCATTGCACCGAAGTGCATGACTTGCTTGATTGTTTACATTCTACAACTCGATAGTACTTGACTTGACTTGATATGACTTGCGTGGCCCGTAATGGGTATTTATTTGCTTGATATTATAATAGCCAATTCTCATGACTTGATATATTTACATGCTTGACCATCTTGATACATTTTACATGAATATCCTGAAATCTTGCTAGTTCGGTAACTCTTAATAATCTACTATCTCTTGTCATTATAATGTATATATGCATAGCTAGTCTGCATTCGTGAACATGTAATTTACTTAAAGTCAGCTTGCACTTGAGATATAATTCCTACTGAGCATTCGATCATCTAGTGTTTTCCCATATTTTTCAGGTAACTTCGATGATGAGAATCAATCGGATGGGAACGGGAACGAGTGAAGAGCGTAGAGCCACCCAGTCATGGAAGCATCTATCTAGTTGTGCCTTTTTCCCTATTTCGTGAGTCTATCATTGTAATTTTTCCTCTTAATTGAGTCTAAGTTTGTCATTTGGTATTCTCCTACTTTATGGTTATGTAAGACTATTGTTGTTATTAATAAAGGATTTGGTTTATATCTCTACTCTTGCGCACTCTGTCTATAAGGTTGAATTCTTTATGCCCTGATTGACATGAAGGATATAAACTCGTCACGCGTACCGGGTTCCTTCCGCGCTTGGGACGTGACAGTTTTTGTGGTATCAGAGCCTAGGATATTCAATCCCTAGGAAAACCAAGTCCAAGAATAGGTTTATACTTTTACCCGATGAGATGGGGTAGAGCCATGGGTTAAGTTAATTTAGGTACTTAGACCCTTGGATCAATCGTATATTAATATGGTTACTTAAATCTTGTAGGATCATGGCTACCGAACATGCTCAATGGTGCGACATGCACCGTACTGTCCAAGGCCTTACCCAGGCGCTGCAACAAGTGGTGCAGGGTGGAGCCAATCGTGGAGCAGGAGATCTCCAGCATAGCTTTCGCAACATGAACCCACCAAAGTTCATTGGTTCGACAGACCCCGATGATGCCGAACACTAGATTAAGGAGATCGAACGTATATTCCGTGTCATGTAATGCACGGATGAAGAAAAGGTTTTATTAGCAACCTTCCAACTAAAGCCGGATGATTGATTCTAGTGGGAGTCAGTAGAAGCCACCTTGCCTCATGAACAAGTTACGTGGGGCGAGTTCGTAGAGTATTTCAACAACAAATACTTCTCGGGCCATATTCAAGAAAAGAAAGCCATGAAATTTGCCGCCCTCAAGCAAAGGACATTATCAGTGGCCGAGTACGAGGCCCAATTCTCTCGTCTGTCAAGGTATGCACCACACCTAGTGTCTACTGAAAAGATGAAAGCTAGAAGATTTTTAAATGGGCTAAAGCCACAATACATTACTCAACTAGTGCCTATGAACATTCAAGTCTACTCAAAAATGATAAGGCGCGCACAATTATTAGAAGATACCATGGAGTTGTCCGACCGGATCCATGGGAAGGACAAGAAGGAGCACGTTACGAGCTCTGGCACATGCAAGCCGACCTTCAACAAGAAAAGAGCTAGCAATGGAGGAGATTTCTCCCAAGAGAAGAAGTTCAAGAAGAATAGCAAGCACTTCTCCATTACTACCACACCTTCCAAATAGGTGGGTAAACATTGCGACAAGGCCGACCATAAGGCCGAGGAATGCTGGAGGAGATTGGGAGCTTGTCTGCGTTGCGGGAGCCATGATCATCGGATTCCCGACTGCCGTCTACTAAATGATCAAGTTGGAAATGAGAAGCGCCCGATGAAGAAAAAAGCCCATCTCCACTCTCTTGAAGAGGCAGAGCAAGATGAAGGTGGACTCGTGGAAGGTACATTAAAGATTTGCTCTCAATTTGCTCATGTGTTGTTTGATACCGGTGTGGCACATTCTTTTGTTTCCAAGAAGTTTACTGATCCATTACCTATGGAACCGGAGTGGATAGATTTAGTTATTTCAACTCCTCTGGGAAACGAGTCCAAGATTTCCCACCATTATCTGAATTGTGAAGTTATGGTGAAAGGGAAAAATCTACCTACCGATTTAATATACCTAGACATGAAGGATTATGATGTTATACTAGGAGCCGATTGGCTATCCACACACAAGGTAGCTGTACATTGTCAAAACGGCAAGGTAACATTTAAAGAAATCCAGGAACTTGTCTACACTAGTCCTCGAAGTCAAAACAAGTCACCCCTTATTTCGGCCCTCCGAGCTAGTGAGCTCTTGAGGAAAGGATGTGTGGCTTTCATAGCATTTGTGACCGCCATGGAAGTGAAGGAGTCTAAGATAGAAGACATCCGAGTGGTTTAGGAGTTTCCCGATGTGTTCCTGAAAGATCTGCCCGGATTACCCCCAGAAAGAGAAGTGACCTTCACCATCGACCTGGTCCTTGGTGCTGGCCCAGTTTCTAAGGCACCTTATAGGATGTCCCCCGTCGAGCTCGAGGAATTAAAGGAGCAATTGACGGAGCTATTGAAGAAAGCATTCATCAGGCCGAGCACTTCTGTCACGTCCCGACGCGGAATATCGGGACGTACAGTTAGAAACGAGCTGGAAAGAGAGAGAACTAATCTAAATATATACAAGTGCTAAGAAATGGAAATAACTTATTGACCATTAAACAAAACATAACTGGTACATAATCCTCAAATCAACTCAATACAAAGGGGATAACAACTCTAAACCACAACAACGTAACTGAAGCTCAACACACTCTAAACACAACTAACTGATACACTCAAAACATCACTCCTGCCCTTCCCCATCGGTAAACGCGTCACCTGAAAAGCCTGGAAAGGGGGAAACAACAACTATGAGCTAACGCTCAGTAGGAAATAACAGATAGGTATAAGTGATTAGCAGTTTAATTACATTTTCAAAATATCATGCTACAAAGGATAATGCAATAAAAGGATAATGATGATATAATGAAACAAAAATTAAAGATCTTGCAAGGTCACGAAATATAAAGGAACAGAATGGTAATACTTAAGAGGAATAACAAAGACAAGAATTTACTACAAGAGATAACGATAAAGAGTTGGCCATATCAAGATAATTCGAGTCATGTCAAGCACGTGTGTAGTTTCATTTCCACGTCCAAGTAACAGCAAGTAAGTAACAACAAGTAGAGTATAGAATAGTGAAGAGTGGAAAGTGAAAAGTAGTAGAGAGTAGTGGCCAATCCTAGATTTAACCCATGTCATAGTACTGGTGCCAAATGCCACACCTAGTCAATCACCTCCCCGGGGGTACACGTAGTGTTCGGGCGCTCCTCCCAGGACTAGACCGAGCCCTTACTTGTTTGCCAGGCATTGATTTCTTTGGATCAAAGATCCCACGAATCTAGACTTCCACAATTTATGGCCAGAATTCCAAGGTTTGAACCATGTAGCAATAATAGTTTCAAGTAGGAAGGAGATCCATTTCAGAATTTCAAGGTAAGCACAATCATCAAGAAGATTGAAAACCAAGTCATAATAAGAGTAAATCATGCTGCGCTACTGTAGTACAGCAGCTATCCAACAAGCTAATCAACATATTAATCCTAATTATCAAGTTAGTATGTCAAAGATTATCCATTATCATTTGCATTAAGATAATTGCCAAAAGCTGATTCAAGATGATAAGGTAAAGGAACAAGCTTGTACAGGAAGGAAAAGAATGCATTAACAGAGATTTAATTACACCATTAACCACTAATTATGTGGGTTTCTATTTAACCAATGTATACATTGCAATTAAGATGATGAATGACATGCTTTTACATCGTGATAGAACATAGGAACCAATGCAGTTTGAAAATCATAAGGCTCATGATTAGGTCACTGGTTCTTCAAAAGTATAGTTTTCAATTGGTCTAAGTTCAATGGGTCGATCCCCTAATGATCCGGATCGATCCACGGGTCGCAAAATGATGAAAACCGGGTTTCTGGTACATGGGTCGACCCCTAGGGTCGACCCCTGTAAAAATGGGGTCTGGCAGCTGAATGGGTCGACCCTTGGGGTCGACCCCAGCAAATTCTGAAGGATGGGTCGACCCCTGGGGTCGACCCCTTCATTCCTGCGCATGGGTCGACCCCTGGGGTCGACCCCCTTGTAGGGAGTGGATGGGTCGACCCCTGGGGTCGACCCTCGGGCCTGCTGGGTTTCCCAGAAAATGGGTCGACCCCTGGGGTCGACCCCTACAAGAACAGCAGCGAAAGTTGACTCCGGAAAACACATGAACTCATCCAAATGAGGTCCAATTGAGTTGAAATCAAAACCACATGATCTAGGAATCCTAATAGACATTCTAGGGTCATGATACATGAGTTTAGAAACATGAATTTTCACAGAAATCAATAAAATCTCAACTTATACATGATAAATACATGAAAACCCTAGTTCCTGACCTACTTCTACTAAATCATGGAATTCTCTCAACATAAGCAATGAATTTTGGGGCTTCTTGAGTCAAAAGAAAGCTAACTCGATTATGAATCCAACCATGTATGATATGCTACATGAAGATCAGGTTACATGACTCAAAATTAGCCCGAAATCAAGATCTGACTTAAAGGAACACTATATGAATCATGTTCTAGACATGCTCTTACTTCGATGCAAAATACTCTCAACATGCTCAATACAAATTAGGGGTTTCTTCGTCAAATGAAAGCTAACAACATGCTGATTACATCATGTAAGTTAATTAGAGTTTGGTTGTTAGATCCTACCTCAAATCGGAGAAAGAATTCAAAACCCTAGAATGAAGAACAAGCTTGACAGCAGCTCACAAAAAGCCTGATATCTCCACGGATACCTAATGAAATTTGGGGCTTTCAGTCCCATTGGATAGCTCTCGTCGAGCTGCTCAAGATACTATATTTACAAGTCTCAATTGGTTAAGGGTACCTACCTTAATCGACGGATTAAAGGGCTGGAGATGAAGAACGACGAATTACCAACACCCTCCATCAAAACGACGAATGCTCCCAGATCTGGACTCCTCGTCGGCTGACCTAGCTACCAAATGAAACTAGAGTCGAAGAGATACATTTCTATAGGTCATGGGGCTTCTGGAGCCTTCGGAGTTGGGAGTATTGGGCGCTACAAGTTTCGTGTTTAGAAACGGCGCCGGAATCCTTGACTCGACCAAATCTATGTCGGCAGCACGTTTTAGGGCTAGGTTTACCTCAAATTGATTGAGGGTCAATGTTCCTTACCTCGTGGCCTTCCATTTGCCCTTGATTTCAGATCATTTGGTTGAGTAATAAGGTCGAATTTCACGTTTTAAGTTACGATTAGGTAAAGGGTAGGTGGAAGTCAAATTCAGGATTAATCCTCTAATTAGACAAGGTTACGTAATTAATTTGGGTCAAGTCCAGAAGACAAAATTGCTATAAAAATGATCTTTTACCCAATTACTATTTTTACATATTTTTCTAAGGTAGTCGAATTTTATAGGTTCTATTTTCTAATGAATTAAATATTAATATTTCGAAATTCAAACATTAATTCATTTTAATTCAATTTTTAATTAATAAAAGCTCAATAAAACTTAATAAATAATCGAGGTATTACACCCTCCCCTACTTAAAGAATTTGGTCCTCCAAATTCACTGCACTATATACGGAAAATAGGAAAAAGATAGATCACCTAGAATAGGTCGGGATACCGCTTCCGCATAGTATCTTCCGATTCCCAAGTAGCTTCTTCGGTTCCACGCCGACTCCACTGAATCTTGACCATCGGTATAGACCGATTCCGGAGTTGCTGCTGTTTCCGGTCTAGAATCTTGATAGGTCTTTCTTCATAAGTCAAATCTTCCTTTAACTCAAAATCCACATGTTGAATGATGTGAGTGGGATCGTACACATATTTTCATAACATAGACACATGAAAAATATTGTGTACGCCAGATAACTGAGGCGGTAATGCCAGTCTGTAAGCAACTTCTCCCACTCTATCTAGGATCTCGAATGGACCAATATACCTCGGACTCAGCTTGCCCTGAATGCCAAATCTTCGAATCCCTCTCGAAGGAGAGACTTTCAGAAACACATGCTCGCCAACTTCAAATTCTAATGCTCTTCTCCTTGTGTCAGCATAACTCTTCTATCTTGACTGAGCCACTTGTAACCGATCTCGGATAACACGGATGTTCTGTGACGACTCCGAAATAAGATCCGGTCCAAGCCATTACTTCTCGCCCACCTCGTCCCAACACAATGGGGAACGACAGCTTCTTCCATACAAAGATTCAAATGGAGCCATTTGTATGCTGGATTGGTAACTATTGTTGTAGGCGAATTCAATCAATGCCAAGTGATTACTCCAACTGCCTCCGAAATCAATCATGCAAGCTCGCAACATATCTTCCACTATCTGGTTGGTTCTTTCAGTCTGTCCATCTGTCTGTGGATGAAAAGCAGTACTGAAATTCAGACGAGTACCAAGAGACTCTTGCAGTCCCTTCCAGAAATGTGAAGTAAATCTCGGGTCTCTATCAGACACAATGCTGACAGGTATACCATGGAGCCTTACCACTTCCTTCAAATATAAAGCAGCCAATACATCAACTGTCCACTTGGACTTAATGGGTAAGAAATGAGCCGATTTTGTCAAGCGATCGACAATTACCCATACCGCATCCATTCCACCACGAGTCCTAGGTAGACCCATAATGAAATCTATGCCAATACTTTCCCACTTCCATTGGGGTATGTCGAGTGGTTTCAACTTTCCTGCCGGTCTGAAATGTTCAGCCTTAACTTGTTGACAAACCAGGCATCTACTCACGAAATCTGCAATTTCCCTTTTCATATTCGGCCACCAAAAGGACCTTTTCAAATCCTTGAACATTTTAGTGCCTCCAGGATGAATAGTATATTTGGATCTATGTGCTTCCTCCAGAATCTTGTTCTTTAACTCAGCTTCATCAGGTACACAAGTTCTACCCTGGAATAACAATCTTCCATCGCCAGCCACCATGAAGTCGGGTCTGCTGCTCAAACTTCCCTTGATCTCAACCAGCTCGGGATCATTATCTTGCAAGGATTTGATCTCCATCAATAATTCGGGCTTAAGTCGAATCTGTGCAATTATAACCCGATCATTATCAACATTTAGATCCAGACTAGCTAACTGTTCCAATAGCCTCCACTCTTGTAACATGAGACTTGACAATTTAGCCACAGGCTTCCGGCTTAATGCATCTGCCACAACATTACCTTTGCCGGGATGATATTCAATCGAGAAGTCGAAATCCTTCAAGTACTCCAACCACCTTCTCTGCCTCATGTTGAGTTCCTTCTGAGAAAATAAATACTTCAGACTCTTATGATCTGAAAATACTGTGAATGTTTCTCCATACAAGTAATGCCTCCAAATTTTTAAGGCGAATACAACTGCTGCAAGTTCCAAGTCATGAACGGGATAATTCTCTTCATGCTTTCTCAGCTGCCTAGAAGAATAGGCAATCACCTTCCCATGCTACATGAGGACACAACCCAAGCCAATACCAGAAGCATCGGTATAGACCACGAAACCTCCGTCGCAAGAAGGTAAAGCCAAAATGGGTGCAGTAGTGAGGCAATCCTTCAATGTTTGAAAGCTCTGCTGACATTCCTCGGACCATTCAAACTTATTGTCTTTGCGGGTCAATCGAGTGAGAGGTACCGCAATCTTGGAGAAGTCTTGAATAAATCTCCGATAATAGCCTGCCAGGCCTAGAAAGCTTCTAACTTCTGTCACTGTAGTAGGTTGATCCCAGTTCTTTACTGCCTCCACTTTCGAATGATCAACTGAAATACCTTCTTTGGTGATGATATGTCCTAAAAAGGACACTTCTTGCATCCAGAAATCACATTTACTGAATTTGGCATATAGTTGATGATCTCTCAATATCTACAATGCCATCCTCAGATGTTCAGCATGCTCTTCCTCAGTCTTGGAATAAATCAGTATGTCATCAATGAATACCACGACCCATTGATCAAGATAAGGCCGGAATACATTATTCATTAACTGCATGAAAGCCGCTGGTGCATTCGTTAGACCAAAAGGCATAACGACAAACTCAAAATGACCATACCTGCTGCGGAAAGCCGTTTTATAAATATCATCTTCCTTAATCCTCAGCTGATGATATCCAGATCGAAGATCGATCTTAGAGAAATAATGTGCTCCCGCTATCTGGTCGAATAATTCGTCGATCCTCGGCAATGGGTATTTATTCTTGATAGTTAGCTGGTTCAGTTGCCGATAATCGATGCATAATCTCATCGAACCATCCTTTTTCCTGACGAATAATACAGGAGCTCCCCAAGGTGAAGTACTCGAACGAATAAAGCCCTTCTCGAGCAATTCCATCAGCTGTTGCTTTAATTCCCTTAGCTCCGCAGGGGACATACGGTAAGGAGCTCTAGAAATAGGAGACGCGCCAGGAACAATATCAATGGAGAAGATAACTTCCCGCTCAGGCGGAAGTCCTGGTAGTTCCTCCGGAAAGACTTCGGAGAATTCTTGGACAATAGGAGTGTCCTTTATCTCAACTCGCTGTTCCGGTGTAGCATGGACAAAGGCTAGAAAAGCATCGCAACCTCGCCTCATCAGCTTGTCGGCTCGAAGAGAAGAGATGAGCGATACAGGGTTATGGTGCTTGATCCCCGTAAAAGATAAACCAGAATGTCTAGTAAAAGTCACTGAGCTGGAACTACAGTGAACACTGGCCTCATACTTGGCCAACCAATCTGCTCCAAGGATTACATCATAATCCTTCATATCCATGCAAAATAAGTCTGCTGGAAAATTCCGTTCATCAATAATAACTTTACTAGAAGGATAGTAATATTGAATAGCCGCTCCAGAACCAATAGGAGTTGATATAACTAATGGAGAATTCATCATGACAGGTTCCATAGATAACGACTTCACAAATTTCCGAGAAATAAAAGAATGCGTTGCACCAGTATCAAAGAGAACAAATGCGGGCTTGTCGATTATAGTAAGGGTACCTTCGACGAGTCCGCCATCATCAGAAATCCCAGTTTCATCCACATGTAAAGCTTGGAGCCTTCCTTGCGTCTTCTTGATAACTTGAGGTTTTGCCGGTGTAGCTTGTTCCGATAGAAGAGGGCAGTCAGGGATACGGTGTTCCCTACTCCCACATCGTAAACACGCACCTAGCTTGTGCCAGCATTCCTCCATCTTGTGACCTGGACGATCACAATACTTGCACTTGCCCTTGAATGGAACAATAGGGCCGGGTTTCTTCTCTTCATTTCTTGGCATCTTGCCTTTCCACGTTCCCGATCCGATCCACGAACTAGACCCACTCATGGGCCTCTTTTTGCTACTGCCAAATCCGGGTCTAGGAGTTGGTTGTTCCTTCTTCATGCCTTGCCCACAGATCCTCTCCGTCATTTCTAAGGTATCTTCTAGAACTTGTGCCTTTCTCACCATCTCAGAATAAGTAGAGATCTCCATCGGCGCCAGTTGATTGATGTAGTGAAGCTTCAACCCGTTGAGGAATCGCTTAGCTTTCATCTTTTCTATGGAGATAAGGTGAGTAGCATAGCGTGAAAGCCGAGAGAACTGTGCTTCATATTCGGCCACCGATAAGCTTCGCTGCTTTAGAGCCGCGAACTCCGCCTTCTTCTTCTCTTGTACACGATCAAAAAAATATTTGTCGTTGAAGAATTCCTCGAACTCTTCCCATGTGACTTGTTGATCGCCTAGAGTTGCCTTGACGGAATCCCATCAAGTACACGCGTCCCGCTCCAATTGGAAGGTAGAAAGAAGGACACGCTCTTGGTCGGTGCATTGCATGACTTCAAAAATTCTCCCCATTTCGTGGAGCCAATGCTCGGCCTCATCGGGGTTAGTCGAACCAACAAATCTTGGCGGGTTCATTCCTCGAAAGTTCCGGTATAAGTCACCGGTGCCATGACCCGCTGCTCCAGCTTGAGCTACCTGATGTAACGCCTGAGTCAGGCCTTGAACCGTGCGCTGCAGGTTCCTCCATTCAGCACGATCGGCTGCCATCTACACGAGAAATAGATTACTTAGGTCCAAAAAAAATAGATAATAACACGATTAAGGAACGAACTTAACCCAAGTTTCTACCCAATCTCACCAGGTCAGGTTCTAGACTTTAACAAGGTTAGAGGTCTAATGCACCTAAACACGACCAAAAACTCGGTACCTGGCGGAGCTAATCGGTCCGAAGACCACTCGCGCAAGTATGCGACCTTCCCGATAGGCGTAGCCTAACGTTCGGACAACACCTTTTGATATACCGATTATTGGGATGCAATGCAAGAAAACCTAAACTTAGGGAACCTAGGAATATGAAACCTAGGGCTCTGATATCAACTAAACTGTCACGCCCTGACGCGGAATATCGGGACGTACAGTTAGAAACGAGCTGGAAAGAGAGAGAACTAATCTAAATATATACAAGTGCTAAGAAATGGAAATAACTTATTGACCATTAAACAAAACATAACTGGTACATAATCCTCAAATCAACTCAATACAAAGGGGATAACAACTCTAAACCACAACAACATAACTGAAGCACAACACACTCTAAACACAACTAACTGATACACTCAAAACATCACTCCTGCCCTTCCCCATCGGTAAGCGCGTCACCTGAAAAGCCTGGAAAGGGGGAAACAAAAACTATGAGCTAACGCTCAGTAGGAAATAACAGATAGGTATAAGTGATTAGCAGTTTAATTACATTTTCAAAATATCATGCTACAAAGGATAATGCAATAAAAGGATAATGATGATATAATGAAACAAAAATTAAAGATCTTGCAAGGTCACGAAATATAAAGGAACAGAATGGTAATACTTAAGAGGAATAAAAAAGACAAGAATTTACTACAAGAGATAACGATAAAGAGTTGGCCATATCAAGATAATTCGAGTCATGTCAAGCACGTGTGTAGTTTCATTTCCACGTCCAAGTAACAGCAAGTAAGTAACAACAAGTAGAGTATAGAATAGTGAAGAGTGGAAAGTGAAAAGTAGTAGAGAGTAGTAGAGAGTAGTGGCCAGTCCTAGATTTAACCCATGTCATAGTACTGGTGCCAAATGTCACACCTAGTCAATCACCTCCCCGGGGGTACACGTAGTGTTCGGGCGCTCCTCCCAGCACTAGACCGAGCCCTTACTTGTTTGCCAAGCATTGATTTCTTTGGATCAAAGATCCCACGAATCTAGACTTCCACAATTTATGGCCAGAATTCCAAGGTTTGAACCATGTAGCAATAACAGTTTCAAGTAGGAAGGAGATCCATTTCAGAATTTCAAGGTAAGCACAATCATCAAGAAGATTGAAAACCAAGTCATAATAAGAGTAAATCATGCTGCGCTACTGTAGTACAGCAGCTATACAACAAGCTAATCAACATATTAATCCTAATTATCAAGTTAATATGTCAAAGATTATCCATTATCATTTGCATTAAGATAATTGTGAAAAGCTGATTCAAGATGATAAGGTAAAGGAACAAGCTTGTACAAGAAGGAAAAGAATGCATTAACAGAGATTTAATTACACCATTAACCACTAATTATGTGGGTTTCTATTTAACCAATGTATACATTGCAATTAAGATGATGAATGACATGCTTTTACATCGTGATAGAACATAGGAACCAATGCAGTTTGAAAATCATAAGGCTCATGATTAGGTCAATGGTTCTTCAAAAGTATAGTTTTCAATTGGTCTAAGTTCAATGGGTCGATCCCCTAATGATCCGGATCGATCCACGGGTCACAAAATGATGAAAACCGGGTTTCTGGTACATGGGTCGACCCCTGGGGTCGACCCCTGTAAAAATGGGGTCTGGTAGCTGAATGGGTCGACCCCTGGGGTAGACCCTAGCAAATTCTGAAGGATGGGTCGACCCCTGGGGTCGACCCCTTCATTCCTGTGCATGGGTCGACCCCCTTGCAGGGAGTGGATGGGTCGACCCCTGGGGTCGACCCTCGGGCCTGCTGGGTTTCCCAGAAAACGGGTCGACCCCTGGGGTCGACCCCTGCAAGAACAGCAACGAAAGTTGACTCCGGAAAACACATGAACTCATCCAAATGAGGTCCAATTGAGTTGAAATCAAAACCACATGATCTAGGAATCCTAATAGACATTCTAGGGTCATGATACATGAGTTTAGAAACATGAATTTTCACAGAAATCAATTAAATCTCAACTTATACATGATAAATACATGAAAACCCTAGTTCCTGACCTACTTCTACTAAATCATGCAATTCTCTCAACATAAGCAATGAATTTTGGGGCTTCTTGCGTCCAAAGAAAGCTAACTCGATTATGAATCCAACCATGTATGATATGCTACATGAAGATCAGGTTACATGACTCAAAATTAGCCCGAAATCAAGATCTGACTTAAAGTAACACTATATGAATCATGTTCTAGACATGCTCTTACTTCGATGCAAAATACTCTCAACAAGCTCAATAAAAATTAGGGGTTTCTTCGTCAAATGAAAGCTAACAACATGCTGATTACATCATGTAAGTTAATTAGAGTTTGGTTGTTAGATCCTACCTCAAATTGGAGAAAGAATTCGAAACCCTGGAATGAAGAACAAGCTTGACAGTAGCTCACAAAAAGCCTGATATCTGCACGGATACCTAATGAAATTTGGGGCTTTCAGTCCCATTGGATAGCTCTCGTCGAGCTGCTTAAGATACTATATTTACAAGTCTCAATTGGTTAAGGGTACCTACCTTAATGGATGGATTAAAGGGCTGGAGATGAAGAACGACGAACTACCAACACCCTTCACCAAAATGACGAATGCTCCCAGATCTGGACTCCTCGTCGGCTGACCCAGCTACCAAATGAAACTAGAGTCGAAGAGCTACATTTCTATAGGTCATGGGGCTTCTGGAGCCTTCGGAGTTGGGAGTATTGGGCGCTACAAGTTTCGTGTTTAGAAACGGCGCCAGAATCCTTGACTCGACCAAATCTATGTCGGCAGCACGTTTTAGGGCTAGGTTTACCTCAAATTGATTGAGGGTCAATGTTCCTTACCTCGTGGCCTTCTATTTGCCCTTGATTTCAGATCATTTGGTTGAGTAATAAGGTCGAATTTCACATTTTAAGTTACGATTAGGTTAAGGGTAGGTGGAAGTCAAATTCAGGATTAATCCTCTAATTAGACAAGGTTACGTAATTAACTTGGGTCAAGTCCAGAAGACAAAATTGCTATAAAAATGATCTTTTACCCAATTACTATTTTTACATATTTTTCTAAGGTAGTCGAATTTTATAGGTTCTATTTTCTAGTGAATTAAATATTAATATTTTGAAATTCAAACATTAATTCATTGTAATTCAATTTTAAATTAATAAAAGTTCAATAAAACTTAATAAATAATCGTGGTATTACAACTTCCCCGTGGGGAGCGCCCGTACTATTTATCAAGAAGAAAGATGGATCGATGAGACTCTACATCGACTACCGATAGTTGAACCATCTTACTATGAAGAACAAGTATCCACTACTGAGGATCGATGAGTTCTTTGATCAAATATCTAGAGCCAAGCATTTCTTGAAGATTGATCTCAGGTCGGGATATCACCAATTGAGGATAAAAGATGAAGATAAAAGATGAGGATATTCACAAGACGGCATTCTAGAGCAGGTATGGGCATTACAAATTTACTGCTATACCTTTTGGACAAACAAATGCCCCTACAACCTTTATGAAATTGATGAACAGCATATTCAGGCCTCAT
This sequence comes from Amorphophallus konjac, assembly GCA_022559845.1. NCBI lineage: Eukaryota > Viridiplantae > Streptophyta > Magnoliopsida > Alismatales > Araceae > Amorphophallus > Amorphophallus konjac. The sequence goes on along the minus strand of CM040125.1, from coordinate 162,453,266 downwards.
CTAGATCAATTTGTAGTGGTCTTCATTGATGACATATTGATTTATTCAAAGACTGAAGAAGATCATAAAGAATACTTAAGGATTGCATTACAAATATTAAAGAATAATAAACTTTATGCCAAACTTAGCAAGTGCGCCTTCTGGCTCGAGGAAGTGTCCTTCCTAGGGCATGTGATCTCAAAGGATGGGATGTCTATTGATCCGTCCAAAGTCGAGGCTATGAAGAATTTGGAAATACCAACCAATGCAACCGAGATCCGAAGTTTCTTAGGTCTAGCTGGCTATTACCGACGATTCATCAAGGACTTCTCCAAGATCGTTGTCCCTCTTACTAGGCTGACCCGCAAGGAGATTCCTTATAGTTGGGATGAAGAATGCGAGAAGAGTATTCAAGCCTTGAAGGATCATCTAACAACTGCCCCAGTCTTGGCATTACCAACTGAAGGGGAGAAATTCGAGGTATATACTTATGCGTCTGGCATTGGCCTCAGATGTGTGTTAATGCAACAAGGGAGAGCCATTGCTTACTCATCCTGACAATTAAAGAAGCATTAGAAGAACTACTCGGTGCACGACTTAGAGTTGGCCGCGGTAGTATTTACTTTAAAGATCTGGATACACTATCTCTACGGAGAATAATTCACTGTGTACTCTAATCACAAGAGTCTCAAATATCTATTATCTCAAAAGGAATTAAACATGAGACAAAGACATTGGCTAGAGTATCTCAAGGACTTTGACTTCACAATACAATACGATACTAGAAAGGGTAATCCCATAGCCGATGCCCTTAGTCGAAAGCCGAGAGCGTTATTGGCCAACCATATGGTCCAAAGAATGGAAGTTACTAGAACAATTCTCTAAGCTGGATAAAAGCACGGACAAGGAGAAAGGGTGTATCACCCTATCATACATGAGGATAGAACCATATCTACTCTCCGAAATCCACAGACTTCAAGACAATGACCCAATATTGGTAGACAAAAAAGGCAAGTTAGAAGAACAACCTGATTTCAAGCAAGCATCAGATGGAAGATTATTGTTCTGAGAAAGGACTTGTGTACCGGATTGTCCGGAATTGAAGAAGAAAATTTTAGAAGAAGCTCACCGATCAAGGTACACAATTCACCCTAGAACTACCCAGATGCACCAAGTCTTGAAACGGACCTTTTGGCGGCCCAACATGAAAAGAGAGGTAGCAGACTTTGTGTCTCGCTGTCTCACGTGCCAAAAACTCAAGACAGAACACCAAAAGCCTGCTAGTAAGCTACATCCTCTAGATATTCCCAAGTGGAAGTGGGAGGATATCGGCATGGACTTCATTATGGGTCTATCTAAATCTAAAGGAGGACATGATAGAATATGGGTCATCATAGATCGATTGACCAAGTCAGCTCACTTCCTACTGATAAAGAGCTGATGGTCAATTGATGTTCTTGCTGCCTCATACATCAAAGTAGTCGTCAGATTGCATGGAGTTCCAGCTTCGATCTTATCTGACCGAGACCCGCGCTTCACTTCTTATTTATGAATGGGTCTATAACATTCGTTGGGGATAAGACTCAACTTTAGGACAGCTTTTCATCCTCAAACAGATGGTCAGACTGAGAGAACGAATCAAGTTGTAGAGGACATGCTACGAGATTGTATTATTGATTTTGGTGGAAGCTGGCATGATCATCTACCCTTGGTCGAGTTTGCATATAACAACAGTTACCCGACAAGTATTCAAATGGCACCTTTCGAGACATTATACGAAAGGAGTTGCCGCTCACCACTATGTTGGGACGAAGTTGGTGAAAATCAGCTACTAGGCCCGGACATGGTAAGAGACACCACTGAAAAGATTAAACTCATTATAGAAAGGCTCAAGATGGCTCAGTCTAGACAAAAGGCTTACGCTGATATTAGAAGGAGAGACCTAGAGTTCCAAGTTGGAGATCACGTCTTTCTTAAAGTTTTCCCAGGACAAGGAATTAGAAGATTTGGTGTTGAGGGTAAGCTTACACCAAGATATATCGGTCCCTTCGAAGTGCTAGAAAGAATTGGCAAGGTTGCCTATCGGATCGCCTTGCCTCCGTAACTATCCAAAGTACACAATGTATTTCATATTTCTATGCTCAAGATGTATGTTCATGATCCATCTCACGTCATAGATCATGACAACCTGGTGATACAAAAGGGTCTCACATATGAACAAAAGCCTTTGAAGATCCTTGATCGCGAGGTTCGTGTGCTAAGGAACAAGGCGATTCCCATGGTAAAGATACAATGGAACAAGTGCTTAGAATAAGAAGCCACATGGGAGACTGAAGAATCTATGAAGAAAAGATTTCTTGACCTATTTCAAAATTGTAAGTATTCTACACCCTCCATGTTTATATGTAATTGAATTTGGAGACCAAATTCTTTTAAGTGGGAGAGGGTGTAGCAACCCGAATAAAATATAGGAATAAAATTTCCCCAAAAAAATAAAACTTCAAATTAAATAGTCAAAGGGCCCAAACCAAACACTATCTAACAAGCCCAACCCCCAGTTATTCCCATTAGGGCCTCCCATACATACTCTACCCTATAAGCCTAATGGGTCAAGCCTTAAACCCTTTTGCGTAAGCCTTACAAAGGATATGCATATTGGGCCTTTTAACCTTAACTCTCCTACGTAAGAAGTGGCATGGGATATATGTGCACAAGCATATATTGATAGGGGTTGTTTTTCAAAAGCCCAAACCTTTTATCACCTTCGAGACTTGCACGGAGTTTAGGGTTTTCATTGGAAAAGTGGGTGGCGGCTGGTATTTTAGAAGTAAAAGATATGCATCGAAAATATTACACCAATTAGGATGGCTACGTGGCAAATTTAAATCCCACTAGGATACATAAACCCAGATCCTATAAATAAGCCCTATTCGATCGATGGAAGCCATTGTTGCTACTCCGAATACATACTTCGACCTCTGCCTCCCTTGCCGTCGTAAGCTGCTCCCTATCGCCTCTTCCTATTACTATTGTCGTGAAGAAGTTCTTCTTCTTCCTCCATCGTTGTTGTACGCTACTTCTCCCTGCTGCTTCTTCCTTTTGTTGTTGTGGACGCTGTGGGATTTCCTCTGCTACCACGGTTGCTGCTGCACGAAGGAGCAAGCCTCATCTTCTTGTCGTAGCTGCTACTGCTGTAGTTGATATTCTTCTCTCACGTTCATGAATATTCTCTTCGTTCGTCATCTCAACCAACCATAAGAGGTAGGTCTTCTCAAGAAACGAAGCCCAACATGATAATCAAAGTAAATTCATGCATATAGGTCGTATAGCAGTGATTCCATGACTTTTATGAAGTTTTGTCTGAGTTCTGTAAATAGCAACCAGGTCAAGGGCGCTTATTTAATGAATGCCCGAGTGAGCAGTCGCTAATTTCCTGGAAATTGTGATAGTGACCAGGGCGTAGTTTAATGAGCGACCTTAGCAATGTCGCTAATTCATTTAGTGAAATTAATAAATACCACATGTTAAAATCTAATATCTATGAAACATAGTGTTAAAAATTCTACATGAGCATGTTTCTGGATTCCTGATATTTTTCTCTGTCTATCCATGTCTTTACTTTCCCAATTCTGTGAACTCTAAGTATTTGAACAGTGTTATGTGCCTAAAAATGTACCTACCCGATGCGTTATTTGAAACAACGACAGAGTGATAGGCGTTATTTAAAGATTGAGCGCCCTTTTACAAGGTCACTAATTATAATGAATTTCATTGATTTTATTGGAAATTATTGGAATTAATGCCCATGCAAAATGTCGTTAATTCTTTTTATTTTTCTTGGAAATTTTATTGAATATAAGATTGAGCGACCTCTCGGACAACCGCTATTTCTAGAAATAGTGACTTCTGTTGAGATGTAGATTCCTCTCTCTCAGATTTTTATCGATTTTCTAGCCCATATCGCGGGTTTACTAGGCACTCTCATCTCACATCAGTAGATGGAGTCCATGTTTTGTTTTTATCGATTACACACTCAATTCTTGGTGATGATTGGACCCTCCACGAGATATTCCTTCCTTTGGACTGGTACTTTCTTCATTGAGACCTCCGTAAGACTATGCTAGTCTTGGATTCCCTCAAGGCTGCCTAGCAGGTTGTACCATAAAAATCCTGGAACCCTCATTTGTCACGTCACTATGAAGAAACGTGATGCTTTAGCCCTCAAAGAGCGCTATTTCTGGCCTCTCGTGAGAAGTCTGTTCTGTCTGCAATTAGCGAGACTGATTTGGGCACCAGAAGGAATTGGCGACCAGGCCAGTGGCGTTATTTCACTGATTTAGCTACCTGAACTTGGGCTCTATTTCATCGAGCCTGTACTGTTCCCAAGAATTAGCAACCAGACAGTGGGCGCTATTTCTGTAATTGATGGCGACTGAGTGGGTACCAATTACCCAGTTTCATGACATGTCTTGGTTTTTATGGGATTTAATGATGTGTCATACTTGTTCAAGTTCTATCCTTGAATTTTTTCATTCGTGAAATCTACCTTATCATCCTACAATTATTTATTCCTTTGGAACTCTATAATGGCTATAACTATAGCGGATGTCTAAAAATATACGTGACTCAATGCTTGTGCATATAGGTCCCGATCTGGTCATGGGAGGAGCACCCAAAAGTACTTGTGCCCATGGGAGTTGATTGATTACAGTGTGGCATTGCACCGAAGTGCATGCCTTGCTTGATTGTTGACATTCCACAACTTGTTACTACTTGACTTGACTTGATATGACTTGCGTGGCCCGGAATGGGTATTTACTTACTTGATATTATAATGGCCAATTCTCATGACTTGATATATTTACATGCTTGACCATCTTGATACATTTTACATGAATATCCTGAAATCTTGCTAGTTCGTTAACTCTTGATAATCTACTCTCTCTCGTCATTATAATGTATATATGCATAGCTAGTCTGCATTCGTGAATATGTAATTTACTTAAAGTCAGCTTGTACTTGAGATATAATTCCTTCTGAGTATTCGCTCATCTAGTGTTTTCCCATATTTTTCAGGTAACTTCGATGATGAGAATCAATCGGATGGGAACGGGAATGAGTGAAGAGCGTAGAGCCACCCAGTCATGGAAGCATCTATCTAGTTGTGCCTTTTTCCCTATTTCTTGAGTGTATCATTGTAATTTTTCCTCTTAATTGAGTCTAAGTTTGTCATTTGGTATTCTCCTACTTTATGGTTATGTAAGACTATTGGTGTTATTAATAAAGGATTTGGTTTATATCTCTACTCTTGTGCGCTCTGTCTATAAAGTTGAATTCCATATGCCCTGATTGACATGAATGATATAAACTCGTCACGTGTACTGGGTTCCTCCGCACTCGTGGCTTGACAAATCGGCACAAGGTGCTCCAATGGAGAATGAATCGGCGCCTCTTGGCACCCTCTTGAACCGGCATGCCAAGGGGCAATCGCCTCTTGAACCGGCACAAGCAAGAGGCCCCTTGTGTCACACCCCGACGCGGAATATCGGAATGCACTAGTTATATGCATTCATGATAAACAGAGAAATAATGGAATTAAAAGAACAAAATTGCAGCGAGAAAGAATTACTCCAAAATACCAATTTACTCATGAATAAGAGAATAAAATGTTTCTAACAACCTCATACCATCTTACGTCGCGACTCAAAGAAAAGATTACAAGTCATAACAACAACTCCTAAAGACATTACTAAGCATGACTCATGTGACCACTTCACAACTCTGCTAAAACAACTGTCAAATTCACATCTAACAGGTCCACTCTGGGTCTTCACTCTTGCCCATCCCCGTCCATTTACGTTTCATCACCAGAGCTACCTGAAATGGGGAAAATTGGGTGAGCGAACGCTCACTAGATAATAGTGGGCAATGTTTAAGTAATTAACCAATTTAATTAAAGGTCATGCGAATGAATAAAAATGGAGTTAATGACATTTACCAGTCATGAAGGGAATAAAAAGAACAAGTCAAAATAACTAGAATAGAGATATATCATTTCCAGGAATTGGTCGATCAAGCACGCAGACAAGCAAGTCATGTAGAGATAAATTCCATGAGGAATTCAATAACTTGTAGAGATGTATAGGAATAATGAAATGAATGTCATAGACACACACTAGTCATGCTCTGGGTGCAATGCCTCACCATGACATTGCAACTCCCTAGGGCACTAGTACTTTTTGGGCGCTCCTCCTAGGACCAGACCAAGCTCTTATGATGCGTTGGCATTGATTTGGTGGATCCAAGATCCCAAGTAATCTCTAGACATTCATTGGAATCAGCTAGGAATTCCAAGGTCAAGCAATGTAACTTATTTTCTACGATCAAGTGAAATTCTAATAATTGAATAGGAAGCCATAAGATCATGGCTTGCAAAAGACAAGAATACAATCGAGATTAATTGTAGCTCAAGCCAACCATGGCACCAAGGCACATAAGAAATACGTGAAAACAAGATTCTAGATGAGTTGCGGTCATACATGGGCCGCCATAGTTGATATTGGGCTAGAGAGACAAAACCCAGTGCCAAAGGATAAAAATGGTCTACAGTGGGCCGTAAAGAGACAAAGACGGTCCTGGATGGGCCACTTTCCAAAGAAAAATGGTCCTTGAGGGGCCGTCTAGGTCAGAATGGATCCTGGTCCATAACAAAAAGGAAACGATCAAAATGGGGCCGCTTCAGGAGTCAGGCAGTCTCACCTGGGCCGCTTCAGGGATCAGGCGGTCACACCTAGGCCGCAATTAACCAGGACAGTCCCGATTCTGGGCTGTAAAACCATGCGATCCGATTGAGTCAATAGGTGCAGGATTTGGGGGTACAACCCGCCCGGCGTCCTAGTGGGAATCCCAGGCTCGCGGGGACTTACGGTGGTTTAATAATAGAGGTCCTAGTCCGACGGAAGGAATATCCGACGGAGAGTCTCAACTATTACAAGATTAAGGCTAAAAAAACATCGAAAAATAGTGCATAACGGTCAGCCAGCACCACCGGAGTGGCGTGTCTGTCAGAACATTCCTAGCAAATTTTCCACTTTGCAACATTATAATCAATGTCACAATAAATGATAATTTATGCTTTATTCATTGTTGTAGAAGAAATGAAATATAATTATAGATGGACGAGGTAAAAATTCAGTCATGAACATAGTTAAGTAAAACATGTTTCATATATTCAAATTTTATGTGGGTTTCTATCCTACACATATAATTTAACAAGATAAAAGATAATTACTAAAACATAAAACAAGGCATGACTGTGCGTCAAAGGTGGTCTGTGAAGGGCAGCTAATCATATGTGACGGTCAGTCGATAGACCGCTCCCCAATAGAACAGAACTAAAATCGATAGGCAGAGACGGTCTATCGAGCTACCGCTCAGGCATAGAAATGGTCTAATCAAGGCCGCACAGAGCCAGGATGATTCAATGAAATAAACGGTCTATCGCGAGACCGCTAGGTTCCAAGGTGGTTCCTAATACGACCGCAACCAGGATGACACATCCGGTCTCCAGCGAACTCCGATAGACCTCTATTCAAATGACAAATTCGTGCGAAGTGATGCATAAAAATTGGGCAAATTAACTTCAATGAGAGGAGGACATAAGAACGTATAATCAGTTAGGTTTAATTACAAACGGAGCCTGCTTACACCAAGCATTGAATCGATCACAAGATTAGAACATGGTCGAAACCCTAATTGTGACATGCTGCTACTTAACCAGGAAATACGCAAGACATACTAAATAAAAATTAGGGCTTTTACTACCAATAGAAAAAAGACTCGAAGACGCTTCCAATGATATATTCTTATTACGGTTCAGTCCACTATCACCTACCTAAATCGAAGGAAGAAGAGGACGAAGGTCGCCAAAATCGCACAAGAACACCCTCACTCGACATTTCCTCCCTCGATCGTGCTCCTCGCCGACCGCTGTAGCAAATAGGGTTTCTAGGTCAGTCGAGGGTTTGATTTATAGGAGGCAATTGAATCTAGGGCATCGGTAAGGTTGGATAGAGTCCTCAAAGTCGATCATGCGCAAAAATCACGCTTGACCGCGTCGCGCCGCCATCTTGATCCAAATTAAGCTCCTAGGGTTAGGGTTTCCGTGCACATCGAGAGGGGAAATGGGCTACCCATCAAGGCCATTCGAATGGGCTTGGTTTGGGCTCTAATGATCGAGATTTGGGCTCAAATTAGGTGATCTAAGGTCCGATTAGCTTAAACTCAATTTTAGCCCTAGAACCATTAATTCGGTTTGATTGAAATTCTATTTATAGTTTGACCAAGAAGCCAAATTGTCTAAACCTTTAGTCCTCTACACGATTATGAATTTTCTCGATTTTTATAAATTAGTTAAAAAATTCACCTAAAGAAATTTCTGATTTCATAGTAAATAATTTTTTCTCAATTATCACCGTTTATTTTATTTAATTAATTCTCAGGGTGCTATACCCTCCCCCACTTTAAGGAATTTGGTCCTCCAAATTCGCTGCACTTATCAAAATGGGGATAAATAAGATTACTGACCTTAAAATAGATCAGGGTATTACTTCCGGATAGCTACTTCAGGTTCCCAAGTAGCTTCCTCGATCCCACGTCAACTCCACTGTACCTTGACCATCAGTATGGATCGATTCCTGAGTTGTTGCAGCTTCTGGTCCAAAATCTTGATGGGTCTCTCCTCATAAGTTAAATCTTCCTTCAACTGTAGATCTGCATGTTGTATGATGTGCGCGGGGTCGTATACATAGTTCCGTAGCATGGACACATGGAAGATATTATGTGCTCCAGATAACTAGGGTGGCAAAGCCCACATGTAGGAAAATTCTCCAACTCTCTCCAGAATCTCAAATGGGCCAATGTATCTCGAACTTAGCTTGCCATGAATACCAAACCTTCGAACTCCTCTCATAGGTGAAACTTTAAAAAATACATGCTCGCCTACCAGAAACTCCAAGTTTCTCCTTCTGTTATCTGCATTGCTTTTCTGTCTAGACTGTGCAACTTGCAGACGATCTTGGATAACCCGAATATTCCTGGATGATTCCGAAATGAGATCCGGTCCTAGCCATTGCTTCTCGCCTACCTCTCCCAGCAAAAAGGTGATCGGCAACTCCTTCCGTAAAGAGCCTCGAACGGTGCCATCTGGATACTGGACTGATAATTGTTATTGTAGGGAAATTCTATTAGGGCCAAACATTCGTGCCAACTGCCACCAAAGTCGATCATGAAAGCCCCTAGCATATCTTCGACAATCTAATTTGTTCTCTCGGTTTACCCGTCCATCTGGGGATGAAATGCAGTACTAAAGTTCAAACGGGTTCCTAAGGACTCCTGCAATCCTCTCCAAAAATGTGAAGTGAATATAGGATCTCTGCCTGACATAATATTCACCGGCACACTATGCAATCTTACTATTTCCTTCATATACAAAGTAACCAAAACATCGACTGTACACTTCGACTTAATGGACAAGAAGTGTGCAAGTTTAGTCAACCTATCCACAATTACCCATATCGCATCAAAACCTCTACGAGTTCTAGGTAAGCCCATAATAAAATCCATGCCGATACTCTCCCACTTCCACTGTGATATGTCGAGAGTCTTCAATTTTTTGACAGGTCTGAAATGCTCAGCCTTTACTCGTTGACATACCAGGCATCTACTCATGAACTTTGCCACTTATCATTTCATATTTGGCCACCAAAAAATCCTCTTTAAATCTTGGTACATCTTAATGGCTCCAGGATGAATAGTATACTTGGAACTATGAGCTTCTTTAAGGATCTTGTCCTTCACTTTCGACTAAATCAGGGACACAAGTCCTTCCTTGAAACAACAACCTTCCATCATCGGCAATCAGGAAATCTGGTCGATTGCTCAAAATTCCTTTAATCTCTACCAACATTGGGTCATTATCTTCCAAAGTATTGATCTCTGACAACAATTCTGGACGAAGTTGAACCTGAGCGATCATGACCTGATCCTTACTAACTTTAAGGTCTAGACTTGCCAACTGTTCTGGCAGTCTCCATTATGGTATCATGAGATTTGACAATTTAGCTATCGGCTTGCGACTTAAACCATCAGCCACTACCTTGCCCTTCCCATGGTGATATTCGATAGAGAAATCAATGTCTTTCAAATACTCAAGCCATCTTCTCTACCTCATATTAAACTCCTTCTGAGAAAATAGATACTTAAGGCTCTTATGATCAGAAAATATAGTGAAAGTTTCTCCATACAAGTAGTGTCTCCAAATCTTCAAGGCAAACACCACTACCGCGAGTTCCAAGTCATGGACAAGATAATTCTCTTCATGCTTCCTCAGCTGTCTAGAAGAATAAGCTATCACTTTTCCATGCTGCATAAGCACACATCCTAGGCCAACGCTTGAGGGATCAATATAGAGTTCGAAACCTCCTTCTCCAGAAGGCAAGGCCAAAACAGGGGCAGTGGTCAAACATTCCTTCCGAGTCTGGAAGGTTCGTTCACCATCTTCTGACCACTCAAATTGGTTCTCCTTGTGGGTCAATCTAGTCAAAGGTACCACAATCTTAGAGAAATCCTTAATGAATCTCCGATAGTAACCTGCTAAGCCTAGAAAACTTCTCACTTTGGTTACATTCGCAGGCCTATCCCAATTCCTTACTGCCTCTACCTTAGAGGGATCTACAGAGATTCCATCTTTAGAAATAATGTGCCCCGAAAAGACACTTCTTGCAGCCAGAATTCACACTTACTAAACTTGGTGTATAACTGATACTCTCTCAGTATTTGTAACGCCATCCTCAAGTGCTCTGCATGCTCCTCCTTGCTCTTGGAGTATATCAAAATATCATCGATGAAAACCACGACCCACTGATCTAAGTAGGGCCGGAACACATTGTTCATTATCTGCATAAAGGCTGCAAGAGCATTTGTTAGACCAAAAGGCATTACAATAAATTTGAAATGCCCATACCTACTTCGGAATGCCATTTGAAAGATATCTTCATCCTTGACCCGTAACTGATGATATCCCGATCGCAGATCAATCTTGAAAAAATACTGTGCTCCTGCTATTTGGTCGAACAACTCATCTACTTTCGGCAATGGGTACTTATTCTTCATAGTAAGCTGGTTAAGCTGGCGGTAATTAATACACAGCCTTAGAGAGCCGTCCTTCTTCCTTACAAACAACACTAGGGCTCCCCACGGGGACGTACTCAGACGAATAAACCCCTTCTCAAGTAACTCCATTAATTTCTCTTTTAATTCTCTTAACTCCGCAGGAGACATATGGTACAGAGCTTTAGAAACTGGAGACGCGCTCGGAACTAGATCAATAGAAAAGACTACCTCTCTCTCTGGTGAAAGTCCTAGCAATAACGTCTCGAGATCTGATACCCAAATTGTGGGATTTTTATTTATCGGAGCATGAAGCAATTACTTCGTACATATCGCGAAAGCACAATATATAAACATGCATAAATGAGCATGAGAGAGAGAGAAACCACAATTACAAAAAATGTATACAACATTTCAACCATTCACAAATTTCCAAAAATAGTACATGTCCATTGTTCCAGAATAAACATGAGTCCTCATAGGCTCGCTACCCCATAATCATACATATAAGAGAGACATTCATCCACAACATACCTAGATGAACTATGGTCTAGCACTACTCCTCAGCTGCAGCCTCCTCCTCAACCTCTTTCTCTATGTCTCTTGAAAACGTGTGTCACAGAGGGGTGAGTGTGACGCTCAGTAGGCAGCCTAAACAAACCGGGGTTAACTCTCATCTATATAGCCAAATTATATACATAATTCAGATGTTTAATAATAACATAATCCATTCATTATCATCTACTTAAAATAACTCATATGAGGAAAGTACATATTTTTTAACTAACATATAGGGTACCCATGCATGCAACAAGACCTCAGTGAATGAGCATTTATACATGATCACATTTTCTTGAGTTTTCACATTTTTGTTATTCATGGAACCGAACAGCTGCCGCAAACACGGGAGGCCGACACACAAACGAACGAACGAAAGAGTACTGCGCAGACCCGAGAGTGAACTCCCACCTAGACTTCTGCTACACGGGGCGTTACGTATCGCCATCCCCCAAGTTCTGTGGCATTACATATCGCCGTCCCCTGGGATCCTTTACTTCCACGTCATTACGTATCCCAGTCCCGCAGAAGGGACCGAAGTCCTTCCTCACAGAATGCTGCTATTTTCCATTCATAACATTCACATCGTATTCACATTCATACTCATTTTACAAATACTAGTATGATATTGTATCATATGCTTCAAATGGTTTAAGTGAGCTAAACATACTTATATCCTGACTATCGTGGACAGAGCATGATCAGGTTACTATGTAAAGGAGGACATGTTTAGTTCTAGGTTACACATGCGTAGAAAACAACTCATAACCACTAGTGCAGAATTTCTGTCAGCATCAAATTTTTACAGTGTGTTACTAACTTAGCCTTATACCATTTTCTAAGTTTTCAAAATTTTATGAATTAATATGACCTCTCCAAACTCTCTTTTTCCACGTTTTTGGAAATTGGGGATAGAGCCCCAGGGTGTCGACATGTCCAAAGGAAGTGTCGACCTATCAACCCTACCCATGCATAGAAAATGAACCTTAACTATAGGTGCATAATTTTTGTGAACATGAACTTTTTATAGTGAGATACCACCTTGCTCTTCTATCATTTTTCTAATTTTCCAGATTTTTATGAATTGAAATGCCCCTTTCAAAAACTCTCTCGTCTAAGTTTCTGGAATTGGAACAGAACCACAGGTGCATCGACTTACCCATATATGCATCGACCTTACCCTATACGTGCTCAGACCTGTCCAAAGGCTATAATACATGTGCATCGACCTTACCTTGGATCTGCTCAGACTTGTCCAAAGGCTACAATATATGTGCATCGACCTTACCTGGGACCTGCTCAAACCTGTCCAAAGGCCACAATACATGTGAATCGACCATTCCTTAGACCTGCTCAGACTTGTCCAAAGGCTACAACGCATGTGCACTGACCTTATTCTAGACAATGCCAAATGTGCATCGACCTAGCTATGGCCAACACCAAATGTGCATCGACCTTACTATGGCCAACAACAAACGTGCATCGACCTTACTATGGCCAACACCAAATGTGCACATACCTTATTCTGGACAATACCAAATGTGCGTCGACCTTACTATGGCCAAGACCAAATATGCATCGACCTATACGACCCGATTTTTTTCTGATTTAAAATGACCCCTCAAACTCCCCTTCTCTAAGTTTCTGGAAGTTGGTCCAGAGTTCTCAGAGTGCCGACACCATCATTGGCAGTGTCAACACTCCCAGCAAATTCAAAAGGGGCAATGTCGACACTTCTATTGGCAGTGTCATCACTCCCAACAGATTCAAAGGGGCAGTGTCGACACTTCCATTGGTAGTGTTAACACTCCCAGCAGATTCACAAAGGCAGTGTCGACACCATCATTGGCAGTGTCGACACCACCCTATATTTCCATTTAAAGACTCCGAGAAACCTCTCCAAAACACATATCTTGATGGAAAACTAGAAAAATAAACATGGTAGACAATCCCACATACCCTTAATCCCTCTTTAGCATATAGAAACTACTTTGAAAATCGTTTTAATGCTTCATTGATCCCTAAGATTTGAGGATAGGTGCCTACCTTTGGAATGTTAAAACCGACGATCCGGGGATGACATCCACACCCCATATCTGCCTAAACTTCTCCTTTCGATCCGGGGATGAGATCCACACCCCAGATCCTCCCAAGACTTCGCCCGTCGTCCTAGGAATTGCCGGTCCGTCCTCCTACGCAGGGCCAAGGTCCCTTACCTCTCTCTCTCACACAAGAGGAACCGTAGATGGTAGAAAATTGAATATAGGTGTTGCTAAAGGCTTATCACCCTTGAAACCCACCACCTTATATAGTTTTAAAACCTCCCAAGAGCGTTTCCTATGTCCTACATGGCTCAGTCCAGCCCCCAAGGTCGCTGGCTTAAAGGGGAGTTAATGCTAAGCAACCCTTCGGTTTGAACAGAGGTGACCCTTCGTCTACCCGATCATAGATGCGCGTGAGTGCATTTTTCTATTAAGATTTGAGTTGGGATGTCTTCATATGAAATTAAGAGGACTTCTTGATATAACTCTGGGGCATGATTGCATTGAATTTCCTCATTCCTAGCCCGAGTTATGATTTTTGCAAGATTATCATTTATTCTCCCTTATTTCAATTGCAACCTTTCGGTAGCCCGAGGTAATCCGGGTATAACTCTAGCATTCTGGTAGTATTCGGCCTCGACCCCAACATAGAAGTTGTAACTAGCATCCTACTCAGAATTTTTGCCTTAGTTTCAGGTCATTTTATTAACCACATACAAAGTTATGAATTTCCCATTAATTACGTTTGAGTACTCCTAACAGTCACACCTCTTTGTGACAGTTGGCAGCCAAAGGGCTCAGAACCCTGGGTTCTGATGCGAATTGGGCTTCCACCCCAACAGAAGAGTTTGGGTTAAGGGCCCAAGTTTCATCCCATTTGGTTGATTGTGGACCAAGATATCCTTATTTTAGTGGGTGATTGTGTTTTCTATAACTGTTTCGACCCATTACCGCAAAGTCCCTCTTACCCCCTAGTAGGCCGATTTTTCAGAAGTTATACTCTTCAGTAAAGTTATTTCTTACTCAATGGTCATTGCATGGGTTTTAGTTTCACCTAATTTGATCTCCCTATATAAAGTTATGAATTTTCTAAGAGTCCTTCAACAATCATTCTAGATTTCTAGCTCATTGAGTTCATAGGCTCGAATTGTACACAATTGGGCCAGGGCCCAATTGGTGGTCAGAACATCCTCTCCCCCTTAAAATAATTTCATCCTCAAAATTAGCTCGAGAATGTATTCTTATAAAAAATTACTCACCGAATAGTTGAGGGTATTCCTGGTGCATCTTGTCCTCCGGCTCCCATGTTGCTTCCTCGGAATGAGAATTCCTCCATAGCACCTTCACCAGGCGGATGGTTTTATTCCTCAATACCTGTTCCTTCTAGTTTATGATTTCGTTAGGCTGCTCTACATACGACAGATCTGCCCAAACTGCCAGGGGCTCATACTCTATAACATGTGAGGCATCCGAGACATACTTTCTCAGCATGGAGACATGAAAGACCGGATGTACATGCGACAGAGCAGGCGGGAGTGTAAGTCGATAAGCCACCTCGTCGACCCTTTGCAAAATCTCGAAAGGCCCGATGTATCTCAGACAGAGCTTGCCCTTCCTTCCGAACCACATGACTCCCTTAGTAGGAGACACCTTTTGGAACAAATGTTCTCCTTCTACAAATATTAACTCCCTCCGTCGCTGGTCTGCATAGCTTTTCTGACGGCTCTGGGCTATGAGGAGTCGCTGCCTGATCATAGATATCTTCTATGAGTAGTCCTGTACCAACTATGGTCCGAATAGCTACTTTTCTCCAACTTCATACCAGCACACTGGTGACCTACATGGTCGTCCATAGAGCGCTTCATAAGGTGCCATTCCGATGGTGGAATGGTAACTATTGTTGTATGCAAATTCTATCAGGGGTAAATGATCATCCTAATTCCCCTTCCACTCAATACTACATGCCCTCAGCATATCTTCTAGAGTTTGGATAGTGCGCTCGGATTGCCCATCGGTCTAAAGATGAAATGCTGAGCTGAGCCGCAATTCTATCCCCATAGCCTGTTGCAAACTCTTCCAGAACCTCGCTGTAAATCAAGGGTATCGGTCAGAGATGATAGATACAGGTGCACCATGTAATCGAATGATCTTAGCGCTAAACAGTTTCGCTAGGGATTCGATTGGAGTCTGCTTGTTGACGGGCAGTAAGTGTGCAGTCTTTTTAAATCTATCCACTATCACCCATATGGTATCATGCTTCCTCCTAGTCATGGGTAGACCAGTCACAAAGTCCATGGTGATTTGTTCCCATTTCCATTGTGCCATCTCAATGGTCTAGAGAGGTCCGCTAGGTCTTTGATGCTCAATCTTCACCTGCTGGCAAGTGAGACATTTGGACACGAACTCTGCTATGTCTCGCTTCATTCTTGGCCACCAATACATCCTATTCATGTCTTGAAACATCTTAATGCTTCCAGGGTGGATGGAGAACTTTGACCTGTGAGCCTCCTGCATCAATTCCCACATGGAAGTCCTCATTGCTCAGTAGTTTCTGCAATGCCATATCCTACCTTTGCACCTCAGCAATTCTATCTAAGTATGTAGGTCTAGCTGACAACCCAGCCAAGAGACCGAATTGCTCCCTTTTCTTGGGTCGTGATTCAATAACTCCCTCCATCATATTGCACTCTCGAGGCAAGCTCAACACCATCAATTTATAGCTGAGAGCATCCGCCACCACATTCACCTTGCTTGGATGGTACTACAAAGTGAAGTCATAGTCCTTCAATAGTTCCACCCACCTTCTTTGCCTCAAGTTGAGTTCCTTTTGAGTGAAAATATATTTGAGGCTCTGATGGTCGATGAAGACCTCAAACTGAGCTCCATATAAATAGTGTCTCCAGATGCGCAGGGCATGGACCACTATTGCCATCTCAAGGTAATGAGTGGAGTAATTCTTCTCATGGTCCTTCAACTATCTAGAGGCATAGGCAATCACCCGGCCATTCTACATTAGTACACAGCCGAGGCCGATCCTAGAGGCATCTATATAAACAGTGAAGCCATCGTCCCCTTGAGGGAGCGCCAACACTAGAGCTGACGTCAACTTCTCCTTGACCATTTGAAAATTGTCTTCACACTCTTCTGACTAGATAAATTTCGCTCCTTTCTTGGTCAACTTGGTCATGGGTGCTGCGATGGTGGAGAAGCCTTCAATGAACCGGCGGTAATATCCAGCTAGTCCAAAGAAGCTCCTAATCTCCATGACTGTCTTCGATGCTTACCATTTTGTCACTGCTTCAACCTTGCTAGGGTCCACCGATATGCCAATCCCGGAAATAACATGTCCCAAAAACATAACCCGATCTAGCAAAAATTCACACTTGCTGAATTTGGCGAAGTATTTGTTCTCCCTGAGGGTCTGCAGAACCACTCTTAAGTATTGTCGATGCTCCTCTTCACTGGCAGAATATATCAGGATGTTGTCTATAAAGACTATGACAAACTAATCTAAATAAGGGCGGAAGATCTGGTTCATCTGTTCCATGACCACAGCTGGAGCATTGGTCAACCCGAATGGTACTACCAAGAACTCGTAGTGACCATACCGTGTCCTGAAGGCCGTCTTCGACACATCTTCGGGCTTGATTCTGATTTGGTGATAACCTGTCCTCAGATCAATCTTGGAGAAGACCTTGGCAGATGATAATTGGTTAAATAACTCTTCAATCCTCGGTAGAGGGTACTTGTTCTTTATGGTGGCCTGGTTAAGCTTGTGGTAATCAATGCACAACCGCATGGTCCCATCCTTCTTCTGTACAAATAAGACTGGTGCTGCCCATGGAGACACGCTGGGCCTAATGAAGCCTTTGTCTAGCAATTCCTATAATTGCTTCCTGAGTTTGGAAAGTTCTACCGGAGCCATCTTGTACGGTGGAATGGAGATAGGTGCAGTGCCCGACACTTGCTCAATAGAGAAACCCGCCTCTCGAACGGGTGGCAGTCCTGGTAGATCTTCGAGAAATACATCAGGAAATTCTCGGACCACGTCCAAGTCTTCAAAAATCTTGACGGTGCCTTCTTCAATTACCAAACTAGCCAAGAAATAGCTACACCCTTCGCTAATCCGCTTGGAAGCCCTGATGGCTGACACCATCATTCTCCCTGACTTGCTTTTCGGGCATTGGAAGAAGAATGTCTCATTTTCTGGCTTCTGAAAGATCACTCTCTTCTGACGGTAGTCTAAGAGAGCATAGTGTTTGTCTAACAAATCCATTCCCAGAATGAGGTCAAACTCATTCATATCTAGGATGTATGCTTCCCCTAGCAATATCCTCCCATTGATGTTGACTTCTATAGTAGGGATTACAAGTTTGGTGTGGACTTATTTCTCGATTGGTGTGCTAACTATCATTTCCTCGATGAATGTGGCTTGGGGTCTGTTCTTTAGTTGATTAGCAAAACTAGTGGATATGAATGTGTATGTAGCCCTCGGGTCAAACAAGACCTTTGCATAAACATTATCCACGAGGAGCGTACCTTCAGCCACGGTAGGAGTACTGTCTGCCTCTTCTTGTGTCAGTGCATAGACTCGCCCTCTGTATTGAATCTTCTCCTGCAGGGGAATTGGCTGTCTGACCTCACTGCATTCATAGCACTTGCCTTTTACCCTCCAGCATTCCTATCTCGGATGGTTGCATCCACACTGGATACAAAATGGAACCCCCGGTCCGCCCTTCGGAACCGGTTCTTGGCCTGCCACCTTTTCCTTGTCTCACCTCCCTCCTGTCTGCATAGGCCTTTTGCCCGATGACTTCTGCTCTTCGGCGAACCGATACATGGACATTCGTTAGGACTTGACCTTATATGTCCCCTAAATCTTTATGGTTTCAGCTATTACCTTGCATTTTCTCGCTCGGCTAGATGAGCAAGCCTCAATTCCATTGTGTAGGAGTCAGGGTCTTGGGTTACAACATAGCGTCGGACGCTACTACGCAGGCCGTTGATGAATTTATTCACATTTTGATGTGCATCATCGAATATGTGTGGAGCATATTAACCCAAAGCGGAGAATCTGGCTTCATAGTCAGCTACCGTCATGTTTCCTTGCTCGAGGCTCAAGAACTCTTGCTCCTTAGCGTCTCGCACATGCTCGGGGAAGTATTTCTCACGAAAGATAGCTAGGAATTCTTCCCATAGTATGTCTCCATTGTGCCCTGCGAAGGTGGTCCTCAACTTGGCCTTCCACCACAAGTCGGCTTGATCTTGCAGTACGTAGGTTGCCAGATTCACATTTTCATCCTCGGGACATCGCATCACGCCGAATTTATTCTACATCTCGCTGAGCCATGACTCAGCCACCTCTACACGGCTCTCCCACTTAAAATAAGGAGGTGCCAACCTCAACAAGCGATCAAGCGCCGGCAGGTCATGACGTGGCGCGGGCACGGGCTACTTCAGCATCTGTTGCTGCATGCCATGCATAAGCCCTAGGAAGCTCTACATAAATCCTTCCAGATTGATCCCCGCACTGGGCACTTGTCCGCCCCCGACTGCCGGGGCATTGACAGCCCCATCATTCACCATATTGGGGTCATCTACCCCCGATCCTCGGGGCATTGTGAGCCTGGGGAAGATCCCTTTGCCTTCTCTGCGGCATAGCTCAGAGAAATAAACAATTATTAAGTGAGGGTTTGTTCTAAATGGCTTTTAATTATACTCTACCCTACCACTTCTTTTACTATTTGGATAGTTGGAATGGTCGTAACTATGGTTTGTCTCTCGTGCTCTGATACCACTCTACAACGCCCCAAGATCCGATCTCCAATTTGTGGGCATATACATATATTTTTTTATCGGACCTCGAAGCAATTACTTCATACGTATCGCGGAAGCACAATATATAATCATGCATACATGAGCATGAGAGAGAGAAAAACCACAATTACAAGAAATGTATACAGCATCTTAACCATTCATAAATTTCCAAAAAGAGTACATGTCCATTGTTCCAGAATAAACATGAGTCCTCATAGGCTCGCTACCCCATAATCATACAAATAAGAGAGACATTCATCCACAACATACCCAGCCGAACTATGGTCTAGCACTACTCCTCAACTGCAGCCTCCTCCTCAACCTCCTTCTCTATGTCTCCTGAAAACGTGTGTCACAGAGGGGTGAGTGTGACGCTCAGTAGGCAGCCTAAACAAACCCAGGTTAACTCGCATCTATATAGCCAAATTATATACATAATTTAGATGTTTAATAATAACATAATCCATTCATTATCATCTACTTAAAATAACTCATATGAAGAAAGTACATATTGTTTAACTAACATATAAGGTACCCATGCATGCAACAAGACCTCAGTGAATGAGCATTTACACATTATCGCATTTTCATGACTTTTCACATTTTTATTATTCATGGAACCGAACAGATGCCGCAAACACAAGAGGGTCACACACAAATGAACGAACGAAATAGTACTGTGCAGACCTAGGAGCGAACTCCCACCTAGACTCCTGCTGCACGGGGCGTTACACTGGAAAATCTTCAGGAAACACATCTGAAATCTCTGGAACAATCGCAATGTCCTTCAACTCTAATTCCTTCTTATCGATCACAGAGACCAAGGTCAAAAATGCCTGACATCCTTTCCTCAACAACCTCTCGGCCCGAAGTGCCGAAATAAGTGGCACAAACTTAGAGTGTCTAACCCCAATAAAAGAAAGTTTGGGATGCCTAGAGAACTACACGGTGCTAGATTTACAGTAAACACTAGCGCCATATCTAGCTAACCAATCTGCTCCTAGGATTACATCATAATCCTTCATCTTCATACAAACTAAATCAGTTGGCATATTCAGTCCATTAAACAAAATCTTACTAGAAGGATAATAGTACTTAATTGCTGAACCCGAACCAATAGGGGTTGATATTTCCAATTGAGAGTTCATCATTACAGGTTTCACAGATAAGGACTTAGCAAAACCTTGAGAAAAATGCGTTGCTCCGGTATCAAAGAGAACAAATGATGGCTTATAAAAAATAACAAGTGTACCTTCAACCAGTCCACCCTCCTCAGTGGCTTCTGTCTCAGTTTCCTGTAGGGCTTGGAGCTTGCCCTGCCACTTCTGGCCTCCTTGCGACTTGTTCCGTGTAGCTTCATCTGACAGAAGAGGACACTCAGGGATACGGTGGTCCCTTCTCCCACAACGCAAATAGGCGCCTAACTTATGCCAGCATTCCTCCATCTTGTGACCCGGACGGTCACAGTACTTCCAAAGAGCTTTGGATGGTGTAGCCGGTCCTGCCTTCCTTTCATCACTTCTTGACTTCTTGTCCTTCCACAAACTAGACTCGCCAGTAGGCCTCTTCTAGCCATTATTTGGTTTTAAATTCCCGGAACCTATGGTCTGCTCTTTCTTGGTGTTCCTTCCTCAGTTTCGCTCTGTCATCTCCATGGTGTCCTTAAGGACTTGAGCTTTCCTCACGATCTTGACATAATTGTGAATTTCCATCAGCGCCAATTGGTTGATTTACTAGAGCTTCAACCCATTAGGAGACCTTTTGGCTTTCATCTTTTCTGTAGATACCAAATGCGTCGCATAACGGGATAATCTGGTGAACTGCGCCTCGTACTCAACAACTGATAAATTTCTCTATTTTTAAGCAGTGAACTCAGCCGCCTTCTTCTCTTGCACCTGGTCCGAGAAATACTTGCTATTAAAATGCTCCTTAAACTCATCCCACGTCGCATGCCTATTTTCGAGTGTAGCTTCTACTGCTTCCCACCAAGCACGTGCATCGCGTTCTAGCTGGAAAGTCGCCAAGAGAACTCGGTCTTGATCACCGCACTGCATAACTCTAAAGACTACCTCTATTTCCTTCAGCCAATGTCTAACACCCCAGTTAAAGAATAAAATATAAAAGTAAAATTTTGAAATATATATTGGAATTAAAGCTATTTCATTGCTATTTAACGACTTCAATGATTTTCTTAATTAAAGAATACTATTTATTTTGAAAGTTGCCAAACTATATCAATAAAAAGACATAATTATTCTTCTATAATCAACATAAAAAGAATTTCATATTCCAAGATGCTATCGAATTTTTCTACGATGAATTGAATTTAATAGGTATAAATTAAATTAATTAAATTTCACGCGTAGGCAAAACTTTCGATTAATTTTGAAAAATATGGAAAAAATTATATTCTTATAGAGAACGAAGTTTTTAACAATAATGTCAACTGGGTCGACCCCTAATAAAAATTTTATTAGGCTGAATTAAGGAATTAATGGGTAAATCCGTTATTTTAATAGGTCAACCTTAAACGACCAAATTGGAGCCCAATTCTTAATCAATCAAGCGCAAACCAAGCCCAAATGATAGGCCCATCTTAGGAGCCTATTTCCCCTTCGAAAACCCTAACCCTAGACCCATAGATTGGCGGCGGCGGATTAGGCTTCATCATGGAATTTTCGCCGATTTTTCTTTTTTAGACTCTCGAGTCCAATTCGATATCTAGAACTACCTATAGGCTGAAATCAATTTTTTTATCATGATGTGCCGAGGCTCGTAGTCGGTGGAGTCTCGGGTTGGTAAATGGTCCTTTCAGAGACCACTAGAAATATAGCGGTCGCACGATAGACCGCTTCAAGCCTTGCGTTTTCAAATTTATGAAAATTTATGCGTAATTATTGTCTAATAAGAAACGACCCTACGATAGACCATTTTATCCTTATGGCGGCCCTTATATAGGCTATTTCATGGCCTCTGGCAGGAAGTTTTAAACTCTATTTTATGCGTTGTTAACTAGAAAACTTGCCCTGTAACTATGCAGAACGTAATATTAATCTAGTATCATAGTTAGAAACATAAATTCCTTTTATTTACATGAAAGATGGCTTGACAATCATAAGTTAATGATCATGTGAAACTTGGTAAAAACTTGGTTATTAACCTTGTAATCTCAAACCATGCTATTTATAAATTGCTTATATCATGTTTCTGAGATCATTGTTTGACAGTCATGCCACTCCGGTGGAATTGACTGACCGTACCGTTCACGTTTTACGTGTTTCATATAGCCTCAATCTTATGATAGTTGGGACTCTCCGCTGGATATTCCTTCCATCGGACTAGGACCACTATTATGAGACCTCCGTAAGTCCCCGTGAGCATGGGATTCTCACCAGGACGCCGAGCGGGTTGTACCCTAAAGACCTGAACCCCTGGACGTGTTTCGATTCGTGTTTTGGGACAGTCTAAAATCCGGACTGTTCTGCAACCTTAGCGGCCCAACTTGAGACTGCTAAGTGATCCTTTGCGGCCCAGGTTTAGACTGCTATCTTTCTCTTGGCCTGGTTAAGTAATGGGCTTGGGTTAAGTCAGATTATTTTCAACCCAATCGATTCTAACCTAGCCCAACCCCCTCTGTTGACTTTAGCTATGTGGGCTGAACTCTTGTTTGGACCAATTCGGACTCGGGCTGAAGTATGGGCCCTTTTGGGTTCACTTTAAGAGCCTATTATACTTAACCGTACGCGGTCTAAGGTTAGACCGCCAATATCACCTTAGCGGCCCAGTTATTGACCGCCAAAGTCGAGATTTAATATGATTTTTCTTATTTTGTTGTTGTGATAGCAGTCATATCAAGGTTGGCCTTGAACTGCGAAATCTTGCTTGATCCTTGTTCACTTTAGACTTTCCAGTCATTCCACTTGATATCAATTCCAATTTTATTGGAATTTCTCTCGATCTTAGAAGTAAGTTCTTAAGCTTGTATCTTGGAACTCTTTGCCATTAAACATTGGAGATGTCTAGATTTCGTGGGATCTATGATCCAAACAAATCAATGCCAAGGCAATCATATTCAAGGGCCCAGTCTTGTCCTGGGAGGAGCACCTGAAAAGTACTTGATCCTCAGGGAGGTGAATGAGTATGTGTGGCATTGTCACCGAGTACTAGCTAGCGTGTTGAGTCTATGACATTTTACATTCTCGTGATATTTGTTGTTCATGCTTGAAAGCGTGAAGTACCTACTTGTGTGACATGACTCGACTTGACTTGACTTGATAAATGGTCATTCAGTGGAAAGTTCTTGTTATTGGTGCTTGATATCTTGACATGCAATTGTTCCTTTCCATTTGTCTATCGATTATCTTCTGGTTACTAGTTTGTTTTATTTAAGTTTCTTGCATTATTTATACATTCTTGAAAATGATTAATTAATTAAATTTGCCTGATGATAGAGTGTAATTCCTATTGATCTTTTCGCTCACCCCCCTTATTTCCATCCTTTTCAGGTAACGCGGTAGGTGGAACGCTTACAATTGGGATCGATCAGCGTGATCGAGTGAACCTGTAACCCTGAGACCGGAGTCTTTTTGTTTTCTTGAGTCTAGTTAGAATAGTGGGTGTTGCTATTTTCTCTTCTTTATTTCTTTCATTGAGTCTATTATTGTAAAAATTGATTAAATTGTAATGCAATTTCCAAATATCAACAAAAGTATATTTTCTCAAATCAACGGTCTCCATGTGTTTGAATATTATTTATTGTGTTTATTTATTTTCTGCTCTAATTATCATGATTGTTTCGCTGCTACGTTCCGAGCATCGCTTCCCGCTGCTATCGGTTCGGGACGTGATAGAAGTGGTATCAGAGCCTCAGTTGTTTGAGTCCTAGGTTCTTGCCCATAAGTATAGGTTATGTAATGACCCAGAATATTTATATTATTTCAAAAATTATTTAATGATTTTCTAAAATTTATTAGAAATTTATCTAGGCCCAATTATGGTAAAGGATTAATCTAGCCTATTTAATTGAAGTCCAAAAGGTTTAAGGACCAAGCCCATGAAGTTTGGCCCATATTCGAGAAGGTTATTTAGCCTATTCATGAATTATAAGGATAAATACTCATTAATTAAATAAATAAGTGGATAAGACGAAATTAGAAATTGAATTCATTTCAAATTCGGCACCTATGATAGGTAACGGTCTATCATGCGACCGCCACAGGGACCTGACGCTCCAGGGTTCGACCGTTACACTCTGTCAGTTCCGTGAATTGAAGAAAGATAAAAAAGATTAGATTTTTGATAGTCTATCTCTTAGGGATCGAGATGGGAGGACTAGTAAATGTGTTAAGGACTCTCAAAAGTTGATCTAAGGTCTAATAAGGACTCTAGAATCGATCTAATCCTCAAACCCTAGCAAAACCCTATAAATAGGACCTAATTTTGACTTGTGCGACCCCTACATAGGCTTGTGTGGAATCAAGGTAAGACGACATTATTTCATGTAGGTTCATTAGAGGTTTTTGTTCCCTATACATAAGACTAATCTTCCTCAAAATTCTGTGCTAGGAGATCGACTACACAAGGAGCTAGAACTTTGCAAAGTTGCTGGTTTCATCACGTCAACCTAGGAAACTGTACAACGGGGTGCTAAAGATCAGGAGATTAGAACACCTAAACAAGGTATTTCGAGTTCGATTCTTTAGAACTTTTTGTTTCCCTTAGTTTTATCTTATTACCCTCCAAATTTCACGTCTATAGGTCAAGGTATTACGGAGTTAGAGCAACGTGAAGTTACTGAAAATTCATAGGAAGGGAAGAACTAGGGCATGTCTTGCAGTCCTGAATTGGAAGTTGAAAGCCCAGGAAAGGGGTAGGTTATCTCATGAATGGTAAGAACATCATGATAGGAGTAAAAGTCCTCTGGTTTTATTTGATTTCATGCACTATAGACCATGAATTTCATGTTTTAGTTCGGTCTATGCATACATGCATATCTTTAGCCTAAATTAAAGATAAAAAGGTATTCTCTTATAAATTCACTAAAACCTATGCATCTAGATGGCCTTTACTTCATTTTGTCATGACTAGAGTAGTTAATCATTTTGATTATTCGTGCATAAGATGTTTTAAACCATAGTTCTTTTACTTTACTGTCAGCAATGCTCTGACGGATTATAGTTAGATAACCAGAATACTCTAACGGCCTTACGATAAACCGTCACATGCTCTGTAATACTTAAGTTTCTTTGTAATCTTTGACGGACCAGAATCAGAGCGTTACAACGTTCTGACGGCCCCTCGATAAACTGTCACAGAACTATGACGCGCTCATCTTCGACCGTCAGAATACTGTGATCTGTCAACCGGAGACAGAATTGAAAACAGTCAACTTAGCTTATAA
Organism: Amorphophallus konjac; assembly: GCA_022559845.1. Lineage (NCBI taxonomy): Eukaryota > Viridiplantae > Streptophyta > Magnoliopsida > Alismatales > Araceae > Amorphophallus > Amorphophallus konjac. The sequence goes on along the minus strand of CM040125.1, from coordinate 162,427,301 downwards.
ATAAAGCCTAGATATCTAAGTTTTGACCTGTTTTCATGACTTTGAGTTTTATTAATTGATTCATGATAGAAATTGCATGTCTAAAGCACCTTGAGTTATTTTAAGCGTATGTTAATTTCATTTAGTAAACTCTATAGTTTTGTATTAAAACCATGATTTTAAATGTTGTATTGACGGAGTTTATCATGGTTTCACATCGTTACACATTCTTTCTCATCTATAGAGTCATTTTCATTAAGTACGTGGCGTATACTCCCGTATGTGTCCACTAGTTACACTTTTGCACTATAGGAACACATTCTTGAACTTGAGGACCTCTCTATTGGACATTCCTTCCAATGGACTAGGAAATCTTGTTTCAAGACATCTGTAATTCTCCGTGAGACTGGGATTCCCACTACGACGCTGAGTTCGTTGTACCATTAAAGCCTAATTGCCTAGAAAAGCACTACCAAAGTTTTGAATTCTGTCCATGTAACGGCCTATTACTCGACCGTCAGGCACATCTAATGGTCCAGTATACAACCGTCACATTACTGAGTCCAATTTATTCTTTCTGAATTCAGCCCATTCTAACGGTCCAACACTAAACCGTCACCTTCTTGTAGCGGCCCATTATTTGACCGTCACAATTCCTAAATACTTTAACCCAAGGTTTGACCCAAGTGTTGATATTCCAAAGTTTTTAGATAGATTATTGATGGTCTAGGACTCGTCATATTGTTCAAGATACTTCATTTTAAATTATGGAAGATAAGGAATATACTGTTATGCTGTCGAATTGTTCTATGAGCATAACATTGTTTTAAGTCATTCTTGATCCCTCGCATTCTTACTCGAAGCGTTCATTCATTGAATTATTGTTATCATGAACTTATTGAACTTGTTATATTGATTGGCCATATTTTATTTCTTGAAACGTGGAAGTAGCTTGATTTGTACTTGAAGATGCGATCGAGCACTGATTGTGTTCAAGGGCTCTATTCTAGTCCCCTCAGCTGATTATCGGAAATATACTTTAAACCATGGGGTATGATGCTACTGGCGTCGCATTACGCTGGGAGTACTTTCTCTATAAATAATTGAAAATCCACCGGCACAACATATACACGTACATGACTTTCTTGCTTGTTACATGATATTCCACAGAAATTCACCAAATACTTGCTCATAAGCAAAAGATGTTTGTGTGATGATTACGTGGTTTGCTAGTATATTCTCGATACATTCTTGTTCATGAAAGGCCATATTACATTCTTGTTTGATCATACATGCTAATTTCTATCTTAAACTTGATCGTATCTTTGATCGCATTTCGCATGATTTTACCTTATTCTTTAGAGCTAAAATGCTAATCACTTTAATAGTGCCTTCATGTTGATGCGGAGATACCTACTGGGAAAGTGTGCTCATTACCTATTTTCCAATCTTTTTAAGAGATGGATGTAATTCGAATTCGGATTCGAGTTATAGAAGTGGCGGGTCCGAGAGTGAATGAAAGTCGTATCAAAATGAGAGTGAAGACTTAGGAGGTCAATCTTGTTTAGATCGAGTCTTTGTAATTTTCCTTTTCTTGAGTCTAATGGATTGGAGAAGGTGAAATGAAGTGATGTAGTAAGATTTTATCGTTTGGTATTTATTAATGAAAGAGAGATATTTGAATTATTATGCAATTACATTTTTATGTGTGATTGTCTTGCGCTCTGATCGTTCTTACTCGTAAGAGGCTTACCATGCCGGCTGTTCACGTTCCTCGAGCTAGTCTTCTACTGTAACAAAGGCTCGGGGCGTGACAGTTACCCTAAGTAATAGGTCGTGTGATCCTTGGCATCCCCTCTTGTCACCTGGAGAGATTGGGTAGTGCTTCAAGTTAAGTAATAAAATATGTATAAGATTGCATAGCACGACGTCTAAGGGTAATAACATTTTAACCTTATAATTATTTTGCAGGTATCTAAACTCCTTTTGACATGAAAGCGAGAGGGTCCGCGAGTAAGCTGAAATTCGGTTCCGTTAGAAGGTGGCGAGCCCGTCGTAAAGAAATTCGAAGTAATAAGAAGAAAAGGAATAATCTTTCATAAATGAAATGTTTTCACTGTCACAAATTTGGTCATCTAATCAAGGAGTGCTGGCGAAGGAGCGGAGCATGTCTTCGTTGTGGAAATAAAGATCATGTAATGGCTAATTGCCCTAAGTTACTTCCACAAGCAAAAACACAAGGAGAATTAGAACCGATTTCTTTCAAATGAAGGATTATATGAGGTACCGTTCTCCCTCATCCTAACTATAGTTAAATTCTTTTGCATTCCATTAGTTGTATGATTAACATGTCACTTCGAATAGATAAGATCATCTTAGTTTAACTATTTGAATAGTTAATGTTGATTGACGAATTTAGGGACCAAATTCCTTAAAGTGGGAGAGGATGTAACACTCCGGTTAAAGAATAAAATATAAAAGTAAAATTTGGAAATATGTATTGGAATTAAAGCTATTTCATTGCTATTTAACGACTTCAATGATTTTCTTAATTAAAGAATATTATTTATTTTGAAAGTGGCCAAACTATATCAATAAAAAGAAATAATTATTCTTCTATAATCAACATAAAAAGAATTTCATATTCCAAGTTGCAATCGAATTTTTCTACGATGAATTGAATTTAATATGTATAAATTAGATTAATTAAATTTTACCCGTAGGCCAAAGTTTCGATTAATTTCTAAAAATATGAAAAAAATTATATTCTTATAGAGAATGAAGTGTTTAATAATAATGTCAACTGGGCCGACCCCTAATAAAAATTTGATTAGGCTGAATTACGGAATTAGTGGCTAAATCGGTTATTTTAATAGGTTAACCTTAAACGATCAAATTGGAGCCCAATTCTTAATCAATCGAGCCCAAACCAACCCAAATGATAGGCCCATCTTAGGAGCCTATTTCCCCTTTGAAAACCCTAACCCTAGACCCATAGACCCTAACCCTAGACCCTCTATTTATTGAGCCTATAGGTCATTCTAGAGATCAAATTGGACTCGAGAGTCCAAGGAAGAAAAATCGACGAAAATTTCGGGATGAAGCCTAATCTGCCAATCTATGGGTCGAGAGCCCCTCTTCTATCTTTATTATTTATGGCGCCGGCAGGGCTTTTTCTTCTCATTTTCACCGGAGTTTCCTCTCTCTTCAATCTCTTCTCATCAGCGCGAGCTTCTCCCCCCTCTCGACCATTCCATTTCCTTCCCGTCTGCATATAGTTTGCTCGGTAGGACATTATTTCGGGATTGAATCACACTTTATGTACAGGAGTCACTCCCTCTTGGTGGGTGACCCCCTATTCTTCTTGGGCAGACCCCGGATAAGGGGAGATGATGCTGAAATTTAACCGGCATCATTTACTTAGTCCTTACAGACCCATTCATCTTCTCGAGGCTTATCTTCTCATTTTTCTTTGATTGCAGGTGCTGACATGGCTTCTGGCCCTACTGCTGCGGCTCCCATGACTGTGGGGGCGAGCTCATCGGCTCAATCGGATATATCTCAGGCTTCAGTCAACTGGATGAATGTGAATAGCCTGAGCTTGGGCTATAACCAGATTGCTACTGTTGACGAGTCCTCTGATTCTGAGACTGACACCGTGCTGACTTCCGGGGTTTATTCTTCCATAGAAGGTATTGACTTCAGAAGAGCTGATGACTATCGCCCGGACCTACCGAAGTATCGCCATCTGTTGCCATTTATCCAGACTTTCACCATAGGCGGAATGAGGGATCTTCTGCTTGCTCGATCTGTGGAAGCGGCAATACTTACTAATAGAGACAGCATGAAGGGTTCTGTTTATCGTGCCCGAGCTATATATCTTCCAGGCGAGCCGCGGGACTGGAATGCCGTGCTAGGTGTTTCTGAGTTAGAGCCGGAGAAGAAGATGTTGACCCGGGCTCCAGAGTTCACTCCGGCGAGGTGGGACCATGTAGCCGGTCGTGTCCACCGAGAGAAGACCAACTTCGGACTCTTCCTAGCGCCTGTGAAGTGGGGTTATAGGGACGAGCCATTTGTTCTGAATTGTCTGGCTGTCCAATTTAAATATCAGCTAGCCGCTGGCTGGTTTGGGGATGCCAGAGTGACAGATGCCCATCTCTTCAGGGTAGGAGCAGTGGAATTTACCGAATTTGTCTTGAAGGAGTATGCCCCTTTATTGATCAGAGCTGGGGTCTATCATAGTGTATTCGCATCCAGATTCCGCTATCCCATTTCTCGGGGACTATGTTGCGGCATGTTTGAAGTATTCTACCCACAGTTTAACACATTCTATACAGCGGAAGGCGAAGTATCTCTCGATCTCTGGAGTCTTTCGCAGCTTTCAGGTCTGCCTATTGATGGGGAGCCATATGAGGAGGTCTGCCTAGACGACTCCGTAAAGGACGCCTCCGATGGAGAGGGCATATATTCTTTTGGCTATGCATACCGGTATTTAATGAAAGCTTATCGTACCATTTCTCTGGCCTACAGTAGGGGATCTTCCAAAGGCTATCAACCCCGGGAAAAGAGCAGCAGATTGAGAGTCCGTGTAGGACAATGGATACAATACTTATTCAGGGGTCCCATGAAATATGCGGACTTCCCTTCTGTGGGACCGACTTCTAGAAAGCTTATCAGGACCCCTCGTTACAAATCAGCATTGCTAGCTTCACTGCGCCGAGCAGGTGCAGATGGCCCGAACCCAGCAGGGGTTGACCCTATCACTCACTGTGCAGCTTATCTGACCTTCTGGCTGTGCACCTTCACTCTTCCTCAAGGGGACGAGACGACTATCAGACCAGAAGCTATATATCCGGCCTGTCAGATGGCCTGGGGGATGAGGCTGTCTCTGTGCCCAGTGGCTTTGTGCTTCGTTTACAAATCATTGGGGGATTTGCATAGACATCGGGTTCCCCGCTCCTTAAGGACCGTGGGTCCGTTTCATTTCTTTAATGCCTGGGTCTGCAGTATTTTCCCTGAGCTGGCCTCGAGGACTTTACAGTCGGACACATTGCTTCCTCGGATGATCGAATTCGCTAGCGCCAAACCTGGTCCTTTCTCAAAGCAGCTATTTAAGATAAGGGGCAGGTTGATAAGAGTGCCTGTAGACGCTCCTGGCAGCATTCATTTTTGGAGCTTGGCAGCAGGTTCGGCTCCTTTAGTGGACCCTCGGAGGGAATGCAAAATGGAGGAGGTAGAAACTTATGTCCATCCTGTTTCGGGGGTCAATGCCACCCGGCTCATATTAGAACCAGAACTGGTCAGGTGGGCTATGGCTATTCGGCCCAGTGTATTGGTTTTCAGGAAGGGAGGCCTGCTCATTCTGGAACCTTATTATCTGTTTCGCTTCAGCAGAAACTTTGGTTATGATCAGCACATTCCTCCATCGGTTGCTCAGTTTCCTTTGGAAAGCCGGGCCAAGCATGGGTCCACCGTCGCCAGCGATGGTCGAACATGGTGGGATTTTTTTCATCGCCGAGAGGGCGTAACTTTCAGGGTCCCGACCGTTTCTAATCGTATTCCCCATGTCACATCAGAATACATTAAGTGGTGGAATACACGCACCAACTTCTATAAAGATGGCAGAGGCGCCTTTTGGGACGTGGCCGAGCGCTCTTTCTTAAAGCGGCAATCAGGGCCTGTGTTTGAAATTGATGTGGTCCATCTGAAAAGGCTCTATTCACAGCATCAGAAGGAGGCGAAAACATATATTCCACGCGTCGGTCTTTGAAAGAGGAAGGTTCTGAACCACCCACTCCTGTCTTCTCTGAAATTAATGAAGACACTTTTACAAATGATCTGAGGCAGTTGGGCCATATAGGGGATGTTCATTTGGATGTACAATATCCGTTCCCCCCAGAGGAACCTCTCCCGACAGTAGCCCCCTGGAGGGTTCCGGTGGATAGGTTTCACCCTTACAGGACATTTGTTCGGAGGGAAGACCGCACCCAGACATATTATCAGCACACTTCTTGGCTTTTTGTACTGCTAAATGTTCACGGGCTATCAGTGGAGAACCCGATAGCTGGCATTCTGAATAAGCCGCTTTTTGTTTCTTTTCATTATGTCGAGGCCTGGTGTATAGATTACCTTGGCCTATTTCATTGCCTCGACTTCCACGGGCATAAAGACTTGGCTGCCTTGACAGAGAAGTGCCAGACCATTGGTGACATATGCTCGCTAGTGAAGGAGGCTGCTTCTCGATCGAAGGAGGTGGCTTACCTGTATTGGCCGCTTTCCACATTTTATGATGGCCCAGCAGGTATGACTCTTCCTGTCCGATCATGGCCTTTTTTATTTATTGTTATGCTTTGCATCTGTCGACTATGGCTGCCTTTCTTGTGTCTTGTATAGATAGACCGGACATAAAGCGGCAGGGACTTTACAGGAAGCTTATTGCTCAAGCTGAGAAGCCTGCCTACTTTGAAATTCCTGCAGCGGCACCTACGACCACTCCCTTGCCTCCGGGCAAGAAGAGGAAGCCTTCTGTGGTGAAAGCTGCAGTTGCCAAGGCCAAGAGGGCCAAGGTTGTTCGGGTCCAGCAATCAGCTCCGGTTACGGCGGATGCCGGAACCCCTCTTCCAGACATCCCTTCATTTGACGAGTTCAGATCTCAGAGGGAGGCCACCCAGTTCATTGTATTCTTGACTGATCTTTTAAGGAGTTCTTCGAGACTGAGCTTCTCTTTATCTGATATAGCCAAGGAGCAGGTTGTAGTGCCTGTGGAAAGGGACACGAGGCTGCCTTCTCCTACCTCGGCTGGCGAGGAGGAGGGTAAATGTGCTTTCTCATCCTTTCTTTATACTTCCCTTATTTTTCTGTTATATCCCTCAGAGGTCCCCTTTTGTTGAGGTGGCAGTCAGGGAGCAGACTGAGGCCATGATAGCAGCGGGAGGGTCGCCTCAACCGCAGGAGAGTCACGGGACTCCAACAAAACGGAGCGTTATTCCGGCTAGACGCATAATCACCCGGTCTGCATCCCGGTATGCTCTAGAGGCGACCCCGCAGCATATAGCTAGTGTGGAGATATCCTCGGGCAGCTCCGAGACCATCTCTGATAATGCGGAGGAAGTTAATTTCAGTGGCAGTGAGGAGGAAGTTTTTAAATCAGAAGCCTTGCTCGTATTTGCAAAGGGTCTTCCGCCTTTCCTGCCTCCCAAGCTGCTGGTGTTATCTTCTGAGGAGGAATTTCAAGAGGAGTTTGCCGGGCTCGACACCGAGGTTGACATAACTCCTCCGTTTACTGCTTCAACTACGGAGCTTTCTCCCCTTTTGCCTCATTTCGAGGGTATAGACCTCGCCTTGAAGGTAAGCTTCTCTTTTTTGTTTGTTGTTCTATTTATTTTCTTTCATTCATTGCTGAAGGTCATTCTGCTTTATCCTCAGGACCCTGTCATCACCAGCTCAGACGCAGCCGTAGTTTCTATGGCTATTTCATCCGCAGACTTGGCCATTATCCCTGCTTTACCTTTAACTTGCATGGGAATTTCTGAGGTTATTCGCCCTGTGCCAGTGAGGATACAATCTTTAACTGACTTAACATCATTGGACTTGGGGGCCTCAGGAGAAAGTTCCGTCTCTGTCGAGGCCTCAGATTTTAGGACTGAGGCAGACCCGGCCAAAAGCTCTGCTTTCATGCCGGCCGCAGTAATGTCCATTGCTCCCGAGTCAGCGGTCCCTGCCACAGTGGCTACGGAGACCAGATTTCTGCCTCTACCAGCTGGAGCACCTTCGTCCCCATTGCCAAAAGGAGCAGCTAGAGATGAAGCTCCTGCTCAGGAGACCCGTGAAGAGACAGTTCCAGCATTCATTGATCCTCTACCTGTGGGTGCTTAGGCCATAGCTCCCGAGATGGCGGTAGGGGAGGAGTCCTTAATTTCACAGGAAAGCGTGGAGAGAGACCAGTCCATTGTTTCAACAGATCTGCCATCTTCATCTTCTCAGCTGGATATTGCACTGTGGGCAGATATTGACAGCGAGGTGACTTTTGAGGTCGTCTCATCTGCCTCCTTTGGCTTTGCTTCTTCTGAAAGCTTCGTCTGGAAACATTTGGACATGCTACGCCAGTTAGTGGAATCCCAGCCTGGCTTGACATATCCGCAACTGAAGGAAATTGCCAATCGCTTCACCGCTGGCCTGCAAGCCATGGGCTGCCCTTTGGACATATGGGCTCAGCGGGTCCTGGTTCTGCTGAAATTTGTGCATCAGAGAGACTTCCTAGCACAGACCATGATCGACAGGCTGACGGCACTGAAATTGCAGAGGTCAGAGTGTAAATCTGAGCTGGAGAAGCTGACGCTTGCACTCGATGAACGCCGAGCCGTGCTACAGAGTGTTGTTCAGCGGGAGGAAGCTGTCCAGGACCGGGTAGCCATTCTGGAAGATGAACTCGCCGTACTTCGAGCCAAGCTGCAACAATTATGCTTCATTCGGCCGTAGTCCACCGAGAGGTGGCCTTGTTGGAGGGACGGGTGATGTCTCTCCAGGGTACGTCCGTGAGGCTTCAGAAGGAGGAGACATGCCTTTATGAACTGGGAGCCGCTCCTTATGTGGGTGTTTTGGCCTTTGAAGATATCTTCCGGCGGCCTTGAATTATCTCTTCTTTTTCTCTCTTCTTTTGTCTTCTTTTGTGATACAATGTCCCCTCGGGGCCCTTTGTGTACTCTTTTTCTTCTTTACATAGTGAAAATGAATCTTTATGCTGGTCTCATATGTGGCTGCTCTTTACTTGTTGTATTATCATTATTTCATGGTGATTTGGTAGCAGTTTCAGCAATCCTCATGCGAATAGCCCGTATTTAGCAGGAGAGCGTCCACCCTTTCAGAGAAAGGATGGGGAACTCGCTCCACCGCGTGACGGTATCCAGAGGGTGCTTAAACCGAATTTTGTAGGTAGTAGCGGATGTCTTTTTCGGCAGCATGTGCGGCAAGTGAGCTTGTTTACAGACAGTGAATGAAAAGGTTTAGAGTATCATCTGGAACGGGCGAATGGTCCATCCCGGGTAGGTTTCAAAACTGATCGGGACAATGTGCCAATCGACCAGTGGCTGATTTTATCATCGATATTAGATTTATATCGATGCAAAGAAGTTTATAGGTTTTATCAGAATAGACGTAAGGTCTAGACTGGACAGACTTTATCGTAGGTGGGACATGAAAGGGTATGTGGTTTTCATCAGGACAGACGTAAAGTCTGAACTAGATAGGGTTTCATCGTTGATCTGGCGGGGTGCCGGTCGATCAATAGCTGGTTTCATCATCGATATTGGGTTTATACCAATGCAAAGAAGTTTCATAGGTTTCATCAGAATAGACGTAAGGTCTAGACTGGGTAGGGTCTCATCAATGATTGGGCGAGGTGCCGGTCGATCAATAGTTGGTTTCATCATCGATATTGGGTTCATACCAATGCAAAGATTTCATAAGTTTCATCAAAATAGACGTAAGGTCTAAACTGGACAGGGTTTTATCATTGATCGGGCGGGGTGCAGGTCGATCAATAGCTGGTTTCATCATCGATATTGGGTTTATACCAATGCAAAGAAGTTTCATAGGTTTCATCAGAATAGACGTAAGGTCTAGACTGGATAGGGTTTCATCATTGATCGGGCGAGATGCCGGTCGATCAATAGCTGGTTTCATCATCGATATTGGGTTTATACCAATGCAAAGAAGTTTCATAGGTTTCATCAGAATAGACGTAAGGTCTAGACTGGATAGGGTTTCATCATTGATCGGGCGAGATGCCGGTCGATCAATAGCTGGTTTCATCATCAAAATTGGGTTTATATCGATGTAAAGAAGTTTCATAGGTTTCATCAGAATAGACGTAAGGTCTAAACTGGATAGGGTGTCATCACTGATCGGGCGAGATGCCGATCGATCAAGGGAAGGTTTAAGAGTTTCATCAGGACAGACGTAAGGTCTGAGCTGGCCAGGCTTTATCAGAAAGGTGATGGGTTTCACTATCGATGGGACATTTGCAAGAGGGTATGTAGATTTTATCAGGGTAAACGTAAGGTCTGCCCTAGAAAGGTTTTATCATCGGTGGGGCGTGGAGCCAGCTGACCGACGGAAGGCTTCATAAGTGAAGAGGAGGTGAAGGCAGCGTGCCGGTTGGCATGGAACTTTTGAATCACCACATTACCGACCCAAGTGCCCTTTCGGGTTTTCACCGGAGCCAGCCCCCTCTTGCTTTTACCTACACGCCCTTTCAGGTTTTCACGTGGCGGGGTACCCGATTTTGCCTGCAGTGCCCTTTCGGGTTTTCACCATAGCTGGGTTTTGGCCGATTCTGCCCTTGCTCAGAGTGCCTGAACAAGTCTGGCGGGGCATCTCTATTTTTAGCCCCCATTTTGTCTCTCTTTTTTTTTAACTTTGGCTTTGTAATCCATGTGCTCAGCTTGTGTATGTATCATCATTGATATGGGTGCCAACACCAATGCAAGGGTCATATGGTTTCATCGTCCACCTAAGCGGAAAGCCTGGGTCGACTTGAGTGTGTTTTGCGGCTTAGGCGCGAAGCCGTTTGTCGGGAGCCTGGCTGCATCGTTGATGTGGGGATTACCATCAATGCAAGGGAATAGGATTTCATCATCCTGTTAGCGCAGCAAGAGTGATATAGAAGGGGGGGATGAATAGATCACTCCCAATTTGCAAAACTTAGGCAGAAAAATAAATCTACCGCTTATGCCCCTTCTAAACTAGCACACAAAGAATTGCAAATGCAGATACCACTCAAGATCGAATAAGAGAATGATGATGAAGAACTGAGCAAACAAATAGTCGAAGTGACAAACAGATAGAGAGCGCTGATAAAGACCGCAAACCACAGAGAAGACACCCGGTTTTTTAGGTGGTTCGACTGCAGTCAGCAATCTACATCCACCCCTCACTCCAACTAGAGTGAGGATTCCACTAGCCACTGCTAGAGCAGAGCAGACTCAGTCTGCGAACAACTTGCTGCCAAACAGCTTGAAAACCCAAGGGAGACAAATCCCTCAACCAAGTTCTGCCACTCGCAGAGCTTGAAACCTGTTCTAGCACCCAGCACGAACAGAACCGGAGAGTGCCTATCCCTTCCTCCACACACCGGAGGGAACCTGCTAACGACAACCCATCACTAGCAGCACCAGAGATCAGCTATCTCTCTTCCTCTGCAACCCAGAGGGAAACCGGAGTTAGACTCCCTTCCTCCACATACCGGAGGGGAACAGATCAGAGTTAGACGAGGAACACATAAAGAAAATCAGAAAAGAAACAAAAGACTGATCGAGAAAACATTCGATACTGAGAGTTAATACAAATGTAGCTTCGTGGGAAGCAATTTCAAAAACCAGATACTGCAAACTCTCTTTCTCTCTTCACTGCTATCTCTCTTTTTCTTTCTCTTCACTGCTATCTCTCTTTTTCTTTCTCTTCACTGTTGGATCGAGCTCTCTGTAATTCTACGTTTTCTTTCTTGGCTCTGATCATCCTTCATCGGTGGGTGAAGGTTTCTATTTATAGCGGTAGCAGGTGGATAGGGCACAACATGCGTGTGCTTCCCACGCTCGATCCAGAACCTTCCTGCCACGTGTCGTCATTGGGTTGGTTCCTCTTGTCTTGGATCACGTGCAACCCATTTATTTGGGAATATTCTTCCTCGTACCTGTAAGGAGATAAAAACCATTAACACACTGTATGGCCACTAAAACTAAAGCTGCATGAGGTATATGATAACAACACGACGTGACAACTACACGAGATAAGAAAAGAACGACACGAGATACAATGGACAAGACTGACACAATCAAGGAAGGTGACACGAGGTCAGATCAGGATAGCACGAGGTGAGAATAAAATATCACGGAGTGAAATAATAGAAGAACACGCGATTTAGAAGAAACCTAGACGAGGTTAGAACGAAACAACACGAACTAACAAACGGCAACAAAAGATGACACGAAGTGAAACAACACTTGAAAACATAAGAAAAACAACTCGAGCACAAAATAGCTCGAATGAACGACTCGAAGACGAGGTGACACGGGCTGACCACGACACGAAGACAAATAATAGAAACCGTCACGAGTTGAAGACAACACGAAGATGAAAATAGAAACCGACACGAGTTGAAAATAGCACGAAGATGAAACACACGAATTGACACGGAGTGTGGTCAAGGCGAGAAGGACACAAAGTCTAAAGAGAAAAAATAGCACGAAGACAGAAGAGTGACACGGCTATCACGACACGTGATGAAGCAGTGACAATAAGAAAAAGAACGACTCGAGGAACAACAATAAGTGACACGAAATTAAACAAGCAGACATAAAAGATGACACGAGATGAGCAACTAAAGGACAGAGAGAAACGACACGAGGTTCACAAAGAAGCGACTCGGAGTTAGTCAGAACTATTCGAGCTGCTTCAGTAACACGACACGAAGACAGAGGGAGACACGACACGAAGTTAAACAACCGAGACTAGGACTCGAAGACATAGATGACATGGATAGAACAACATGAAGTATTACCTCATACAAGTTTTCCTGTCAAGCATGGAAATCAACACGAAGTGTTGTAAGCTCAGACGACACGAAATATTTTCATGTTAGTGAGGGAAACAACACGAAGTGTGGCTCAAGTGGCACGAAAATAACTCCCAAAAATAACTAAAGTGGCTCGAGGATTTACATTAACACAGAGAAACATTTTTGTTCTCAAAGGTTCATAGTGTTGAAACCATCAAGACATTATGACTCAGGCAACACTAAAATTCATTTGGTCAAATTGTTCAATTGAACATGACATTCCCTTACTGTGTAATCCATTCACTTACATGATGAAACATGAGATTATCTTGAGATAAAGAAATGATTTATAGTGTGAGACATCATAAAAATCATAGGGACACAACAATCTCCCCCTTTTTGATGATGGCAACACTATGAATCAGGTAATATCAAGGTTTATCAAGATTTAACATGAAATCAATATCAGCTTCAACAACAGATTAAATTCAAGGCATGCTCATGCAAATGAATTAAACATCCCCTACAACACACTCTCAAATGAATTAAACATCCCCTACAACACACTCTCATTTCCCCCACAACTCATAAACATATCAGCATGAAGCAACATGACTCGCCCAAAGCTTAAGACAAAACCAAGACTCACTGATATTGCAGAATATTGCAAAACTTCTCACTAAAATTGTAGACATTGCAAACTTCTCTCCCCCTTTGACATCAACAAAAAATACAGAATGTGTGACAGTGCTGGAAACATGAGGACTCAGGGCAGTAACTGCATAGTGCAGAAAGTCACGAGTAGGTCTTAAGAGAATAAGTGAGTTTCTAATCTCAAGACAAGATTCTTTAGATTTCAGTACACAATAGAGAAGTGGAATGATAGACAAGTTTATCATCATACATAGTGGATGATTTAGAGCAGCAGGTGACAAGTATGACCAAAAATAGTTGATCATTCAACTATTCCACTAGACAGCAAGAGACTAAATCAGAGAGGTGTTCTCAAGGTATTGAGGACAAGCAATCCATTAGTTGCATAACAACAAGGAATTTTTGTTGGAGATGATATTCAAGAAGATCAATGAGTAAGTTGGTAGTTCACTTCCTTTGACATTAGGGAGACACCTGGATCAGAGGCCTGAATCCCCAGTTACTCAGAGTGAGTACCTCATTACTTCCTTCCCCCCCTTTAAGGAACAGAGTTAGTAACTGTGGCTTTTGACATGAGGAAACACCTTGATTAGAGGCCAGAGTCCCCAGTTACTCACCAGCAAGCCACCATTGCTCTGTCATGACTTTTCATGTAGTTTGAGCATTTGACACCTCATGACATGGGAGAAATATTCATTTCATTGATGAAGCTCCCAGTTTCTCAGTGATCAAAACAGAACATGTTTGTTCAGTTAAGCCCTTGAGTTAAAGAGATAGAATGATTGAAGACAATACCAAAAAGGACTTTTCTGGAATTGAGTCTTGAAGTCTAGATTTCAAGTTGATTGGGTCAGATATCAAGACATACATATTTTTTTAGCCTGAACCATAATCAATGACAATGTAGGAAGATATACTTTATGCAATTAGTCCAGATCTCTGAAGGAGTACCAAAGGAAAGATTCTGACCTGGAGATTAGAGTCACTGACTTATAGACTTAAGAGATAAGTGACACTCTACTTTCTGAGAGAACCACACTAAATCAGTCATGCAAGACCAGCAAAGGTACACATCTGGACAGCCCTTTTGAATTTGTCAAAGAACTTCTCTTCTCACATTACAACTCAGCTCCCCCTAGGATATAGCATTCCTCAATAAAATATTTCAACAAAATCTCAAGACTTTCCTTTATTTAGAGCATTCCTGAAAGCTAACCAGTAAGCATTCTGAACTCCCCCTTAAACCAGCATGTAAGAAGGCTAAACAACAGATAGACAAAAACTCCCTCTTACAACAGGAACAGGCTCCAAAATTAAGACACTTTGTATAAGCCTAATTCTCTTCTCAATGTAGTGAATTTTTCATTATCCAGAGGTTTTGTGAAAATATCAGCAATCTGATTATCTGTCCCTACATGAATCAGTTCAAAATTATTCTTAGACACCTCATCTCTTATAAAATGATGTCTTATCTCTATGTGTTTGGTTCGAGAATGCAAAACATGATTTTTAGCAAGATTGATGGCACTTGTATTATCACAGTAAATAGGTGTACACCCCAGGTCTACTTGGTAGTCCTGAAGCTGGTGTTTAATCCATATAACTTATGTTCCACAACTCCCTGCAGCCACATATTCAGCTTCTGCAGTGGAGAGGGCCACAGAATGTTGTTTCTTGGAGACCCAAGATACTAAACACCCACCCAAGAATTCACAATGGCCACTTGTGCTTTTCCTGTCTAGTTTACAGCCTGCATAGTCAGCATCTGTGTATGCTACTAGATTCAATGTGCGAGATGCAGGAAACCATAAACCAAGAGAGTGACTAGCTGACAAATATCTGAAGATTCTTTTAACTGCAACTAAGTGTAGTTCAGTGGGTCTAGACTGATACCTTGCACACATTCCTACACTGAATTGTATATCAGGTCTAGAGGATGTCAAGTAAAGAAGTGATCCAATCATACCTCTATAAAGTTTGGCATTTACTTCTTTACCTGTCTCATCTGCATCCAATGATGTATTGGTGCCCATGGGTGTAGTAATGTGCTTTAAGTTTTCCATGCCAAACCTTTTGAACAGTTCCATTGTGTATTTGGTTTGGTTGATGAAGCACCCATCTTCTAGCTGCTGTACCTGCAATCCAAGAAAATATTTTAGTTCTCCAACCAAGCTCATTTCAAATTCAGCAGACATCATGGTAGAAAATTCATCACATAGTTCATGCCTAGTTGATCCAAATACAATGTCATCTACATATACCTGAACTATGATGAGATCTTTATTCATGCCCTTGGTAAATAAAGTCTGATCAACTTTACCTCTTTTGTAGCCCTTGCTGATCAGAAATTCAGATAATCTTTCATACCAAGCTCTTGGAGCCTGCTTTAGACCATACAAGGCTTTGTTTAACCTGAAAACTTGGTTAGGTTGAGGAGAAAATTGAAATCCAGGAGGTTGTTCAACAAAAACTTCTTCTTTAATAACTCCATTTAAAAAAGTACTTTTAACATCCATTTGTTGGAGTTTAATGTTCTTTGAGCATGCAAAGGCAAGCAACAATCTTATAGCTTCCATCCTAGTAACTGGTGCATAGGATTCATCAAAGTCTACACCGAATTCATGACAGTAGCCTTTGGCTACTAGTCTGGCCTTATTCCTCGAGATGATTCCATCTTCATTCATCTTATTTTTGAACACCCACTTGGTTCCTATAATATTTATACCATCTGGTCTTGGGACAAGCTCCCAGACATTATTCCTTTCAAACTGACCTAATTCCTCACTCATAGCATTGACCCAAGCTTGATCAGCTAAGGCCTCTTCTACTGATTTGGGTTCAATTTGTGAGACCAAAGCAATTAAGTCATCATTATTCACATTTCTAAAATGAGACCTCGTCCGAAGAGGTTCTTCAGGATTGCCTATGACATTATCTAAAGGATGGTCTTTAAGGAATCTAATATTTGTTGAAGACTCACCTGTTTCTCTTGGACCTTCCTGATTTGGGGAATTTGTTTCTTCATTCTGCTGAGTCTTCTCTTTTTCTTGTTGGTTTTCCAGAAAATCTCCACCATGATTGGAGTCCCTGTCAAGATTTTCAACATTAGAAACATCTTTCTTTTCACTAAAAAGAATGTGTGGAGATTCTTCCACTTTCTGATCTGATACATTAAATACCCTATATGCCCTTGACACTTCAGAGTAACCCAAGAATATTCCAGGTGAACTCTTGGCTTCAAACTTGTCTAAGTCTTTCTTATCATTGTTATGAATAAAGCATTTTGCTCCAAAAATTCTGAAATGAAACAAGTTTGGTTTCTTACCTTTTAGAAGCTCATAGGGTGTTTTCTTGTGTATGGGTCTTACCATGGCCCTGTTGATTATGTAGGTTGCTGTATTGGCCGCTTCTGCCCAAAACCTTCTAGGTAACTTACTTTCAATCAACATGGTTCGGGCCATTTCCACCACTGTTCTATTTCTTCTCTCCACGATCCCATTCTGTTCAGGTGTCCTGGGAGAGGAAAACCTGTGAGTTAGTTCTTCTTTGTCACAGAGATCAGTAAACATGGTATTTTCAAACTCACCTCCATGGTCAGATTGAATAGAACTAACCTTGTACTTTCCTTCTTGTTTGACCTTATTGAAAAACAGATTAAACTTTTGAAATGCATCACTCTTGTTTGCTAAGAAAAATATCCATGAATATCTGGAGAAGTCATCTATGATGACATAGCCAAACCTGTTACCATTAAGACTCTGAGTTCTAGTTGGACCGAAAAGATCCATATGAAGAAGTTCCATTGGTCTAGAAGACAATGGCACAGATCTTAATTTGAAAGAATTTCTGGTCTATTTGCCTAGAGCACAGGCATCACATGCTTTTGATATAGAGTTGAATTTAATTCTAGGCATGCCTCTAACTAAATCATGCTTGACCAATTTATTTAAAGTTGAAAAGCTAGCATGACCTAGACGTCTATGCCATTCAAAGGCATCATTTTCAGAATTGGCAGATAAGCAAATAGTGGATTCAGATTTCTCATCTAAGTCTACAATGTAGACATTATTAATCCTGTTGGCTACAAATTTAACCATGTCAGAATTTGTTTCAAGGATTTTACATGAACTATCATCAAATACAACCCTGTGACCCCTGTCACATAATTGGCTAATGCTAATCAGGTTGTGTTGTAGCCCTTTCACAAGTAATACTTTTTCAATAGAATTTGTGGAAGACTTACCTACTATGCCAACTCCAATAACTTTACCTTTGTTCTTTCCTCCAAACTTGACCATACCCCCTGGCTTCATCTCTATCTTACTGAACTTGGATCGGTCTCCTGTCATATGCCTGGAGCAGCCACTGTCGAGGTACCACTTGTTGTCTTCAGCTGCCAGGCCGACCTACACAAATATAACAAGCAGATTGATTTGGAACCCAGGATGAGTTGGGTCCAAGGACATTGTTCAAATCTCTGATCAAGTGTTTAGGTATCCAGATTTGTTTCAGCATGGTTTTCTCTGGCACCTTCCTTTCTGGTTTATTAAAGTTGAATCTAGCTGAACTGGAGAAGTGAGTTCTATTCCATTCATTAGTCTTCATATTCCTAGGAAACTTCCTGTAGGCTTGTTGATTAGTATATCTTTGACCATGAAAGTTATTTCTCCAGTAGGTCCTGATTGGACCCATCTGATTGTTGTAATTCCTGCTCTTATTCTGATTTACTTTCTTAGTCCATCTACCATTTGTGTTCTGGTAAGTGGGCTTAGTGTTATTCTTCATAAAATTCATTCCCATCTTAAATGGTTGTCCAGTACTGATTTTTGTGTTTTCTTTAGGACTTTAAATTCCCTTAGAGCTGTTTGAGCTGGATGGTGTGTCCAGCTTTTCTTTTCCCTTCTCTGGACAGAAGGTGATGGTCTTGAATTGCAAGGGTCTCTTGTTGGTTGGGTCATAGCCTAGACCTTCCTTATTGAAATTGACCCTAGTCCATAGTATAGCATCTAGGCTACTCTTTCCTTGGACAAACTTTTCTAAGACTTTCTGTTTGTCTTCCATCTCCTTTTGAAGAAACTCAGAATTCTTTAGGAGTTCAGCATTTACTTTCTTCACAGCTTCATATTTCTCTGAATTCATTCTGATTTCACTCATGCTTTCTTCAATTTTAGTTTTGAATTCATTGAGCTGTTTTTGACTTTCCTGAATTTCTCCCTTAAGCTTATCATTTTCTTTCCTTTGTGAGGTCATTTCTTCTAGTTGTTCTTTTAGCTTTGCATTTTCCTCACAGACCAGAGTTTGTTCTTTAATATTTATGTTAAAATTTCTTTTCAGAACTCTGTGCTCTTTGCTAAGTGAATTAAATTTTTCTAGCAAGTCACCATAAGCATCCTCCCAGTCATCAATTGAGAAATTTTCAAAAACGTTTATTACCTCCTCTTCACTGTTTGCCATAAGGTAAATTCCATCTTCGTATTCTTCTGAGGAAGCTTCTTCTGGGTCTTCTTCTTCCTCGCTCCATATGCAGACCATTGCCTTTGGCTTCTTCTTCTTCTGCACCTTTATATTTTTCTTCTGAAAATAGGGACCTTTCTTCTGGAGTTCTGGGCATTCGCCTTTCATGTGTCCCTGTTTGTTACAGTTAAAACAAGTCAGTTTCTTAGGATTTCTATCCCTGTAATTGGTAAACTCAACATTCTTGTTAAAAGAGTGTGGGTTCTTCTTCCTAAAGGTCTTTCCCTTTGTCCTCAGAAACTTTCTGAACTGACGAGTGAGCATAGCCTGCTCCTCCTGGTCGAGATCTGATAAACCTTCAAGCTCGGACTCAGACTCGGGGGTACTGCTGCTGCTCCCACTGTTACTACCCTTGTTGCGGGAAGCTCTTAGAGCTACATTTTTAACCTTCCTCTCACTTCCTTCTCCACCTCCTTGGAAGTTCATCTCATAGGTCATCAGGGATCCTATGAGTTCATTCACAGTTAAGACAGTCAAATCTTTTGACTCCTCAATCACAATGGCCTTAGTGTGCCATGTCGGGGATAAAGATCTAAGAATTTTCCTGACTATATCTGCCTCAGCAAGATCCTTCTCTGGCCCTTTAAGAGTGTTAGTGATTAAGGATAACCTGGCATACATTTCGGTTATATTCTCATCTGCATTCATCTTAAACATTTCATACTTAGAAGTGTAGAGGTTTACGTTCGAGGCTTTCACTTGAGCTGTACCTTCATAGATCAATTGTAGCTCATCCCACATTCGCTTGGCAGTTCTGTATGCAGATATGCGAGCATATTCCTCTGGATGAACAGCACACTGGATTATGTTCAGCGCCATCCAGTTGAGTGACGAGAGCTTCACATGATCATCTGTCCAAGCATCCTCGTTTGGTGGCAGCTCATATGGCCCCACCGTGATTACTCTCCACAATTTATGACTCTGAGCTCTGATGAACACTTCCATCATATTCTTCCAAAACAGATAGTTACTACCATCGAAATAAGGAGGGCGACTAATGGATTGACCTTCGGCCATGAAGGTTCTAGGACCACTGCCATTGGCTTGATTGTTCATCCACATGGCGTAAACCTGCTCTGATACCAAATGTTAGCGCAGCAAGAGTGATATAGAAGGGGGGGATGAATAGATCACTCCCAATTTGCAAAACTTAGGCAGAAAAATAAATCTACCGCTTATGCCCCTTCTAAACTAGCACACAAAGAATTGCAAATGCAGATACCACTCAAGATCGAATAAAAGAATGATGATGAAGAACTGAGCAAACAAATAGTCGAAGTGACAAACAGATAGAGAGCGCTGATAAAGACCGCAAACCACAGAGAAGACAACCGGTTTTTTAGGTGGTTCGACTGTAGTCAGTAATCTACATCTACCCCTCACTCCAACTAGAGTGAGGATTCCACTAGCCACTGCTAGAGCACAGCAGACTCAGTCTGCGAACAACTTGCTGCCAAACAGCTTGAAAACCCAAGGGAGACAAATCCCTCAACCAAGTTCTACCCCCCGCAGAGCTTGAAACCTGTTCTAGCACCCAGCACGAACAGAACCGGAGAGTGCCTCTCCCTTCCTCCACACACCGGAGGGAACCTGCTAATGACAACCCGTCACTAGCAGCACCAGAGATCAGCGATCTCTCTTCCTCTGCAACCAAGGAAACCGGAGTTAGACTCCGTTCCTCCACATACCGGAGGGGAACATATCAGAGTTAGATGAAGAACACATAAAGAAAATCAGAAAAGAAACTAAAGATTGATCGCGAAAACATTCGATACTGAGAGTTAATACAAATGTAGCTTCGTGGGAAGCAATTTCAAAAACCAGATACTGTAAACTCTCTTTCTCTCTTCACTGCTATCTCTCTTTTTCTTTCTCTTCACTGCTATCTCTCTTTTTCTTTCTCTTCACTATTGGATCGAGCTCTCTGTAATTCTGCCTTTTCTTTCTTGGCTCTGATCTTCCTTCATCGGTGGGCGAAGGTTTCTATTTATAGCGGCAGCAGGTGGATAGGGCACAACATGCGTGTGCTTCCCACGCTCGATCCAGAACCTTCCTGCCACGTGTCCTCATTGGGTTGGTTCCTCTTGTCTTGGATCACGTGCAACCCATTTATTTGGGAATATTCTTCCTCGTACCTGTAAGGAGATAAAAACCATTAACACGCTGTATGGCCACTAAAACTAAAGCTGCATGAGGTATATGATAACAACACGACGTGAGAACTACACGAGATAAGAAAAGAACGACACGAGATACAATGGACAAGACTGACACAATCAAGGAAGGTGACACGAGGTCAAATCAGGATAGCACGAGGTGAGAAGAAAATATCATGGAGTGAAACAATAGAAGAACACGCGATTTAGAAGAAACCTGGACGAGGTTAGAACGAAACAACACGAACTAACAAACGGCAACAAAAGACGACACGAAGTGAAACAACACTTGAAAACATAAGAAAAACAACTCGAGCACAAAATAGCTCGAATGAACGACTCGAAGACGAGGCGACACGGGCTGACCACGACACGAAGACAAATAATAGAAACCACCACGAGTTGAAGACAACACGAAGATGAAAACAGAAACCGACACGAGTTGAAAACAGCATGAAGATGAAACACACGAATTGACACGGAGTGTGGTCAAGGCGAGAAGGACATGAAGTCTAAATAGAAAAATAGCACGAAGATAGAAGAGTGACATGGCTATCACGACACGTGATGAAGCAGTGACACTAAGAAAAAGAACGACTCGAGGAACAACAGTAAGTGACACGAAATTAAACAAGCAGATATAAAAGATGACACGAGATGAGCAACTAAAGGACAGAGAGAAACGACACGAGGTTCACAAAGAAGCGACTCGGAGTTCGTCAGAACTATTCGAGCTGCTTCAGTAACACGACACGAAGACAGAGGGAGACACGTCACGAAGTTAAACAATCGAGACTAAGACTCGAAGACATAGATGACAAGGATAGAACAACACGAAGTATTACCTCATACAAGTTTTCCGGTCAAGCATGGAAATCAACACGAAGTGTTGTAAGCTCAGACGACACGAAATCTTTTCGTGTTAGTGAGGGGAAACAACACGAAGTGTGGCTCAAGTGGCACGAAAACAACTCCCAAAATTAACAGAAGTGGCTCGAGGATTTACATTAACACAGAGAAACATTTTTGTTCTCAAAGGTTCATAGTGTTGAAACCATCAAGACATTATGACTCAGGCAACACTAAAATTCATTTGGTCAAATTGTTCAATTGAACAGGACATTCCCTTACTGTGTAATCCATTCACTTACATGATGAAACATGAGATTATCTTGAGATAAAGAAATGATTAATAGTGTGAGACATCATTAAAATCATAGGGACACAACACATCCATCCAGACAGAAGGTCCAGATTGACTTTGAGAATGTGGGTAGCATCTTCATCAGAGCAGACAGAAAGTCAACTCCGGACGGGTTTTGGCATTGGTCTGGCGGCGTACCGCTCCATTAGTAGATGCTCTTATCATCGATATTGGGTCTATATCGAAGCAAGGATTTCATGGGATTCATCAGGATAGACGTAGGGTCTAAACTAGATAGGTTTCATCATTGATCGGGCAGTGCGCCAATCGATCAACAGCAGGTTTCATCACGGCGGGACGTATGGTAGGTTTTATCATAATAGATGTAAGATCTAGACTGGATGGGATTCATCATGGTGGATCTTAGACAAAAACAAGTGGAAATGTTTTATTAGAACAGACGGGAGGTCTATTCCGAGGTGGGCTTTTTAGCATTGATCGAGGCAATATGCCTTGCGATCAACGGGGTTTCATCATCAGTGGGACATGCGGTGGATGGCGGCCCAAGCATGAAGCTACTGCCAGGAATGTAGACTAGCTTAACAGGGAAGAAGAGTTTAGGTTAAAGAAACAGACCAGCCAATCTTGTCGATGATGACAAGGGACAAGAAATTGTTGGACAGGATTTTCGATGGGACTTTATGATGATCATCCTTCTCAGAGTTTTATCAGGAAGGGTGAAAAAGGGAACTTTAAATTACTACGTTACTGGCCTAAGCGCCCTTTCGGGTTTTCACCGGAGCCAACCCCCTCTTGCTTTTGCCCACGCGCCCTTTCATGTTTTCACGTGGCGGGGTACCCGATTTTGCCTGCAGTGCCCTTTCGGGTTTTCACCACAGCTGGGTTTTGGGCCGTTTTTACACTTGTTCCTAATATAAGAGCAAGTCTGGCGGGGTATCTCTATTTTTAACCCCATTTTTACTTTCCTTCATTCTTTCTTTTTTTTTAGAGGGTGACAGGTCGGAATGCCACTAGATCAAGATAAGGGTAGCTCGGCCAGGGCGGAGTGCCGCTAGATGAAGAAAGGGGTAGCTCGGCTAGGGCGGAGTGCCACTAGACCAAGAAAGGGTAGCTCGGCTAGGGCGGAGTGCCACTAGACCAAGAAAGGGTAGCTCGGCTAGGGCGGAGTGCCACTAGACCAAGAAAAGGGTAGCTCGGTTAGGGCGGAGTGTCGCTAGACCAAGAAAAGGGTAGCTCGGTTAGGGCGGAGTGCCACTAGACCAAGAAAAAGGGTAGCTCGACTAGGGCGGAGTGCCACTAGATCTAGAAAAGTGTAGCTCGGCTAGGGCGGAGTGCCACTAGACCAAGAAAAAGGGTAGCTCGGCTAGGGCGGAGTGCCACTAGACCAAGAAAGAGGTAGTTCGGCTAGGGCGGAGTGCCACTACACCAAGAAAGAGGTAGCTCGGTTAGGGCGGAGTGCCACTAAACCAAGGAAAAGGTAGCTCAGTTAGGGCGGAGTGCCACTAAACCAAGGAAAAGGAAGCTTGATTAGGGCAGAATGCCACTAGACCAAGAAAAGGGTAGCTCGGATAGGGCGGAGTGTCACTAGACCAAGAAAGAGGTAACTCGGTTAGGGCGGAGTGCCACTAAACAAAGGAAAATGTAGCTCGGTTTGGGCGGAGTGCCACTAGACCAAGAAAAGGGTAGCTCGGTTAGGGCGGAGTGCCGCTAGACCAAGAAAAGGGTAGCTCGGTTAGGGCGGAGTGCCACTAGACCAAGAAAAAGGGTAGCTCGACTAGGGCGGAGTGCCACTAGACCAAGAAAAGGGTAGCTCGACTAGGGCGGAGTGCCACTAGACCAAGAACAAGGGTAGCTCGGTTAGGGCGGAGTGCCACTAGACCAAGAAAGAGGTAGTTCAGCTAGGGCGGAGTGCCACTAGACCAAGAAAGAGGTAGCTCGGTTAGGGCGGAGTGCCACTAAACCAAGGAAAAGGTAGCTCGGTTAGGGCGGAGTGCCACTAAACCAAGGAAAAGGTAGTTTGATTAGGGCAGAATGCCACTAGACCAAGAAAAGGGTAGCTCGGCTAGGGCGGAGTGCCACTAGACCAAGAAAGAGGTTGCTCAACTAGGGCGGGGTGCCACTAAACCAAGGAAAAGGTAGCTCGGTTAGGGCGGAGTGCCACTAAACCAAGGAAAATGTAGCTCGGTTAGGGCGGAGTGCCATTAAACCAAGGAAAAGGTAGCTTGATTAGGGCAGAATGCCACTAGACCAAGAAAAGGGTAGCTCGGCTAGGGCGGAATGCCACTAGACCAAGAAAGAGGTAGCTCGGTTAGGGCGGAGTGCCACTAAACCAAGGAAAAGGTAGCTCGGCTAGGGTGGAGTGCCACTAGACCAAGAAAAGGGTAGCTTGGCTAGGGCGGAGTGCCGCTAGACCAAGAAAAGGGTAGCTCGACTAGGGCGGAGTGCCACTAGACCAAGAAAGAGGTAGCTCGGTTAGGGCGGAGTGCCACTAAACAAAGGAAAAGGTAGCTTGATTAGGGCAGAATGCCACTAGACCAAGAAAAGGGTAGCTCGGCTAGGGCGGAGTGCCACTAGACCAAGAAAGAGGTAGCTCGGTTAGGGCGGAGTGCCACTAAGCCAAGGAAAAGGTAGCTTGATTAGGGAAGAATGCCACTAGACCAAGAAAAGGGTAGCTCGACTAGGGCGGAGTGCGACTAGACCAAGAAAGTGGTAGCTCGGTTAGGGCGGAGCGCCACTAAACCAAGGAAAAGGTAGCTCGGCTAGGGCGGAGTGCCACTAGACCAAGAAAAGGGTAGCTCGGCTAGGGCGGAGTGCCGCTAGACCGGGAAAAGGGTAGCTCGGCTAGGGCGGAGTGCCACTAGACCAAGAAAGAGGTAGCTCGGTTAGGGCAGAGTGCCACTAAACCAAGGAAAAGGTAGCTTGATTAGGGCAGAATGCCACTAGACCAGGAAAAGGGTCGCTCGGCTAGGGCGTAGTGTCACTAGACCAAGAAAGAGGTAGCTCGGTTAGGGCGGAGTGCCACTAAGCCAAGGAAAAGGTAGCTTGATTAGGGCAGAATGCCACTAAACCAAGGAAAAGGTAGCTTGATTAGGGCAGAATGCCACTAGACCAAGAAAAGTGTAGCTCGGCTAGGGCGGAGTGCCACTAGACCAAGAAAGAGGTAGCTTACCCGATTACTCAGGGAATGTCGGTTGTGCTGTATGATACAGCTTTAGATGCCTTTCGTTGAGCGGTGAGAATTGAATTTCCCCTCGATGGTTGACAACGACGTAGGCTCCCCCTTCGTAGACCCTCTGTATCACATAAGGACCTTCCCAATTAGCATTCAGCTTCCCTTTTGGGTTGGACGCCATGACTTCTTTCTTCTTGACCATGACGAGGTCACCTTTCTAGAATTCTCGTCCTCTTACGAGTTTGTTAAATGCATTAGCCATGCGGGCCTGATACATTTGAATATTCTTCTGAGCTTGGAGGTGCTTCCCTTCCAATTCAGCCAATCCTCTAATCTTCTTTCTGCGTTGGTCTGTTCGCCACGGGCCAGGCCATAGTGGACTGTCACTCCAAGTGACGGGACTTCTAGCTCTAGCGGAACCACTACCTCTGAGCCGTATACTAGTGAGTATGGTGAGCATCCTGTAGGTGTCTTGAAGATGGTGCGGTACGCCCACAGAGCTTCATACATTTTTTCTTCCTAGTCCTTTTTGTTGGAACTAACGACCTTGTCCAGCAGGGTGCACAAAGTCTTGTTAAAAACTTCCGCCAACCCGTTTGCCTGTGGATTGTAAGGAGTGGAAGTCCTCCACTCGATTTTATACTTCTCGACAAGCCAATAGACCTTCTGATTTCTGAAATGGCTTCCATTATCAGATATTATTCGGCTGGGGATCCCGAACCGGAAGATAATATTCCGCTTGATGAATCTGGCGACCAGCTCACCAGTCACATCTCTTAACGCTACAGCCTCCGCCCATCGGGAGAAGTAATCTGTTATGGCCAATATGTACTTATGTCCAGCCGAGGAAGTCGGCAGTGGCCCGACTACATCAGTTCCCCATTGTGCAAATGGCCAACTGGGAACTGTAGGGTGCAGAGTCGTAGGAGGCCTTCTAGGCACGGTAGCATGCTCCTGACATTTCTGGCATGACTTTGCGAATTTACAACAGTCTTCAAACATGGTGGGCCAATAATAGCCCAGCTTCTTGATTTCTATCTTCATCTTGGGACCAGCCTGGTGGGCACCTGCTGTTCCAGCATGTATTTCTTTCATCGCTTGCCAAGCTTCCTCAGTGGACAGGCAGCGGAGAAGAATCTTCTTGCGTGCATCTGCCATTATTCGGAACAAAGTTCCATTCCTAAATTCATAAGAATCTTTGACTCTCAGAAGTTTCATCTTTTCTTCTCTTTTCTGCAGCAGCTGTTGGTGCAGAAACCACTGCAGCAAGTGTTGTCTCCAATCAGACGCCTGTACCGTGCTGACAGTAGCAACTTCACCTTCTTCGGGGCACCCTTCAAGCATGCTGGGGACTTGTCGTCGGTTCATAACAACAATGTTCAGTGTCTCATTTGGTGGGACTGCTAGTGAGCTGGCCAGCTTTGCCAGTGCATCAGCTTGGGCATTGTGCCCACGGCCCACATGCTTGAGCTCAATATGATAGAATTTTACGATAAGGCCCACAGCTTTCTGGTGGTAGGGATTCAATTCTGGCTTCCACACTTCGAACTCCCCTTGGATTTGTTTTATTTTCAACATCGAATCCCCGAATACCTGAAGCATTTGGATACCCATGTTGAGGCTGATATGCAGACCGATTATCAGAGCTTCGTACTCAGCTTCATTATTGGTGCAGGGCTTGTTTATAGAACAGGAAGTATGCACGACCTCCCCTTCTGGCGACTTCAGCACAATACCAGCCCCGGCCCGTATTCTGGTCTTTCCATCGGAGTCTATCTCTGTTCTAGATGCTCCATCAAAGAATAGCTGCCACATAACTGGCCGAGCCTGGCAAGCTTCGAGTATCTCATCATCGGGTAACTCAGTCCCTAGCATGTCATTTTCCGGCACAGGATGCTCTGCGAAGAAATCAGCCACGGCCTGTCCTTTTATCACCCTCTGGGGTGTATAAGTAATATCGTATTCCATCAGGATCACTGCCCATTTGCCCAACCGGCCCTTCAGTACTGGCTGAGTCAATATGTATTTGAGCGGATCTGCTGCAGATATCAATCTGACTTCGTGTGACAACATATAGTGCCGGAGTTTCTTGACGGCAAAGACTAGTGCCAAGCATGTCTTTTCTATGTAGCTATAGCTCTCTTCAGTTCTAATCAGCCTCCTACTCAAGTAGTAAAAGGCTTGCTCTTTGCCTTCTTCATTTATCTGTGCCAGCATTACCCCCAGGGAACAGTGTGTGGCCGTGATATACAGTATCAAGGGCCTGCCCTTAACTGGTGCCCCCAGTACTGGAGGGGTCTTGAGATATTCTTTCAGCTTCTCAAAGGCTTCCTGACATCCATCGTCCCATAGGAACGGTACGTCTTTCATCATGAGCTTGTGAAAGGGGTGGCATCTTCCCGACAGATTCGATATAAATCGTCGGATATAGGCCAAACGCCCTTGCAGAGATCTTAGCTCGGGAAGACTCCTTGGTGGAGGGAGCTCCTGGATAGCCTTAATCTTGGATGGGTCAATTTCAATGCCCCTATGCCGGACAATAAACCCGAGGAACTTCCCGCTGGACACGCCAAAGGCGCATTTCATAGGATTCATCTTGAGTTCATATTTGCGCAGCCTCTGGAATACTATCCTCAGGTCCTGCAAATGGTCTTCTCTTCTGGTGGTTTTCACTACCAGATCATCAATGTAGCACTCTACTTTCTTGAAGAGCAAATCATCAAAGATCTTTGTCATAGCTCTTTGGTAGGTAGCGCCGACATTCTTGAGGCCAAACGGCATCCTTTTGTAGTGGAATATCCCCTTCGGAGTGCGGAAGGCAGTGTGCACTCTATCTTCTTCAGCAATCCAGATTTGGTTGTATCCGGATGACCCATCCATGAATGACAGGGCTTCATGACCAATAGTCGCATCAATCATCACTTCAGTGATTGGCACTGGGAAATCATCTTTCGGGCAAGCCTTATTAAGGTCCCGGAAATCGACACATATTCTGATCTGCCCATTTTTCTTCTTTACGGGCACTATATTGGCTAGCCATGTAGTATACTGATTTTCTTCAACAAAGCCTACATCAATCAGCTTGTCGACCTCTTTATTAACTTGATTTATCAACTCAGGGCGCATTCTCCTGGGCGATTGCTTTACAGGGTTAGCCTCTGGGTTTATTGCTAACCGGTGCTGTGCCACATCAGAACTCAGTTCCGGCATTTCATCATATGTCCATGCAAAGCAGTCTCGGAATTCTTTCAAGAACTGTATATACTGTTCTCTGGCAGCTGGTTCTAGCAGTGCACTGAGGAATGTTGGCCTGGGCTCATCTGCCGTCCCTAGATTTATTTCCACGAGCTCATCAACGGTGGCCTGGCCACCGTCTTCGACTTCGGGTGGGGCTTCTTGCAAGTCAATAAAGCCTCCCGGGATATAATCCTCTTCGATCTCATGATTTTTGGTTCCGTCATACTGGTCATCGGCGGATGTCGGCTCATCATATAAGGCTGATACTGTTGGATTCTGTTCGGTCTGCCCCGAGGATGTGACCGGTTCAGCAGGAAACCCAAAGGTGGACTCCTCCGCCCCTAGAGGTTCTTCTGGTGCAGGCCCCCCTGAGAGATCATCATTCTGTAGGGCCCAGACTTCTTCTAGAATGCACTCAAACTCCAGGCATTCTCTTAGCTCGTTGGCTATTTGGTCTTCATCCGGGGTTCCCGTATCAAACTTTGCTTCAGCATGGAACAGATCCTCTTTGTAAGGTCAGTCTTCCCAGCACCAACCTTTCTTTGTTTCATCACATGTCTCCGTCTCTGGCTGACTGTCTGGGGCTTCATTGTTCATTACGGATTGATAAATGATTTCTTCATCTTCCGAGGGGTACTTGTCATATCCCACCTCGGGAGGGTCTTCATGCTGGTAGGAGACAGAGATGACGTCCACCTCGGCTTCATAGTATTCTTGAAGGGTATAACCCAATCCCGGGTGCTGAGTGATCTTCCTCAGTTCTTTATTATCCCGGGGCGGATCCCATAGCTCCTGGAACGCCTTCTTTTGGGAAAAAGGTTGCAATGATGGCATCTGCATCTTAGAGAACATCTGCGAAACCCGTTGGGTAGTATAATCCAAGCCCGTGATCGGCACCATCCGATTTGCAGACTCTTCAGGGACCATGCAGTCTTGATCATCGTCTTCGACTGGCTCCCCGGTGTAGAATATGATAGGAGGCTCGCAGAAGCGAGGGACCTCCTTAGTCTTTAATGGTAGCACCGTCTGGTATTCTATGCTGGCAATGGGCATGACTAAACCCTGTGGAACCCCCACATGTATGTACTTTTCTTTCATTTCTTCGTCAGTATCATCTGGGTGGATGCTAGGAGGGGTGATCCGAGCAAAGTCACCAACATAAGAAATGTGAGATACTTCATGTTTCTTAATATAACCCCTTGGTGGCGGTGGAGACCAATTTCTTGCCTTCGTCACCGGCTTCTTCTGGCTGACCATAGCCTCTTTCTCTTCACCCTTTTGCGACACCTCCGTGTAGTAGGATGCATCGAGCATGTAACACTCAAATACTTCAAAGGGATGCAGATCCGCGAACACCCTTTCTTCCTTTCCTTCATGGCAGTATTTAATACACTGATGCAGCGTGGACGGCACTATCTGATATTCATGCAGCCACGGTCTCCCCAGCAGGGCCTTATATGTGGTGTTGGAGTTGATTACATAGAATCGCACCACGGTAGTGAGGTCCCCCAATGTGAGGTTGAAATCAGCCACCCCAAGGGGCGTCTCACATTTCTGGTTGAATCCCGTAATTTTCATGTCTCTGACCTTGGTAAGCTGCAGATCAAAGTAATATTTTTGGTAAATGTGGTATGGGAGAATGTTCACAGCAGCCCCGGGATCTATCAGTATCCTGCTCAGTGGCTGACAGTTCAGGGAGCCCCTCATATACAGCGGTCTGTTATGGCTGGAATTCAGAATTAGCATATCATCCTCTGTGAATGTGACTGACGGCCTAGAATTCACTTCTATCAAGAGTGCTTCATATTGTGCCGGCGACTGCAAGGCATCAACAATCGCTTGGCGAGCTTCTTCACTCAGAGAGAGAATCTCCTAGATGGAGAATCTGGTAGGGAGATTCTTTAGCATTTTCATGATCCGACTGCCCACCCGGACATTAGACAGTCTCATTTCTTCCGCCCATCGGGGTTTTGGAGGTTCATATGGTGCCTGTGGCCTCTGTTGCCCAGTGCTGGTTTCATTCTCTTGACCGACTTCTTGGGAGGCTTTTTCTGTAACAATGGCCCCTGGTGTTGTTGGAGGGCTATCCTCCTCTTTCTCATTCTGCTTGTAGGCTACAGATGCTGACTACTGAGGTCTCTTGCCTTTATCCGGCCTATCCTGCGTTGACTGCTCATTTTCCATACTGGACAGAAATTCCAGAAATGTTGGAGCCTGACTTCCTTTCTTCTCTTCCTGGTACAAGCTAGCAGGGGGAGGAATCTGAACACCCCGCACCACTGGTTCAGGAATCTGGTAGGGTTGTTCCCCTCTGAAGATAATGTTATGATTGGCTGGCGGTGGGCGCCCCCACCTTCTTCCGGAGCGTGTTGCATGTGCTGAGGTTGAGGCCTCGACATGGTTGGCTTCTAGCGGGGCATTTGATGTTTCAGCCTCATCATTCTCCCCGGGCAAGGTAAAGAGTACCGACAGGGTGTTACATTGTACTGTCATGACTCCCTTTTCCTTTTTGCATTTGGACGGTCTCTTCTTCTTTTGGGAATTTGGCTTCTTTGGCTCTTGCCCCCAGAAAGGCGCAGCCTCATCTTCTCCCTGTTCTGCCCCCGGTTGCTCTTTAATTTTCAATTCTTCGAGCTGTTCCCAGAGTATACAGTCTTTCACCAGCAGGTGCCCGGGCTTTTTCTGTTCATATTCATCGAGCCCATTAATATACTGATGTAAACGCCTAGCTGCAGGACTTACTTCCTTATGTGCAGGTAGGGGGACTTGTCTTCTCTGTTTATGAGTGGGGATCTGGATGACTGGCCCTGTCTCAGCTGTGTGCCATACTGGCTTTACTGGAGGTGGTTCGGGCCTTGGCGTGACACCGCAAATAATTGCTCCACTGGTATTAGCTGCGGGAGTTTTCTTTCTATTCTTTATTGGCTTCATGTGCCACCCTTCTTGATCCTTCAGTGGGGTGAGGAAGCAAGCTTCATAAGTATGCCTGGTGCATTCTTCGACGGCTTCCTTAGGCAGCTGCTGGTAGATTGAAATCATATTGGCGGCCATTTTTAAGGTCGGAGGCTCATGCGGACGAGGTGGCTCTACCAGGTAATCTCCCAGCTGTAGCTCGCCCTTTTTGACCATGCCTTCCATAATATCTTTGAAGATGTAACAATCTTCAATTGCATGCCCCAGCGCACGGTGATATGGACAGAACAGTGGATCACCTTTCTTTGCCCCGTCCTCGGGTCTCTTTGGCTCAGGCAATGTTACTTTGTTGAACTTGTATGCCTAGTTGAATAGCGCGGCTGCCTTATCTTTCGGGAAAGAGTATGCCTTCCTCATTTTGTTTCTCAAAGAGACCTTATCTTTTCTTTCTGCTGTGTCTGCTGGCGGGGGAACTTCATCTGCCCCCTTTTTCCCTTTCTGTTGTTTGAAGGTTCTGAAATCGACGGTGTTATCCTCAGAGTGCGATGGTCGTCGATCATTAGATTTACCTTTCGGCATAGTGGGAGCATTGACAGTCGGACGCTTGGACAGGAACATCTCAACTTCTTCCACTATATTTTTTAGCCGGTCAAATGTTCTAACATCTGCACCGATCATCTTTTCTAGTACCTCTCTCCTAAGGCTCTGCTTACATATTTGCACTGCATCTTCTTGATGAGGAGGTCTTCTGCATCTCATAGCTAAGTTCCTCCACCTTTTGATGTAGTCCAGTGCTGTTTCATCTTGCCTTTGCCTGGTTGCATATAGCTCTGCTATTGTTATTTCTCTTTCCGTGACATGAAATCTATCACGGAACTTCCTTTGCATATCAGGCCAATCGACCACTGATTCATCCGGCAGGCTTAAATACCATTCAAAGGCTAACCCAGTGAGGGATGAGCCAAAGAACTTAAGCAGATAAGCTTCATCAGCTGCTAAGTCGCCCATAATTATGGTACAGTAAGCTATGTGTTCCCTGGGGGAGCCCTGGCCATTAAATTTTTCAAACTTCGGCGGCTTATTGACACCTGGCGGTAGTTTCTTAGCAGCATACTGGGGAGGATACGGTACCTTGTATACATCGTAAGTACCAGCATCATCACCAGTCTTTTCAGACAGCTTCATCTCCACAATCTTTTCAATCATCAGCTTGTGGGCTACGGCTGGATCTATGTTCTCCGGGAAGAAGTGAGCTTGTTGCTGACTGTAAGGAGTTGTCATCACCGTTGCGCGCAAGGTGGGCACGGTGGGCTGTGTCTGAGACACAGAGGGCTGAGCTGCTATTTACTGTAGAACAGGCTGGCTCGGTGCTTTGCCCCTATCGTCCGGGAGAGGATTGACTGGGATAGCCATTTCTGTTGAGCTGGAAGTCTGCCCCACAAGCTCGGCTTGCTTGGAGACCGGTATAGCTTCCTGCCTCTCATTCAGCTGTCTTCTGAGAGCACTGATCTCTTGTTGATATCTTCTAAACATCATATGGATCATGGGATCCAGGGTTGACGGGATCTGTATCTCTTCTGAAGTCCCTTCAACGTCATCGACGAAGGGATTGTCTTCCTCTTCTACTGTCACCACATTCACTATCATGGTGGTGATCTTGCGGGCTTCATCATCAGTTTTTATTTTCTCTTTGGCCGCCTGACTTCTCCTTGTGACGGGGCCTGGTCTGGTTGCCAGTCTGAGCAGTTCATCTAGCGGAGTCGGTAACGTGTCCCGCCTTTTGACAAATCCGGCCATATTGCAGGCGAAGATCTGCATCTTTTCCCTCTGCCT
Source organism: Amorphophallus konjac (assembly GCA_022559845.1). NCBI lineage: Eukaryota > Viridiplantae > Streptophyta > Magnoliopsida > Alismatales > Araceae > Amorphophallus > Amorphophallus konjac. The sequence continues at coordinate 162,394,125 of CM040125.1, read as the reverse complement.
GTAGACTTTCCCTTTCACCTGGTCGGGACATTTAAGCCGGTCGAAGACCGATATTCTTTCTTCAGCTTCTTCCCTGTGCAGGTCCCCTTCCTCATATCTGGCTCTATGGCCCTCTTCATAGTCGTTGGAATCAGAGGATGAAATTATGAGCATTGGTTCTTGAAAGGTTTCTTCTTTTCCTTCATCCATGGTGCCCAAGGCACGAGATAGTCTTCGCTGCCCGAGGGAGGAATTCCCCAGGTAATGAAGATAGTATTGAGCCACCTGCTTCATTTCTTCTTGACTGTGCCTTCGCCACTTCGGTCGGGGCATCAGTCTTTCCTGGCCTTTCTGCTAAGAAGCCAGTCTCGCCACCTGAGCAGTCAGATGCTCGGCCTTGGAATATTTGAGTAGGTCGGCCTGTCTAGCACAGGCTCTTGATCTTCTTGAAATGGTAACAGCGACTGGTTCACTTATTCTCATTTTTTCTTCCTCCCTGAACCTTCTGCTCCCATCCTGGCGGCGGTTGGTAGCAACAGCATAGTTCTTCCTTTCCCATCTTTTGCCCCCGGCCATGGGGTGGGTGACCATGAGGTCTTTTTTTTTCTCATATCTTCTGCCCCCCATCCTGGGGCGAGTAGCAGTCATATTCCTTCCTTCATTCTCTTTCTCATCTATCCTACCCTGAGCCCTGGGGTGGACAGCAACAGCCTCTCTTTCATCTTTTCTTTCTCCTCTTCTGCTCCCTGCTCTGAAGCGGGCAATAGCAACATCAGCAATTTTTTCTTCATTTTGAGCTGGGGCCTAGCTCTGGATTTTCTTCGGCTGCCAGATCTGCCTGAATTTGAGCGGCTTTGGTGCCAGTGGCCTTCTATCTCCATGTTCCATGTCAGCCCTCCTAGTAGCCAGTACTCGGAACCTATTGGTGGTAGGTACCATTGGGATGATCACATCCGGCTTGACCTCCCTTGGGCAACCATTGAGGTTCGCCCGGATATCTCCAATCAGCATTGTCTTCCCCGAATTGGATATCCGACGACCCGCAGCAGTGGATCGGACTCTCCGGTCGGATCTTCTTCCTTTTCCAGCAGCAGCAGAGGGTACGCTCCTCCTTGCTTCATGATGGACAAAGCAGGACACGACCCCAGGAGTATTCTTCATCACCGGGCTCTTCTTGGGACCGGTAGCTTGCGGCGACGTCTCGACAACACCTTTTGGCTCCTGGTTGTCGATCTCGAGCAGATCAGTGAAAATGAGGCCCAGGCAGTTGGGCATTCCGACAGCAGGCAGCATCGATCCGAATGAAAGAGGTATCGCCAGGTAGCCTTCTCGAACATGTGCCTCGACCGCTTGCTGGTCAAAGCACACAGACATGATTCCAGCCGTCATTCTAGCTTCCGGAAAATGGAGAAAGCACACAGAATCAAAAATTTGAGGGGGGGCCCACCGGGCCTCCTATTTTGGCGTAGAGATGAAGGGAGACTTGATCCCACCGGGCGTGCCAGACTTGTGGATGCGGATTCTTTTCCGGCTTGGAATGTTTCATTGGTTGGATTTATTAGGCGTGCCAGTCACTAGAGTGACAATTTTTATTATGCGCTCGACTTGACTTGGTCGGTCGATTGTGAAGTCCGAGTCGGGACCCGAAGTCCTTTATACCATAAAGGCTATGACGTTAATTATGCCCTTCCTAAGAAGGACAACCCTTGATTAAACGCCAAAATAGGAGGCCACTTGGGGCGGTTGAAAATGACGGTGCATAACATTGAAGTTCTTGTTATTCTAAGAAGGTAATTGAATAAACGACAAATTATTAAATCAGCATGACCCCTTTGTGTGGGTCGTACCGGGCAGAGACAGGACACCGTCCACGCAGTGGCGGGGCGGGGCCTGGACGATCATCGGAGACATGTCCCCTTTCACGTTTCTCATCCGGCCAAGGGCCTCGAAGTATTTGTATCCCCCGAAGAATTGAGCCGGACGGGAGGCGTACGATACACGTTTCCCGGGGCTTGTCAGGGTTAAAGCATCAACCGATATTTCGGCAGCATCTCCCCTTAATCTGGATTATACCTAGTGGGAAATAGGCTATCATCCACGGAGTGCCGGGATGAAAGCCGAGAGAAAGAGAGGCCGAACCTCCCGAACTGCATATGTCTGCCATGGGGGCAACGTTCGATTTTCCCTTAAGGAAGCCGGTGGAACTCATGCAGTGGCAGAAACCTCCCGAGCTAAAGGGGTTATCCCCGAATCCGATACGGGGCAGCAGGACATAAAGGAAGTCTGACTCCCTTCGAATCTATCCCCGAAACAGGTCTGGTGACTCATGGGTGTCTCTGAGTGGGTCTGATCAAGCTATTGGAGGCTCAATTGGACGGCAGGGTAGATTCTCAGCACAAACTCAAGTTGGATGGGATTCCCGGCGCGAAGACAAGGTGGAAAAGGGGTTCCCGGCGCGGCCAAGAGATGGGTTCTCGGCGCAAGAAGGCTTGCACCGAGAACTATTTACCTATTCTACTATTCGTGGCAATGGGATGTATAAGAGATGGCGCCGAGATGGTTTTGAATGGTTTCCGGAGCCCTATTTTTGGGTTTCTTGATGATTCAGGCCAAGGTAGATGGGTTCTGTGGGGCCAAAGTGGATCAGTTCATCACATTGGAACTGGATTAGGTTTAGGTTCCAAAGGAAGGCCAGGATCGAAGATGAATTGGGGAAGATCGGGGTCCAGAGGATCCCTATCACCATTATTACATAGAGTCCCAGGGACAGTTTGATGTTATCCTTCATCACCCTGGGAGCCAAGAGATGGCTGTCTCTGGCCCAGGAATGACTTCGATAATGTTAGCAGTCAGAGCGAAAGCATCTGAAACTCCGGACTCTCATAAACAGCGGTCATTATATAGCTTCGCTTTGTTCCAAGGGCCAAGGGATGGTCTATCCCTGGCTCTGGAATAAGCACAGCAGACATCTGAAAACTAAACAAAGCGACAGACTAATAATCAGGCTGGGGAGGGGGATAACAAGTTACGGAATTTAAAAGAAGACATAGAGGGATGGCAACGGAGCTTCGGAGAAACAACAGCAGGCAGACGAAGAGGTAGATGGCAGATATTTCAATCACCCGGCACCCAAACGGGCCATTGTAGCATTTCATTTCATTACATCATTCCAAGACTCACACCAATCACAAGGAGGGAGTGAGGGAAAGGAGATAAAACAGAGGCCGGGATATCCGGGTTACATCCGATGAATCGAGATGAAACTCATAGGAATGCATAGAGAGAAAAGAAAAGAAACATGGGGGAGGGCGGAGCATTGACTCCTCTCCCTCCCCAGCTGCCTGCCCACCTGGAGCTTCTTCTCCCTTTTTCTTCGGGTTGATCTCTTCTTTCCTTTCTCAGCGAAGGAGGCTCTCTCTCTCTGTTGGTCTCTTTCCTCTCGTTCTATTCTCTTTTTTTCTCTTTCTTTCTAGATGAGGTTGCCGACCCTTTTCGCTCTCTCCTCCTCTTTTTTTCTTCTGTGAGTGAGCGGGTTTATATAGACCCAGCCCCTCCTCACCTCTCGGAAGATGGAAGTCAGCGTGACTTTTCATCTTCACGGCGCGCATCTATCGAGTGCAGCAGCTCCCGACGCGCTAGACATCCGTAGAGTATCCCGGCGCCACCTTCGTGAGCCCATTTCATAGGCCCATTTAGGGCCTTTTTTAAGGATTCACATGGACTTGCTGTCTCCCTGAATATACCAGAACCGCAGCAGGCCTTTTGTTGGTGGACCCGGGTCTTAGTGGGATTATGGAGACCTTCATCAATTAGTGGACTGGGATTTCATCAGCATCGTCACCTGTAGACTTCCGGACGAGGCAGTAATATAGCTCTTGTTAAAGCGTGATAGGAGGTCTCATCAGTCAAGTGACTGCTATTTCATCAGTGTCGTCGTCTGGCTGACAATGAAACCGGACATCAGCTTGGCCGGAAAAGGCTTCAGCCGGGTAGATGGTTGACGAGCTTTACCATTAATTTTTCACTGTTAGTCTAATCTTCTTTTCAATTTTGTTTCCCCCTTTGCTCATTTTCAAGGTGTCAACATCTTCCCAACCATTCAGTGAAATCAGAACCAATAATGATCAGAGGGGAAAAAATGAAAAATTGATCAACAAAATAACACATGATTTCAAAAGCACCAGGATCCTTATGCGCAGATCTTTGGATCTGGGTAACACAGAGCTAGGCTCTGATACCAATTGTTGGGTCCCTTGGGTGCAACCAGATCTGGAAGGGGGGCTTGGATAGGTCCGGTACAAACTATGACCAATTAAAAACTTTAGCTCATTAAATCACAAATAACAGCTATAATGCACATGAAACACTTAAACACAATGCACATCAGATTTAATAGGAATAGCTCAAATGAAATCGTCAAAGACATATTGTCAAGTGATGAGGTTGACGCACCCTAAAGCACAGATTGTTCAGCAAGAAGCTGTGCCGACGCAGCAGACTAGGGGGGTCGACGCACCAACACACATATAGATCAACAGTTAGTTATGCCGAACCGGATTCAAGCAAACCCTTACAAGATATGAGCACATCATATAGAACAAGGTATGACTTGCCCCAGGCCTATGAAGAATAGGAATGCTTGTGTGCAAGTGTGCAGCAAGGAACTAGAGTATGCAAATGCAACTTAAGACTTTACACGCATAGGATAGTGTAGTTAAATCAGTACGAGTGCAAATCTGTTATGCTTGCTATCCTGTGAATGGGGGTAAGAAGAGATGGATCAATCACACAAAGTGCATCCTACTGCAAAGGGATTTTTAAGGTGGTTCGGTTGCAACCCCGCAACCTACGTCCACCCCTCACCAAAACCCGGTGAGACTTTTCCACACGAGGACGAGGTCCTCAACACACACACACACACACACACAAACAAAGGAAACAAGCTGCAAGTGTCGCAAAAACACTTCCAGTCTCTCAAGCAGAGCACTGGACACACACACTGATATGCAGACGGGAAATGAGACAAAAAAGCAAAGCAATGCAGGAAGATGACAACAGTGGTGTCAGATCAAAGACATGAAGCACTAGCAAGCTAAGCACGGCTGAAGGAGGGATACACTCCTTTCTACTTCTATTCTTCTCAGATTTTCTGCTGAGGAGGCTCCCTTCTTTTCTTTCAAGCTTTCTCCCATTTCTTTCTCTCAGAGGCACAGTGTGGAAGGCTTAGTGATGCTCACTCTTTTCTTCCTCTCTTCTTCTTTCTCTTTTCTTCTCTTACAGCATTGGACTGGCATGGCCAGATGTTGGGCTGCTCTTACTCCCTTTTTTTCTTTCTCACAGGTTTTCTGTTGAAGGCTCAAGGGAGACGTTGGCTTTTTCTCTTCAGGGCAGTAGCGGTTCTTCTGTAGAAGGAGCTTCGTATATATAGGGGAGCCAGTGGAGGATTTTCCCTCCAAGAAGATCTGCCATAAGATCAATTCAAATTAATGTATGTTCTTTGACCTCTGACCTTCCAGCAGTGCTTGACTTGATGCAGTCTTCTTGATTGGACTAGTAGAGACACATAGGTTTCCCTCCTTTTATTTGAATGGCTGAAGTAAAATAATTTATGTTTACCAAAAGTGCCTGCGGCTTCCTAATTTCCATGGGCTGGCTTGCAGAGGCGGTGGTCCTTTTATCTAGGGAAATTTTCCCTTCAGACACAAGCCTTGCTAGGTGAATCCAGGAGATTGGATAGCAAAGGAAGGTCATTTCCAGGTTTAGTGGCAGACCAAATCTTTTCCAAGAAGATGTTCTGACCCCTCATTATGTAATGGCAGAAGCTCTGACCTAAGATCTTCTTCCAGACCTCGAAGGAGGTGATCTTGGAGGTTTGCGTCTGCTTTTAATGCTCTCAGTATGGTTTTTGAAAAGGATGAAGTAGACTTGATTCTTTCAGATGACCCTTGAGTCCGTCAATGCAACTTTCCCCATGCATCGACGTAGCAGTAGAGGATGGCCTTTCAGATGGCTCCTGCAAGACCCCTGCTTCGATGCCCTGATAGAAGTGCATCGACGCATCCTGGCGTGGCAGAACGCCAGTTGAACGGGGTCAACTCTGAGGGTCGACTCCTTTGCTTCCTTTGCTGGTTGCGTTGTCGCAGCAATGGCGATGCGTTGACGTAGCTAAGAGCTTTTCACCATTTGCTGGCGAGCTGGTGTTGACGACGTCGACACTGTGAAGAGGTGCATTGACGCAACCTATGTGAATTTGCTCTTTTCAGCTCAGCAAGCGATTTTTCACCCGTGTATATCTCTTTGTCATCGCTAATGCCTATTTGTCAGCCGTATAGACCTATTTTTCACCCTTATTAGCTGGTTATCCGTCGCCACAGTTCTTTAGCATTTTTGCCTTGATCGTGTCGACGGAGTGAGCCTATAACGTCGATGCAGCCTCAGACCCGTTTGGACTTTTCTTTCTTTCCAAGACGAGGCGTCGATGTAGTGAGGACCCGGGGTCGACATTGCAACCAGATGGGGTCGACGCAGCCTTCTTGAACTTGCAGTTCTCAGTAGAGTTCTGCTTCCATTTGATTTTGCTTTCTTTTCCCAACCTTTTCTTGGTTTCTGTGCATGCTTGTGCCTTAATTTCTATGCAATCATCAATTTCATCACCTGTCTTATTTTCTGTGTAGCCAGTTCTCTCAATTTTCTATGCATCTTGAGTTTTTTTTCACCATTGGTAGGTTCTTGCGCCTTTAGATTTATATCTTTAATTCAACCTTGCCCTGCTGCTCATCTTCATGATCTCTTCACATGCTCATTTTCATGAGGCCATTCACATGCCTGTGCTGACTCTGGCCTGAACAATAAGAACATTGACATCATCAAATGCATATAAGACTCATCAATGAGTCATAGTTAGACATCATCAAAATAATAGAATCAAGCATGTTCTACACATACCCAACATTCTCCCCCCTTTTGATGATGGCAACTATGAGTCATTAAGAGTTCATTATGAGTCATTTCTAAAAGGAATACAATCATGAATTTGGCAATAATGACTCATCTCAAGACTTCTCCCCCTTTGCCATTAGCAAAGAGGGCTTAGATTAAAGTGAAATACAAGGACATAATATGCAATTATGATGTTACATGCCATGAGTTCTGGAGCACATGATGTGAAGAAGATTTACATGTGAAGTTCAAGCAGCAGATATGAATTCAATCAGTGATATCGAAGTGAAGAGACAAATGTTAAATTCCATAAGTGCAAGAGCATATTGTTGGGTCCCTTGGGGTTGAAGGGTCCCTTGGCTTGGCATAAATAGTTCACACAAGGTGACATTGGAGGCCACGAAGTCACAGACTTAATCATGAAAGATAACTATATGCAAGATGTTTGAACATATCAAGATGATGCAATCAGAGAGCAGTTCTACAGCCCTAGAGCTGGTTTTGTTTTTTGGGTTTTCAAATTTTTATGTTTTCTGGTCTTAATATTTTTTAATGTTTTCTATGTAATGCATGGGGAGGGAAATGCAAAACAACCAAATACATGAAGAAACTGATACCAATTATTAAGAGATACCAATTGTCAAGAGAAGATGTTTCCATAGTAGCCACGAGCATAGATCAATAAGAAATCTGGACACAAGGATTAGATTCAAGACATCTTTGGATGGGAGATCTTCAGTCTGAAGCCAAGTACATGAATACAAAGTTAGATATTTTTTAGAATCTTCCGTTATACAACACCAAAGATAAAGCCCATATTTTGAGATTGGTTTAAAAACTAATGAATTCTGAGTTTTCTAAAGATAAGCATTTGAAACTTTCTGCATTCAAAATTAGTAGAAATAAACCAATTCAACATATAAAGACCAGGTTAACCTCTTTTAAGCTTACTCATTCAATTCCATTAGCCCCTTTGAAGGAAAGTTACATTTAGTATTGAGGTTAAACACCTAGACATTTCTGATTTTACCCATGGGCACTACAAGTTCAGATTTTTCTTTTGAAAACACTGTTTGATACCAACTGTTATTGCTTTTCATTTTTCAAGAGCATTCAGGTGTGGCATGCACCTTTTGACGTGAGAGTGCACGTTTATCAGACGCCAGCACCCCCAATTACTCAGTGTAGCTCACCATTCTGCTTCAATTAGAATAGTGGTAGCAAGGCACTTCATGACTTTGTCCACTCCACTTCATTAATGAAAGGACTCTATTTCTCAGTGAAACAATTGCTATTACTCTGCTTTAGAGCACTTGAACTTAGCACACATGTTTTTGCGTGAAGATATACGTTTATCGGACGCCAATATCCCCAGTTACTCAACATGACTGAAGTTCATGGCTTTCATTATGTGTATCCCCTTTTGAAATACAGATTGATTGATGTTTAAAAACAATACTAAAATTAAGTTCCTCAGTCAAAGATGCCTTTGTACTTAAGATAAACTTTCAGATTTCAGAAGGCATAACAAGACAGAACATGAAACAATAGTTGAAGTCCATTAAGTCTGAATACAACCTTTTTCAATAAAGTTCAGTTGAAAACTCATGAACACATAAATATTAAACCAACAGATTTATAACATGGGCAATCATTGTACTCCATAAAAGAAAACTCTCCTTTAAGATTTACTCTGATAAATGAACATAGTAACAGTTAAAAATACTCCCAAGAGCTCAAGGCTTTCAAGGAGATAGGAATCAAGCAGTCGACATCTGAGCAAGCAGAAGATGTTCCAAGCAGGTTCAAGCAATTGAAGACATATGGTAGATTGATAGATCTTGGTTTCAGTAGGAATTCTCCCCCAAAAAGAGTGGCATACAAGAGGGTAGTTAGGTGGAGTAGAGGAAATGATGCTCATAAGCCAAGAGTGATCAGTGTTCAATCTTAAGGTGGGAATTGAAGGAGGTGAACTTGATCATCAGGTGAACAGATGCATCGACATAGGTTCATCAGGGAGTCGACGCAGAATATACAGACAAAAGGCTAGTTTCTAGAAGAATCAACTACTGGGTCGACGCTGCAGGTCCTGTGCGTCGACGCAGTCTGGCAGACAACAGATAATTTTCAAACAGAGCAATTTCTAACAAGGCTAGGTCAACCTGAGAGTTTCTTGGGTTAACCTGATCAAGTAGCCAGAGTTTGAGGTTCAGATGGCAAAGGGTCTTGCCGGATTTCAAGAGCATGCAGCAAACATTTTTTTGATTTTGAGAGTTAAAACAAGAATCATAATACACATTTAAAAAAAAACCTTAATTCTTCATGTGAGACTATTGAAAACCACATGTCAAGCATATGCATTCAAGCATAGCATTTCATTTGCTTGAAACTTAAACCTTTTCCTTTTTATCAAAAGTTCATTAGTCACGAGGTACACCACAACTAGTATGAACAATTTATCAAAAATGAATCAAGCTCCCCTTGAGAATATGCAATCATTTCAGATATCAACATGATGAATTTTAGACTGGACAGTATGCAAGAATGCCTATTGAAATTTCATGATGACTCCCGCTCAACTTGTGCATGAACTTTGAAATGCATTTAAAGGATTAACCAAGAGGGTATGCCGCCTATGACCTATATGAGCAATTGACCCATGGTACTTGGCGTAGAACTTGATCCAAGGATCCTCTCACGCATAATGATAGCTTTTAGTCGGACTTAATCCAACCTTCCACAAGTCACCATTCTATATACCAAAGGGTCACAATAATGAGCCTGCAACACAATCTATCATTCATATCAGATTTTTTAAAGTTTCACTTGCATGATATGAATGAAAAAGTAGAAGGTCACGAGATGATGCTCAATGTTCATAGCATATGCAGACTTTCAAGAACTCCCCCTCAATGCATCAGACATGACAAACATCATCAAATTCTCAACAGTACATTCATCATGATATCAATTCAATCAGAATTCTAGTCATTCGAAACAACAAGATTTTCAATTTTAACCATGAGGAATTTTCATCAGTTCAGAAAGGAGGTTTCAGGTTTGCAAGATTTATTGAGTGCAAGAAAGACTTTAATTGAACTAACTGAAGATAAACCTAACATGCAGATTTAAACATGAATTGAAAATTTGTTTACATCCATGTGGCTTGAGCATTAAACTTCTTGATCATCCTTTGCTCAGCTCCAAGACACCCTGCACACAAAATTATCATTTGAAATTTTTTGGTACCCAAGTCTTCTTGGGTCTTTGATGGTTAGTAGCACTTCTAGGATGAGACTTTCTTTTCTGTGCTGCGTTCAAATCATCCTCTCTTATCCAATGGCAATCATCAAACATGTGTCCATATTCACCACAATAAAAATAGCACACACTTGACTTGACATTCTTTCTTTGTGCATGTGTATTAAAGCTTTGTGGGTGAGCATGGATGCCACCATGTTGACTAGGATAGTGAGTCCTACCTTTTAGGTGCCAGTAGTCCTTGACTGTATAGCCAATTCTTTCACAATGAAAGCAACAATGGTAGAGATCTCTTCTACTGGCCCTAGGGCGCGTCGACCTATCCTGAAGGGTGCGTCGACGCACTGGGTAATACCTGGGCTTTTGAACATGAACACGTTGAGCGCACTTTATCCCAGTGTTGACATGTTCCCTGCCATTGCCGTTTACGTTGTTCCTTCTGGTTTGGCCTGCTCTTAGCTCATCATTCTTCAAGATGAAATAGTCATGCATAATATGACCATGTCTACTACAATAAAAACAATGAGCATTCATTTTATGAGATGCATGGTATTTAGCATGGGTTTTCCTATTATGCAAATCAGAATGGGGAAATCAGAATGTCTTTCTATGTTTTACTTAAAAGCTATCTTTTTCTGATTTTTATTTTGTTTATGTATTTTTTGAGCATCAGGCGATTTTGAAGGAACACCAGAGGTACTGGATTCATTTGAGCCAGAGACAAAAGAGGTATGTAGCTTGTGTAGTTCTTGATTTAGCCAATTGCTCATTAAGCATGATGTTCATGTTGGGACGCTAAAGGTGATCTAGAGGGGGGTGAATAGATCAGTAACCCGTTAAAAATCAGCTATAGTAGAATCAAATGCTGATTGAAAACTTCTGCTGAACAGATAGAGGGCACAAAGCAAATACTAGCCAAAACTGAAGAACCGTCCTAAGCAAACATCTACTGCGCAAAGAACTGAAATATAGAAGCGATGCAAACCACAAAACAATCACACAGTAGACAAGATATTTTTAGGTTGTTCGGTCCTCTAGACCTACATCCACCCCACACTCAACCCGAGTGTGGATTACTGCTGACTCACAGCTTGAACCGCTGGACATCACAGCTTGCCTACAACCCGCTGAGCCTCACAGCTTGCTATCCAGTGGAATCCTTCACTGCAACCGCTGGGGATTACAGCTTGACCTGTCCAAAGGCAGCACCTCTGTAAACGCTGACTAACAACTTGATGAAAGGAGTTTGAAAAACAAAACAGAAACAAACGAAAAGGAAAAGAATCCCTACAGGGAATGTAGCTCAAACAAGTGAGCAATACTCAGATCTGGTTTTGAACCAAAGATATGAGGAACATCTCTCTCAACTCTTCTGTCTCTCAACTCTCTTTCTTTTCTCTCTTTCTATTCTCTTCTGCTGGATCGAAAGGGCTCACTACTCTTCTGCTTTTCTTTCAAGTCTTCTGTATTCGATCAGTCTCCTTCAGACAAAGGAGTCTTCCTTATATAGCAGTTCCAGCAGGAGCAACACTGGGCACGTGTCTTCCACAGTTCCCACCCAATTGTTTTGGCCACGTGTCATCATCCTGTCAGCCCTTCTAGCCTCGCATAACGTGCCCTTCATTAAGCTTCACGAACAGTACCTATCAGATAGAGAATTATCAGTTTGAGTATGCAAAGTATGTACATCAAGAATGAATGCACAATTGATGTATGGACTTTGCGTTCTGAACAATGTACATACTTGCCACCTAAAGTGTGTAATGCAGTGTGTAGACTTTGAACTGATGTAGTGTGCAAACGTTGTACAGACTTGCTGATGTGTAATGCAAGACTAAGGCATGTACAGACTATATATGCTAGCAGCACAACCAGAAGCATGCACAGACATGACGATGTATAGACTAGCTCAGTCATCAAAATAAACAAGCGCTCATTAGTGTATAGATTTGCTACGGCATCAACAGATGAATGTATAGACTTTGCATATGCATGAGACGCTAAGTGTATACACTATACTGACAATGTGCAGACTTGATTGCATGAAGCACATGATGCAGTGTACAGACTTGCCAACTGCACATGAGACGCTGAGTGAGACGGACGATGTATAGACTTGCTGAATGCACATGAGTCGCTGAGTGAGACGGACGATGACAGACTTGGCATGAGACGCAACCTGAGACACTCAATGTACAGACTTAGAGTTCGTGCATGCTATAGTGCTAATGTATAGACTTAGTGTTCTGCAGGGCAGACAATGTCTAGACTTTGAAAGCTAGAACACGAACCGGCTGTAAAGTATAGACTTTGATTGAGACGATGCATGAGACGATGCGATGTACATACTTGCCTGGCCGATGCATAGACTTTGAGGTAAGATGCTAGACGCTGTACAGACTTTACTTGCATGTGCAGACTTGGCGATGTATAGACTTTCACAGTTCTAGCCAAGGGATGTATAGACTTTATGTGATAGCCCAATGTGCAGACTTGGTGTTCTGAACATAGGTAAAGATAAGGAGTGTATAGACTTGCTTAGTTCAGAACGTAGGTAAAGATGGAATGTATAGACTTAACATATGCACTGGCTGTACAGACTTAGCCACGAGCTGAAATATGAGATGTATAGACTTTGCTCAGTTCAGCTGGTGGATGTACAGACTTGAGATGAATGCATGAACAATCCGATGTACAGACTTGAGATGAATGCATGAACAATCCGATGTACAGACTTGCCAATGTCTAGACTTTGAGTGCAATGCAAAATGCTGTACAGACTTTGAGACTTAATGCATGGTGGTGAGTGTACAGACTTTGTCTGTGATGTGCAGACTTGCTATGTCTGTGACACATGCAATGTACAGACTTCCTATATGCTCAAGTCCAATGTATAGACTTGCTGAGATGATGCACCTAAAGAATGTACAGACTTTAGCAATGTACTGACTCTGAACGCATGCAATGCAGCAAGGCAATGAATACTAAGCACAATGACTGGCTCACTGTGATACTCTCACTGTGTTGCTATCATCAAAACAAAATATCATATGCTTGTGCCTAAGGGGCACAACATTCTCCCCCTTTTTGATGATGGCAGCAAAGTGACAGTGAGTCACCAAATTAAACTTCTCCCCCTTTGACATGATCAAAAAGAAAGAAAAACATGAGTGCAAAGTGCAGTATACATGCAGAGTTTTTTTTAGAATAGCTCAAACTCCCCCTGAATGAAAAAACTCCCCCTGAATTATTTCTCCCCCTTTGAGAAGGAATATGGACAGATGAAACAGATGATCAAAAGGTAGGTAAGGAACATGAATAAGGTAAGGGGTCACTACACAATAGCCGAAGCATTGGTTTAGAAAATGAGCATGATTATAGACAACTGTTAAAGTATAAGGATCAACAATTTACTGTCTGGAAAGAGTTCAGGTTTAACAGTGATAAATATAGAGTAAAGCAACTGACCACTGAAAAAGAGTTATAGACTCCATTTATAGCAATGAATCTAAAGCACATGGTTTTAATAGAGAAGTCAAAAACAATACCCTTTGTGATTAAACATGAAAGTTCAAGAAAGGTAACTTGAATATGTATTGAGAAAAATAATTTACACTCAATGACTTTTGATTACAAAGGGTTACAGCAGTTTGTTTTTCACTTTTAAATTTTCAGAAACTGAGCTAAGTGAATAGACCAGTGGCATTTATGCTGTTGACATTAGGTGTACACCTTGATCAGAGGCAGGTACCCCCAGTTACTAGGCATAAACTACTAGATCTATTTCAGATCAAGACCTACAAGGAACTATCTTCACCTTTGACATTAAGGGTACACCTTGATCAGAGGCGAGTACCCCAGTTAAGTAGTGAGGACACCCCCTATAGATTTGACCCTATGAACAGAGCTAGTCTGAAGCACTTCATGACTTATGAATTCTCCTACTTCATTGAAGGAGATCACAGTTTCTCAGTGCAATTCAGCCATTGCTCTGTCACTGTGTTCAGATCTTTGCATTGATGATCTTATTTACTGCTGTCCTTATTTCTTTTAGAGTGATTGTTTAAAAAAATAGTACACACTCTATTTACCTTTTCTAGACATTATCCAGTTTAACACATTCAGGTATTAAAAAAAACTTTTTCTATTCTAACCATGAGACAAAGATTAAGAGCTATAAAAGTTTTCTTCTATCTCAAGTTCTGAAGTGCAGACACTTAACTCTTCAATTTATAAAGGTTAAACCTTTAGTTCCTCTCAATTTGTAAGTGTGATTCTTATAAATGAACAATTGCAATGACCACAGCTCAATGCACTAAACCAGAAGCAATACTGTTGTTCAGTGAAGGTTAGGGAAATGATGGCAATTGTTAAAAAGTGATAGCAATAGGCATGAAAGTCCAAGAGCATCTGATGTCAAAGATTATGAATGGAGTGAGTGGGAACAATGAGGACTGAAAAAGATTCAACGTACTGAACATAACTCTCAGCTCCCCCTGACACCATGATGCAAAAATATGCTATGCAATGAGTCATTTCTTTTTAAAAATTTCAAATTCAATGATATGCAGTGCACTGCTCTATATGAAGACTGGACCCTATATACCATAGTGGTCATGCAAAGAAATGCAGTGCAAAGTAGTCCTATATGCATTAAACAACTTCCTTGATGCAAATGATATATGCAGACATTAGACACATGCATCAACTATATGCATTAAATGAACCATTCAAACTCAGTGCAATAGATGGCAGAAGAAGAGCATCAAATTTATGCAGAGTTAAATTCAGTAGCTGAGTCTAGAATGCAGACTGATCAGCTAGACAAGAAGAGAACATCAGAAATTAAACAACCAAATCAACATGACTTTCTCAATTCTGAAGGTAAGTCACTTACCTGCTTTACCTGACTGATTTATTTTTACCCTTGGTGTTGCATCAGATTGTTGACAAGGCCTCCAATTTCTTTCAGCTTTTAGAATTTTTGGCCCTGCCTCTTGTCATATGCCTGGAGTAGCTATTCATGTTTCATCATTTTGTTCCCGGCTACCAGGCATACCTGCAAACACACTTAGGGAGCAGATTTTGGAACCCAAGATAGTTTGGGCCCCAAGATAGAAGCAGATATGTGAGAGTGAAAATATGACAGAAGCTGTTTAGGGATCCACATTTGTGTGAAAGTGGATGGTTTGGTGGATTCTACAGCTTGAGAATTCTTTTTGTTGTTTTCCTTTTTCTCAGCACCAACAGGTTTAGCTTTCTTTTTCTAGTGCTGTGATAGTTTTTGTGTAGTCCTGGCATTCATTTTATTAGAAACATTGTTATTTTTCTGCCAGTGCCTTGGCCAATCAGTGTACTGGAAGTTGTGGCCCAAATTGGTCCTAGGCTGACCATAGAACACCTGTTGACTAGGACTCCATGTCCTAAAGTGACTATCCCATCTCCTAGCTTGCTGAGATCTATAGGGCTGAATGTGGGAATTGTGATACCTAGACCTCATGTATACAGGATTCCACCCAAACCTATTAAGTAGTTGTGAGTGATTGTGATGATAGACTTGGGCTCGAGGGAAATAGGGATGTGCAAACTGGTTCCTAGCTACACTTGGTCTCCCTGCCACCTTTGACCCTCTAGGTTTCTGCACTGACTTATATTGGGTCTTTTTCTGAGCAGTTGATGGTGGTGGAGACTTAGCAACCTTGGACTGGGGTTTTGATGTGCTAGCTGGCTGACCCCTAGCCTTGGACTTACCCTTGGGAGAAGAGCATGTAGCTCTAGGCTCTACAACTTTCTGCTTTCCCTTGTCCTTAGCACTGGACACCTTTGATTTTACATTATTGAAAGCAGATTTTTCATTGACCATTTTTATGATTGGTCCTTTATTCTTTTCTCCCAGGAATGAAATGGTTTTCAGTTCAAAACTCTTTATAGCTGAGGGATTAAAACTGAGACCCTCCTTTCTGAAGTTGACTTTCGACCCTAGCAAGGCATTAAGATTTTTTGTTCCTTGTGTCATGCTTTCAATGATTTTCTTTTTGTCAGAATTTTCATTTTCCAGATTTTCAATAGTTTTCTTCAATTTAGCATTCGCTGACAAGATAGCTTCATATTTTTCAGTTGAAATCTTTATTTCATTTTCAAATTTCTGAATTAACAATTTCAACTCATCAATGACATTTTTCAGCAACTCATTTTCTTTCCTACAATCAATCAAAACATGCTTTAATTCATCAAACTCAGAACATGCACTTTTCAATTTGTCATTCTCTGATTGTAAACATGCAACTTTATCAGAAAGTGTTTTATCATTAACCAGAGAATTCATTTTCTTCTTCATGAGTCTATTTTCCTTCTTAATATCATTCACTTTATCTAACAGTTCTCCATAAGTATCTTCCCAATCAGAAATAGTATAATGTTCGAAAGGGGATGATACCTGATCAGACTCTTCTTCTTCTTCTCCATTCCTGGCTATCAAGCAGATGTCCTTTTCTTGTTTCTCACTATCTGAGGAAGTGCTCAGCGTGCCTTCTTCCTCATCACTCCATGTACTGACCATGGCCTTTCCCTTTGGCACTTTCTTCCATGGTCTTCCTTTGATTTTCTGTAACTCTGGACAATCAGCCTTCATATCGCCAGTCTTCCTGCAATGATAACAAGTATTATCATCAGATTTTTCAGCAGGGTTAAATTTATACCTGTTTTGCTTCCTGTTGTGGTATTTTCTGTAGACCTTTTTCCTTTCTGTTCTAAGAAATCTTCTGAACTCTCTTGTAATCATAGCTAGTTCATCCTTTTCAAGCTCCGATCCAGATAAGCTCTGATCACTGGATGATCCATTGCATCTGGACTGTTTGGAACTACTATGCTTGGCCTTCAGAGCAATAGGCTTCTTGTATTCGAGCTCTTTAGCTTGTAGAAGATTCATCTCGTACGCCATCAAAGAGCCTATCAGCTCATTAGGTTTCATCTTTTGTAGATCTTTTCACTCCTCAACCACAGTTGCTTTGGCATGCCATATCGGAGTCAACGATCGAAGGATCTTCCTCACAACTTCATGATCAGTATAACTTTTTCCCAGATTTCTTAGACCATTTGTTATGATGGTCAGAAGAGCATACATTTCGGTCACTGTCTCATCAGGCTTCATCCGAAATGCTTCATACTTTGACACTACCATATTTGCCCTCGTCTCTCTCACTTGAGATGTTCCCTCATAAATGACTTCAAGGGTATCCCACATCTCCTTTGCCGTCTTGCAGGATGACACTCTATCAAATTCAGTGGGATGGAGTGCACACTGAATGGCGTTAATGGCACTCCAGTTCAGAGTAGATTTCCTGATTTATTCTCTAGTCCACAATTCCTCATTCTCACGTAGCTCATAAGGACCTTTGCTCACAATTTTCTAGACCTCGTAATCTTTGGCACTAAGGAAGACCTGCATCCGGTTCTTCCAATATGAGTAGTTGGATCCATCAAAGAATGGTGGCTTCGTAGTGGACTGTCCCTCTGCTATTAACCCTCTAGCATCCATGGCCGTTCCTCTTTAGGATATTAGTCATGCACAAAGAGTTAGGCTCTGATACCAATTGTTGGGACGCTAAAGGTGATCTAGAGGGGGGTTAAAAGATCAGTCACCCGTTAAAAATCAACTACAGCAGAATCAAATGCGGAATGAAAACTTCTGCTGAACAGATAGAGGGCACAAAGCAAATACTAGCCAGAACTGAAGAACCGTCCTAAGCAAACATCTACTGCGCAAAGAACAGAAATATAGAAGCGATGCAAACCACAAAATAATCACACAGTAGACAAGATATTTTTAGGTGGTTCGGTCCTCCAGACCTACATCCACCCCACACTCAACCCGAGTGTGGATTACTGCTGACTCACAGCTTGAACCGCTAGGCATCACAGCTTACCTACAACCCGCTGAGCCTCACAGCTTGCTGTCCAGTGGAATCCTCCACTGCAACCGCTGGGGATTACAGCTTGACCTGTCCAGAGGCAGCACCTCTACAAACACTGACTAACAGCTGGATGAAAGGAGTTCGAAAAATAAAACAGAAACAAACGAAAAGGAAAAGTATCCCTGCAGGGAATGTAGTTCAAACAAGTGAGCAATACTCAGATCTGGTTTTGACCCAAAGATCTGAGGAACATCTCTCTCAACTCTTCTCTCTCTCAACTCTCTTTCTTTTCTCTCTTTCTATTCTCTTCTGCTGGATCGAAAGGGCTCTCTGCTCTTCTGCTTTTCTTTCAAGTCTTCTGTATTCGGTCAGTCTCCTTCAAACAAAGGAGTCTTCCTTATATAGCAGTTCCAGCAAGAGCAACACTGGGCGCGTGTCTTCCACAGTTCCCGCCCAATTGTTTTGGCCACGTGTCATCATCCTGTCACCCCTTCCAGCATCGGATCACGTGCCCTTCATTAAGCTTCACGAATAGTACTTGTCATACAGAGAATTATCAGTTTGAGTATGCAAAGTATGTACATCAAGAATGAATGCACAATTACTGTATGGACTTTGCATTCTGAATAATGTACATACTTGCCACCTAAAGTGTGTAATGCAGTGTGTAGACTTTGAACTGATGTAGTGTGCAAACGTTGTACAGACTTGCTGATGTGTAATGCAAGACTAAGGCATGTACAGACTATATATGCTAGCAGCACAACCAGAAGCATGCACAGACAGGACGATGTATAGACTAGCTCAGTCATCAAAACAAACAAGCGCTCATTAGTGTATAGACTTGCTACGGCATCAACAGATGAATGTATAGACTTTGCATATGCATGAGACGCTAAGTGTATAGACTATACAGACGATGTGCAGACTTGATTTCATGAAGCACATGATGCAGTGTACAGACTTGCCAACTGCACATGAGACGCTGAGTGAGACGGATGATGTACAGACTTGCTAAATGCACATGAGACGCTGAGTGAGACGGACAATGTACAGACTTGCTTTATGCACATGAGTCGCTGAGTGAGACGGACGATGTACAGACTTGGCATGATACGCAACCTGAGACACTCAATGTACAGACTTAGAGTTCGTACATGCTACAGTGCTAATGTATAGACTTAGTGTTCTGCAAGGCAGACAATGTCTAGTATTTGAAAGCTAGAACATGAACAGGCTGCAAAGTATAGACTTTGATTGAGACGATGCATGAGACGATGCGATGTACAGACTTACCTGGCCGATGCATAGACTTTGAGGTAAGACGCTAGATGCTGTACAGACTTTACTTGCATGTGTAGACTTGGCGATGTATAGACTTGCACAGTTCTAGCCAAGGGATGTATAGACTTTATGTGATAGCCCAATGTGCAGACTTGGTGTTCTGAACGTAGGTAAAGATAAGGAGTGTATAGACTTGCTCAGTTTAGAATGTAGGTAAAGATGCAATGTATAGACTTAACATATGCACTGGCTGTACAGACTTAGCCACGAGCTGAACTATCGGATGTATAGACTTTGCTCAGTTCAGCTGGTGGATGTATAGACTTGAGATGAATGCATGAACAATCCGATGTACAGACTTGAGATGAATGCATGAACAATTCGATGTACAGACTTGCCAATGTCTAGACTTTAAGTGCAATGCAAAAGGCTGTACAGACTTTGAGACTTAATGCATGGTGGCGAGTGTACAGACTTTTTCTGTGATGTGCAGACTTGCTATGTCTGCGACACATGCAATGTACAGACTTCCTATATGCTCAAGTCCAGTGTATAGACTTGCTGAGATGATGCACCTGAAGAATGTACAGACTTTAGCAATGTACTGACTCTGAACGCAGGAAATGCAGCAGGGCAATGAATACTAAGCACAATGACTGGCTCACTGTGATACTTTCACTGTGTTGCTATCATCAAAACAAAATATCATATGCTTGTGCCTAAGGGGCACAATAGTTCACATTTCTGTAGTTCTCGATTTTCTGTTCTAAGGCATGCGTCTTACAAGAACAATCATTAATAGCTTCTTTCCCCTTTTCAAAAGCAGCCAGCTTTTCACACAACACATTATTCTCTTCTTTCAGCCTTTCATTCGCATCTGTGAGAGCTTGGTTGTCAATGTGCTCATCAACCAAGGATTGGTCAATAGATGCTGAATTCAATTCATCTTTTAACTCTGATAGTTGGTGACATCGATTTTTAAATTAAATGCATAGGCGTGCCAGTCATGTGTGTGACAAAATTTTATTGTGCGCTCGATCTGACTTGGTCAGTCGATTGTGAAATTCAGGTTGGGACCAGAAGTCTGCCATAGCATAAAGGTTATGGCATTAATTACATCCTCCGAAAGGGAGGAAAACGCTTGATTAATTGCCAAGATAAGACACCACCCGGGGCTACATAAACGCGCAAGCATAAGTGAACTAGCGAGAGTGATAATTCGTAATGCGAGAACAAAAATATAAGCCTGGACATGTAGCTCAAATTCATTCACTACCCGGAGCCCCCAGTATATGCCGGAGAACAAAGGTCTGGAGACCACCATCGCGCATAGTGAGAGCTTCTGGTCAGAGCTAGTCTGATCTTTGGCAGATCACCATTTGAAATACCGAGACCCGGGATGGTGACAAATATTTGGCAAACATGCATGCGAAGCAAGCAAGCAAGGTAGCAAAGATAAATGTATTTGAACACAATTCCACATTCAAATAGAAATGCAAGCTCAACTGATTGATTTGTTACTATTATTATTTATTATATATTAATTTATTATATTTATTATTATTTTATACTTCTTATTTTATTTTAATTATTATTATTATTATTTATATATATTTAATATTATATATATTTATTTATTTTTAATGATTTAGTGGGGCTAAGTTCATTAATCATTTATTAGAAAGTTTTATTAGGTTTTGACAAAGGCCAGAGGTTGACCGAAAGGGGGTCAAAGAGGGCTGACCCAAGGACCGAGGTCAGTGCATGTTTGGGCTGAGGTCGGTGCATGCTTGTCAGAGTCTGTGCACGCTGGGCCAGGTCTGTGCAAGTTTTGGGCCTGACGGTTATGCACGTGGGTAGGGTCGGTGCACATCTGGGTTTAAGGCTGATGCAGCGAAGGCGAGGTCGGTGCATACTTGGGTTTAAGGCTGATACAGCGAGGGCAAGGTCGGTGCAGGTTTGAGTTTAAGGTTGGGGCAATGAAGGCGAGGTCGGTGCAGGTTTGGGTTTAGAGCTGATGCAGCGAGGGCAAGGTCTGTGCATGCTTGGGTTAAGGTCCGTGCATGTGGAGGTTTGGGGTTTGTGCATTTAGGCAAGGTCTGTGCATGCTTGGGTTAAGGTCCATGCAAGTTGGGCAAGGTATGTGCAAGTGTGAAGAAGTGGTAATGTGTGTCGATGCATATGAAGGAAAGGGGTGATAGCTGGGTCAGTGCAGGTGGAAGGGAAGGTGATTCGGTGTCGGTGCAGGTGGAAGAGAAGGTGATGTGCATCGGTGCAGCAGCAGAGGCGAGTCGGTGCAGGTGTGAAGAGGAAGGCAATGTGTGTCGGTGCAGCAGCAGAGGCGGGTCGGTGCAAGTGGAAGATGAAGGTGATTCGGTTGCGTCGCCACCGAATAACAAAGATCCACACCGTTTAAGCTTCACAAGAATTCTTGCAAGAATTTTTTTTATGATTTCGCACCATGAAGGGCATTTGAATGAAAATTTGTGTGAGACTTAAGAATCTCAAAGGCTTGACTGCCCAAGTATATATATATATATATATATATATATATATATATATATATATATTTGTTTGTTTTGTTCATCTTTTGGTTTTTCTGTGCGAGGTTCATACTCAAACACACTTATGCAGCTCATGAGTTCGTCAATTGAAGATAAGGGACTTCTGAGATATGCAGATAAGAAATATCAAGACACACAAACACATTTCAACATGCACGAAGAGATGAAATTAGTGGGGAAATCCTGAAGAAACTTGGGCAGCATTTCCCCCATACAGGGAATGCTCCCCTAATCAAGTGGTCAACCCACGGGGCAACCGGTGTTAAACCATAAAAAATTCTGAGAAGTCAAGTAAGACTTCCTCAGAGCCCAAGGATCATCCCTGAATGAAATCCCAAGGGCTGGGCTACTAGGGATTTAGGATAATCCAAGGGAGTTAGGGGTAGTGAGGGACTTTTGTAGCCAACTAAGTGGCGTTTTATATCTCACTTTGTACAAGGGGTTTCCAGGGGAACATGTCATAAGGTGACAGACCCCTTGGAACCCGGAGTGAGTAAAGTATGACATGAGATGAGTAGTAATTAAGGGTTGTTCCCCTCCCCAATGATGGGCTGGCATCGGTAATTGAGGACAACTGGCGTAATCAAATGAAATTTATGCGTTTAAAGAAATGGCCATAAAGGCTTCAGCCCGCTACATGGCAAAGCTCAGATCAGACGGTCCTGGTCAATAAGCATGACTCGTACCTGTCTTAGAAAAGGGGAGATTTGAAAGGGAACAGAGACCTTTGAAGGCAAATCATCGAACACAAGAAGGGATATACATTGTCTTTCAAGGAAACCAGCGAACTATCATTGCAGTAGCTGTTGGAGCACGCCGCTGCCCTTACAACTCATGGAACGAGTGAAAGAGCATCCGGCAACCTACTGTTCGTAGTTCATTCCTTCACTCGATGGTGGGAAACACACGCCCGTGGACACCCATGTATATGAAATCGAACTACATTAATCGGTAGTACCATCGATAATAACCACAGCCCATGGGGAGGGGATTTAATGTCACCCGGTTAGGGTGTGGCCGTGGGCCATTTCACAGAAAAGAAAGGGAAAACATTACATGCCTTTCCCCTTTCTCAAGCGATCCCAGGATCAACTGGTACTTTAGCCCATGAGGGCCTCCTCACACTAGGGAGGGAACTAGGAAGCTCTGAGGAAAAACCAATGAAGAAGAAAAAAAGGAAAATAGAGGTAGAACAAATTACAGACAGAATGCAAAAATAGTAACCAAGGAAGCTCGAGCTTTTTCCTTTATTCGCTCTCCTCTGCAATTACAGAGGGAGGTAAACGGGGGATACAATGCTCAGTGGATTGGTGAGAACAACCCAATGGAGAAAAAAAGGATATCGATTAAGGAAGAATATAGAACAAGATAGAGCCCCTTCGATGGGAACCCACCTTCCTCCACTCTTCTCCTTCTTCGGCTCTTCTTCTCTCTTCCTGTTTATCTCCAAGTGGCTATCCTATCTCTGCGCGGATAGGGTTCTCTCTTTCTCCGAGCTCGATCCCCCTACTATCGAGAGCCAAGTGCCCTATTTATAGAGGGGAGGCCGGAACAGGGTATCGGCGCCTAGATGAGACACGTGAAGCGCCACCGATTCGCTGGCGCGCCAAAGCCTCCTGCCGAATCAATTGCTATGCCGAATCAAGCACATCACGTGCCTGTCGCGGGATTAAAGCGAAGGGTGGCCGCCGACTCAACACCGCGCCACCGACTCAAGCACAAGGGCACCACCGATTCACTTAGTAATGTCATTTTTGTAATTTCAGCATTTCACCCTGAAATTAACCCAGCCAGAGCTTGTCGTCCAGAGTGGCCCTGGAGTTGGTGCAGTGACACCGAGGGATGCTTCGGAGTCCTGATTTGGAGTTTTGAAGATTTCTGACACGTGCCGAACCCGTACCATTTTTTGAGCTTTACCTTGATTCGGCATTCTAAGCGGACTTTCCGGGGTTTTTCGCTAATATCGCCTTCGGCACTAGGTATTGTGCTTTTGGGCTTGCCTTACGCTGGTACAAAGTGTCTTCATTGAGTGGTCATCCATTTGGAGATTTACACCCTTATGGGACAACTTTTCGGTCACTTATGGACCACTTCGGCACTCCGGGCGTCCTGATCGTCTCACCTAGGTTTTCCGCTGATTTGGCCTTTGGCTCCGTATTTTGAGGGACTAGGGGTGTTTCTTCTTCTCGGGGGGGGGCTTCTTTATCAGGTGGAGATACGCCTGTTACATTCTCGTCCTAACCGGACGAGGTGTGGAGACATACTCGACATGATTGCTTCGATGTCAGTTCATTGGCTCTGACCGTTATAAGGCCTTAGTGAGCCGTGGTAGATGTTTTACCTCGAGAGAGTGAAACGTGGAGTCCCTGGTACTTCTTGTGAGGTGACCTAAGGTTTCAGTGGTCCGAGCGAATCTATCGTTGACTTTCAGTTGGCTCCTTCGGGCATATAATTATCGCCCAGTAATATTTTCGATGTCAACAATAGTACAATTAGAAGAGTCTCATTTTCAATTCTCAAGCTAGCAATCAAATCCTTATGGACATTAGAATCAATCAACAAAGATTCATTTAGATCTTCAAGCTTAGAACATTTCCGACACGTAGAGTCACTATGGAAGTTGGTTTCAATTTTCCTTTTCAATTTTTTATTTTCAGATCTCAATCTTTTGTATTGTTTGGCCAACTTATCATATGCATCCATTAGCTCTTCAAAAGTAAAGTCCTCGGAGTCAGAGCTTACCTGAGATGAGGACGGATCACTGGACTGTTTCGAACGATCGGCCATGAGGCATTTGTATCTTCGTTCTTCTTCTTCATGGGTGTCTATCAAACCATCCAGAATCTGCTTAGCTGTGCTGTAGGCGGATACAATGGAAAATGTATTGGGATCAACTATAGCTCTCATCAGATTTAAAGCTGTGGGATTACTGAATTGTATTGACTTGTGATGATCTATCCTGCTGGCTTTGTCCTTAGGCAGACTGGAAGGACCATTTGTAATGATCCTCTAGAGCTTTGGATCATGAGAGTTTACACACTTTCATACTCTTCCCAACCATTCACTGAAATTACAACCAGTAAAGATCGGAGGGGAAAACATGAAAATCTGATCGACAGAAGAACATATGATTTCAAAAGTACCAAGATCCTTCTGTGCAGATCGTTGGATCTGGGTAACACAGAGCTGGGCTCCGATACCAATTGTTGGGTCCCTTGGGTGCAATCGGATCTAGAAGGGGGGTTAAATATGTCCAGTACAAACTATGACCAATTAAAAACTTTAGCTCATTAAAGTACAAACAACATCTATAATGCACATGAAACACTTAGTTGTGCTGAACCGGATTCAAGCAAGGCCTTACAAAATATGAGCACAGCATACAGAACAAGGTATGACTTTCCCAAAGCCTATGAAGAATATTAATGCTTGTGTGCAAGTGTGCCGCAAGCAACTAGAGTATGCAAATGCAACTTAAGACTTTACATGCATAGGACAGTGCAGTTAAATAAGTACGAGTGCAAATAGGTTATGATATGCGGATGGGAAATGAGACTAAAAAGTAAATGATGTGAAACGGGACGCGACTCGACGCCAATTGATATGCAAACCTTAGACTCTAGGCAAACTCGCGATAGTCCCTAACGAGGGAAGCGTGCGGACGTGTGCGGTTGAGAAATCGGTAAAGAGCTAGGGTGGTCAACTCACACTTTCGTGCCTGGATTGGATCACAGGACTGTCTCGCTCTCTCTCGCAGCGGTGATTGAAATGATATACTGAGTTATATTTTCCTGACACTCATGTAGCGGCATATGAAAATATACGAGTAAAGCAAAAATGCTGAGTGAGGAGCGAACACGATACCTCCATGCTACCGGGCGTCGGGAAGACGACCCCGGTCAAGAACGGTGACTCCCGATACAGTAAATGTTAATAATTACAGAAGTGATTTTAAGGCCCACTCCAGCAGGGAGGTAAAGTACTACAATGTGGGACCCGGGAGTTGCGAACTTGGGTTGACGGGCAATAATTTGGACGGTTCTCGGGCCAGAGACAGGCTGCTGATCGGCACAGTTCTGCGGGGCCCGCGGGATATCAGGTGGGTCCGGTTGCGGGGACGGCGGTGCCCTGGCGTCTCCTTGCTGATGCGGCTTGCTGGGGCGCTGCTGGGGGGTTGATGATCGACCCCCGAGAGCGGCGGAGACCGCAAGTGTGCCGGGGTATTTTCTGAGAAATTAATTCTCGGACTGCTTCTGCTGGCTGGACTCGGATATGATCTGCGCGCCTTCACGAAAAGAATTCTTGCGCCCAGATCCAGTGTCGGATCGAGGCGAACTTGGTACCGATGAATATAGGACTCGAAGGGCTACAAAATACAATTATTTCAGATCCATCAAGTGAATGGATTGAAAATGAAAATGACTGTGGGTTGTAGTTATTTCTGGCTCGGAATCACAGACACACATGATAGAATCAGATCTGTCTGAAAATATATTTTGACCGAGGGGGAGGTGGTATATCTGGGAGCTGGGGATTTTATGGGAGATGGAAGGTGATGTGAGGGACGTGCAGGAATTTTTAGGGATTTTTCTGGTGAGGGTTGAAGGGTGGGAAAAATATAGAAATAGGTACATATCTTGCAGATCTGCTGAATGACAGATTGCGCAGGGTGGAGATTAAAAGTCGGGAAAAATATCAAACGGGATATGAATGGAGAAAAATATATATTGCTAGAAAGCTAACACAAAGAGGAAAAATCTCTCAAAATCTCAGCTCGATCAGAGCTGGGAGCTGGGAGAACCGACATTTTCGTTAGCTTGCTGTTCTGGAACTCGGAGTTCAGGACAGCAGGGGGATGGCGACTTATGGCGGCTCCGATGGCGGCACGAACGGTGGTGGTGGAGCTTCACACTCCAAAGGAAAGATAGAAATTGGATTCACTCCAATATTGGGGACTTCACACACTGGATCAAGAGGAAGAAGATGAAGAACAATCAAGAACAAGAACAAGGCGGAGAGAGCGGGGTGCGCCCAATGCTAGGTTCACACAAATTCTTGTAAATTTTCTCATTAAAAGTGATTAAAATGTAACAAGAGACATTAAATACTAAACCCTAGACTTAGGACAAATGACCACTAATGCCCTTGGTCAATGGGGCGTAAAGGGAAAGGTGGAAATAAAAATATTAAACAACTCCCCACATGGGGACAAAGAAGGGGGCGCCCCTTTGAAAAAAGGGGTAGAAAAAATTGATTTTTTTATTTTGTCCCCCCTTGGTCCAAGTCCAACCTTGGACTTTGAACCAGCCCCACATGGGCCCTAGGACCTAGGTGGACCAATGGGAAAGAGGGTGGGGGACCCTGATGGACCCACTGACATATTACATAGAAACCCAAAGACTTTAAAGACTAACCCTTTGGCTTATAATGCCTTACAATTTACAAACCTAATTAGCCAAGGGTATAAATACAAACAAAAGGACATCAATACAAAAATAAAATGTACGTGCTCGGAGTTGATTCCCATCAATTCTCCTCGGGTGGGAAGAACTCGACCCCGTCGAGTAAGGGGTGCGACTGCTCGAGTAGCTCCGGCGGATCCGTCACCGTACCAAGTAGCGCGGGTACGCTCCACTCCAAGTAATCGTCACCTGCTCATTCCGTATATACTCGATATGCGCATGCTACTGTAGGAACGAGGCTAGTGGTGGACACTCCGGGGTGCGGTCACTCTCAAAGGGGAGGAGGCGGCTCGAAGACTCACTAGGAATCACCGCTGAGTCCATGTAGGTGACTAGATCCGAGACATGGATGTAGAGCAGATCCCATACTCCGGCAAGTCTACAACGTACGCATTAGATCCGACTTGCCTCACACTCGCAATGGACTGACATCTACGAGCTTGCACAAGACCGACTTGACTTGACACATGCTGACTCACCATGCACTTGACAAATGTATGCATAGACTCCTAACAAACCACACAAACAAACCACACAAAGGTGAAGAAAAATAGATTCATGCAGGACCCTAGACTTAATGCAGTGACATGACCCCCTGGGTGGTCATCATCTAAGTGCCACATCCTGAGTGTCGATAGGTCCTTCCGGATCTTCTTCATATAATTCGTCAACTAATTCCGGCTCGGCCTCGTAGCTGACAGACACAAACGCAGATGGTGAGGTTTCTTCAACCCTTTTGTCCCCTAGGGCTAGTGATGTATGAGAGGGACATTGGCCGGCAAAGTGGCCAAACCCCTAATAGTGATAACACTGCAGTCGTGACCTACTAGTCTCTACGATAAGTGCTCCCTTACCCTCATCCTCCTGATGGACAGGGGGTGTAGGCAATAGGGGAGGAGGTGTAGGTGCCGGAGGACAGGCAATAGGTCCCGGGGGGCGGGCAATGGGTGCCGGTGGTTGGGGTGGAGGTAGATCCATTGGCGGGGGAGGGCGAGGCCTTGGAGCGAAAGGATCCTGACGGGCGGGCTCTTGAGGTCGAGCCATGGGGGCCCTCGGATATGGGCCTACGGAGCTACGGGGCTCGACACTACGAAGAGGGACGGGACCCAACCGTTGGGTAGACTCGAACTCTCCCTTAAATTGCTCCATCTCGAGAGAAATCTGATACGCGTCTTCCAACTTGGTCACATTGCAGCGAAAAAGCTCATACTAATAGTGGGGTGGCAAACCATGACGGAAGCGGGAAATGGGCATGGTGATCTCTTCCGAGATGCCACATCGTAAAAAATACTCATCAAATTCAGCGATATACTCAGAGATGAAATGATCTCCCTGACTGAGACTCTGCCACTTATCAATGAGTCGCTGACGATATGTGGCAGGAAGGTACTTTTGCCGAAGCTTGACCTTCATCTTACCCCATGTCTCAACCTGGGGCTCCTGCCGATGAAACAATAGGCTCTATACATTCTTCTAATAGGACTGAGCCTGTCCCAGCAGCTTCATGGTAGCGAATCGGACTCTTCGCCGGTCCGTCATATCGAACCAATCGAAATACCGATCCATGTCGGATTCCCAATCTAAATAGACCTTCAGGTCGAAGGACCCATAAAAAGTGGGAGGATCCGCACGAACGGTCCTAAGGGTCCGCTCATCCTCA
This sequence comes from Amorphophallus konjac, assembly GCA_022559845.1. Classification (NCBI taxonomy): domain Eukaryota; kingdom Viridiplantae; phylum Streptophyta; class Magnoliopsida; order Alismatales; family Araceae; genus Amorphophallus; species Amorphophallus konjac. The sequence continues at coordinate 162,365,063 of CM040125.1, read as the reverse complement.
TCATGGTCACGATTCCACCATTGAACTTGACGGTCATGACCATAGCCCCTATTCTCATTATCGGACTCGTAGTCATCCACCTCGGGGGCTCGATGCCTCCTATCATCTACCCCTTGAGCCCTAGGAGCAATAGGTGGCTGAACCGGCTCCGGTTTACCATTTGTCGGCGTGGGATGCGCCTCAACTGGGGGTCTCTCTAGGACGACTACCCTCCCTACCAGACCATGAAAAGACTGGTCTGACTCTATGGCCCTATCCTCTAAGGCCTTCATCCTTCCTTCCAAGCATTCGCCTAGACCATCCACTCACGTACTCAATCCTTCCATCTTATCCACTCGAGCACTCAAATCATCCATTTTTCTCATAATAGCTCGAAACATGTTGACCACCGATGACGCATCGAGACTAGGGACTCGGGGATCTGCCATAGGTGGTGGCGGCGGTGAGTATTGGGTACCCCTACGCGTGGGCATGCAAAGGACAAGGGGTTGGAATGCACCGACCAAGGTGAAGTGATGAACCTAGACTTAACCAATATTTGGTACTTGACGGAGTTGCGGGATCCGAAGATCCTCTCTCGCAAGTGTGCTACCTTCCCAATAGGCGTAACCTATCGTTCCGAAAACATCTTTTGATATATCGGGTATCGGAATGCAAATGCGACACCTTGGACTGACTACCCTAGACTCGACTTGGCTCTGATACCAATTTGATACGGGACGGGATGCGACTCGACGCCAATTGATATGCAAACCTTAGACTCTAGGCAAACTCGTGATCGTCCCTAACGAGGGAAGCATGCGGACGTGCGCGGTTGAGAAATAGGCAAAGAGCTAGGGTGGTCAACTCACACTTTCGTGCCCGGATCGGGTCACGGGACGGTCTCGCTCTCTCTCACAGCGGTGATTGAATTGATATAACAAGCTAGATTTTTCTAACACTCATGCAGTGGCATATGAAAATATACGAGTAAAGTAAAAATGCCGAGTGAGGAGCGAACACGATACCTCCACGCTACCGGGGGTGGGGAAGACGACCCCGGCCAAGAATGGTGACTTCCGGTACAGTAAATGTTAATAATTACAGAAGTGATTTTAAGGTCCACTCCATGCAGGGAGGTAAAGAGCTACAATGTGGGACCCGGGAGTAGCGAACTTGGGTTGACGGGCAGCAATTTGGACGGTTCTCGGGTCGGAGACAGGCTACTGATCGGCACGGTTCTGCGGGGCCCGCGGGACAGTAGGTGGGGTCCGATTGCGGGGATGGAGGTGCCCGGGCATATCCTTGCTGCCGTGGCCTGATGGGGCGCTACTGGGGGGTTGCTGATCAACCCCCGGGAGCAGCAGAGACTGAAGGTGTGCCGGTGTATTTTCCGAGGAACTATTTCTCAGACTGCTTCTGCTGGCTGCACTCAGATCTCATCTGTGCGCCTTCATGAAAAGAATTCTTGCGCCCATATCCTATGTCGGATCGAGGCGAACTTGGTATCGATGGATAAAGGACTTGAAGGGCTACAACATATAATTATTTTAGCTCCATCAAGTGAATGTATTGAAAATGAAAATGATTCTGGGTTGTAGTTATTTCTGGCTCGAAATCACAGACACACAGGAAAGAATCAGATCTGTCTGAAAATGAATTTTGACCGAGGGGGAGGTGGTAGATTTTGGAGTTGGGGATTTTTTGGGGGATGGAAGGGGATGTGAGGGACGTGTAGGAATTTTTATAGATTTTTCTTGTGAGGGTTGAAGGGTGGGAAAAATATAGAAACATGTACCTATCTCGCAAGTCTGCTGAATGATAGATTGCGCAGGGTGGAGATTAAAAGTCGGGAAAAAATCAAATGGGATTTGAATGGGAAAAAATTTATATTGCTGGAAAGCTAAATCAAAGTGGAACAATCTCTCAAAATCTCAGCTCGATCAGAGCTAGGAGCTGGGAGAACTGACCTTTTCTTTAGCTTGTTGTTCTAGAACTTGGAGTTCAGGACAGTAGAGAGGATGGCGGCTTGTGGTGGCTCCGATGGCGGCACGAACGGCGGTGGTGGAGCTTCACACTCCAGAGGGAAGATAGAAATTGGATTCACTCCAATATTAAGGGCTTCACACCCTGGATCAAGAGGAAGAAGATGAAGAACAAGCAAGAACAATAACAAGGAGGAGAGAGGGGGTGCGCCCAATGCTAGGTTCACACAAATTCTTGTAATTTTTTCTCATTAAAAGTGATTAAAATGTAACAAGACACATTAAATACTAAACCCTAGACCTAGGACAAATGACCACTAATGCCCTTGGTCAAAGGGGCATAAAGGGAAAGGTGGAAATAAAAATATTAAACAACTCCTGACATGGGGACAAAGAAGTGGGCGCCCCTTTGAAAAAAATGGTAGAAAAAATGATTTTTCTTTATTTTGTTCCCCCTTGGTCCAAGTCCAACCTTGGACTTTGAACCAGCCCCACATGGGCCTTAGGACCTAGGTGGACCAATGGGAAAGAGGGTGGGGGACGCTGCTGGACCCACTGGCATGTTACATAGAAACCCAGAGACTTTAAAGACTAACCCTTTGGCTTATAATGCCTTACAACTTGTAAACCCAATTAGCCAAGGGTATAAATACAAACAAAAGGACATAAATACAAAAATAAAATATACGTGCTCAGAGTTGATTCCCATCAGTAAAGCAACGTAGGAAGAAGACAACAATGGCTTCAGATCAAAGTCATAAAGCACTAGCAAGCTAAGCATAGCTGAAGGAGGGCTGCACTCCTTTCTACTTCTATTCTATCAGATTTTCTGCTGAGGAGGCTCTCTTCTTTTCTCTCAAGCTTTCTCCTTTTTCTTTCTCTCAGAGGCACACAGTGGAAGGCTTAGTGCTACTCACTCTTTTCTTCCTCTCTTCTTCTATATCTTTTCTTCTCTTACAGCATTGGACTGGGATGGCAAGATGCTGGGCTGCTCTCACTCCCTTCCTTTCTTTCTAATAGGTTTTTTGTTGAAGGCTCAAGGGAGACGTGGGCTTTTTCTCTTCAAGGCAGCATCGATTCATCTATAGTAGGAGCTTCGTATATATAGAGGAGCCAGGGGAGGATTTTCCCTCCAAGAAGATCTGCCATAAGATCAATTCAAATTAAAGTATGTTCTTTAACCTCTGACCTTCTAGCAGTGCTTGACTTGATCCAGACTTCTTGATTGGACTAGTAGAGACACATAGGTTTCCCTCCTTCAATTTGAATGGCTAAAGTAAAATAATTGAGATTGACCAAAAGTGCCTGCGGCTTCTTAATTTCCTTGGGCTGGCTTGCAGAGATAGTGGTCCTTTTATCCTAGGAATTTTTCCTTTCAAACAAAAGCCTTGCTGGCTGACTCCAGGAGATAGGACAGCAGAGGAAGGTCATTTCCAAGTTTGGTGGCAGACCAAATCTTTTCCAAGAAGATGTTCTGACCCCTTATTATGTAATGGCAGAAGCTCTGAACTGAGATCTTCTTCCAGACCTCGAAGGAGGTGATCTTGAAGGTTTGCGTCTACTTTTAATGCTCTCAGTACGGTTTTCAAAAAGGACGGAGTAGACTTGATTCTTTTAGATGAGCCTTGAGTGCGTCGACATAGCTTTCCCCATGCTTCGACGCAGCAGTAGAAGATGGCCTTTTAGACGGCTTCTGCAAGACCCCCTACTTCGATGCCCTAACAGAAGTGCACCGATTCATCCTGGCGTGGCAGAACGCCAGTTGAATGGGGTCAACTCTAAGGGTCGACACGTTTGCTTCCCTTACTGGTTGCGCTGATGCAGCAATGGTGATGCATTGACACAGCTAAGAGCTTTGCACCGTATGCTGGCGAGTTGGTGTTGACGGCATCGACGCTATGAAGAGCTGTGTTAATGTAGCCTATGTGAATTTGATCTTTTCAGCTCTGCAAGCCATTTTTCACCTTTGTATATCTATTTGTCACCGCTAATGCCTATTTGTCAGCCGTATAGACATATTTGTCACCCTTATTAGCTGGTTAGCCGTTGCCACTGTTCTTTAGTGTTTCTGCATTGATCCCATCGACACAGTGATCATATAGCGTCGACGCAACCTCAGACCTATTTGGACTTTTTTTCCTTTTCAAGTGGAGGCGTCGATGCAGTGAGGACCTGGGGTTGATGTTGCAACCAGATGGGGTCGACATAGCCTACTTGAACTTGTAATTCTCAGTTGAGTTCTGCCACCTTTTGATTTTGCTTTATTTTCCAAACCTTTTCTTGGTTTCTGTTCATGCCTGTGCCTCAATTTTGGTGCAACCATCAATTTCATCACCTGTATTATTTTCTGTGCAACCAGTTGCCTCGATTTCTATGCCTTTGCATCTTGAGTTTCTTTTTCACCCTTGGTAGGTTCTTGCTCCTTTAGATTTATGTATCTTGAATTCAACCTTGCCCTACTGCACATCTTTATGATCTCTTCACATGCTCATTTTCATGCGGCCATTCACATGTCAGTGCTGACTCTGGCCTGAACAATAAGAACGTTCACATCATCAAATGCATATGAGACTCATCGATGAGTCATAGTCAGACATCATCAAAACAATAGAATCAAGCATGTTCCACACATGCCCAACATTCTCCCCCTTTTTGATGATGACAACTATGGGTCATTAAGAGTTTATTATGAGTCATTTCTAAAAGGAATACAATCATGAATTAGGCAATAATGACTCATCTAAAGACTTCTCCCCCTTTGCCATCAGCAAAGAGGGCTTAGATAAAAGCCAAATACAAAGATAGAATATGCAATTATGATGTTACATGCCATGAGTTCTGGAGCACATGATGTGAAGAAGATTTACATGTGAAGTTGAAGCAGTAGATATGCATTCAATCGGTGATATCGAAGTGAAGAGCCAAATGTTAAATGCCATAAGTGCAAGAGAAGATTGTTGGGTCCCAAATGCTGGCAAGGCACTTCATGACTTTGTCCACTCCACTTCATTGATGAAGGGACTCGGTTTCTCAGTGTAACAATTGCTATTGTTCTACTTTAGAGCACTTTAACTCAGCACACATCTTTTTGCGTGGGGATATACGTTTATCGGACGCCAATATCCCCAGTTACTCAACATGACTGAAGTTCATTGCTTTCATTAAGTGTAGCCCCTTTTGAAATATAGATTAATTGATCTTTAAAAACAATACTACAATTAAGTTCCTCAGTCAAAGATGCCTTTGTACTTAGGATAATCTTTCATATTTCAGAAGGCATAACAAGACAGAACATGAAACAATAGTTGAAGTCCATTAAGTCAGAATACAACCTTTTTCAAGAAAGTTCAGTTGAAAACTCATGAACCCATAAATCTTAAACCAACATATTTATATCTTGGGCAATCACGGTACTCCATAAAATAAGATTCTCCTTTAAGATTTACTCTGATAAATGAACGCAGTAACAATTAAAAATACTCCCAAGAGTTCAAGGCTTTCAAGGAGATAGGAATCAGGCAGCCGACATCTGAGCACGTAGAAGATGTTCCAAGCAGCTTCAAGCAATTGAGGACATATGGAAGATTGATAGATCTTGGTTTCATCAGGAATGCTCCCCCTTAAAGAGTGGCTTATATGAGGGTTGTTAGGTGGAGCAGGGAAAATGATGCTTATAATCCAAGAGTGATCATTGTTCAATCTGAAGGTGGGAATTGAAGGAGGTGAACATGATCATCAGGTGAACAGATGCGTCGATGCAGGTTCATCAGGGGGTCGACGCAGAATATACAGACAAAAGGCTAGTTTATAGAAGAATCAACTGCTGGGTCTGTTGGGTCCCCAAGTTGATTCCGATATTTGGTTTTAATGATAACAAACAATGTGTGCTTGCTTGAAGAACTTGATTGACATCACTTGGTTTCATGTGTGAATGATTTGCGTGTAGATGGTTTTTATGAAGAAAACTTGATTGGGATTTCATGAATGATGCTTTATACAAAAATTGTTTCTTCATGCATGAAGCTTCATCATGTGTGTCCATGGTTACACAAAAACTTGGATGAGTGTTTCCTTGAAGCATTCTTAGTGTAGTGAGTTTGAATTTGATTAAGTTATTTCATGTGAAACTTGGCGCAATTGAGTTATTTGAAGTTCACATGTAATGCTCACATGCATGTCTAAGTGATTTCACTTTTAGCTAAAGTTCTGGGTGATTTTCATGCACATCTTTCATGTGGTCTTAATGCATTGAAAGTGTTTCATTCTATTTTTAAAATGAGGTTTTTACGCTTGCAATGTGTTTAATCAATTCACATAAAACTTGGTGGAATGTGGTTTGAATAGTGCCAATAGTTTGTTTAATGCATGGCTATTTGATCTTCATTTTTGGATGTTGTTTTAATGGCTTAAAGGGGCTTATATTGCTCTTTTCAGACCCTACAGGGAAGGGGTCGACCCCTGGGGTCGATCCTCCCTGGGCTGTGGTCTGTCTGCATATATAGGGGTCGACCCCTTTCAGCCAGAGTTCTAGCTTGGCCTTTTTAAGTGCAGAAACTACTGGGGTCGACCCTTTCCGGCACGGGAGTTGCAAAAGTCTTATAAACCCATTGTTTTTACTTTGAAACTTTATCATACTACCCCCTATTATTTCCTAGACATATGAGGGTGTTTTTAACACATTTTGGGAGGTCTTATGACTGTTTTGGCCACTCTACCTTATATATGAACATGAGCTCCGAATTTGCAAAAAAAATGAACCCTAATGTGCTATCTTTCTATCTTGTAGGGGAAGAAAAGAAGGGGAGTGTAGCCAGAGCTGTGGAGAGGTTCGACCAGAGCCAAGATTTCAAGATCTACATCCAATCTCAAGCCTCCAAAGTCATATTCGTGGCTGGATCTTCAAGGAGAAGCACCGGGGGCTCTATTTAGTTCGAGATCGACCATCCTCCCATGTGGATCTAATTGATGCATCTTCTATCAGCCTCCAACTTAAGAGGAGATATCTCAGATCTCATTTCTATTGATGATTCATGATGTCTTTCATGTTTAATCCTTTATGTTGAGCATTCTTGATGTATTTTCCTTCATTTCAGAACATGATAATGCTGTGTGTGTGACCGTCGGTGTCCGGTTGTGTGTGTGTGTTGATCTGCGAGTCGGATCATTGTGGAGAAGACGTCTCCGGGTGTGCTGGAGATTCTCTCTGTGTGCTTCGTTGTGATGCGAGTGAAGCCTCACCGGTTTGGTGAGGGGAGGACGTAGGGAGCCCGTCGTGGTCCCGAACCACCTTAAAAATCCCTCTCGCACTGTGTGATTATGCGGTTTGCATGATATATCTGCTTGCGAGATTGAGTGAGATCGAAAAGGTTGAGAGAAATATTTCTACATAGGTGTCAATTTCATTCCATCATGGTTTAAAATTTATAATCATTTTAATTCTGCAACGTTAGATTTAAAATCTGTCATTTTTTTTAGGGGACAATTCAACCCTCCTTCTTGTCTGCCCGCTTTTTTGGGCCAACAGGGTCGACATTGCAGGTCCTATGCATCGACGCAGTTTGACAGACATCACACAGAGTTTTCAAGCAGAGCAATTTCTAACAAGGCTAGGTCGACCTGAGAGTTTCTTGCATCGACACATTTTTAAAAAAACTTTAATCCTTCATGCAAGATAGTTGAAAACCACATGTCAAGCATATGCATTCAAACATAGTTTTCCATTTGCTTGAAACTCAAACTTTTTCCTTTTTATCAAAAGTTCATTAGTCATGAGGCACACCATAGCTAGTATGAACAATTTGTCAAAAATGAATCAAGCTCCCCCTGAGAATATGTAATCATTTCAGATATCAACATGATGAATTTTGGACTGGACAGTATGCAAGCATGCGAATTGAAATTTCATGATGACTCCCCCTCAACTTGTGCATGAACTTCAAAATGCATTTGAAGGATTAACCAAGGGGGTATGCAACCTATGACTTATATGAGCAATCGACCCTTGGTACTTGGCATAGAACTTGATCCAAGGATCCTCTCACACATAGTGATAGCTTTCAGTCGGACTTAATCTAACGTTCCACAAGTCACCATTTTATATACCAAAGGGTCACAATAATGAGATTGCAGCACAATCTATCATTCATATTAGATTTTTTCATGTTTCCCTTGCATGATATGCATGAAAAAGCATAAGGTCACGAGATGATGCTCAATGTTCATAGAATATGCAGACTTTCAAGAACTCTCCCTCAATGCAACATACATGACAAACATCATCAAATTCTCAGCAGTACGTTCATCATGATATCAATTCAATCAGAATTCTAGTCATTCTAAAGAACTAGATTTTCAATTTTAACCATGAGGAATTTTTAGCAGTTTAGAAATGAGGTTTCAGGTTTGCAAGATTTATTGAGTGCAGGAGAGACTTTAACTAAACTAAATGAAGATAAACCTAACATGCATATTTAAACATGAATTGAAAATTTATTTATAGACCTGTGCCTTGAGAATTAAACTTCTTCATAATCCTTTGCTCAACTCCAAGGCACTCTGCATCCAAAATACTCATTTAGAATTTTTAGGTACCCAAGTCTTCTTGGGACTTTGATGGTTAGTAGCACTTCTGGAATGAGACTTTCTTTTTTGTACTGCGTTCAAATCATCCTCCCTCATCCAATGGCAATCATCAAACATTTGTCCATATTCACCATAATAAAAATAGCACACACTTGACTTGACATTCTTTCTATGTGCATGTGTATTAAACCTTTGTGGGTGAGCATGGATGCCACCATGTTGACCAGGAGAGTGAGTCCTACCTTTTAGGTGCCAACAGTCCTTGACTACATGGCCAATTCTTCCACAATGAAAGCAACAATGGTGGAGATCTCTTCTGCTGGCCCTAGGGCACATCGACCTGTCCTGAAGGGTGCGTCGATGGATTGGGTCATAGTTAGGCATTTGAACTTGAACACGCTGAGCGCGCTTTATCCCAGTGTTGACCTGTCCCTTCCCATTGCCTTTTACATTGTTCCTTCTGGTTTGGCCTGCTCTTAGCTCATCATTCTTCAAGATGAAACAGTCATGCATAATATCACCATGTCTACAACAATAAAAACAATGAGCATTCATTTTATGAGATGCATGGTATTTAGCATGGGATTTCCTATTATGCAAATCAGAATGGGCAAATTCATCTTTCTATTTTTGCTTAAAAGCTATCTTTTTCTGATTTTTATTTTGTTTCTATATTTTTTGAGCATCAGGCGATTTTGAAGGAACACCAGAGGTACTGGCTTCATTTGAGCCAGAGACAAAAGTGGTATGTAGCTTGTTACCAAAAGACTTTTTGTTTATAGGTTTATACCCCAAACTCTCTTTTTGAAAGTTGACCTGTCACGCCCCGAGCGCGGAAGATACTCGGATATGCGCGACGAGTTTATATCAATCATGTCAATCAGAGTAGTAGTGTATTCGACACTAAAACAGAGATGCGCAAAAGTAAAGATAACCCAATCCTTTATTTCATAATGGATAGACTATTACAAATCTAATACTCTATTCAATCAAAAAGGAAAAGTACATAGTTGACTCAAGAAAATAGGAAAAAGACTAGATGACACTTGGAGAAGTTCTATCTCTTTCACTCTTGACCATTCCCATCCGATTCACTTCCCTCGTCGTCGGAATTACCTGAAAAGTAGGGAACACACAGAGTGAGCGAACGCTCAGTAGGAATTTATATCTCAAGCGCTAGCAAGGGGTTTAAATAATTACATCTTTCATGTATGTACTGTAGCTATGCATGCTCGTATAAAACGACAAGATAGAGAGAGAATTTATCAACAAGACAGTAAGATGAACTAGTCATGAGCTTTCAAGAAAAGATAACAAGATATTCAAGCAAGTAATTTTTAGTAAGTCATGTCAAGAACTTTGGCTATCATGTATCAAGCAAGCAAGTAATTACCCTTTCTCGGGTCACGCAATTCATGTCATGTCAAGTACGAGTCAAGTACAAGATTTGTGTGGAATGTCCAATCAAGCTAGTCATGCACTCGGTATAATGCCAGATACCTTATCATTCAACTCCCATGGGCACAAGTACTTTCGGGTGCTCCTCCCAGGACCAGATCGGGCCCTATATGCGCAGGTATTTATCATGTATATTTGACATCCACTCTTGTATATATATATAGCCAATATGGAATTTCAACATTTTAAGCTTGTAGACACGTACGATAACTTTGAGAGAATGGAGTCCAAAAATACGACATTGGACATAGATAGGCGATAATAACGGTACAATCACGATGAACGATGAAACTAGGTGGAGTTAGGTTCCCTTAACTCGGGTACCATGACAAACAAGTATGGATATTCTTTATATAGAATTGAGGTCCACATGAACAGTACATCAAAGGCAAGATACCCTCATTCTTATTATAGAATTGAGATCCACAAGAACATCAACAAATGGCATGATATCATCATCCCATTAAGAATTCTCATGATATACTCTTTGCATATCATAAGGGCCGGTATACTATGTTTCTTTAGAGTGACATGGCATTCAATAGTGTAATGAGTTTTTAGGGTACAACCAGCTCAGTCGGCCTTGAGGGAATCCAAGGCTCGAGGAGTCTTACGGAGGTCTCTATGACTAACTCGCTAGTCCAAAGGAACGGAATGTCCAATGGAGAGCTTGTATGTCAATGAGAATTAAGGGTGATCGATAAAACATCATGAAACGTGGGACTATACTCACGGAGTGGAGATATAGTGCCGATATACATATATATATAGATATACTGAAACCATCGGTTATCAAAAATAGGGTAAAAATATTTTTACAGGAAAATAACGACTTAAGTAAAGTCACTACTCAAGTAATTAACGCCTTCAGTAAGGGCGTTTATCTATTTTACATTTTTGCAAGATTTCAATATTTCAGTATTTTCTCAAAAATGCGCCCTAGAAAGGGGCGTTTAATTACAAGTTGACGACGTATACAATGGTCGTTCATTCTTTACTTCTATTTTTGCAAAACATATATTTTCAGTAATTTATCAAAAACACGCCCTGTGCAGGGGCGTTACTTTTCAATTCACGCCCTGAACAGGGGCGTCAGTAAAGTGAGAGACGACCTATACAGGGTCGTGTATTTCAAGAATTTACAATTTTTCAAGTATTGAAATTTCCAAAAAACGAGATATGGTCATGACAGGATAATATCAGGATTAATGATCATGCACTGATTTATGATCATGTTTAAGTGAATATTGGACTAATTAACATGGGTAATTATCAGGTAATTAAATTGACGTCTGTGTACTGGGCGTCAAATCTTTTGAATTGACGACCTTATCAGGGTCGTTTATTTAAATAGCGCCCTAGTCTGGGTCGCGTATAAAATTAGCGCCCTTGGAAAGGGCGTGTCTTTCCAACAATAGAAACATTCAAAACTCTCGAAAACTATATGCATGAATTAATATATATGGTTTAACATAGCTATTATGGTGATTTGGGCTACAGTGCTTGAGAAAACCTACCTTTTTGATGATTAACTGGCGAACTGATGAAGACACGGTACTCTGTTATCAACAGAGTAGGACAAAAGGGCAGAGGTCTTGGTGTAGATTATCGACAGGTTTTCTTTTCGGCACGATCAGTTGCAGACGTTCGCCGATGAAGAACCCACGTTCTTTAGTAGGTTAAGATGACTTTCCTACAGAGAACATATATATACGATCACTAGTATTATCTTCATAATACTTGACTGAAGGTGGAAGAAAGAAGAACTTACCCTTTGTTCTTCTCACGTTCATCTTCTTCAACCTGTAAGAAGAGAAGAAGATGAAGAATCAGTGATTCTTCATGCAACCGAAAGAAAAGAGATAAGAACTGATGTTCTTTACGTACCGTAGCAGCAGCAGATCGACCAAATAGCTTTAGGGTTCGATCGGCCAGGGTTTTTATAGGATCCTTAAAATCCTAATAGGGTTAGTGTTTGATTGGAAGTAATACTTCCAAGATAGAGTTATTACTACATTCGAACTCTTTCTCATAGTTATCAACTCACCCTGGATAGACTCCTGGGTCGAACGAAACTCGAACTGAATTAACGACCTAGGTCAGGGCGTCGAATTTAAATTGACGCCTTGTCAAGCGTCGTTACTTGTTGAAACGCGTCCACTCAAAGGACGTTACGCTAACTTGCCCTTTTTATTTATTTTGGTCGTTTGAATTTTGACGCCTTGACGTGTGGGCGTCCTTTCTCAAAACACGCCTTAGGTGAAGGCGTTTTATTGTAAAGTAGCGCCTATATCTGAGGCGTTATTTTCATCAGGGTTTAATTATTTTTATTCCAAGCTCTTTCATTTATTTACTAAATCTTTTAATCTATTTTGATTTATTTATTCCTTTTAAATTTTATCAGGGTTGCTACATGACCCTTGCACCAAGAATCTTGTCCAAGTTTTCTTTGCCCTGCACAAATTTTGACATAGAGTCTTTTAAGTCTTTGACTTCATCTTCCAAAGAGGAGATGTGCAGTTCAGAACTAGCGAGGTCCTCCTCACAAGCAGCCAATTGCTCATTGAGCATGATGTTCACACTTCTGTAGTTCTCGATTTCCCGTTCTAAGGCATGCGTCTTACCAGAACAATCATCAACAACTTCCTTCCCCTTTTCAAAAGTAGCCAACTTTTCACACGACACATTATTCTCTTATTTCAGCCTTTCATTCTCATTTGCGAGAGCTTGGTTGTCAATGAGCTCATCAACCAAGAATTGGTCAGTAGATGTTGAATTCAATTCATCTTTTAACTCTGATAGTCTAATTATAAGAGTCTCATTTTCAGTTCTCATGCTAGCAATCAAATCCTTATGGACATTATAATCAATCAACAAAGATTCATTTAGATCTTCAAGCTCAGAACATTTCCTACACGTAGAGTCACTATGGAAGTTGATTTCAATTTTCCTTTTCAATTTTTTATTTTCAGATCTCAATCATTTGTATTGTTTGGCCAACTTATCATATGCATCCATTAGCTCTTCAAAAGTAAAGCCCTCGGAGTCAGAGTTTACCTGAGATGAGGATGGGTCACTGGATGGTTCCGGACGATCGGCCATGAGGCATTTGTGTCTTCGTTCTTCTTCTTCATGGATGTCTATCAAACCATCCAGAATCTGCTTAGCTGTGCTGCAGGTGGATATAAAGGGAAACGTCCTAGGATCAACTGCAGCTCTCATCAGATTTAAAGTTGTAAGATTATTGAAATGTATGGACTTGTGATGATCTGTCTAAATGGAAGGACCATTTGTAATGATCCTCTAGAGCTTAGGGTCATGTGAGTTTACACACTTACATACTCTTCTCAACCATTCACTAAAATCAGAACCAGTAAAGATCGGAGGGGAAAACATGACAATATGATCGACAAATTAACTCATGATTTCAAAAGCACCGGGATCCTCATGTGCAGATCGTTGGATCTGGGTAACACAGAGCTAGGCTCTGATACCAATTGTTGGGTCCCTTGGGTGCAACTGGATCTAGAAGGGAGAGTTGAATAGGTCCAGTACAAAATACGACCAATTAAAAACTTTAGCTCATTAAAGCACAAATGATAGCTATAATGCACTTGAAACACTTAGACACAATGCACAACGGATTTAATAGGAGTAGCTCAAATGAAAGCGTCAAAGACACAATGTCAAGTGATGAGGTTGACGCACCCTAAAGCACAGGCGATTCAGCAAGAAGTTGCGTCGACGCAGTATACTTGTGGGGTCGACGCACCCACACACATAGATCAACAGTTAGTTGTGTTGAACCGGATTTAAGCAAGCCCTTACAAGATATGAGCACAACATATAGAACAAGGTATGACTTGCCCCAAGCCTATGAAGAATACTAATGCTTGTGTGCAAGTGTGCAGCAAGCAACTAGAGAATGTAAATGCAACTTAAAACTTTACATGCATAGGACAATGCAGTTAAATCATTATGAGTGCAAATCTATTATGCTTGTTGTCCTGTGAATAGAAGTAAGAAGAGATGGATCAATCATACAAAGTGCATCCCATTGCACATGCAGTTTTAATGTGGTTCAGTTGTAACCCCGCAACCTACGTCCACCCCTAACCAAAACACGGTGAGGCTTTTCCGCACGAGGACGGGGTCCTCAACACACACACACACACACACACACACACACACACACACACACACACACACACACACACACACACACACACACACACACACAGAGAGAGAGAGAGAGAGAGAGAAAAAAAATTGCAAGTGTAGCAAAAACACTTCCAGTCTCTCAAGCAGAGCACCGGACACACACACTGATATGCAGATGGAAAATGAGACAAAAAAGTAAAGCAACGCTGGAAAAAGACAACAGTGGCTTCAGATCAAAGTCATGAAGCACTAGCAAGCTAAGCACGGCTGAAGGAGGTTTACACTCCTTTCTACTTCTATTCCTCTCAGATTTTCTGCTGAGGAGGATCCCTTCTTTTCTCTCAAGCTTTTTCCCTTTTCTTCCTCTCAGAGGCATACAATAGAAGGCTTAGTGATGCTCACTCTTTTCTTCCTCTCCTCTTCTTTCTCTTTTCTTCTTTTATAGCATTGGACTAGGATGGCCAGATGTTGGGCTGCTCTCACTCCCTTCCGTTGTTTCCCACAGGTTTTCTGTTGAAGGCTCAAGGGAGATGTGAGCTTTTTCTCTTCAAGGCAGCAGCGATTCTTCTATAGAAGGAGCTTCGTATATATAGAGGAGCCAGTGGAGGATTTTCCCTCCAAGAAGATCTGCCATAAGATCAATTCAAATTAAAGTATGTTCTTTGACCTCTGACCTTCCAGTAGTGCTTGACTTGATCCAGTCTTCTTGATTGGACTAGTAGAGAGATATAGGTTTCCCTCCTTCAATTTTAATAGCTGAGTAAAATAATTGAGGTTGACCAAAAGTGCCTGCGGCTTCTTAATTTCCATGGGCTGGCTTGCAGAGACGGTGGTCCTTTTATACATGAAAATTTTCCCTTCAGAGACAAGCCTTTGTAGTTGACTCCAAGAGATAGGACAGCAGAGGAAGGTCATTTCCAGGTTTTGTGGCAGACCAAATCTTTTCCAAGAAGATATTCTGACCCCTCATTATGTAATGGAAGAAGATTTGACATGTGATCTTCTTCCAGATCTCGAAGGAGGTGACCTTGGAGGTTTGCGTCTGCTTTTAATGCTCTCAGTACGATTTTTAAAACGGAAAGTGTAGACTTGATTCTTTCAGATGAGCCTTGAGTGCGTAGACGTAGCTTTCCCATGCGTCGATGCAGCAGTGGAAGATGGACTTTCAGGGGGCTTCTGGAAGACCCCCTGCGTCGATCCCCTGACAGAAGTGCGTCGACACATCCTGGCGTGGCAGAACGGCAGTTGAACGAGGTCGACTCCTTTGCTTCCCTTGCTGGTTGCGTTGACGCAGCAATGGCGATGCATTGACGTAGCTAAGAGCTTTTCACCATTTGCTGGCAAGCTAGTGTTGATGACGTCGACGCTGTGAAGAGATGCGTTGACGCAGACTATGTGAATTTGCTCTTTTCAGCTCAGTAAGCCATTTTTCACCCTTGTATATCTGTTTGTCACCACTAATGCCTATTTGTCAACCGTATAGACCTATTTGCCACCCTTATTAGCTGGTTAGCCGGTGCCACCGTTCTTTAGCATTTCTTCCTTGATCGCATTGATAGTGTGAGCTTGTAGCGTCGACACAACCTCGACCCGTTTGGACTTTTCTTCCTTTCCAAGCTGAGGCGTCGATGCAGTGAGGACCTGGGGTCGACGACGCAACCAGATGGGGTCGACGCAGCCTTCTTGAACTTGCAGTTCTCAGCTGAGTTCTACTACCTTTTGATTTTGCTTTCTTTTCCCAACCTTTTCTTGGTTTTTGTGCATGCATGTGCCTCAATTTCTATGCAACCATCAATTTCATCCCTTGCCTTGTTTTCTATGCAACCAGTTATCTCGATTTTTGTGCCTTTACATCTTGAGTATCTTTTTCACCCTTGGTAGGTTCTTGCTCCTTTAGATTTATGTATCTTGAATTCAACCTTTCACTACTGTTGATCTTCATGATCTCTTCACATGCTCATTTTCATGAGGCCATTCACATGCCAGTGCTGACTTTGGCCTGAACAATAAGAACGTTGACATCATCAAATGCATATAAGACTCATCAATGAGTTATAGTCAGAGATCATCAAAACAATATAATCAAGCATGTTCCACACATGCCCAACACTTCAAATCATATTGCACCTCACTTATTTTTCATTTCTTTATAGGATGCAACTTCTGCAAGCTCATCAATTGTTTCCCCGCTCATCATCGTTACCTCTAAAATCAAAAGTTTTTGCACTATATGAAGTCATCATATATGCTTATATATAGTATGGTACAAGAAGACCATTATCCTACATGCCTGTAAAAGTAATCTTCTTTTCCTGTTGACATATTGGTTTTCCCTCATTCCTACAAGTACTAGTGCTTTTATGCTATTTGATGACCTTATTGACTCTTCTGTCACCTTATTACACACACACAAATATACGTATACAATATATATTCATGTGTATATACACACATATATGTATATATATACCTATATATATATACACACACATACACATGCACACACACAACTTTGAGCACATACGAAGAAATGACATCATATATCAGGTGTATGATATGGGAAATCTTCAAGATACAGCTTTCCTTGATGCTGTTGTAAAGGTATGAATATTGAATCTTCTTTATTATAGCACTTAGATTTTGTGATCTATATCCTAAAGAATATATTCATTCAAACATACATACATAATACATATATCTATAACATGTGTATACCTATATATGTATATCATGCAGCTAGTATGTCACCATTGTGTATCATAAGTTTCCAGAAAAAGATGATGCAGAAGGCTTTCAGGCCCTGGTGTGATTTCTTAGACAAAGAAAACAACAGAATTACATTTTAGCAATTACCCAATGCAGACAAGACAACCATTAAGGGCTCCTTATGTTAAGCACTTTAGGTTCCTTATTTTCTAATATGTATTTGCAACTCCAAAAAAGCTCTATGTTTTATTTCATACTACACTTTTGGGTTATGTTTGGGGCCCATGAGGGTTGCATAGTCTAGCTGTTATGCATGTATTGTTTGGTTCTGGTGAGGTGTAAAATGTTTTTTATAAAAAATATTCCTTTGAGGTGTTATTTTGTCACATTGTGTCTGAGACCTGCTGCCTTTGGAAATAACTATCAAATGTAAACTTTCTCTGGCATAGAAACGGGGACAGAAGCAATATCCATTTCAATCTTTTAAAATCTTTTATAGAGCCTGTGAAAATACCTTAATGAACTGTCACGTGAGAACCTTGATTCTGAAAGGAATCTGATTCATCTAATTTTGAAAACATGGACTGACAAATATCTCATGAAGGGTTTGTGACACGCTTAATCGGATTTTCATAATGCACATAAAAGTTATTTATCCAAGAATTCCATATTACATGAATGTGTTTTGGCTGTGCAGCTTGGGCAAAAGATATCACTTACTTTGGAACATTGTAGGACGTGAAATCGGTCCTTTCGAATTTTATGATCCTTGCAGCTATTTCAGTGTCCAAATAAAAGCAACTAATGGCACTTTCTCTATTTTTTGACTGGCCTCTGGCATCCTCCTTTCTGTTCCCTCGGCTGTATTTCTGCTAGTGTTTATCTGCTAATCAGGCTTAATTGTTGGCCACACTCATTGTAGTAGCATATCATATATTAAGTCAAGAAGGATTTGACATGTGTTCAAATGTTTGCTAATAATTTTGTGTTTTTCAAGTTTACTGCACCCACACAGCACCAGATTACTCACTCCCTTGGCAAAAGCAGAGGTAGTACACAAGTACAGGAAGGCATGTAACCATCAATGATCCTATGATTAACGTGCATAAATATGTTTGCTATTATTGTTTTGGAAATCCATTAGCTTCTTTATCCATGCTCTATTGTCATTCAAAGTTGTATTTATCTGATTGATGGTAAATACTCTTGGATCTTGATAACTTCACTAGAGCATTATGGTGACATGACGCCTTCTTAAAATCTTGTTGTTCACGTGCTTTTATGATAGGTGATGGGAAGCTTTTAACAAATGCGCATTGTGTTGAGCACTATACTCAGGTGATGTTTCAGGCACTGATATGTCCATTCTAAGGTCTATTATCAATATTTTCTATGCAATAATTTTGAGAAACACAAATATTCCCATGCCATCTAAAGAGCTATGGATTGGTTGGCAATTCATCTGTATTGCTGTGCCCAACACATGCTGGATGTCCCATGAAGATTGGAATACTTATGCCTCCTATTCATTTAATTTGCATTCAAACTTGCTTTGAGAAGATGTGGCAGTTTTTGTAGAGCTATGGAAAATAACTTTATGGAATAGGAAAAGTCTTTCCTAATGGTCTGAAGTCTTCTAATCTTAATAATTGGCACCATCTAGACAAGGAGGGTTGGGGAGGAGATTTCAGATATAACTCAAAGAGATCTCGGATTGTTCAGTTTAGAGTTTCTTCTCTCTCTCATTATTCTCTCATTCTCCTTATTTTCCTTCTCTATCCATCTTCTCCCCTAAGATAATGCTTGATCCAATGCGAGATGGAGGGGGCAGTCTTCATTATTAATCAATTTGCTAGGAACAATAGAGTCTAGTCAACATTATGTAAATCCTAGAAGCAACATGCAGATAATGTATAAGGGAACAAAATGTTCATTGACAGAACAATTACAAGAAAACAAGATAATCAATAAAAATATCTAAAATATAAAATATACATTGCCACTATATTACTCGGTAAAATAGACATGATCAATTTGATTGTGCAACACAAGGATGTTCTTAAAATAGATATACATGTCGGTATGATATCAATGATCTCAATTATCACAAGAACACATTGGCATACGCTACCAAAAACCCTGATATAGCAAAGTCTCCTCACAGTGTAGCAAAACATATATCATCAAGAAAGTTACACTTACAGGTAATCCTTGTACAGGATGGTTTGTGACTGGAAAACTGAAGGAAGTAGACCATAGTTCAGAAATAAGGGTGATCAACTCCGCTAAATATTTGCGTATGTGCTGCAAAAGTAGCCAGATTAGATTTTATCATTGGAGGACAACAGTCGGTTAAACAGACATGTTTCAGGTTGATCCGTAAATTGCTTTAAAAAGTGAAACATTTATTTTTTAGGGAGGGGAGGGCTGTTGACAATTGTGAACCTTTGCCCATGCAACCCTCCTGTAATGGTTTTCATTCTGTTGAACAATCCTCTAATGTCTTTGTACCTAGTCGTCACCTAATAAATCCTTGGCTTCAGATCTGAAATAGTAGTGAAAACTTTTTATACATCTGTAACCACTGATATGTTCAGAGTAATATCAGTTACAACTCACTTACGCACAGATCTAACCATATAGTTAATGTTATTCATAAGATATGTGTGAGCCAAAGCAGGATCTCTATATTGCTTAGATTTCCCATCTAGGTTTGCTTGAACAACATTCATTATCCTGCTTGTCACATTGGTTAGCTAGGAATCTAGTTGACTTCCCCATCAAACTGATATAACTAGTTTGCATGATTCTCATCTTTATTGGTCTCTTATTTATTTCTTTGGTCTCATGAAAAAATTACCTTTTGTAGCAACACTAGTTAGCAATGAACTCTGGAACCATCCATGATGTTGATATGTACCCTCAATATATAAATCTGTAGGAAAATGAAGGCGATCTCTTTTCTCTAATAATGCAGCCCAAGAAGAGCCCATAAACAACTGACAACGACTAGAATGGGACTAATTTATCTGGAATAACATCAGTTGTAGAAAAACATCAAGTACAAATATGAAAAAAATATTACAAAGGTGCATCTATTCCTATTATCATTTATGTTGATGATTGTAGTGGATATGAAGAAGTTCATAGCACCTCAACTTGCATAAAATGAATATGACATTGGCCTTTCTTCTACTAGTTCTTTTGGCATATCTTCCAAGATAAAACTGAATATTAGCAGTTGAAATTAACTTTGAAATGAATTTCATGCAAGAATTGGAAGAGACCAGCATAACACATCTGACAGTTACTACTAGAAAGAACCTACATTTATTTAAGACATAAAATAATGTCTGTATGGATTGCAGCTCATAGTATCATCTAACAAGGCCCAAAAAAGGTTTACATGGTACATATTGTAAACTTAGACTTATATTTAAAGATGAGGCATCTAAAATTGTTGTTCTTAAAATTGCACTATCATTATAGTTATGCACAGAGATATTACCAATGCTGACGTGTTTTGTTTCACATGGTAATAGTTACCCCCTACCACCAAGTTAGAAATACAATTGATTTAAACATAATAAACTTGGCCAATGGTTTTATGTGCTCCAGTTAATCCTTCATAGTTGCATAGAACTGAACCAAAGAGTATAAAGCCCATGACTGAAATTGAGAACAACAGCCATGTATGGGTACCTACAAAATTTTCAAAAATATGCTTAGTCCTTAACCTGCATCTTCAGAGCTTCAGAGCCCAAAAAAAACTGTCATTATGATTATTTATGAACAATAGTGAGTCAGATGTAAAAAATTCGGATTCACAATTTTTTATGTTTGTCATCATCTAGACAAATCTGTATCTATAACCACCCTTAGCCAAGTGATGACTCAAACAAAATCCCATAAGCCATCTGTCCAAAATACAAGCAGAAGCCAAAAAGTTTTCAAAGAGCTACACATTTATTACAATTCGCTTTCACTTGCAAAATGTTTTAATCCCACATACTTGATTCAGAATAGCAGATATCAACATGGAGCAAAGACCATAATAAGTAGAATGCCATCTATACACAAAACTATACAAAAGTAACAACACTTTAACATACATATGTTCTGCCAAAAGGCTGAGCAACAGTAGCACTTGATGTATATGCACACCAAGTAAGAACCCATGAAGACTAAGGTAGAAAACACCAAGACATAGATAACCAAGACATAGATATCCAAAACATAGATATTGGTTAAAACACCAAGACATAGATATCCAAGAAAAAGGTAGAAAAGTATAAACAATATGGTCCACCACAAAAGAAGAGTGCAATTATGAACAAGAGTGTGTTATATCCTCACATGTCGCCTTTCTTTTGGTAACTCTACTTTCTATCTAGGAGATAACAAGATCAATATCATTTACAACACCCCAAGAATAGTAATCACACAAAACTCAACCATATGCAGATGCTTATTTACGTTGAGATGTGGCCATCTTGTGCATTGTGAAGGTAAATGCTTTGCCTCTTAATTTAGAAAAAGTAAAGAGTGTCCTATATATTTCCATTGGCCAAGAAACTCCTCAAATGTTGCCTTGAGGTTGGATGAGGATCCTTATGCTATTTGCATGAGGCCCTGCCCAGAAATAAGTAAAGTCAGCCGCCATGGCATTTGGAATTTCCAATAGAAATATGCCATGTAGACTACAATATAAAGGTCAAGATTTCTACGAAATCAGCATTATAAAATTCAAAAGAAATAACTTGACAAACAAATGAGCAGAGTTAAAAGGCAGTACAAGTAACCCAAGAAAACTGCCAACCTAGTAATGTGAAAATTCTTAGTACAATAATATGATAAATAAAAAAGTCCACAATTGAAGAGTTCTAAATAGCTTATAAATTTTTAAAGTCAATTTTAATTAGCTAGCAAGTAAGTGGGAAAATGAGGGGAAAGGCACGCATCCTATCTGAAATATAAACATCAATACTTATGCTTCAGATAAGCACATGAAAAAGTAAAGAGCTGTACTTGAAATAAGTGTATTGACCTTCAACATAGACAATATAGTGCCGACAAAATCATTTGCTAGATAGAAATTGCACACTGTTGCATCCCATAGTTCGTGCTTGGTTTCAATGATATCAAAACGATTGTGTTTGTGTGTGTAGGTGTTTCATTGAGCAACATGTTGTATATCTTGATTTTATGAGTTGAAAGATGGAGTCAATGGTTACTCTTGAAAGCTATGTGAACTCTCGGTGTTTAAGGAACTAATGTTATATTTATGTTGGTTTGTAGGAACACAACTTCATGGCTCATACTTGAAATCTTAAGGAGTCCATCAATGAAGCTCTTCTTCTTAAAGGGAGTTAACTCTGTTCATGTTTAAAGTTATGTGAATGATTTGTATTTAAGGATCTCATGCCTTGAATATTTTGATTTGCAGGATCAAAATCCATGCTTCATGTTTGGAACTCAAAGGAGTGCGTCAATGAAGATCTTATTGAAAAAAGGGGGTTGCTTCTCTCATTGCATTGCAATGATTCTTCTACATTTCATTATTTTCATCTAATAGCTTTCAACGTCTTGGTTGAATATTTTCATGCATTTTCTTCATAATATTTTTGGACTTGAAATATTCATACAAGACTTCATGAAAGTTGGTTCCATATTGCTCATGTATTGGATGAATGATTGGTCATGTGTACTTTGCTCTAAAAGCTTGAGTTAATGACTTCTGTATGAAAGAATTGCATGAAGATGACTTTTCTGGAGATGACTTCTTTTGGGTCTTAATCTATGAGATTGTGTTCACTGAACACACATTTCTAATTGACTGATAGTGACATATCATTCATAGAGTTATTGTGATTTCAATATGTGCATGAATTTGTGAAACATGCTTGGAAGAATGCACATGCCCTGTACTCAAGAGAATTCATGAGAAAGCATGTTTGCATGATTGGTATATACTGATGTGTGAGATGCATGTGAAGATAATGTTCCTCTTAGGATAATTCTTCATGAATGTTAGCTCTTAATCAACAAGAATGCCATTTGAATGAATGTGGTTCCATGATATTATGCATACTTTGCATTTGGCATATTTGTTAACACTTGTGTGATGAAGCATTTTGATGTTGAAGATTTGATTGATTCAAGAATGTGATTGAATGGTTGAGCTTCCATATTATTATAGTTGATTGAATGATATATTCATGCTTATCATTTCAAAACCTTGTCATTTGGTCAAATATATTTTTGCTAAGTGATTTGAGAAACAAAACGCATGTTTGAATAGGTTTAATGATGTATTTCATTGTGAACATGTTCATAGTGTTAATGCATAACTCATATATTTTGATTCTCAACTAACCTCTTGGATTATCATATTTTTCAGGATGCAAAATCATTGTTGATCTTCATGGGATTATGGTAACATTTAATCAATTATTTCCCTTTTGGTTTGATGGAGGTTTTAGTTGTTTTTTAAACACAAACTGTCTTACAGTCTTCACCATTTTCAGTCCAACCATTGGATCTTCCCTCTAAAAATTTTATGTTGTAGCTCTGGGAGTCCTCTTTCCAACGCCTCCAGTCTTGCTTCGATCGGAGTTCGGACCTAGGAGAATTAATTCCTACCGCCGGTGCGCGGAGTGTTGTTTTTTATGTAATCTGCCTGAAAGGGTCGACCCCTGGGGTCGACCCATGGAAGGGTCGACCCCAAGGGTCGACCCCTGTAACACAGGGTGCTTTTTTGTGTTTTCCAGCACCCTGGATGTCGAGGGTCGACCCCAAGGGTCGACCCCTTCCGGACGGGACTTCCGAAAGTGTTTAAAACCCTTTGAAAACCCTTTCAAACATTACCATACTACCCCCTATTAGTTTCTATTGTTATTGAGGTGTTTTTAACATGTATTAGGAGGGTTTTATGAGTCTTTTCCCCACCCCTTGAGTTGCATATATAAGAGTTACGAATTTGGGAAGTGATCAACCCTAATGCTCATTTGCTCTTTCGTATAGGTGAAGAAAAAGAGGAGAACGTGATGGAGCTCTTCCAAGGAGGATATCATCTACTTTCGTGAAGATCTGGAGATCGTGGAAGAAGAAGAAAAGGTGCGGATCGAAGAGAGGATGAAGAAGACGTAAGGATCGTCTTCATCCGGCTTCCCTCCAACTCGTGGTTCAAGGAACATCATCAACCGACCTTGAAGAACAAAGGGGGATCACTTCTATGTCTTCTATCAGTTCTTTGTGATGTATTCTATGATCTATATTTTGGGTTTGAGCGTACCTAAATATTTGTGTTCATTTTCTGAACATTAGAGATATTTGTGTGTGTGACCGGTTGTGTATACGGTCGTGTTTGATCGCCTTCGTGCGATCGTGTTTATGCCTTTGTGCTGCGGTTGTTGCAGCGTGTGTGTGTGTTGTGATCCGGTCGTCGGATCGTGTGTGTGTGTGTGCTGTGATCCGGTCGTCGGATCGTGTGTTGTGTTTGTGATCCGGTCGTCGGATCGTGTGGGAGACTTCGTCTCCGTCTGTGTGTGTGTTGGGGTGTGTCCCCTTGTGTGTGCGGGCGTCGTCCCGTGTGTGTTTGGAGTGTCGTCTCCGTTTGGGGATTTATCCCCGAGTGAAGCCCCACCGAGTTTGGTGAGGGGTGGACGTAGGGAACC
Source organism: Amorphophallus konjac (assembly GCA_022559845.1). Classification (NCBI taxonomy): domain Eukaryota; kingdom Viridiplantae; phylum Streptophyta; class Magnoliopsida; order Alismatales; family Araceae; genus Amorphophallus; species Amorphophallus konjac. Next base: position 162,340,516 of record CM040125.1, on the reverse strand, counting down.
CGTCGTGGTCCCGAACCACCTTAAAAATTCTGTGTCTTGTGGTTTGCTTTTGTGGATATGTGCTTAACTATTTATATTGGTTGAATGTTCGTGTGTGAACGGTGAGATCGAGAGAACCTAGTTATCGTGTTTAGCTAATTCCTCAATCTTATCAATCTTGTTAATTCCGATGTGCGCTAGTTTGTGTATTTTAATTGGACATAGTTTTAGTAGAAGGATCTATTCACCCCCCCCCTCTAGATCCGTGTTCTTGCACTACGGGACCCAACAATTGGTATCAGAGCCAGGCTCTGCTATCCCTAGATCTCACGATCTACAGAGTGATCCTAGTGCATTCTATAATCATGAATTTTTCTGTTGAACACATGTCAATGAACTGTCTTCCTATTCTTAATGGTTCTGATGTTACTTCATGGATAGGTAAAATGTGTAGACTGATCAATTCAATTAATCCTAATCTTTGGAAGTTGATTTATGATGGTCCTCACATATTGCCTCTAGATGAGACCAAGTGGTCTAGTCAAGATAAATTGAAGAACCATGAAAATGTCATTGTCTTAAGTTTATTTAAAAGTGTCATTGATACTCATATGTTTCCATTTGTTTCTTCTTGTAGAACGGCGAAGGAGCTTATGGATCAGTTGATCAAAGCTCAAGAGATGGAAGGGCAAAAAGGTTTCATGGCCGACGATGCTGATCAATGCCATGATAAAAATGTTGATGAGGTAAATTCTGAAAATGAAGAACTCTCTAATGAGGAATGGCATATGCTGAACTATATAAAAAATGCAAGAAACTCAAATCTGAAAATAAGAACTTGAAAAGGAATATTAATGAGAATGTGCATGATAATCCTTCTTGTGAAAATTGTAAAACTTTGGACTCAAAGATTGAGAATCTGGAATATGAAAAAGAACTTCTAGAATCCAAAGTTGAATTATTTTCAGATGAGATGTCTTGTATGAATGAAGAGCTTGAGATGTTTAGAAAATCTAATACTGCTCTTGAAATTGATACTGATTCCCATGATTTGCTTGATCAAAATAAACACTTGTTGTCTAAGATTTCATTGCTTGAAGAAACAGAAAAATGTCTTAGAAACAAGTTAACTTCTTTGTTTGATGATGATAAAATGTTTGAAAAGCTACTTGATTCTGAAATTGATAGCAAAAGCATCATGAATGAAAATGAAGATCTTAAAAAGAAAAATGGTGCCATGTTAATTCAGAATTCCTTACTTGAGGGAAGATTGAAATGCTTTGATAAGCTTGAACAAGAAAATTCCTTGTTGAAATCCAAGAATGAACAATTACTTGTTAAGATTTCAAAGTTTGTTGAAACTGAGAAAGTTCTTGAAAACTTAACTGAAAAACTCTATACCATGAATGATGAAAATAAGGAAATCTTGAAAGAAAATGAAAACTTGGAATCTGTGAATTGTCTGCTTAATGAGAAAATCCTTGCATGTGAAAAAGAGACAAATGATTTGAAAAATGACTTGTTTAGATTTGTCAAAGGAAAGGAAAATTTGGATAAAATGTTGGGTGTTAAGGTGAACTTTCAAAAAGAAGGTCTTGGATACACCCCGGTCAACAAAAAGTCCTTTGAATCCAAATTGAAAATTTCATCTGTTCATGCATCTGATATTCCAAGCACTTCCAAAGCACCACCTCCAATTGCACAAATGAATAATTATGAAAATAGATTTGAGAAAATGAAGAATGTCAAACCAACCATACCAAATGGATTTCAAAAATCGAAGTTCAATGTTGAATGCTTCTATTGTGGTGTGTTTGGACATGTGATAGATGATTGTGTTGTCATGAAAGAGGATGACAAATTTGTATGCAAAGAGAAAAATATTTTCAAATCACAAAGAAATGGTTCTTACTTTCATTGTGGTAAGTTAGGCCACACGATGAAAAATTATTTTTCAAAATAGAAAGATGAACAAAATACTTTCAAGGAAAAGAGAAATGTTTCTTATTTTTATTGTCACAAACTTGGCCATGTCATGGATGATTACTTTGTAAAATAAAATGATGATTATCGTGCCATGAATGCTAAGTTTAACCTTCAAAGAAAATTCAGAAATGAACATGCTTCCCATGCTAAAAGGTTTGCATCCCATAAGAGAAACTTGTTCATAAACGCTCATGCAAATAATGGAAAGTTATTCCGTAGATCCACATCTCCTTGTTGCTTTCATTGTGGGAAGTACGGACATCTTATGAAAGAGTGTTGGCTTTTGAAAACAGAAAACTTCCATGCTTCTAGAATGCATGCTAGGTCTAATTTTGTTAAATCTAGACCTTTTGAAAATAGAAGATGGAATGGACTTGTAACTTCCTTTACTCCAAAAAGGAAGTCTTTTGGTAAAACTACTTTTCCTCAATGCCGTTATTGTGGAAACCATGGACATATCATTGAGAATTGCAGGATCATGAAGAATGATGATGTTGTAACAATGAAAAGGAAGAAAGTATTTGGTGGCAATGCTACCAACCTCCAGGGACCCAAAAAGGCTTGGGTGCCCAAATCTGTTGAATGAATTATTTTGGATGCAAGTGTGCCTTGAGGTAAATAAAGAATGAAATGGGTTCCAATAAAGGGAACAAGGCACACTCATATGGTAAAACTCTAACTTTGCTTCTTCACTGTCAAACTTGATGATTTTGATGTTTTGGAATGAGATCTTGGTGTGTTCTCATGTTCTGCTCTAATTTCTTCACAAGCCACATATGTCTTCAATGGATGAATATTTGATATATCAAATGGTGGTTAGAGAAGGTTGGACTACGTTCAACTGGATACTTCCACTAAGTGTGATGGTGGTCTTCGGACCTATGTTCTCCGTCTAGTACCAAAATTCAGAAGTTGAATTATATGGCTTATAAGGAATCTTGTGTTGTGAATGAAATCAATTTACCTTTGATTTGAATAGCTTTCAAATTGAATCTTAGAAACTCTCTTGTATCATAAGGTAAAATTCTCTGAGCTATGGACTTGCTTGATCAAATGCAACAATTGATATTGAATGTTGACCATGGCTCAGTTTAAAGCTCATTGACCATATGTGATTGATTCGCCAAATTGAGAAGTTGTTTGACATGTTCAAAAATATACTCTTGATAATAGTTGTTCAAATACTTATCTTGCTCATTTGCTAAATTTTGTGTGAAATCTGTTGGAAACTCGGTTATTTGCATATTCACACATGCAGGGCGTATCATGTTCAAACTGAAGCTTATGTCTCATGAAATATTATCTTTGAATGATCATGGTTGAACATTTGGGTTTTAAGGGATATGACTTTTCATGATAAAATCTGAAATAAAATGCTCATAATTCAGTGCCAAAATCATTGAAAATCCATCTCATGCATTCACCTGGTTCATGCTTTTCTTATATGCTCAAGTCATTAAAAAAAAATTGAAAACTTGCATAAAAAGAATGCATTGGCATCTTTGCATATCATTCATATACTATGCATATAAAATGACAAAAAGATGTATATTGCATATTCATGCATATAGAGCATATGCATATATTTCATGATAATCACATATCTTGACTCATGAATGCTTGCATGAATACTTCCATAAATCATTGCATGCATGTATGTATTTATCTTATAAAACCTTTCTTGGAAAATTCTAAGACCTCACCTCCTTGATAAATAACAATGCAGTGATTTATTCATATGTGATACATGTCATATATTAAGGGGGATGATTTGTTTCAGACCGTGCATACATTTAGGGGGAGTCATAGCCGTGTCTTGTCAAATTTATTTTATACATGCAAAATAAAAATTTACCCTCACACTCTTGCACATAATGAATTTAATGAATTTCATTGATAAGGATTTAAGAATTTCCTTTCAACACTTTAAAGGGAACTTAAATCTCTACATCGACATTAAAGAGTAATCGTGAGGAAAAAGCTACCTACCCCACAAAAATTCAATAAGTGGAATGTGGATCCGAGTAACCGGGAATCTCCCCTGAAACAAAGGAGAAAACTCGCGTCAAAAAGAGAAACAAAAATTCATATGTGTGATGAATCCAAGTAGCCGGGAATCCCCATTGAGACATGTGAGGAAACTCGCGCCGAAAGGTGAAGTCTATTAAAAGAAACAAAATCGGGGTTGTGCGAAGCTACCGAAAGTCGAGAATCTAAAGTGAAAGTGTAGAGAGGAGATTACCTTCTAGTGTTCCTTAGAAAATCTGAAAATCCATATGTTTTGAAGCTCATTAGTCATTGCCTCACATTTCACATGGGCATTTTTGTGATGTATGTATCTTATGAATTTGCCTACATTCATGGTTTATGTAGTACTCCTAGTTGTGTATAGACAAATCTCTTAGTTATGCTTCATGCCTTACATTCTTGAATTTGAATCACATGCTCTTTTCTTAACACGTGCCTCATTTAGGGGGAGTTACTATATGTAATATATGTGTGCATGACGATTGTGCTTGTGTGCTTACATGTTCATGCATTCCCCTTGAGTCCAATTCTGAGTATAAACCTTGCATTTGAAGGATAGAAGTTATCATGTGCATAGCTTCATATCTTGCATGATTAGCATTCACATAGTGCATATTAAGTGCTAATTTACATATTTGCATATTTGACATTTTCAGCATGCATATAGGTCAATCATGATATCATCTTGCTCAAATCCATCCTTTTCACCTATTGGCCCAATTCATTTTGAAATGCATATTCTGAACACTCCATGTTGCTTAAATGCCAAAATGAGTTCAACCAACAAATGGTATCATGATCCACAAATGCTATCTTTGAGGCTCTCTCTCTTCGAGAATTGAAATTGCCTATGTTTGTGCCTCTATCTTGATCACACACTTGGTATCATATATTTGAGCCTCTATCTTGTTCATGTTATGTCATATGCTCCCTTGTCTTTTTGTAGATGACAAAAAGGGGGAGAATGATTGGTGTGTACTAAATGGTGTATGAATGTTGTTGTCTTAGGGAGTCTTGGGGAGAATGTGTATGCTCAATGTTTGCACATATTTTCAACACATGTTTTCAAAATCTGTATTATCACACACATCATTTTGTCATCATCAAAAAGGGGGAGATTGTTGCATCCCATAGTTCGTGCTTGGTTTCAATGATATCAAAACGATTGTATTTGTGTGTGTAGGTGTTTCATTGAGCAACATGTTGTATATCTTGATTTTATGAGTTGAAAGATGGAGTCAATGGTTACTCTTGAAAGCCATGTGAACTCTCGATGTTTAAGAAACCAATGTTATATTTATGTTGGTTTGTAGGAATACAACTTCATGGCTCATACTTGAAATCTTAAGGAGTCCATCAATGAAGCTCTTCTTCTTAAAGGGAGTTAACTCTGTTCATGTTTAAAGTTGTGTGAATGATTTATATTTAAGGATCTCATGCCTTGAATATTTTGATTTGCAGGATCAAAATCCATGCTTCATGTTTGGAACTCAAAGGAGTGCGTCAATGAAGATCTTATTGAAAAAAGGGGGTTGCTTCTCTCATTGCATTGCAATGATTCTTCTACATTTCATTCATTTCATCTAATAGCTTTCAACGTCTTGGTTGGATATTTTCATGCATTTTCTTCATAATATTTTTGGACTTGAAATATTCATACAAGACTTCATGAAAGTTGGTTCCATATTGCTCATGTATTGGATGAATGATTGGTCATGTGTACTTTGCTCTAAAAGCTTGAGTTAATGACTTCTGTATGAAAGAATTGTATGAAGATGACTTTTCTGGAGATGACTTCTTTTGGGTCTTAATCTATGAGATTGTGTTCACTGAACACACATTTCTAATTAACTGATAGTGACATATCATTCATAGAGTTATTGTGATTTCAATATGTGCATGAATTTGTGAAACATGCTTGGAAGAATGCACATGCCCTGTACTCAAGAGAATTCATGAAAAAGCATGTTTGCATGATTGGTATATACTGATGTGTGAGATGCATGTGAAGATAATGTTCCTCTTAGGATAATTCTTCATGCATGTTAGCTCTTAATCAACAAGAATGCCATTTGAATGAATGTGGTTCCATGATATTATACATGCTTTGCATTTGGCGTATTTGTTAACACTTGTGTGATGAAGCATTTTGATGTTGAAGATTTGATTGATTCAAGAATGTGATTGAATGGTTGAGCTTCCATATTATTATAGTTGATTGAATGATAGATTCATGCTTATCATTTCAAAACCTTGTCATTTGGTCAAATATATTTTTGCTAAGTGATTTGAGAAGCAAAACGCATGTTTGAATAGGTTCAATGATGTATTTCATTGTGAACATGTTCATAGTGTTAATGTATAACTCATATATTTTGATTCTCAACTAACCTCTTGGTTTATCATATTTTTCAGGATGCAAAATCATTGTTGATCTTCATGGGATTATGGTAACATTTAATCAATTATTTCCCTTTGGTTTGATGGAGGTTTTAGTTATTTTTTAAACTCAAACTGTCTTACAGTCTTCACCATTTTCAATCCAACCATTGGATCTCCCCTCTAAAAATTTTATGTTGTAGCTCTGGGAGTCCTCTTTCCAACGCCTCCAGTCTTGCTTCGATCGGAGTTCGGAGCTAGGAGCATTAATTTTTGCCGTCAGAGCACGCAGTGCTTTTTTTTATGTAATCTGCCTGAAAGAGTCGACCCCTGGGGTCGACCCATGGAAGGGTCGACCCCAAGGGTCGACCCCTGTAACACAGGGTGCTTTTTTGTGTTTTCCAGCACCCTGAATGTCGAGGGTCGACCCCAAGGGTCGACCCCTTCCGGACGGGACTTCCGAAAGTGTTTAAAACCCTTTGAAAACCCTTTCAAACATTACCATACTATCCCCTATTAGTTTCTATTGTTATTAAGGTGTTTTTAACATGTATTAGGAAGGTTTTATGAGTCTTTTCTCCACCCCTTGAGTTGCATATATAAGAGTTACGAATTTGGGAAGTGATCAACCATAATGCTCATTTGCTCTTTCGTATAGGTGAAGAAAAAGAGGAGAACGTGCTGGAGCTCTTCCAAGGAGGATATCATCTACTTTCGTGAAGATCTGGAGATCGTGGAAGAAGAAGAAAAGGTGCGGATCGAAGAGAGGATGAAGAAGACGTAAGGATCGTCTTCATCCGGCTTCCCTCCAACTCGTGGTTCAAGGAACAACATCAACCGACCTTGAAGAACAAAGGGGGATCACTTCTATGTCTTCTATCAGTTCTTTGTGATGTTTTCTATGATCTATATTTTGGGTTTGAGCATACCTGAATATTTGTGTTCATTTTTTGAACATTAGAGATATTTGTGTGTGTGACCGGTTGTGTATACGGTCGTGTTTGATCGCCTTCGTGCGATCGTGTTTATGTCTTTGTGCTGCGGTTGTTGCAGCGTGTGTGTGTGTTGTGATCCGGTCGTCGGATCGTGTGTGTGTGTGTGTTGTGATCCGGTCGTCGGATCGTGTGTTGTGTTTGTGATCCGGTCGTCGGATCGTGTGGGAGACTTCGTCTCCTTCTGTGTGTGTGTTGGGGTGTGTCCCCTTGTATGTGCGGGCGTCGTCCTGTGTGTGTTTGGAGCGTCGTCTCCGTTTGGGGATTTATCCCCGAGTGAAGCCTCACCGAGTTTGGTGAAGGGTGGACGTAGGGAACCCGTCGTGGTACCGAACCACCTTAAAAATTCTGTATCTTGTGGTTTACTTTTGTGGATACGTGCTTAACTATTTATATTGGTTGAATGTTCGTGTGTGAACGGTGAGATCGAGAGAACCTAGTTATGGTGTTTAGCTAATTCCTCAATCTTATCAATCTTGTTAATTCCGCTGTGCGCTAGTTTGTATATTTTAATTGGACATAGTTTTAGTAGAAGGATCTATTCACCCCCCTCTCTAGATCCGTGTTCTTGCACTACGGGACCCAACACACACAAAGCAGAAACAAGCAAGGATATACCATCCACACAAATATAGCACCCGATGAAATGGAGAAGATTCATGAGGGAACTCACTAACGGCATACAACAACATATTTTAATCAAAGATGGAAAATCCGCAACAAAATGAAGAACTCACCTTTTATGACAAACAATTTATTACCTGATATTCAGCAAGAAATTTCATTTTACTCGGTAACTGTGGCCCCTGTAAAACCAGTGATGTTGATGCAACAATTTTATCGGATTCAAAGAAAGACATCATATGTCATTTTACTGCCATTTTTTTTCACATCAACTACCAAGCACCAGAAACTACTGCAACTGCTAAGGGTTAAAAAATGGACAAAGTTCTTAACAAGATCAGTCGATTCGCCTACTCTCTGAACAAATTTCTTAACAAAATCGAGTTCACCGAGCTGGTGCAGGGTATGCCTACGGCTTTGGCTTAACCTCCCAAATCATTTATCTTGCATACAAAAATAGCATCAGGTTCATGGCTGCCAAATAGAGCAAACAATCACATATTGCAAGAATAGCAATGCAAATATAAACAACAGATGAATCAGTATTGTGCTCACGGTAATATCTCCCTCTTCATATGTGTAGCTAGATGTAATGGCCAACAGACCACCATCTCTGCTGAATGATAGTGCCGCAATGCTGGTTGGGTATTTTGGATACTAGAAAGCCAAAAACAAGAGTGATCATATTAATTTTGGATACTTATAAGTTATACATCTAAAAAAGATAAGTCAACAAAAAATGCTAAATTTCTTCTGAATGATAACATGAAATGAAGAAGAAAGACAATAGTTTGGTGGATGGTTGTGTGGATAATAAACTCTTCAATTAGTCTTGGAGACATGCTCTGAAGTAGGTAAAAAAAAGAAGACACATTTCTATTGTCCCGATATAATCTCTTCTTGTTGTTGCCATCCAACAGGTTCGCAAATCCATCACAACCCCCAGTGGCAAAAGTTCCGTAGCTGCAGAGATCAAAATTGAAGGGCCAGTGAAAATCATTTTCCCTTTGACTCTATAAGGGAATACATAAGTGGAAAAAAGTTATGGCCTTTCATAAAGGTAAAAATAAAGAAGTTGATAGAAAGAGTACATTGGGTGGAATGTAATTCTATTCACAAGATCCTTCTCATACGTATGTCCCCTGCTCAGCACCTTCTACTACTATTTTCTCTTTTGAATTTTGTAAACTAGTTGGTTTATCATATATCTCAGTTTCTAGTATATCAATTGATGGAGTTTTCTTTGTGGATGTCATTCATTATGAGGTTAGCTATATAATGGAAACATGCATTTGATCAATAAGGTGTCACTTCACAATTAATTTACTGCATCTTGTTGCTTATAGATATAATGAAATATTAACAATTATCTCCCTTAAATCCATAGTTACCAATATTTTATCCTATGCACCATTTTTTTAGAACTGTTCAAAAATCAAGGTCGATTTTCCCCCATGATGTACATTTTCCTAAAAAACAAAGACAAGGGTACATTTCCTTTTCTTTTTTTGTATCCAAAACATATTTGTATTGATTGAATTGGTTGAAAGTAGAGACCTGTGGTTTCAAAGTAGCTATGAGGAATGGACTTCTTATAGAGTCAGCCAAGAAAAGGCTAAACAAAATGGCTTAGAACTGGAACTGATGCTTCAGTCCGCAGTCAGGCAATGGGCAGGGATTATGGTGCTGGATTGGGTCTTGGGATCGACCAAAGCAGATCTGATATTGGGATTGGGATTGGGATTGGCATAACATTGAATCAATTGACTTCAAACCAATTCTAGCCAAACCAAGGTGAACAATATTTCTTATTTATTTGTTATAATTAAAGTAGGGATCATATTTCTCCCTTTGGAATCAGATCGACATTGGTTGATCCTGATCCAAATTGGCCAACCCCTCAAAACCATGGTAATAGGGACACAACTAGTTGATTTACCTGCTATCCAGCTTTTGTTGTCTATCAAGGAACTTTTATGGAAGTTTTCATATTGAAAACAGGAATCTCAGGCTCAAAAAAGCAAATTACAGAGGTGGAGGTGTGGAGCATTATTAAAATACTCCTATCTGGGTCCAACTTTTAAACCTTTTACAAGCGAGAAATTATCAGTAACACCAGCATTTAACTAGAGGAGTGAGAAGGAAAATGTGACGACCCAGACTCTGGATACCGGGTAAACCCGATACCACTTGAAACCTGCGAAGCCTCCCTAGAGCGATAAAGATCCAAAGGGATAAAAAGGAGTGTGTGATGTACTTTGAAGTCCCAGATAAAGCAGTAAGTAATTAATATTTCAATGATCAGGTTTGCTAAAGTAGTAGAAATAAAATCACTTTTTAAATTAACAATTTAAATTAACAGAGTCCAATCTAAATAAAGACGAGTACAGTCTAACAGAAAAGAGAACGTACTCTCAAGTAAGGGGAAGCCCGACATAGGCAAAGCTGGCAACAACGAACGGACGCACCGCGCCATGAACCGCGAGGAAGAAGAACGACCACACTTGAAAAGTAGGGGTGAGCCTCGTGTCACTGGCTCAGTGGGGGTCACGTAGATCCCCACTAGAAACAACGCAGTAACACACAAGACAGCAACGCTAAATAGTAAAGCTATAAAAGCCGGAGAAAGAACAGCTAAAAGAAAGAGTAAAGCCATACCGAACAGAAAACACGGTTGCCGAATGAACCTCGGCTCTCCGAGCTACTCCGAACATCAACAGAAAGGCAAACCCCGATCTCACAAAGTCGGGCGTTACCAATCCGTCGACAAAGTACTAGATCCAAAGCGAAAGCCCTAAGAAGACCTACACAGTCTAGAAGCACTAATTGACCTCGGGTGAAGTCAAGAACAGACTACCAGGAAAAGTCACGAAGGATGAGAGTCATGCGTCATGTGACAGAAGTACCTCCTCACTAGAAGAACAGCCAGATGCGTCCACTGACGTCTTACACTACGCCACAAGTATCTCCCACACACCATAAATGGCGATAACTGAGACACTCACAGAACAAGTACAAGGAATAACAGTAATGAGTGACTAGTCATGGTAACGCCCGTCGATGCTCGTCCAAACACCCCTGACCATGTGTGCACACGCATGCTCAATGCCTTGAGCCAGGCCTCTAGCTAGCTTTCCCCCCAGTAGGATGCTACTGCAAAGCAAAGGGCCCCAGGGAAACTAGCCTAAAAACCGTCTATCGGGAACTGCCTCGCCACCACTCCTAGGTGGGCCGACACACAGAAAAGTGTCGTCAGGCTACGACTAGTGGAGGCTCACTAGATACAGAGACTCCAAAACATAAGTGTTGAAGTACAGATAGGCTAAGATGCACTGTCACACGTACTACGAAACACTAAGCACAAGACACAAGGTAGAACACCAAACTGCCACCGGACTCAGAATAAACAAGTAGACCTGCTGACACAACGATCCTTGAGTCTCACGACTCGGGTGAAGATCATCGCACAAAAGCGGTAACACGCCTCCAATCAGCCAAGTCCCTAAGCCAAATCACGGTCAAACACTGATAAAGGAAACGACACAAGATAGCCAGATCCACACATCCACATAACACGACACACGGAGACCTGAAGGATCAGCAAGACCCTCAAAGCACATGGACACGTAAACTAAAGTAAGACAGTACCTGAAGGCGTCCAAAACCACATCTCAATCCATACAGGACCACCGAGACATTCACGAGGTCACATGTCAACCATTGGGTCACACCCAGTTGACCAGAAACCAATAATGACTGTAAAGTAATACGGAACACCACTCGATATAATGGCACTCCTGGCCACCGTACAACTTGGTCATAGCCCTCATAGGATATCCAAGACATCCACGGGACAACGGGCAAACCACTAGGTCAAGCCAAGACAATTGGAGGCCAAAACAATGGAAACATAAAACTACCAAAGCATAGGGGGCATGTGGTCTGTCGAAGGGCCGCAAGATGACTGTAGCGGTCATTCACATGGCCGCTTAGCCCAGTCAACCCCCGAACTGACTTAACCAGTCAAACGAGCAAACGGTCTATCTCGAACCGTTTCACCGAGCTTGGTAGTCTCTCACTAGACCGCTAGCCCGAACCGACTTAAAACTATTGAACTGACATAAATGAAGCTTTGCGGTCATCTCTGAACCGCCACAGCTAGCTCTGCGGTCTATCGCATGACCGTTTAGCCAGCGAACCGACCTAGCCAAAATAACACGGAAAGCAGCGGTCCTACCTAGGCCGCTACACAGAGCTTAGTAGTCCACTAATGGGCCGCAAGCCAATGAAAATGGTCTATCGCATGACCGCGAAGTTCCTGAACCGACATAACATGAAAGCAACAAACCACATAGCCTAGCGGTCTCCAATGGACCGCCAGACGACCCCTTGTGGTCTCTGAAAGGACCGCCAAGGCGTTACGGCGAGAAAATCGTGGGAATGGCCAAACCCGGCCTTTCCACACCCCGTTCACCTTAAAATGAAGGGGAAACAATCCTAATGACGATGAATGGCTTCCACAAGCCAGAAGGGATCAATCCAAGCCCAAAAACGCAAGAAATGGGTGATTCCCAAGAATCGACCCAAAATGAGTCACGGGGAAAGTCGGGCTCATACCGACTCTGATTCTCGAAATGCGATAAAACTAGCGGTAATGAACTCCCAACATGCCAGGGGTTCGAATGGAACCATCTAAGCTGAAAACTGTCGCCTAGAAAGACGAACTCGTCTCACACCCCCTGAAGCATGCTTTCACCCAAACGAAGCAAAATCCGCTCGTATACGCATCGTTCGGCTCCAAATCGTGAGCGAACATAGAAGAGAAGCAGGGTATCCATCTCCCTACGTCCACCAAAGTTCTATCACGCCGAAATGACTAAACCGCGCCGAAAACGTCAGAACGACCAAACCACGCCGGATTTGAATCCACCGAGGAATTGCGCCAACGCCACGCTCTATCCTTCACGCCAGCACGCTCCACGACAACTACACGACGTCCCTGCCTCGGCCACCTCGCCACGGTCGTGCCCCCACGGAGAGAGGAGAAGAGAGGAGAGGGAACGAGAGGGAGAGAAGTGATGGCGTTGAAGAGAGAGGAAGGAGAGAGAGAGAGTTAAAAGAAAAGGAAATTATGAATTTCTTAATTTCCATAAATTCTAATTTTTAGCACGAAAATTATCTAATTAAGAAAAGTATAGAAAAATAGTGTAAACGATACTCGGAAGAAGCACAACGCAACTATAGCATCCTCGAGTCGATGAACTCAATAATAAACTCTCCACTGTGTTCCGTAACTTGTACGAGAGAAAAATGATAGTTCACACAGTGGGTGAGCTAGAAGGGGGGGGATGAATACATCAGCCCCAAATTCAATCTAATTCGAAGATCGACCAGAAAGTTCAGTAAACCAGTAAGAGACCTCCTCAAGTCTAGCCACGTATCAACCAGAAGGACAGATGCTCAATGAAACCAAGAAATCAGTAGTGCAAAGATCAAACACTTGGCGAGCTGAAAATAGTATAACAGAAAAAATCAAACCACACCAAAGGGACAGAAGATTTTTAAGGTGGTTCGATTGCGATCTGCAATCTACGTCCACCCGTTACTCCTCCGGAGTCAAGCTTCCTTGCACTAAGCAAATTTGAAACCACAGACTCAGTCTGCAACACCTACTGCCATACAGCTTGCCCCGAGGGACAATCTCCTCGATCTTCCTATGACTGGAAGAACCCCTGGAGGTCCAACCTCCCTTCCTTTGCAAACCACAAAGGGAACCCTGTGAAATGCACCCAGCAACTCACAAATCAGAGGATAAATCCTCTCTTCCTCCAAACACGATGGAGGGAAAACGAAGAACCTCTCCCTTCCTCTAAAGACACTTAGAGGGTAACAAAATGGTAAAGAAGGAATGAATGAAACAACTCAAAAATGAAAGAATTAAAAGGGACCGTCACTCAAAAATAACGACAATGTAGCTTCCAGAGAAGCAGTCTTTCAAGCTCAAACAAAAAATGATCACTCAGACACTTCTATTTCTAGACAAGCTCTTCTCTTGGATAGGGAAGTTTCAGCACACACAGTGGCTTCAGATACTCTCTATTCGTCAGTCTTCAGCAGCCCCTCTTACAGTCTTCAACCCTCTTTTTATAGCCAGACGATAGCGCGTGGGTAACACGATTCCCGCCCAGTTCTTTTCACAGATCTGATCCCTTTTTGATTCCACGTGTCAGAGCCATGGTGCTGTAGCAGTTCACGTGGCAGGATCATCTTCTCTGTTCCTTGCCTCGGATCACGAGCCCTTAAACCTGGTACTTTGATTTTCACGTGGAGTATGCTCACAGGTTGTCCAGCACATGCTCGACCAAGTGACTGGCCTGGGAAACAATTGGAAGTGTTAGCTGTTAGTGCTAGCACAGATTTCATAAAGGAACATACGAATATGCACCGACCTAAGGTAGCATATAACAAAACATGCATGGACCTTGGATAACATAAAGCACGACATGCACAGATGTTGGGTATGCACAAGAGTATATATGCACTAACTTTTCATTGCACGTGAGAGAAGTGTGCATGGACTTTGATAGCATATGACCAAACATGCACGGATTCTAGATGTCGTACTCAGACCTTATAACAATGCACAGACTTTATCTGCTTCCAGCAACACACGTTGCACCGACTGAAATATGCATCGAGATAGAAACTGCACCAACTACAAGTACCCTGATGCAAAGATTGCATAGAGTTTGGTGTGCATATGAGAAAGTATGCACAGACATTATTGCAGAAGGCAAAAATAATGCACTGACTTACATATGCAACAAACAATGATGTGCACCGAACCTATATGCAAACCACACACAAAGTGTGCTGACCTATATGTTGGACAAGAGAATGTGCATTGACTTGATTAGCACAGAACAGAACCTGCACCGACTCAATAAGACAATGTGAGACTTGCACAGACTTAGAATGCAGCGTACTTCAATCATGCACAGACAATAGACCCATAAACCTCTTATGCACGGACTTACCAAAGAAGTGTGCACAGACTTTATGTGCACGATGCGAGAGATGCACCGACTTGAAGCGCCTAGAGATCAACTGATGGGGACATCAGAGCAAGACCACTAACTTTTTATTTTACATTTGAGTCCTTTTATTTACATTTATATCCTTGGGAAAGCATGTTTGCAATTGTAAGGCTTTATAAGCCAATTTGTCATTCCTTAGGATTCTTTGGGTTTTTATGTAAAAGTTCAGTAGGACTAGCAAGGGGCCCCCATTCCCTTCTTTATTGGTCCACCTAAGCCTTAGGGCCCATGTGGGGCCAGTCAAAGGTCCAAGGTGGGCTTCGAGATGATTGACCATTCAAATGGGACAATGGGTTTATAAAGTCCAAGATTCTTTCCCCCCTTAGGTAGGACTTTTATTTTTGTAGTATTTTGTATTAACCACATGGGAGAACTAAAAAGTCTCTCCCCAAGAGTCAAAGGGTCGCACTCCCCTCTCTCTCCTCACCCCATGGCATTTGCCAACCCCCTCCCCCTTCCTTCCCTCTATATAAACTCATGTATAGTGTCTTGTAAGGAGTTGGTGAATTATTGAAAGGAAATATCATAATGTGTCCACCATTGCCCCTCCTCTCTCCCCCTTGCAGAGGTGTGAAGCCTCTTTCTTTTGAGGTGTGAAACCTCCCTTCCAATCTCCCTTCCTGAGTGTAAAGCTCAGCGCCGCCGCCGCCGCAACCATCGAGCCGCCATCACGCCGCCACCGCCATCGCCGGAGTTCTGTCCAAATCAGGACAGAACCTCAACTCTGTAATTTTATCTTTTGTTCTTGTTGTCTGATCGAGGCCAAACTTTGAGGGCTTCTTCTACCTGTCTCTGCTAGTCTCCAGTTTAACTTTCGTGTCATTTGGCTTACGTTTGGTATTTTTACCTTATTTCTTATTTCCCGCCCTGTAATCTGCCATTCTGCAGATCCACGGGACAGTCTCACATATTCGTATTTTTCCCACCCCCTTATAAATTTCCAAAAAATTCACAAACATTTCTCAATTTTCCTCATGTTCCCCCCTACCTTCCATAATTTTTTTAGCCCCAGGAAAAATCATTCCCCCCTGGGTCAAAGGTCAGTTTCAGGCAGATCCCTTTCTGTCCTGAGTGTCGGTAAATAGATCCACAGAAAACAACACAATCTTGCAGAGCCTCCCAATTCTCATCCGTTCATTGGATCAAGCTGAAAATTATATATGTTGTAGATCTGGGAGTCCTCATTCCAACGCCACCAGTCTTGCCTCGATCTGATTTCATATCTGAGAGAATTAATTCGTGCAGCCAAGGCGTGTAGATTTGTTTCCTGTGCATGTCCGAAATTGCAGCCCGAGAAAAATTCACAAACAAATATCAAAAATCAACTTCAGGAGTCGACCAGGGACGTCCTGCCAACGTTCTAGCCAAGCGGCGCCTCCAGTCGATCTCAGGAAGGCGACGTTCCTTTGGAGGCCAAGGCTTGCTGTCCAGCGAGTCAGAACTGAGTCGATGCAGTATCAAGTCAGCGTAATACCGAGTCGGACCAGCAGGCCGAGTCTGCCCCAAACACCCGTCCAACTTGCTGCCCATCAACGCAGGGTCGGTCCTCCCGGGCCCACTTGTAGCCCTTTACCTCCCTACGTGGAGTGGGCAATAAAATTCACTGTTGTAATTAAGTTTTTACCATTGTACTGGGAGTTACCGTAACTGGCCGGGGTCGTCTTCCCCACACCCGGAGCGTGAAGGTATCGTGTTCGCTCTCCTACTCGGCATTTGCTTACTCGTATTTATTCGTATATGCCGCTGCATGTGATAGGTAACTAGCTCGATATCTATTTTTATCACCGCTGCAAGAGAGCGAGAGTGACCCGTCCCGTGACTCGATCCGAGTTAACGCGGAAAAGCCGATACCCGAGACTCACTACCGGTTTCTCAACCGCGCACGGTCCAGCGTTTCCCTCGCATAGGGACGATCATGAGCTAGAGTCCCAGGTCGCGTGTCCATCCCGCATCAATTTGGTATCAGAGAGCCAGTTGAGTCTAGGGTAGTCTGGGGGGAAAAAAGTGCCATTTACATCTAGTCATTGTCTAAGTCGATCTAAGTGTCGCCTTTGCATACCATTAATCAGTATATCAAAAGGTGTTGTCCGAACGTTAGGCTACTCCTATCGGGAAGGCCGCACACTTACGCGAGTGATCATCGGATCGATTAACTCAGCCACGTACCGAGTCTTAGTTTAAGTCTAGGGTCCTTAGTGTGCATTAGTTAGTGCATTCCAACTTTGTATTTGCATCGCATTCTAAGTCGTGTCTAGGTGCTTGCATTAGTTGGCATATCATTTTGCTTATAAAACAAAAACAAAAAAAAAATGGCCTTGCATATCCATTCCTAGGGATCCATTCCCATCTTTTGGGCACCAATGGCCAACCCATGCCGACCCGTCCAAGGTGATAGGTCCGTGTCAAGTACATTCGGAACTATGATAAGTACCAGTTGGAATATGGAGTCGGAGAGGGGAGCACCATGATTGTCTTTCAATTCCGGAGAGGTTTGTGGCTCCACTTCCAAATTGAATGTCTTAGCCGTGACGCGTTCTCTCTGGCGCAGTCTTATAAGGTCGCTCTAGAGGTCGAACCATTTGAGTCTCGGTTTTCTCGGTATGCTGCCCTTCGGCAAGCATCTACCTCCCAGCCAAGTCCCGATCCGGTCGGATCGCCTACACCACGACCTTCCCCACCTCAGTCGGGGAACCCCTTCCCTAGAGCTCCATTGCCATCTACTGCCGATCTTTATTCAGAACCATCTCATTTGGAGCAACTTCATCCCGAGCCACCCGTATTTTTAACGGGTACGCCTTTCATAGCCGAGCCACTTTTTAGCTGGCTCAAACATGGCTTGGTCCCGCCTTCATATCCATCCATGGACCCCACCCTACCACTAGTACCTGTCAACTCCTACCACACGACATTCCAGTCTAGTCACCATGTTGATACATTGGGTGACCTTATTTTGAGTTTAGGTTGGCAATGGAAGTTGACGCACTTATTGGCCCGAGGCTTCGACCAACCCACTAGTCATAGCTTCACCCACCCGGCCATAGGGTCCATTACCTCCGTATGCACCATGGGTTGTGTCACCACGGAGATTCTTCTATTCCTCCCTATGCCGGCCGAGCCCGACTTCGTTCCCTTTTGCCCCAGGGAGGAATCTCAATTTTTTTACATGACCACGGTCCCATTCACCATGACGGATGAAGGTGACCACCCACACCTTCTAGAATTTCACAATTGGGAACGTGTCATATGGGAACCCATCTCATGCGATCATACCTTCTTTGACCCTTTTGACCCCTTCACTAGTGAACCGCCCGAGCTATCATCTTCACTCCACTTCTTCCGCGGAGTTCACTATCACACCTTTTTCATTCGGCCAACCAACCACCACATAGTAATAGGTCTGAACCATCATTTGGTGGTAATGAAGACTTTGGTTCCCCCGGCCCACCTAAACCACCCGAACCTCCCGAACTTCCCACATCCAAGCCTAATGTCCATGATTGGTGCATCGTAGGATGTCTAGGAGTCCACCATGATGTTAACCTCCGGTTACGTCAAATGCATGCATGGCACACATTTAGATGTCCTAGTCCACCTTTGCATATATACGGGTCGGACTAATAATAGGTTTGTCTAGGGTCTCGTATGTCTGTACATGCATGTGTCGAGTCAAGTCGGTCTTTTGTACGCTCGCGTTGTCAGTCCCTTTCGAGTGCGATACTTATCAAACTTTGGGATCGGCTCTACCTCTACATATCGGATCTAGTCACATAAGGGACCCATCGGTGATTCCTAGTGAGTCCTTGAGCCACTTCCTTCATTTGAGAGTGACCCCACCCCGGAGTGTCCACCTCTAGCCTCATTTCTCTAGTAGCGTGTGTATATCGAATCTATACGGGATGAGCAGGTGTCGAATTACTTGGAGTAGAGCGTACTCCGCGCTTCCAGGTTCGGTGACGGATCCGCCGGAACTACTCGAGCAGCCGCACCCCTACTCGACGGGGTCGAGTTCTTCCCACCTAGGGAGAATTGATGGGGACATCAGAGCAAGACCATTTACTTTTTATTTTACATTGGAGTCCTTTTATTTACATTTATATCCTTGGGAAAGCATGTTTGCAATTGTAAGGCTTTATAAGCCAATTTGTCATTCCTTAGGATTCTTTGGATTTTTATGTAAAAGTCCAGTAGAACCAGCAAGGGGCCCCCATTCCCTTCTTTATTGGTCCACTTAAGCCGTAGGGCCCATGTGGGGCCAGTCAAAGGTCCAAGGTGGGCTTCTAGATGATTGACCATTCAAATGGGACAATGGGTTTATAAAGTCCAAGATTCTTTCCCCCCTTAGGTAGGACTTTTATTTTTGTAGCATTTTGTATTACCCACATGGGAGAATTAAAAAGTCTCTCCCCAAGAGTCAAAGGGTCACACTCCCCTCTCTCCCCTCACCCCATGGCATTTGCCAACCCCCCTCCCCCTTCCTTCCCTCTATATAAACTCATGTATAGTGTCTTGTAAGGAGTTGATGAATTATTGAAAGGAAATATCATAATTTGTCCACCATTGCCCCTCCTCTCTCCCCCTTGCAGTGGTGTGAAGCCTCTTTCTTCTGAGGTGTGAAGTCTCCCTTCCAATCCCCCTTCCTGAGTGGGCAGTTCAGCGCTGCCGCCACCATCGAGCCGTCACTGCCATCGTCGGTGTTCTGTCCAAATCAGGACAGAACCTCAACTCCAGAATTTTATCTTTTGTTCTTGTTGTTTAATCGAGCCCAAACTTTGAGGGCTTGTTTTACCTTTCTCCCCTACTCTCCAGTTTAACTTTCGTGCCATTTGCCTTACGTTTGGTATTTTTACCTTATTTCTTATTTCCCGCCATGTAATCTGCCATTCTGCAGATCCACGAAATAGTGTCACATATTCGTATTTTTCCCACCCGCTTAGAAATTTTTAAAAAATCCACAAAAATTTCTCAGTGTTCCTCACGTTCCCTCGTACCTTTCATAATTTTTTCAGCCCCATGAAATATCATTCCCCCCTCGATCAAAGGTCAGTTTCAGGCAGATCCCTTTCTGTCCTGAGTGTCTGTAAACAGATCTGTAGAAAAAACACAATTTTGCAGAGCCGCCCAATTCTTATCCGTTTGTTGGATCGAGCTAAAAAATATATATGTTGTAGATCTGGGAGTCCTCTTTCCAACGCCACCAGTCTTGCCTCGATCTGATTTCAGATCTGAGAGAATTAATTTGTGCAGTTCAGGTGTGCAAATCTGTTTCTTGTGCAGGTCCGAAATTGCAGCCCGGGAAAAATTCACAAACAAATATCAAAAATCGACTTCAAGAGCCGCCACTCCTACGAGTCGACCAGGGACGTCCTGCCAATGTTCCAGCCAAGCGGCGCCTCCATAAGATCTCAGGAAGGCGACGTTCCTTTGGAGGCCAAGGCTTTCTGTCCAGCGAGTCAGAACCGAGTCGGTGCTGTACCGAGTCGGACCAGCAGGCCGAGTCCGCCCCAAACGCCCATCCAACTTGTTGCCTGTCAACCCAGGGTCGGTCTTCCCGGGCCCACTTGTAGCCCTTTACCTCCCTGCATGGAGTGGGTAATAAAATTCACTGTTGTAATTAAGTTTTTACCATTGTACCGGGAGTTACCGTAACTAGCCGGGGTCATCTTCCCCATGCCCGGAGCGTGAAGGTATCATGTTCGCTCTCTTACTCGGCATTTACTTTACTCGTATTTATTCGTATATGCCGCTGCATGTGATAGGTAACTAGCTTGATATCTATTTTTATCACCGCTACGAGAGAGCGAGAGTGACCCATCCCGTGACTCGATCCGAGTTAACGCAGAAAAGCCGATACTGGAGACTCACTGCCGATTTCTCAACCGCGCACGATCTAGGGTTTCCCTCACATAGGGACGATCGCAAGCAAGAGTCCCAGGTCGCGTGTCCGTCCCGCATCATCAACATGCACGGACCTAGTCGCGTGCCACATCGACGGTTGCACCGACTTAACTAATGCATAAGCAGACATTGCAACGACTTAGTCGCGTGTAGCAACTAAGGTTGCACCGACTTGATGCTTGCATGCGCAGACCTTATTCAGTTGAAATGCAGCATATGCACGGACTCAATGCAGAGTGAACTAAGTATGCATGGACTTTACTACCAAAAGTCTACTCTTTCAGAGTAAAGCTAGAGAGTTCAGTATATGAAGAATGTATAAAGATAGACTTGTAGGCACGCCAAAATTGACGCTATGTTGATCAAATCTCATGTCACTATGATGATGCCCCAAAGTGAACTTCAATATATTCATAATATTGAGTTTTCCTATCTTTTTGTGTGTTTTTGATTTATTCTTGCATTTTGTGATTCGCGACCTGAAGAGGGGCGTGTTTTAAATAGCGACCTTATCTAGGGCGTTTTCTCAAGAAAGGACGACTAAATGTCAGGGCGTCAATTCCTGGTATTATCCGGTTCCAAAATAAATTCAAAATTAATTTAAATTATTGATTAACGTCCTTCCTCAGGACGTGTTTTCAATTAACGCCTTCATCATAGGCGTGTTCTCTTAATTTTCATATAAAGTAAGTTTTATTGCCAAAATTAAATCCAAGAAGTGACGCCCTTGATGGAGGTCGTGTTTTGAATAACGTCTTTATGAAGGTCGTCAATTTGGGATTTGACGCCTTTCGCAAGGTCGTGTTTTCTGTTTCGTGTCCTGCTTTAACTCGTCTTTCCCGAAGAGTTCCCTGCCTCCAATGGTCTCCTTGCTCGAATTGGAGCTAGAGTCCTGCCTTCTTTGATCATTGCCTATCCTTATCTTCCCAAATTTGAGCTTATCTTCGATTGAAATCCTATAAAAGGATGCTCTGGTCGATCGAGGTAGAGGTTCAAGAGGTTGAAGAGTTCACAGGTTAAGAGGTTAGACGGGTCAGAGAATTCAAAAAAAAATAGAGGTTTACAGTTTACAGGTTACAGAGCTCCGTCTTCCTCCTGTGCGATTGTTTGAAGGGGCTCTGCTTCCTCTGCATCTAGCCGGCCGCGTCCACCTTGTTTCCCTTTACTGTCGTCAGGGACAGCAGGGTTTTCTTTTATTTTTTTGTGTTGCTTCATCTTCATCAACCGATCACCACTGGGTTCGTCTTTTTGCTTTTGCATTAGTTTCATCATCATCATTGTCTCTTCTTCTTTTACGTTTGCGTTAGCTTCATCACATATCTCTTCTTTTCCCTAATTCCTCTTTAGGGGTTTTAAAAAAAACCCAAAAAAATAAGGTGCGCATGTTTTTGTCCTTTTTTTATCTTCATGTCATCTTTGGATTGATACTACGTGCACTTGGCTGATCTCCTTCTTGTTTATTTTGTCTTATTTTTGCAAGGATAATCAATAAGGAAAAACCCCCTTCATCGGCCGACCGATTGAAGGCGGAGGAAGGAATTCACAATCTATCCTGCGTTCAATTTTCCACCAGGTATTCGCGATCTTCTTTATTTGTTATTGAGGTAACCCCTCTGGCGATCACCCTCCTCTATAGCACCACGTGCTTATTTGCTTCTTTATCTTCATATCATCATCTCCACATATATTTTTTCTCTTATTTAAAACTCCCCATGTTCATGTGTGGATTTATCACGATCTACAAATTGGCGATCGCGGTGGGACTTCCACTGTTTTTCTATTGATTATCCCTTTCCCTTTGGCACCCACGTGTGCCCTTTCCCCATCGGCACCCACGTGCGCCCTTTCCCCTTAGGCACCCACGTGTGCCCTTTCCCTTTGGTACCTACGGTACCCCTCCTTTGTGCCCCACGGGCACCCTCCCTTGTGCACCCTGCACACTCCCCGGGATCAGCCAGTTTGTGATTGCATATTTCCTGAATTCACGCCTCAGCCAGAGGCGCCTTTTCGGTTAGCGCCTTCATCCAGGGCGTTTTATTACTGTGTTATGTCTTCTGTCAAGACGTCTTTCATCATTTTACTACTTTTATCACACTGCCTGTGAATTCACGCCCTGCCCCAGGGCGTTCTTTTATTGCATAGCGCCTCACCTCAAGGCACTTTTTCAGATTTGACGCCCTCACTCAGAGGCATCCTTTTCAGATTTCGCGCCTCGATCAGAGGCGTTTCTTTATTTCTCGCTGCCGGCTCATAGCCTCACGCAGTGATTCACGACAGTGACCATGTCGTTGCTTTGATTGATAGCGACCTGCCCCAGGTCGTCCCTTTACTGCGTTTTACAGAAGCCTGCTTCCTGTTGCTGTCTGTGATAGTTTGTTTGGTTATTACATTGCTTGCCTATATTGCTGTGATCTTATCATCTTATTTTGCATATTGTGGCATTTGGTTGAGAGACCTCCTCTCTCTACACTAGGACTCCACACACCTCTCTTGGAATCTGGATGACCCTCCATTGAGCATTCCGTCTCTTTGGACCGGAAATCCCTTTTCCAAGACCTCCGTAAGTCCCCGCACCCGTGGATCCCCTCACGGACGCCGGGCTGGTTGTACCCTTGAAGTACCCGGAGTATAGAGTGTTGGATTTTGTGTCTTCCCTAAGTGTTTTGATGATGAGCAACACTATGTTAATTGTTGTTGAAATTTTTGATCAGATATCTTGCACTTGAGTTATCCATGGTTTTATATGAAAAAGCTGCTAAGAGGTAACACTTCGTGTGTTCGTACAAGTTCGGTCTTCGTGCTGTTTTCCTTAAACCTCATGTCATTCTTACTTCGTGTTTTCACCTCGTGTCGAGTTAGCCATGTTGTCGTCTGATTGAGTGCTGTCTTTCACCTCGTGCAGTCTTTGATTACTGTGTTGTTTCCGTGTCATCCT
Organism: Amorphophallus konjac; assembly: GCA_022559845.1. NCBI lineage: Eukaryota > Viridiplantae > Streptophyta > Magnoliopsida > Alismatales > Araceae > Amorphophallus > Amorphophallus konjac. The sequence goes on along the minus strand of CM040125.1, from coordinate 162,316,601 downwards.
TAGCTCATGTCATCCGTTTGTATTCCTATCTTCGAGTCTATTTTCGCTGAGTCTCTAAGTCAGTCTAAGTTCAAGTGTTCGTTTCACTTCGTGTTGTTTTCTCTTCTCATGTCTTCGTGTCGTTTTCCTGAATCTGCTCTAAAAGTTCTGATGAACTTCGAGTAGTTTTCCTGTAGACCTCGTGTCGCTCCTACTTAGTAACCACACTTCGTGACGGTTACTGTTGTCCATGTTTTCGTGTTGTGTTTACATCTTCGTGTTCATCTGTCTTCGTGACGGTTACTGTTGTCCATGTTTTCGTGTTGTGTTTACATCTTCGTGTTCATCTGTCTTCGTGTCGGTTTCTATTTTTTGTCCTTAAGTTGTGGTCAGCCCGTGTTGTTTTCATCTCGTGCTGTTCTTACTGGCTTCGTGTCGCTTTCTGTGTAGTGTGTGTTTATCACCACTATACTTCATGTCGTTGTTTTTCACTTCGTGTCAAACTTCACTTCGTGTTGTCTTCACTTCGTGTCAAACTTCACTTCGTGTTGTTTTCACTTCGAGTCGTTTCTTTATATTCTGTCTTCGTGTTGGTTTCTCGCTTTAGACTTCGTGTCATTTTCTCCTTGACCACACATCGTGTTGCCTTCCGTAGACCTCGTGTCTTGAATATTTGCAACCACTTCGTGTCGGTTTCTGTCGTTAGCCCGTGTTGTCCTCGTGGTGTTTTTGCTTTCGTGACCTCGTGTCTCTTTTGGCTTATAACCTCACCTCGTGTCATTTCCTTCTGTGTGTCTGACCTGTTACAGAGTATCTCGTGTCGTTCTTGTGTCATTTCGAGTAATAGGCACGTCGTGTTGTTATTATATACCTCATGCAGTTTTGGTTTTTGTGGCCATGCAGCGTATTAATGGATTTAATCTCATTACAGGTCCGAGGAAGAACATTCCACACTCCTGGGCTGCACGTGATCCGAGACAAGAGGAACCAATCTGATAAAGGCACGTGGCAGGAAGATTCTAGATCGAGCGTGGGAGGCACACGCGTTCTGTGCCCTATCCACATGCTGTTACTGCTATAAATAGAATCCTTCATCCTCAGATGAAGGTGATCGAAGAAGAGTGGCATAGAAGAAAAAAAAAGCAAGAAAATAGAGAGCCCTTCGATCCAGGAAAAGAAAAGAAAGAAGAAAGAATAGCAGAGAGAAAAAGAGAGAGAGCAGAAGAGTGATCAGAAGAGTTGTTCTGACATGCGGATCAAATCTGAAGTCTATTGCTCTGTACTGAGCTACATTGTTTCCATTTTCTGGCATTTGATTCCCTTCGATCGTATTTTTCGTTTATTGTTCTTACCTTTCTTCAACTGTTCTTGTTTGTGTTTCCGATCCTCTGGACTGAGGTCGGGGTCCTCCTGTGAGATCAGGAGAAGGGAGAGTCAATCTCCAGTCTGCAAGCAGCAGGTGGGCTGCTTGTAGGTTCCCTCCGGGTTGGGAGGAAGAGGGGTCTTCGACCTCTGGTTCACTAGTAGTAGGGCTGCTACTAGTGGGGTTCCCTCTTGGTAAAGAGGAAGAGAGATGAGAGTCTCTGGGTTCTAGTGACTGCTGGTCGCTAGAGGTTCCCTCCTGGTAGGAGGAAGAGGAGAGGTTGTTCTCCTGGGAAGCTGTGTATCAGCAGTTGTTTGGCAAGCTGTGTTGCCCAGCCTTTAGTGAAGCCACACTCGGTTTGAGTGTGGGGTGGATGTAGGTCTGAAGGACCGAACCACCTTAAAATCCTCTGAGTCCTTGTGTGATCGATTGTGGTAATATTGTGGTATGCCTTCTATTTGCTTGAGCTATTAACTGCATTGCATCATTTTCGATAGTCGGAGCTCGAGGTTATTTGCGTTTAGCGATATACTCTACAGTATTTTTTAATTCTACGAAAAATAGTGATCTATTCATCCCCTCCCCTTCTAGATCACTTCATATTGTGCTTATCAGTTGGTATCAGAGCAGGTTTTTCCCAGAATGTGGTCCAACGGCCAGGGAAACGGATCCACTGGTCCTCGCAGTTTCATAGCTGATGGGCAGTCTATCACCCGTCCCCCCTTCTTTGATGGTAATAATTACTTCTTCTGGAAGAACAGGATGGAAGTCTTTATCAGGGCCCAAAGCCACAAGCTATGGAAAGTTATTACACATGGTCCATACACCCTTCCACCGAATGAAGATATGTGGACAGAAGATCAGGTCAAACTCTCCGCACTGAATTGGACAGCTCTTAACATCATACAGTGCGCCGTCCACCCGGAAGAGTATTCGAGGATCTCAGCGTGCAAGACTGCAAAGAACATGTGGGATGATTTGCAGTTAATTCATGAGGGCACATCTCAGGTGAAGGCTACCAAGATCAACATACTTACAACTCAATATGAGTTATTTAAGATGAAGCCAGAGGAGCCGATCACAGAAATGTATGCCAGATTATCTGTGATCATCAACAGTCTGAAGGGCCTTGGAAAGGATATTCAACAAGAAGACATAGTCAGGAAGATCCTTAGGTCTCTAACTCCCGTCTGGGAAACCAAGGTGACTGTAATAGAGGAATCAAGAAATTTATCCATCATGACAGTAACCCAGCTGATTGGATCCCTCATGACCCATGAAATGAATTTCAAACATGGAAACGATGGGCATGACAGAAAGGGAAAGAATGTTGCTCTGAAGGTCTCACGACATGCTAAGAAGAACAACAGCAGCAGCAGCAGCAGTGATGATAGCAGCGAAGGCTCTGATGGATTCTCAGACCTGGACAAGGACGAGCGAGCTATGCTCACCAGGCAATTCAGAAAGTTCCTAAGAACTAAAGGAAAATTCTACAGGAGGAAGAAATTTAATGCTGCAATGAAGTCTCCTGAGCGAGGATTTGAGAAGAACCGATCTGCTAAGAAGATCACTTGCTATCATTGTCAGAAACCCGGTCACATGAAAAGTGAATGTCCAGAGCTACAAGCTAAGGCTCCAGGACACCAGAAGAAGATGGTGCACAAGAAGAAGAAGGCCATGCTGTGCACATGGAGCGATGAGGAGGAGGACCCAGAAGCCACTTCGTCCAGTGAAAATGAAGAAAAGATCTGCCTCATGGCCGACCATGAGAAAGAGGTAACAAACTTATTTGAGAATTTTACCTTGGATGATTGGGAGGACGCCTATGGCGACCTGTTAAGTAAATATAATTGTTTAAACAAGGAGCACAGAATGCTTAGACGTAAGTTTCATTCTCTGTCTGAAGAACACTCTTCTATTGTCACTGATAGCATGAAAACCAAGGAAATGGCCATTGAGCTAGACCAGGTTAAAGTTGAGATTGAGAGGTTGAGAATGGAAAGAGAGGAGAGTCTAGCTAGAATGGATGAGCTGAAGTGTAAAGCTGAAGAGTGTAAAGGAGAGATTAGACTGATCGCTGAAAAATATGAGGCAGTTAGAAAAGTTAATCAGGAACTCCAGGACAAATGCAATGAATTTCAGAAGGAGATTGAGGACAAAGAAAAAGTGCTTGAGAAGTTTACAGAGGGGAGAAACAACCTGAATGTCCTTCTGGGGTCGAGGGTAAACTTCAATAGGGAGGGATTAGGATACAATCCTACTAGTAAAAAACCCTTTGAATTTAAGACTACCACGTTCTGCCCCGCCAAAGGCAAAGAGAAACTGGAAACACCATCCAGTTCCAAATCTGTCTCTACAATGAAGTTTTCGACCGGCAAATTCATTCAATCCACTGGTCAGCAACCTAAGTCGGGAAATCCTGAAACAAGAACTGCTCATGTGCAACAGGTGGGGAACAAAGGTTCTCACAGAACCAGTCCTATTGATGTCACAAAAAGGGTGAAAAGTTTTGTTAAGAAAGCTCATCATGCTAATTATCAAGTAGAACATGGCAACGTTCACCAGGTTCAGCACAAATTTTATTGGAGTAAAAATGCTTACATGAATTATGCTCAACACACACGCGTATCCTCTAAGAGGCCAACCAACAATGTCTTTGTTCAGAAACAACATAGTTCAAATAGGAATAAGCTTATTCAACACCCACCAAGAAACGACAAAAGGGAAGAATCAACCCACATAAAACCACTGAAGAGAACTATAAAACAAATGTGGATTCCCAAGTGTTTTTTGCATAATCTGAAAACTGGTTCTGGACCCAATTTGAATTGGGTCCCACATTACTCTGTCTGAATTTTTTGCATGTCAGCCTGGCAGCTGAGCATAACAAGTGGTATCTTGAGAGCGGCTGTAGCAGGCACATGACAGGAGACCGGTCCAAATTCAGCAAACTAAAAATGAAGTCTGGGGGCTTGGTCAAATTCGGAGGAAATAACAGAGGTAGAATAATTGGAATTGGTACGATTGGTAAGTCCTCCACTAACTCCATTGAAGATGTGTATCTTGTAGAAGGACTTCAGCACAACTTGGTAAGTATAAGTCAACTTTGTGACAAAGGACACAAGGTACTCTTTGACCACAACTCGTGCACTGTTTTTGAGCTGAACTCTGATAACATCATGTTCAAAGGTCATAGAGTAAATAATGTGTACATCGTTGATCTAGATGATAATTCTGAAACAAACTTGTGTCTGTCTGCTAATTCTGAACAGGTTGCTTTTGACTGGCATAGGCGTCTAGGCCACGCTAGTGTGTCTACTTTGAATAAACTGTCTAATTATAACCTAGTCAGAGGTTTGCCCAAAATAAAATTCCAGTTAGGGTCCAAGCTCTGTGATGCTTGTGCTCAAGGTAAACAGACTCGTGCAGTTTTTAAGTTGAGAACTGAAGGTCTCTCATCTAAACCACTACAGCACTTGCACATGGATCTCTTTGGTCCTACTCGAATACAAAGCCTGTCAGGTAAGAGATATGGTCTAGTCATAGTTGATGACTTCACTAGATTTTCTTGGTTGTTCTGTTTAGCAAATAAAAATGATGCTTTTGTTCACTTTGAAGAACTTTTTAATAAAATCAAACTGCAAGGTGAACATAATATCATTACAATTCAGTCTGACCATGGAGGAGAGTTTGAAAACTCTTCATTCTCTGAATTTTGCTCAAGAGAGGGAGTGACTCACAGATTTTCTTCTCCCAGGACACCGGAGCAGAATGGAATTGTTGAGAGAAGAAACAGGTCAATAATTGAAATGGCCAGGACTATGCTGATTGAGAGTGGACTTCCAAAGAGATTTTGGGCAGAAGCTGCAAATACATCATGCTACATTTTAAATCGAGCCTTGGTAAGACCTACTCATAAGAAAACTCCTTATGAACTCCTCAAGGGTAAGCTGCCAAACATTTCTTACTTTAAAATCTTTGGTTCCAAATGTTTCATCCACAATAATGGTAAGAATGGTTTGGATAAGTTTGAAGCAAGAAGCTCTCCTGGAATTTTTCTCGGATATTCAGAAACCTCTAGGGCTTACAGAGTCTTCAATAAAGATGAGCAAACTGTTGAAGAAACACCTCATGTAGTGTTTGATGAGAATGTTCTATCTGACAAAAAGATAAATGATGACAGGGAGTCACCTGATGAGGGAGATTTCTTGGAGAAAATTGAAGAAGAAGAGATGCAGCAAACTGCCCAACCAGAAAACTTACAACAAGAAGGAGCAACTGAGGTAGGTGAACCCTCAGGTGAGGTAATATTTCACAAAGATCATCCTAGTGAAAATGTCATAGGTAATTTGCATGATCCCACTAGGACAAGGTCTCATTTTAGAACTGTCCAAGAACAGGACTTAGCTGCTTTGACATCTCAGGTAGAACCCAAGACTGTGGAAGAGGCTTTAAAGCATGATTCTTGGGTATCCTCCATGGGTGAGGAATTAAATCAATTTGAGAAAAATAATGTATGGAAACTAGTTCCTAGACCTGAAAACACTCATGTCATTGGCACTAAATGGGTTTTCAAAAATAAGATTGATGAAAATGGTGCTATCTCTAGAAACAAAGCAAGACTTGTAGCTCAAGGCTACAGTCAGGAATTTGGTGTGGATTTTGATGAATCCTATGCACCAGTAGCTAGGATGGAAGCTATAAGAATTCTGTTTGCATTTGCATGCTCTAGAAACATTCGGCTACAGCAAATGGATGTCAAAAGCGCATTTTTAAATGGGCTATTGAAGGAAGAAGTATATGTTGAACAACCTCCTAGGTTTAATTTCTCTGTTCAGCCTAACATGGTTTTTAGGTTGAATAAAGCCCTCTATGGATTGAAGCAGGCTCCCCGAGCCTGGTATGAGAGACTTTCTGAGTTCCTTGTGAGCAAGGGCTACACTCGAGGTAAGGTTGACCAAACCCTATTCACCAAAAGTCTCGGAAAGGAGTTAATTGTGGTCCAGGTATATGTTGATGATATCATTTTCGGATCTAACAATTCAAAATTATGTAAAGATTTTTCTGAGTCTATGTCCCAAGAATTTGAAATGAGTCTAGTTGGCGAACTAAAATATTTTCTTGGACTGCAGGTCAAACAAATGGAGGATGGTTGTTTCATAAATCAAACCAAGTATACTCTGGAGATGCTGAAAAGGTTTGGAATGACCAACCTCAAGACAATCTCAACACCCATGGGTACCAGCTCCTCACTGGATTCAGACGAAAAAGGTAAAGAGGTGGATGCTAAACTATATAGAGGTATGATCGGTTCACTCCTCTACTTAACTGCATCCAGGCCCGACATTCAATTTAGTGTAGGGATGTGTGCCAGATACCAGGCTAGGCCTACTGAATTGCATCTGGCAGCTGTAAAGAGAATCTTTAGATACTTATCTACCACACATGATCTAGGTCTCTGGTATCCTGCATCATGTAAGTTAGATCTCATTGCATACACTGATGCAGATTATGCAGGATGTAAATTGGACAGGAAGAGTACTAGTGGTCACTGTGAATATCTAGGAGGATGCTTAGTCTCTTGGGGATCTAAGAAGTAACACTCTGTGGCTCTTTCTACTGCTGAAGCTGAATATGTAGCAGCGGGGAGCCGTGGCACACAGGTTATATGGATAAAACACCAGCTTCTGGACTACTCGGTTGAGCTAGGTTGTACTCCTATCTTTTGTGACAATACTAGTGCAATAAATATTGCAAAGAATCATGTACTTCATTCCCGAACTAAACACATTGAAATCAGGCATCATTTTATTCGAGATGAAGTAGCTAAGAGGACTTTTGAGTTGATCCATGTTGGCACTAACTCACAAATTGCAGATATCTTCACTAAGCCACTGGATACTGAAAAATTTAGCACTTTGCGCAGAGAACTAGGTATTTACAGAATTTCATGATTGAACATTTGATTTCTGAATACCATGTCATGTGTTATTGTGCTTATCATATTCATTGTCTGTTGCTGAAAAAATAACTTCATTATGAGTGTTTGGTGACTCACTCCGTTTTGATTGAATAGTCTGTTCAAACTTCATGGTGTTCTCTTTGAAGTGTTTTGAGGGTTGTCTTGGTTAAGTCTGTGTTGGGGTCAAGGTCTCAGGGGGAGCTAGATTTATAATAGGTGCTTTGGTCTTTGGCCTAATTTGAACATACTCTGAACGACATCTTGCTGACATCAAAAGAGAATCAGGTTGATTAGGTGTATAAAAGAAAGTGTTGGATGCTTTATCCTTTAAGACTGTTCATCTAATTTCTTGTTGGAATTTCAGCTGTTAGTCCCACTGAGATCAAAATCTGTATTCAAAGATTATCTTCCTACACGGTAACTGTCTTCTGATCTAACCAGTACAGCATACCTACTTAGTCAATGTTGAGTCCGAAATGAGGTATTTTGTGCTCTAGTCTGAATCACCTTGGATCTGGTGTATTGTTCTCAAACGGACTCAAGCTTAATTAACAAGGTGTTAAGAGCTGGTTAACAAAAACAAAAATTTCATAAAATTGTTGTCAACCTTGTTAACTGCTCATTGAGAAACTGGGATTTTCATCAATGAAGTGAAAAAAAAAAACATCCCATGTCATGAGATGGCAGTACTTATCTGGTTTCTTATTAATTGTCTTGATCATACAGAGCTATGGTACATATCTGGTTAGTAACTGGGGTGTCTGGCCTCTGATAAAGGTGTCATCTTAATGTCAACACCAGTTAGAATACTATCTCTGTCTTCTTGTCAGAAGGGGTAATGTGGTCCTGCCACCGAGTAACTGGGGTTTCATGCCTCTAAACAAGGTGTCTCCCTAATGTCAAAGGTGTACTTGACAGACTTACCTTTGATCTTGACTATCTTTAAAGATCCTGCTCACTTGAAGTATAGCTCTTGATTTGTTTGTTCTCAATACCACAGGTCTTTGTCTTCAGACTGTCTTACTTTATACTCTCTCAGTAAAGACTTACTTTGATCAAACTGGTATCTTGTAACTCACTTGCTTAGAATCTGGTTCTGTGTATGGAGCAAATCCTTATTCACAGTTTTTGCACAGTCTGACTAACTGATCTACAAAAATCCTCACATAAAATTAATGGCTTTCTTGATTGACTAAACATCTCAATAACCTCCATTTATCTGCCTTACTCTGTCCTGTTTTTCTCTCTATAGTCAGCAATTTTCCTTTCTCTGTATCTTCAGATTTGCCCCTAGTTTTTGATGATGTCAAAGGGGGAGAGAATTGTGTGGTTTCGGTTTCAGAGTTTTTGTGGCATGCCATTGTGTTGAGGGGGAGTTAGTTATCAAGTCTGAGGTAATCTGTTGCTGTGTTCAGGGGGAGTGTTCTGGTGTCATCAGAGGAAGCAAGGAAGCTAGTGCGTTGAAAGTCTGCTTTAATTTGTCTGCATTAAATCTCTTGAAATGATCTCTTTTGAACTTATCTCTTATACTTAATATAGTGTTGCCATCATCAAAAAGGGGGAGATTGTTGGATTTTGTGTCTTCCCTAAGTGTTTTGATGATGAGCAACACTATGTTAATTGTTGTTGATATTTTTGATCAGATATCTTGCACTTGAGTTATCCATGGTTTTATATGAAAAAGCTGCTAAGAGGTAACACTTCGTGTGTTCGTACAAGTTCGGTCTTCGTGCTGTTTTCCTTAAACCTCATGTCATTCTTACTTCGCGTTTTCACCTCGTGTCGAGTTAGCCATGTTGTCGTCTGATTGAGTGCTGTCTTTCACCTCGTGCAGTCTTTGATTACTGTGTTGTTTCCGTGTCATCCTTAGCTCATGTCATCCGTTTGTATTCCTATCTTCGAGTCTATTTTCGCTGAGTCTCTAAGTCAGTCTAAGTTCAAGTGTTCGTTTCACTTCGTGTTGTTTTCTCTTCTCATGTCTTCGTGTCGTTTTCCTGAAGCTGCTCGAAAAGTTCTGATGAACTTCGAGTAGTTTTCCTGTAGACCTCGTGTCGCTCCTACTTAGTAACCACACTTCGTGACGGTTACTGTTGTCCATGTTTTCGTGTTGTGTTTACATCTTCGTGTTCATCTGTCTTCGTGACGGTTACTGTTGTCCATGTTTTCGTGTTGTGTTTACATCTTCGTGTTCATCTGTCTTCGTGTCGGTTTCTATTTTTCGTCCTTAAGTTGTGGTCAGCCCGTGTTGTTTTCATCTCGTGCTGTTCTTACTGGCTTCGTGTCGCTTTCTGTGTAGTGTGTGTTTGTCACCACTATACTTCGTGTCGTTGTTTTTCACTTCGTGTCAAACTTCACTTCGTGTTGTCTTCACTTCGTGTCAAACTTCACTTCGTGTTGTTTTCACTTCGAGTCGTTTCTTTATATTCTATCTTCGTGTTGGTTTCTCGCTTTAGACTTCGTGTCGTTTTCGCCTTGACCACACATCGTGTTGCCTTCCGTAGACCTCGTGTCTTGAATATTTGCAACCACTTCGTGTCGGTTTCTGTCGTTAGCCCGTGTTGTCCTCGTGGTGTTTTTGCTTTCGTGACCTCGTGTCTCTTTTGGCTTATAACCTCACCTCGTGTCATTTCCTTCTGTGTGTCTGACCTGTTACAGAGTATCTCGTGTCGTTCTTGTGTCATTTCGAGTAATAGGCACGTCGTGTTGTTACTATATACCTCATGCAGTTTTGGTTTTTGTGGCCATGCAGCGTATTAATGGATTTAATCTCATTATAGGTCCGAGGAAGAACATTCCACACTCCTGGGTTGCACGTGATCCGAGACAAGAGGAACCAATCTGATAAAGGCACGTGGCAGGAAGATTCTGGATCGAGCGTGGGAGGCACACGCGTTCTGTGCCCTATCCACCTGCTGTTACTGCTATAAATAGAATCCTTCGTCCTCAGATGAAGGTGATCGAAGAAGAGTGGCATAGAAGAAAAAAAAAAGCAAGAAAATAGAGAGCCCTTCGATCCAGGAAAAGAAAATAAAGAAGAAAGAATAGCAGAGAGAAAAAGAGAGAGAGCAGAAGAGTGATCAGAAGAGTTGTTCTGACTTGCGGATCAAATCCGAAGTCTATTGCTCTGTACTGAGCTACATTGTTTCCATTTTCTGGCATTTGATTCCCTTCGATCGTATTTTTCGTTTATTGTTCTTACCTTTCTTCAACTGTTCTTGTTTGTGTTTCCGATCCTCTCGACTGAGGTCGGGGTCCTCCTGTGAGATCAGGAGAAGGGAGAGTCAATCTCCAGTCTACAAGCAGCAGGTGGGCTGCTTGTAGGTTCCCTCCGGGTTGGGAGGAAGAGGGGTCTTCGACCTCTGGTTCACTAGTAGCAGGGCTGCTACTAGTGGGGTTCCCTCTTGGTAAAGAGGAAGAGAGACGAGAGTCTCTGGGTTCTAGTGACTGCTGGTCGCTAGAGGTTCCCTCCTGGTAGGAGGAAGAGGAGAGGTTGTTCTCCTGGGAAGCTGTGTATCAGTAGTTGTTTGGCAAGCTGTGTTGCCCAGCCTTTAGTGAAGCCACACTCGGTTTGAGTGTGGGGTGGATGTAGGTCTGAAGGACCGAACCACCTTAAAATCCTCTGAGTCCTTGTGTGATCGATTGTGGTAATATTGTGGTATGCCTTCTATTTGCTTGAGCTATTAACTGCATTGCATCATTTTCGATAGTCAGAGCTCGAGGTTATTTGCGTTTAGCGATATACTCTGCAGTATTTTTTAATTCTACGAAAAACAGTGATCTATTCATCCCCTCCCCTTCTAGATCACTTCATATTGTACTTATCATAGAGAACCTATCGTTAGTGAGGAGAGAGAAAGAATCTAGTTGACCCGGAGGTTACACTTGGATCAACTAGGTTTCACATTGCAAACAGAAGTGAACTATTCAACAATTTAATCCACTCTAATCTCAAGCATAACACTAAAACCTTGCGTTCATCTCAACTTGGTTGCATAAACTTGTTTGGGTTGATTTGACTCGTTTGGATTGAGTGGTTGTTTGTTTGATAGTGCCTTTAAAAAGTTGTCTCTCCTCTTAAACATGAAACTCCGTTCAGGTAAGATCGTCAACATGGCAGGCTACGGGTATTCTTATGATGATGAGGATGAGAATGTTTTTGGTCAATATGAGACCCCCCTCCAGGATTCCATCTATTATGAGGGAAATTACCCTCCTCCTCAGTCCCATCATCCTCAAATCCATGTGGTTGATACCACTCCTCAAGAGGGTGTGCCCTCTTCTCAAACTTTACCCTCCAACACCTCAGGGAATTCTCCTCCATCCCTCAATGTCACAGATTTAATTAATGCTTTATCTCAGTTAGACGATTCCCAGCGGCAGGCTATTCATGCCGCTTTGAAAGGGAAGTCTGTTCCCTCTTCATCCTCCAATCCCCCTCCGGCCGAGAGTGGCCATCACCTCACTAATGACCAGGCGGTCTTGCATAAACCTCCTTCCTGTCCACCAACGCCCGGTACGGCCATGCCGGCCCAACAGGCGAGTCATTCTGTGGTTAGGCACCAATTTCTCCAACCTCCCCGAATTTTACGGACGCCTATACCGCATTCTTTTATTCAAAATCTGGCCCCAGTCGAGTCCGACACTAATGTTCTATTGCTTCAGAAGTTGGCCAGCATGGAGGAGCAACTAAAGAAGGTCACCACGGCTAAGAATGCCTCGGAAATTTCACTCCCTACATTGCCCATCTTCCACTTACCACCATCTGAAATGCCGAACTTTCGGCGATATAATGGGACTGGTAATCCTTTTATTAATCTAAAGGATTTTATGTACGAGACCTCCTTCTGGCAAGACAACAAGGCCTCTTTGGCCTATTTATTCAGGAGATCTCTGGAGGGGCCAGCCCTTGAATGGTTTTATTCACTGGATTCCGCTGATGCCGGCGACTTCGATGTTGTTCAAAGGAAGATCTTGCAAAAATTCAGAGATCGGGTTGGACCATCCCTTTCGCTCACAGATCTGGTCGCGGAAAAGATGAAGCCCGAGGACGACTTCATAATGTTTGCTGATAGATGGCGGTCTATGGCCGAAAAGTTGAAAGATACACTGTCCGAACCGGAACAAGTCAAGATGATTATCTCCAATGCCACTCCTCAGTTCCGGCACATACTGGCCATGAACCGGTTAACCACCATGGAGGAGCTCTATGAAAGGGCTCGCTATATTCAGACACAGATGAAGGACTCGCCCATTATGGGCATGTTTGAGCCAAAGCCACGGCTATTCAAGAAAGCCACCAATGTCAACAACAGCGGGCCCACGACTGAGGGCGCCATTGCAAATGAGCAGGTTGGTGTAGTTGGCCACCCACACCACCAAGCTAACCCACGACCGAACCCACTTCCACCACAAAACCCCCATTTCAACTCCCCTCCACAACGCCAATTCGCACCCCAACATTCCTTTGCTTCACCGCCAAACCAAGCGCCCCGCGCTAACCCTCCAACCCCGCAACAGTACCACCAGGTACCACCCCCTACCAACTATGGCCAACAACAACAACGGAGACCACCACTTGGCCCCAAAAGGGACCACTATCCTCCATTACCAGAAAGTCTCCCAGATATTTTCAACGCTTTAATGGCCGCCAATTTGCTCATATTACCAAGGGAAAGAACAGCGTGGCCCGCTAATGTTGACACATCCCGTTACTGCGCTTTCCATCGCGCACCTGGTCACAACCTTGATCGTTGCTTCCACTTCAGAGATTACATTTATGATCTAAATGACCAGGGTGACATCAATTGGGATGAGATGAGACAATTCATCACCACCATGAAAGAAAGAAGGGCTCCTCGGTAGCAACAAGCTCAGCAGCCACAGCAACCAGCTCCACAGCAGCGGCAACAAGCTCCAGCACCTCAGCACGATATGGGCATCGTCTACAACCCACTGCCGGAGCACCCGCCGAACCAGCACGTGAACCCTGTCACGTCTCTCTACGAAGTGGAGAGAGGGAAGGGATGGCACGAAGAGAACGCCTCTGTCGGGGCATTTAACCACAATCAAAACCAACCTCCGCGCCACTTGCGCACCCCTACTCCTTCTCCTACCCCTCAATCGGGCCGATCCCTTCTACGCACCGTTAACCCACCTACCTCCGCCTATTCTTCGACCTTGCTGGTCCGCCCCCTTCTTACACGTATACCATCTCCACAGCCTACGCCACCACAAAACTCATCCACCACCAACCCTTCACCATTGCAATCTAGGCCACTCCTTACCCGCCCATCACCAACGCCCACTGCACCCGCCATCACGACTCCTTTGCCGACAAGGATCCCTCCACCCTCAGTACCACCACCTTTTGTGCCTCGGTCTCTTCTTATTCCACCCCCCACCAATTCCCCCCGCATTCGGGTATCCCTTTCTACTCCTATGCCTCCTACAGGGGCATCTCAATTGAATTCTTCATCAACACCCCCCGTGGGGGCTCCTTCTTCAAACACCCCTCCACCACTTCTTAACGCCAACACACCTTCTTCTTCTTCCAGTACACCTCCCATACTTGCCCCGACAGAGGCGCTACAAGGCGTGGCACCGCTCCGCAGTGGACGGATTTTCCACCGTATTTTTCCACAAAGAGAGCTAGAGCCCGTGTAGGGGCCGCAAGAGCAAGAACAAGAGCAAGGGTCCGTGCCCGGCACCGAATATGATTTGTTAAAGCATTTGGACCGGACTCCAGCAAGAATTTCAATCCTGGAGTTGATCAAACGGTCCACCACTCATCAGCTAGCATTGAAAGAGTATCTGCAGAAACTGATGGTCAATGAGGACATTCCAGTTGAGCAGATAGTCACAGTTTTGACGCCCGCTTGCAGCCAGCCGGCAGGTACTTTTCATGAACATGAGTTGGCACCACTCTCAGCAAGAAAATATGCTCTGTGCATCACAGTTGATATCAACAAGGTGGCTGTCAAGCAATGTCTGGTGGACACTGGGGCATCCATCAATGTCTTGCCACCTAGCACTCTGAAATTGTGTGGTATTCGAGAGAGCCAAATTCGGCCGTCCACCATCACAGTCACTGCATATGATAACACGAAGAAGCCTCCTCTAGGCATGATTACTTTAAAGGTGAGTTTGGGTCCTGCCGCCATTACAACAGATTTCCACATTCTGGACATGGATCCAACATTTAATGGCATTTTGGGACGCCCCTACATTCAACAGCTCGATGCGGTGCCCTCGACAAATCACCAATGCCTTAAATTTCCACACAAGGGCCGCATTATTAAAGTCACCAGTATGCCAATTTTGCCAGAAGAGGATATTCACGTAGCTTCATTAGTTCCTTCTATATGGCCTGCCAATAAGCCACTATTATCTGTGCTGGACATCCCTTGTCCATAGCCAACGCCATCTGAAACTATCACAACAGTTGCTATGACACCCCTGCCTTCCAAGGGGAAAAAGAAGAAAAATATGATGAATACCTCCGGCTGGAACATTTTAATGAAAATGGGGTATCAAAGTGGCAAAGGCCTGGGTATCAAACTCCAAGGCAGGACTAGGCCCGTTAAACCTCAGAAGCTGATTGCACGAGGTGGCCTAGGTTATAAAGGGCCATGCAAAAATGAAGATGAACCATGGGCATTTATGACATCCACTCTGAAGACAGATCGCCAGCCGCTTACTTGGACACTGAAGACACATTTTGTCACAGGTGGCTTTCAAAATAATGAGCAAACTACCATAATTACTTCCATATTAGATTGTCAAGATGTTCATGCTAGACAGTTTGCTCGTCATATGCTCCGCTGGCCACATATACAGCTCTGGAGTCTTTAAGGCCTAATAAGAGAAGGAAGATGGATGATCTAGAATGTGACTGGTATAGGTGGTTTGACATGAATGATATCACTATTTCCTTGAGCCGCCTTTTCATGCCGACTGATCCAGAATGGCCGCCATTAATACACCAATTGATTGAAATGCCAACTGCAATTACAAACAAGAGGCAGCTACTGAGTGACTACACTGATACTGGAGAGCCGGATGTTCCATTTGAAGAAGGTTTTACTGTGGACAGGCTGTGGGCCGGCCTCTTTTCTCTCACTTCCATGCATCCATCTGTGCTTACTTCTCTATATTCCCATTGGTTTGGTCACGTCCCAAGACCGCCTCCGATTACAATCAATTTGTCTCCAGATTCAATCCAAGTTGCTCTCACAATCTCTCCCTCGCTCCTCGAGCGATTTTCTGAACTCTCCATCACGCCCCCGCACGGGCCGTCACTGATTAAATCTTTCTCCGATCTTGCAATTTCCACTCCTCCCGCTATTCTCCCCACACATTACTTTCTTCTTGAAAAAGAAAAGAAAACTAAAGGAAAAGATAAAAACAAAAAAAAAATGTCAAATTTCCAACTTTCCAATCCTCCATCTCCGCTGAGGAGACTTCTTATCTCTTTCCCGAGTGTGTCCCGACCCAGGGGCCGCTCCTTCAAGATTCATTGCTAGATCTTTTTTCCCCCTCCGGTGAGGGGCCCTCATCTGTAGCACCTCCTGTATCCGCTTTTTCACTTCCTCCTCCTTCTGATCAAGCTAATTGCTCCTCCTCTTCTTCTGCTAACACTAAGATTCAAGGGGTAGATCACATAAGAAGTCCAATGGTAAGCAGATTCCCCGTAGATTTCTTAGAGAGTTAGCCATTAAATGTCAGGCTTGCTTAGCCATCCCCGAATTTGTGGAGGACCCGATCATCCTGCCAGAGTTAGAATATGAGGATGCTGTTGTCTCTTATGAGGGTTTGGGTGTCTATGAAATCATGAATGACGAGGACCCTATTGAAGAGGGGGACGAAAGTTATGAAGAATATGGGGACGAGGCTGATGCTTTTGCTAGTGGCATAAGACGATTTGACGAACCATCAGCCTCCGTAGAAGAGCCTACCAAAGAAATTAATCTGGGTACCGAGGAAGACCCTAGGATTGTCCTCATAACCAAAAATTTGGCGCCCTCCGAAGAGGAGGCGCTCATTTTGGTTCTGCAAGAATACAAGGACACGTTCGCATGGAGTTATGAAGATATGCCTGGTTTAGACCCTGCGCTCGTTGAACTTCGCCTTACACTTAAGCCAGGGTCTGTGCCGGTCAAGCAACGGTTGAGGCGTTTCCACCCTAATATGGCCTTAAAGATGAAAGAAGAGGTCGACAAGCTCCATAAGGCTAGATTTGTTAGAGTGGTCCTCTACCCCAATTGGGTGGCTAACATCATCCCGGTTATGAAGAAAGATGGAAAAGTTCGGATTTGTATAGACTTCCGGGACCTCAACCGTGCGTGTCCTAAAGATGACTTCCCCCTCCCTCATATTGACGTTCTGATTGATAACACGGCAAGATTTGAGACTCTCTCTTTCATGGATGGCTTTTCAGGTTACAATCAAATTCGTCTGGCTGAGGAAGATCAAGAGAAAACATCATTCACTACACCATGGGGTACTTATTGCTATGTGGTCATGCCTTTTGGACTTAAGAATGCTGGAGCCACCTATCACAGGGCTATGATGGCGATTTTTCATGACATGATTCATATTTATATTGAGGTGTATGTGGATGATCTGGTTGTGAAATCAAGGACAAGGATTGAACATCCTGGGGTTCTAGCTAAGGTCTTGCAAAGATCACGAGAGTATCAGTTGAAGATGAACCCCAAGAAGTGCGTATTTGGCGTCTCTTCAGGGAAATTGCTTGGATTTATTGTCAGCAAGAGGGGAATTGAAGTTGATCCCAACAAGGCAAAGGCTATTAGAGATATGCCTCCTCCCATGAATTTGAAGGAAGTTCGAGGATTAATCAGGAGGTTACAATTCATTTGCCGCTTCGTCTCCCAGCATTCACAAAGATGTAGGCCGTTTTACGAGCTTACTAAGCCGGGAGTCAAGTTTAATTGGGATGACAAGTGTCAGGCAGCCTTTGACGGGTTGAAGGATTATTTGGCCAATCCTCCTGTCCTGAGGCCGCCGATTCCAGGCAAACCACTTATTCTCAATGTTTCTGTCCTGGATGACTCTGTAGGTGCTGTCTTAGCTCAAGTGGACGAAGAAGGTAAGGAGAGGGCAGCATACTATTTGTCTAAACTTCTTAACCCCTGTGAATAGAGGTATTCAGCCATGGAGAAAACTTACGCTGCTTTAGTCTGGGTAGTTCAGAAATTAAAGCATTATTTCCTAGCTCACGAAGTTCACCTCATTGCTCGCATGAATCCGATTAAATTCCTCCTTGAAAAATCTGTCCTCACTGATCGATTAGCACGCTGGCAAAGCTTCCTCTCTCAGTTTGATATCACTTACATTCAACAGAAAGCTATCAAATGTTACGCCATTGCCGAACATCTTGCTCACCACCCTCTACCGCGTTTTGATCCTGTCAATTCGGAGTTTCCAGATGAAGAACTAATATCCATTAATCAACCCCACGATCCTATGTGGACATTACATTTTGATGGAGCTCTAAATTCCCAAGGAAGAGGGATCGGCATGGTTCTTTTAACACCAGAAGGGGTCACCATCCCATTTGCTGCTCGGCTCACTTTTCCCGCCACCAATAATATAGTTGAGTATGAAGCTCTTTTGGCCGGTCTTCAAACCGCTCATCGATATGGTGTCACCCATTTGAGGATTGTGTGTGATAGTCAGCTTATTCTGTGCCAGGTGCTCGTCAAGTGCCGCACTATCAATCCTAAGCTCAAACCCTACCAGGAACTTGCTTCAGCTTATGCCAAGCTTTTCACCAAATTGATTTTTGTCCATGTTCCTCGCAACCAGAACATCTTAGCCGACGCCCTTGCCTCTTTGGCCTCTGCTCTAGTCTTCCCACCTGAGCGTGATTTTCATGTTCCTCTAATTCATCAGTGCGACACGCCAGCTATCAAGGATCGTGCATTCCTCGATAGTAGGGATAAAGTGCTTGAAAAGGTTAAGTAGGAGGAATCTCTTAAAGGCAAAGAGGTCATGCTTCTAGACTGGGAAGAAGATTTGGCTGACGAAGAAAAGCCTTGGTATTATGAGATTGCCAGGTATTGCAATGATCAGTCCTATCCCGAGGAAGCCACTGCTGAAGAAAAGAAAGCAATTAGAAGAGTGGCTCAACGATATGTTTTGGTTGGAGGTGTGCTCTATAGGAGAGGGCTCACCGGTGTTTTATTAAGATGCCTCGATGATGATGAATCATGGAAAGTCGTGGAAGAGGCGCATTCTGAAGTGTGTGGTGGTCATGTGAACAGCCAGATGCTAGCTAAGAAGATCCTTAGGCTAGGTTTCTATTGGCCAACTCTAGAAGAGGATTGTTCCATCTATGTTCGAAGGTGTGTTAAGTGCCAACTGCACGCCGACAAAATTCATTCTCCTGCTTCTTCACTTCATCCTACGTCCTCCCCGTGGCCTTTCTCCATGTGGGCTTTTGATATCATTGGACCTCTTGGTGATTCGAACCTCCTGACCAAGCAAAAATCATTCATCCTCACGGCAACGGAGTACTTCACCAAGTGGGCGGAAGCGGAAGCGGAAGCTTATGTGGAAATTAAAGCGTCAACCGTCTGCAAATTCATAATGAAGAACATCATCACGAGGTTCGGCATCCCGAGCACCATCGTCACCGATAATGGACCTCAATTTATCTCTCAAGAAATCAATGATCTCTGCAACAGGTATAACATTGCATTGCATCATTCTTCTCCCTATTATCCGCAGGGCAATGGCCAAGCAGAGGCAACTAACAAAACTTTGATAAAAATAGTCAAAAAGACGTGTGAGGCTAATAAATTTTTGGATTGGCCAGACAAGCTAGTTGAAGCTGTCTGGGCCTATCGCACTTCCATTCGAACCCCTACTGGGCAAACCCCTTTCGCCCTTACTTATGGAATGGAGGCGGTAGTCCCTTATGAGATTCTTATTCCCTCTCTACGAGTACAATTGGATAAGGAATTTTCTATTGATGAACGTCGTGAGTCACTCTTGGCCCAATTGGAACTCCTAGATGAGAAGCGTCTGGTCGCCGCTGAGCATGCGCGCGTTTATCAAAACAGGCTCTCACGTTTTTATCAAAAGAAAGTAATTGAGAGAAAATTCAAAAGAGAATTTTTGTAAAATCGGGTGGCCCCCGCTCCAAACTCCAACCCAATTGGGAAGGACCGTTTATCATAAAAGAAGTTTATCCTGGCAATGCTTATAAACTGATTAATGCTGAAGGGGAAGAGTTAACTCACCCTTGGAATGGTTTATATCTTAAGAAATACTACCCTTGATTCAACAAAAAATCCAAAATATATATATATATCTTCAAAATCTAAAAAAAAAAATTAAAAAAAATGAAAATTGATTCAAAACCTCCAAAAATATAAATTCTTCAAATAATAATAATAATAATAAATAAAGATTCTTCAAAATTGGTGCCATGGCATACGAATGATCAAGGTCCGAAAGGTCAAAATTCAGAATTCATTCATCAGTCTTGCTAATTTAAAAGGGGGTTTGATGAGGGCATCCCTTGCCCCTCCACATTTTCTCCGGACTCGGATTGTTCGTCGACAAGCGCCATTATGTTAGTCATGTATTTTTGAGTCTAGTCATGTAATCTTCACATTTTATTTGAGTCAATATCATGTAATTTTCCCTTTATTTGAGTCATGTACCTAGGTTAGTGAGTCATTTTCCTAAGTATTGTGTCATTAGGTTGGTTTGTTAGGCTAGTGGGCCCAATTCATTGGGCTTGGCCCAAGGGCACCCCTATCCCTTCGGTTATTTGTCATTGAGTCAAATGTCAGGGACTTTTGTAGAAATGTGGGTTGCCTATATATAGGACCCCATTCCCCTCATTTTGAAGTAATGAACAATTGAATGAAAATTGAAATCCACTTCCAAATCCCACTAGATCTCTCTCTCTCTCACTCTCTCTCTCTCTAAGGGGTCCCCCCCTCTCTCTCTCTCTCCCTCCACCCCAATTTTCGGAATTTTCTCTCTCCTCCCCATTCACCCCTCATTAAGACCTCTCCCCTTCCCCATACACCCATTTAACTCCCCCCCAACCCAAGGTGGCATCCTCCAATCCACACCCCACCTCCCAACCCCCAACTACCCAACATCACTTCCTAAGCACCCCTTCCTCTCCCCAAGGTTGAAGGGGCGCTTCCCTAAGCCCAAATTCAAATTTCCCTCTGCCTAGGGCAGTGCCCTTCCATCTCCCCACCTCCCAAACCACCCAAAGTCGCAGCCCCCCTTTCCCCATACCAGCCAAGTTCACCCTCCACCTCTTACTCTCTTGGCCATCCCCTTCCCCACCCCCTCATCTTCTTCTCATTCAGCCTCTGTTTCAGGCAGCAGGGTTAAAGCAACTTGCAGAGGCATCCACGACCGTCTCTCAAAGATTCAGGCGGCAAGGCCTACATTTCTGGAATCGTCATCGAGATAGCTTTCCAACGGTGGTGGTCTCGCCGGCTTTCAAGTTCGGAGCTGTCCGGAGGAGCGTCATCTTCAACGACTACGCAATCTGTCCCAGACTGAAGACCAGAGCGATCTTGGAAGCTGTTCTGCGGTCAACCTTGGAGGAATTCGAGCACACTTCCTTCTACAAAATTATTCTTTGTCTAGTCCTCCATCAGTAGCAGAAAGAACAATGCCAATCGCCTGCCCGAGCTATTTGTTCTGAATTATTTCGTCGGAGTGTGCAGTCTGCCAGCAGTGGACTCAGGTTTGACCTGTCTTCATTTATCTTGCCACCATTCTCATCTCCGACCTCAGATTGTGGCCCCGTTAACTTCTGCTCGAAGCTACTCCGACCATGATAGCGTCACCGCTAGTTTCGTTCAATTTGAAGTTCGGGAGCGACCGCAACGCCTTCTGCAATCCATTGCATTAGTTCTGCATCAGTCCAAAGCAGAGTGTTGCTATCCTGCTCCAGTCGCCGGTCCGATCAGCCCCGAGGTCCAGAGCTTCACAAAAAATTCAGGCATCATCCTCTGTCAGTTGGAAAAATTTTGGCACAGGTTTTGTCAAGATCTGAGCTCTGTGGAATTTGTGGCAGTGACATCACCAGCCCCCTGTCCAACAATTCTGAAGGTTGGCAGAACCGGCGGGGATCGGCAATTCGGGTTTCCTTAGCATAAGTCCCCACCCCGCTTGGCCGGATGAAGGCCCCTCCCTGCGTGGAATTAGTATTGGATGTAATAAGATTAATCCCCACCCCAAGATCACCCCTCCTGCGAGAGGTGTAGTGGTGTAATCTTTCTATTTCAGGTTGAAGCGACACCGACGCGGCGTGCGGGTGCATACCCTCGCCTCCCCGCTCGCCCCCGTCTCCGGCCGGAGTCGGCATCTTCACACCGGCTAGGTGAGCTCCTGAACATCTCTCATTGCTGTAATGGACTTGCTTAGCTTAGTATTGCTATAGTTACTCCATCGGCGGTAAGAGAGTGTCCGATTTTAAATTGCTACCCAAATTGAGTGACCACCGCGGGCGAGTTGTGAGAGCATCCACTTAACCCACACCCTTGGTGTGTTGGCCGCCCATGATTTGGGCATCCTAGGCCCATTTGGGGTTCTCCCCAAGCTAGCCAACCATTGGAGCCTCAAGGTCCCGCCTCGGACCCTCTCCAACATCGCCTAGTCGCCATCGGGCACTAGTGTGCGCCATACGGGTGAGCTCGCTAGTGTGAGTCCGCTGCTCAAACTTGAATGCTTGCAAAATAGGTCCATAGGTGCTGTCACATCAAGTGGTATCAGGGCAAGTTCACAACTTGTCTCTATCAAGTTGGTCCTTGGGCATGTCTATGCATTTAGAGTCTTCAAGTGCATCACTCTTGTCCCCTAGTATGGCCACCTCATATCGACCTTACCAATCGGCCCACTCCATAAGTCAAGCCACCAAGAGATGCCTACCACTAACACCCATAACTTTCCTGGCCATGTCAACTACTTCATGAAAGCCATGACCTATGCCAATGAGCGGCTTGATAACATATCGGGCCGACTCAACCAACTTGGAGAAAATAGGCCCGCCCCAAGGACGGACGATAGGATGGTCCCTTTCCCACCTCCCACCTTTGATGGAACCTCTCCTAGAGAATATTTAGATTGGGAAGCTACAATGGACTAATACTTCACTTGGTATCATATGTTCGAGGATGAAAAGGCATTGGTTGCCAAAATGTAACTTACCAAACGGGCAGAAACTTATTGGATGCAAATTTTCGGGCTAAAGGTACTTAGAAGGGAAACTCCCCTCACCACTTGGAAGGACATGAAGGAGCAACTTAGGGCTAGAAATGTTTCCCCCTCATACTCAAATCACCAAGACCTAAGGAGCACTTCAACTCCTTCATCCCCACCTAGCCAACCCATGACCCTAATTCCCCATTCCACATCACTTCCCACCTATCCTACCCCAACCACCACACCAGCACCCTACCTACAAACTCCCACCACAACCATATGTCCACAAACCCAATTGGACCCCGTGTCCACCCATCCACTGAGGCCCATAATGGCCACCACCCCTAAACCCAAAACCCCTCACCAAACCCATACCCCACAAGCCCCCTTGACCACCACCACAAACCCACCATCATCCCCAAAAAGGGACACATCTCCCAAAAAAAATCAACCCAAAATCCCTCACCCAACCCACCTCCCGCTTCCTACACCAATCTTTCCCCAACCTAGGCCTCCTCTACTTCCCCTTCCTGTCCCAACCCAAGCCCATGCTTGTTCACCACCCCGGGTGTGTCATACGCTAGCTATCACCAAACCACCCCCCATAGATCCCCCTACTCCATTAGCAATAGAAGTTGCAACCCACACACCCACCCAAGTGGAGAAGGATACCCATCCGGATCCACCTCCCAACATAGAGGAAATCCAAAGGCCAAACAACTCACACACCTCTAGCCTAGCTCCTCTAGAGACACCCAACCTCACCATAGGTAAGTCCATACTCCAATGGCTCATGAAAGGTTTCACCATTCCTAGTTCACAACCATGCCACCTACCCATGGGATATCAATCCCAAATCATTCCCATTCAGCCACATGTCACTTATTAAACTTCCTATTGTGTGGAAGATTTGGGAGACTTAGTGAACTACCTACATTGGCAAATTCACTTGACCAATATGCTAGCCATGAGACCGTCCGAAACTAACACCATTTGCATATCCCACCATTGGCTCCATCACTTCCATCTACACTAATGGCCAAGTTACTAGTGAGATCATCCTCCTTCTTCCCATGGAGGAAGAACCTATCCTATTCCACTCCCCAACCATAGAGATCCCGAGTGCTTTGATCGGCCAACCCATTAGCAACTTTGACCCAATTATTGAGGAGGAGGACTCACCATTCGAGGACCTTGAGAGCATAGAGTACCCCTACCAAGGTGACCCTTACCATGATCCCTTTAACCCTTTTCTATGGGAGCCTAGATCTCAATGTAACCCACTCACCTTATTCACCACCCACCCTTTCCTACCCCCACCCACCATGTTGGGCCAAGCCCACCTCATCCATGACCCAGGTTACACCATAGGAATCATGACCTTAGGCAACACCCGCCTAGAGATCAAGAAGCTGCCCCACCCTATATCCACCTACCTAGATCCCTTCGACCCTTTTGAGTGGAAGCTCAAAGACCACCCAACCATCCCACATGAGGAAGTCATCTTTGGGAAAGGAATTCATATGTCTTGGCACATCACACCGCTTGGCATGATTAGTCCATCGGGTACATTCATCCATATCACCCACATGTCAAGAAGAAAACATGAGTGGTCAATATTTGGTTGTAATGGTCCACCATCATTCATCATAAATCTCAAGCATGTTAGGAGCATTCATGGATGTCCGGGTCCTCCAACATTCATCACACTCACTCACAAGAGGGACACCTATGGATGCCCCGGTCCTCCCAAATCATTCAAAGTCTTCATAACATCAATGCATGATAGGTCTATATGTGGTTGTCCTGGACCCCCTTTGCATACCATACATTATCAACTCACACCGCATCATAGTACATGGCATATGCATTCAAGCAAGTATCAAGCAACAAGCGGTGGGATTCACAAGAAACGAGCACAAACTCCTAAGCACCACTTTGAGTTCCAAGTTGACAACTTGGCGATGATGGCTTTGGAGTGGCTCTACTTTAGGGTCACCTCCAATCTGAGGGCACGAGGACTTGGACCTTGCCAAGTTCCGAGTGGCTTTGGCAACCAAGCTTATGGGTTGAACTTTCAAAAGGGTTTTGGGATTCTCCCCATTTCTCATGTGGCGGATCCAGCACGCTCTAAGGGCACCGCGGTGGATCCTAGTGAGTGCCTCGAACTTACACCTACCCTTGTGAGAGACACCCTCGGAGTGCCACCACAAATAGCCTGAGAGCCCGACGTGAGCACACAGCGGCAATACTAGGCAAGCAAGATCCCATCGCCAGCATGAGGGTATGACCAAGCCACTTTGTCGAGCTGAAGCGCCGTTCCCCGACTATGGTCGCGGGTTGAGTATGGAGATCGTGGATCACCCAGAGTCGCAGTTCGATGTACTACTTCCCTGGTGGACTCATACTCGACGGGGTCAAGTTTTCCCCATCCCGGGGGTATGATGAGGGCATCCCTTGCCCCTCCACATTTTCTCCGGACTCGGATTGTTCGTCGACAAGCGCCATTATGTTAGTCATGTATTTTTGAGTCTAGTCATGTAATCTTCACATTTTATTTGAGTCAATATCATGTAATTTTCCCTTTATTTGAGTCATGTACCTAGGTTAGTGAGTCATTTTCCTAAGTATTGTGTCATTAGGTTGGTTTGTTAGGCTAGTGGGCCCAATTCATTGGGCTTGGCCCAAGGGCACCCCTATCCTTTCGGTTATTTGTCATTGAGTCAAATGTCAGGGACTTTTGTAGAAATGTGGGTTGCCTATATATAGGACCCCATTCCCCTCATTTTGAAGTAATGAACAATTGAATGAAAATTGAAATCCACTTCCAAATCCCACTAGATCTCTCTCTCTCTCACTCTCTCTCTCTCTAAGGGGTCCCCCCCTCTCTCTCTCTCTCCCTCCACCCCAATTTTCGGAATTTTCTCTCTCCTCCCCATTCACCCCTCATTAAGACCTCTCCCCTTCCCCATACACCCATTTAACTCCCCCCCAACCCAAGGTGGCATCCTCCAATCCACACCCCACCTCCCAACCCCCAACTACCCAACACCACTTCCTAAGCACCCCTTCCTCTCTCCAAGGTTGAAGGGGCTCTTCCCTAAGCCCAAATTCAAATTTCCCTCTCCCTAGGGCAGTGCCCTTCCATCTCCCCACCTCCCAAATCACCCAAAGTCGCAGCCCCCCTTCCTCATACCAGCCAAGTTCACCCTCCACCTCTTACTCCCTTGGCCATCCCCTTCCCCACCCCCTCATCTTCTTCACATTCAGCCTCTGTTTCAGGCAGCAGAGTTACAGCGACTTGCAGTGGCAGCCACGACTGTCTCTCAAAGATTCAGGTGGCAAGGCCTACATTGCTGGAATCTTCATCGAGATAGCTTTCCAACGGTGGTGGTCTCGCCGGCTTTCGAGTTCGGAGCTGTCCGGAGGAGCGTCATCTTCAACGACTGCGCAATCTATCGCAGACTGAAGACCAGAGGGATCTTGGAAGCTGTTCTGCGGTCAACCTTGGAAGAATTCGAGCACACTTCCTTCTACAAAATTCTTCTTCGTCTAGTCCTCCATCAGCAGAAGAAAGAACGACGCAAATCGCCTGCCCGAGCTATTTTTTCTGAATTATTTCGTCGGAGTGTGCAGTCTGCCACCAGTGGACTCAGGTTTGACCTGTCTTCATTTATCTGGCCACCATTCTCACCTCCGACCTCAGATTGTGGCCCCGTCAACTTCTGCTCGAAGCTACTCCGACCACGATCGCGTCACCACTAGTTTCATTCAATTTGAAGTTCAGGAACGACCGCAGCGCCTTTTGCAATCCACTGCATCAGTTCTGCATCAGTCCGAAGCAGAGTGTTGCTATCCTGCTCCAGTCGCCGGTCCGATCAGCCCCGAGGTCCAGAGCTTCCCAAAAAATTCAGGCATCATCCTCTGTCAGTTGGAAAACTTTTGGCTAGGGTTTTTTCAAGATCTGAGCTCTGTGGAATTTGTGGCAGTGACATCACCAGCCCCCTGTCCAATAATTCTGAAGGTTGGCAGAACCGACAGGGATCGGCAAATCGGGTTTCCTTAGCATAAGTCCCCACCCCGCTTGGCCGGATGAAGGCCCCTCCCTGCGTGGAAGTAGTATTGGATGTAATAAGATTAATCCCCACCCCAAGATCACCCCTCCTGCGAGAGGTGTAGTGGTGTAATCTTTCCATTTCAGGTTGAAGCGACACCGACGCGGCGTGCGGGTGCATACCCTCGCCTCCCCGCTCGCCCCCGTCTCCGGCCGGAGTCGGCGTCTTCACGCCGGCTAGGTGAGCTCCGAAACATCTCTCATTTCTGTAATGGACTTGCTTAGCTTAGTATTGCTATAGTTACTCCGTCGGCGGTAAGAGAATGTCCAATTTTAAATTGCTACCCAAATTGAGTGACCACCGCAGGCGAGCTGTGAGAGCATCCACTTAACCCACACCCTTGGTGTGTTGGCCGCCCATGATTTGGGCATCCTAGGCCCATTTGGGGTTCTCCCCAAGCTAGCCAACCATTGGAGCCTCAAGGTCCCGCCTCGGACCCTCTCCAACATCGCCTAGTTGCCATCGGGCACTAGTGTGCGCCATACGGGTGAGCTCGCTAGTGTGAGCCTGCTTCTCAAACTTGAATGCTTGCAAAATAGGTTCATACGTGGTGTCACATCAGGGTTGATTCCCGCACACACTACACGCTTCATTCTTGAGCTCAAGCAGTGCAAAATCCGATGGAAAGTCAAACCTGACTAGAAGTGAAAGACAATACCCGTTCTTTTCTTCTTCGGCCCATAAGGGAGGAAGGGAGACCTCGGGGTAGACACGCCAAGCCTATCCGCCGCCCTAGTAGGTGGAAGTCATGGCCCAAAAGGGAGCAAATGCCATAAAAGCCCAAGTACAATTAGGTTTATTTTCGTCAATGCAAATCAATTCCAAAGTGAAAGTCAAATTGTGAAAAGAAAAGCATGTCAAGAGGGCAAAGTCCCCGCAAGGAAAACCTTGGGCGTATGCGTGCAATATAAAAGAGGCAAAAGGTAACAAATTTCCCTACGCCAAAGACCGAACCCCAACAGGCATAGGGTAGGGGAGGTAACTTTGCCTTGAGCATCTCAGAATCTTTTATGGGCTTCCCTTATATTTTCTTCCGTCCTTTCTATGCAGTAAAGTCACGAACTGGCAGGATGGTCAAGACGGACTTAAGAAATTGCACTGTGCAAAATCTCGAATACAAGCCAACTATGATCACGTCAATCCCCTTTTAATTACTCAAGAAAGGTTAATGAATTTTAGATGGTGACCGTGTAAGACCTGTGGTCTTGATAGCCTTGACAACTTTTTGCAGAATAACTCAATTAACGCCTTCGGCTAAGGCGCCTTTTATAGAATTAACGTCCTAGATTAGGTCGTCTTTTTCAGAATAACGTCTCTTAGCAGGTCGTTTCTTTTTCAAAAATCAAATTCACGCCGTCTTCTAAGACGTCTTCATGCGAACCACGACCTACTCTAAGGCGCGTTTTTAAGAAAAATAAAGAAAAAATATAAATGAGTGAAAAAAAAATCTATTCCTTCACAATGTATGCTTGCATTCTCTTGCATGGACATCTTTTATTTATAGTTTGCATATGCGTGCTTGCATGATGCATCTCCCCGTTATCAGTCATTTTATTTACCTTATTTGATTAAAGGCTTGGCCCCTTGACCCGTCATTAAGGTCAAAATATTGCTACCCCTTGCTTATTGGGCAAGGGGCCAAGTCAAACAGATGAATTAACCTGTTTATTCAAGTGTGAACAGCAGTTGCAGAAACATGGCACATTAAAGCGAACACGAAAAACGTGAAAAGTACACAAACACAAGGCCACAACCACACAAAGTGCTCAGGTAACAAAGAAATCTCAATCTCATATATATATACATCATGAATATTTAAGTACAGGTGTGAGGGTGGAGGAGTACAAGTAAATCTCTCAGCTCTCGCCTCCACCCTCCTCTCTCCTACTCTCAACCTCCTCCTCGCCGTCCCGAGCTGGCGCTGGTGGAGGAGGCATGGGCCCCCGTGAAGAAGTAGGAACCCGAGCGTGTCCCCCTGCCTCGCTCCTCTCTCGGAGGGAAGAGCCCGCCACAAAGGTGGAGCTGGTGAAGGAGTACCCCGCAGCCCGTGCTCGCTCGCGCCCTCGTTGGAGATGCTCCTCGGACACTCGTAGCCGCTCCTGAGAAAGGATCAACTGGGTCCTCGAGTCTGCCAGCTCTCGCTCGCGTGCTGCTACCTGCTCCTGGTACCGGGCACGCTCCGCCTGGTACTCCTCTCGCTCACGAGCACGTTTCTCGCCCTCCCGGGCTCGCTCCCGTCTCTCCAGCTCAAGAGCCACCCGTAGCTCGGCCACGTCCTGAGGCAGCTCCTCTCGTCGCCTCAGGGACCTCTCAAGCTCTGAGATCCGCTGATCACGGATCGCCAACTCGGTACATACCGCCTAAAGCTGAGTCGTCTACAAACAGGTAAACAAATCATCAATTCCACAATTAATGCAATGATTCAATTCAAGCAATATATGATTGAACCACTCACCTGTGCACTCGTCGTGCGGAAGCCCTCATCAACACAGGTAAGAGCGGCTCGAAGCTCCTCAGTCTGTAAAATGGATTTTCATCAATGCACAATTATATAATCAATATTTGAATGGATCTGTGTTTTGGAATTTACCCGTGAAGCGAGGTCGTGCTCTGCTGCCTCAGCTCGTGCCACCGCTCCTGCTAGCTGCTCCGCCAGTGCAGTCACCTCTGCACTGGGCCCTCTCGAGCTGGAGGCCTCCCCTGGGTCTCTCCTCACTGCTCCCTGCTGGGCACGCTGCATTCATTGAGATCGTCAGTGGCTAATCATCAATAATTCAACAAAAATATATACATTTGCATATAGAAATAAT
Organism: Amorphophallus konjac; assembly: GCA_022559845.1. Classification (NCBI taxonomy): domain Eukaryota; kingdom Viridiplantae; phylum Streptophyta; class Magnoliopsida; order Alismatales; family Araceae; genus Amorphophallus; species Amorphophallus konjac. The sequence goes on along the minus strand of CM040125.1, from coordinate 162,287,165 downwards.
TTAAACACTCACCAGGGTCTCTAGGTCTGCCCGTGTGGCGGCTAGCTGGTCCTCCAGGATGTGTAGATGGGCCTGGGCATCCATCGCCGCTATGTCCCGCGCATCCTGCATCCATTGCATGTTAGTCACATGATAGTCACATAAGCATCTGCATTCAATTTAGAAATAAGTGCATTCATACATACCCCTAAGACCCTCATCTGGGGTCGGCCGGCGTATACCTCCCAGTAGCGCCAGAGGTACTCGGAGCTGTCAGTCGCGCGAGAGGTGACTCTGGTATCGCCACGCTGCCAGTCGGCGTACTGCTCCTCGAACCGTACCCTCCAGTCGGTCGCCTTTGTACGACCGTGCGTCTTCTTCCCAATGCCCCACGGCTCGCCTACCTCTACCCACTCCTGGTGGAGGCCCAGTGTCCTCATCACCAACCTAAGCCGTAATGGCTCGATCTCGCTCAAGCAGTGAACCCAAAGCTCACGCTCAAAGCGAGGATGGCCCGCTACGACCCACGGCTGGCCCTCGTCTGTCATCCCCTCATAGGGTCTCCACTGCACCTGCATTCATAAACATACATGTCACCATTTCATCATCATCATAATAAATGCAAAATAAAGATGCATAACATTCATACATACCAGCGAGGGAGGGAAGTCGCGGAACTCTCTCCGTAAAACCCACAACTCGTAGCCGAGTGGGGCGCCGAATACGATCGACACCCAGCGCCGTGCTAGAGGAAAAGCTCCCTCACCTCCAGGCCGTGGGTCAGCGCGCCCCATCGGCATCTAGAGATAGCTCCAAACCTGCATCCATGCATTGCATTAGGAAGGCATTCACATGCATAACAAAAATAAAAGAAAAGAAAAGAAGGAAAATGCATACCTGAAGAAAAGGTGAGAAGCCACTCTCGACCTGTCCCCGTGGACAAGTCAGCCATCATATGCGCCAGCAGAGCCGCTCCCCAGGCGTAGCTACCAACTGCCTCCAGGTCCTCGAGTATTCCTAGAAATCGGCAGTTGATGACGTCGCCCTTTGTCCCGAGCAATAGCCTCCCGAGCAGCAGTAGTAAGAACCTCCTCAAGTCTCGGTCTGCTCTCTCCCTGTCAGCTGGGTCCTGGCAGTAGACTGCCCTAGCTCTGTCTATCAACCTCTGCGAGAACTGCTCTAGGGTCTCCCCTAATCTGTGCCTAGCATTCCCTAAACCCATCACTGTAGTAAGGTCGGTGCGGAAGATCGTCCTACACTCGCTAGGCGTCTCATAAACCATCTCCAATCCTAGCAACCTCTCGGCGAACACGGTGTAGTCTGGGTAGGTGATCCCACTCACAGCCTCTCCATCTACCCTCAATCCCGTGATCCTAGCTACATCCTCTAGGGTAGGAACCATATGCCCCCATGGCATCAAGAATGCCCGGCTAGTCCTGTCCCATCTCTCCCGTAGAACCTGGATAAGTGGTAGGTCGGGTCTGACTGGCTCTATGCTAAGGAAAGCCCCGAACCCCATAGCATCTACCCTCGCTCTCTGAAACTCGGGGAGGCCGTAGTATGCTGCCCGGACCATGACCCAGGAGATGCGCGTCCTCATCAATCGCTGCATGTAAAGAAAAGAATTTTCACTTAATTATTTTGATTATTCATGTTGAATCTCATTTTGATTGCCTTGGGTTATATTGGTGTTTGATTTTAATTAACGACCATCCTCAGGTAGTGGTTTGTTGAATTAACGCTTCTAAGGGGGGCGTGGTTCTTAAGTATGCTTTGAATTTGCGACCTATCCTAGGTCGCTGTTCATCTTAGAAACGCCTCTGTGTTGGGCGTGGTTCTATGGTTAATTTTTGAAATTCTTAAAAAATATTTCAAGTCACACCCTTGGGTGGGGCGTTTTCCAAAACGGGTCCTTTAATTTAATTGGGAATTAATGAATGGACGACCGCTGGTTTGGTCGTCTATTGTTGAATTAACGCCCTAGTGGGGGGCGTTGTTTTCAAGTGTTTCAGAAAAATGAAATAAAAATAACAACATGCGAATAATTCATGGAAAATAATTAAAGCATGGGAATTAACGGTAATTAACAGCATGATATAAAAAAATGATGAATTTAAATGGGCGGCATGATGCAGGGCGTGTTCTCATGGGGTTAATTATTTTTCAGGGAAATAATTTAATTAACGCCCTTGGGTTGGGCGTTTCATTTATAAAACGTGACGCCCCTGAGGGCGTCTTCTTTCTGGGTTGCAGGGTTTATACCCCGAGAGCTATGGAAATTATAGAAAAAAATGGAAATAAAAATAAAAAAAATGGAAATTGGGTTTGGGGGCCTACCTTCTTGTGCTTTGGTCCTTGTGGCTGGGGCCGTGGCTGACGTGGTCGCCGGAGTTGGCCGGCACGGGGAGGGGCCGCCGCCGTAGGCGGTGGTTCTTCACCACCTCCTTCCTCTTCTTCCTCACCTTCTTCTCCCCCCTCTTCGTTTTCTCCATCTTCTCCATCTCCTTCTTCATCTTCTTCGTAGGCCTCTTGGCCTCCTTCGGCTTCGTCGCCGGCCGCCACGGCCTGTTCTTCTTCGGCCGCCACCGGCGGAGCCTCCATGGGAGCATCCTCCTCGGCATGGGCGTCTTCGCCCAGGTCCATGACTTCTGGGGCAGCCACCCGCTGCCTCTTCAAGCCTCCTCCGGCCATGGCTAGGGCTAGGGTGTGTAGAGGGGAGAAAGAGGTAGAGAGAGAGAATGAGAAATGGGAGGGTTTCGGTTAGGGCTTGTAGAGAGAAAGAGGGAAAGAGGACGAAGGAAGAAGAAGAAAGGAGGGAAAGTTAAGTCGAACGGTCGAAAAGAATTCACGACTTAAGTAAGGCCGCGTATTAAGGAATTAACGACTAAAACAGGGACGCTTATTGATAATTGACGACATCTCTTGAGGCTTTAATTTTGTTTGCATGGGGAATGATAACCGTCGTCAGACGCATTTAATGGCGATTGATTGATTTGATGGGAATAATCATTACTATTTTTGAGTAACGACTAAACTTGCGGCGTTATTTTGGAGAAACGTGGCTTTGCTGAAGGCGTTACTCTTGGAATTTCAACGAATATATTTTGGGAATGTGAATCAATCCACGCCCTAGTTTAAGTCGTTATTCCGTTAACGCCCATTAGTGGAGGCGTCAAATTTGGAGCTGGAACATTGGAAGACGACATTGGCTGAGGCGTCCTTTTGTAAATTCATGGCATTGCTTGAGGCGTTATTTGCAACAGAATCACAGAACGTTGGAAGAGTTATTCATAAAATAGTAAGATGGCTCAATAAAGGAAATATCATTGATTTATTGGAAGAAAAAGATTACAATGCTTAATGAGCCATTTTGGGCCTCAGTTTTCTCAGGGCTGTTACATAAGATTTCCATTCATCTCTGTCTTCATTCAAGCTTTCCACAGGTTGATGAACCTTATTGATTTTCCACAGAGCTTGGATTGTGGTTGTTTCTTCTCCATCTTCGTTGCTGCCTAGATCCCGTATCTTGATTGGAGGAAGATGAGAGGGATCTTCGAGGATTTGTCATGGAAGCCCGAGTTGAGGGAGGCACCGGTGTGAATTATACAGCACGAATTCCGAAGCGCCTATGAGACGAAGGTCCGTCCCGGGAGAAAATCTTGCACGGATATCTTGAGTCTTGAGTATTCCCGGGGCGCAAGTAAAGAGATTCTTTGGCATTACTTTGAGATGCTCTCTCCATTCCATTCTCTTTTTGATTTGAGGAATTCGGTTCATCATTCTATTGCTTATTCCAAGTGAACCGGTCATATAGGAGAGTGGGCTTTTTGAAAAGATTCTTGAGGGTTGTTGGGCCTCACCACATGGATCGAACTTGAAGTGAAGATCAACCCAACTAGAGAGTGCTAGGATGCATCCATAGATGGGTCCTCCCATCGCCGCCGAGGTGAGCCCGCTATAGAGATAGGCTAGAATAGCCGGTCCAACTCTATCTCCTTCCCATAAGCTCACTATGGCGCTTAATTGGGCCTCTTCTAGAAAGTCCTCCGTGGATGGGAATAAGATCGCTCCTGCTAAGCACACCACGAAGGCTTTTGCTACCCGCTCTATCTCCTCATCTTCTTTGGCTTGGTCTGCTCTCTTGTACACCCATGAGGCGAGCTTTAGAAGGTTGATGCCTTTGGTAGCTTTGATTTGGTTCACTAAGTTTGGGCTAGGAATTAAGCTTGTTAACAGCTCTTGGGAAGATATTGGTTTTGGCATGATGGCCATCTTTTCTTCATCTCCTTGCTTCATTCTCTTCAAACCCAAGATGATCTCCAATTCCTCTAATAAGATAGTGGCTTCAAAAGTTGAAAAGAGAAAGGTATGAGTGGAAGGGTGCCATATTTCAAGGAGAGCTCCTATGGCTGCCCAATCTAAATGGATTTGGTCATGATGTTTGGCATGGGTGACTAGGCCCAAAAGGTGCCATCTTGCAAGATAAATTCTCATGTCTGAAGAAAGCTTGGAAAGGATAAGGGGGAGCCACTTGTTTTTTGTAAATCTCCTAGCTCCTGGCACCAATGGATAGTCCTGTGGAAAACAATGAACAGAAAAGAATGCATGGACAGAAGAACAAGTGAGCATGCAGGAACAGTAGAACAGTTGAAAACGTCTTTTGGTTCGGGGAAGTTAAGTAAGAGAAGAACAGAAGATATATTACTTGGTTCATGGAGATCCTGCTGCTTATATGCCCATTGATATCAGTTAACCTAGGAGTGGAGGACTTGGACCTCTTAATCGCCCTCTCCATCTTCGGTTTCCAGGTTGCGGTGCCTGCAGAAGAACAGACGGAAGAAGAAGTAGTAGAATAGAGGTAGAAGGATTGCTTTGATTGATTGGAATTGCCTTCCCTTTATAGAGGTCTGGGAGATCTTAAGGCTGTTCGGAGTTAGAGGTTGAGGGCTATTAGGACTGGGTTTGGCTTTCGATTTGGAAACGGAAGCTTGAGGTTAATTAACGCCTTCTGTTAGGGCGTCAATTCTTGAATTGACGACCTTGCATAGGTCGTGATTTGTGTAACACCCTTTAGTGGGTCGTTTCCTTCTTGAACTATCGATGAATTTCACACCTTAGATAAAGGGCATGTTTCTCATTTTGGCGCCCTCAAAATAAGGCGCCTTTCATGATTTTGACGCTGTGACATCTAGGCGTGTTTTTGTGAGTTTATGAATTTGGTTCTCTGGTTCTTTGAATATGATCTAATGACTTAAGTGATTTTATTTTATTAAAATTGTCTTAATTAAGCACTTATGATCATTTTAAATTGAGGATTATTTTTAATCAGGTGAGGACTAATGAGTTTCAAGTGCAGCAGAGTGCAGGTTTCGAGACGCTAGGGTTGCTCGTGGAAGTAACATCGCGCTCATCATCTTGTATTTCTTTCCTGCGAACATTATTACTATATGGTATTCTACGCTATTATAGTATGTCAAGGACCTTGTGGTTCTGATGAACCTGGAATTTGAGTTCCCCTTCATCAAAAACAGTGATAATTCCAGGAGAATCTTGACCGCACGGATAGGCCGTTGAGTCGTTAAAGGTCTGGGACGATGGTTCCACTTTTCTGAGTTGATGCGTGGACAAACGGGCTTCGGCTTAGTGTCAGCTTAGAGATCTGGATTCTTGACCAAATCTAGATGGCTTAACAATATTATCCTTGATTATTTTCTATTTTTAGTTTATTTTATCTTTTTCTTTTAGTCCAGCATGCATCATGTAGGACTTTGAGCTTCATGCTGAAAATCTCCATATTATGGCAGTAATGAAGGTCACTCACTCTTGGTTGAGTTGACATGAGATATTCCATTCTAAATTGAGTACTTTATTCTCTCTGAAGCCGCTTAGGCTAATTACTTGAAAATGTCCCTTTGCTGGGTCTCCATCTCAATTCCCTTTATTTTTCTGCAAATCCACCCTGGTTGTAGCACGTCCACATTGGCTGATAACCGCTCTCCAATGGTCTTTCCTTATCGTGTCATGCGCACATTTCTACTTGTTTAGTTTAAATCTCCTTTATCCAGCAAATCGATGCTTCCTTGGAATCACTCAGAGTTGTTTCGCTCAGAATCTTGAAAAGATTTCCAATGCTTAGTGTCTGAGGCGTGTCACATCACACCTTGGCGTCTCCTTATCAGTTCACTCCACTTCATTCCGCTCGTTGCACTTTTCACCTTCATTTCATCTCACTCCCTTGCAAAGCAGACGCCAAGGCGGGGCAGCTGTAGACATGCCAAAATTGACGCTATGTTGATCAAATATCATGTCACTATGATGACGCCCCAAAATGAACTTCAATATATTCATAATATGAAGTTTTTCTATCTTTTTGTGTGTCTTTGATTTATTATTGCATTTTGTGATTCGCGACCTGAAGAGGGGCGTGTTTTAAATAGCGACCTTATCTAGGGCGTTTTCTCAAGAAAGGACGACTAAATGTCAGGGCGTCAATTCCTGGTATTATCCGGTTTCAAAATAAATTCAAAATTAATTTAAATTATTGATTAACGTCCTTCCTCAGGGCGTGTTTTCAATTAACGCCTTCATCATAGGCGTGTTCTCTTAATTTTCATATAAAGTAAGTTTTATTGCCAAAATTAAATCCAAGAAGTGACGCCCTTGATGGAGGTCGTGTTTTGAATAACGTCTTTATGAAGGTCGTCAATTTGGGATTTGACGCCTTTCGCAAGGTCATGTTTTCCGTTTCGTGTCCTGCTTTAACTTCTCTTTCCCGAAGAGTTCCCTGCCTCCAATGGTCTCCTTGCTCGAATCGGAGCTAGAGTCCCGCCTTCTTTGATCATTGCCTATCCTTATCTTCCCAAATTTGAGCTTATCTTCGATTGAAATCCTTTAAAAGGATGCTCTGGTCGATCGAGGCAGAGGTTCAAGAGGTTGAAGAGTTCACAGGTTAAGAGGTTAGACGGGTCAGAGAATTAAAAAAAAAATAGAGGTTTACAGTTTACAGGTTATAGAGCTCCGTCTTCCTCCTGTGCGATTGTTTGAAGGGGCTCTGCTTCCTCTACTTCCTCTGCATCTAGCCGGCCGCGTCCACCTTGTTTCCCTTTACTGTCGTCAGGGACAGCATGGTTTTCTTTTATTTTTTTGTGTTGCTTCGTCTTCATCAACCGATCACCACTGGGTTCGTCTTTTTGCATTTGCATTAGTTTCATCATCATCATTGTCTCTTCTTCTTTTACGTTTGCGTTAGCTTCATCACATATCTCTTCTTTTCCCTAATTCCTCTTTAGGGGTTTTAAAAAAAACCCAAAAAAATAAGGTGCGCATGTTTTTGTCCTTTTTTTATCTTCATGTCATCTTTGGATTGATACTACGTGCACTTGGCTATCTCCTTCTTGTTTATTTTGTCTTATTTTTGCAAGGATAATCAATAAGGAAAAACCCCCTTCATCGGCCGGCCGATTGAAGGCGGAGGAAGGAATTCACAATCTATCCCGCGTTCAATTTTCCACCAGGTATTCGCGATCTTCTTTATTTGTTATTGAGGTAACCCCTCTGGCGATCACCCTCCTCCATAGCACCACGTGCTTATTTGCTTCTTTATCTTCATATCATCATCTCCACATATATTTTTTCTCTTATTTAAAATTCCCCATGTTCATGTGTGGATTTATCACGATCTACAAGACTATCATGATTGACTTATGGTGTTTGACATCATCAAAATCGTAGGAGTGCAACAATTTCCCCCTTTTTGATAATGGCAACACTATGAGTCAATTTATGTTAATACAGTCAAAATTGAGGAAATTGAGTGATCAAGCAATGAACAATCATGCATGCTTTATTACACACGAACTCTTGCCAAAACAAAACACTCTCCCCATCAATTGACTCTCCCCCCTGACTCTCTCCCTCTAAAACTCACTCCCTTTGACATCATCAAAAGGAGATGAAAGAGATATGCAGCTGCGGGATTAGTGAAAGAAAAATTCAGTATCTGCACAGTGAGAATGACCCATGATCATATCTTAAAAAATTAAGTAGGCTACTAAAACAAGTGGAGATTCTTCAAATCAAGTAATCAAGAAAGACCTAGAGTGAGAGTGAAGTTTATCTACGTAGATAAGATATGCTGAGAAATCAAGGGTGAACAGATATGTCAAGAGAGAACTGATCAAAACTATACTAATTAGACTGCAAGAGACTAATTCTCAGAAAAGGTTCTTGAGGTATTGAGGACAAACAGTCCATAGACTAGCAACAAGAACAAGGGATTTGACTGAAATACATTTTTCTTTAACGAGTAGTATATAGATCAATAAGTAAGTTGGTAGATCACATCTTTGACGTTAAGGAGACACCTTGATCAGAGACCAGACTCCCCAGTTACTCAATGTGAGAACCGTATTATCTCTCTTTTAGAGAACATAGTTACTAATTGTGGGTTTTTACGTGAGGAGACACCTTGATAAGAGGCCAGACTCCCCAGTTACTCACCACTTTATTACCATTGCTCTGTCATGAGTAAAAAATTTCCACTTCTTAAATAGAGATAATCTGACACCTCATGACTTAGGAAAAATTTCATTTCATTTTGATGAAACACCCAGTTTCTCGGTAATCAGAAAATTGCTCTAAACATATAAATTTTTTTTATCCCCTTATATTTTTGATATGAAATGTTTGAAAGCAATACCTACCAGAAGCACTGATTCTCAAAGAATGTGTTTTTTGAAGTCCCGGTTTCAAGTTTTTAGTAGATTTCATGACATACAAGTTTAGCTTGTTCCATGATCATGAAGTATGTAGGGAGATATACTTCTAACACCTTATCCAAGTCTCTGCTAAGTTACCAGATAAAAGATTCTAGCTGAGCTTTAGTTGTTCAGACTTAAGGGTTTAAGACATGTATGGGATTCTACTTGCTGTGAATGAGCTGAATTAAGTCTTTCATGAGAAGCAAGAGCAACATACATCTCTCAGATGATTTTGAATCAGTTAACCTTCACACACTTACCAGCTCCCCCTCACAAAATGCAAGAAATTCTAAAGCAAAAACTTCTTCTCAGAGACAACTCCCCCTCACTCAATGAACTGTTATTCAATTATGACACATGCAGTATATGCAATTGCACAGACCTCTCAGCCTAACAACTCGCATAAAGATAGAACACCCCCTCACATAATGACCTGATATGCAGACATACTCATGTTGAGTGGTTAAGGACACAGAGGAACAACATTTTATTCATGGAAGCAAAACATTTCATTCATGACAAAAAGTAGTGTAAATGTTGAAAAACAAAATCATGAAGGCATTTTATTCATGGAGCTAAGATTTAAAAATACTTAACTCTCTCCTGAAAGATGTAAATCTGTCATTATCCAGCGGCTTAGTGAAGATGTTAGCTATTTGGTTTGCAGTGCCTACATGGATTAATTCAAAAGATCCTTTCGAAACATCATCTCTAATAAAATGATGTCTGATTTCTATGTGTTTGGTTCAAGAATGCAAAACAGGATTCTTGGCTAGATTGATGGCACTAGTATTGTCACAATATATGGGTGTGCACCCCAGATCTACTTGATAGTCCTGAAGTTGGTGTTTGATCCATATGACTTGTGTACCACAACTCCCTACAGCTACGTACTCAGCCTCTACAGTAGAGAGAGCCATAGACTGTTGCTTCTTGGAACCCCAAGAGACTAAACACGCACCTAGAAATTCACAATGTCCACTAGTGCTTTTTCTATCTAGCTTACACCCAGCATAATCTGCATCTGTATATGCAATAAGATCTAAAGTGTGAGATGCAGGAAACCATAAACATAGGGTGTGTGTAGTAGATAAGTATCTAAAAATTCTTTTCACAGCTGATAAGTGCAATTCAGTGGGTCTAGATTGGTACCTAGCACACATTCCTACATTGAATTGTATATCAGGTCTCGAGGCAGTCAAATAGAGCAAGGATCCAATCATACCTCGGTATAGCTTTGCATTAACTTCTTTACCTGATTCATCGGCATCCAATGAAGTGTTAGTACCCATTGGTGTTGTGATGTGCTTCAGATTGTTTATGCCAAACCTCTTGAGGATGTCCAGTGTGTATTTGGTCTGGTTAATGAAGCATCCATCCTCCAGCTGTTGTACCAGCAAGCCAAGAAAATACTTCAATTCACCTACCAGGCTCCTCTCAAACTCAGCAGACATCAAATGAGAAAATTCATTACATAGTTCAGTACTTGTTAAACCGAAGGCAATGTCATCTACATATACCTGAACTATGATGAGGTATTTATTCGAACTTTTGGTAAATAGAGTTTGATCCACCTTACCTCTGTGGTTGCCGTTCCTGATCAGAAATTTTGTTAGCCTCTCACACCAGGGTCAAGGAGCCTGCTTTAGACCGTATAGGGCTTTATTAAACCTGAAAACTTGGTTAGGTTGAGGAGAAAATTGAAATCCGGGGGGTTGTTCTACAAAAACTTCTTCTTTGATAACACCATTTAAAAATGCACTTTTAACATTCATCTATTGAAGTTTTATGTTTTTAGAACAAGCAAAAACTAATAAAATCCTTATTGCTTCCATCCTAGCAACAGGTGCATAGGATTAATCAAAATCAACTCCAAATTCCTGACAGTAGCCCTTGGCTACTAGTCTGGCTTTATTACTTGAAATAATTCCATCCTCATTCATTTTATTCTTAAAGACCCATTTAGTTCCTATGACATTTGTATTTTCTAGTCTCAGAACTAGCTCCCAGACATTATTTCTTTCAAATTGACCTAACTCCTCACACATGGCATTAACCCATGATGCATCATTTAAAGCCTCTTCTACTGATTTGGGTTCAATCTGAGAAACCAAAGCAACTAGGTCTTCATTATGAACATTTCTAAGATAAGACCTTGTCCTAGGGGGATCTCTTAAGCTACCTATAATGTTATCTGCAAGATGATCTTTCAAATATCTCACATTGATTGAAGACTCACCTGCTTCATCTGATCTTACTTGATTGGGAGCGCTTGATGCTTCAGGTGGTTAAGTTTCTTCATTCTTCTTGTCCTATATGAATTCTCCATCATCTTTCGTGCACCTATCATCATCATCCACTTTAGTCTCATTGTTCATTTCATCAAATCTGACATGAGGTGATTCTTCTACAGTCTGAGTTGTACTATTGAAGACCCTATATGCCCTAGTTGTTTCAGAGTAACCTAGAAAAATTCCTGGATTACTCATTGCATCAAATTTGTCTAGGTCCTTTTTATTGTTGTTATGAATGAAGCATTTTGAACCAAAGATTCTAAAATATGAAACATTTGGCTTCTTACCTTTCAAGAGTTCATAGGGAGTTTTCTTATGGATGGGTCTTACCAAGGCTCTATTGATGCTATAACAAGCCGTATTAGCTGCCTCTGCCCAAAAACTTCTAGGAAGCAGACTCTCCATGAGCATAGTTCTTGCCATCTCAATGATTGTGCGGTTTCTTCTCTCCACTATGCCATTCTGCTCCAGAGTCCTAGGATAAGCAAATATGTGAGTTAATCCTTCATTGTTACAGAATTCATAAAATATAGAGTTCTGAAATTATCCTCCATGATCAGATTGAATCATGGAGATGTTGTGAGTTCCTTCTTGTTTGACTTTATTGAAGAGATGTTCAAACTTCTGAAAAGTTTCATTTATATTTGCTAAGAAAAATAACTAAGAATATCTAGTGAAATCATCTACAATTACAAACCCAAATCTCTTCCCATTTAGACTTTGAGTCCTGGTTGGGTCAAAGAGATCCATATGCAAGGGCTCCATTGGCTTGGAAGACAAGGGCTCGGATCTGAGCTTAAATGATTTACTGGTTTGTTTGCCTAGAGCACAAGCATCACATGTTTTAGAAATGGAGCTGAATTTAATCCTAGGCATGCCTCTAACTAAGTCATGTTTTACCAGTTTATTCAAAGAAGAGAAACTAGCATGACTTAACTGTCTATGCCAAATAAAAGCATTATTTTCAAGATCCGCAGACAAACAAAGATTTAACTCAGATTTATCATCTAAATCCACAATGTAGACATTATTGACCCTATTAGCTACAAACTTCACACTGTCAGAATTTATTTCTAAAATTTTGCAAGAGTCGTTATCAAACGCAACTCTGTGATTGTTGTCACATAGCTGACTAACACTAATCAAGTTGTGTTGAAGACCTTCAACAAGCAGAACCTTCTCAATAGTGTTTAAGGTAGACTTAACAACCGTTCATGTTCCGATATTCATACCTATGTTCTTCCCTCCAAATTTGACCAGACCCCCTACCTTCATTTCCAGCTTACTGAATTTTGATTGGTCACCTGTCATGTGCCTAGAGCAGCCACTATCCAGGTACCACCAATTGTGCTCGGCAGCTAGGCTCACCTGCATAAACAAATCAAGCAAGATGGTTTGGAACCCAACGTAGATTAGGTCCAAAAGCATTGCTCAATCCTTTAAGAAGGGTCCTAGGAATCCAAAACTATTTCACAATATATTTCTTTTCCATGTCGTTGACAGTTTTGTTGAAATTATAATTAAGAATTCCGTCCATTTGGTCTAAGGGTGTGGAATCTATTCCTGTTATTGGACTGTTCATTCCTTGGGTATTCATTGTACCCTGACTATCTAGGGGAGTCAAATTTATTAGAGTATTTCTGTGGATATGCAGGACTTCCCCAGTTAGCTTTGTACTGGCCCATTCTGTTATAGGAGTTGAAGTTTCTATTCTGACTCACATGCCTTGACCTGTTAGCATTCCTGTTCTGGTGAATAAGCATAGGGGGTTGCTTAGCAAAGGTCTTACCAGTTTTAGATTGTTGTCCAGTAATTTTTGATGGATTTTATTTTAGATGCTGAACATTTTGAGCATTGTTGGAACTGGATGGTGTGTCCAGTTTTTCTTTCCCTTTTTCTGGACAGAATGTCACAGTTTTGTACTCAAAGGATTTCTTGTTTGTTGGGTTATAGCCTAAACCCTCTCTATTGAAATTAACCCTAGCACCTAACATGGCATCCAAATTTGTTTTTCCTTGAACAAATTTTTCTAAGGTGCTTTGTTTGTCTTCCAATTCCTTCTGCAATTTTTCACAATTTTCCTGAAATTCAGAATTGACCTTCCTAACAGCTTCATATTTTTCAGTGATTAAATTGTTTTCACTTTGACTTTCCTGAAGTTTTAACTTGAAGTCATCAAGTCGTTTCTAAATTTTGTTGTTTTTAGACTTAAGGTTCTCATTTTCCTTATTTGTTTGAGTTTCCTCTTCAGTGGTAGCATTAAGTTTTCTCTTTAAGACACTATGCTCTTTACTTAACGCATTAAACTTATCTAAAAGCTCATCATAGGCATCTTCCCAATCATCAATTGAAAAATTCTCAAAGACATTTGTTACCTTTTCGTCACTATTAGCCATCAGGCAGATTCCTTGGTCTTCTTCCTCTTACGAGTTGGCCTCGGGGTCTTCCTCCTCGTCACTTTACGTGCAGACCATAGCTTGAGGTTTCTTCTTTTGCACCTTGGAGCCTTTCTTCTGGAGGTCGTGGCAATCCCCTTTCATTTGTCCAGGTCTTCTGTAATGAAAACTTGTAATCTTCTTAGTGCTCCTATTTTTATCTATATTAGAATCCAAATTCTTACCAGAAGGATACGACCCTTTTTTTCTAATTGTTTTTCCCTTCGTTCTCAGAAACTTCTGAAACTGACGAGTGAGCATAGCTTGCTCCTCTTGATCAAGGTCTGGCAATCCGTCAGACTCTCCACTGCTACTGTCACTGCTGCTGCTATTGTTACCACGGGACACCTTGAGGGCAATGTTCTTGACCTTCTTATCACTTCCTTCACCATTTCTTTTAAAGTTCATTTCGTAGGACATTAAGGATCCTATCAGTTCAGTGACTGTCATTTTCTACAGATCCCTAGACTCCTCTATCACTGTGGCCTTAGTGTGCCATGCGGGGGATAGTGACCTAAGAATTTTCCTGACAATGTCCCCTTCTGAAACTTGTTTCCCAAGCCCATTAAGACTGTTAGTAATCAATGACAACCTGGCATACATTTCTGTGATAGTCTATTTAGATTTCATTTTGAACAATTCATATTCAGAGGTGAGCATATTTACCTTACTGGCCTTCACTTGGGATGTACCTTCGTAGATTAGCTCTAATTCATCCCACAATTTCTTGGCTGTTTTGCAAGCTGAGATCTGGGCGTATTCATCAGGATGAACCGCGCATTGAATGATGTTCAGGGCCGACCAGTTAATGGTTGAAAGTTTGATGTGATCCTCCGTCCACGCATCTTCATTTGGTGGAAGATCATAAGACCCTGTGGTGATCACTCTCCAGAGCTTGTGGCTCTGTGCTCTCATAAACACCTCCATCCTATTTTTCTAGTAAAAATAGTTATTACCATCAAAGAAAGGAGGGAGACTAATAGACTGTCCCTCGACCATGAAGCTTCGAGGACCACTAGATCAAGAATTACCCTGGCCGTTGGACCACACGATGGGTAACCTGCTCTGATACCAAGTGATAGTTCACACGATGGGTGAGCTAGAAGGGGGGAGGGATGAATAGATCACCCCCAAATTCAATCTAATTCGAAGATCGACCAAAAAGTTCAGTAAACTAGTAAGAGACCTCCTCAAGTCTAGCCACGTATCAACCAGAAGGACAGATGCTCAATGAAACCAAGAAATCAGTAGTGCAAGGATCAAACACTTGGCGAGCTGAAAATAGTATAACAGACAAAATCAAACCACACCAAAGGGGCAAAAGATTTTTAAGGTGGTTCGATTGCGATCTGCAATCTACGTCCACCCCTTACTCCTCCGGAGTAAGGCTTCCTTGCACTAAGCAAATTTGAAACCGCAAACTCAGTCTGCAACACCTGCTGCCATACAGCTTGCCCCGAGGAACAATCTCCTTGATCTTCCTATGACTGGAAGAACCCCTGGAGGTCCAACCTCCCTTCCTTTGCACACTACAAAGGGAACCCTGTGAAATGCACCCAGCAACTCACGAATTAGAGGATCACTCCTCTCTTCCTCCAAACACGATGGAGGGAAAACGAAGAACCTCTCCCTTCCTCTAAAGACACTTTGAGGGTAACAAAATAGTAATGAAGGAATGAATGAAACAACTCAAAAATGAGAGAATTAAAAGGGATAGTCACTCAAAAATAATGATAATGTAGCTTCCAGAGAAGCAGTCTTTCAAGTTCAAACAAAAAATGATCACTCAGACTCTTCCGTTTCTAGACAAGCTCTTCTCTCGTATAGAGAAGTTTCAGCACACGCAGTGGCTTCAGATACTCTCTGTTCGTCAGTCTTCAGCAGCCCCTCTTACAGTCTTCAACCCTCTTTTTATAGCCAGATGATAGCGCGTGGGTAACACGATTCCCACCCACTTCTTTTCGCAGATCTGATCCCTTTTTGATTCCATGTGTCAGAGCCATGGTGCTGTAGCAGTTCACGTGGCAGGATCATCCTTTCTGTTCCTTGCCTCGGATCACGAGCCCTTAAACTTGGTACTTTGATTTCCACGTGGAGTATGCTCACAGGTTGTCCAGCACATGCTCGACCAAGTGACTGGCCTGGGAAACAACTGGAAGTGTTAGCTGTTCGTGCTAGCACAGATTTCATAAAGGAACGTACGAATATGTACCGACCTTAGGTAGCATATAACAAAACATGCATGGACCTTGGATAACATAAAGCACGACATGCATATACATTGGGTATGCACAAGAGTATATATGCACTAACTTTTCATTGCACATGAGAGAAGTGTGCATGGACTTTGATAGCATATGACCAAACATGCACGGATTCTAGATGTCGTACTCAGACCTTATAACAATGCACAGACTTTATCTGTGTGCAGCAACACACGTTGCACCGACTGAAATATGCATCGAGATAGAAATTGCACCAACTACAAGTACCCTGATGCAAAGATTGCATAGAGTTTGGTGCGCATATGAGAAAGTATGCAAAGACATTATTGCACAAGGCAAAAATAATGCACCGACTTACATATGCAACAAACAGTGATGTGCACCGACCCTATATGCAAACCACACAAAAAGTGTGCTGACCTATATGTTGGACAAGAGAATATGCCTCGACTTGATTAGCACTTGTGGACGCACTAAAATTCGCTTGTTCAGGTGGTTCGTCTGTTAAGTGCGTGGGCGTGCTAGTCACTGAGTGACAATTTATTCAGGCTCCGAAGAGCCCATGGTGCGGTCGATCTGACTTCGTTAGACGATTGTGTAGTTCGTGTCGGGACCAAAACCCGCCGCGCCATAAAGGTCACGGCGTCATTTACATCCCCCATACGAGGGAACACCCTTGATTAATTGCCGGGATTCAGGGCCTCATGGCCAAGAAATCAATTGCATGGAAGGTCTATTATGAGGTATTGAAATCCTCGAGTGAGGGCGAGAAGAAAACCATTCGTGGTAATGTCAGTCGTGTACTGACCATTTAATGTTCAGACGAATGTCCGGCTCGAGAAAATCGCGGTTGTCGCGGGAAAACCGGAACGCATGTATGTCGAGGTACGGCAAATTTATTGTTCGGAAGAGCGGAAAATGTTCGGCTGAGCCTCGGTTGGAGCGGTCAAAAACTAGTAAATCTGTTGGCCCGGTGTAAGAGCAAGCTACGACCATACTGCGGTGGGCCCCCCCGCGGTCGAAACAAGACTTGCATGAGTGTCATTAATATTTCCGGTGCCAATGGGCAACGAGGGAATATCCCTTGAATCGACTGAAAAGCCCTGTGTCTAGGGAAGCGGACGTTCGAAACGTGTCGGTCATTCGGGAGACCGTTTAATATTCGGACGGGTGTCCAGCTTGAGAGTACCATAATCATCGCAGGACGACCTGGAACATATGTATGCCGTGATACGGCAAATACATAATCCGAGACACTGAAAACATTCGGTTAAATCTCGATTAGTGTAGCAGGAAACTAGCGAATTTATTGGCCCGGTGCGAGATCGAGTCGGGACCATACCGGGGGCGCCTCCCGTGGTCCAAACGGGGCTTGCGTGGGCATCATTAATGTTTCCGGTGCCGGAGGGAAACGGGGAAGAGTCCCGGGACTAGATTCCAAAAACCAAAACATGTTCGAAGGAAGCGAGCTATAGGCCGAGGGCGTGGGTTGTTAGAATGTAAGGCCCAGATACAGAGGGGGGGTGAATGTATCCCTCTACAATTATGGCCTAATTAAAACTCTAATGCTCAGTAATGCGGAATTAAAACTGTTGCAGAAATAGCCTAAGGAACCTTAGAAGGATCAAAGCAAGACAGCAACTCAAGAAGCCCTCAAATGATCCGAAGCAAGCATCTAATGCGCAACAATTAAGTGAACATATAAGAAACTCAATTAACCTCTAGGATATAGATAATCAATTAAATCACAGTCCTAGCATGCATCTAGCGGAAGCAGGAAATCAAACAAACCACTGCACGATGATTTTAGGTGGTTCGGTCAACAGACCTACATCCACCCCTCACTCCAAACCAGAGTGAGGCTTCCACTAGTAACACTAGCACAGCAGACTCAATCTGCAACAAAGGCTGCCAAACAGCTTGACCAGGGGAACAACCTCCCCTCTTCCTCCCAACTGGAGGGACACCCCAAGTGACTCCCAGCCACTTGGAAACCAGAGACACACGGTCTCTCTTCCTCCAGACCAGGAGGGAACACCTGGACTTGCTACCCACAAGCCCAGAACCGGAGGAACAAACCTCCCTTCCTCCAAACCGGAGGGGAACCTAGAGACCCAAGTCTCTCTTCCTCTGGACCCTAGAGGGAAGCACAACCGGAGATAAATCTCCCTTCCTCCAACCCGGAGGGAAACAACCGATGACACCCTGTCAAAGGCAACCAGAGATGCAAGTCTCTCTTCCTCCACACCGGAGGGAACCAACCACAAGTAGCACCCAGCTACTTGCAAACCGAAGACACAAGATCTCCCTTCTCCTGAGTCCACAGGAGGAACCCGATCCCCAACAGGGCAATCGGAAGAACAACAAGTGAATAGTTCAAAAGAAAATCAAAACCCAGCAACAGAAAGCTGAAAAGATAAAATCAAATGAGGCTCTCGCAGGAGCTGGCTGGCCTGGATTTGATCCACGGACCAGCGGGAACTTCTTCTACTGCTTCTCTCTTTCTCTTAGCACGAACTCTCTCTTCTTCTTCTTCTTCTTTCTTACTTCTTCTTCTTCTCACAACATCTGCCTTCACCTTCTTCTCACTCTCTGTATCTCATTGTCTCTCTTTCTTTTTCTTCTTCTGCTCTCTCGATCTAGCTCTGAGCCGTCTCTATCTCTTCTTTCTCTTCTGCACCTCTTCTTCTTTTCTGGCTGCTTCTACTTCAGTCACTCTCTCCCACATACTCCTCTTCAGAGGAAGAAGACACATATTTATAGCAGCAGCAGATTAGGGCAGCGTGTGCTCTCCACGATTCCCGCCCAAAAGCTTCAGTCCACGTGGAGGCTCCTCTGCATCTCGGATCACGTGCCAGATGCCAGCCTCGTATCACGTGCCCCACTCTTCATAGGCTTCACGATCAGTACCTGTCACACAGTCATAGGAGATTAATCAGAAGGATAGAATGTATAGACTTAAGATGTGATAACAAGTGTGTAGACTCGAACTTAGAAATGAATGTATAGACATTAGAACAGCAAAAGGTGCACTATACAGAAAATGACATGAGGTACATAAGATGACTACAACACGAGATAAAAAGAAAACGACACGAAGTACATACAGTATCAAAGCTAACACTACAAAGATAACGACATGAAGTCAGATGAGAACAACATGAGGTAAGAGAGAACGACACGAGGTAAACCGGTAGTAAAACAGGCGATCAGAGGGAACCTGGACGAAGATAGAAAGAAACAACACGAGGACATAAACACAAGAATAACACGAAGACACGAATACAAAAGCAACATGAAGACACGAATACAAAAACAACACGACATAAAAACAAAAGATAACACGAAGACATAAAAACAAAAGATAACACGAAGACATAAAAACAAAAGATAACACGAAGACATAAGACCGACACTAAGACATAAACACAGAACTAACATGAAGACTCAAACACAAAAGATAATACGAAGACACAAACATAGAAACAACACGAAGACATACAAAAATAACTCGAACACGAGGACGACACTGGCTGAAAATAACTCGAAGACGAAGGGGTGACACAGAAGGAGCGACACGAGGTGGCACAGAAAGCAGCACGAGATGGAACAAATAACGACACGAAGACAACTGGAATGATGCATGTAGCAGTTCATTGTACATACTTCCAATGTACAGACTTTGAAATAAAGAGTGTACAGACTTGAGAGATCAAGGCACGATGTATAGACTTTGTTCAAGGAAACGAATGTGTAGACTTTGGCTTGGCACGAAGGTAAAGATGAGGCTGTAAAGACTTGGCCAATACGAGACACTGTACAGACTTTGTCAAGTGACTGGCTGTACAGACTTCAGAAGATGAGGACTCTGTATCGACTTGAAACAAAGGCAGTGTTTAGACTTAAGCATTTTGAGCATAACAAAAGCTATGAATGTATAGACTCCATGATCAAAATGCAATGCTGACTGATGTATACACTTGGCAAATAGATTGATGCATGAACTACCCTGTACAAGCTTTAAGACTTAATGAGCAACAAAAAGTAGACAAAGCAGCAAGGCGTCAACCCAGCTGATCCACTGCGTCAACGCAGCCACTGCACCGAACCCATATTAATGAAAGACAGACATGTAGACATGATCTATGCCATGCTCACAGTTAAACTATGTACCAAGTTCTGAATGAAGTAAACACATATGACATGAGACGGACGCTGTACATACTTGATGCATGTGAACAGTAAGACGGATGTATAGACTTGATGAACTGCAACATGAACATTATCAGCAGAGAAGCAATGCACAGAACAGAAATCAAGCACAAACCAATTTATCACAGCATGACTCAAGCATACACATGCATTCTTCACACTTCAGACATGGCACACTCATTCAATCTCCCACTGAATAGATCAGACATACTCAAGACAAAGTGGTGACTCAATTATGTTGCTATCATTAAAACACCACATCATCAACAAAGCACAAGGGGCACAATAATCTCCCCCTTTTTGATGATGGCAACATAATGAGTCACACTGACTCATCAAACTATTCTCCCCCTGTGACAGAATCAAAAAGAAGGGAAATGGTTTGATAGTCAACTGTAGCACATAAAAGTAGCACACAAAGACAGCACGTAAATGTAGAGAATGAGTCATAGTAAAAAAAATGAAGATCTCCCATATGACAATGAAACAGCTCTCCCCCTATCAACGTGCATGATTGACTACTCTCCCCTTAGATGTGAATAAACCATAACTCCCCCAGAAGCACAGGAAAGGACTCTGGTTATCCAATAAATCAATCTGAAATCAGCCATTACAAAGAATCTGAATTCTGGTGAAAATACCACAGAATCAGAACTTATTACAGAACAAGATGGAAGATTCCAACAGTGTGGAGAGAAATGCATCTCAGGAATCAATCTGAAATCCACCACCATAAGGATTCTGAAGTTCAGAAGGCTGTAAGTGAACAAGATAATAATGGGAGTGGCACCTCACATTTGTATGGTCAGAAAAATGCAGGTGGAATCAGTCAACTGATAAGAGAGAAGTTCACTTTGTAGATCATGCAAGAATCTGATCATGAGGGATTTGAATGCATACATCACTTCAATAAGTCTTAAAAGATGTAGACTCTTCTATCATAAAGAATTATGAAGTGGCAACTTAATCAATCTGATTTAATTTTGATGTATACCAACTTTGCCAAATTAAACTCAATGCTCATATCTGAATCCAAGTTTTAATAAAAGTGAACCAAATAGTCAGAAAAACACTCAAAAACAATCATCTTTTATCTTACACATGTGATCTCAATTGCTCCTTTGAAAAAAATACACAGGTTAGTACTGAAATTAAACATTTTTTCAAGAACATGAGTTGACAGATTTTTCAAGATAATTTTATTTGAAGCACATTATATTTTTCATGAGTAATTTAAGTTGATCAACACCTTTTTACATGAGGCACAACAAGTCTTAGTTGAAGTGACCCAGTTACTCAGTGTGATAACTGGCATTGCCTCTCACTTTGAGAGCAGAGTTAGCAATATGAGTGTCTTTTTACATGAGAAGACACCTTTATCAGAGGCCAGACTCCCCAGCTACTCAACACAAATAAGCTATTGCTCTGTCAGGTTTTGTTTCACTGAATTTTTATCAGAGATAACTGTGGCACCTCATGACATGAGTTACTTTATTTCATTGATAATGAACTCAGTTTCTCAGTGACCGAGTCATTGCTCTGAATTCACAATTTTTTATTTAGTCAATTTTTTCAAGTTAATGTTTAACCAAACCACTCACTCTATGTATCTCTACCAAAGTAGTCTAGATTTCAAATTTCAGATATCAGATGAGAGACTTTAAGGATTACATGACACAAGAGGTTAAAGTTTATTAAACCTCATCAACAGATATTTTCAATTCATTTAATTACAGAGCTGTGAATACATTAATCTTATATCAGTCTGATTCAGTGATAATTCTTAAATCCATATGATAGGAGTTTCTGCCAAAATCTCAGACTGAATTGCATGACATGCAGCTTAAGTTCCTCAGATCAGAACCATAAATTTAGCTGACCAACAACTGAATAATGGAGCCAAAGTAGTCACACCAGCTAAGAGGTATATGAAGGAAGAGTACACGCTGGTGGAAGAGTAAATCAGCAATAGAGAGGAGCAACAGAAGAGATTTTTATCATCAGACAGTAGCTGAGTCTGGAATACAGACTGATCAGCTATTTTAGAGATATCAGCAGAGAATACAGTTGAATAGCACATAGTCAAGAGAATGAATCAGGTTACTTAAACAAAAGGAGTTCATGAGGTGAAGAAGATATGAAATAGGAATGCTCCCCCTGTCTAAGTGCAGTGAATTTCTTTTTAGATTTTTCAAATTTTTATGATATGCACTATCCTACATATGTAGTATGCAACAATTCTAACAAGGAGAGCATGATGATCAATCAACAACAAACTAGCTCCCCCTGACAAAGTGCATGATGTGCAATGAATCATTTCTTTTCAAATTTTACTTTCTTCAAATTTATTATATGCAATACACTGCTCTATATGAGAACTAGACCCCTGGTACTAGGCGGAGGACTCGGTCCAAGGACCACCTCACACATGGCAGTAGCATCCAGACATACTCCATATGCCCTTCAGCACTGTTCCATTTAATATATCATGATGGTCATGCAAATGTCATATGCAGTGCAACGCAATCTCATTTGTTTAGTGCAAACAACAGCATGAGAAGAACATCAAAAATCAATCAAGCAAAACAACAATTTCAGATAATGAAATTGAAACAGATTTCAGAACTGACCTGAATTGAGTCCTGGGGTTTTCTTTTTGAGTGCCTTGGTTAACCCCTTTTATTTCTCCCTCCAAGGCACACCTGCAAAGTAATGGATAATCTTGATCCTGCAGGGACCCAAGCAGCTTTGGGTCCTACGTTAGTCCTGACAGGTTTTCTAAACATTTTCACAGCAACATTATCATCAAATTTCATCAGTGAGCAGTCATCGATAAAATGTCCAAATTTTCCACAGTATCTACATGAAATGGCTGGTGTTTGATTCTTATGATGCATATTGACAGCAGGGTGATGTTTATAAACATGTTCATAAGAATTTCTGTTATATGCATGAGCAGTTTGATGCTTGTTCTTAACCATCCAACATTCAGCAGATTTATGGCCTGGCTTCCCACAGTTATAGCATGAAATTTTCACAAAAGGTTTTGCAGGGAATTTGACAAAATGGGGTTTAACATAGTTCTTTTGAACATACCAACAGTCCTTGACTGTATGCCCATTTTTCCCACAGTGGGAGCAAGCAAAAGAATTTCTTCTATGAAAAACATTTTTACCCCAAGTAGATCTAAACCAGCACTCAGCAGCCTTGTGCCTAGGCTTATTGCAGTTGAAGCACACAATGTGCTGACTAGAATTGTGTTTAGATCCATATGGACCATGAAAGTGCATGGAAGACCTGGCTTGTAGTTTGTTGTCTTCTTTCATGATAAAACAATCATTCATGAGATGACCATGTTTCCCACAATAATAACATGAAGCATCAGGCTTCCTAGCAACATGGTTTCTATCAAAAGAGTTTCTAGAATGTAAAGTTCTACTAGCATGCTCATCCTTTAACATCAATCCACAATCCTCCATTATGTGACCTCCTTTCCCACAATAATAACATGAACCCTTTTTAATGTGAGTGTGTGAGAGATCATGTGAATTGTGTGTAGCCTTCTTTTTAGTAACATGAGTGTCTTTATCCTTCTTCTGTGAAGTTTCATCCTTTTTCAGTTTTTGATTTTGTTCCACAGTTTTGGGTTTTACAGTGGATTTTTGTGCAGTGAATTTGAAAACAGAAGGAGCAGAGGTTGTGTTCTGATTGGTGACTTTGACAAAAACAGTAGATGTTTCATTCCCATTACTCTTTCTTTGTCGGACTATAGTCCAATCCCTTTCTCTCAAAGTTATCACTCTTTCCAAGAAGCTTATTCAGATTGTCCTTATCTTTGACAAATTTTGATAGAGAATCTTTCAAATCTTTAATCTCAAAATTCAAATCAGCAATTTTAGCTTCATATTTGGACAAATCAGTTTCACAGGAAATTACTTGTTGATGCAAGGCATCATTCAGACTTTTGAGTTTTTCTACTTCCTGTTTTAATTCTATTTCCTTGTCAGCTTCAGATAAGGACTTGTAAAGATCATCAACTTATTGTTGAAGGGAAGTGATAGTAAGCTCATATCCAGCTATTTTCTGTTCACTGCGACTGACATTTCCATTTAACATTAAGTTGATGGTTTTTAGACTCTCAATTTCTTGTTCAACATTCATCAACCTATCAGAATTATCCACACTCACACACTTGCCTTTTTCCATTGTTATTAGCCTATCTGTCAACTGGGTGTTTAGATGTTTCAACTCATTGATTTCCTCTTACAGTTTACCATTCTGCTCTAGGAGATCAGCATCAACCACCCATTCATCTGAGAGAGACTGACATTCATGAAACATTTCTTGTTGTTTTTCAGAATCTTTCTGTAATTCTATGTTTACAGATTTTATGGCATTAAGCTTTTCAATCAGCAATTTGTTCTCCTGTCTAAGTTTCTCTGATTTTTCATCATTTTTATTGGAGAACTCTATAAGAGAGTCATTTTCAGATTTTAGCTTGTTTAATTCAGACTTAACACATTCAATTTCTTTCAGCAAATCCTTGCTCTGAACAGAATCATGACTAGCTAGACTAAGCTTCTTTTCAAGTTCAGAGATTTCTTTCACATGATCTTGATTCTCAGTTTTCAATAAAGAAATTTGTTTCTTCAACATTAGAGAATCAGACATACAGGCATCATGAATATTTTTCAATTCAACACACTTTCTACAAGGAGAACTTGAACTATCTAAACCAGTACCCTTCTTCAATTTTTTATACTATTTTCTTAACAGTTCATGAGATTCAAATAATTCAGCATAAGCATTCTCCCAATCTTCTAGAGAAAAGTTCTCGAAGAGATTTACCTCATCATCATCATCATCTTCAGTCTGACTGCTGCCTTGATTGCTGTCAATTGGATTACTTCTGTTAGCCATCATGCAGTTGTCCTCGTTTACCCTGTGAAATTGCTTCAGCCTATCCAGGATGTCCTTTGCTGAGCTGCAATTATGAAGACAAGACCATAAGGCTCTGTCAGTAGCTGCTTTCAACAGGTTAAAGGCTTTCTGATTTTCTCCATCCTTTGATTTGTGTCTGTCGGTCCATTTGGACACTTTCGTTGGTAAGGTGTGAGGACCTTGTGAAATTAATTTCCACAAATCAGGATTACCAGAATTTCCATAGGCATGTAAAGTAGTGTACCACTGACTGAAACCAGAACCATTAAAGACGGGTGGTAAAGCCATTGAAAAATAAATAGCGAATAAGTTCAAGGCAACAGGAAAAATTATGCACTAAAAACAAATTAGCACTTAAGACAGCAATATCGAATCTGCAGGTCGCTGGACCTTGTATGCAGACACCGCTCTGATACAAATTGTTAGAATGTAAGGCCCGGATACAGAGGGGGGGTGAATGTATCCCTCTACAATTATGGCCTAATTAAAACTCTAATGCTTAGTAATGCGGAATTAAAACTGTTGCAGAAATAGCTTAAGGAACCTTAGAAGGATCAAAGCAAGACAGCAACTCAAGAAGCCCTCAAACGATCCGAAGCAAGCATCTAATGCGCAGCAATTAAGTGAACATATAAGAAACTCAATTAACCTCTAGGATATAGATAATCAATTAAATCACGGTCCTAGCATGCATCTAGCGGAAGCAGGAAATCAAACACACCACTGCACGATGATTTTAGGTGGTTCGGTCAACAGACCTACATCCACCCCTCACTCCAAACCAGAGTGAGGCTTCCACTAGTAACACTAGCACAGCAGACTCAGTCTGCAACAAAGGCTGCCAAACAGCTTGACCAGGGGAACAACCTCCCCTCTTCCTCCCAACTAGAGGGACCCCCAAGTGACTCCCAGCCACTTGGAAACCAGAGACACACGGTCTCTCTTCCTCCAGACCAGGAGGGAACACCTGGACTTGCTACCCACAAGCCCAGAATCGGAGGAACAAACCTCCCTTCCTCCAAACCGGAGCGGAACCTAGAGACCCAAGTCTCTCTTCCTCTGGACCCCAGAGGGAAGCACAACCGGAGATAAATCTCCCTTCCTCCAACCCGGAGGGAAACAACCGATGACATCCTGTCAAAGGCAACCAGAGACGCAAGTCTCTCTTCCTCCACACCGGAGGGAACCAACCACAAGTAGCACCCAGCTACTTGCAAACCGAAGACACAAGATCTCCCTTCTCCTGAGTCCACGAGAGGAACCCGATCCCCAACAGGGCAATCGGAAGAACAACAAGTGAATAGTTCAAAAGAAAATCAAAACCCAGCAACAGAAAGCTGAAAAGATAAAATCAAATGAGGCTCTCGCAGGAGCTGGCTGGCCTGAATTTGATCCACGGACCAGCAGGAACTTCTTCTACTGCTTCTCTCTTTCTCCCAGCACGAACTCTCTCTTCTTCTTCTTCTTCTTTCTTACTTCTTCTTCTTCTCACAACTTCTGCCTTCACCTTCTTCTCACTCTCTGTATCTCACTGTCTCTCTTTCTTTTTCTTCTTCTGCTCTCTTGATCTAGCTCTGAGCCATCTCTATCTCTTCTTTCTCTTCTGCACCTCTTCTTCTTTTCTGGCTGCTTCTACTTCAGTCACTCTCTCCCACATACTCCTCTTCAGAGGAAGAAGACACATATTTATAGCAGCAGCAGATTAGGGCAGCGTGTGCTCTCCACGATTCCCGCCCAAAAGCTTCAGTCCACGTGGAGGCTCCTCTACATCTCAGATCACGTGCCAGATGCCAGCCTCGTATCACGTGCCCCACTCTTCATAGGCTTCACGATCAGTACCTGTCACACAGTCATAGAAGATTAATCAGAAGGATAGAATGTATAGACTTAAGATGTGATAACAAATGTGTAGACTCAAACTTAGAAATGAATGTATAGACATTAGAACAGCAAAAGGTGCACTATACAGAAAACGACACGAGGTACATAAGATGACTACAGCACGAGATAAAAAGAAAACGACACGAAGTACATACAGTATCAAAGCTAACACTACAAAGATAACGACACGAAGTCAGATGAGAACATCACGAGGTAAGAGAGAACGACAGGAAGTAAACCTGTAGTAAAACACGCGATCAGAGGGAACCTGGACGAAGATAGAAAGAAACAACACGAGGACATAAACACAAGAATAACACGAAGACACGAATACAAAAGCAACATGAAGACACGAATACAAAAATAACACGACATAAAAACAAAAGATAACACGAAGACATAAAAACAAAAGATAACACGAAGACATAAGACCGACACTAAGACATAAACACAGAACTAACATGAAGACTCAAACACAAAAGATAATACGAGGACACAAACATAGAAACAACACGAAGACATACAAAAACAACTCAAACACGAGGACGACACTGGCTGAAAACAACTCGAAGACGAAGGGGTGACACAGAAGGAGCGACACGAGGTGGCACAGAAAGCAGCACGAGATGGAACAAATAACGACACGAAGACAACTGGAATGATGCGTGTAGCAGTTCGTTGTACATACTTCCAATGTACAGACTTTGAAATAAAGAGTGTACAGACTTGAGAGATCAAGGCACGATGCATAGACTTTGTTCAAGGAAACGAATGTGTAGACTTTGGCTTGGAACGAAGGTAAGGATGAGGCTGTAAAGACTTGGCCAATACGGGACACTGTACAGACTTTGTCAAGTGACTGGCTGTACAGACTTCAGAAGATGAGGACTCTGTATCGACTTGAAACAAAGGCAGTGTTTAGACTTAAGCATTCTGAGCATAACAAAAGCTATGAATGTATAGACTCCATGATCAAAATGCAATGCTGACTGATGTATACACTTGGCAAATAGATTGATGCATGAACTACCCTGTACAAGCTTTAAGACTTAATGAGCAACAAAAAGTAGACAAAGCAGCAAGGCGTCAACCCAGCTGATCCACTGCGTCAACGCAGCCACTGCACCGAACCCATATTAATGAAAGACAGACATGCAGACATGATCTATGCCATGCTCACAGTTAAACTGTGTACCAAGTTCTGAATGAAGTAAACACATATGACATAAGACGGACGCTGTACATACTTGATGCATGTGAACAGTGAGACGGATGTATAGACTTGATGAACTGCAACATGAACATTATCAGCAGAGAAGCAATGCACAGAATAGAAATCAAGCACAAACCAATTTATCACAGCATGACTCAAGCATACACATGCATTCTTCACACTTCAGACATGGCACACTCATTCAATCTCCCACTGAATAGATCAGACATACTCAAGACAAAGTGGTGACTCAATTATGTTGCTATCATTAAAACACCACATCATCAACAAAGCACAAGGGGCACAACATGGGTCAGATAATGACCATAATTGGGACGGACCCGAGGTCCAAGCACAGCCCACAAAGGCCTTATTGATATTCCCATGTATAGGGTCCAGGGATGACAGGAGCCATCTCGTTCTATTCAGATTTCTGTCGGCCACTTGCGGACCACTTGATATTCGAACAAGGGTCCATATTGAAGGTGCGACGTAGATAGGAACAACCCCGTACAAATGCATGCCGAGTTTGTGGCAATTTCAATGAAAGGGCGGGAACGAATCCCGATAGGGTGAATCCGATTTGACGAGTTATCGGCCCGGAGCAATACTGGGCCACGACCACGTCGGGGTAGGAGCCGTCGGCCATGTTGGTTGCTCACGGGTCTTTTCATCTTCAGACACAGGTCCGTAATAGAAACTCAGCGAAAACTGAGGTGAACCCGTTCAAATGTCTGCCGAACGTGCTTTGTTGTTCCTTCAGCGAAAACTCAGCGAAAACCGGGGTAGGAGCCGGAAGGGATCCGGCCTGAGAAACGAGTCCGCTTTAATCAGAATGTCAGCCCGAGACGTGGTCGGGCCATGGCCATTTCAGGATATTTCCCAAGACTCAGGCCCAACCTGGAAGGGCGGCATTGTTGTTCCTTCAGCATCGGGTCACGGGAGAGACGGGGCTGCAACATAGATTTTACCATTTTCTTTATCTGGGCTTTAAATTATGTGCATATATATTTTATTGCTTATTTCTCTTTTATGTATTTATTCTGGATGATTTCACCATTTTATTTATTATTATTACTATTATATTTTCACTTTCCTTTTTTTTACTATTATTATTATTATTTCACATTTTTTTGTTTATTTCTCATATATATATATATTCAGGTTTATTTATTTATCATAATTTTTATTAATTTATTATCATTATTATCATTATCATTATCATGACATATTTATATATGTTTATATATATTTATTTTGGAAGGAAATGTGGGCCGTTGGGGGCAAAAAGGGGTGTACCGGCGAAGGCAGGGATTGTGTGCCGGAGAGGGGCTGGGAGAGTGTCCAGGTGAAGGGGCAGGCTGGCGTGTGTGCCGGCGAAGGTGCGAACGAGCGTGCCGGCGAGGGGGCGCGGATGGGCGTGTGTGCCGGCAGAGAGCCATTAGGCTGGGGCGTGCCGGCGAAGGACGCGAGCAGGTGTACCGGCGAAGGGCGGTGGAAGGCATACCGGTGAAGAAAGGCGGAAGGGAGTGTGCCGGGGAACCCCACAGATAGTGTACCGGTAAAGGAAAAAGGGGAGTGGCATGCTGATGAAGACATTCCAAAGAGCGCCGACGAATGGAGGAGAGGAGCGTGCCGGGCTAACTCAAAGTCTGTACATCGTCTTCTAGAGTCTGCACATTATCCATTTGCTACAACTCAAAGTCTGTGCATTGACTGCTAGCACACACGCAGAGTCTGTACATTGTCCATTTACTGCAACTCAAAGTCTGTACACTGGCTGCTAGCACACACGAAGTCTATACGTCCCTCAGCCCAAAGTCGATACATTGGCTGGTCGCTGCGACACAAAGTCTGTACATCGGCTGGTTGCTGCACACAAAGTCTGTACATTGTCTATTTGCTGCATCTCAAAGTCTATACATTAGCCGGTTACCACAACACAAAGTATGTACATTCATCAGCCCAAAGTCTATACATTGGCTGCATTCATCAGCTCAAAGTCTATACATTGGCTGGTTCATCGGCTCAAAGTCTATATATTGGCTGGTCACTGCAACACGAAGTCTGTACATTCATCAGCCCAAAGTCTATACATTGGCTGTATTCGTCAGCTCAAAGTCTGCACATCGGCTGGTTCTTGCAATACAAAGTCTGTACATCGGCTGGCTGCATGCACACAAAGTCTGTACGCCCATCAGCCCAAAGTCTATACACTGGCTGGTTGCTGCAACATCAAGTCTGTACATCGGATGGTTGCATGCATACGAAGTCTATACGTCCATCAGCTCAAAGTCTGTACATTGTCTATGCAACCAGCACACAAAGTCTATACATCCTTCAGCTCAAAGTCTGTACATTGTCTATACAACTAGCACACAAAGTCTATACATCCTTCAGCTCAAAGTTTGTACATTATCCATGCAATCAGCACACAAAGTCTATACATCCTTCAGCTCAAAGTCTGTACTTTGTCTATTTGCTGCAACCCAAAGTCTATACGTTGGCCAGCTCAAAGTCTGTACATTGTCCATTTGCTGCAGCTCAAAGTCTGTACACTGGCCAGCTCAAAGTCTATACACTGTCCATTGGCTGCAGCTCAAAGTCTATACATTGGCCAGCTCAAAGTCTGTACGTTGTCCATTGGCTGCAGCTCAAAGTCTATACATTGGCCAGCTCAAAGTCTATACGTTGTCCATTGGCTGCAGCTCAAAGTCTATACATTAGCCAGCTCAAAGTCTATACATTGTCCATTGCCTGCAGCTCAAAGTCTATACATTGTTATCACAAGCATATTAAGCCCATGCATTCGTTCACGGCATGTCTGAACATCCATTTCCGATGTGCATGCTTCACTGTCTGCATTTGTGCAATCCTTCACGCACAGTCTATACATTGCTTGTTGCTATGTTCGTGCATCAATCTGCCAGGTCTGTACATTGTGTTCCACTTCGGAGAGACGGTGGAAGAAGAGGTGAGACGGAGAGAAGGAGTGTGCCGCTGAAGGGCCAAAACGTTGCATCGTTGAAGGGACGTTAGAGTGTGCCGCTGGAGGGTTGATAGGGTGTACCGGCGAAGGCTGGAACATGTGTGTCGATGAAGGCCCACTCCTCCTTTACTTATTTTAAGGCTTTTCTTTTCTTCCTTTCTTTGGTTTTTTTGTAGTTTTATACAAGTCTTTCCTCCTCCTTTTTTTTTGCAATCTGTTGTTGTTCTATTTATTTGTTGCTTTTGTTGTCTTTTGGTGTGTATTTATTAACCCATTTGTTTGTTGCATCCTTTTGTCTTTTAACGTCTTGTTATTTTCTAACAAAAATTCGGTAGCATCTCCCCTTGACCCGAGCGTAAGGGAGATAAAGGGAACACGCCCACATGGAGTGGCGGGACCCGACAACTGGAGGTGGGCACCCGAGGGCGGCAACACCTTAATAAAACCTCAAAAAACACGGGGAAAACAACGAGCCGAATACCTCTAAGACTGGACAGGGTGTAGGGGGGGTTAGCTAAGGCGTGCCGGCCAAGGACGAGCACAGGGTGCTTGAGGGGTGTACCGGGCTAGGGAGAGGCCAGGTGTGCCGCTGGGGCACCAAGGGGGAGTGTACCGCTGGGGGGCTACTATGGGTGTGTCGGCCAAGACACCGGAAGGGTGTGCCGCCGGGGAAAAGTGCAAGTGCACCGGACAGGGCTCCAAAAGGGTTGGTCTGCTAACGGGGTGGGGTGTTTGACCGATCAAACCCACAGGGACTTCCGGCAAGAGGAAAAAAGGTTCAAAGGGGTGGACACAGGTGAAGGCACTGGGCTTTACAGGGGGAGGCTCGTGACCTCAAACCATTCAAGATGATGCCACATCCAGAGGAAACCGTCGGCATGAGGGATGAACACAAACACCGATAAGTGAAGGGAAAGACGATCAAACGCACTATGGCTCAAAACCAACAAGACGAAGAGACAACCCACTGAGGGGGACGATCTTCATTCATGGGGAACAAAGGGCCGTAGCCATCCGTATACATTACAAAGCATGCCCGAGCTAAGGCTACAGGCAAGAAAGAAAACCAAAGAACAAAAGAACAGAGAGGGAGAAAACAAAGAACAAAAGAGGCGGAGGTGTTGGGGATCGAAGCAGGGACGATCGTCCACTGCTCTTTCCCCCACCTTCCCCTGCTACATCAAGCCCTCTCTCTCTCTTACTCTCTTTTCTTTGCCTGGTGGTTGTCGGAAGACTCCACGCCGGAGCCCTCACCCTTCTCTTCTCTCTTCTCCTTCTTCTCGTTGGTGGCTTTTTCTGTTCGTCTCTTCTCCTCGTATCTCTTCTTCCCGTCTGTCTGTGTATGTCCTCTCTTCGCCGGAATGGGAGTGGTTTTATACTCCCAGCAGCGGGAGCCCTCGAGCACGGTAGTCGGAGGCGGGAAGCGGCTAGTCATGATGGGGTTTGACTTCCCCCATCCTGGATGTCAGGGGAGTAGCCTGCGTGGCCCAACCTCTGGTTGACACCTCGGAAAGCTCACTACGCGCCAAGGATATGTAGGGCATGGGCGTCACGTCGTTCGGGCGTTGAAACGCCATCACGCTGTGCCGCTGGCGGGCTCAATAAGTGTGCCGTAGGAGGGCCAAAAAGGCGTGCCACTGAAGCCCCAAAGGGGCGTGCCGCTGAAGCCCCAAATGGGCATGCCGCTGAAGCCCCAACCGAGCGTGCCGCTGAAGGCCAGGGGCTGTGCCGTTGAACAACCCAAGGGCGTGTCGCTAAGCGGCCAAGAGAGCGTGCCGTTGAAGGCCTTAAATAGTGTGCCGTTGAAGGCCTGAAATAGTGTGCCGTTGAATGCCTGAAATAGTGTGCCGTTGAAAGGGCACAAGGGCGTGCCACTGAAGGCCCAGGCGTGTACCGCTGAAGGGCCAAAAGGCTGTGCCGCTGAAGGGCCCCGGGGTTTACCGCTGGAGGGCCAAGGGCTGTGTCGCTGAAGGGCTAAAATGGGCAGTTCTGAGCCCGTTGTGAGCACGAGTTGTGGCCCATTTAATTTTCTTCGAGGCCCATGGATTGTGGGGGCTCTTGGTGGTTGATTTCTCTTCACTGTCGTGACTCCGGAGACGGCTTCACGGCAGTGTGCATATTTGGGGAGTCTGGATGACCAGTCCCTCCAGGGCTTCTTCACTCGGTGCCGTTGTCGATGCTGGGCCGAGCAGGATATCTGGGTGTGCAATTTTTGGTGTCCACAAATGCCCCCCACCCACAGGTAGCGCAGGCGAAGGATGAGTCGGGCGGTGCCCACGGGTGTACTGGTCTCTTTTTCTCTTCGTCGGTGCCGCCGGGGTGTCGGGAGCCGACATGACTTGTTTGTCTCCTCTTTTCTTCATCAGTGCCGATGGGGTGCCGGGAGCTGACCTGGTTTGTTGGTCTCTTTGTCTCTTCGTCAGCATCGATGGGGCGTCGGGAGCTGACATGCTCTGTTGGTCTCCTTGTCTCTTAGTCAGTGCCGACGGGGTGTCGGGAATCGACATGCTTTGTTGGTCTTTTTGTCTCTTCGTCAGTGCCGATAGGGTACCGGGAGCTGACCTGGCTTGTTGTCTCTTGGTCTCTTCGTCAGCGCTGACAGGGTGCCGAGAGCTGACATGATATGTTGGTCTCTTGGTCTCTTCGTCAGCGCTGACAGGGTGCCGGGAGCTAGCCTGGCTTGTTGGTCTCTTTGTCTCTTCGTCAGCACCGACAGGGTGCCGGGAGCCGACCTGGTTTGTTGTCTCTTGGTCTCTTCGTCAGCGCCGATAGGGTGCCGGGAGCTGACATGATATGTTGGTCTCTTGGTCTCTTCATCAGCGCCTACAGGGTGCCGGGAGCTGACCTGGTTTGTTGGTCTCTTTGTCTCTTCGTCAGTGCCGACAGGGTGCCGGGAGCTGACATGATATGTTGGTCTCTTTGTCTCTTCGTCAGCGCCGACAGGGTGCCGGGAGCTGACCTGGTTTGTTAGTCTCTTCTTCTCTTCATCAGTGACAACATGGTGTCGGGCGCTGACATGGTTTGTTTGTCTCTTTTTCTCTTCATCAGTGCCAACAGGGTGTCGGGCGCTGACATGGTTTGTTTGTCTCTTTTTCTTCTTCTTCTTTTTAACCACATTACTGGTGCAAGCGCCCTTTCGGGTTTTTGCCGGCACGGGCCCCCTCTTGCTTTTGCCCATGCGCCCTTTCGGGTTTTTGCGTGGCGGGGTACCCAATTTTGCCTGTAGCGCCCTTTCGGGTTTTTGCCATAGCTGGGTTATTGCCATTTTTGCGTTTGTTCCCGTGTAGGGGCAAGTCCGGCAGGGCACCTCTATTTTAAGCCCTTTTCTCTCTTTTTTTTTAAGATTGGATAACATGTGATTGTTGGCTAGGGCCCAAAGCCTTGCGCCGAAAGACAGGGTTCATTCGTTGGCAAGGAGACAATGCCAACGCAACAGGGGATTTTCCGCCGATTCGGACGTAAGGTCCGTAATGGCAATATCGTATGGAGTGGGCGGCTAGGGCACGAAGCCTTGCGTCGGAACGGGACTTATTCATTGGCAAGGGGATAATGCCAGCGCAAGGATAGAGATTCTGCCGATTCGGGCGTAAGGCCCCCAATGGCGATTTGCATGAGAGAAGGTGGCTAGGGCACGAAGCCTTACGCCGAAAGATAAGGTTCATTCGTTGGCAAAAAGATAATGCCAACGCAACGGGGTTTTTTTTTTCTTGCCTCTTCGGACGTAAGGTCCGTGATGGCAATATTGTGTAAGAGCGGGTGGCTAGGGCACGAAGTCTTGTGCCGGAAAAGGACTTATTTGTTGGCAAGGAACTAACGCCAATGCAGGGGTGGAGCCGTCTTTGCCCGTGCGGCTGCCCGTCGATACGTAGGGGCATGCGGATGGGAGACATATGTATATACATATATATATATGCATATCATTATTATTATTACTTTCTCTTATTTCTGTTTCTTTCTCTCTCTTTTTTTCTCTTCTTCTCCTTTCTTATCTTCTTTTCTCTCTTTTTTTTGTCGAAATTCCCCCCTTCTCTTCCCCTTTTTTTATTTTTTTTCATTTTTTTATTCTCTTCCTCTTTTACCGTCTTTCCTCTTTTACACATAAAGAGAGTACATCCCGCCAGAGCGTGCCGCCGGGACACTTGAAAAGCGCGTTGGGGGAGAGCACAGGAGGGTGTGCCGCGTAAGGCACTCCGAAAGTGTGCCGCCGGGGGCGCGTGGGAGCGTGCCGGATGGGGCATGTCATCGGTGTGCCGCTGGGGCGTCGGGAGTGTGCCGTTGGAGCGGCAGAAGGGCGTGCCGCGCCGTTGGAGAACTTCAAGAGTGTTTCCTTTTATTCTTTCCTTATTTTCACCTTCTCTTCTCTTTTCTCCTCTTCTATATTTCCCTGCACGTAAACATGGGGTGGGAAAATTATTTAGTGTCCCCAAATCAGGAAAGCGGGCTGCGAAAGTCAAAATTTGGGGAGCAGGCTGCTAGAGCCAGAATTTGGAAAGTGGGCTGCGAGAGCCGAAGGGAAGCAGGCCAGAAGAGCCAAAGTCGGGAAGCGGGCCGCAGAGGCCGAATTGGGGGAGCAACTTATGAAAGTCAAGGATATTGGGAAGCGGGCTGCAAGAGCTAAAATTTTGGGAAGTGGGCCGTGAAGGCCGAATTCTAGGAAGCAGGCTATGAGAGCTGAATTCTGGGAAGCAGGCTGCAAGAGCTAAAGTTGGGAAGCGGGCTGTGAAGGCCGAAATTATGGGCAGCGGGCCGTGAAGGCCGAATTCTAGGAAGCAGGCTACAAGAGCCAAAGTTGTTGGGAAGCGGGCTGCAAGAGCCGAAATTAAGGCGTAAGATGTGAAAGCCCAAATCAGGGAAGCGGATTACATAAGCCGGAGTTGGGAGATTAACGAGCCGCAAGGGCAAGAGGTAGGCCATGGGGGCCTGTAGATTCTAAGAAATCCACTTAGAACAATTAAAAGGGAAAAAGAAAAAATGAATAGAAGAAGAATGGGAAAAGAGGGAGAAAAGGGGAGCATGCGAGGATGCTGAGGGGAATGTGATCGCCAGAGACGCGAGGGCCTCAAAGGATATAACAAATAATCAATGGAGGGATCGCGATATAAATACCTTAAATGTGGGGGAGATTGTGAGTGCACCTTCTCTTTCTATCGGCCGGCCGATGAAGAGAGTTTTCCTTGATTGATTACCCTTGCAAAATTAACAAACACCAATAAACAAACATGGATTAGAAAGCAAGATGTGTAGCATCAAATCCAAATGTAAATATGGACATAAAAAGCATGGATATGAACACACCTTATTGGTGTTTGGCCTTTAAACCCCTATGCAAAAGGGTATGGGAGATATGATGAATGATATGCAAATAGGGAGGTGTGCAAGTGTTGCACTAAGGAGATCTCAACATGGAGATAAAAAGAAATAAAAGGAAGAGATGGAATAATGATGCATGCAATTAACTAAAGAAAAATAAGAGATAGGAGGGGGAAAGCTTAGTGGTTTCTCCAATTGGCTTCAAGATCTTCAATAGAGGAAGAAGAGGATGTAGAATTCCATGGATGTAGAGGCTCCAAATCTTCAATAGAGGAAGAAGAACTCTGTGGATGTAGAGGTTTCAAATCTTCAATAGAGGAAGAAGAACTCCGTGGATGAAGCTTTTAGGTGCATGGGAGTCTTCCTCCTTGAGCCTTTGGTCCGGCAGCACCTCCCCTTGAATTGATCTTGATCTCTTAACACAAGGGAGAGAGGAGTCCTATTTATAGGGTTGAAATTCGAAATTAATTCCAAGAGAAATTAGGAAAACATGTTTTAGTGGGATTTGGAATGAGATAAACATTAGGCAAGTGTCCCTTCAACCTTGGAAAGTCATAGGAACCCTTTCCTAAGTGGAAAAAGGGATTAAATGAGGAAAGGAAGTGAAATTCGGAATTAAATCTAAGAGAAAATAAGAAAACATGTTTTAGTTGGATTTGGAAGAGATAAACCTTAGGCAAGTGTCCCTTCAACCTTGGAAAGTCATAGGAACCCTTTCCCAAGTGGAAAAAGAGGTTAAATGAGGAAAGAAGGGAAATTCGGAATTAAATCAAGAGAAAATAAGAAAACATGTTTTAGTTGGAATTTGGAAGAGATAAGCATTAGGCAAGTGTCCCTTCAACCTTGGAAAGTCATAGGAACTCTTTCCCAAGTGGAAAAGGAGGTTAAATGAGGAAAGAAGGGAAATTCGGAATTAATTCCATAAAAAATTAGAAAACTTAGTTTTGGTAGGATGGAAAGGGGGATCCTTCCTCCAAGTGTCCTTTCAATATTAGAAGCCATAGGAACTCTTTCCCAAGTGAAAAAGGAGTGTAAGTGAGGAAAGGAAGGGGTGCTTCTGGAGTTCGGAATTGAACAAGAATTGACGACCGAACAGACGGTCGCTAATTAAAGAAATGACGCCCCCTGACGGGGCGTTACTTAAATGACGCCCGGGTCCCTTCCCCCATTTGATTTAAGGCCCGAAAAAATGGAGAAATGGCTCAGAAAAATCTGGAGAAAAATGGAAAAACATATGGAAAGCTTGGGGAAGTTGGATATTCAATAAAAAGGAGGAAAATCACTCAAATAAGTCGATTTGAGGGTCAAATGGGGCATCACAGTGCGATAGGAGATATGCTCAAAATGATGTCAATTTTAGTGTGTCTACAGCTGCCCCGCCTTAGCATCTGCTTTGCAAGGGAGTGACACGGAATGAAATAGAATAGAATGAAGTGAAGCAACATGGAATGGAATGGAATGAAGTGAGAGCGAACTGAAAAGTAGATGCCAAGGTGTGATGAGACACGCAATCAACATCACTTGATGAGAATGAAATCAAAAGCTCGAGATGAAGTAAATCTCGGGAAATCCAACGAAATCAACAATATTTGGATAAAAGGGGAGATGTGCACGCGGTGCACGAAGGAGATAAAATAAAATGATCAACTTCCAGCGCGGTGGAAGTACCCCAGGTCACAAACCTGTAGATTTCACCATTGGGGAGCGGTTACCAGCCAATGTGGACGTGCTGCAGCCAAGGTGGATCAAGGGGAATGATTGAAAAAATAAGATGATAAAAATCCAAACAATGAGTTCTCGAGAAAAGACCCAAAACAGCGATAAAACGAACTGAGGATCCAATTCGGCAATGAAAATCTCATATCGAGAAAGATTAAGATCAATTCAACTCTCAATATCAGCTTATCAGAATGATTTTTCAACGTTAATTCAAAGTCCTACATGAATGCATGCTGGGCTAAAGGGAAAATAATAAATGAAAATATAATATAATCAAGGATAATATTGTTAAACTGCCCAGACTGGGTCAAGAAATCAATTCTGCGAGCTGATACTAAGCCGAAGCCCGTTTATCCACGCACCAACTCGTAAAAAGGGAACCATCGTCCCCAGTCTTGGACGGCTCAACGGCCTATCCGTGTGACTAAGACTTCTCTGGAATCATCATTGTTTTTGATGAAGGGGAACTCAAATCCTAGATTTACCAAAGCCACAAGGTCCTTGATATAATCTAGTAACATATGTAACATATAGTAGAATGCATACAAGGAGATGGTGATATCAATAAGCATGGGAACTGAGAAATGAGCTGCAAGCACCGTGGGACTTTGATGATGATGCCCAGTCGGCAGGACCAAGAGCTTCTTATCCTGCGCTTAAAAATTCATTAGCCAAGATATAAAAGATAACAAACAATGAAGAAGGCATTTAAGCATAGCAATCATCAAAGCATCAATTATAGCATGTATATGGCATGAATAGCATAAGTCAAATCATAGCATTGTTTGTTGTTTTATCATGAGGAGACAATCTGGCTAATCAAGATTTGGAGATGAATGATCAAGATCTGATATAATGCCCATCGGCGGAGTGATCAGATGAAATTAGTAGGAGTTGATTAAAAAAGATTTGGAGATGAATAATCATGAGATATGATAATCAGAATGATATAGGGAGATGATAATCAAAAAAAATGCCCCTGGTGGCATGTCATGAAAATATCGAAAAAGAATCAATAGATTAATAGTAATAAGTAGAGAGAGGACCCATCCCGTGTTTTTGGTCTCTGCAAAGCAGTTCCTGCAAAACACCATCAGAAAATACAATGCAAATTTTTGGATTTTGGAAATATGCAAATTTTTATGAGTTTTGAAAAATATATGAATTTTTATGTGGATTTTGAAAATATTTTGATTTTTTATGAATTTTTGAAAATATTCAATTTTTGTTAGATTTTGATCAGGAAATATTCAATTTTTGTTTGATTTTGACTTAGACATTGTTAATGCAGCATCAAAGGGTGTTTTGAACCACTGGCTAGGGGTCCTTGTTCCTTCCCTTTTCGCTAAAAACTGCCCAAAGCTGGACGTGCATTGAAAGTGGCATCCTATAACCGACCGTCTTTGATCAACGGTGCCCCTACCAAGGCCATACCCGAGAAACATTCGGTCTTGGAGGGAGAAGAGAAGAATAATTGAGGATAAACTTTGTGCAGGATGGGAGATATCGGGACTTGAATTCCTTCCAAGGTGTTCCCTTCAAAGAGGTAGTCTGTTGTGCCGGGGCTTTGTGCCTTTAATTTTTAGACCCTTGACATGCATACGACCAGGGTTTTCCCTGCGGGGACTTTGCCACTCTTGACATGCCATAATTCATACTTTTACTTTTATCGAAATTTTGACTTGATTTTCATAATAGCCCTTTTGGCGAAATGTATATCATGAAAACTCATTTAATTTGGGTCAAGACTGCCCCTATTTGAGACTCCTCTCGTATTGGGGATTACCAAGGTTGGTCATCTCATCCGTCAACCTCTTGCCCCTGCATGCGGCCGAGTAAAGAAGAGAAAAGACTTTCAGATATACTCATGGCATGGCCAAGGTAGCAACGATGTTTAACCAAATGATCCGGCTAAGGACGCCGTGAAGTGTGTAGAATGCGCAGCTAAGGGTTACTCTTAACAAGTGGGGAAAGAATGTTGAATTCCCAGCACGGGTTTTTATTAACCAGAGGTGCTGCAAAAAAAATAAGCCTAAAGGACTCTTTTGAGAATGATTTCAATTAAACAAAAGCTTAAGATAAAGGTTTAAAACATCACTCTTAATCTCGTTAAGAAGCACTTGATTTTGAAAATCATGTGTGAAGTAATGAGAAAATGATATCATTAAAATGCGTACTTACGCCAATATGTTACCTTGCAACCTTTGTAGAAGCAACTGTCAGAGGCGAGGTTGATCATCATGGGATTTGTCCTCTTTGGCAGTCAAAAGGATTGGAAGCAAAAGATTTTGGGAGTGGCTTAACAAGAATGAGTGGTGCTCAAACCAGACTCAGACGAATAAGGAGAAAAGGAAAAGAGGCGAGGGCTAGAACTCCCTCACTAAGGCGCGGAGACCCTGATCACATGGAACAGTCTACAGAAGAAGTGGAAAATCAAGAAGAGGGGTGAGGACTAAAGCCTCGGAAGCAATGGGAGAAAGGGCAGATGCCCAAGGCAGTGGATGTGGAAGAAGTTGGGTCAGACCCAGAATTAGGAGGAATCAGAAGAAGAAATTGGTAGATGGAAAGAGGTGGATCCGGAGGGTCCGGTGGCAGAGGAGGAGAATCATGATAGGAGGAATCCGGAGGCTCCGGAGGAATATTGAAAGAAGGGATGCGATGCCCTGGGGAGAAATAGGAAAAAAGATGATGGAAAAGGAAGAAGAAAATGAAGGATGTGATGTCCCGGAGGAGTAGAAAGATGAATCGGAAGAAAGATGGAGGGTCCGGAGGTTCCGGGGGAATAAAATCAGGAGGGTCACGATGCCCTGGAAGATGATAGAGAGAATAAGACGGAGAATTCGGAGGTTCCGGAGGAAGCAAATGGAAAGGGGCACGATGCCCGGGGAAAAGATGGAGACAATCAGGTGGAGGATCCGGAGGTTCCAGAGGAAGAATATAGAAAGGGGCGCGATACCCAAGAGAGAGGAATGAAGGAGGATCAGGAGGAAAATCCGGAGGTTCCGAAGGTAGCAAATGAGAAGGGGCGCGATGCCCAAGGGGAAAATCTGGAGGTTCCGGAGGAGGAAGGTGGAAAGGGGCGCGATGCCCGAGAGAAAGGTCCGGAGGTTCCGGAGGAGGAGAATGGAAAGGGGCGCGATGCCCGAGGGGAAAGTCCGGAGGTTCCGGAGGAAGAAGATGAAAAGGGGCGCGACGCCCGAGGGGAAAGTCCGGAGGTTCCGGAGGAGGAAAGTGGAAAGGGGCGCGATGCCCGAGAGAAAGGTCCGGAGGTTCCGGAGGAGGAGAATGGAAAGGGGCGCGATGCCCGAGGGGAAAGTCCGGAGGTTCCGGAAGAAGAAGATGAAAAGGGGCGCGATGCCCAAAGAGGAGGGATAAAATTCCTGGAGGTTCCAAGGAGATAGCAGGAAAAGGGACGCGATGCCCCAGGGATAGTGGATAAAAAGATGAAGATGAATAAGATGGGAAGTGCGGAATATCCGGAGGTGCCGGAAGGCCGGGAAGATACGGGTTTGGAAACCCGGGAAGCAGGAGGTGCAAATGCATGCAATGGGATGGATGCGATGAATGCAATGAATGCGCGAATGCAATGAGATGCAAAGAATATGGAGAATATGAAGGGCGAGAGGACGAGATCCTCCTCCTAACCCTGGGAATGGCCCATGGAAAAGATGTGATAGACAAGAAGGTGGATGAAATAGCGGAAGGCCTTTCGGCACCAAGATAACTGCCCCTCCACGGCAGTGAAAGAATACAGCCAAATGGCTTAATGGATGAAATACAAGCCCATGACGAAGCTTCAATAGTAAACGATAACTCCCTTGGAGGGTGAAAAGTAATGGTGTGAGGGAGTTGGAAAGTAGGGCTCAGAAGCATCATGTTACCCAGGGGTTCAAGATTTGGAAGTTGGAACAGAGGGTGCCCTGCCCGGCCCTTACACAGCATCAATGCTTGGCATGGCGGCGACTTGGCTTCTTCAATCATGCCTGGCACAATAACCCGGATTGGCATCCGGCAAATGAACTCTTGCATTTTGAATAGCGCGGCCATGGCCAAATTCTTCTTTCGCAGCTCTTGATCATCCTCGGCACAAGTGTTTGTAGAAGCACTCCCCTTCCGAGTAGTAGAGGGAGGTGAAGCAGAGGCGGAAGGCTCCATGAATGGTGGGGGCGTAATGAAAGGCGTTGGAGAAAGGATAAGTGGAGGCGTAGGTATAAACATGTCGAGTTTCTCCCTTTGCTCGGAAGCAGTTGGGATTGGCTCGAGTGCAAAAAAGGGTGAATCCTGCTCAGGATTAGCCACGGGTAAAGGTGAAGGGTTATGTGGTGGAATAGGTGTTATAGGCATAGTGGAGGGTTTTGAGGTTAAAGGGGTAATGGAGGGTTGAAGTGGTGGGATGTTAATTGGGGAAGGTTTAATGGTGGGTTCAATGGAGGCCGATGGTGTGAAGGTTAATGGTTTAATGGGTGGAGGTGTCATTGGTGGAGGTTTGATGGAAGGTTCAGGGGAGGTTGATGATATGAAGGTTGATGTAACTGGGGGAGGTATAACTGGTGGAGATTTGGTGTGGGGAAAACGCCGGACGGGGCGAGCGGTGTTAGGAGTGGGAGGAGACTCAAGATGCGCCGGTGTGGGTGATTGGAGTATCGACCCATCATCGTAACACCAAGAGGTCTCGGAAACGGGGGTTGGATCAGGGATGGTAGCTTCGTCCTGAGAAGGGGATTCATCAAATGATAGTGGAGGAAGCGGTAAGTTAAGGAAACTCGGAAGGGGTGCCTGCATAGCTTCATCATCATACATTGCTTCAGATTCTTCAATTGCCGGCTCTTGATTTCTTGAAGTGCCAAAGTCATAATCATCTCTCCTATCTTTCCATTCACTCTCCATCTTGGTAATGTCATCCAGGAAAGCGTGAAGAGAATTAACTGGAGTAGGAGGAGCGGGCCGCGGGCTCGTAACCCTCTTTAATTGTTCCTCCATAAGAGTGATTTTGTCAAGGAGAGTTTGCTGGAGGGGTGTGACCTGTGCAACCGAAGGTTGATAGGGCCTTGAAGGAGGAGGGGCCATATAAAAAGGCCGTGGAGAAGAATTAACGGGCCGACCCATGGAAGAACCCGGATGGGCCGGATTGCAAGGAATAAATGGGCCTTGGGGCCGTGATGGAGGAGGAATAGAAGGAGGCGGGTGATGGGCCACCCGAGTAGAATGAATAGGAGGAGATGGGTGATGGGCCACCCGTGTAGGAATAAAAGAGGGAGGTGGGTGATGAGCCACCCGTGTAGGATTAGAAGGAGGAGGAGAGGAATGAGATGCACCCTCAATGGCGGCCTTAAGGGCTTGGATCTGTTGAG
This sequence comes from Amorphophallus konjac, assembly GCA_022559845.1. Taxonomy (NCBI): domain Eukaryota; kingdom Viridiplantae; phylum Streptophyta; class Magnoliopsida; order Alismatales; family Araceae; genus Amorphophallus; species Amorphophallus konjac. The sequence goes on along the minus strand of CM040125.1, from coordinate 162,243,857 downwards.
GAGTGAGATGATCTAATGCATGAATGATTTGGGAAACCTTCTCATCATTGGGAGGAGACGATCCCAAGGGAATAGTGGCTCGCAATTGGATTAAAGGACCATTGGATTGGACATTGCCCATGGGTCGGGCAACACCATAAGAGTGAGGACGTGGTCCTTTGAAAGAATTATGGTGAGAATTATGTTGAACATGTTAGAATTGAGGGGAATAAGATGTGCTAGGTTGATCACCCTCATGAACATTAATTGAATTGAACATGTTATTTTGTCTATCAAAGTAAGCCATTATGTAAGCAATTTAATGTGCAAACAATTTGCAAAGAAGCACACAAGTTGGAATGGTTACCTTGATTTTTTTTTATGTTTGAACCTTGGTGAATTAATGATTTTTTACAAAGATTTGGAATGATTCACACAAGGGAAGAACCTAGTTTCAATATGATTACTTCAATGCCAACTAGGAACACTCTCTCACCACGTATAGGCCAACTAAACTCGGGAACTTCAAGGGTACAACCTGTCCGGCGTCCGTGAGGGAATCCACGGGTGCGGGGACTTATGGAGGCTTGGTTTAGGAATTTTCAATCCAAAGAGACGGAATGCTCAATGGCGGGTCCTTCCTTCACCAAGGGGGTGTGTGAAATCCTAATATAGAGAGAGGAGGTCTCCCAAGCCAAATGCCCTAAATGCAAGTCCTAATGCAAAAGTCAAAGAAAAGAAAGTATGAACCATGATATGAGCCAAATCAAAAAAAGATAAGGTAAAACACTCACATGGCCATACAAATCATAGCAATCAACATAATATGAAGCATGGCATCCAAAAAAATTTTTTTAAAAAGATGGAGAGATAAGAAAGTGGAATTTTTCAAAAACCAACAAGTTAGCAATCACATAAGGGGAGGGGGATGTGCACGCGATGCACAAGTGATAAAACAAAAAGGAAAGTGCTATGTGGAGCACAAAGGGAGTTGCACCGAGGGTGCAAAAGGGGAAGGGTAATCAAAGAAAAACAATGGTTGTCCCACCGTGATCGCCAATTTGTAGATTCTAAGAAATCCACTTAGAACAATTAAAAGGGAAAAAGAAAAAATGAATAGAAGAAGAATGGGAAAAGAGGGAGAAAAGGGGAGCATGCGAGGATGCTGAGGGGAATGTGATCGCCAGAGACGCGAGGGCCTCAAAGGATATAACAAATAATCAATGGAGGGATCGCGATATAAATACCTTAAATGTGGGGGAGATTGTGAGTGCACCTTCTCTTTCTATCGGCCGGCCGATGAAGAGAGTTTTCCTTGATTGATTACCCTTGCAAAATTAACAAACACCAATAAACAAACATGGATTAGAAAGCAAGATGTGTAGCATCAAATCCAAATGTAAATATGGACATAAAAAGCATGGATATGAACACACCTTATTGGTGTTTGGCCTTTAAACCCCTATGCAAAAGGGTATGGGAGATATGATGAATGATATGCAAATAGGGAGGTGTGCAAGTGTTGCACTAAGGACATCTCAACATGGAGATAAAAAGAAATAAAAGGAAGAGATGGAATAATGATGCATGCAATTAACTAAAGAAAAATAAGAGATAGGAGGGGGAAAGCTTAGTGGTTTCTCCAATTGGCTTCAAGATCTTCAATAGAGGAAGAAGAGGATGTAGAATTCCATGGATGTAGAGGCTCCAAATCTTCAATAGAGGAAGAAGAACTCTATGGATGTAGAGGTTTCAAATCTTCAATAGAGGAAGAAGAACTCCGTGGATGAAGCTTTTAGGTGCATGGGAGTCTTCCTCCTTGAGCCTTTGGTCCGGCAGCACCTCCCCTTGAATTGATCTTGATCTCTTAACACAAGGGAGAGAGGAGTCCTATTTATAGGGTTGAAATTCGAAATTAATTCCAAGAGAAATTAGGAAAACATGTTTTAGTGGGATTTGGAATGAGATAAACATTAGGCAAGTGTCCCTTCAACCTTGGAAAGTCATAGGAACCCTTTTCTAAGTGGAAAAAGAGATTAAATGAGGAAAGGAAGTGAAATTCAGAATTAAATCTAAGAGAAAATAAGAAAACATGTTTTAGTTGGATTTGGAAGAGATAAACCTTAGGCAAGTGTCCCTTCAACCTTGGAAAGTCATAGGAACCCTTTCCCAAGTGGAAAAAGAGGTTAAATGAGGAAAGAAGGGAAATTCGGAATTAAATCAAGAGAAAATAAGAAAACATGTTTTAGTTGGAATTTGGAAGAGATAAGCATTAGGCAAGTGTCCCTTCAACCTTGGAAAGTCATAGGAACTCTTTCCCAAGTGGAAAAGGAGGTTAAATGAGGAAAGAAGGGAAATTCGGAATTAATTCCATAAAAAATTAGAAAACTTAGTTTTGGTAGGATGGAAAGGGGGATCCTTCCTCCAAGTGTCCTTTCAATATTAAGAAGCCATAGGAACTCTTTCCCAAGTGAAAAAGGAGTGTAAGTGAGGAAAGGAAGGGGTGCTTCTGGAGTTCGGAATTGAACAAGAATTGACGACCGAACAGACGGTCGCTAATTAAAGAAATGACGCCCCCTGACGGGGCGTTACTTAAATGACGCCCGGGTCCCTTCCCCCATTTGATTTAAGGCCCGAAAAAATGGAGAAATGGCTCAGAAAAATCTGGAGAAAAATGGAAAAACATATGGAAAGCTTGGGGAAGTTGGATATTCAATAAAAAGGAGGAAAATCACTCAAATAAGTCGATTTGAGGGTCAAATGGGGCATCACAGTGCGATAGGAGATATGCTCAAAATGATGTCAATTTTAGTGTGTCTACAGGGCCAAGATTGGACTCTACGAGCCGGAGCTAGGAAAGTAGGCTGCGATAGCCGAAATTGATTTTACTGTATACACACATTATTATTGTTTTTATTTGTTTTTTTTTCAAGCATGCAGGCATTCATTAGCAGGCATAACGTAAATGATGTAAAACCGACCTTGGACCTATTTTGCAAGCATTCAAGTTTGAGCAGCGGACTCACACTAGTGAGCTCACCCGTATGGCACACACTAGGGCCCGAAGGCAACTAGGCGATGTTGGAGAGGGTCCGAGGTGGGACCATGAGGCTCCAAGGGTTGGCAAGCTTGGGGAGAACTCAAAATGGGCCTAGGATGCCCAAATCATGGGCGGCCAACACACCAAGGGTGTGGGTTAAGTGGATTCACTCTCAACTCGCCCGCGGTGGTCACTCAATTTGGTGGCAATGTAAAATCGGACACTCTCGTACCGCCGACAGAGTAACTATAGCAATACTAAGCTAAGCAAGTCCAATACAGCAATGAGGGATGTTCAGGAGCTCACCTAGCCGGCGTGAAGACACCAACTCCGGCCGGAGACGGGGGCGAGCGGGGAGGCGAGGGTATGTACCCGCACGCCGCGTCGGTGTCGCTTCAACCTGAAAGTGTAAAGAGTACAACACTACGCCTCTCACAGGAGGGATGATCTTGGGGTGGGGATTAAGTTAATTACATCCAAAACTATCTCCACGCAGGGAGGGGCCTTCAGCCGGCCAAGCGGGTTGGGGATTATGCAATGAAACGTGACCTCCCGAGCTCCACCGGTTCTGCCCTGCTTCAGGTTCACTGGACAGACAGTCGGAGACGGTGCTGCCGCGGGTTCCACGGAACTCGGATCTTGACGAGACCAGCGCCAAAAGTTTCCAAACTGACAGAGGATGAAGCTTGAATTTTTGGGGAAGCTTTGATACTCGGGGCTGACAGCGCCGGCGACTGGAACAGGACAGCAGCGTCTGGACTCTGGCGGGTACCAAACTGATGCAGCAGGTTGCAGAAGTCACTGTGGGCTCTCCCGGACTCCGATTGGAATGAAACTGGCGGTGATGCGATCATGGTCGGGGTAGCTTCGAGCCGGTGTTGACGGGGATGCGATCCAATGTCGGTGGAGAGAGGGGTAACCAGAGGAGTGAGGACTGGTCTAACCTGGGACCACAGGTGGCAGTCTGCCATCTCCGACGAAGAAAATTAGAGCAGAGGGTTCCGGTGGCCGATTGATTCCCTTCTTCTTGGAGGTGGCAGCTAGCTTGAAGTAGTTTCTTTCCTCCAAAAAATGGCGCTCAGAGCCTTCACGAGCTGGCCATGGCAGAGTCTGGGACCGGACTGATTGATTCTGCCTCTGTCTGGTGCAGATCAATGTGGCTGGTTGCAGAGGGTGCCACGATCTCTAACGAGCTCTGATTGAGGCGAGACCAGAACCGTTGGAACCGTAGCCGAGTATTCTTTCTGTCGGCACTGACAGCAACATCGGAAGATGTCGGAGAAAACTGTGGCGATCAGATGAGTAGAGGGGTGTCGGTTCTGGCTCCTGTAAACTGACCTGACACACTTGGAGTAGAAAATTTGTAACTTGAGATGCCGATGCCCAAATGCAGCTTTGCTTCATTAGGATGAAAGAGGACTTGAGAGGGAAGAACTTTACTGAAGAACACTTGATCTAAATCCCAAAAGGTTCGTCGTGGTCGGGCTTCCAATCTCGCTCTAGTTCTCTGCCTGGGGTCTTCTGCGCAGTCGTGGGAGATCAGCTCCTGCGGATAGCTCCGACCTCGGAAGCCGGCGAGACCACCTTTGTTGGAAAGCTAACTCACAGACGATTCCAGCAATGTAGGCCTTGTCACTGAATCTGTGAGGGACGGTTGTGGCTGCCTCTGCAAGTCGCTGCAACTCTACTGCGTGAAACAGAGATAGAATGAGGAGATGTGCAAGGGGAGAGCAAGGGGGAGGGGGGGTGAACTTGGTTTGACCAAGGGGGAGGTGGGGGGCGAATTTGGGAGCTTGGGGGTGGGGGGAGATGAAAGGGCACTGCCCTAGGGAGAGGAAAATTCGAATTTGGGCTTAGGGAAGAGCCCCTTCAACCTTGGGGAGAGGAAGGGGTGCTTAGGAAGTGGTGTTGGGTAGTTGGGGGTTGGGAGGTGGGGTGTGGATTGGAGGATGCCACCTTGGGTTGGGGGGGAGTTAAATGGGTGTATGGGGAAGGGGAGAGGTCTTAATGAGGGGTGAATGGGGAGGAGAGAGAAAATTCCGAAAATTGGGTGGAGGGAGAGAGAGAGAGATATAAAGAGAGAGAGAGAGATAATGGGTGAGAGAGGGAAGAGAGATTTGGTAGAGAGGAGTAAGACTAGAGAATTTTTTCTATTCAAATGATTATTCAAAAGTTGTTACATATGAGAAGTGGGGTGGCCTATTTATAGGCACATGACTTTTTCACAAAGGACCCTAACAAAAGACACAATGACTAATAACCGAAGGGAAGGGGGGGCATCCATGGGCCTAGCCCAATGAGATGGGCCCAATAACCTATCAAACCAACATAATGACTCAATACTTAGAAAAATGACTCAACAACCTAGGTACATGACTCAAATAAAGGGAAAATTACATGATATTGACTCAAAGAAAATGTGAAGATTACATGACTAGACTCAAAAATACATGACTAACATAATGGCGCTTGCCGACGAACAATCCGAGTCTGGAGAAAATGTGGAGGGGCAAGGGATGCCCTCATCATACCCCCGGGGTGGGGAAAACTCAACCCCGTCGAGTATGGGTCCACCAGGGAAGTAGTACATCGAACTGCGGCTCTGGGTGATCCTCGATCTCCATACTCAACCCGCGACCATAGTCGGGGAATGGCGCTTCAGCTCGACAAAGTGACTCGGTCATACCCTCATGCTGGCGATGGGATCTTGCTTGCCTAGTATTGCCGCTGTGTGCTCACGTCGGGCTCTCAGGCTATTTGTGGTGGCACTCCGAGGGTGTCTCTCACAAGGATAGGTGTAAGCTGGAGGCACTCAGTAGGATCCACCGCGGTGCCCTTATAAGGTGCTAGATCCGCCACATGAGAAATGGGGAGAATCCTAAAACCCTTTTTGAAAGTTTAACCCATAAGCCGGGTTGCCAAAGCCACTCGGAACTTGGCAAGGTCCAAGTCCTCGTGCCCTCAATTTGGAGGTGACCCTGGGGTAGAGCCACTCCAAAGTCATCATCGTCAAGTTACCAACTTGGAATTCCAAGTGGCGCTCATGAGTTTTTGCTCGCTTGTTGTGAATATCACCGCTTGTTGCTTGATATGTGCTTGGATGCATATGCCATGCTTGATGATGTGATGTGAGTGGGCAATGTTTGGTATGCAAAGGTGGTCCGGGGCAGCCACATGTAGATCGATCATGCTTTGATGCTATGAAGATTGTGACAGACTCAGGGGGGCCGGGACATCCATAGATGAACCTTTTATGCATGGGTATGACAAATGTCGGGGGACCCGGACCTCCATGTATGCTCCTCTCATACTTAAGACTCATGATGAATGAGGGTGGGCCAATACATCCAAATACGGTCCACTTATGCTTCCTACTTGACATGTGGGTGATGTAAATGAATGTACCCGACTTATGAATCATGCCAAGTGGTGTTGTATGCCAAGACTTATGCACTCTTGTGACAAAGATGTCTCCTATGTGTGAGCCTTTGGACTTCCATTGGAATGGGTCGAAGGGGTCTAGAAAGGTGGATATCATGAGATGGGGCACTTCCTCGATCCCTAGGTGTATACCACCCAAAGTCATGGTTCCCATGGTGTAACCCGGGTCTGGGATGGGGGTGGATTGGATCAAACATGGTGGGTTGGGGTAGGGAAAGGTAGGTGGTAGTTAAGGTGGTTAGGTTACTTGGGTTCCTTGACTCCCATTGGAATGGATCATAGGGATCATAAAGTGGGTTACCAAGGGGCTCCATATCCTCAAGGTCCTCAAAAGGTGATGAGTCGTCTTCTTCTAGTGGAATGGTTGGGCCGGTGTATGGGGTGGGCTGGTTGGTCAAGGTTTTAGGAATCACAATGGTAGGGGAGTGGACCAGGATGGGCTCTTCCACTATGGGGAGAAGGAAAAGGATGTCACTAGTGTAGCAACCAATAGTGCAAACCGAGGAGATAGACCCAATGCATGGATGGATGAGGTTAAGGCTCTTGGGTTGGTCCGCTCCTAGGGCCAATAAAGAAGTCAAGTCTGATTGCCACTTTAGACCTTTGAGGAGATCATCCCAATCTTCTACCTCATAGTAGGATTGGATTGTGATGTTATAGGAGTGGAGGGGAATAATTTGGGATGGATATCCCAAAGGTGAGAGAGGTGGGGGTGAGCTAGGAAGGGTGGGTCCTTGCTTGAGCCATTGGAGTATATGCTCATTCATGGTGAAGGTGGGTGACTCTTGAGGATCCGGGCTATTTGAAGTGGTAAAGGGTTGAGGCTTTTCCTTACCATTGGTGTGATCTTGGGCTTCCTTATGGGTGGGAATGGGTTCCGGACTAGCATCTACTCCCATGTGGAGGGTTGTGGAGGTTTCAATTCCTAGTGTTAATGGGTTGGGTAGGGCTAATGCGGGAGAATTGGTGATAGCTGGAGCATGGTGCACTTGGGGTGGTGGGCAAGGGTGGACTTGGATCGGAAGGGGAAGTAGAGGAGGCCTAGGTTGGGGAAAGATTGGTGTAGGAAGCGGGAGGTGAGTTGGGTGAGGGGTTTTGGGTTTGGGGATGGTGGCCATTATGGGCGTTGGTGGAGGGGTGGACACGGTGTCCACATGATTTTTAATGGTGAGGGTTGGATGAGTGGTGGTCACCATGGAGGGAATTGGGTCGGTTAGGGGTCTCTTGCCCTTGGGATCATTTGGGGTGGAAGTGGGGGCTAAAGAGGCTTGACTACTGTAGGTTAGTGAAGGGCGTTTTGGTTGGGGTGTGGGGGCCCTCATGGGATTAGGTGGGGAGGTGGAGGCCTTGGAGACTTGGGTTCTAGTGGTAAGGGTTTGGACGGGTGGGTTTGGAGGAGTGAGAGTGCTCCTCGAGTTTTGGTAACCCGGGTAGGAAGGGGACATATATTTTGCTCTAAGTTGCTCCTTCATGTCCTTCCAAGTGGTGATGGGAGTTTCCCTTCTAAGTATCTTTAGCCCGACAATTTGCATCCAATAAGTTTCCGCCCGTTTGGTAAGTTGCATTTTGGCAACCAATGCCTTTTCATCCTCGGATATATGATACCAAGTGAAGTATTGGTCCATTGTAGCTTCCCAATCTAAATATTCTCTAGGAGAGGTTCCATCAAAGGTGGGAAGTGGGAAAGGGACCATTCTATCGTCTGTCCTTGGGGCGGGCCTATTTTCTCCAAGTTGGTTGAGTTGGTCCGATATGTTATCAAGCCGCTCATTGGCAAAGGTCAAGGCTTTCATGAAGTAGTTGACATGGCTAGGGAAGTTATGGGTGTTAGTGGTAGGCATCTCTTGGTGGCTTGGACTTATGGAGTGGGCCGATTGGTAAGGTCGACATGAGGTGGCCATACTAGGGGACAAGAGTGATGCACTTGAAGACTCTAAATGCATAGACATGCCCTAGGACCAACTTGATAGAGACAAGTTGTGAACTTGCTCTGATACCACTTGATGTAAAACCGACCTTGGACCTATTTTGCAAGCATTCAAGTTTGAGCAGCGGACTCACACTAGTGAGCTCACCCGTATGGCACACACTAGGGCCCGAAGGCAACTAGGCGATGTTGGAGAGGGTCCGAGGTGGGACCATGAGGCTCCAAGGGTTGGCAAGCTTGGGGAGAACCTAAAATGGGCCTAGGATGCCCAAATCATGGGCGGCCAACACACCAAGGGTGTGGGTTAAGTGGATTCACTCTCAACTCGCCCGCGGTGGTCACTCAATTTGGTGGCAATGTAAAATCGGACACTCTCTTGCCGCCGACGGAGTAACTATAGCAATACTAAGCTAAGCAAGTCCAATACAGCAATGAGGGATGTTCAGGAGCTCACCTAGCCGGCGTGAAGACGCCGACTCCGGCCGGAGACGGGGGCGAGCGGGGAGGCGAGGGTATGTACCCGCACGCCGCGTCGGTGTCGCTTCAACCTGAAAGTGTAAAGAGTACAACACTACGCCTCTCGCAGGAGGGATGATCTTGGGGTGGGGATTAAGTTAATTACATCCAAAACTACCTCCACGCAGGGAGGGGCCTTCAGCCGGCCAAGCGGGTTGGGGATTACGCAATGAAACTTGACCTCCCGAGCTCCACCGGTTCTGCCCTGCTTCAGGTTCACTGGACAGACAGTCGGAGACGGTGCTGCCACGGGTTCCACAGAACTCGGATCTTGACGAGACCAGCGCCAAAAGTTTCCCAACTGACAGAGGATGAAGCTTGAATTTTTGGGGAAGCTTTGATACTCGGGGCTGACCGCGCCGGTGACTGGAACAGGACAGCAGCGTCTGGTCTCTGGCGGGTACCGAACTGATGCAGCAGGTTGCAGAAGTCACTGTGGGCTCTCCCGGACTCCGATTGGAATGAAACTGGCGGTGATGCGATCGCGGTCGGGGTAGCTTCGAGCCAGAGTTGACGGGGATGCGATCCGATGTCGGTGGAGAGAGGGGTAACCGGAGGAGTGAGGACTGGTCTAACCTGGGACCACAGGTGGCAGTCTGCCGTCTCCGACGAAGAAAATTAGAGCAGAGGGTTCCGGTGGCCGATTGAGTCCCTTCTTCTTGGAGGTGGCAGCTAGCTTGATGTAGTTTCTTCCCTCCAAAAATGGCGCTCAGAGCCTTCACGAGCTGGCCGTGGAAGAGTCTGGGACCGGACTGATTGATTCTGCCTCTGTCTGGTGCAGATCAATGTGGCTGGTTGCAGAGGGTGCCACGATCTCTAACGAGCTCTGAATGAGGCGAGACCTGAACCGTTGGAACCGTAGCCGAGTCTTCTTTCTGTCGGCACTGACAGTGACATCGGAAGGTGTCGGAGAAAACCGGGACGATCAGATGAGTAGAGGGGTGTCGGTTCTGGCTCTTGTAAACTGACCTGACACACTTGGAGTAGAAAATTTTTAACTTGAGATGCCGATGTCCAAATGCAGCTCTGCTTCTTTAGGATGAAAGAGGACTTGAGAGGGAAGAACTTTTCTGAATAACACTTGATCTGAATCCCAAAAGGTTCGTCGTGGTCGGGCTTCCAATCTCGCTCTGGTTCTCTGCCTGGGGTCTTCTGCGCAGTCGTGGGAGATCAGCTCCTGCGGATAGCTCCGACCTCGGAAGCCGGAGAGACCACCTTTGTTGGAAAGCTAACTCGCAGACGATTCCAGCAATGTAGGCCTTGTCACCTGAATCTGTGAGGGACGGTCGTGGCTGCCTCTGCAAGTCGCTGCAACTCTACTGCCTGAAACAGAGATAGAATGAGGAGATGTGCAAGGGGAGAGCAAGGGGGAGGGGGGGTGAACTTGGTTTGACCAAGGGGGAGGTGGGGGGCGATTTTGGGAGCTTGGGGGTGGGGGGAGATGAAAGGGCACTGCCCTAGGGAGAGGGAAATTCGAATTTGGGCTTAGGGAAGAGCCCCTTCAACCTTGGGGAGAGGAAGGGGTGCTTAGGAAGTGGTGTTGGGTAGTTGGGGGTTGGGAGGTGGGGTGTGGATTGGAGGATGCCACCTTGGGTTGGGGGGGAGTTAAATGGGTGTATGGGGAAGGGGAGAGGTCTTAATGAGGGGTGAATGGGGAGGAGAGAGAAAATTCCGAAAATTGGGTGGAGGGATTGAGAGAGAGAGATAAAGAGAGAGAGAGAGATAATGGGTGAGAGAGGGAAGAGAGATTTGGTAGAGAGGAGTAAGACTAGAGAATTTTTTCTATTCAAATGATTCTTCAAAAGTTGTTACATATGAGGAGTGGGGTGGCCTATTTATAGGCACATGACTTTTTCACAAAGGACCCTAACAAAAGACACAATGACTAATAACCGAAGGGAAGGGGGGCATCCATGGGCCTAGCCCAATGAGATGGGCCCAATAACCTATCAAACCAACATAATGACTCAATACTTAGGAAAATTACTCAACAACCTAGGTACATGACTCAAATAAAGGGAAAATTACATGATATTGACTCAAAGAAAATGCGAAGATTACATGACTAGACTCAAAAATACATGACTAACATAATGGCGCTTGCCGACGAACAATCCGAGTCCGGAGAAAATGTGGAGGGGCAAGGGATGCCCTCATCAGTAAATATACGTATGTGATAGCTCCCTCTATAGGGGATGGGATAGGGACATCGCCCATAATTTGCAGACACGGTGCGGGTCATGAGACACAATTGAGGGGTGGTGCACCCGTCAAGAGGATATCGCACGTCTTGCATGCATAGCCTTAATTCACGCATTTCACCCAAGGCAATTCTCTATGGCGTGGCGGTACAAATGTGTGAACAAAGAGACCTAACCATAGGGATATGTAGGTTTTCCTGGTGACACTCGAGGATCACTGTAGCGCCTACACATTAGTTCTAAGCTTTTGACTTTCGGTAGCTTCACACAGCCCCCACTTGTTTATTTTGGTAGCGGATTTCACCGTTCGGCGCGAGTCTCCTCATGTGTCTCAATGGGGATTCCCGGCTACTAAGATTCGTCCTTATTGTGATTCTATTGAGGATTCCACCGTTTGACGCGAGTTTCCTCATATGTCTCAATGGGGATTCTCGGCTAATAGGTTTCATCCTTATTGTAATTCGCTTAACCATTTCGCGTGAGTCTCCTCATGTGTCTCAATGGGGATTCTCGGCTACTCGGATTCACGTTTCTCTCTCTTTGTTTTCATCATTTTTTTCACTCTTTTTTTAATTTTATTTTTATTTTACAGTGGGGGTAGGCAGCTTTTTCCTCACGATTACCTTTCACGCAAGTGCAGGAATTCAAGTCTCCGTAGAGTGCTAAGAAGGAATTCGGGCAATCGTTATGGTTGAAAGCTATTGAACACATTAAGTGCTAAGTGTGGGAGCGTTACCTCAGGTTTATTTTGTGAGTTGGGCTTAGCGATTCAGCCATGACTCTTCTCCTTGACGTGTGCACCTGCCATAATTGGGTTCCCTTCGAGTGCGTGCCGTGACGCGCGTGCATCCGGAATCGGGGCGATATTATTTAGCAAGGAAACACGGTCCTAGAAAATTCCAAGGAGGTGTATTATTCTATATTAAGCAAACATGCAAACAGGGCAATCATGCATTCTCTATTTTTTTATTTTTCCCCTCTTTTTGTGTGTCTATTTTGTTATTTTTTTTTTGTTTGTTTTTTGCATAAGAAAATATTATTGTTACGTATAAGTGTAGTGGTAGTAAAGGTACTAGGGAAGCAGACCACGAATGGCTGAAAGGGTATTAGGGAAGCAGGCTATAGAACCCAAGGGACATTAGGGGAGCAGGCCATAAGGGCCGAAATTGGGAAGCGGGCTGCAAGAGCCGAAGTTGTGGGAAGCGGGCCGCGAAGGCCGAATCCTGGGAAGCAGGCTACGAGAGCTAGACTTGGGAAGCAGGCCACGAAGGCCAAAGGGAAGCAGCCTACGAGAGCCAGAATTACGGAGCAGGCCATAAAAGCCAAAGGGAAGCTGGCTACGAGAGCCAGAAGTAGGAAGCAGGCTATAAAAGCCAAGGTTGGGAAGCAGGCCACGAGGGCCAAAGGTAAGCAGGCTGCGAGAGCCAAAGTTGGGGAGCATACCATAAAAGCCAAGGGGAAGCAGGCTACGATAGCCAGAAGTGGGAAGCAGGCTATAAAAGCCAAAGAGAAGCAAGCTGCAAGAGCCAAGGTTGGGAAGCAGGCCACGAGGGCAAAAGGTAAGCAGGCTGCGAGAGCTAAAGTTAGGGAGCAGGCCACAAAAGCCAAGGGGAAGCAGGCTACGAGAGCCAGAAGTGGGAAGGAGTCTATAAAAGCCAAAGAGAAGCAGGCTGCAAGAGCCAAGGTTGGGAAGTAGGCCACGAGGGCCAAAGGTAAGCAGGCTGCGAGAGCCAAAGTTGGGGAGCAAGCCATAAAAGCCAAGGGGAAGCAGGCTATGAGAGCCAGAATTGGGAAGCAGGCAATAAAAGCCAAAGAGAAGCAGGCTACAAGAGCCAAAGTTGGGAAGCGGGCCGTGAAGGCCGAAATTATGGGCAGCGGGCCGTGAAGGCTGAATTCTGGGAAGCCGGCCGTGAAGGCCAGAATTGGGAAAGCGGGCCATGGGGGCCGAGGTAAGTAGGCTACAAGAGTCAAAGTTATGGGCAGCAGGCTACGGAAGCCAAATTGGGGGAGCAGGCTACAAGAGCCAAAATGGGGGAGCGGGCTGTAGGAGTCGCAATTATGGGAAGCGAGCCGCGAAGGCTGAATTCTGGGAAGTATGCCGTAAAGGCCGAATTCTGAGAAGCGGGCTGCAAGAGCCAAAGATATTGGGAAGTAGGTTAAAAAAAGTCAAGCGATATTGGGAGTAGGCTGACGGGCCGAGAGATATTAGGAGTAGTCTATAGAGCCGAAAAGATATTGGAGAGCGTAGTGGGACGGGTGGATTAATCCTGATAGTGGGCCTTGGTCGACACGGCTGAGCCGAAGGGCGTTGGGTAGCAGGATACGAGAGCCGAGGAGAAGGATTCGTGAAGCGGCAGGTTCGAAGACCACGTCTGTCTCATGTCTCTTTTTTTGCTTCTTCTTTTGTGTGAGGCGACGGGTTCGAAGACCATGTCTGCCTCGTGTCTCTTTTTTCTTCTTCTTCTTTTGTGGGGAGGCAGGCGCAAAGACCATGTTTGCCTCGTGTCTCTTTTTTTCTCTTCTCTTCTTCTTTTGTAGAGAGGCAGGTGGAGAGACCATGTTCGTCCCGTGACTGTTCTTTCTCTTCTTCTCTTCTTCTTTTATGGAGAGGCCGGTGCAAAGACCATGTTCGCCTCATGTCTCTTTTTTCTCTTCTCTTGTTCTTTTGTAGAGAGGCAGGTGCAGAGACCGTGTTCGCCCCGTGATTGTTCTTTCTCTTCTTCTCTTCTTCTTTTATGGAGAGGCGGATGTAAAGACCGCGTCTGCCTCATGACTCTCTTTTTTTCTTCTTTTCTTCTTTTGTAGAGAGGCAGGTGCAGAGACCATGTTCGCCTCGTGACTCTTTCTCTTTTCTTTTTTTTCTTTTGTGTGAAGAGGCGGGTTCAAGGACCATGTTCGCCTCATGTCTCTTTTTTTTCTTCTCTTATTCTTTTGTAGAGAAGCAGGTGCAGAGACCATGTTCGCCTCGTGACTCTTTCTTTCCTTTTTTTTCTTTTATGTGATGAGGCGGGCTCGAAGACCACGTCTACCTCATGTGTCTCCTTTTGGTTCTGCTCTTCTTCTTTTATGTGAAGAGGTGGGTTCAGGGACCACGTCTGCCTCATGTGTCTCTTCTTCCTTTTCTTCTCTTCTTTTGCGTGATGAGGCGGGCTCGAAGACCACGTCTGCCTCATGTGTCTTCTTTCCCTTTTCTTCTCTTCTTTTGTGTAATGAGGCGGGCTCGAGGACCACGTCTGCCTCATATGTCTTTTCTTCCTTTTCTTCTTTTCTTTTGTGTGATGAGGTGGGCTCGAAGATCACGTCTACCTCGTGCGTGTCCTTTTCTTTATTCTGCCCTTCTTTTTTCATTAATGCTTCCACGCTGGAGTGTATTTCTCTTAATGTGCCCCCAGGTTGGGGTGTAGCTTCATTTGGTATGCATCCCCCCTGAGGGGGTGTGTTTTGCCTCTTCGCTTCTGTGCCCCCAGGCGGGGTGTATTTTTTTTTGGCTTCTATGTCCCTAGACCAGGGTGTGTGTGTTTTTTTAATGCCCCCGAGGCGGGGTGTAGCTCTCTTCAAATGCCCCCATGGTGGGGTATACTCTTCACGGCTTCTATGCCCCCATATGGGGTATGTTTCTTCTTCAAATACCCCTAAGCCGGGGTGGACTTCTCTCCATATGCCCCTGAGCCGGGGCGTGCTCTTTATAGCTTCTAGGCCCTCGAGGCGAGGTGTGTTTCTTATTCATATGCCCCTGGTATGGGGCGTAGCTCTCTTTAAATGCCCGCGGGATGGGGTGTATCTTTTGCTTCTTATGCCCCTCTGAGGCTGGGGTGTATCTTTTGCTTCTTACGCCCCCCTGAGGCGGGGGTGTATCTCTTTACGACTTCTGTGCCCCCGAAGCAGGGTATGTTGTTTCTTAAAATACCGCTTGGGCGGAGTATATCTTTCTTCTTATGCTCCCAGATCGGGATGTATGTCTCTTTGTTTCTGTGCCCCGGGTCGGGGTAGATGCTTCTGCTTCTTATGCGCCAAGGGCAGAGTGTGTCTCTTTCTGTGCCCCTAAGCTGGGGTGCATTCTTCCTGTTTCTCATACCCTTTTCACAGGGCATATTCCCTTGCTTCTCATGTCTCTGGATCGGGCGTATGTTTCTTCTTCTGACGCCCCTAGGTCGGGGTATATTCTTTCTTCATGTGCTCCCAGGTCGGGATGTATGCCTCTTTGCTTTGGTGCCCCCGGGTGGAGGTGTACTCTGTTTCTTTGCTTCTGCGTCCCCCAGGCGGGGTATGTTTCTTCTTCAAATGCCCCTGAGCCGGGGCATATTCTTTATGGCTTCTATGCCCCCTGGCGGGATATATTTCTTCTTCAAATATCCCTAAGACGGGATGTATTCTACTCTTTCTTATGCTCTCGAGGCGGGATGTATCTTCTTCAAATACCCCTAAGCCGGGGCGTGTGCTTTATGGCTTCTATGCCCCCTTGGCGGGGTATGTTTCTTCTTCAAATACCCCTAGGCCGGGGTGGACTTCTCTTCATATGCCCCAGTGTCGGGGCGTGCTCTTTATAGCTTCTAGGCCCTCGAGGCGAGGTATGCTTCTTCTTCAAAAACCCTAAGACGAGGGTGTGATTCCTGACTTCATATGCCCCCGACGTGGGGTATATCTTTTGTTTCTTATGCTCCCGAGCGGGATGTAGCCTCTTGGCCTCATATGCTGCCGAGGCGAGAGGTATGTTGCTTCATGTGCCCCCGGGGGGAATGCATTTTGCCTCTACTGCCCCGTGGCGGGGCATATCTCTTGGCTTCTTACGCCCCCAAGGTGGGGTGTGTTTTCTTCTTGTGCCCCCGGGGTGGGGTATATCTTTCACTTCTTATGTCTCCCCCCCTTGAGGCAGGGTGAAGTCTTTGCTTCAAATGCCCCTAAATCGGGATATAGTTTTATCTCATATGTCCCTGGCGTAGGGGTGAAGTTCTCTTCCTGTGCCCCTCAGTCGGGGTGTATCTTTGTTGCTTGTTGTGCCCCCAAAGGGAGGTGCCTTTCTCTTCATGTGTGCCGGGCACCGGGTGTATCTTTGCTTTTCTTTTTTTTTATATGCCCCCGAGGGGAGAATTCTTCTTCTTCTGCCCCGACACACTGGGGAATGTTTGCTTCTTGTGCCCCCAAAGTGGGGTGTATGCTTTTTCTTCAGACTCCCATAAGGCGAGGTGTATTCTTTGTTGCTTCATGTACCCCCGAGTCGGGGTGGATTCTCAAATGCCCCTGAGCCGAGGTGTGTTCTTTACGGCTTCTATGCCCCCAGGCGGGGTATATTTCTTCTTCCAATACCCCTAGGCCGGGGTGTATTCTTGCTGCTTCTCATGCTCCCGAGGCGGGATGTGACTTCTTCAAATGCCCTTAAGCCGGGGCGTATTCTTCATGACTTCTATGCCCCCTAGCGGGGTATGTTTCTTCTTCAAATGCCCCTAAGCCAGGGTGTGTTCTTATACTTTTCGCGCCTCTCAGGGTGAGGTGCATTCCTCTCCATATGCCCCTAGCATGGGGTGTGCTTTTGTTTCTTATGCCCCCAGGCCGGGGTACGTTCCTTCTTCATATACCCCTAAACCAGGGTGAGTTTCTCTTTTTGTGTGTCCCCAGGCCGGGGTGAATTCTTTTCTTCTTATGCCCCCATGGTGGGGTATGTCTTTTGCTTTAGGTGCCCCCATATCGGGGTGTATTTCCCCTTCAAATGCCCCTAAGCCGGGGTGTAGCTCTATTTCTTCTTACGTCCCCAGGTCGGGGCAGATTCTTCTTCAAATGCCCCGAAGTCGGGGTGTAGCTTTTGCTTTGTGTGCCCCTCAGTCAGGGCGGATTCTCTTCATGTGCCCCTGGGAATGGGGTGTATTTCCATTTTTGCCTCCCATGCCCCCGTAGCAGGGTATATATCTTCTTCTCATCCCCCATGGCGGGGTATGTGCATGCTCTCTTCGGGAGTGGTGGCCGTGCTTGGCCTCATTGCTATAAAGCATTCCCCACAGCGGGCAACCATTCACCAAGCGATAATTGTTGCTCGCTGGGTCTTTTAACAACCACTCAGGGGCCGTTTTGTGCCGGATGGAGGCAGCACGAAGGAGGAACGAGCAGGGTCATTGCACCGCGGACTCGGGGCCTCCTAGAGTCAGGCGGGATGCCGGGTTTCTTCTTGCTCTTTCAGTCAGCGATGCTGGCCAACTTTTCTTCCTTTCTTCTTTATTTCTCCCCTTTTTTGTATGATTGACCAGGGTGGAGGTGCAGGAGAGCGCTCACCCCCTCAGGGAGGGGATGAGTGATTCGCTCCACCGCATCAACCCCACAGTGGTAATCTTTGTTTAGCACAGGTCTCGACGGACGTGGCCGTA
Source organism: Amorphophallus konjac (assembly GCA_022559845.1). Taxonomy (NCBI): domain Eukaryota; kingdom Viridiplantae; phylum Streptophyta; class Magnoliopsida; order Alismatales; family Araceae; genus Amorphophallus; species Amorphophallus konjac. The sequence goes on along the minus strand of CM040125.1, from coordinate 162,226,400 downwards.
CAACCCTCTCTTGCCAATTCTTTCTCTTCTTCTTTTTTTTTTTTTGCTTCTTTCTTTTCTCTTTTTTTCTTCTTTTTTTCTTCTCTTCTTCTCTTCTTCTTTTCTTCTTTTCTTCTTTTCTTCTTTTTCTTCTTGAGAGAAACGGGGGGGGCTTGATTTCCCCTCCCTTCTCTTCTCTTTCTCTTCTCCCCCTTTTTTTATAACAGCCCCCATGATTCCTGGAAGCTGCATATGCTTCGAAGCAGCGTCCTCGAGGCCGCGAAGGCAGCTATATCGAGTCTGGATTTTCTCCCCATGGGGCTGGCGAAGACAGCACCTGCAATTCATCAAAGCAAGCAAACATCATTTATTAGGGGGCCATGAGGCCCTGAATCCCGGCGAAGAGATGAAGGGTAGTTTCTGTCCCACCGGGCGTGCCAGACTTGTGGACGCACTAAAATTCGCTTGTTCAGTTGGTTCGTCTGTTAAGTGCGTGGGCGTGGCAATCACTGAGTGACAATTTATTCGGGCTCCAAAGAGCCCATGGTGCGCTCGATCTGACTTCGTTAGACAATTATGTAGTTCGTGTCGGGACCAAAACCCGCCGCGCCATAAAGGTCACGACGTCATTTACATCCCCCATACGAGGGAACACCCTTGATTAATCACCGAGATTCAGGGCCTCATGGCCAAGAAATCAATTGCATGGAAGATCTATTACGAGGTATTAAAATCCCCGCGCGAGGGCGACAAGAAAACCATTCGTGGTCATGTCAGTCGTGTACTGACCATTTAATGTTCGGACGAATGTCCGGCTCGAGAAAATCACGGTTGTCGCGGGAAAACCGGAACGCATGTATGCCGAGGTACGGCAAATTTATTGTTCGGAAGAGTGAAAAACGTTCGGCTGAGCCTCGGTTGGAGCGGTCAAAAACCAGTAAATCTGTTGGCCCAGTGCAAGAGCAAGCTACGACCATACTGCGGTGCCCCCCCCCCCCCCCCCCCCCCCCCCCCCGCGGTCGAAACAAGACTTGCATGAGCGTCATTAATATTTCTGGTGCCAAGGGGCAACGAGGGAATATCCCTTGAATCGGCTGAAAAGCCCTGTGTCTAGGGAAGCGGACATTCGAAACGTGTCGGTCATTCGGGAGACTGTTTAATATTCGGACGGGTGTCCGGCTTGAGAGTATCATAATCGTCGCAGGAGGACCTAGTGTAAGGTTTTGCACAGCACCTACGGGCGACGTAGCGGATAACAAAAATTCATTTGCCCGATCCCGGTGTTATGGAAACCTTAATCTATGCTCTAATCAGTATTTCTAAGACTCCAACCCGCCTAATTACAGGTTGTGTGTTTATACCTTGCGCGGAACGACGCTGTCCGCTATGCCCGATGCAGAATATCGAGCCGCACAACTGCACGGTCTCTAGAGCAGATCCACACGGATCCTTCTGCAGTGACGGTACCCCCCAGCACTGACCTTCCCCAACCCTTTCACCTTCTGGAGAGAGAGAGCAAGAGGAAGGAAAGGGGGGAGGAGCTAATCCTCCTCTCTTAACCCTTAATGCTTGGTTAAGCCAAGAGAGATTGGAAGAAGCTCGAATGAGCTTCACGTAGGATTCTATATATAGAGTTTAGGCTTATTTGAAAAGGGCTCCAAAAGATCGAAACTGTATATATGTCCTATCTCATACTATACATATGTATTAAGCTCCATTTACACTCCTTTCCAAAAGGAATTAAATGGAAATAATACATACATTTGTATAATAATAACCGTCACCCAAGAATTCATTGTGTGTGATTCTCTAGGCCCATAGTCACTCTAGTTTAAGGCCCATTAACTTCTAATTCCTAATTAGAAGTAAATTAAACGTATTCTTCGCTTCTACAAGAGCCGAATAATAGTTTAATTTATTCCGAACCTTCGATCACGTTGGGTCAAGCAAATCCACGTGATCCTAGAGGACGCCGGGTTTAAACCAGTCTGTCTGGTACCTGTAAGTCCACAGTTACCGCATCGATATAATCCCTCACTCCTTCTATGAGTCTGGTATGATCGAGGGTATGGTTTCTGTCAAACCCCATGATCGTGCCATTTGACTATGACCTCCTTAAAGTGTATGACGTCCATTCTAAATGAACTCACACGACCCTGGCCAGGGATTTAACGGAGCATCAATGCCATGACCCATTAACTGTCTGATATATACCCGATAGTGAGCGATCCCCTCTTGACCATTGATGATCTTCACACGTATCCTAGAGTGGTTAATGACTCGGTAACTCATGACTTATGGTTAAAGTCACTTAGCCAAGTAATTAAACCATTCCAGTCCTCGTGTAAGATTCGATCAATGTCTCAGGTCAAAGGACCAACGATGCTACTGAGACAGTTGGATCTTCAGTTGACATTAGGTATAATCAACCATCTGAAGATCCAATAGCGGATCAGTTCAGTGTACATCCTCCAAGGACATACACCTACACATATGTGTTGGTGCCCCGCACCAATGACCATGAGACTGGTCACTGACACATCATGTGTACTGGTTTAATAGGTAATCAAAGTCCCCGAGTGATTACCCTCTAACCAGGAACAGTTTAAGGTATGTGTTCATGTAAAGTCAGTCTCATAATCGAGATCCCATCTCGAGTTGACTTTACAACCACATATCCTAGGGACAACGTAAAGTAACATAATCGCATATTTATGCTCAAATACCACTTTATTAATAATGAACAAGATCGTACAACTATTGGGCCTACCCGACCCAAAATTGGCCTATAGCACACAAACACTAACAATCTCTCACTTGAACTATAGCCAATTGCCCACAACTTTGAGGCCCATATTATCCCGATGGTGCTTAAATACAGTCTGTGTTAAAGACTTAGTCAGTGGATCTGCTATGTTGTCTTCTGACGGTACACGCTCTACCGCCACATCTCCTCGATCAACAATCTCCCACTTACTACCCCTCCATTCAACATGAATACAAACCCAGACATGGATTTACAGTCATCTGGATCTGACTGGAAACTAGAGTCTGTGTAAGCTCTAAGCTGTAGGTCCTCTCCTCCATAAAGCAGAAAAAAAAAGATCCTTAGCCCTTCGCAAGTACTTAAGGATCCCGATTACTGCCTTCCAGTACTCTTCGCCTGGATTTGCCTGATATCTACTAACAATGCTCAAAGCATTGGCAACATCAGGCCGTGTATATAGCATTGCATACATGATTGACCCTATCGCTGAATCATAGGGTACCTTATTCATATGTGCCACCTCCTCAGATGTTTTAGGACTCATCCCCTTGGATAGGGAAATTCCATGTCTCATGGGAATGAGACCTCTCTTGGAATTTTCCATCCTAAACCTTTTGAGGATAGTGTCTATGTACATGGATTGGGATAATCCGAGCATCCTTTTAGATCTATCTCGATAGATCCTTATGCCCAGCACATAGGATGCTTCTCCCAAATCCTTCATGGAGAAGGTCTTGGATAACCAAGACTTAGTTGATGTCAACATCCCTACATCATTCCCAATGAGTAAGATGTCATCAACATAAAGGACCAAGAACGTCACAGAGCTCCCACTGACCTTCTTGTAAACACAGGGTTCATCTTCATTCCGAATGAAGTTGAAAGATTTGACAGCCTCGTCAAATCTTAAGTTCCAGCTTCTATATTTTTTTTTGGCACAACATCTAATGGGAAGTAGGGAGAGTGCACCCCTTTCCAAAGGAAAGGAATGTTCTCACTCCACCATCTCACCATTAGATGAAATTTTATTGATTATAAACATTGGGTAAGAGTACATGGGGGAGCAGCCCCTTTGCCACAAAAGGCTAACAATGAAAAAATTAGTTACAATCGCCGAATACGAATATTTGGAAGGCAGGAGGTATCAGCCGTAGCATAGCCTTTGGCCAATAGAGGCAGCTCCTTTTTGGATGAGAATTCTATATTGTGTCCCATAATGGTTGCATGCTTTGCTAAAGAATCCGCTAGCTGATTAGGTTCCCTGTATGTATGTACAAGAGGGCACTGAAATGTAGAGTAAATTTCTTGAATGTGCTTCCACCATGGAAGAAGAGACCACGGTGGGCTGCTTTTTCCTTTTAATGTCATGTAAGTTCCAGCTTCTAGATGCCTGCTTTAATCTATAAATGGACCTTTGAAGTTTGCATACCTTATTAGGATGTATCTTGGAGGTGAATCCTTCAGGCTGTACCATGTACACCTCTTCTGACAGATTTCCATTAAGAAAAGTTGTATTCACATCCATTTGCCAGATCTCATAATCCAGGTATGTAGCAATGGCAAGGAGGATTCTGATTGACTTAACCATGGCTACCGACGAAAAAGTCTCGTCATAGTCAATGCCTTGCCTTTGACGATATCCTTTCGCCACTAGTCTAGCCTTGTATGTGTCAACCTGTCCATCTGCACCAATTTTCCTTTTGAAAAATCCATTTGCAACCGATAGGGACCTTCCCTTCGGGTACATCAACTAAGTTCCAAACTTTGTTGGTGTATAAGGACTGGATCTCTGAATCCATTACCTCTTGCCATTTCTCGGAGTCTACACTACGGATCGCCTCCTGGTACGACTGAGGATCATCATCCTCATCGATACATACCTTAGAGGACCCCTCTGAGACATGTCCAACATATCTCTCAGGTTCTCTTGGTAGTCTACCAGATCTCCGCAGTGTTAGTGTTTCACTTTGAATAGGATCAACCGATACAGTCTCATCTAATGAGCTTGTGTCTATGGGTTGTGGTTCTTGGACCTCGTCCAATGCTACCTGGCTCCCACTATTTTTCTGGAGTAGATATTCTCTTTCCAGAAATACAGCTCTCTTGGCCACTAAGACCCTTTGCTCAGAAGGGTGATAGAAATAATATCCAAACGTATCCTTTGGATATCCCACAAACTTACACTTATCGGTTCTTGACTCATGTTTATCAATTTCGTTCTTCTTTACATGAGCAGGACACCCCCAAATTTTAATGTTATGAAAATTTAGTTTCCTGCCCTTCCATATCTCATATGGTATAGAAGGAACTGATTTACTTGATATCATATTCAATAAATAAGCCACAGTGTCTAACGCATAGCCCAAGAGAGACAAGGGTAGTCCTGACATAGACATCATGGATCGGACCATGTCTAACAAGGTCCTGTTTCTCCTTTCAGATACACCATTGTGCTATGGTGTATACGGTGGAGTCCACTGAGAAACTATTCCATAGTCTTTAAGATAAGAAGTGAATTCATGGCTTAAGTATTCACCTCCTCGATCCGATCGAAGAGTCTTAATACTTTGCATGTCTATTTCTCTACTTCATTATTGTATTCCTTAAACTTCTCAAAGGCTTGTGACTTATATCTCATTAAATACACATAGCCATATCTAGAGAAGTCATCAATAAAAGAAATGAAATAGAGGTAACCCCCTTTTGCTTCCACGGACATGGGTCCACACACATCCGAGTGTATGAGCTCGAGAAGGTCAACAGCCCTCTCACCATGTCCACTAAAAGGAGCCTTGGTCAGTTTCCCCATGAGACACGACTCATAGGTATCAAATGGCTTGTATTTGAACGAGTTCAAATACCCATTTAAGTGTAAGTGAGAGACTCTTTTCTCACCTACATGACCAAGTCTGTAATGCCATAGATATGCAGGATTCACTTCATCAGCATTGAAAATTTGCATAACATTAGAACGTGTATCTAATACATAAAGACCATTGACTAATGAACCATTGGCTATAATCAAACCATTATTCATTATAGAGCACCTAGTGCTATTAAAAGTCAATGTGTATCCAATGTTATACAAGCCAGAGATTGAAATAATGTTCTTAATAATATTAGGAACATAATAACAGTCATTCAGCTCCAGAATGACTCCTGAAGGTAAACTGAGATGTGCAGTCCCGACAGCTTTTGCAGAAACCAAAGCTCCATTGCCCATCCTCAGTTCAATCTCCTTTTTGTCCAATCGCCTTCTATTTGCCAGCACCTGCACAGAATTATAGATATGAGATGCACATCCAGTATCTAATACCCATGATGTGGATTCCATATATGACAAATTAAGGTCTATGACAAAAATACCTTCATTTAAAATTACCTTGCAATTCCTCTTCCAATGCCCAATTTCCCCGCATCGAAAACATTTATCTTCCTTTTCATTATTCTTGCTCTTCCCTTTGTCAACTTTGGCGAGTTGCTTACCCGTGTCCTTTTTCTTTCCATTCCCTTTGTTACTTGTGGTGGATATTTGGGTGGCCTTCCTTTTCTTGTTGGCCCGGCCAACAATCATTACAGACGAAGATGGTTTATCTTTCTGCATGGTTCCTTCAGCACTCTTTAACATATTGAGCAGCTCTGGGAGAGTTGTTTCAATCATATTCATGTTAAAGTTCATGATGAAGGAAGAAAAGGAATCGGGCAATGACTAAAGTATAAGATCAATGCATAGTTCAAGATCCAACTTGAACCCCAATGCATTGAGTCTCTCAATCCACTCAATCATTTTCAGTACATGGGCCTGTACTGATGAACCCTCAGACGACATCCGTGTCCTGAAAAGCCTTTTTGAGATATCATATCTCTCAATCCTACCCTGCTCCCCGAAGAGCTGGCGTAGATTGAGAAGTATGCTTCTACAATCAGTCTTTTCAAATTACCTCTGCAGCTCAGGAGCCATGGAGGCCAACATGTAACATTGAGCAAGGGAGGAGTCCTCAGACCATTTGGCATAAGCTAGTAACTCGCCCTCGTTGGCATCAGGAGCTGGCTCAGAATGAACCGTGTCCAACACGTACGCTATCTTTTCGGCGGTAAGGACTATGCATAGATTACGCAGCCAATCCGAGTAGTTCGGTCCAGTTAATCTATTTGCATCTAAGATGCCGCGGAGGGGGTTGGACGACGACATTGTAATCTGGATAAGAAATAAAAGACAACTTAGCATGTGTTCTAATTCTAACTTAGATGTGGTTTTCTATCTTAATTAGTCGCACTATTTTTCGATCGAACTATATAACCCTCAGTATATAGAACGGGAGATCAGCGAGATCAACCTAGTGGGTCGGAATCCCAACGAGACTGATGTACGACCTTGTGGAAAGCACAACAAGTCATACACCATCTCAAGGGCAGTCAACAGGCACTTGCATCTAATGCAATATCTGATATTCGGCCCTCGAGAAATCATCCCCTTGTGGAAAGCACAACAAATGATATTCTCGGTTAGATCTAACCATCATTACAACATAGCAATGAGTTCATGACCCGACCCTTGTGGAAAGCACAACAAGGCCGTGTTCAATTCCTCACCCCATTGAGGTCGAGCCTTGGAGTTTAATCCCACCCTCCATCTCATGGACCTTGTGGAAAGCACAACAAATCCATGAAATGAAGACGTTCATTCACTCCATAATGATGGAGGGCCACGACGACTCCTAGAGCCACGCTTACCAGATCTAAAATTTAATCGCGAGGGAATTTAATTTTATCTTGATCTCACCCTAGGTGGTAATATAAATATATCCAATATATTTACCGTACCTAGTAATTTACACAAAATAAATGCATCCAATGTAAAAATAAAACGCAAGTGATCATGGACTTAAACCCTAATGTAACTAAGACATCCGGCCCGCTTCCGAAGCAGCTGGATCGTCCTCGTCGGGTGTGCTCCGCGCTTTCAAACTCTGACGCCGCAGTAATTACAACTTTTACATAGCATGCAGGCCGGACAAAAGTAAATTACATATCAAATAAAATTCCAGAAGCCCTTAGGGCGAGTACAACAACGGAGGAAGATAGAAGTACATTGGAATTTTAACAGAGAGAGAAAGGAGGTTCGCAGACCCCAATTAATTACATTAATCTAAGTCCATGATCATTTGCCAACCCATTCAAATAAAATCAATCAAGGGTTATTTTCTGAAAATAATCCTTACTTTTGAATTTAAAAATGGGATGTGCAAACAAAAACAGGCCATCTTTGTTTAATTTTAAAAATCGAAGCATTATTAACTAAAATTAAACAGACAAGCAGGCCAATACAAGGTAAATAAAGTAGAGCACGTAAAGAACCATCATTTTCTATAGGGGCATGTAAGTGAGATAATTAATTAAATTTAAATTTAAATTTAATTATCCAATAATAAAATTTAATTTCAAAATTTAAACATGTCAATAATTTAAATTTAAATTCAAACTATTTATCCAGTAATTTTGTTTGAAAATAAATTTAAATAATGTAATTATCCTCAATTAATAATTTTCTAAAATTCAAATTTTGAATTTAATAATTATCTAATAATTAAAATTCCAATATTTGAATTTTCTACATTTATCTTCAATAAAATTTAAATTTTAAATTTTCTAATTATCTAATAATTAAAAATTCAAAAACTTAAAGTTTACTGAAGTAACTTCAATTATTACTATTTTATCTTAAGGTAAATAGTAATTGTCTCACCTCCGTAAATTCAACAAGGTTAAATAAAATTTAACATTTGACATTTACCGTCCAGATAACACAATTAACCTACTCGATAAAATCTGATTTAATTTACAGAGCATTTTCATATATATATCCAATATATATACATCTATTTCTAAGCACCATAAATTAAAAAGGAAAAGGCAATTTTTTTAATTTTAAATTTTAAAAAAAATTCGCGGCGGTGCCAGCCCCACGCACGCGGGCGCTGACCCCCCGCGTTGCCGCCGCACGCAACGCGGGCCCCGCCCGCGGGCGCCCCGCGTTCCAGGTGCCCGCAGGCGGGCCCGCGTGGGCGGCGCCCGCCAGGCGGGCGCCCGCCACGCGGGTGCCCCGCGTGGGTGGCACCCGCCCACGCAGGTGCGCCCACCAGCGCACTGCGCCCTAGGCCCAAAGCGCCCAGGGCGCAGTGCGCCCAAACCGTGCCAACACTAATTTTTTTTTTAAAAAAAATATTTGCTGCTTGGATGCCCAGCATCCAGCAAGAAGAGAGATGCCCAGCATCCCATTCTACAAATAATAATTGAAGATTTAAGAATGCCCCTATAACACGGTTCTATACGGCGATAAAAACACCGACTAGAGCCCAAAGCTGGCTCTTATACCACTGTAAGGTTTTGCACAGCACCTACGGGCGACGCAGCGGATAACAAAAATTCATTTACCCGATCCCGGTGTTATGGAAACCTTAATCTGTGCTCTAATCGGTGTTTCTAAGACTCCAACCCGCCTAATTACAGGTTGCGTGTTTATACCTTGCGTGGAACGACGCTGTCCGCTATGCCCGATGCAGAATACCGAGCCGCACAACTGCACGACCTCTAGAGTAGATCCACACGGACCCCTCTGCAGTGACGGTACCCCCCATTACTGACCTTCCCTGACCCTGGCCAGTAGTCATTTGTATAATAATAATTCGTCACCCAAGAATTCATTGTGTGTGATCCTCTAGGCCCATAGTCACTCTAGTTTAAGGCCCATTAACTTCTAATTCCCAATTAGAAGTAAATTTAACGTATTCTTCGCTTCTACAAGAGCCGAATAATAGTTTAATTTATTCCGAACCTTCGATCACGTTGGGTCAAGCAAATCCGCGTGATCCTAGAGGACGCCGGGTTAAAACCAGCCTGTCTGGTATTTATAAGTCCACAGTTACCGCATCGATATAATCCCTCGCTCCTTCTATGAGTCTGGTACGATCGAGGGTATGGTTTCTGTCAAACCCCATGATCGTGCCATTTGACTATGACCTCCTTAAAGTGTATGACGTCCGTTCTAAATGAACTCACACGACCCTGTCCAGGGATTTAACGGAGCGTCAATGTCATGACCCATTAACTGTCTGATATATACCCGACAGTGAGCGATCCCCTCTTGACCATTGATGATCTTCACACGTATCCTGGAGTGGTTAATGACTCGGCAACTCATGACTTATGGTTAAAGTCACTTAGCCAAGTAATTAAACCATTCCAGTCCTCGTGTAAGATCCGATCAATGTCTCAGGTCAAAGGACCAACGATGCTACTGAGACAGTTGGATCTTCAGTTGACATTAGGTATAATCAACCATCTGAAGATCCAATAGCGGATCAGTTCATTGTACATCCTCCAAGGACATACACTTACACATATGTGTTGGTGCCCGGCACCAATGACCATGAGACTGGTCACTGACACATAATGTGTACTGGTTTAATAGGTAATCAAAGTCCCCGAGTGATTACCCTCCAACCAGGAACAGTTTAAGGTATGTGGTCATGTAAAGTCAGTCTCATAATCGAGATCCCATCTTGAGTTGACTTTACAACCACATATCCTAGGGACAACGTAAAGTAACACAATTGCATATTTACGCTCAAATACCACTTCATTAATAATGAATAAGATCGTACAACTATTAGGCCTACCCGACCCGAAATTGGCCTATAGCACACCAACACTAACACCTGGAACATATGTATGCCGTGATACGGCAAATACATTATTCCGAGACACTGAAAACATTCGGTTAAATCTCGATTAGTGTAGTAGGAAACTAGCGAATTTATTGGCCCGGTGCGAGATCGAGTCGGGAACATACCGGGGGCGCCTCCCGCGGTCCAAACGGGGCTTGCGTGGGCATCATTAATATTTTCGGTGCCGTAGGGCAATGGGGAAGAGTCCCGGGACTAGATTCCAAAAACCAAAACATGTTCGAAGGAAGCGAGCTATAGGCCGAGCGCGTGGGTCAGACAATGACCATAATCGGGACGGACCCGAGGTCCAAGCATAGCCCACAAAGGCCTTATTGATATTCCCATGTATAGGGTCCAGGGATGACAGGAGCCATCTCGTTCTATTCAGATTTCTATCGGTCACTTGCGGACCACTTGATATTCGGACAAGGGTCCATATTGAAGGTGCGACGTAGATAGGAACAACCCCGTACAAATGTATGCCGAGTTTGCGGCAATTTCAATGAAAGGGCGGGAACGAATCCCGATAGGGTTAATCCAATTTGACGAGCTATCGGCCCGGAGTAATATTGGGTCACGACCACGTCGGGGTAGGAGCCGTCGGCCATGTTGGTTGCTCACGGGTCTTTTCATGTTCAGACATAGGTCCGTAATAGAAACGCGGCGAAAATCGAGGTGAACCCGTTCAAATGTCTGCCGAATGTGCGGCAATTTTAGTAGTGGCTTGGAAGGGATCCGGCCTGAGAAATGAGTCCGGTTTAATCAGAATGTCAGCCTAAGGCGAGGTCGGGCCATGGCCATTTCGGGATAATTCCCAAGACTCAGGCCCAACCTGGAAGGGCGGCATTATTGTTCCTTCAGCATCGGGTCACGGGAGAGACGGGGCTGCAACATAGATTTTACCATTTTCTTTATCTGGCTTTAAATTATGTGCATATATATTTTATTGCTTATTTCCCTTTTATGTATTTATTCTGGATGATTTCTCCATTTTGTTTATTATTATTACTATTATATTTTCCCTTTCCTTTTTTTACTATTATTATTATTATTATTATTTCACATTTTTTGTTAATTTCTCATATATATATATATATATATTCAGGTTTATTTATTTATCATAATTTTTATTAATTTATTATAATTATTATCATTATCATTATCATGACATATTTATATATGTTTATATATATTTATTTTTGAAGGAAAAGTGGGCCGTTGGGGGCAAAAAGGGGTGTACCGGCGAAGGCAGGGAGAGTGTGCCAGAGAGGGGCTGGGAGAGTGTGCCGGTGAAGGGGCAGGTTGGCATGTGTGCCGGCGAAGGCGCGAACGGGCGTGCCGGCGACGGGGCGCGGATGGGCGTGTGTGCCGGCAGAGAGCCATTAGGCTGGGGCGTGCCGGCGAAGGATGCGAGCAGGTGTACCGGCGAAGGGCGGTGGAAGGCGTACCGGTGAAGAAAGGCGGAAGGGAGCGTGTCGGGGAACCCCACAGATAGTGTACCGGTGAAGGAAAAAGGGGAGTGGCATGCTGATAAAGACATTCCAAAGAGCGCCGGCGAATGGAGGAGAGGAGCGTGCCGGGCTAACTCCAAGTCTGTACATCGTCTGCTAGAGTCTGCACATTATCCATTTGCTACAACTCAAAGTCTGTGCATTGACTGCTAGCACACATGCAGAGTCTGTACATTATCCATTTACTGCAACTCGAAGTCTGTACACTGGCTGCTAGCACACACGAAGTCTGTACGTCCCTCAGCCCAAAGTCGATACATTGGCTGGTCGCTGCGACACAAAGTCTATACATCGGCTGGTTGCTGCACACAAAGTCTGTACATTCATCAGCTCAAAGTCTGTACATTATCCATTTGCTGCAACTCAAAGTCTATACATTGGCCGGTTACCGCAACACGAAGTCTGTACATTCATCAGCCCAAAGTCTATACATTGGCTGCATTCATCAGCTCAAAGTCTATACATTGGCTGGTTCATCGGATCAAAGTCTATACATTGGCTGGTCACTGCAACATGAAGTCTATACATTCATCAGCCCAAAGTATATACATTGGTTGCATTCGTCAGCTCAAAGTCTACACATTGGCTGGTTCCTGCAATACAAAGTCTATACATCGGCTGGCTACATGCACACAAAGTCTGTACGCCCATCAGCCCAAAGTCTATACATTGGCTGGTTGTTGCAACATCAAGTCTGTAAATCGGATGGTTGCATGCATACGAAGTCTATACGTCCATCAGCTCAAAGTCTGTACATTATCTATGCAACCAGCACACAAAGTCTATACGTCCATCAGCTCAAAGTCTGTACATTGTCCATGCAACCAGCACACAAACTCTATACATCCTTCAGCTCAAAGTCTGTACATTGTCTATACAACCAGCACACAAAGTCTATACGTCCATCAGCTCAAAGTCTGTACATTGTCTATGCAACCAGCACACAAACTCTATACATCCTTCCGCTCAAAGTCTGTACATTGTCTATGCAACCAGCACACAAACTCTATACATCCTTCAGCTCAAAGTCTGTACATTGTCTATGCAACCAGCATGCAAAGTCTATACATCCTTCAGCTCAAAGTCTGTACTTTGTCTATTTGCTGCAACTCAAAGTCTATACGTTGGCCAGCTCAAAGTCTGTACATTGTCCATTTGCTGCAGCTCAAAGTCTATACATTGGCCAGCTCAAAGTATGTACGTTGTCCATTGGCTGCAGCTCAAAGTCTATACATTGGCCAGCTCAAAGTCTATACGTTGTCCATTGGCTGTAGCTCAAAGTCTATACATTGGCCAGCTCAAAGTCTATACATTGTCCATTGGCTGCAGCTCAAAGTCTATACACTGTTATCACAAGCATATTAAGCCCATACATTCGTTCACGGCATGCCTGAACATTCATTTCCGATGTGCATGCTTCACTGTCTGCATTTGTGCAATCCTTCATGCACAGTCTATACATTGCTTGTTGTTGTGTTCGTGCATCAATCTGCCAGGTCTGTACATTGTGTTCCACTTCGGAGAGACGGTGGAAGAAGAGGTGAGACGGAGAGAAGGAGTGTGCCGCTGAAGGGCCAAAATGGTGCATCGTTGAAGGGCCGTTAGAGTGTGCCGCTGGAGGGTTGATAGTGTGTACCGGCGAAGGCTGGAACAGGTGTGCCGATGAAGGCCCACTCCTCCTTTAGTTATTTTAAGGCTTTTCTTTTCTTCCTTTCTTTGGTTTTTTAGCAGTTTTATACAAGTCTTTCCTCCTCCTTTTTTTTGCAATCTGCTGTTGTTCTATTTATTTGTTGCTTTTGTTGTCTTTTGGTGTGTATTTATTATCCCACTTGTTTGTTGCATCCTTTTTCCTTTTAACGTCTTGTTATTTTCTAACAAAAATTCGGCAGCATCTCCTCTTGACCCGAGCGTAAGGGAGATAAAGGGAACGCGCCCACATGGAGTGGCGGGACCCGACAACTTGAGGTGGGCGCCCGAGGGCGGCAACACCTTAATAAAACCTCAGAAAACATGGGGAAAACAACGAGCCGAAGACCTCTAAGACTGGACAGGGTGTATGGGGGGTTAGCCAAGGCGTGCCGGCCAAGGACGAGCACAGGGTGCTTGAGGGGTGTACCGGGCTAGGGAGAGGCCAGGTGTGCCGCTGGGGCACCAAGGGGGAGTGTACCGCTGGGGGGCTACTATGGGTGTGTCAGCCAAGACGCCGGAAGGGTGTGCCGTTGGGGAAAAGTGCAAGTGCACCGGACAGAGCTCCAAAAGGGTTGGTCTGCTAACGGGGCGGGGTGTTAGACCGATCAAACCCACAGGGACTTCCGGCAAGAGGAAAAAAGGTTCAAAGGGGCGGACACAGGTGAAGGCACTGGGCTTTACAGGGGGAGGCTTGTGACCTCAAACCATTCAAGATGATGCCACATCCGGAGGAAACCGTCGGCATGAGGGATGAACACAAACATTGAAAAGTGAAGGGAAAGACGATCAAACGCACTGTGGCTCAAAACCAACAAGACGAAGAGACAACCCACTGAGGGGGACGATCTTCATTCATGGGGAACAAAGGGCCGTAGCCATCCGTATACATTACAAAGCATGCCCGAGCTAAGGCTACAGGAAAGAAAGAAAATCAAAGAACAAAAGAACGGAGAGGGAGAAAACAAAGAACAAAAGAGGCGGAGGTGTTGGGGATCGAAGCAGGGACGATCGTCCACTGCTCTTTCCCCCACCTTCCCCTGCTACATCAAGCCCTCTCTCTCTCTTACTCTCTTTTCTTTGCCTGGTGGTTGTCGGAAGACTCCACGCCGGAGCCCTCGCCCTTCTCTTCTCTCTTCTCCTTCTTCTCGTAGGTGGCTTTTTCTGTTCGTCTCTTCTCCTCGTATCTCTTCTCCCCATCTTTCTATGTATGTCCTCTCTTCGCCGGAATGGGAGTGGTTTTATACTCCCAGCAGCGGGAGCCCTCGAGCACGGCAGTCGGAGGCGGGAAGCGGCTAGTCATGATGGGGTTTGACTTCCCCCATCCTGGATGTCAGGGGAGTAGCCTGCGTGGCCCAACCTCTGGTTGACACCTCGAACAGCTCACTGCGCGCCAAGGATACGTAGGGCATGGGCGTCACGTTGTTCGGGCGTTGAAACGCCTTCACGTTGTGCCGCTGGCGGGCTCAATAAGTGTGCCGTAGGAGGGCCAAAAAGGCGTGCCGCTGAAGCCCCAAATGGGCGTGCTGCTGAAGCCCCAACCGAGCGTGCCGCTGAAGGCCAGGGGCTGTGCCGTTGAACAGCCCAAGGGCATGCCGCTAGGCGGCCAGGAGAGCGTGCCGTTGAAGGCCTGAAATAGTGTGTCGTTGAAGGCCCGAAATAGTGTGCCGTTGAAGGCCTGAAATAGTGTGCCGTTGAAAGGGCACAAGGGCGTGCCGTTGAAAGGGCACAAGGGCGTGCCGCTGAAGGCCCAGGGGTGTACCGCTGAAGGGCCAAAAGGCTATGCCGCTGAAGGGCCCAGGGGTGTACCGCTGGAGGGTCAAGGGCTGTGCTGCTGAAGGGCTAAAATGGGTAGTTCTGAGCCCGTTGTGAGCACTAGTTGTTGCCCATTTAATTTTCTTCGAGGCCCATAGATTGTGGGGGCTCTTGGTGGTTGATTTCTCTTCACTGTCGTGACTCCAGAGACGGCTTCACGGCAGTGTGCATATTTGGGGAGTCCGGATGACCTGTCCCTCTGGGGCTTCTTCACTCGGTGCCGTTGTCGATACTGGGCCGAGCAGGATATCTGGGTGTGTAATTTTTGGTGTCCACAGCACATAACAGAATCTGCAAAGACTCAATAAGACAATGTGAGACTTGCACAGACTTTGAATGCGGCGTACTTCAATCATGCACAGACAATAGACCCATAAACCTCTTATGCACGGACTTACCAAACAAGTGTGCACAGACTTTATGTGCACGATGCGAGAGATGCACCGACTTGAAGCGCCTAGAGCTCAACATGTACGGACCTAGTCGCGTGCCACATCGACGGTTGCACCGACTTAACTAATGCATAAGCAGACATTGCAATGACTTAGTGGCGTGTAGCAACTAAGGTTGCACCGACTTGATGCTTGCATGTGCAGACCCTATTCAGTTGAAATGCAGCATATGCACGGACTCAGTGCTGAGTGAACTAAGTATGCACGGACTTTACTACCAAAAGTTGACTCTTTCAGAGTAAAGCTAGAGAGTTCAGTATATGAAGAATGTATAAAGATAGACTATGATGATTGACTTATGGTGGATGACATCATCAAAACCGTAGGAGTGCAACAAAAAATCTGCGTGGATCGTAAAACACAACTCAAGACCCACAAAAGCGATCTGATAGCTCTCCGATAGAGATCCGAAAGATCTAGGGCATTACAGAAAATATGACTTCCTACAATATATTTATATGTATCTGGGTAGGTGAGATGCCAACATAATATGCAAACCAAATCCATCAAATGAAGAAACATAAAAGCATAAACATTATTATAAAAAAATCTAAAATTATCAAACAAAGTTAGAAGGCACACTTTGCTGGCGCAACTGTGAGTAAATGTGGTGTGAAGCTTCGCCCGCCTTTACCTGCATTAAGTAACTAAATTCATTATTACGCCATACATTTACCTACAGATCTAAAACTTGAGCAAAAGATAATGTTGACTCTTAAGCAAAGAACAATGTGTAATTTTACTGTATCAAGTAAGTGTCCCTTGATGAATTGTGATGCATCTGAATCTTTGGTAAGTAAGCCACAAATAGTATAGCTTAATGAAGAATCATGGCACATCTAAATCTTTGGTAAAATAGCCCCTTATTACCAAGGCCTAGTTCTTGCCCCGGCCGAGCTGAACTAGTTTGGATTGGATCAACTAAAGAAATGCTACAATTTTCATAAAATGATAAATATCAGTTAAAAAAAGCAAATATCACTGAAAAAAAATTGGGCCTGTTCATCAGGAAACCAGCTGGTTTTAGGTAGTTTCAAGTTGGTGCAGTTTGGTTCTGCTTGAAACCTATGCCTTTAGAGGCTTTGCTTTCAAGTTGGTGCAGTTTCAAGTTGGTGTAGTCTGGTTCTGCTTGGGACCTATTCCTTTAGAATCCATAACAAAATGAACTTCAAGATTCAGATCACTAGGGTGAAAGTAGAATTAAAATTAAGTAATAATAGGATAATACCTTCAGTTAACTTGCATATGTAAGTAGCATCTTCCTCTGAAAGCATAGTAAGAATCAAGCAATAGTAGGGTAATCTATCTTCCGTTTGGGCATCTTTTACACTGCATTCTTGGTTGCATGACAAATGAATTAAGGTTGCAACAGGCCTACAAAAACGAAACTTGTGATAATTATCCCAAGCAAAGTCAAAAACACTATTCCAGTGTATTACAAAGAGTTTAGAGCCCACCTTCGCTAAAAGACATTAGTTTCAAAGATTAAACCATCACTTTAGATATCTCAAATTAACTTGACTAGTAGCATCAATTTGGGTAAAGAAAAATTAAAACTAAAATAATACCTTAGAATATTTGAAGTTCAATAACAAATGTGAAACTGCAATGAAATCACAACAACCATTTTTTGTCAAGTGGTAAAATATAATTCCATTATATTACAACCAGATGAAACAAGAATATCAGCAACACTTCAATAGGATTTCCACCCGATGATTTTTGACTAATCTTCCCGAAGCATATGGAAAAAGGAGACCAATAGTTCGATTACAGAGGATCAAGACCACCTAATGAGTAACCAACATAGAAGAGACATCAGGATTAGATATTATATTTCTTTTCCAAGTGTAAAACAAGAAAGCCACTAGTGAAGAAACTCAGCTGACCAATGATAGTACACTCAAAGTAGATCAAACTGATGGTCCGATCTAGTGTCCTTGTTGCAATGAAAATCATATGGACATGAGGCATTGACAGTAGAAAAGAATGAAAGTAATCGCATCAGACATATCACTAAATCACCCCTACCTAATTCTTGAGACAAAAAGAAGATGCATATAATTTCTAATTTAATTCAAGTTCGTATGCGTCACCCGCTAGAAAATGCTACCAGATAAATGATTAGTCTACTACGTTTGCTACAAAAGAATGAATCTTTCTTCAAGCTTGCTGTCATTATGATTGCATCCAGGACTAGTCAATGTTTAGGAAATGACAGAACTGGCAAATCACATGCTTAAGGAAAGTAGACAAAAATGAAAAGCTTGAGTAAAAAAGAGAATAAAAACCACAACTTCCTGGCAGATGCCATATTTCTCAACCTGAACTTACGTAGATATTAAGATATGAAGCTAGTACATTAAGCAAATCGCCAATAATTCTAGCACGACTGTGCAGTACTAGTGAATCAAGATCCACATTCTCCTACCCGGAGAAGATCTGCGGGCCTGGCCACCATCACCGCTGCAGGAGGCGGAGGAGTAGGGAGCGATGGTGAGGGCAGCGAGTGGGATGGCAGGAGATGGTCGTCTACGCCTACGCCGACAGCATCACTGCCAATGGAGCGGTATGCCTACACGGCCTTGTGGAAGCCTCGGAGCACGGCCTCTATACACTGCATCTCCTAGTCAATGATGATGCGTTGCTCCTTTGGGTGACGTAGTCGTCGAGGATCTCGACGAGGCTTAGGAGACCCTTGGGCACCTCCCTATTCCTAGTCTTGGAGAAGAACTCCACCGCCTCGGAGCGGAAGGAGGGGATGGTGACGACGTAGCTGCTATTAGCGAGGTAGCGGTCGACGATGAAGGTGATCTGGATGGGGGTCACCTTGCTCTTGCCCAAGTTAACTTCAATAAAACTGACTTTTGGGTCGCCTGCCTCTCTCTCCCTCTCTCTCTTGATGAACTTCGACGGTGATAGGGAGCCCAGCTCGTAGATCCCCCCTCATCCCATTGTACCTCCATCCATCGCTCGATCCTCCAGGTGCACCAACGCCCCTGACAAGCTACCACAGTGCGAGGTCCACCACCATCACCCCTCTGATGAAGTAGCAAGGCAGCCTCGAGCACCTGGTGAGGTAGGGGTCCACCCAGAACTACTTTTTGAGCCTGACAGTGGTGAGAAGCCCCCATGGTAGGGGAGCCCAGTGTCGTCCGCAACGTCATCCCCGACAACCAGGTTTGAATCAACCAGGGAGATAAGCCACCGCATGCAAGGTTCGAGGACTACGAAGGCTTGGGAGGTGAATGGAGGGGCCGGAGGGTGGGGGAGAGGGGGATCAATATGCCAAGATGAAGGAGAAGACACCGTAGACCCTGACGAGCCATAGCATCTTTCATCATTGGGCTTCCTCCCATCCTTTCTCCTCCTGATCTCGAGCTCAAAGGGGCTTCTTGTGCTCTGCTAGCCTCACATCCCCGACGAACACCAGTATGATCGGCAGAGGAAGAGAAGCAGGGGGAGGAAAAATCGAGTCTTGCTATTGGGGGTGGAACGGAAAGAGGGAGAACACGGGTGGATTTTGGAAAAATCGTGCCCTAAAAGGGAGGGAAAAAATGAAAATGTCAGGCACCAACTTTGGCACCCTCAGGGTTGTCCTTATTACTATGTTTCTTCATTTTAACTTATTCCTACGTTTCCTTAAAATCGCAATAATTTTTAACATCTATACCTACGTTAATTTATAAAATGTCGGTACATATAACATTTTCCAATGCTTTATGTATAACTGTCAGAAGAAATGGGCCATATACTTACGCTACAATGAAGTGTAGGAATGTTACCTACAAAATTTTATAAACGTAGAAATAAGTCATGTATACCTGCATTTTATCGAAATGTAGGTAAAATTCATGGCTATAGGTCCCATTTCTTGTAGTGCAACATGACTGGCCAACATTGTGCCTATAAAAAAGAAGAACGTCCAGATCAAGATTTGTGTGGATTTTCGATATCTGAACAAAGCTTCTCCAAATGATGATTTTTCAGTGCCCATCATTGAAGTTATGATCGATGCCACTACCAGCCGTGAGGCCTTGTCATTTATCGATAGATCGTCTGGCTACAATCAAATCTAGATAGCTGAGCATGACCGAATCCGCACAGCTTTCCGGTCGCCTAAAGGGATATTCCATTACAAACGGATGCCCTTCAGCCTTAAGAATATTGGCACCACCTACCAGAGGGCATTGACCAAAATATTCAACGCGTTACTCTATAGCAAAGTCGAATGCTATATTGATGACTTGGTCATCAAAACAAAGAAGAGAGAGGATCACCTGGCTGACCTCAGAATTATATTTGAAAGGTTGCGACAGCATGAGCTGAAGATGAACCCGACGAAGTGTGCTTTTGGCGTCTCCAGTGGAAAATTCCTGGGCTTCGTCGTCATATATAGGGGGATTGAAATAGACCCCGCAAAATCAAAGCTATTTAGGATCTACCTCCTCCTAGAAACCTGGCAGAATTACGGTCATTGTAAGGCCAGCTAGCCTACATCCGTAGGTTCATCTCCAACTTGTTTGGGCTGTGTCAGCAGTTCCACAAATTAATGATGAAGGATACCCCGTTTCATTGGGGCAAAGAATGTCAAAAAGCTCTTGACCAGCTTAAAGAATACTTGAAGACCCAGCTAGAACTGGGGGCACCTGTCAAAGGGCGGCTGCTAATCCTCTTCATAGCTGCCACTAAATACTCTCTAGGGGCAATGCTGGCCCAAAATAATAATGAAGAAAAAGAACAAGCTCTCTACTACCTTAGCCAGAGATTGGTCAGGGTTGAAGCAAAATATACACCTATTGAAAAGGTCTGCCTCGCACTGGTCTTTGCAGCCAAGAAAACGAGGCATTACATGCTATCGCATGATGTCAAGCTGATATCCAGGGCTGACCCGGTCAAATATATACTTTCTCAGCCAGTCCTGAAGGGACGACTAGGTAAATGGGCCGTCATCCTCATAGAGTTTGACATCACCTATGTGCCGCAAAAGGCCATCAAAGGCTAGGCCATTGTAGATTTCTTTGTAGCACATCGAGTGCCTGAAGATTCTCCTTTGATCACGGAGCTCCCCAAAGATGAGACCCTATAAGTGGACCAAGTACAACAAACCACCTGACAGTTATACTTCGACGGAGCTTCGAGAATAGAGACGTCCCCATCGGGACAAACAGGAATAAGATTCGGGGCAGGAGTCATCCTCAAATCTCCCGAAGGAGAGGTGCTACATGCCTCTTGCTCAATCAACAAAGCCTGCACGAATAATGAGGCAGAATTTTAAGCTCTAATCATCGGCCTCCAGGTTACTCTCCACATGTAGATCCGCAAGCTGCAAGTGATTAGGGATTCAATGTTGATCATCAAGCAAATCCAGGGACAAATTGATGTCCAAAAATCTGAATTACTCCCCTACCATGCCAAGGCGAGACAACTCATGGAGAAATTCTATTTTGTTGAAATAAACCATGTTGGTCGAGGTCAAATGCACATGTCGATGCATTAGCGAAGCTAGCAAGCTCACTGGCAGTCCCACCTGATGAATCACTCAGCATACGGGTGGTCAACCGACGATAGGTCCCCAACATGATAGAAGAGGAGCCAGGTGGAGAAGAACCCAAAATAGCAACCGCAGAAGTGATAGGCTCACCCGATTGGCGATAGCCCCTCATATAATCATTTAAACACCAGTAGCTACCCAAGCAAAGGGAAGAGAAGATCGGGCTAATCCGAATAAAAGACTCCTATGAAATCAGAAATGGAATTCTATTCCAAAATGTGGCAGATGCCAAAAAGAAAATACTGCTTCGGTGCCTCTTTATGGAGGAAGCCTAGAGAGTCATGAAGGAAATTCATGCTGGGTCAGTTGGGGCACACCAGGCCGGGCCGAAAATGAAAATCAAAATTAAGAAGCTGGGCTACTATTGGCCGACAATGTTTGACGACTGCTGCAAGTATGCCAAGTCGTGTCAAGAGTGCTAAGAGCATGCAATGGTCCCCGGGTGACCTCCAACATAGCTACATCCAACATCACCCAGTTGGCCATTTGTCTAATGGGGAACAGATGTCGTGGGCTGATGCACACCAACACTCGTCGTTAAAATGCCGTGTCACAATTTTAAAAATTACCGCACTCACGTACTAAAAAGATTTTAAAACCAAGTAGAGTGGTGAGAACGAGTCAATCCCATGAGGAGGAATATTTTCAATTTAAATAAGTTGGAAAACCCTCATATTTGTAAAAGTCAAATTTTGAGTGAGTATATAAAAAAAGAAAGTTAAGAGTGCTTGGAATTAAACACATCTAACGGATAATAGAGGGCTAAGAAGAGAAATTTGGAAGGAGTGGAGATAGAAAGAAAGAAGAACAATTCCATAAATTATTTTTTTATTGCTAAGAGGAAAGATTACAAGTCTATGAAAAATAAAAATTACAACTTGCATAAAATTAAAAGACTAAGGGAAGAAAAGAGTCAGGGAAATAGAAGTATAGCGCCACCCAATCGTCGTGTCGAGCCTTTGAATGGATCACCCTGCCTTAGAGATGAACACCGCCATGAGAGCACCGAAGAAGAGAATCCGCCTTTGGGATATGAGGAGAGATTAGAAGAGGGAGAAGAAGATAGAAGAAGAGAAGGCTTTAAAATAGTAAAAATATAAATAGAGCATGATTAAAACTAGAATAACTTGGAAGAAGAATAAATTGAATATCTTGAAGAGAAGAAGAATGTTTGTGGAGAGAGCAGGAGCAGAAAATGATCAGAAGATGGTGAAAACGTGAGAAGAACAGAGAGGATGCGTGCGAGTGAACAATAAAATGAGAAGAACAAAAGGTTGAAACATAAGAAATAACTTAAAAACAAGAGAGATCTAGTTAAAGATGAAGAAGAAAAATCAAAGAGCTTTTAAAAATGAAGAACTTCTATGAAGTAGGCAAGATGAGAAAAAGAGATGAAGAATGAGAAATATGAGGAAGAATAGAGAAAAATGCTACTTTGCAAATGAACATGATAGAACAGTGAAAAATAGTAAATAACTTAAAAATGGTGAACAATTAGAGGAAGAGAAAGAAAAAGAAAGTCTAAATATTTGAAAAATGGTGAACTTTTTCTAATTGGACGAGGATCCTCCTAATTTCTCTCCAATAATTTCCCCACAATATATTTCTATAAATATTCTTTCTTATTTCTCCCTTCACACAAATAAGAGATGGCGGCTTGCTTTGACTTGGTCAAAAAGAGGAGGGAAAGGGGGCTGCGCCCTAGGGCATCCCTTGCACTGGTTTTGTGACAAATTCACCCCTTGCCCTTCTAGCAAATGCCGAGAGTGTCCTACACACACAATATTTTAATTAAATTCATAGAAAATTGTTACTTTGCGCATAAAAACCATGAGTGCTCACAATTATGCAATGGAAAATTAATCATCATGCCCCTCAACCCCTTGTTATTCATTAATTATCCATAAATTAAGTTAATTTACATAAAAGGCCTTGATTCACGTGAGGTTGAGTTTAGATATAAAATATGCATAATTGTCTTATTGTGTGCACTTAAAGTGATGTGTGTGACGTGAATTATCATAAAATTATGAGCACTCATCATGGGCCCATTGCCCCAATCCTCTTCAGGATGCAAGTATATCCTGGAAATAATAGACTATTTCTCCCGCTGGGCGGAGGCTATAGCCTTGGGAGAAGTAATAGGAGAAATCGTGGCCTGATTTATCCGACGAAACATAATATTCCGATTTGACATCCCCAACCGGGTCGTCTCAGACAACGGAAGCCATTTTCGGAATCAAAAGGTCTACAGATTGGCCAAAAGCTACAAGATTGAATGGAGAACATCCACTCCGTACAACCCGCAGGCATACGGGCTAGCAGAAGCATTCAATAAAACACTCTGCACCCTCCTGGCAAAGACTGTCAGTTCTAGCAAAAAGGACTGGGAAGATAAGATGTACGAGGTGCTGTGGGCGTACCGTACCATCTATAAAACCCCAATGGGCTGTTTGCCATTCTCTTTGGTGGACGACTTAGAAGCAGTTGTCCCCATTAAACTAGAGGTACCCTTACTTTGGGTCGCAATCCAACATGAATGTGTCAAAGACGACCGAAAAAATGCAAAACGAAGGTTGGAAGAGCTCTCTGACGTAGATGGGAAACGACTCCAAGCTCAACAAAACATACAGGTCTACCAGGCCCACATAACACGTGCCTTCGACATGCTTGTCAAAGGGCATGAATTCAAGAAAGGCGACCTCATGATTGTACAAAGAAGAGAGGTCATGCTTGCCAACCCTAAAGGCAAGCTGAATGAAAATGGGCTTGGGCCCTACGTCGTCCAAAAAGTTTACGAAGGAGGTATGTGGTTGTCAACCATAGGGGGGAGACTCAATTCCCACCACTTAATGGAAAGCACTTGAAACTATATCATGCATCACTTCCCCAATT
The DNA here is from genome assembly GCA_022559845.1 of Amorphophallus konjac. NCBI lineage: Eukaryota > Viridiplantae > Streptophyta > Magnoliopsida > Alismatales > Araceae > Amorphophallus > Amorphophallus konjac. The sequence goes on along the minus strand of CM040125.1, from coordinate 162,202,014 downwards.
CGATGAACAATCAAATCTCATGCCTTACGCGAGCAACCATGTTTCTAAGATCTCCCATGAGACTATGCAATATCCACTCAACAAAAAAAGGAAAAAAAAAGAAAGAAAAAAAAAGAAAAGAAAGGAAAGAAAAAGGGAGAGAATAAAAAAATTCATCAAAGTCATTGGGAGAGGTCGATTCATCAAGTCCCATTGGAATTCAAAATTCCTTTGCTTTGGCTCAGACTATTTCGTCTTTGCCGAATGACCAAACTACTGTATTCTATGTAGTAGTAAAAGCCTCAAGAACACTACTCCATCTTGTCCCACTGACGCATAAACATCTGGCTTAGACCTTCCATCCAAGCCGGTAAACAAGGACCCTTACTTTGACTTGGATCTTCCGTCCCGGTCAATGAATAAAAAGACCTCCTTCCTTCGGCCCAGGTCCTTCATCTGGAGTCGGCGAACAAAAGACCCCCCTTTGCTTTTACACTAACCCCGTGTCAATGAATAAATCACCTCAACGTTACGGCCGCTTGTCCCATCGACGAATAAACCTGTGGCCCGTACCTTCCATCCGAAGCCACGAACAAAAAGACCCCTTTCCACTCTAGATCAGACTCCCCATCCCAGCTAGAGAACAAAAAGACCCTTCCACTCTGGATTGGACCTCCCGTCTCGGCTAGAGAACAAAAAGACCCCTCATATAGTCGGCACCGCCGACACATTAAAGAACAAAAGACCCCTTCCACTCTAGATGGGACTTCCCATCCCGACTAGAAAATAAAAAGACCCTTTCACTCTGGATCAGACCTTTCGCCCGGCTACAGAATAAAAAGACCCCTTTTCACTCTATGTCGGACTTCCCATCCCGGCCGGAGAATAAAAAGGCTCTTCCATATTGTCTTAGACCTTCTGTCTGGAGTCGATGAACAAAATACTCCTTGCTTTGGATCAAACCTTCCACCCAAGTCAACAAATAAAAAGACCTCTTTCCTTTGGCCCAGACCTTCCATCTGGATTCGATGAATAAAAAAAAACCTTTGCTTTGGCACTCACCCCGTGTCAACGAATAAATCACGTTAGCTCTCGACACCATTTCAACACTGACGAATAAACCCTTGGCTCGAACTTTCCGCCCTAACCAACAAGCGATGAATAAACAAATCTCTTTGCTTCGACATCGACCCCATGCCGATTATTAAACCCCTCATCTGGGCTAAACTCCTTGGTCCGCATGCCCACACAGGTGAAGTGAACCCCCGTCCCTTCTTTGAAGGGGTGAGTGCTTTCTCGCGAATTTACACCGGACTAACAATTTACCGGCTCGAAGAATAAAACAAATATGTTGAAGAACTCTACACCCGCGAGCCCCGCGTGCTTGTCCCTCGCTTGCGCTACCTGCCGGTGGGGGTCATTTGTTGACGTCCAAAATATTACTGCACAGCAAGCACGCCCGAGTAGCCAAGAGTAGCTAATCGAGAGCGGGAAGGCCGAACAAACCCTGCATCTCATCTGATCAAGATGAAAAACACACTTGGTGGCCCGCCACCTGATAAGGAAGCTTCCCGAGATGAAGGAATATCTTTAGTCCCTCAAATAGGGTGCCGAAGGCAGTATCAGCATAAAACCCGAGTAACTCGATCGGGGTACACATTATGCTGAAACTATCCGTAAGAGGCCGAAGAGCTGCCCAATGAGGGTGAAAACACTTTGAGTGATTGCCCACTCGATGAAGACACTCTCCACATGTATGGATAAGGCTTAAGGACACAATTCACAGTGCCAAAGGCTGAATCAGGATGAAACCCGAGTAATCTGACTCGGGTACGACACATCTCAGAAACCACTTGGAATTGCAAACTGAGGCCCGAGAGCTTCGAAATAAACACTCCGGAATTGGTTGATTAAAACTAAAGTAGTAATGGACATCAAGCACTCGTCTAAGCTAGTTCGGGGTCAACGACGCAAAGAAGAAAATAAGGTTTACCAAAATACGCCTCAATGGCCAACGTGAACCGGCGCGGCTGTAACCCACTTGAACCGACGCGGTCATGCTCCCCTGAAGTCAACTGAACAGGTGCAAGAAGCTCCCCTTGCCTTGAATCGGAGCAGGCCCTTGGGGCCACATGAATCGGCACAAGGAGCTCCAATGGAGCATGAATCGGCGTCTCTTGGCACCCTCTTGAACCGGTGCGCCAAGGGGCAATCCCCTCTTGAATCGGTGCAAGCAAGAGGCCCCTTGGCCCTCTTGAAACGGCACGCAAGGATGCCCCCCAGGCCTTGAATCGGCTCGACCAAGCCTCTTGGCATCCTCTTGAATTGGCGGAGGCCTGCCTCTCCCTGAATCGGCGCAGGCCTTCCCCTCCTTGGATCGGCATGGGGAACGTCCCGTCCCCAGAACAGTACTCTATTTCCACGCCAAATCACCGCAAGAAGAACATGGAAAGGAAAGGGGGAATGGTTTGCAATCCCACCCAATAGGAGATCCCCTTAACCGGTGATTAACGGGGGGCCCCTGCCTAAAGATGATTTTAACCAACGGGCAAAGCCCTTCACCCACCGACAGACCAACGATCAGAGATCTCAGATGCCAACAATGGTTATCTTCGAGCATCGCAATGGAACGTCAACATCGCCACCTGCCACCTCGACCAATCTCATGGAATTCATCTCCCCTACCATTGTTACTCCCTAGGCGCAAGTCGCTCGATGGCCTTGATTGAAGGGAAGAGAGGGAGGGTGGTGTTCGAAGGCCCTTACATCGCTCCCTATAAAAGGGTGGCAATGGCTACTACTCAAGGGTTAGAAACTTCCCTCCGCCTGCAAGAGAGAAGGAACCAGCTGCAAAGGGAAGAGGCCATCTGTCTACCTGTACACCTGCGCTTGCGGAGTGAATAAAAGGGGTGAGGAGAGAAGGGAGTAGGAGAGGTGAGGGTTTAGTAGGAGAGGAACCAGTGCTCTGTCTCCCTGCCCTGCCTTTGTATTTCTTCATTTCTTTCATTCTGTTCTTGCTTTGGCATTATGTATGCTTTCCCTTGTATTCTATCACCTGCATCGAGAATTAAAAGAATCCTAGCTACTTCAGATGTTATGGGCTTGATCTCTATCTCTTTCTCCTAGCTTAGGTAGCCTTTCCCTATTCTTATGAACGCATGCTACTGTGCTCGACGAATGTGGGATTTGCACTTCTCAGTAGATGATCGGTTCCCCTCTCACACACGCCCATGAGTTGTGAGGGCTTCGTCATCTCTCCCAGACTCATTAGAGTTCAGGTTTCTCCTTCGCATGCCGAGGTATTTTTGTTCATTTTTCTTTGATGATCACTCTGAGCCCCATGGACTCGCCACCTCATAGCATGATCCCTGGGAAAATCCCATTCAGAGGATGAACATACATGGTCACAGGATGTCCAACATAATAAGTATATGCCCCAAACTTCAGATACTATTGCCCATAGGCCACCGGAGCCCCGCGTAGGCTAGTCCTTGGGGTTCCGTACCCAACTTGGGTCTTCGGGTAACTGTTCTCAGCTCACCCATGATTTTTGAGGACGCCTCGGACCTGTCCGTGGGCGAGTCTCTATTTCACGCCCTGGAAATCATGGGTCCGGGGGAGATGCTGCCAAAATTCAGCTAGGAACGCGGCTAAAAAAGAGAGAAATGCACGTCGGCATTACGCTAACCATATGAACAAGATAAAGAAAATTAAATAAAAGAACTCTTGAGCTGACAAAATGCTTCTGCTTTACCCTCATGAGCCAAGAACAAAACAATTCTGCAAGCCTCATGCATTCGCCGGGCTCCATGTGAGAAAACATATATTGAGTACCACTCTCTCATATAGGTTGAAGAATGGCATTATCCTTGGCATGAACCTGCACAAAGAGAGCTCTGCAAGATCCACTCATGCATTAAACCCTTCACGCACATGCATGGCCATTGCCACTCAACCTCCATGAACCAAGAATAGTTTGAGCTCTGCAGTCTTGAACTTAAACACATTGAGCACCCCATTTTTACATGTAGCGGGTTATGGCATCTCCATGTATAAGAGCATGTGCATGTATCTTTGCAAGCCCGTGCATCGACCCCAAGCCCAGCTTGCCGATGGCACGGACGCCCCTGCGTCGACCCCAAGTCTCCCTTGCATCGACCTCTCCATTCCCAGTCGCCCCCTGAGCCAACTCTAAGTTGGCCCTCCGTCGACCTCATACACATATCAAACTCCATAGGTTTCATGAACAAACGCAAAAAAAAAAAAAGAAAGGAGCTCCATGGGTCCGACCCAAATAAATTGGAAAGGCACAAGCGGGGCATTAAACATTATGCACCATAGGCATAGAATAAACCCAATACATGCATAATAAACCCCTCCTGCAATCTACTCTACCAAAAAAAAGGGAAAAGAAGGAGAAAGAAAAATATATTGAAGCATGGGGTCTACCCATAGGGTCGACCCTTCCCCTTCTAAACACCCCTGCGTCGATGCAGGGGGTGAGCCTGTGTCGGCGCAGGGTTGTCTCCCCTTCTACTGTTGGGTGTTTCCACTACAAGAAAAACCGCGAGTAGCGACCGACCTCCCGGTCGCTATTCGGTCGCAGATCGGTCGCAAAGAGATACTGCGACCAAACAGACACCTATTAGCGACCGAACATGTCGGTCGCTATATAATAGTCGCTAAATGGCGACCGATATAAATCGGTCGCAGAATAGGTCGCCGTTAGCGACCGATAATTATCGGTCGCAGAAGCAGTCGTGGATAGCGACCGATACTTATCGGTCGCAATATCAGTCGCGGATAGCGACCGATATCAATCGGTCGCATGACCCGTCGCTAATATATACAGTCGCTATGCGGTCGCTATTCGGTCGCTAATTTTGTAGTATTTTTTTAAAATAAATTTATATAAACGACTATAAATCACCTGATAAATAATAATTTAATAAAATAAATAATAGAGACAGTCGCTATTCGGTCGCTATTCTGTCGCTAATTTTAATACTTTAATAAAATAAATAATAAAGACAGTCGCTATTCGGTCGCTAATTTTGCAGTATTTTTTTTTTATAAATTTATATAATCGACTATAAATCACCTGATAAATAACAATTTAATAAAATAAATAACCTGATAAATAACAATTTCATAAAAACATATAAATCAACTACACAAATCACAATCTCCACGAACTTCAAATTCATCACATACAAACACACAAATTAATCATACATCCATAATAAAATGACAACATGCAAATAACTAAAATGAAATCACAAATCCTCCGCATATGTGTCATCCTGGTCGTCGTCTCGTCCAACATCTCGCGACAGATGATCCTGTATATCATTTAAAAAAATTAAAATCAAATCCTTAATAAAGAAATCAATTTTTCTTGAAAATTAAAAGCAAGATGTTTTTCATTTAAGTGAAATTGACGAATGACAATTTTAAACGTTTTGCTCAAATCGGTAGTCCAATTTGGACTCTGTCAGTTTCTACAAGTCACTCTCACCTTCCCGGTCGTGTTGGAGTCATTGACAAATTAATTGGACATATATTTCTTTATTTTTGACCCTCTTACACTCGATTAACTTGGTTCTATTTAGGAAATGTAAATTTGAGCATCGAGCTCAAATTTGGAGCCCAATTTGAACTCTGTCAGTTTCTACAGGTTACTTTCACCCCCCATGTCGTGTTGGAACAATCGATGGATTGATTGGACCTCTCTTTTCAATTTTGGACCCTCAAACCCAAGTTCATAGAGTTAAGAAAATGATATTTTCCCCTCCTCAATCTAAATTCTTATATTTTGTAAGATGATATTTAGAGTTAACAAATAGAAAATCAATCAAATAAAATACTTACCGGAGGCTGCTGTGCACGAGGTGCAGGAGGTGCAGGAGGTGCTCTACATATTAACAAAAAATAAATTATATGTTACATAACAATAAGTGTGTTAAAATATAGCAGGAAAATGACTTAATATAATAAAATAAGATAAATACCAAGAACATAGTGAACAATAAATCCCGAACATCCATCGGAAAATCAGAAAAGCGACGGATGGGGCCTGGAAAATGTGCTTCAATTGACTTTGTAATAAATTGTGATGCTTGGGCTGGCTCTATTTTATTCCTGAAATTGAAAATATTAATACCACAATGATGAATAGATAATAAAAATAATGCATTACATACCCTTCATTTATCCACACTGCCCGCATCGTCTCATTATAACTGCCCTCCCCCTCGTGATGACTCGTCTCGTCATCAGCACGTACTATACGAAATGGACAAAAATAAATAAAACAAACTATCAAAAAAATATAGAAATGTAAATGAACATACCTGACTCAGCTGGAGGAGGTGTAGATCCACTCGCCATGTGTGATGGCGGTGCAGAGGCCGTCAATCTACCTGTTGTCAGTGGTAACGGTGCAGAGGTCGTGGGTCCTGTAAGGATAAGAATCAGATAGCACAAAAACATAAAGAATTATTTTAAACAAATACTACAATGCATTATACATGAAAGTATACATACCTACTACCGGTGGTAGCAGTGCAGAGGTCGGTGGTAACGGTGCAGAGGTCGTGGGTCCTGTGAAAATAAGAATAAGATACCACAAAAACATAAAGAATTATTTTAAACAAATACTACAATGCATTATACATGAAAGTATACATACCTACTACCGGTGTAGAAATGGAAGTAAATCTCCTCCCGCTACCCTCTCCCCTCCCACCTGAAGAAGTCCCACGCCGTCCTCGAACCATATCTTCAACTGGTAATAAAATACATGCATATTCATCAAATAGTGAAAGAAAGAAAGTTACAGAGTATTAAAATTTTAGGTAAAATTGTATACCATTAATCAAACATTCTCCATTTCATCTTCAGATGTTGGAGATATATCAAATTCAACATTCACATCTTCATTATCAGATTCATTTTGATCACTAATATATTCCTCCTCTTCGGAGTCCCCCAACTGTATTTCAGGTTGTTCTGGATCGACTTCTTCCACTTCATTCTCTTTAGATAAAGACAGTGCCTCCACAGATTCATCACTAGAAGCAGGCAACTCTACATCATCACCCAAGTCTGATTGAAAGAATTCGGCATTCACATCCAACTCTACTGTTTCAGTCAAATCCAACTCATAATCCGGGAAAAGCCTTGTCTTAACCTTGCAAACTGCCCACCAATCATTTCTTTCTTTATTTCTAGACGATGGATACTTTGTATAATAGACCTGCTGGGCTTGTGCGGCCAAAATGAATGGATCATAAGTATTCAATTTAGACTTATGTCTGATATCGACAATCCCATATGTTGTGTCATTTCGAACAGAATTGGGATCAAACCAATGTCACTTGAACAGAAATATATGGTTGTCATCTCCGAGATATTGCAATTCTAAGATCTCCTCAATAATACCATAATAATCACGTTCGTTTTCATTATATGTACTTCCTTTCACACATACCCCGCTGTTCATTGTTGACTTATTCTGCCCATATTGTCTAGTGTGAAATCTATACCCATTCACAATAAATGATGGATATGTACGTGCAACTTTCGATGGGCCATAACTACTCTCTCGAATTCTTTGATCAGTAATAAAACCATTTTCAACCTACATATGGAGAGCACACTAGTCAGAATTTGTCATTGGCCTAACAAGGAGAAAGAGTAGTAATAATACTTACACGATATTTCAGCCAAGAAGCAAATGATTTTTATCGTTCTTTTTCAACCTCCATGTCAGTGAGATATGGACATCTTTGGATTAATTCTGAGTCAAATTGTCTGTATTACGACCATTGGAGCATTATAGATGGAATGAAAAATAATAAGTTATAGACACAATGTAATGTGAGCAGAGAACTTACGCAACATAAGGTTCAACCTCCATACAATTTAAAAGGATGTACATTTCTGCACAGTGCAATTCTCTATCATTTAGCATCCGACTCGAAGAACGTCCATACGCACGTCCAGGATACTTAAATATAGACAGCCGCTCAGAGTGAACGGAGTCTCCCCCATCATCATTACGTGGTGGCCGAGTACGACGAGTTTGTACCTCAGGTTCAAAGTACATTGAACAGAAATTTGATATTTCTTCCATAATGTACGCCTCCGCAATGGAACCCTCTACTTTTGCCTTGTTGCGAACTTTCATTTTCAATTCATGCATGCACCTACCAGAATGTTCATAAGATAATGAAAAACACATCAGCATCTAATTGAATTATGAGGAGAAAATATATATATATTACCTCTCAAATGGATACATCCATCTAAATTGTACTGGCCCTCCTACTTTAGCCTCATATGGTAAGTGTATAAGCAGGTGCTCCATTGAATCAAAGAATGAGGGTAGAAATATCTTTTCCAATCTACAAACTGTCATGATCACATTCTGTTCAATAGTTTCCACATCTTCATACCTGAGCTCTGATGCACATAAAATTTTGAAAAATTGACTTAACTCAGTCACTGCTCCCCATATCGGCTTCGACATCATATCACGAAATACAATAGGTAACAACCTCTGCATGAACACATGACAGTCATGACTTTTCATTCCATATATTTTCCCCTCATTTGTATTCACGCAACGAGCAATGTTAGACACATAACCATCTGGAAATCTCAATTGTTTTAGCCAAAAGCATACTTCTTTAATCTGTGCAGCTCCAAGGGCGTAAATTGCTTTCGGTTTAACTGTTTTACCATTTCTATCAATAAGTTCCAGTTCTGGACCAGCAGCATCTATGACCATATCAACATATGAACTTCCACTTCCTCTATTGGCAGGCTCGTAGGACCACAATGTTTCACCATGACATATCCAGTTTGTATAATCTTTAACAAACCCCTTTCTGTATAAATGACGTTGTACATCCCATGTTGTCAGCCACTTCAAATTCTTACAGACTACACAAGGACATCGGATACGACCCTCACAATCTACAGCTTCAATAGGATTTCTCAAAGCAAACTGAATGAATCTCTCAACTCCATTTTTAAATTCCATAGACACCACCTGATCAACTACTCTACGGTACATCCATGAACGATCTTCAGACATTTTCCCTATGCGAATGAAATGTAAACACACAAAACTTTAACATGTTTAACAAAATAAAAAGTCCAACCCTTTCCTCACATCGTCCATCTCTGCCATTTTAAATAGGACGGAAATATCATTTAGATTTTCACTTTTTAACCCATCTGTGAAGGTTTGATCGCACGATTAATTACTATATGTGTTGTGTTATTTGCTAAAAATTTCGGCAGCATCTCCCCACACCTCTCCGATATACCACAAAATATTTATTGATTAAGAAATTTTCTTAAACACTTACTAATAAGTGGTTAAGAAATTAATCAAAATCAATAAAGGTATATCAGAGAGGAGTGAGAAGACGCATCCAGCCAAAATTTTTAACAAACAACACAAACACATATAGTAATTAACCACCTAAGTGCGATCAAACATTCACAGACTGTCCAAACGGGACAATTCAAGACTTTGAGTTAGATATACACATTCTCATCATTCAAAATGAGAACGTGCACATCAATCCCAAAGTCTTGAACGGGTAGATTGATTGACACGGGTTTAACACGCTCTCCTAAGATGCGTGCAATGTTAGGTTGCACCCACGCATCTCAGCTCACATACAACACCCAACTAATTAAATATTGACAAGATAATAACACATTCTAAAAACATAGCAGTAACATGTTAAAATAAAATTCATGCTCTTATGAATGTGCTGGAAATGCTGCAAGTAACACCCAACTATCTCTAGCTTCATATATAATTACTATTTTAGAAATGCTACAAGTCTAAATAACAAAAAAGAAAAAATAAACAACGGAACAGTGGTCTTCAGACACAGTATTCTGATTAGACAGAGCATGGATATATTGCAAGATACGTGATCAAACCGCCCAGCATCTAAATAAGGTTAGGTGCATCATTCTGTTTTAGAAATCTGATTAGAAGCGCCACAGGATCACAAGAGCCTTCTTTAGGAATTCTCATCCTTATGATTATATGCCAACTGAATTACATTTCATAAAGAAAAAATAAAATCAGCAACAAACTCTCTACATCATAAGGTTGTGATAGTCAGATATATATCTTGCATATCATTCCATTTGGACTACGGACAAGGGAAAAAGGAAAAAAGATTCTGACTGAGTGCATGCATACGAATCTATGATCCACTCCCACAAACACATGAAGAAATCATGCTGCCAGATGCTTTTGAACATAATTGAATCTTTAGATCCAGGCTAAGGATGAACAGGTCTGATTTTGGTGCAGATATGGGGTGCGGGTGCATCCAAATCCAAGTCAACAAGGAAACTACCATCTTAAACTATCTTATAAGACCCTATAGTTCTATCGAAAAGCTACAGTATTATAGGTATCATATAAATATCAGATAATTGAATAATACTTAAATTACTATTTTATCCTTTAATATCATCCATTAATTTAATCTAATGATCAAGTATACATAAAATAAAATTTAAACATCATATTAATACCTATTATATTAGTTTATTTATTTTGGGTACACCACTGATTATCAGCTCCAAATACATATACATCCATTACCAGGATTCTTCTTTCCCTACAACAGCAGTTGCTTTCACCTTAGGACTTGGAAAAGAAAAATAAAGGCATCTAATCTCATGTGCATCCATTTGTTGGATAACGTGATGAATTCTAAAATTGAATACATCATCTGAAAAGCAAGGAAAAGGAAGTAACTTGTTCTATCGACCCACTCGGGGTCCTCAGAATGCATAATGCATTGCTCACCACTGTTAAGTATCAACATAATGTAGCCAATTAAGGCTCAGAAGAAGGCTCAAAAATGGTTAAAATTGGGAGCATGTACACAAATGGAAATTAAGGAACCCCAATGTGACTAGCTTGTCTAATTGTGAAAGCAAGTACATGATCAGCATCCCCTGAGCCCCAAACCACATGCACATGCATGAACAAGTCAAATTGTACATGTACATTATACATGTGGAAATGTAACCTACCCAGCCAAATGCAAAAGGAAGATTGTTCCCAGTTCCTAATGGTACTGTAGCAACAGGAGGTGGGTGGGCTAGTTTGAGATCAGAGACCACTCCAAGCATGAATTTTATTTTAACATCCAACACATTCATAAGAGCAGAAATCAAATATAGCAGGATATTAAAATTTAATACCGGAGCCGGAGGGGGGGATCGGAGCTGGAGGGGGGGCCCTGCGGAGGGGGAACTGGAGCCGGTGGGGGGACCGGAGCCGGAGGGGGGACCGGAGCCGGAGGGGGGCCCGGAGCAGGAGGGGGGGCCCTGCGGAGGGGAAACCGGAGCCGGAGGGGTGGCCCTGCGGAGGGGGGGGCGGAGCCGGAGGGGGGGCCCTGCAGAGGGGGGACCGGAGCCGGAGGGGGGACCGGATGGGGAGGGGAGAGCCGCGCCGGAGGGGGAAACCAGATGGGGAGGGGAGAGCAGCGCCGGAGGGGGAGGGGGGGCTCGGCGGAGAGGGGCTCGGGCGGGAGAGGGGCCGCAAGGGGAGGGGGGGCTCGGGCGGAGGGGGGCTCCGGCGGGAGGGGGCCGCAGGGGGAGGGGGGGCTCGGGCGGAGAGGGGCTCGGGCGGGAGGGGGCCGCAGGGGGAGGGGGGCTCGGGCGGAGGGGGGCTCCGGCGGGGGTCCACCTCACTTACCTCCGATGGCCGGTCCCCGCCGCCGCTCGCAGTCGTCCGTCCACCGCCGCTCGCCACGCCGGTCGTCCGTCCACCGCCGCTCGCAGTCGTCCGTCCACCGCCGATGGGAGCTGGTCACGGGGGGGGAGATGGGGGGGCCGCAGAGGGAGGGGGGGCTCGGGCGGAGAGGGGCTCGGGCGGGAGGGGGCAGCAGGGGGAGGGGGGGCTAGGGCGGAGAGGGGCTCGGACGGGAGGGCGCCGCAGGGGGAGGGGGGGCTCGGGCGGAGAGGGGCTCGGGCGGGAGAGGGGCCGCAAGGGGAGGGGGGGCTCGGGCGGAGGGGGGCTCCGGCGGGAGGGGGCCGCAGGGGGAGGGGGGGCTCGGGCGGAGAGGGGCTCAGGCGGGAGGGGGCAGCAGGGGGAGGGGGGGCTAGGGCGGAGAGGGGCTCGGACGGGAGGGGGCCGTAGGGGGAGGGGGGGCTAGGGCGGAGAGGGGCTCGGGCGGGAGGGGGCCGCAGGGGGAGGGGGGGGCTCGGGCGGAGGGGGGATCGGGCGGGAGGGGAGGGGGCCACAGGGGGAGGGGGGGCTAGGGCGGAGAGGGGCTCGGGCGGGAGGGGGCCGCAGGGGGAGGGGGGGCTCGGCGGAGGGGGGCTCGGGCGGGAGGGGGCCGCAGGGGGGAGGGGGGGGACGCGGGGGGGAGGGGGGGGAGCTGGTGGCGGGGGGGGGGGGGGGAGATGAGTGATCCGCGACCGCTTCGCGACCTAAATAAATTCGGTCGCAAGATCAGCGACCGATTAGAGACCGAAATAAATTCGGTCGCAAAATGGGTCTCAGACGTGCGACCGATTATATCGGTCGCTATATGGTCGCTATTTGGGACCGACTAGCGACCGATTTATTTGGTCTCTAATTCGGTCGCTATTGCCACTTTTTCTTGTAGTGTTCGGTGAATCAGTGCGCACGTGAGGCCCTTCTCGTGCCGACTCACCCCTACGCCGATTCACCCCCCTCTTCCTCTATCTCTCCCCTCAACTGCGTCGATCCACATGCATAAAATAAATAAATAATGCAAGTGGGGAGCTGATCCGTCGCCCATGCTTGCGTCGGATCAACTCCCCCTTTCCCTCCTTTCCTTCTCAAACAAAAAAAATCAAATGGGAACAAAATGAAAACAAACAAAAAAAATAGACAAAGTAAAATTACAACAAAAGGATTCAAATAATCTAACAATAACAACTCAAAATTAAATAAATAAATAAAACAGAGCAACTTCCAAAGGGATAAATAATTGAGAAAAATAATAATAGTATCAAACAAAGAAGAATCAAACGAAAGATATATTAAACAAAAAAATGTCAAACGAGGAACAAACAATAACAAGTAGACATAATACACCCATCTGTCTAAGTAAAATAATAATAATAATGATATATGAAAAAAATATATATATATCGAGCAAAAAGATAATAACCAACAAACAGAGACACATCCATGTGTCTGAAAAAAATCAATCGAATAACTAAAGAACAAAAATAATAATCATCCACACTTCGGAACCTCTGTTTCTTGGGACTCGGCGTGAAAGGAATATCAATGACAACCTGCTAAGCCGGATTTGGGCCTCGGGATTCACCCCAATATGGCCATGATTTGGTATTGCCTTGGGCCGATAGCTCATTGGATCTAACCCGTTCTTATTAGGATCTAATCCCGCGTTCTCATTAAACTCGACGTGCACTCGGTGGACATTCGTACAGGTTTATCATCGTCTTCGTCACACTATCAATACGGACTTATGTCTGAACATAAAATGGTCGATAAGTGACCAACATGATTCTCACATCCACACCCCAATCTGGGGGGCATTTTGTCGTAGTTTCGAGGTTTCATTATCTCATTTCATTAGCATTACTTTTAGTCCATAGAGCCCCTTTTCCTGGCGATTAATCAAGGGTTTTCCCCTCTCCGAGGGGATATCATTAAGCCGTGGCCTTTACGGCGCGGCGGGTGTTAGTCCCGACACAAAATTCACAATCGTCTGATTGGTCAGACGGGGCGCACCAGTGACTTCCTCGAATCTCGAATAAATCGTCACATTATGACTGGCACTGCCACGCACTAAAATAAACAAAATAAATAAATGAATGAACAAATAAATAGTCGAATCCCGAAAGTGTGTCCACATTGTGCCAGCTAGGAAGATACATGCTCTAAATGGCATTCCAAGCCCTCGACCCATGGCAGGAAGCCAGAAAAGAAATACAAGATGTAGATGGTGCTCTATTCTGGGGGCAAATGTTGAAAACAAAAAGAAGAGATGCTACTCTGCTTTGCCCGCCGGCTTCACTTAAGCCGACCAATTCAAATGAAGTCAGCCGATATTAGGGCAAACAACTAAATGATGAAGTTGTGGAGAGGAAACAATGACCAATGATTTCTCCGGATGAAAAGATCCAGCGGGATGCAACTACTGCTTTGAACACTCCGCCACATGGTGAAGGACGCTCATGACTCTCCTCCAAGAAGGCCCATCCAAGGCCGATCGATTATAGATTTCTCTACTACACATTTGCCGCTAAGGGATTCGCCTCTAACCACAGAGCTTCCAAAATCATGAAGTTTCACACTTCTCGTGCTTGGCTAGCAAAGCCTAGACGGGCGTTGAAACGGATTACCCTCGCTTCGCGGAGCCAGATTCACCTGCTATGATGCTCATGCGGCGATTCTCTACTGTTGAAGGATCCAGGCCAGTTCAGATTGAAGTACTCAGGCTGACACCCTGGCCCAATCGTGGTCGGCGTTCGGCTCATATCCTCGGTCTACAGCCCGCTCCCTTCGAACACATTTTCGGTTTTGGAGTCTAGTCCTGGGACTCTCCCCCGTTGCCCTCCGGCACCGGAAATATTAATGATGCCCGCGCAAGCCTCGTTCGGACCACGGGAGGCACACCCGATATGGTCTTGACTCGATCTCGCACCAGGCCAATAGATTTACCGATTTCCTGCTACATTAACCGAGATTTAACCGAATGTTTTCGGTGTCCCAGAATAATAAACTTGCCGTATCCCGGCATGCATATGTTTCAGGTCCTCCCGCGACGATTACAATATTCTCAAGCCGGACTCCCGTCCGAATATTAAATGGTCTCCCGAATGACCGACACGTTTCGAACGTCCGCTTCCCTAGACACAGGGCTTTTCAGCCTATTCAAAGGATATTCCCTCGTTGCCCCTTGGCACCGGAAATATTAATGACGCTCATGCAAGTCTTGTTTCGACCGCGGGGGGCCCACCGCAGTATGGTCGCAGCTTGCTCTTGCACCGGGCCAACAGATTTACTGGTTTCTGACAGCTCTGACCGAGGTTTAGCCGAACTTTTTCCATTCTTCTGAATAATAAATTGCCATATCCTGGCATACATATGCTCCGATTTTCCCGCGATGATAGCACTTTTCCCGAGCCGGACATTCGTCTGAATATTAAATGGTCAGCACATGACCGACATGACCGCGAATGGTTTTCTTCTCGCCCTCGCGCGAGGATTTCAATACCTCGTAATAGACCTTCCATGTAATTGATTTCTTGGCCATGAGGCCCTGAATCCCGGTGATTAATCAAGGGTGTTCCCTCATATGGGGGATATAAATGACACTGTGCCCTTTATGGCGCGGCGGGTTTTGGTACCGACCCGAACTACACAATCGTCTGATTAGTCAGATCAAGCGCACCATGGGCTTCCTCAGAGCCCGAATAAATTGTCACTTTGTGACTGACACGCCCACGCACTTAATAGACGAATCAACCATTCCCGAATAGACGAGCTTAATAAACGAACGAAAAGTGCGTCCATAATTCTGGCACACCCGGTGGGACCAAACCACCCTTCATCTCTTCGCTGGGATTCAGGGCCTCATGGACCCCTAATAAACGATGTTTGCCTGCTTTGATGAATTGCAGGTGCTGTCTTCGCCTGCCCTATGGGGAGAAAAGTCGGACTAGGCGAAATTATCTTTGTCGCCTCGACGATGCAACTCCGAGGCACCTACAGCTTCCAGGAATCATGGGGGGGCTGTGATAAAAAAAAGAAGAGAAAGAGAAGAGAAGGGAGGGGAAATCAAGCCCCCCCCGTTTCCCTCAAGAAGAAAGAGAAGAAAAGGAGAAAAGGAGAAAAAGGAGAAAAGAAGAAAATAAGAAGAGAAGAAAAGAAGAAAAAAAAAGTGAAAAGAAAGAAGCAAAAAAAATGGAAGAGAAAGAGCCGGCGAGAAAGGGTTGTATGGCCACGTCCGCCGAGACCCGTGCTGAATAAAGATTACCATTGTGGGATTTATGCTGTGGAGCGAACCACTCATCCCCTCCCTGAGGGGGTGAGCGCTCTCCTGCACCTCCACCATGGTCAATCATAGACAAAAGAAGAGAAGAGGAGAAGGGACAAAAAAAGAGAGAAAAAAAAGAAGAAAAAAGAGAAGAAAGAAAGAAAGAAGAAAAGTCGGCCAGCATCGCCAACCAAATGAGCAAGAAGAAACCCGACGTCCCGCCCGACTCTAGGAGGCTCCGAGTCCGTGGTGTAATGACCCGGCCCGTCCCTCCTTCCTACTGCCTCTATCCGGCACCAAGCGGCCCCTCGAGTGGTTGTCAAAGGACCCAGCGAGCCACAATTGTAGCTTGATGAATGGCTGCCCGCTGTGGGGAATGCTTTATAGCAATGAGGCCAAGCACAACCGCCACTCTCGAAGAGAGCATGCACATACCCCGCCATGGGGGATAAGAAGAAGAGATATACCCCACCATGGGGGCATAGGAGGCAAAAAAAAAAAGGATATACACTCCGCTCCTGGGGGCACGTGAAGAGATTCTACCCCGTCCGGGGGCACAATAGACAACAAAGCTACACCCCGACTCAGAGACACTCGAAGAAAAGTCTACCCCGACTTAGGGGCACAAGAAGAAAAACATGCCCCGTCCGGGACATAGAAGCCATAAGAGAATACACCCCTATTCTAGGGGTGTTTGAAAAAGAAACACACACCCCGGTCTGGGGGCATAAGAAGCAAAAGATACACCCCGTGCCAGGGGCATACGAAGAGGATACACCCCGGCCTGGGGGCATAAGAAGAAGAGGAAACACACTACGCCACGGGGTCATAAGAAGCAAAAGAATACACCCCGACCTGGGGACACATGCAGACATCTACCCCGCTCTAGGGGCACAAAAAAGAGATACACCCCGCCCTCGGCGCATAAGAAGCAGTAGCACATACCCTACTTCGGGGGCACAGAAGCCGTAAAGAGACGACATACATCTCGATCCGGGAACACATGAAGAAAGGCATACCCCCCGCCCTTGGGACACTTGAAGAAAGAAGCACATCCCGCCACGGGGGCACATGAAGAGAACCCCTCCCGCCTCGGGAGTATAAGAAAGAGAAGAATACACCCTGGTCTGGGGGCTTTTGAAAAAACAACACACCCCCTCCATGGGAGATGACACATGCAGAGCATCTACCCCGCTCTAGGGGCACAAAAAAGGAGATACACTCCGCCCTTGGCGCATAAGATGCAGAAACACCTACCCCGCTCTGGGGGCACAGAAAGAGACACACTCCGCCCTTGTCACATAAGAAGCAGAAGCATCTACCCCGACTCGGGGCACAGAAGCGAAGAGACATACATCCCGATCTGGGAGCATAAGAAGAAAGATCTACCCCGCTCAAGCGGCATTTGAAGAAACAACACACCCCGCATCGGGCGCACAGAAGCCGTAAAGAGATACACCCCTGCCTCAGGGGGGCATAAAAAGTAAAAGATGCACCCTCGTGCCGGGGACATATGAAGAGAAGCACTCCTCCGCCTTCAGGGGTAGAAAGATAGCAGAATTCGCCCCTGCCATGGGAGGTATAAGAAACAAAAGACACGCCCCGTACCAGGGGCATATGAAGAAGAAACATACCCCGCCTAGGGGCATAGAAGCCGTGAAGAGTATACCCCAGCTTGGGGGGGCATTTGAAGAAGCTACATCCCGCCTTGGGAGCAAAAGAAGAAAAAAGAATCCACCTAGCTTAGGGGCATATGAAGAAGAAACATACCTCGCCTCAAGGGCCTAGAAGCTATAAAGAACACGTCCCGGCTCAGGGGCATATGAAGAGAAGTCCACCCTGGCTTAGGGGTATTTGATGAAGAAACATACCCCACCTGGGGGCATAGAAGTCGTGAAGAGTATACCCCACCATGAGGGCATTTGAAGAGAACTACACCCTGCCTCGGGGGGCATAAAAAAAAAACACACCCTGGTCTGGGGACATAGAAGCCAAAAAAATACACCCCGCCTGGGGGCACAGAAGCAAAGAGGCAAAACACACCCCTCAGGGGGGGATGCACACCAAATGAAGCTACACCCCAACCCGGGGGCACATTAAGTGAAATACACTCCAGCGCGAAAGCATCAATGAGAAGAGAAGAGCAGAAAAGAAAGAAAAGACATGAGGCAGATGTGGCCCTCGAGCCCGCATCACCATACAAAAGAAAAGAAGAAAAGGAAGAAAAGACACACGAGGCAGACGTGGTCCTCG
Source organism: Amorphophallus konjac (assembly GCA_022559845.1). Taxonomy (NCBI): domain Eukaryota; kingdom Viridiplantae; phylum Streptophyta; class Magnoliopsida; order Alismatales; family Araceae; genus Amorphophallus; species Amorphophallus konjac. Next base: position 162,183,742 of record CM040125.1, on the reverse strand, counting down.
AGCCCGCCTCATCACACAAAAGAAGAGAAGAAAAGGGAAAAAAAGAGACATGAGGCAGACGTGGTCTTCAAGACCGCCTCATCACGCAAAAGAAAAGAAGAAAAGGAAGAAAAGACACATGAGGCAGACGTGGTCCTCGAGCCCGCCTCATCACACAAAAGAAGAGAAGACAAGGAAAGGAAGACACATGAGGCAGACGTGGTCTTCGAGCCCGTCTCATCACACAAAAGAAAAGAAGAAAAGAAAAAAAAGAGACATGAGGCAAACGTGGTCTTCGAGCCCGCCTCATCACGCAAAAGAAAAGAAGAAAAGGAAGAAAAGACACATGAGGCAGACGTGGTCCTCGAGCCCGCCTCATCACACAAAAGAAGAGAAGAAAAGGAAAAGAAGACACATGAGGCAGGCGTGGTCCTCGAGCCCGCCTCATTACATAAAAGAAGAAGAGAATAAGAAAGAAAAAAGAGCAATTTTGAGGCGAACACGGTCTTTGCACCCGCCTCTCTACACAAAAGAAGAAGAGAAGAAAAGAAAGAAATGATCACGAGGCAAACATGGTCCTTGCACCTGCCTCTCCATAAAAGAAGAAAAGAAAGAACAATCACGAGACAAACATGGTCTTTGCGCCTGTCTCTCCACAAAAGAAGAAGAGAAGAAGAGAAAGAAGAGTCACAAGGGGAACATGGTCTTTGTACCCGCCTCTCCATACAAAAAAGAAGAGAAGAAGAAAAAGAACAACCATGAGGCAAGCATGATCTTTGCACCCGCCTCTTCACACAAAAGAAGAAGAGCAGAACTAAAAGAAGACACATGAGGCAGACGTGGTCCTCGAGCCCGCCTCATCACACAAAAGAAGAGAAGAAAAGGAAGAAGAGACACATAAGGCAGACATGGTCCTTGAACCCGCCTCTCCACAAAAGAAAAAAAGAAAGAACAGTCATGAGACAAACATGGTCCTTGCACCTGCCACTCTATAAAAGAAGAAGAGAAGAAGAGAAAGAACAGTCATGAGGTGAACATGGTCCTTGCACCTGCCTCTCTATAAAAGAAGAAGAGAAAAAGTAGTCACGGAGCGAACATGGTCTCTGCACCTGCCTCTCTACAAAAGAAGAAGAGAAGAGAAAAATGAGACATGAGGCGAACATGGTCCTTGCACCTGCCTCTCCATGAAAAAAGAAGAGAGGAAGAGATAGAACAGTCACGGGACGAACACAGTCCTTGAACCTGCCTCTTCACACAAATGAAGATAAGAAAAGAAAGAAATGACCATGAGGTAAGCATGATCTTTGCACCGCCTCTCCATAACAGGAGAAGAGAAGAAGAGAAAGAAGAGTCACGAGGCAGACATGGTCTTTACACCTGTCTCCCCACACAAAAGAAGAAAAAAAAGAGAGACATAAGACAGACGTGGTCTTCGAACCCGTCGCTTCACAAACCCTTCTCCTCAGCTCACGTATCCTACTACCCAACGCCTTGTGGCTCAGTCATTCCGGCCAAGGCCCACTATCATGATTAATCCACCCGTCCCACCGCGCTCTCCGATATCTTTTCGACTTTACAGCCTACTCCTAACATCTCTCGGCTTGTCAGCCTGCTCCCAATATCTCTTGGCTTTTTAGCCTACTTCCCAATATCTTCGGCTCTTGCAGCCTGCTTCCCAGAGTTCGACCTTCACGGCCTGCTTCCCAGAATTTGGCCTTCACGGCTCGCTTCCCATAATTTCGGCTCCTGTAGCCCGCTTCCCAATATCTTTGGCTCTCGTAGCCTGCTTCCCAGAATTCGGCCTTTACGGCCTGCTTCCCAGAATTCGACCTTCACGGCCCGCTTCCCAATTTCGGCTCCTGCAGCCCGCTTCCCAATATCTTTGGCTCCCGCAGCCTGCTTCCCAGAATTCGGCCTTTACGGCCTGCTTCCCAGAATTCGGCCTTTACGGCCTGCTTCCCAGAATTCGGCCTTCACGGTCCGCTTCCTAATTTTGGCTTTTGCAGCCCGCTTCCCAATATCTTTGGCTCTCGCAGCCTGCTTCCCAGAATTCGGCCCTTGCGGCCTGGTTCCCAGAATTCAGCCTTCATGCCCCGCTTCCCAATTTCGACTTCTGCAGCCCGCTTCCCAATATCTTTGGCTCTAGCAGCCTGCTTCACAAAATTCGGCCTTTACGGCCTGCTTCACAGAATTTGGCCTTCACGGCCCGCTTCCCGTAACTTCGGCCCCTGCAGCTCGCTTCCCAACTTCGGCTCCTGCAGCATGCTTCCCATAATTTGGCTCTCACAGTCCGCTCTCCTCGATTTTTGGCTATTGTGGCCTACTTCCAATATCAACTTCGGCCTTCACGGCCTGCTTCCCCAATGTCCTTTCAGCCGTTCGTGGTCTGCTTCCCTAATACTTTTACTACCACTACACTTATACGTAACAGTAATATTTTGTTATGCAAAAAACAAACAAACAAACAAAAAAAAACAAAAAAAACAAAACAAAACAAAAAGAAAACAACAAAATGAACACACAAAAAAAAGGAAAGAGAAAAGAAAGAAGAGAATGCATGATTGCCCTGCTTGCATGTTTGCTTAATATAGAATAATACACCTCCTTGGCATTTTCTAGGACCGTGCTTCCTTGCTAAATAATATCGCCCCGATTCCGGGTGCACGGGCGTCACGGTGCACGCTCAAAGGGAACCCAATTTTGACAGGTGCACACGTCAAGGGGAAGAGTCGTGGCTGAATCGCTAAGCCTAGCTCACAAAATAAACCTGAGGCAACGCCCCCACACTCAGCACTTAATGTGTTCAATAGCTTTCAACCATAGGGATTGCCCGAATTTCTTCTTAGCACTCTACGGAGACTTGAATTCCTGCACTCCCGTGAAAGGTAATCGTGAGGAAAAAGCTGCCTACCCCCACTGTAAAAAAAAAAAAGAAGAAGAAGAGAGAGAGAAACATAGATCCGAGTAGACGGGAATCCCCACTGAAACAAATGAGGAAACTCGCGCGAAATGGTGAAGCGAATCACAATAAGGATGAATCTTAGTAGCCGGGAATCCCCATTGAGACAAATGAGGAGACTCGCGCCGAACGGTGAAATTCGCTACCAAAATAAACAAGTGGGGGCTGTGTGAAGCTACCGAAAGTCGAAAGCCTGGAACTAATGTGTAGGCGCTAGAGTGATCCTCGAGTGTCACCAGGAAAACCTTCATATCCCTATGGTTAGGGCTCTTTGTTCATACATTTGTACCGCCACGCCACAGAGAATTGCCTCGGGTGAAATACATGAATTAAGGCTATGCATGCAAGACGTGCGATATCCTCTTGACGGGTGCACCACCCCTCAATTGTGCCTCATGACCCGCACCGTGTCTACGAATTATGGGCGATGTCCCTATCCCATCCCCTATAGAGGGAGCTATCACATGCGTATATTTATGTTATGTCTGCTAATGAATGCCTGCATGCTTGAATAAAAAAAATAATAAATAATAAATAAAAAAATAATGTGTGTATACAGTAAAATTAATTTCGGCTATCGTAGCCTACTTTCCCAGCTCTGGCTCGTAGAGCCCAATCTTGGCCCCCCATGGCCTACCTCTTGCCCTCGCGGCTCGTTAATCTCCCAACTCCGGCTTCTGTAGTCTGCTTCCCCGATTTGGGCTTTCACATCTTACGCCTTAATTTCTGCTCTTGTAGCCCGCTTCCCAACAACTTTGGCTCTTGCAGCCTGCTTACCTCGACCCCCATGGCCCGCTTTCCTAATTCTGGCCTGCACGGCCTGCTTCCCAGAATTCGGCCTTCACGGCCCGCTGCCCATAATTTTGGCCTTCACGGCCCGCTTCCCAACTTTGGCTCTTGTAGCCTGCTTACCTCGGCCCCCATGGCCAGCTTTCCCAATTCTGGCCTTCACGGCTTGCTTCCCAGAATTCGACCTTCACGGCCCGCTGCCCATAATTTCGGCCTTCACGGCCCGCTTCCCAACTTTGGCTCTTGTAGCCTGCTTACCTCGGCCCCCATGGCCCGCTTTCCTAATTCTGGCCTTCACGGCCTGCTTCCCAGAATTCGGCCTTCACGGCCTGCTGCCCATAATTTCGGCCTTCACGGCCCGCTTCCCAACTTAGGCTCTTATAGCCTACTTACCTCGGCCCCCATGGCCCGCTTTCGCAATTCTGGCTCTCGTAGCCTGCTTCCCAGAATTCGGCCTTCACGGCCCGCTTCCCATAATTTTGGCTCTTGCAGCCCGCCTCCCAATATCTTTGGCTCTTGCAGCCTGCTTCCCGGAATTCGACTCTCATAGCCTGCTTCCCAGAATTCGACCTTCGCGGCTCACTTCCCATAATTTCGGCTCTTGCAGCCCGCTTCCCAATATCCTTGGCTTTATAAGCTGCTCCCCCAATTCAGCCTCCGCGGCCCGCTTCCTGACTTTGGCGCTTCTGGCCTGCTTCCCTTTGGCTTTTATAGCATGCTTCCCAACTTTGGCTCTTGCAGCCTGCTTACCTCGGCCCCCATGGCCCGCTTTCCCAAGTCTGGCTCTGGCAGCCTGCTCCCCAAATTTCGGCTTTCACAGCCTGCTTCCCTGATTTGAGGACACTAAATAAATTCTCACCCCATGTTTACGTGCAAGGGAATATAGAAGAGGAGAAAAGAGAAGAGAAGAAAAATAAGAGAAGAAGAGACGAACAAAGAACGTCAGTTCCCGGTACCCCGTCGACACTGATGAAGAGACAAAGAGACCAATAAACAATGTCAGCTCCGGGCACCCTGTCGGCGCTGACGAAGAGACAAAGAGACCAACAAACCATGTCAGCTCTCGGCACCCTGTCGGCGCTGACGAAGAGACAAAGAGACCAACAGAGCATGTCAGCTCCAGACACCCCACCGGCACTGATGAAGAGACAACGAGACCAACATGTCATGTCAGTCCCCGACACCCCGTCGGCACTAACGAAGAGAAGAAGAGACCAACATACCACGTCAGCGCCCGGCAACCTGTTGGCACTAACGAAGAGAAGAAGAGACCAACATACCACATCATTCTCCGTCTCTGGTTGACACTGATGAAGAGAAGAAGAGACAAACAAACCATGTCAGCTCCCGACACCCTGTCGGCACTGACGAAGAGAAGAAGAGACAGACAAATCATGTCAACTCTCGACACCCTGTCGGCACTGACGAAGAGAAGAAGAGACAGACAAACCATGTCAGTTCCCGACACCCTGTCGGCACTGACGAAGAGAAGAAGAGACAGACAAACCATGTCAGCTCCCGACACCCTGTCGGCACTAACGAAGAGAAGAAGAGACAGACAAATCATGTCAGCTCCCGACACCCTGTCGGCACTGATGAAGAGAAGAAAAGACAGATAAACCATGTTAGTTCCCGACACCCTGTCGGCACTGACGAAGAGAAGAAGAGAAAGACAAACCATGTCAGCTCCTGACACCCTGTCGGCACTGACGAAGAGAAGAAGAGACAGACAAACCATGTCAGCTCCCGACACCCCGTCGGCACCGACGATCCCGACACCCCGTCGGCACCGACGAAGAGAAAAAGAGACCAGTATACCCGCGGGCACCGCCCGGCTCATCCTTCGCCAGCGCTACCAGTGGGTGGGGGGCATTTGTGGACACCAAAAATTGCACGCACAGATATCCTGCTCGGCCCAGCATCAACATCGGCACCGAGTGAAGAAACCCCGGAGAGACTAGTCACCTAGACTCCCCAAATATGCACACTACCGTGAAGTCGTCTCCGGAGTCACTACAGTGAAGAGAAATCAACCACCAAGAGCCCCACAATCCATGGGCCTCGAAGAAAGTCAAACGGGCCATAACTCGTGCTTACAATGGGCTCAAAACTGCCCATTTAGCCATTCAGGGGCACGCCCAAGGCCCTTCAGCGGCACGCCACTGGCCCCTCTCAGCGGCACTCCCTTGGCCTTCAGCGGCACACCCCCAGGGTGTCTCCAGCGGCACACCCCCTGGGGAGCCCCAGCAGCACACTCCAGCGGCACGCCCCCTGGGGAGCCCCAGCGGCACACCCCCAGGGTGCCTCCAACGGCACGCCCAAGGCCCTTCAGCGGCACGCCACTAGCCCCTCTCAGCGGCACGCCCTTGGCCTTCAACAGCACACCCCCAGGGTGTCTCCAGCGGCACGCCCCCTGGGGAGCCCCATCGGCACACCCCCAGGGTGCCTCCAGCGGCACACCCCCAGGGTGCCTCCGGCGGCACGGCCCCTGGGGAGCCCCGCGGCACACCCCCAGGGTGTCTCCAGTGGCACGCACCCTGGGGAGTCCCAGCGGCACGCCCCCCCCAGGGAGCCCCAGCGGCACACCCCCAGGGTGCCTCCAGAGGCACGCCCCCTGGGGAGCCCCAGCGGCACACCCCCAGGGTGTCTCCAGCGGCACGCCCCCTGGGGAGCCCCAGCGGCATGCCCCCCAGGGAGCCCCAGCGGCACACCCCCAGGGAGGCCCAGCAGTACACGCCCTCCTAGCCTTCAGCGGCACGCCCTGGCAGCCATTCAACGGCACGCCCTCCTGGCCTTCAGCGGCACGCCCTCCTGGCCGTTCAGCAACACGCCCTTTGGGCTCTTCAGCGGCACGCTTGCCATGTCTTCCAGCGACACACCTTTTGGCCCTCTCAGCGGCACGCTTGTTGTGCCTGCCAGCGGCACGCTGTCCAGGCTCTTCAGCGGCACGCTCCGGCAGGACGACGTGATGCCCATGCCCTATAGAGCCTTGGCGCGCAGTGAGTTGTCCGCAGTGTCGATCGGAGGCTGAGCCACGCATGCTACTCCTCTGCCACCAAGGAGGGGGAGGTCAAACCCCATTCAATGCCCGTCACCTCCCGCCACCGTCGTTCGCGCCCGAATGCTCCCACCGCTGGGGTATAAAACGCCCCCCTTCTTCGGCCAAAAAAAGCGAACAAAGGGGAGGGGAGAGGCATACAGACACAGAGAGATACACGCAGAAGAGAAGAAGTGAAGAGAAGAAGAGAAGAAGAGAAGAAGGGAAAGAAGAAGAGAAGAAGAAAAGGGAGTCGTCTGCCCTCCGGCCGCTCCACCCACTGCCGCCGTCTGTGCGAAGAAGAGAAGAAGAGGAAAAGAAGAAGAAGAGGAGGGGAAGCTTTGACTCCCCCCCCCCCCCCCCCCCCGCGCTGCTCCATCCACCATCGTCCGCACGAAGAGAAGAGAAGAAGGAGAAGAGAAGAAGAAGGAGGGAGCTCCGCCGTGAAGCCCCGACGATCACCAAAAGGGAGAGAGCTGAGAAAGAGAGAGAGAGAGAGCATGTACTAGAGGGGAAGGGGAAGAGCAGCGAGCCGTCACCCCTGCTCGACCCCAGCTCATCCCTTTGCTTTCCCCCCTTTGCTTTTCTTTCCTTCTCCTCTGTTGTGCCTCATGTTCCAGCGTTCTGAGGTGTATGTGGCCGGTTGCGGCCTTTGTCGGCTATGAATAAAATCGCTCTTTTGAGTTCTTTCTTCTTACCGTCTCCGTTGGTTTGAATCCGTGCGCGGGTTTGAACGCTTCCCCCCTCCGCCTCTCGATCGTTTGATCCTTGGCGTGGGCTTTCGTCCCCCTCGTCATTGCTCTTTTCTTCTTCTTAGCATACCCGAGCCCAACACCATCCTTGGCCTTCCTCCCTTCTCCAACTCTAGGCCACCTGGCCAACTCTCAGCCTTCACCCCCTTGCTCAGCCACCCACCGGTGCACCCCTACCGCGGTGCAGCCTCCCCAGCTCCCAGCGGTACGCCCTGGCTAAGCCCCTCGCCGGTGCACCCTTCTTTGAACCCTTCCCCGGTACGCCCCGGCCAAGCCCTTTGCAGGCACACCCCGTGGGTCTTCCCCGGCACACCTCGGCCAGGCCCTTCGCCGGCACGCCCTCTCGTGCCTCCCTTGCCCGGCACACTTGCCCTTCCTTCTTTCCCGGTACGTCCCCCCCCAGCCAGTCCTAGAGTAGTCTTCCACTTGCCGTTCCCTCCGAGTTTTCCAAGGTTTATAAAGGTGTTGCCGCTCACAGGCGTCCACCTCCAGTTGTCGGATTCCGCCACTCCATGTGGGCTCGTTCCCTGTATCTCCCTTACGCTCGGGTCAAGGGGAGATGCTGCCGAATTTTTATTAGAAACGATAACATATTAAAAGACAAAAGGAAGCAACAAACAAATGGAACAACCACACCTTAAAAAGGACTAAAAAAAATAATAAACAAACGAAAAGAACAACGGTGAAATGCGTTCACCAAGGCAAGGGAACCGTAATCATCATAAAGAGAGCCAAATCGAACGACAACTAAACAACTTGAACATTCGTCCTAATGGGAGAAAGAATGGAAATTGATCAAGAGAAGAAAATGAGAAACCCATGCAAACTTAATAAAAAATCAGAAAAGAAGAAAAGAAAAGCCTTAAAAGAACTAGAGGGAGAGTGGGCCCTCATCAGTATTTTCCAACCTAGCCCTTCAGCGGTACACCCTTTTAGCCCTTCAGCGGCACGCTCCTAGCCCTTCAACGGTACACCCTATTAGCCCTTCAGCAGTACACCCTTTTGGCCCCTCAGCGACACACTCCTCAGCCCTTCAGCGGTACACCCTTTTAGCCCTTTAGCGGCACACTCCCTCGGCCCTTCAGCGGTACACCCTTTTAGCTCTTCAGCGGCACGCTCTCCCTGCCTTCACCGGTACACCCCTTTTTGCCCCCAACGGCCCACTTTTCCTTCCAAAATAAATATAAATAAATATATATAAATATGTCATGATAACGATAATGATAATAATGATAAGAAATTGATAAAAATCATGATAAATAAATAAACTTGAATATATATATATGAGAAATAAACAAAAAAATGTGAAATAATAATAATAATAATAGGAAGATATAATAGTAATAATAATAAACAAAATGGAGAGATCATCCAGAATAAATACATAAAAGGGAAATAAGCAATAAAATATATATATGCACATAATTTAAAACCCAGATAAAAAAAATGGTAAAATCCACTCTGCAGCCCCGTCTCTCTCGTGATCCGGTGCTGAAGGAACAACAATGTCGCCCTTCCAGGTTGGGCCTGAGTCTTGGGAATTATCCCGAAATGGCCATGGCCCGACCTCGCCTCAAGCTGACATTCCGATTAAACCGGACTCGTTTCTCAGGCCGGATCCTTTCCGAGCCACTATTAAACTTGCCGCACGCTCGGCAGACATTTGAATGGGTTCACCTCGATTTTCACCGCGTTTCTATTACTGACCTATGTCTGAACATGAAAAGACCTGTGAGCAACCAATATGGCCGACGGCTCCCTCCCCAACATGGTCGTGAGCCGGCATTGCTCCGGGCCGATAGCCCGTTAAATCGGATTCATTCTAATGGGATTCGTTCCCGTTCTTTCATTGAAACTGCCGTAAACTCGACATACATTTGTACGGGATCGTTTCCATCGACGTCATACTTTCAATATGGGCCCTTGCCCGAACATGAAAAGGTCCGTGAGTGACCGACAAAATCGGAATCGAAAGAGACGGTCCTCGCCACCCCTGGACCCCTTCCATGGGAATATCAATAAGACCTCCGTGGGCCACGCGTAGACCTCGGGTCCGTCCCAATCGTGGTCGCCGTTCGGCTCATATCCTCGGTCTATAGCCCGCTCCCTTCGAACACATTTTCGATTTTGGAGTCTAGTCCTGGGACTCTCCCCCGTTGCCCTCTGGCACCGAAAATATTAATGATGCCCGCGCGTGCCTCGTTCGGACCACGGGAGGCGCCCCCGATATGGTCATGACTCGATCTCGCACCGGGCCAATAGATTTACCGATTTCCTGCTACATTAACCGAGATTTAACCGAATGTTTTCGGTGTCCCAGAATAATAAACTTGTCGTATCCCGGCATGCATATGTTTCAGGTCCTCCCGCGACGATTACAATATTCTCAAGCCGGACTCCCGTCCTAATATTAAACGGTCTCCCGAATGACCGACACGTTTCGAACGTCCGCTTCCCTAGACACAGGGCTTTTCAGCCAATTCAAGGGATATTCCCTCGATGTCCCTTGGCACCAGAAATATTAATGACGCTCATGCAAGTCTTGTTTCGACCGCGGGGGGCCCACCGCAGTATGGTCGCAGCTTGCTCTTGCACCGGGCCAACAGATTTACTGGTTTCTGACCGCTCTGACCGAGGTTTACCCAAACGTTTTCCGTTCTTCTGAATAATAAATTGCCATATCCTGGCATACATATGCTCCGGTTTTCCCGCGATGATAGCACTTTTCCCGAGCCCGACATTCCTCCGAATATTAAATGGTCAGCACATGACCGACATGACCGTGAATGGTTTTCTTCTCGCCCTCGCGCGAGGATTTCAATACCTCGTAGTAGACCTTCCATGCAATTGATTTTTTGGCCATGAGGCCCTGAATCCCGGCGATTAATCAAGGGTGTTCCCTCATATGGGGGATGTAAATGACGCTGTGCCCTTTATGGCGCGGCGGGTTTTGGTCCCGACCTGAACTACACAATCGTCTGATTAGTCAGATCGAGCGCACCATGGGCTTCCTCGGAGCCCGAATAAATTGTCACTTTGTGACTGACACGCCCACGCACTTAATAGACGAATCAACCATTCCCGAATAGACGAGCTTAATAAACGAACGAAAAGTGCGTCCACAGCAATGCAGGCCCAAAATAATAATGAAGAAAAAGAACAAGCTCTATACTACCTCAGCCAGAGATTGGTCAGGGTTGAAGCAAAATATACACATATTGAAAAGGTCTACCTCGCTCTGGTCTTTGCATCCAAGAAAATGAGGCATTACATGCTATCACATGATGTCAAGCTGATATCCAGGGCTGACCCGGTCAAATATATACTTTCTCAGTCAGTCCTAAAGGGATGACTCGGTAAATGGGCCGTCATCCTCATGGAGTTTGACATCACCTATGTGCGGCAATAGGCCATCAAAGACCTGCCATTGTAGATTTCTTTGTAGCACATCGAGTGCCTGAAGATTCTCCTTTGATCACGGAGCTCCCCGAAGATGAGACCCTAGAAGTGCACCAAGTCCAACAAACCACCTGACAGCTATACTTCGACGGAGCTTCGAGAATAGAGACGTCCCCATCGGGACAAACATGAATAAGATCCGGGGCAGGAGTCGTCCTCAAATCTCCCGAAGGAGAGGTGCTACATACCTCTTGCTCAATCAACAAAGCCTGCATGAATAATGAGGCAGAATATGAAGCTCTAATCATCGGCCTCCAGGTTACTCTCCACATAGAGATCCGCATGCTGCAAGTGTTTGGGGATTCAATGTTGATCGTCAAGCAAATCCAGGGACAAATTGATGTCCAAAAATCTGAATTACTCCCCTACCACGCCAAGGCGAGACAACTCATGGAGAAATTATATTTTGTTGAAATAAACCATGTCGGTCGGAATCAAATGCACATGCCGATGCATTAGCGAAGCTAGCAAGCTCACTGGCAGTCCCACCTGATGAATCACTCAGCATATGAGTGGTCAACCGACGATAGGTCCCCAACATGATAGAAGAAGAGCCAGGTGGAGAAGAACCCAAAATAGCAACCGTAGAAGTGATCAGCTCACCCGATTGGCGATAGCCCCTCATATAATGGTTTAAACACCAGCAGCTACCCAAGCAAAGGGAAGAGAAGATCAGGCTGATCCGAATAAAAGACTCCTATGAAATCAGAAATGGAATTCTATTCCGAATTGTGGCAGATGCCAAAAAGAAAATACTGCTTCGGTGTCTCTTTATGGAGGAAGCCTGGAGAGTCATGAAGGAAATTCATGCTGTGTCAGTTGGGGCACACCAGCTTGGGCCGAAATTGAAAATCAAAATTAAGACGGTGGGCTACTATTGGTCGACAATGTTTGACGACTGCTGCAAGTATGCCAAGTCGTGTCAAGAGTGCCAAGAGCATGCAACGGTCCCCAGGCGACCTCCAACACAGCTACATCCAACAGCACCCAGTTGGCCATTTGTCCAATGGGGAACAGATGTCGTGGGCTGATACACACCAACACTCGTCGTTAAAATGTCGTGTCACAATTTCAAAAATTACCGCACTCAGGTACTAAAAAGATTTTAAAACCAAGTAGAGTGGTGCAAACGAGTCGATCCCACGAGGAGGAATATTTTCAATTTAAACAAGTTAGAAAACCCTTATACTTGTGAAAGCCGAATTTTGAATGAGTATATAAAATAAGAAATTTAAGAGTGCTTGGAATTAAACTTATCTAAAGAATAGTAGAGGGCTGAGAAGAGAAATTTGGAAGGAGTGAAGATAGAAAGAGAGATGAACAATTCCATAAATTGATTTTTTATTGCTAAGAGGAAAGATTACAAGTCTATGAAAAAAAAATTACAACTTGCATAAAATTAAAAGACTAAGGGAAGAAAAGGGTCGGGAAAATAGAAGTATAGTGCCACCCAATCGCCGGGTCGAGCCTTTGAATGGATCGCCCTGTCTTAGAGATGAACGCCACCATGAGAGCACCGAAGAAGAGAATCCGTCTTTGGGATATGAGGAGAGATTAGGAGAGGGAGAAGAAGATAGAAGAAGAGAAGGCTTTAAAACCGTAAAAATAAAAATAGAGCATTATTAAAACTAGAATAACTTTAAAACTAAGAAGAATTAGAAGATGTGGAAGAAGAATAAATTGAATATCTTGAAGAGAAGAAGAATGTTTGTGAAGAGAGCAGGAGATGAAAATGATCAGAAGAAGGTGCAGACGTGAGAAGAACAGAGAGGATGCGAGCGAGTGAACAGTAAAATGAGAAGAACAAAAGGTTGAAACATAAGAAATAACTTAAAAACAAGAGAGATCTAGTTAAAGATGAAGAAGAAGAAGAAATAAAGAGCTTTTAAAAATGAAGAACTTCTATGAAGTAGGCAAGATGAGAAAAAGAGATGAAGAAGGAGAAATATGAGGAAGAATAGGGAAAAATGCTACTTTGCGAACGAACAGGATAGAACAGTGAAAAATAGTAAATAACTTAAAAATGGTGAAGAATTAGAGGAAGAGAAAGAAAAAGAAAGTCAAGATATTTGAAAAATGGTGAACTTTTTCTAATTAGATGAGGATCCTCCTAATTTCTCTCCAATAATTTCCCCACAAGATAATTCTATAAATATTCTTTCTTATTTCTCCCTTCACACAAATAAGACATGGCGGCTTGCTTTGACTTGGTCAACAAGAGTAGGGAAAGGGGGCTGCGCCCTAGGGCATCCCTTGCCCTGGTTCTGTGACAAACGCACCCCTGGCCCTTCTAGCAAATGCCGAGAGTGTCCTGCACACACAATATTTGAATTAAATTCATATAAAATTATTCCTTTGCGCATAAAAACCATGAGTGCTCACAATTATGCAATAGAAAATTAATCATCATGTCCCTCAACCCCTTGTTATTCATTAATTATCCATAAATTAAGTTAATTTACATAAAAGACCTTGATTCACGTGAGTTTGAGTTTAGATATAAAATATGCATAATTGTCTTATTGTGTGCACTTAAAGTGATGTGTGTGACGTGAATTATCATAAAATTATGAGCACTCATAATGGGCCCATTGCCCCCATCCTCTTCAGGATGCAAGTATATCTTGACAATAATAGACTATTTCTCCCGCTGGGTGGAGGCTATATCCCTGAGAGAAGTAATAGGAGAAATCGTGGCCCGATTTATCTGACGAAACATAATATTCCGAATTGGCATCCCCAACCGGATCATCTCAGATAACGGAAGCCATTTTCAGAATCAAAAGGTCTACAGATTGGCCAAATACTACAATATTGAATGGAGAACATCCACTCCGTACAACTCGCAGGCAAACGGGCTAGCAGAAGCATTCAATAAAACCCTCTGCACCCTCCTGGCAAAGACTGTCAGTTCTAGCAAAAAGGACTGGGAAGATAAGATGTACGAGGTGTTGTGGGCGTACTGTACCATCTATAAAACCACAATGGGCTATTTGCCATTCTCTTTGGTGGACGACTTAGAAGCAGTTGTCCCCATTAAACTAGAGGTACCCTTACTTTGAGTCGCAATCCAACATGAATTGGTCAAAGACGACCGAAAAAGAGCAGAACGAAGGTTAGAAGAGCTCTCTGACCTAGAAGGGAAACGACTCCAAGCTTAACAAAACATACAGGTCTACCAGGCCCACATAACACCTGCCTCTGATAAGCTTATCAAAGGGCATGAATTCAAGAAAGGCGACCTCATGATTGTAAAAAGAAGAGAGGTCATGCCTGCCAACCCTAAAGGCAAGCTAAATGAAAACGGGCTTGGGCCCTACGTCGTCCAAAAAGTTTACGAAGGAGGTATGTAGTTGTGAACCATAGGGGGGAGACTCAATTCCCACCGCTTAATGGAAAGCACTTGAAACTATATCATGCATCACTTCCCCAATTCGATGAATAATCAAATCCCGCGCCTCACGCGGAGCAAGCAGGTTTCTTAGATCTCCCATGAGACTATGAAATATCCACTCAACAAAAAAAGGAAGAAAAAAAAGAAAGAAAAAAAAAGAAAGGAAAGAAAAGGGGAGAGAATAAAAAAATTCGTTAAAGTCATTGGGGGAGGTCGATTCATCAAGTCCCATTGGAATTCAAAATTCCCTTGCTTTGGCTCAGACTATTTCATCTTTGCCGAATGACCAAACTACTGTATTCTATGTAGTAGTAAAAGCCTCAAGAACACTACTCCATCTTGTCCCACTGACACATATGTTAGAGCAGGTGCGATGGATTCAGAGGGGGGTGAATGAATCCCTCAGTGAAAATCTCAACCAATTTTAAAACCTTAGACAAGGACACACCGCATCAGAACTTCCTGAAACGATGCAAGACTTGACTAAACAATGAAATACTCTATAGATGCACACCGTTGAACACTTGACCTGCACTCCCAGCAGAAGTAGAGCATTTGTGCTCTCATGATGAGTCAACAGATAAGTAATTGAAACGAGATCGTCAGCATGCATCTAGCGTTGAACACATAATCGAGCAATCCATACAGTACACAAGAATTTTTAGGTGGTTCGGTCCTTCAGACCTACGTCCACCCCACACTCAACCAGAGTGTGGATTCCTGCTGACACACAGCTTGAAAAACCATAGGGCTTCACAGCTTGCCTACAACCGTTGAGCGACACAGCTTGCTGTCTAGAGGAATTAATCCTCTGCAACGCTGACGAATAGCTTGACCCGCTGGGCTTTACAACTTAGCCGACTAGAGGAAACCTCCTCTGCAACTACTGACAAACAGCTTGACCCGCGGGGCTTTACAGCTTAGCCGACCAGAGGAAACCTCCTCTGCAACCGCTGACTAACAGCTTGAATAAAATGTCAAATAAGAAAAGGCTAAAAGGACTAAACACACCAACGGAAAGCTGTAAATAAATCCAGAATAAACTGCTCACACAGGAGCCAAGTGTCTCGGATCTGATCCAGAGAACACACCAGAAAAACTAATCTTCAGAGTGCTGTTCTTGCTTCCTTTCGCCTTGTCTCTCTCTCTCTCTTTTCTTTTCGGGTGCTCGATCTCCCTTCTTCCAGATTCTTTAGCATTTCACTCTATTCATTTGTTTACGAAGCCAGCTCCCTATATATATATATCTAGCAAGAGAAATGCGTGTGGAGCAACCAACTTTCCCGCTCAGATTTCAGTCTGGATCTGAGTCTTTAGAAGACACGTGCCAGCATTAGTATCGTCGAGCTAGCATCCTGACAATCATACTTAGCTCGAAGTCTGCCTTATGACAATTGAACACAGGTCAAGGAATAATGAGATTGCACGAAGTTAATAAAAAAATAGATGTAATATGCACCGACTCACTCGGTATAAGATCTCGTATGCACGGAGTAAAGCTGTGCACACATCAAGTGTTGCACGGACTGAGTGTGTGAGAGATGCAATGACTATATTGACAGCATGCGTGCAAGGCATAAGAAATGCACAGACTCCACTCTATGCACGAGACTTGCACAGACTACACAGACCTATATTGCACAGACCTTGCGAATGTCTTAGGCATATACACACATGCACCGACTCTGAGTGAGTCTTAAACATGTATGCACCGAACTAATATGATAGAAATGCACTGACCTTATACGTAAAAGTGAGATAGCACCGACTTTGCTGATGAATACGAGCGACTTGGCCATGTGCTTGTGCAATAGCAAGAGTTGCACCGACTAGATGAATACATGCAAGGACTATGCTGTGGATCAAAAATAGAATTGCACTGACGCAACTGTAATTTGAACATGTATTGCGACAACCTAAGGCAGTACAAGGCAAACCAGACAAACACAGTAGTCTGAACATGATTCATAAGATGTCATTATCAAAACCAGATTTCCAACAATCTCCCCCTTTTTGATGATGATAATATAATGAGTCATGTATGAGAATTCACACAATCGATGACGCAAAATCTTTTGCTATCATGCATATAACAAGCACAGTTGCAGCACAAAATGCAATAAGAATTCCTACAAGTGCACACTATCACATCTGTGTATATAAAAAAAATTCAAAGTGTGTTATCAGAGTGTGTTATCAAGGTGTGTTAACATTCACAAGTATGCTCAGCTTTACAAACATGTCCATGAAAGTATCCACAACACTACAACTGATCACAGAATAACCACAGCACTACAACTGATCACAAAATAGCCCTATCATCAAACCTCAACATCCTTCCATTATCAACAAACCTCAGCATCCTTCCATTAAGCATCAGCATCAGCATCCAGCCATCAAACAGCAGCACCCCTAACATTCTCTCCCCCTTTGTCATTATCAAAAATGGGGAAATGATAGCAACTAATGACCGCGGTAGCTCCCCCTGTCTCTAGGAGGATATGTTGAACTTGAACTAGAAATGGGAAATATGTTCAGCAAAGAAGTTTGAAGATCCCTAATAGAGTCTGCCAGTCTATCAAGCTTCTGATGCACAGTGTTCCCAGCCTTTCCACTAGAGAGGTGACTGATTCTCGTTTGTTTAAGGCTTGTTTAACTGTCTCTGAAAATGTCTGTAGATTGGACTGGATGACTTCAAACTTTGTGATGATTTGTGGCTGAGTGGCTGCTATATTGGTTAACATGCCCTTGAACAATTCAAACTCAATTTTCAAATCAAATGTATGGCCAAGAATTTTACCCATATTGGTGACTATGGAGATTTGAGTATCTTGAATTTTACTGACCATGTCACCTATTCGAGTATTGATACCCATAAGAGATTGCAAAATCTCTCGTACTTCTTCATCAGTTTTCGTTTGACAGTTAAAAATCCTATTCCTTGGCGTTTCACAACCTTTTCCAAATGTTTCAGTCGGCCCTCTACTCTGTCTATTTGAACAGTCTGAAACAAGAATTTTTTTTTCATCAAGTCATTCTGATTTAGAATAATCTCTGTCAGGTTGGACAACATCTGAGCAAGATTGGGTTCAGCATTTGTTCCATGTGTACTAGAAGTGGAAGCACTAGAATCTGGCAGCTCAGTGAAGTATTCATGATGTTGTTCAGGGAGTGGGGGAGGTGGTACTCTAAGACCAATAAGTTCTTGAAGGTGTGGACCATACTCAGGAGCCGGAGAGAAGGACATTCTTGGATATAATCTGTGGTGAGGGGCAGGTCCTATGACATAGTCATGTGTACTCTCTTCAGTGACCCCTGGAACTTCTTGTGAAACTTCTTCTTATCTTGGTTGATTGCCCTCTTGTTCATTGACAATAGACTCAACAGTCTCTTCAGAAATTTTCTCAGCTTCTTTAGTCAAAATCTGTGTAGCCACCCCAGACAGCATTTCATCATCAATTTCAGTTGTTTCTTCTCTTTCGTCTTCTTTGCCTTGTGGCTCATTTTCTTGAATTTCTGCTTCTTTTTGTTGATCTTCTTCTTGTTGTTCTTGTTGAGCAACTTGATGTTCCTGCCCAGATTGTACTCCAAATTTATCAAAAAGATGACTGATATTTTGATCCAACTGCTCCACAATTTGAGTATCAGTTAGGTTCAGTTCATGGACTTCTTGCTCTAGTTGTAGATCAATGAGATTCTTCTCAACATGTTTAACAGCAGAGCATTGGACTTGTTCAGGTAATATAGTAGGAGTTTCTTCTTGAGAAATCTGGGGAGGCTGTTCGTTCACTGTCTCTACTGGAGGCTGTTCTGACACATTTTTCACTTGAACTTTCCTCTTTTTCTTCAACGGAGCATGTTTTACTGATTTCTCTTTTCTTTGAACATCATCAGAAGGACTCTCTGAGTCAGTCTCATCCAATCTCATGTAAGTATCAATGAAGTCCATGTTGTAATCATTGAACTTTGGAATATCTTTCGAAGGTTCATCTTCTAAAGCTATGTTAGCCTTCTTAAAGATAGCAGTTAGGTGAGCTCCCTGGGGCAAATGTCTCCTAGACTCTTTGCAGGATCTCATTATCTGAATGAATATTTCAGGCAAGCACACTCTGATTTTCTTTAGCAGAAAATATAAAACAAATCTTTGAGTATTGGTCAGTCTTCCACTCCCTCCAACTTGAGGAGTGATCATGGCAGTGAGAATATGATGTAGCAATCTCTTGAGAGGAGAGAAGTTGTTTACATTAAATTGACCCAATTTTACCTGATTTTTGTCTAGGGGATTTTTAGGCTCATCTGTGATGACAGAGTATACCTCATGGAGATCACATGTAAACCCTTTTTCAGCTACTCCTTCTTCTGGTATTCTAAATACAGTATGTAGAAGGTGTTTTGAGACTTCAATCTTGTACCCCTTGACTTTAGAATCCAGTATTGCTTGATCCAAATCATATTTCAGATTTTGGTAGAACTCTGCTACGAGTCTAGGATAGTATATCCTATGCTTACCCAAAAAATTTAACCATTTCTGAGCCTTAAAGATTTCAATCAGCTCAGGAAATTTCTCAAGCATTTTCTGGTCATGAAAGTCTACGTACCATGGGAAGACTATCTTGCCGGCCTCCAATGTTATTTCTGCATATCTTGAAGTTTCAACTGTGATATCTTCTTCCTCATGTACCTTTCTCTTACTTCGACCTTGTGCCGTCTTCAGGTTCTTTTCTTTTGGTGGTGGCACCACAGCTTTCACTGACTCTTGATCTTCTACTAATTGTACTTCTGTTTCCTTTCCTTTCCCCTTGCCCAACTTCTTCTGAACCGATTCTGATGCCACACCCGCTGCATGTGTTTCCTTTGATCTTCGCTTATAGGCTTTGGTCACACTGGTCTCCAAAACTTGAGGAGATGCGGGTTGCCGCTCTTCCGTGATTTTCTTCTTCCACTCGCTCGTGGCCGACGGGGAGGACATGGTGGAAGATCAACAAGTGGAAGACAAACAAGTGGAAGATAAATGATAGAGAGAAAGATAGCAAGGATGGTGAGAGAGGTGGCTTGAGAAACCACGGTCGTGTTCTGCACAGAGGTGAGGTACAGGAATCCCAAGAGTTGGAGAGAGTTTCGAGCGGGAAGGAGTGTGTTAGACAGTGGAGGTAAATAGGGTTTGAGAAGATTATTTGATATACTATCTACTTTACCAACCTCAACATATAATTCCCAAAACACCCTTTACTTTTCATAAAAATGCCTTTCGTCTCTTTTCATGATTTTCAACATATGAGACTATATCGAATAACATGAAGTCTCTACAAAATATCTTTTGAATCGAAATCAATGGGATTAAAACAATTCATTCCATGATTATCCTCAACAAGATATGCCTTTAATTCTTACTACACATTTTCATTTGCCAGCCCTGAAGAGAGATCCATTTTTATATAGAGCTTAAATAAGTTTTAATTTTTCTTAAAGCCACACCAGAGTCAACCATATGAATCTTAAACTTTTATTAAGGATTGAGAATTTTGGTAGTACTACACCTTTTTACTCAAGGAAGCATGTTGATTAGACACCGGAATCCCTGGTTACTCAGTGTAGCTTTACCTTACTGCTTCAAAATTTTTGAACAGAGATTTTGAACAGAGATAGCACTTATCATCATGACATAACCTCTGAATTTCTTTGAATCAGATGGTCAGTTTCTCAAATACAGTGCCATTGCTATGCCTCCTTTCAACAAACAATTTTATTTGCTTATTTTCCTTTGATGGTGTATTCTCTGGTCTATCAACAGAATTTTCTTAGAACAAGTTTAAGAACCATATAAACTTTAGATTCTTCGTCAGTTTGACACATTACTCATGATGTTCAAAATTTTAAGCAATCTTTTGAGATGTTCCATTTCAGACTGTTTTATGACCATTGAGTCTTCATTCAGAGACGCTAGTGGAAACTTTAAGATAGGATATAATATCCATAAGTAGAAAATCACAATCAAGTTAAGATCAGCAATTTCATTCTCAGTTAGGGGTGTTTTTAGTAGTTATGTGTTGAGGATTGGAAGAGGTAATATATATCAGATTTTAACTCCCCCTGATTACCACATTCTATGAACTCTTGAAGACAGATGAGTGTAATGAAAGAGAACACAAAACAAGGTGATATAGGTGAAGACCACACACGAGCAGAATAGAGAATGAAGGCTAGTTCGCACAAATCCAAAGGCATACCCTGAATGACCATCAACAAATAACCACTCATCTCAATAAGCCATCAAGCATTCAGCCTTCTGAGAAGTAAGTGAGTCCAAAAGCCCAAAACTCAACCATTTGACTTCTCATATTAGACCAGATTCAAGCTGACTCCATGGTCGATATCACAAGAGTAGAACCTTGCAATTCATCAGACACATGAGGCCAACTACCCAAGCAGCAATGAATCACTGACCAAAGCATGTATTCTATCTCTGAATTGCACAGCTCTCCCTCAACATGTGACAAGATGTCAAAGAAAGACACTATCTGATTCTCTTAATTCACACAGATATGTATCAACATTATATGCAATCAACAGAATCATGCCCATGCCTTTTTATGTCATGGAGTTTATATGAATTCAGCTGATAAGTGCACCGACTTGCATGCATGAAACAACAAAACTTGCACAGACGTTGTGACATTCTAGTTCAGCATGGAAGATTCTAGATGCAATTTGACCCTTGGTACCTGGCGAAGGCAAACCTCTACGCATAGCATGGATTTCTAGATAGAAAACAACTGCCCTTCTTTCAACATAATATTTTATATACCATAGGGTCATGCCGGCATCTAATTATGAACATGACATCATCCATCATTGATTTATTTCAATTATTCATGTAACATTCCACAAGGATCATTTGCTCATACAATATCAGTGAGGAGATGCACATGGAACATCACATGGAATGCAAACATGTATCATGATAACTCAAGAAGATACTACTATAAAGCTAGAATTTAGGATGATTAGATGACTAACCTGAAGAATGTAGAAAAGGGGGGGTTTTATTATTTTTTTTCTTTTTATTTCCTCTGAGGCATACCTACAAAACAAAGGGTTATTTTGATCCAGCAGGAACCCAAGCAACCTTGGGTCCTGTATTACCCTCAACAGGTGTTCTTGACCTTTTGCAAGCAACACTATCATCATAGCCCATCAACTTACAATTGGACATGGGATGTCCAGACTTACCACGGTAATGACAAATAACAGAATTCAAGTTCCTTTTATGCACCTTATTGTGAGTATTAAATCTATGTGCATGAATATTGAGATTTCTGTTATGTATATGAGCATTTTAATTTTTGAAACCTGCCACCCAGCACTCAGAAGCTTTGTGGCCAGGTTTTCCACAATTGAAACAAGTAAACGTCTTTTTCATGAGATCAGTTTTATTCCTAAAATTATTCTGTTGAACAGGGAATTTAATAGATTTAGCAGTGCGTTTGCTTCCCTGTGCATGCAAGCACTGTGCATAGATGTATCCTAACTTCCCACAGCAGAAACAGTTCACATTCTTTCTCCTAGAAGCATGATTTCTAGCATGATATTTCTGTGAATTAATAGCAACAAGGTCATCTAATCCCATTGAATTGCATTCATGCATGAGATGACCTGCATTATGACAGTAAAAACACTTTATTCTACTATTTTGAACATGAGTAGGTTTCTTCTCATCCTTTCTCATATCAAGACAGTCATGCATCTCATGGCCGAATTTACCACAGTAGAAACATTTCACGTTCTTTCTTTTAACAGAAGACAGTTTGGCCTGAGAAGTTTCAGCATACAGATTCTTATTCTGTTTTATTTTCTTTTTTCTGAGTTTTCTTTTGTTTTACTAAGTTTTTACTCTACTCTTCACTTCTCTTTGCCGTGAACTGAAATGGGGAAGAGGTAGAAGGTTTTTCTTGTTATGAACTTTTAACAAAAATAGTTTTCAACTTATTTCCATCAACCTTCTTCATTACTGGACTGTAACCTAGTCCCTCTTTCTGAGCATTCACATTAGCTCCAAGCAACTTATTCAAGTCGACTTTTCCCTTAACAAACTGTGACAGTGAGTTCTTTAGATCTTCAATTTCAGTTTGGAATACCACAATATCCTCTTCATATGAAATTATTTGATTATGCAAACCATCATTGAGTCTTTTCAAATTTTCATTTTCTTCAACCAGTCTTTCTCCCCTTTCTTCAACCTCAACTTTCTTTTCCAGTAATAATTTGTTTTCTACTTTCAGAGATTTGATTAATTCTTTTTGCACATTGTCATCATAATCTATATCCTTGATCAGATCCCTGAGAACAGCACATTCATTGTAAGAATCATTTACTTTGACGAGTCTGGTTTTTAAACTCTCATTTTCCTACTTCAATTGTTGCATTTCATTTTCTTTTCTATTCATGTCTGACTTTAGGTTTTCATTTTCCACCTTCATACTTCTAATTTGATGCAACATTTCTTTTCTCAGTTTCTTTTTCTCAGATTTAATTTTATCGTACTTCTCAATTAGATGCTCATTCAACATAATCAAATTTTCGAGAGAGAAATCACCAGTATCAGAATTTACCTGTGACGAAGTTTCCTCCATTTAATCCTCATCTTCGTCTACTGCCATGAGACACTTTACGGCATCTTGACATTTGATAGCTGCAACCATATTGACAGCTTCTAACGCACTGCAACACTCAAGCACACATTGAAACTTGTCAGTGTTTATAGCCCTTAGAGTTAGCTCCAGGGCCTTCTGATTCCTTGCGTATTTCAAGTGGTCCGAGGTTTTCCATAAGGAATTATCCTTTGGAAAATCATAAGAGCTGTGTGCAATAATTATCCATAGATCTGGATTAACCTGCATCACATACTCTCTAAGTTGATTAAACCACTTGTAAAAACCTACACCTTCAAACCTCGGAAGATCAATTATGGACTTCATGCTTAGACATGATCAGAAGTCTAAATAGATATTAGATCAATTAATGCAAGCAGACGGATCAACTCAGATCGCACCAAATCTAATTACGGATCGGATCTGTAG
The DNA here is from genome assembly GCA_022559845.1 of Amorphophallus konjac. NCBI lineage: Eukaryota > Viridiplantae > Streptophyta > Magnoliopsida > Alismatales > Araceae > Amorphophallus > Amorphophallus konjac. The sequence continues at coordinate 162,160,296 of CM040125.1, read as the reverse complement.
GTCGTTGGACCCTCTGTGTAGACACCCGCTCTGATACCAACGGTTAGAGCTGGTGCTATGGATTCAGAGGGGGGTGAATGAACCCCTCAGTGAAAATCTCAACCAATTTCAAAACCTTAGACAAGGACACACCGGATTAGAACTCCCTGAAACGATGCAAGACTTGACTAAACAACGAAATACTCTATAGATGCACACTGTTGAATAACACTTGACCTGCACTCCCAACAGAAGCAGAGCGTTTGTGCTCTCAAGATGAGTCAATAGATAAGTAATTAAAACGAGATCCTAAGCATGCATCTAGCATTGAACACATAACCGAGCAATCTACACAGTACACAAGGATTTTTAGGTGGTTCGGTACTTCAGACCTACGTCCACCCCACACTCAACTAGAGTGTGGATTCCTGCTGACACACAGCTTGAAAAACCGCTGGGCTTCACAGCTTTCCTGCAAGAATTGAGCGACACAGCTTGTTGTCCAGAGGAATCAATCCTCTGCAACGCTGACGAACAGCTTGACCCACTGGGCTTTACAACTTAGCCGACTAGAGGAAACCTCCTCGGCAACCGCTAACAAACAGCTTGACCCGCTGGGCTTTATAGCTTAGCCGACCAGAGGAAACCTCCTCTGCAACTGCTGACGAATAGCTTGAATAAAATGTCAAATAAGAAAAGGGTAAAAGGACTAAACACAGCAACGGAAAGCTGTAAATAAATCCAGAATAAACTGCTCACACAGGAGCCAAGTGTCTCGGATCTGATCCAGAGAACACACCATAAAAACTAATCTTCAGAGTGCTGTTCTTGCTTCCCTTCGCCTTGTCTCTCTCTCTCTTTTCTTTTTGGGTGCTCGATCTCCCTTCTTCCAGATTCTTCAACATTTCACTCTCTTCATTTGTTTACGAAGCTAGCTCCCTATATATATATATATATATCTAGCAAGAGAAACATGTGTGGAGCAACCAACTTTTTCGCTCAGATTTCAGTCTGGATCTGAGTCTTTAAAAGACACGTGCCAGTTTTAGTATCATCAAGCTAGCATCCTGACAATCATACTTAGCTCAAAGTCTCCCTTATGACAATTGAACATAGGTCAAGGAATAATGAGATTGCACGAAGTTAATAAAACAATAGACGTAATATGCACCAACTCACTCAGTATAAGATCTCGTATGCACGGAGTAAAGCTGTGCACACATCAAGTGTTGCACGGACTGAGTGTGTGCGAGATGCAACGATATCGACAGCATGCGTGCAATGCATAAGAAATGCACAGACTCCACTCTATGCACGAGACTTGCACAGACTACATAGACCTATATTGCACAGACCTTGCGAATGTCTTAGGCATATACACACATGCACCGACCGTGAGTGAGTCTTAAACATATATGCACCGAACAAATATGATGGAAATGCACTGACCTTATACACAGAAGTAATATAGCACCGACTTCGCTGATGAACGCGAGCGACTTGGTCGTGTGCGTGTCCAACAGCAAGAGTTGCACCAACTAGATGAACACATGCAAGGACTATGCTGTGGATCAGAAATAGAATTGCACTGACGCGACTGTAATTTGAACATGTATTACGACAACCTAAGGTAGTACAAGGCAAACCAGACAAACACAGCAGTCTGAACATGATTCATAAGTTGTCATTATCAAAACTAGATTTCCAACAGCATAAACCTCTGGCTTGGACCTTCCATCCAACCCGGTAAACAAAGACCCTTACTTTGACTTGGATCTTCCGTCCCGGTCAATGAAAAAAAAGACCTCCTTCCTTCGGCCCAGGTCCTTCATATGGAGTCGGCGAACAAAAGACCCCCCTTTGCTTTAACACTAACCCCGTGTCAATGAATAAATCACCTCAACATTATGGCCACTTATCCCATCGATGAATAAACCTGTGGCCCAGACCTTCCATCCGAAGCCACGAACAAAAAGACCCCTTTCCACTCTTGATCAGACTCCCAATCCCGGCTAGAGAACAAAAAGACCCTTCCACTCCAGATTGGACCGCCCGTCTCGGCTAGAGAACAAAAAGACCCCTCATATAGTCGGCACTGCTGACACATTAAAGAACAAAAAGACCCCTTCCACTCTAGATGGTACTTACCATCCCGACTAGAAAATAAAAAGACCCTTTCACTCTGGATCAGACCTTTCGCCCGGCTAGAGAATAAAAAGACCCATTTTCACTCTATGTCGGACTTCCCGTCCCGACCGGAGAATAAAAAGGCTCTTCAACATTGGCTTAGACCTTCTGTCTGGAGTCGATGAACAAAATACCCCTTGCTTTGGATCAAACCTTCCGCCCAAGTCAATAAATAAAAAGACCTCTTTCCTTCGGCCCAAACCTTCCATCTGGATTTGATGAATAAAAAAACCCTTGCTTTGGCACTCACCCAGTGTCAACGAATAAACCACGTTAGCTCTCGGCACCTTTTCAACACTGACGAATAAACCATTGGCTCGAACTTTCCGCCCTAACAAACAAGTGATGAATAAACAAATCTCTTTGCTTCAACATCGACCCCATGCCGATGATTAAACCCCTCACCTGGGCTAAACTGCTTGGTCCGCATGCCCACACAGGTGAAGCGAACCCCCGTCCCTTCTTTGAAGGGGTGAGCACTTTCCCGTGAATATACACCATATTAACAATCTACCGGCTCGGAGAATAAAACAAGTATGCTGAAGAACTCTACACCCGCGAGCCCCGCGTGTTCGTCCCTCGCTTGCGCTACCTGCCGGTGGGGGGCATTTGTTGACGTCCAAAATATTACTGCACGGCAAGCACGCCTGAGAAGCCAAGAGCAGCTAATCGAGAGCGGGAAGGCCGAACAAACCATGCATCTCATCTGATCAGGATGAAAAACACACTTGGTGGGCCGCCACCTGATAAGGAAGCTTTCCGAGATGAAGGAATATCCCTAGTCCCTCAAATAGGGTGCCGAAGGCAGTATCAGCATAAAACTCGAGTAACCCGATCGGGGTACACATTATGCTGAAACTGTCTGTAGGAGGCCGAGGAGCTGCCCAATGAGGGTGAAAACACTTTGAGTGATTGCCCACTCGATGAAGACACTCTCCACATGCATGGATAAGGGTTAAGGACACAATTCGCAGTGCCAAGGCCAAATCAAGATGAAACCTAAGTAATCTAACGCGGGTTTGACACATCTCAGAAACCACTTGGAATTGCAAACTGAGGCCCGGGAGCTTCGAAATAAACACTATGGAATTGGTTGATTTAAACTAAAGTAGTACTAGACATCAAGTACTCGTCTGAGTCAGTTCGGAGTCAACAACACAAAGAAGAATATAAGGTTTTTCAAAATACGCCTCAATGGCCAACGTAAACAGGCGAGGCTGCAACCTACTTGAACCGACGCGGCCATGCTCCCCTGAAGCCAACTGAATCGGTGCAAGAAGCTCCCCTTGCCTTGAATAGGAGCAGGCCCTTGGGGCCACATGAATCGGCATAAGGTGCTCCAATGGAGCATGAATCGGGGTCTCTTGGCACCCTCTTGAACCGGTGCGCCAAGGGGAAATCCCCTCTTGAATCGGCGCAAGCAAGAGGCCCCTTGGCCCTCTTGAAATGGCGCGCAAGGAAGCCCCCCAGGCCTTGAATCGGCGTGATCAAGCCTCTTGGCATCCTCTTGAATTGGCGCAGGCCTCCCTCTCCCTGAATCGGCGCAGGTCTTCCCCTCCTTGGATCGGCGCGGGGAACGTCCCGTCCCCAGAATAGTACTCTGTTTCCATGCCAAATCACCGCAAGAAGAACATGGAAAGGAAAGGGGGAATGGTTTGCAACCCCACCTAATGGGAGATCCCCTAACTGGTGATTAATGGGGGGGCCCGCCTAAAGATGATTTTAACCAACGGGCAAAGCCCTTCACCCACCGACAGACCAATGATCAGAGATCTCAGATGCCAACAATGGTTATCTTCGAGCGCCGCAACGGAACGTCAACGTCGCCACCTGCCACCTCGACCAATCTCGTGGAATTCATCTCCCCTACCCTCGGCACTCCCTAGGCGCAAGTCGCTCGATGGCCTCGATTGAAGGGAAGAGAGGGAGGGCGGAGTTCGAAGGCCCTTACATCACTCCCTATAAAAGGGTGGCAATGGCTATTGCTCAAGGGTTAGAAGCTCCCCTCCGCCTGCAAGAGAGAAGGAACCAGCTGCAAAGGGAAGAGGTTGCATGTCTACCTGTACACCTGCGCTTGCGGAGTGAAGAAAAGGGGTGAGGGAGAGAAGAGAGTAGGAGAGGTGATGGTTTAGTAGGAGAGGAACTAGTGCTCCGTCTCCCTGCCCTACCTTTGTATTTATTAATTTCTTTCATTCTGTTCTTGCTTTGGGATTATGTATGCTTTCCCCTATATTCTATCACCTGCATAGAGAATTAAAAGAATCCTAGCTACTTTAGATGTTATGGGCTTTATCTCTATCTCTTTATCCTAGCTTAGGTAGCCTTTCCACGTTCTTATGAATGCATGCTACTGTGCTCGACGAATGTAGGATTTGCACTTTTCAGCAGACGATCGGTTCCCCTCTCACACACGCCCATGAGTTGTGAGGGCTTCGTCATCTCTCCCAGACTCATTAGAGTTCAGGTTTCTCCTTCGCACGTCGAGGTATTTTTGTTCATTTTTCTTTGATGATCACTCTGAGCCCCATGGACTCGCCACCTCATAGCAAGATCCCTGGGAAAATCCCATTCAGAGGATGAACGGAAATGGCCACAAGACGTCCAACATAATAAGTATATGCCCCAAACTTCAGATACTACTGCCCATATGCCGCTGGAGCCCCTCGTAGGCTAGTCCTCGAGGTTCCGTACCCAACATGGGGTAGCTGTTCTCAGCTCACCGTTGATTTTTGAGGCCGCCTCGGACCTGTCCGTGGGCGAGTCTCTATTTCACGCCCTAGAAACCCTGGGTCTGGGGGAGATGCTGCCAAAATTCCGCTAGGAACGCGGTTAAAAAAGAGAGAAATGCACGTTGGCATAACGCTAACCATATGAACAAGATAAAAAAATTGAATAAAAGAACTCTTGAGCTGAAAAAATGCTTCTGCTTTACCGTCATGAGCCAAGAACAAAAAAATTCTGCAAGCCTCATGCATTCGTCGCGCTCCATGTGAGAAAACATATATTGAGTACCACTCTCTCATATAGGTTGAAGAATGGCATTATCCTTGGCATGAACCTGCACAAAGAGAGCTCTGCAAGATCCACTCATGCATTAAACCCTTCACGCACATGCATGGCCATTGCCACTCAACCTCCATGAACCAAGAATAGTGTCAGCTCTGTAGTCTTGAACTTAAACGCATTGAGCACCCCATTTTTACATGTAGCGGGTTATGGCATCTCCATGTACAAGAGCATGTACATGTATCTTTGCAAGCCCCTGCATCGACCCCAAGCCCAGCTTGCCGATGGCACAGACGCCCCTGCGTCGACCCCAAGTCACCCTTGCATCGACCTCTCCATTCCCAGTCGCCCCCTGCGCCAACTCCAAGTTGGCCCTGCGTCGACACTCCATATGTTTCATGAACAAACGCAAAAAAAAATGAAAGGAGCTCCATGGGTCCGACCGAAATAAATAGGAAAGGCACAAGCATGCCTTATGCACCATAGGCATAGAATAAACCCAATACATGCATAATAAACCCCTCCTGCAATCTACTCTGCCAAAAAAAAGGGAAAAGAAGGAGAAAGAAAAATTTGTTGAAGCATGGGGTCGACCCTCCCCCTTCTAAACAGCCCTACGTCGATGCAGGGGTTGAGCCTGTGTCGGCGCAGGTTTGTCTCCCCTTCTACTGTTCGGTGTTATGGTGAATCGGTGCGCACGCGAGGCCCTTCTCGCGCCGACTCACCCCTACGCCAGTTCACCCCCCCTCTTCCTCTCTCTCTCTCCCCTCAACTGCGCCGATCCACTTGCATAAAATAAATAAATAAATAAATAATGCGAGTGGGGAGGTGATCAGTCGCCCATGCTTGCACCGGATCAACTCCCCCTTTCCCTCCTTTCCTTCTCAAACAAAAAAATCAAATGGGAACAAAATGAAAAGAAACAAAAAAAATAGACAAATTAAAAAGCCAACAAAAGGATTCAAATAATCTAACAATAACAACTAATAAATAAATAAATAAACAAAACAGAGCAACTTCCAAAGGGATAAATAATTGATAAATAATAATAATAGTATCAAACAAAGAAGAATCAAACGAAAGATATATTAAACAAAAAAAATGTCAAACGAGGAACAAAGAATAACAAGTAGACATAATACACCCATCTGTCTAAGTAAAATAATAATAATAATAATGATATAATAAATATATATATATCGAGCAAAAAGATAATAACCAACAAACAGAGACACATACATGTGTCTAAAAAAAAATCAATCGAATAACTAAAGAAGAAAAAAAATAATCATGCACACATCGGAACCTCCGTTTCTCGAGACTCGGCGTGAAAGGAATATCAATGACACATCGCTAACCCGGATTTGGACCTCAAGATTCACCCCATTATGGCCATGATTCGGTATTGCCTTGGGCCGATAGCTCATTGGATCTAACCCGTTCTTATTAGGATCTAATCCCGCGTTCTCATTAAACTCGACGTGCACTCGGAGGACATTCGTACGGGTTTATCATGGTCTTCGTCACACTATCAATACGGACTTCCGTCTGAACATAAAATGGTCGATAAGTGACCAACATGATTCTCACATCCACACCCCAATCTGGGGGGCATTTTGTCACAGTTTCGAGGTTTCATTATCTCGTTTCATTAGCATTACTTTTAGTCTGTAGAGCCCCTTTTCTTGGCGATTAATCAAGGGTTTTCCCCTCTCCGAGGGGATATAATTAACGACGTGGCCTTTACGACGCGGTGGGTGTTAGTCCCGACACAAAATTCACAATCGTCTGATTGGTCAGACGGGGCGCACCAGTGACTTCTTCGAAGCTCGAATAAATCATCACATTATGACTGGCACTCCCACGCACTAAAATAAATAAAATAAATAAATGAACAAACAAATAAATAGTCGAATCCCGAAAGTGCGTCCACATTGTGCCAGCTAGGAAGATACATGCTCTAAAGGGTATTTCAAGCCCTCGAGCCATCGCAGGAAGCCAAAAAAGAAATACAAGATATAGATGGTGCTTTATTCTGGGGGCAAATGTTGAAAACAAAAAATGTTGAAGACAAAAAGAAGAGATGCTACTCTGCTTTGCCCGCCGGCTTCACTTAAGCCGACCAATTCAAATGAAGTCAGCTGATATTAGGGCCGATAACTAAATGATGAAGTTGTGGAGAGGAAACTATGACCAATGATTTCTCCGGATGAAAAGATGCAGCGGGACGCAACTGTTGCTTTGAACACTCTGCCACATGGTGAAGGACGCTCATGACTCTCCTCCAAGGAGGCCATCCAAGGCCGGTCGATTACAGATTTCTCTACTGCACATTTGCCGCTTAGGGATTCGCCTCTAACCACAGAGCTTCCCAAATGATGAAGTTTCACACTTCTCATTCATGGCTAGCAAAGCCTAGACGGGCACTGAAACAAATTACCCTCGCTTCGCGGAGCCAGATTCACCTGCTATGATGCTCATGCGGCGATTCTCTACTGTTAAAGGATCCAGGCCAGTTCAGATGGAAGTACTCGGGTTGACACCCTGACCCTGCTATCAAGATTTCATCAACAGTCTCGCCGGACTGAGCAGCCCGCGCTATGGACTCATTTGCACCAGGAAGCCTCGCAAACTGGAGGAAGAGCCTAGCGAAGAACCAAAGCTCAAAGTCTGACTGGAAGGGGCTGTTATGGTGACAATTCTGGTTAAAAGGAAAATGATAATGATGGTGTTGGATGATAATGAATAAAAAGGATGAAGCTGAAATGTAAATGAAACCGATTGAAATGATGACTCGAATGGTGATAAAATTGATGATAAAAATTGATGATCAACGAAAGAAGAAGCTACCTTCGGCGGATATCGGCCTTAAGCCCCACTATCCGACCGTGCTACCTTTGGCTTAGACCTTATGTCTTTGTCGAGCTCATTCACTTTGACATTCCATCGAGTCGAAATTTATCCTATTCTGCTTTCAATCTTGGCATACTATAGTTGTTAGCTATCCCATCTTGCGGATTAGCCATTTCGGCCAAAGCCCGCTCTCATATATTGCAGATATCCCATCTTTCAGCTCAGCCATTTCGGTTAAAGCCCTCTCTCATATATTTCAGATATCCCATCTTTTGGCTTAGCCATTTTGGTCGAAGCCCGCTTCCACATATTTCAGATATCCTATCTTTCGGCTCAGCCATTTCAGCCAAAGCCCACTATCAGATATTCCAGCTATCCCATACTTTGGCTTAGCCATTTCGGCCAAAGCCCGCTTTCACATATTTCAGATACCCCATCATTCGGCTTAGCCATTTTGGCCAAGCTTGCTCTGATATATTTTAGCTATCCTATCCTTTGGCTTAGCCATTTCGGCCAAAGCCTGGTCTCATATATTTTAGATACCCCATCTTTCGGCTTAGCCATTTTGGCCAAAGCCCGGTCTCATATATTTTTTAGCTACCCTATCTTTCGGCTTAGCCATTTCAGCCAAAGCCCACTATCAGGTATTCCAGATATCCCATCTTTCGGCTTAGCCATTTCAGCCAAAGCCCACTATCTGATATTTCAGATATCCTATCCTTCGGCTTACCCATTTCTGCTGAAGCCTGCTTTCATATATCTCAGATATTCTACCCTTCGGCTTAGCCATCTCAGCCAAATCCCACTTTCGTATATTTCAGATATCCCATCCTCTGGCTTAGCCATCGCGGCCAAAGCCCACTTTCATATATTCAAGATATCTTATCCTTCGACTTAGCCATCTCGGCCAAATCCCACTTTCATATATTTCAGATATCCCATCCTTCAGCTTAGCCATCGTGGCCAGAGCCCACTTTCATATATTCAAGATATCTTATCCTTCGGCTTAGCCATCTCGGCCAAAGCCCACTTTCGTATATCTCAGATATCTCATCCCTTAGCTTAGCCATCGCGGCCAAAGCCCACTTTCATATATTCAAGATATCCCATTCTTTGCCTTAGCCATCTCGGCCAAAGCACGTTCTCGTATATTTAAGATGTCCTATCTTCCGGTTTAGCCACCTCGGCCATCCGCTCCCATATATTTCAAATATCCCATCTTTTGGCTCAGCCATCTCAACCAAAGCCTGCTCTCATTTATTGCAAATATCCTACCCTTCGGCTTAGCCATCCCGGCCAAAGCCTGCTATCATATTATTTCAGCTTTCCCATCCTTCAGCTTAGCCATTTCAGCCAAAGCCCACTATTGGATATTCCAGCTATCATATCTCTTGGCTTAGCCATTTCGGCCAAAGCCCGCTATCAGGACTAATCCATCTGTCCCCATGTGATAACCAATACAACTCAATGGCTTAGACCTTCAGTCGAAGCCTGCTCCCACAATTTTGGCTTACCCAGCCTCCTCTACCAATATCCTTTGGCTTTTATAGCCTCCTCTCCCAATAGTCTTTGGCTTCTACACTCTGCTCTCCTACTATCTTTTGGCTTATACAGCCTACTCTCCCACTATCCTTTGGCTTATACGGCCTGCTCTCCTACTATCATTTGGCTTACACAGTCTGCTCTCCCGCTATCCTTTGGCTTACCCAGCCTGCTCTCCCAATATCCTTTATCTTTTACAGCCTGCTCTCCCAATAGCCTTTGGCTTATACAGCCTACTCTCCTACTATCTTTTGGCTTATACAGCCTGCTCCAACCTATCCTTTGGCTTATAGGGCTTGCTCTCCTACTATACTTTGGCTTACACAGCCTGCTCTCCCACTATCCTTTGGCTTACACAGCCTGCTCTCCTACAATCCTTTGGCTTATATAGCCTGCTCTCCTACTATCCTTTGGCTTACACAGCCTGCACTCCCACTATCCTCTATCTTTTACGGCCTGCTCTCCTACTATCCTTTGGCATAAACAGCTTGCTTTCCAACTATCCTTTGGCTTTTACACAGCCTGCTCTCCCGCTATCCTCTTGCTTTTACGGCCTATTCTCCTGCTATCCTTTTTCTTAGACAGCCTGCTTTCCCGCTATCCTTTGACTTTTACAGCCTGCTCTCATGCTATCGTTTGGCTTATATAGCCTGCTCTCCCGATTTCAGCCTAGACCTTCAGTCGAAGCCCGCTCTTCCAATTTCGGCTTGGACTTCGTCCGAAGCCCGCTCTCTTGCTTTCAGCTTAGACTTTTCGTCAAAGCCTGTTTTCCTATTCTCAGACCCACCGGGGTTCACTTCAATGCATAAAACCCTTTCTCCCTTGATTCGGCATTGATCTTATACCTGCAAATAATACATAGATATAGTATACGTATATGATAATGATATATGTATATGCAAAAAAGAAAAAGATAAAAGAAGAAGCTCTCTAGCATGTCTTGATCTTGAATGCTTAATTGCACTGCTTGCGTGCTAACTTATGATATATTTAATATACTTCCCTAGAATTTTCTAGAACCATACTTCCTTGCTAAATAACGCTGCTCGATTCTGGGTATGTATGCGCCGATGCATATTCTAAGGGGGGGAACCAATTTTTGGTGGGTGCATGCGTCAAGGGGAAGAGTCATAGCTATGTTGTTAGCGTAACTCACAAAATACACTCGAGATAGAACTCCCACACTCCGCACACAATGTGATCAATGATCTCTAACCATAGGAATGACAGAAATTCTTCCTAGCACTCTATGGATGCTCAAATTCCTACACTCACAAGAAAGGTAATGGTGTGGAAAAAGCTGTCTGCCCCCTTTTTTAAAAAAAATGATGATGACGATGAAGAAAAAAAATATGAATAAGTGGAACGTGAATCTAAGTAGCCGGGAATCTCCATAGAAACAAATGAGGAGACTCGCGTGAAAATGGTGAAGCAAATTCTGTAATAAAATTGTAATAAGGATGAATCTTAATAGCCAGGAATCGCCACTAAAATAAATGATGAAACTTGTGCCGAAAGGTGAAGTCCAGAATTCAAAATAAACAAGGGGGATGTGCAAAGCTACCGAAAGTTCAGAATATGAAATGTGTATGTAGGCGACAAAGTAATCCTTTAGTGTTACTTAGAACATCCGCATATGTCTATGTTTAAGATTCGTTGCTCATGTACTAGCACCTTTACACCACAGGGAAGTTGCCTCGGGTGTAGATTATGATCTAAACTATGCGCATAGGCTATGTGATGTCCTCTTGACGAATGCACATCTCCTTTAGTTGTGCTTCGTGAGCCGCACTCTACCTATGAGTCATGGGCCCTATTCTTATCCTATCTCCTACAAAAGGGGAGCTATGCTATATATCTATTTTTTGTGCTTGTTGTCAATGGATGCTTGCATGCCAGAATAAAAAGGATAATAACCAAAGAACACCAATGACAATAAAACGAATGAATGAAAACTCTCCCAAATTTTGGTTTTTCGAAGCTTGCTCTCCCAATTTTGGCTCTGGCGGCCTGCTCTCCCAATTTCGGCTCTCGCAGCCTGCTCTCCTAATTTTGGCTCCTGCGGCCTGCTCTCCAGATTTTAGCTTGGCAAAGCCTGCTCTCCCAATTTTGGCTCTCGCAGCTTGCTCTCTCAATTTCGGCTTTACAAGGCCTGCTCTCTCAATTTTGGCTCTCGTAGCCTACTCTCTCAATTTCAACATGGCAAAACCTGCTCTCCCAATTTTGGCTCCCGTAGTCTGCTCTCTTAATTTTGGCTCTCGCAGCCTGCTCTCCCAATTTTGGCTCTCGCAGCCTACTCTCTCAATTTCGGCTTGGCAAAGCCTGCTCTCCCAAATTTGGCTCTCGCAGCCTGCTCTCTCAATTTCGACTCTCAAAGCCCGCTCTCCCAATTTTGGCTCTCGCAACCTACTCTCTCGACTTCGGCTCTCAAAGCCCACTCTCGCAATTTTGGCTCTCGCGGCCAACTCTCCCTATGTCGGCTCACGTCGACTGCTCTCCCAATTTTGGCACCCGCAGCCTGCTCTCCTAATTTCGGCTCTCGCAGCCTGCTCTCCTAATTTTGGCTCCCGCGGCCTGCTCTCTCGATTTCGACTTGCTCAGCCCGCTCTCTCCCAATTCTGGCTCTCATGGCCTGCTCTCTCAATTTCATCTTGGCAAAGCCTACTCTCCTAATTTCAGCTTTGCATAGCCTGCTCTCCCAATTTTGGCTCTCGCAGCCTGCTCTCTCAATTTCGAGTTTGCAAATCTTGCTTTCCCAATTTCTATCGAAGCCCACTCTCCTGATCACGATAATGAAGGAAGACAAAAAAAAAATAGATAGTGCTTTCAAACGGGCTACACCCATAGGCCCCACTCTCTCGTCCCTCATTCGCGCCACATGCGAGTGGGGGACTTTTGTTGATGCTAATTTTTTCCTGACTTTTTTTTGCTTTTCTCTCTTTGCAGGAAACTGCGTTGGCAAGGAGAAAGGAAAAGAAGGAAGAAATGCCCTAACAAGGGTGAAAGTGCAATATAAGAAATGAAGGGGCTGAAGGGAAAGAAAAAAATGAAACATGAAAAATGGGAAACAGGAGACGCAAGCCTCCATTCCGACAACCGCCTCCTGAGCATTTAATGCTTGAAAGCCCCCCAACATTCTAAAGTGGGCAACAGCGAGAGCGCCACCGACATAGTGAGGCGACCCCGTCCGACAGCGGCCGTGTCTGTCCTCCATCATCTCATAAAACCTCCCGCGCTCCTTCGAGGAAGAAAAGACATGGTAGTAGCCAAAAAAAAATGTGGAAATCTTCTTCTGTGAGAGGACCCCCACGTCCCCTATAAGAAGGCCACTTCGGCGAAGCAGGAAACTCCCTCCCTCCGTCGCTCTCTGGACGTTGCAGTAATAGAAGAGGGAGAGAAGAAGAAGAAGGAAAGATCTTGCAAAAAGAGAGAGAGGGGGCCAAAGTGGAAGAAGAGAGGATGTGTGAGAGACACCTGTAAGAGGGTGGGTTTCTTGTATTTTTCTTCTTTTCTCTTGTTTGCTTTCCATGAGGCTTGGCCTTGATGTAATCCTTTTCTCTCAAGAATGAATGAGATATAGGGCCTTCGGCCCTGATTTTATTGTGATCTCAATTTCCCACATAATATGTGCAATGTCTTTATTCTCCATTCTGCTTGATCTCCTTCTCTGAGTAGGTGTAATGATTTCCCCCCGATGTTAACATACCATTCGCATGACAATTTAGATTCTGTCACAGCGGCCATCGGCCTGGGGCTTACTCAAGCTCATGAGTATGGTTTCGAGTTGCCAGCAACTTGAAGCTCGCGTGATTTCCCTTTTCCCTCTATAACCCTTTGTCCGGCCAACTCCCCCGTGAGTAGTGATTAGGCCTGGTAAGGAGGTTTTCTCCTCTCAAAACCTCGCTTTGGGATTTGACCAGCTCCATGGTCATGATGCCAAAGGGGTGAGAAATATGGGACTTGCTCCTAGATTGGACGCTCTGCAACATTTCCTTGCTACCGTTGTTTCGGGGAAGAATTGCAAAGAAAATGGCCTCTTAGGAAGGGTCTCGGGTTTACAGACCCCCATGAGTATGACTCGGGATTCACGCCCACCTGGGCTCCTGTTGGGCTGCTCCCCCGATTCCTCTTCAGATTTCCCCTTGGCTCCCCTTTTGGAGTCTTCAGTCATGGACTCTCCCCCCGGGGGATTGTTTTCATGCCCTTCCACAAGGGGCTGATTTTCCTAAACCAGCATATTCAGAAATGTTCTTTCCAGATCTGGGTTGCCGAACCACATATGTTTTCATTGAGCCCACTCATCCTGTCTGGGGACCCATGAGGGCGATACTACGGATGTCGCTACTTTTGTGTGCATCCTTCTTCTTTTGGGGCCTTCTCGGATTACCTCCATGACCGAGTACCTAATTAACACCCCCCCAAAGCCCCGGGTCTAGGAGATGTACTGCCGAATTTTCTCCGGTAAACTTGAACCAATTATAAAACTAATAACATAAGAAAAGGATGAGATGGATGAAGGCATTGAACAAAAAATCCCTGAATACACAAAAAAATAAGATGTAGTGAGAACCTTGCTTTGAGGGCCTATTAAGATGAAGATGGACACCAAATACAACAAAATGCAATGATGACCATAATTTCAGAAGACTGCTGAAGATGAAGATGAACAAGAAAAAAAATATTAAAAAAAGAAGTACGGAACAAAGATTCTCAGACCAAATCAGAAATTTCTGCATGAGTATTTGCACATGACATGCATATTATTCATGAGCAAGTGATGTTCATCTAAAAAAAATAGATTTCAGAGCTTGCTGCTGCAAGGGTCGACCCCAGGGGTCGACTCCCCTGGGGCTCTGCTCTGTCCGGGGCCTCCCTGTGCAGACATCTGCACAGGGGTCGACCCCTTGACTATAGGGGTTGACCCCCTTGAAGGCCGGCCTGTTTTATAAAAAAAGAGAAGAAGAAAGAAGGAGAAGAAAGAAAAAAATGCATTTGCATGATATCTTTTGCATAAAAGGTTTTTTTTGTCAGATTGCTTGTACATGATAAAATATTATTGAGCTTTCATGAAATGATCAGATACGACATATCTTCATTTAAATAGCATTTGTATCCTCACGCTTGCATTGTTTCATGCATAACTTTCAAGTGCAAATGAAATTTGACATGCATTTTAATTCCACACTTTGGAGTCGCATAACGTCTTTGCTGCAATTCCATGCATATGTACATTCGAACACATATGTAATTGCTCTGAACCCTTTCTAGACAGAAACTACATTTGCTGCTGGGGGAGAGTTAACCCAGGGAGTCGACTCCCTCCTAGCTGGGTTCTGTCTGGGTTCTGCATGGGCAAAAACCAGCCCAGGAGTCGACTCAGGGAGTCAGCTCCCTGCAGGCCAGTTGCTATTCACAGCAGGATGGCTCTTCATATATATATGTATAAGAGATTGAGTATGGCATGTGCATGGTAGGTTTTGCACAATCATTTCTCATCAGTGGCAAGTATAAGCACTGCATATGGATAATAATTTTCGCATAATGGCCTCTTCCAGACCTCTTAAGCATTTGCTCGAATGCCTTCCATGCATGGTAGGTCTGCGCGATAATCCCTTGGGACTTCATTAAATTTATCAAGATTTGCATATCCACATCAGGTCATGCCAGACCTGCCCTGAATTGCATGAGTATGGGCATATCTGCCCCCATTACTCTTCCAAAAAAAATAAACATCACATTTGCACCTGCATGAATATATTGATTCAAACAGGCATTCCAGACTTCATGCATGTCTTAATTTCTGAATGCTTGCCTGCCATGGTCCTCCGTATATCAAATGGTGAGTAGTGGAAACCCGGATTACATCCGAGTGAAAATCCTTACTATGCTTGAGTGAAATACTCCGCCTCGTACCGAGGATCACCCTGCAGAAATGCATGATCAGACTTTTACATGTTGAGCATAGGGATTTATACATTCATATCTTTGCATTTCTTTAAAGCCATAGATGCCCTTGTACATGAGCCATGCAGTGATTTACGTTTTCCAACCATATGTCTTGTTTTCAAACATGAACAACAGAAGTTGGGCTTGCTGGCATGAAGAGTGTGTCGACGCACTATGCATAGTGCGTCGATGCACCCTTGGCCGGGGTGATGAATCTGAGTCCCAATGCTTCATCCTGATCCCTTGCCTCTGTCATGCTCAAAGAAACTGTCATTTTGCGAAGAAATTAAAGAAGTTGTCAAACGAAAGCAAATGGGCTAGCTCCCTCTTATGGCTTGCTGCCAGCCAAGCCAGTAGCCCCTTTGGGGCCTGTTGATATCATACTGCAGTAGGCTCTCCCTGCATTTTCTCCCGCCAATATGCATGTAGATACATAGGCATTGTGCATATTTTCGTCCATGTGTTAAGGAGAGACAAGATAGGATAAATTGAACAAATGAAAAGAAAAGAAAGATCAAACAAAAAAATGATGTGAAATATGAAATAAAATATGAAATCTATGTCATGAATAAATAATAATAATAATGAAAAATGAGAAGTTGAAGCTTCAATTTGCCAAAGATGAGCAATAAAGAAAAAGAATGATGAAACAAATAATAATAGAGGAGAGTGTGTCGACGCAGGCTTGACCTTGCATCGACGCAGGGTGGCCCCAGGCCACCGCGGCTTAAGCCTGCGTCGACCCAGCCTTCGCGCTAGGTCGACGCAGTGGATTTCTGGGCAGGCCCTTAATGCGTTGCATCAACGCAGCACTGGCCCTGCATTGACGCAACACACATTCAACGCTGGCCTCTCCTTTACGCTGTGTCGATGCAGTCACTACTCCAGGTCGACACACCCTTGGCCAGGGTCGACTTGCTACAGCTCCTGCTTGAAGACCCCGCTATGCTACGTCGGCACACTCATGCTAGGTTAGCTGAATTCTTAAGAATTAAGTCGACCTATTCTTCTAGGTGGACTGATTTTTACCCAAAAGCTATAAAATCATAGAAATTGATAAATAACAAAATACAATGGCAAAATAAAAATAAAATAATTATAATAATGGTATAAAAACATGATAATGATAGAAAAATTCATAAAAATATCCGCTTTAAAAGCTTTATGGCATTTTATCCGGGGTTCCTCGCCTTTGACCCTATGCAAAGGGGGATATCAACGGTGCCCCGCAACATGGGCTTGGACCTCGGGGACCTCCTGGTCATGGCCATGGCCCCATCTTGCTCCGGGTCGATAACCCACCGTATCTAACCCATTTTGATTGGGATTTGACCTTATTTCCATGTTCTTCAAATATTAAACTTGCCGTACATCGGCATACATCTGCCCCGATGTTACTTATGTATTTGTGATGCTTTCAATGTGGACGCTCGTCCGAACATAAAACGGCCAATGTATGGCCGACATGATTTTAAATACCCCTTTTGCACCCTAATATAGGGTATTTTAATGTTCTTCAACACAACTTCCACTAATTTCTTGAAAATTGATTCTTAGGCCATGGGGCCCCTTTTCCTAGCGACTAATCAAAGGTTATCTCCTCTCTGAGGGGATGTAATTAACGTCGTGACCTTTATGGCAAGGTCGGATCTGGTCCCGATACGATACCCACTATCCTCTGATCAGTCAAACAACGCGCACCCACGGCTCTATACCATCTTGGTTCGGAGCCCGAATAAATCATCACTTTGTGATTGACACGCCCACGCACTAATAAATCGAAATAAGATAAACCAAGAATAAAAAGATGAACAAATGATATATATATATATATATATATATATATATATATAAGATGATGTGATAAAAAGTGTGTCCACAACTACACACTCCGACCATACACAGTAATTGTCTCTATTTCCAAAAATATGTCTATCTAGATGACATCAAATAACACATGGATTTCAAATCTAAAAGTAGAAAACCGATAAGATCAAATTGCCCCTTTATATAGCTCCACCCAACGGTCGAACAACTGCGAGGATGATAGAACAATGATGTACGCAGCACGATCCGTTCATATCACGATCCAGATGAAGAAACTTGGCCCCAACAACATGGGGGGTGAGCTCCTCTCTTCTTCCTCTTCTTCTTCTTCTCCTCCAAGCTTTCTCTACTCTTCTTTGGATGACTTGATGCTTGCTTGGAATCATTTTCTTCTGGGCTTGGATCGGTGGAGAGAGGCTCAAGTTGCAGCTACTCTTCCCAGTGCATAAAAAAGATCAAAAGATGGAATAATCTATCTCCCTCACTTTTAGGGTTGCCCCAATCATTGGTATTTATAGCCCATGGTATGGTTCACACGTGTGGGGTATTACAAACCTCAGACCTAGCCATTTTTGTCCCAAAAGGATATGATTTATTGGATTGCGAGATAGGTTCCAAAACTCATTTTCTGGTCCGCCACGGAAGGGGTCGACACTCAGGGTTGACTCCTTTACCCTGTAGCATATCTTCTGTACACAGTTTAAGTAGGACAAAACTCAACGTGAAAGGGGTTGACTCCCAGGGTCGACTCCTTTTCCTGGCACATTCCCTATCTGTCCAACAGACAGACCACGACTAAAGAGGGGTCGACCCCAATGGTCGACTCCAGTCCTGAACATGCACAACTTATCCAATTTTGCATATATTAGTAAAGGTTAGATCTCACCATGATCCTATATGATGTAAGGTTGTTCAGTACTTGCTTCTAACCTACAAAATCACCATGAACTCACTTTGCCACTAACAAAAATATAAGCATGAAAGCTTTATACGATTACATTCATTCTCATGAAAACTCGCAAGGCTATGAGCGTATGGATCAAAAACTCAAACCATGAGGGGAATTCAAATCTTAACCAATTTAAAATTCATCATGAACTCATTAAGAATATGAGACCCATCACCCAAAATATAATTGTTGTTGAGATTTAACAATACATTTCTTTCTCATTTGGAGCAATATAATGATCTAGAACTTAAGCCATCAAATGGCATCCACATTGAGCCCATTTAGTCCAAGAGACTGGCATTCATTCCTTCTGAACATCACACCAAGAAGAGAATCAAATTAACAAATTTTCTATTCAGAACTTAATATGATTTCACGATGAAACTCATACTCAATGAAGCTCAACAAGGTATAATCAAAATTACATGCAATTCAATGAAGCTCATTAAAATATAATCACATGCAATTCATGATATATTTTCACATATAAGGATTTGTCATTATCAAGAGTACACATATAAAGTTTTGTCATTATCAAAAGTACCCGGGGTACAACACTCATGAGTTTAATACTTTAATCTATGAGTTTAGTGGTATAAGCCTGGTAATTTATCTCATGAGCCAGCGGTCTTCCTTATGGGTTCAGTATAGTTTACTTCATGAGCCAGTGGTCTTTCCTCATGGGTTTAGTTTACCTCATGAGCCAGTGGTCTTTCCTCATAAGCTTAGTATAGTTTTTGGACTTCTGTCCTATTGGCATTGTTTTACATATGGGCCCGGAGCCCCAAAAACCACTTGTCATTATCAGAATAGCCAAGTACAAATTTAGAGTATGCTTAAGGGAACAATACTAACTTATAGAAGAATACATGCTTACAAGGGTAATTATCATGTTGCTAGATAGGTAAAAATGTTGCATAATCGTCAATTTCAGACTTATAAAACCCTAATAACCTGAGGTTGACCGAATGGGGACACATTATGAAATCTGGGATAAACATGATCGACCCAGAAGTCACGAACTGAACGCCGTCATCTGTGCAGTAGTGATCAGAGATAGGTGCTCCAAATAGTCGATTATGGTCCGCGCTAAGAAGTCAAGAACGCATTTTGTCAAAGTGACGCATTCAATGAATGTGTCACATTCCCAGACGTGACTAAAGATGATCACGCAAGCTCAAACTAGGTTAACTAAAACGTGGTCTCTAGGACATCTACCTTCTAGAAATAGTGGTTGAACGTGGTTTTTGGGTGGGCCGCGTTCAGATCTGGCTGGATAGAATTGAACCAAACCTCACTCAAGGGTTCTAAAGGCCGATCGAACCATATCTTTAGCCAATAAGACGTGGTTTTAAGGGATTTTTAGGGGTTTTTATGGTATAACCACCTCGGTGTCTTTGTGGGAATCCAAGGCTCGCGGAGACTTATGGAGAATTTGATGAAGAAGTTCCAATTTGACGAAAGGAATATATGGCGAAGGGTTCCAACTTCACCAAGAATTTGGGATTCATGCGAGAAACAAAAATCAATAGTAGCAGCATGTCAATATCACCAGAGTGACATAATCTTCAAACAAGACAATCAACAACTATGACGATGAACATTTATTAACAAAGCCGAAGAACAATCATTAAACCAATCTTGAACAAATATAATAACTAAACCATACTAACATGGAGCATTCCTTTTCAATAATCAATTTATTTCCCATGTTTTACACGCTGAATAATCGAGTGCTAAAACAAGAAGTAGGAAAATTCACAAGATCACGAATAGATGAGAATCGGGCTACTAATGAATAGTCTTTCAAGTAACCAGTTAATATTTCATGTTTTACATAAGGAAAATAGACTCCAAGAAGAACATAGTAATATAACGAGATTAAGCAACTCATAGCATGGAATTGGGGTAGAACTAGGGTACGTTTATATCAAGTATCACTTATGCAGAAATATTATTATTATCCCAAAATTTACTTTTTCTATCAATAGTTTGTTATAAAAACTAAAATTCTAGCGTCAGTTAAGGGGAGCATATCTCGTTAAACGTGGTATGTACCCTGGCAACATCCTTGAACACGGTCAGATGTGGAACCGCAATCATATTATTTATTTTAATTAAATAATTTTTGTTAACAAATAAACGCATCATGTGTAGGCGACACATTAATAAAGACGCTTCTAGAACATGTGATGCATTTAGATTAACTTATTAAAAATTAAAAATAAACATGTATAGTCGCAGTCTATCATGCCACCGCATTCAGAACGCAGTAATTGTGGCATCCACGATGTTGAACAGAAGGGTCGTTCCAGCGACAGAAACCCTAAACAGTGATACCTCATCCAAAATCATCGAATTACATGCGATCTAGTCAATACAAATTAGGGAAAATGGTGCAGTACTTAGCTAGACATGCAAGAGAACTTGTTTAAAGCCTTAATTAGTTGTTAGGCTTGAGAGAAACCTACCTATTAGTCGAACTAAGAAGGGGAAGAAGAATACTCGATGAACCGTAGCGCTCCTTGCCTTCCTCCTCGAAATCATCCCTCGAGCCCTCTAGCAATCGCCCTCAATGCGTTTAGGGTTTGCTAGGAGGTCGTGGCAACCTATTTATAGACCTAGGGCACCGCAAGGACCCCTAAATCGATCATGGTAATCCATGAGAGAAATTCCCCAAAAATTTCGGAGCTATCCCTATCTAGCACTATCTTTTCCATTTTCTCATCCTAGGGTTAGGTTTTCATGAAAAAATGACCTCCCTAAGTGGGCTAGGGTTTAGGCTCGAGATTAGGCCCAATGGGTTCTAAATTTAGGCAAGTTTATGTTAGAGAAATTGGGATTTTCAAACTACTCCAATTTTAGCCCTTTTTAGCCCAACTATCTTCCTTTCTTTTCCCATAATTCTTTAAGATTTCTCTTTGGATTCTTGTTCAAGTAGATTTATGTTTTAAAATTTTTATTCTCGTATTTAAATGAAGAAAATTCTTCTTTTTAACCTATTTACTTATTATTTTATTACTAGGTTGCCACATTTAAACAGGTGGGCTAGGGACTTAATCCATCAATCTTAACGCACTTAATCTTTAAACAAGTGGGTTAGGGTCCACAATCGGGTCAATTCTGAGCAGAGTCATTCTAACCGCACATATCTTTGGGTGGGATTAAGATCATAAAATTTGACCCAAATCAGTCCCAATTCAATTTGACTTGTATTTTTTTAAGTTTTTTAAAGTCCCTACAAATAAGTGTATTTTTCATTTAGTCGTCAAATATAACGATTATTTTTAAAGTTCCTTAAATCTTCATCGTTGTCCTTATTAGTCCCTCCTGTTAGTTTCAAAAACTAGAGTGAAACTCAACTCGGGTTAAACTAACTTGATGTTGGTAAAAGATTAAAATAATCGTAGTTAGACTATGGCCCCACCCTCCTCTCTCTCTCTCTCTCTCTCTAGTCGTTGTAGCTGTAATTGCATAGCATGTCAATGATTTCGGGGTTGGAGTGGGAGTTGAGGAAGAGGATCTCAAAGGTGTCATCTGCATTGATGTTAGAGAGGGGATTGAAGTTGGTGAGGGCGTCGTGGATGTGGAAGCACTGGGCAGCAGGGGGTGCACATTTGCACCGGCAAGGGGAATCTCGGAGGTGGCACCATGGTGAACTTTGGCCACGAGGTGTATGCGTGAAATATCGAGGATAGAGAGAGAGAGACAAAAGAGAGAGAGTGACATTGATAGAGAGAGAGCGGCGATGAGGGGGGCCAGAGGGGGTCTGTAATACCTCTTGGTTTCAGATCCTTTTGGGCTTCGGATGTATTTTTGCATGTGAATTAAAATTTTAAATTTCAAATGTCAGATTCTATTTAAGATTATTGAATTATTGCAGGTTTTTTGAAGCCGTTTTGCCCAAAATTAATATATAGATGGGTATAATAGCATTTTAACATTTTTTGAGGTTTTTTAGAAAACCCTTAAACTTTTTCCCATGAACCACCCACGTCCTCTTTTTTCTTTCCCATTTCTCCTCCTTTCCTCTCCCGTTCTCCCTTCTATTCCTTTCCTATCCTCCCCTAGCTACAAATGGTGGACACGAGGAGGCTTGGCCGGGCGACAGTGGCAGTGAAATGCAGAACGTGGGAGCTAGATGGAGGCGGCTCGTGCTCTTGGGATGGTGGTTTCCGCATGGGTTTTGAGATCCGGCGTTGATCGGAGGTTTTTGGAGCTTCTAAGCATTGTTGAGGTAGGGGGATGGATCCCAACATCTCCTCTCGTGATTCCTCCTTATGTGATGTGGATTGGGGAGAATGAGAGGGGTTTATTCCACATTTGGGGAAAATGAATGTCGGGAGTTGAGAGCCAAGATCCGATCGATTCAGCTTAATTTATGTTTCCATGATGTATGATCGAAGGGGATCGATTCCCCGTCGTTCCCACTCACAATGGGGCGAGTTGGGTGTGGTTTAAACCAACCCAAAACATGCTTCTGGTTCAGGGACCTCCGCAAGAGGCGGCCACATCGTTGGCCATAATAGGTTGGAGCCGGCCAAGAGGCTTACCGTCTTTCCCATCTGGGCAGCCAGCTCTCTGGCCACCTGGATGGCTGGGCGGCCAGGGATACACCCCCCAAAGTGGAAGCCCAGTTATGAGCAGCCCGGTTGGTGGTCACCCATGCCCAACATTAGGCGGCCACAAGGGTTGCCACCTAGGGTTCAATTTTTATAACATCAGATTTTCATGGTTTTACATGGAGGGTTATTTCTGCTCATACCGTACGAGCCGACAGTCGATAGATTAGCTATCTAAATAGATATTATTGGGTTTTCGCTACTAAGCCTCCTCGTTATGCATTACATACGTATATTGGGTAAGTGTGACCCAATGGTACTCCTCCGATTTTCACTTCTACAGCGAGTTCTTACCTTGAGTGACCTTCCCCACTAGTCGCAGCATTTTTGGGCAAGGGGTTGTCGACCCACCTGGGAGCGGTGGAGGGTGGACCCAGTGGAGATAATTTTTAGGCTGCTTCCCGTGGGTCCCACTACTATTGCAACTTGAGTCCAGGTTGGGGGGAAAACCAACTATAGACCCTGACATCGAGCAGTTAGTCAATGTGGGTGCACCTGGTTGGGGGCTCCGAAGGCATACTGATGAGTACAATCCCAACTAGTCCTTGTTTGTGATTAGTGTGCATAGTGTCTCAGTTTTTGCGTTAACGCGAGTAGGGAGGAATCCAAGGCGTGGACTAAGATGCCAGTGGATGGATCCAGCCTTACTTCTAGTGGGCAGTTCTCTTGTCACTTGAGAGGTAGTGACTCTCGTTTCCTACAATCGTGGCTTAGTGTTCTGGTGGCTATGGATTTTATATTACACGTGACTATGAGATTGCTTTACCCCTAATAGTTGTGGGTCCTTGAGGCATGGTTTATGTAGTAGGCTTAGTGCTACTTGTGTAGGTTTATTTACTTGTTGTTTACTACTTTTCCTGCCAGTTGTTTATTTTTTTTGTTATTACTAGTGTTGTGAGGTGGGGATCCATGAGACCGCTACTAAGCTGATACTTACCCGTTTGTTTTTAAGGTGAGGCACGTTTGACTCATAGTGCTTTTGAGGCTCCACGCGGAGCCAATGGTCAATCTTAGCTGCCAGTTTGCTAGAGAAGGGATATGTCCTGTGACCTTGTACATTTCTTCGGTATACTATACCTGTTATGGACTTTGAATTTGGGACTGTATATTTATTTAATCATATAATTATTTATTTCTTGTATTATTTAGATTGTGCCTCTTAATTCTTGCATTTATTTTAGATTCTTGTACACTCTCACACCAATATTTAACCATTCCGAGCCCCATGGCTCATGGGTGGCAGGTCAGGATTCGAGTTGCGTCGATTTCTTTTCGGTACTCAGATCTCGGGTCATTACAGTTGGTATCAAAACGTGGATGTGAAAGTGTATAGGAACTTAAAATAATTGTAGTGATCCAAAAAGTCCATACTAATCAGTACAGTTGGCAACTGGCATAGGGCACCGTGTTTTATTGACTTCGTTGTTTTCTCTCTTCTCTATGCTAGAAGATCGATGGCGCCTAGGAGGAGGTCCAATTTCTAGCCGGACCTACCAGATGAGGCCCAGGAGGAGCAGAGTAGGACATCACCTCCCCCGATAGTAGCAATAGTAGGAGTGTCGAGACGGGTAGAGTTCTTTGAGAGGACGTATCAATTCTATCTTCAACAGCAGGGCAGAGAGGCTAGAGAGGGCACATCAAGGTGGCCGTGAAAGAGCTCTGAAGGAGCTTTTGCAGTTCCACCCACATCAGTATGAGGGACAGTCGGATCCTGAAGTGTCGAGGTCTTGGATAGATGCCATGGAGCTAGTGTTTCGCTCTATGGAGTGTGCAGAAGATGAGAAGGTGTTGTTGGCCAGTTATTAGTTGTAGGGATCAGCTTTATCTTGGTGGACTTCTGAGTGGGAGACTACATTTCAGTCTCACCCCTTCCAGTAGATTTTATGGCGAGAGTTCACAATAGCCTTCGAGTGTGATTTCAACCCAGCTTATGTCAGGACAGAGCGGATGGACTAGTTCATGGAGCTGACCCAAGGGGACATGACAGTGATGCAGTATCGGTCCAGATTTGTGGAGTTAGGTCACTATGCACCTTACATTATGGTAGATGAAGAATTGAAGACTCAATAGTTTATTAGGGGCCGGAGGCCAAAGCTTAGACAGCCATTGATTATGACTCATGTTATAGATATGGATCCAGCATACCAGGCTATAGAAGCATTGGAGGTGAATTTATTGAGGACCCAGGAGCATGCCAGAGCTGGACAGTCTCAGTTAGGTGGTGGTCAGCAGAGGTTTGTACAACAGCCATGTTTTTTTAGCATTCTCCAAGCAGGCCAAGATCGTCATCTTCTTCATCATTTGGCACTGGTTCTACATCTTGGGATTAAGATTCAGGTGGCTGTTCAAGAGGACTGGCTTTGGCAGGAGGCATTGTAGACACGCTAGTCCTGACGTCTCTTGAGAAAGTCTCATATCACTATACAACGCTCTGCGACGGCTTACGCGCTTTGAATCACTTGAGTGTTTTCTTTTCTTGAGTCTTCTTTCGCCCTTTTCGGCATCCGGAATCGTCTCGTCACGGCATTCGGATGGCATCAACACCAGTCAGACGCATCAGGAGGTTCCGGAACCAAGAAGGGTATCTGCCGGGCAGCCACCAACGCCTGAACTGAGGACCCGGGTGGGTCTTTATGGGGGGGTCCAGGCCCCTGGACGCCCCCATTCTTTTAGTTTATTTTTCACATCCCAAAATCAAATAAAAAATAATATATTAATGGAGGCGTCCAGGCCGCTGGACGCCTCCATAAAAACAAGTATAAAAAATATAAAATGCCAGCTTTGGCATAAAAACAAAACAAAAAACAAAAAATAATATATTAATGGAGGCGTCCAGGACCCTGGACGCCTCCATAAAAATAAGTATAAAAAATATAAAATGCCAGCTTTGGCATAAAAACAAAACAAAAAACAAAAAATAATATATTAATGAAGGCGTCCAGGACCCTGGACGCCTCCATAAAAACAAGTATAAAAATTAATGTGCCAACTTTGGCATAAAAAACAAAACAAAAATAATAAAAAATATTAATGGAGGCGTCCAGTCCGCTGGACGCCTCCATCAACTCTCTCACGGGCGCCGCCCACCGATCAACAGTTTGTCGTGTGTGAAAAAAATCTAAATTATGGAGACGTCCAGCCAGTTGGACGTGCCCATTTCTGAATCACGAGGCGCCGCTCACAAAACCACGCGTTGTGCCAAACCGCGTGCGACCGTCGGTGGGGTTCGGTGGACCTGTTGGAGGCGTCCGGGGCCCTGGACGCCTGCACAAAAATATTCCAAAAAAATAAATAAAAATAGAATAAAATATTAGTTCGGCCTTGATGGAGGTGTCGAGGGTCCTGGATGCCTCCACCCTCCGGAGCCCTATAAATAGAGGCCCACCCCCTCAGTTCTGGAGGAGCTTTTAAGAGATCCGATAGGCTGCCGGAGCCTAGAGGCTACGGAGTCATTTCTAACCCGTGGGGTCTTTTGTAGGTGGAGGTTCTGCCGGCTTCTCGGGTGTCCAGGCTCGCGAGAGGAAGGCTGCCTTCATCCACCGCGCTTCCACGTCGTCCCTACGCTGCCGGAGCTCCGCCGGATCTCACCCTCGGCTCATCCAATAAGCCTTTTCTTCCCCTTTTTCTCCATAGTTCTTTACATTCTCATACTGCATCCTCTATCTCCCTACATAAGGGCACCGTCTCTTGCATACTTCTTGCATTCATCATCGCATTTTCCTCCTACTCGAGTCCGAGAGGGGTTTGAAACCACACCAACCAGGTGTGTGTCAGGTCACGATCTCGTTACTTTTATTGCAAGGAATTGTTACTACACTGCCATTTTCTAATTCCGTCCGTTTATTATCTACTATTTTATAAGGGTAACCAAGGAAAGCCCTCTCCGTCGATCGGCCGAAGGGGAAGGAAGAAGCAACCCGCCATCTCCCGCTCTTGAGGTAGGCGCGATCACTTTCTTTATTTTGGGGTCTTTTGGCCCCTGGCGATCACATCTTGTTCTCGAGGCCGCGGCGAGTCACTTCCCCAATGGCCGTTTAAATTTCCGTTCTTATATTCTCTTTATATTCTGTTATATTCTTCTCATATTCTCGAGGCCGCGGCGAGTCACTTCCCCAATGGCCGTTTAAATTCCCGTTCTTATATGTTATATTCTTATCTATTCATATTCTCGAGGCCGCGGCGAGTCACTTCCCCAATGGCCGTTTAAATTCCCGTTCTTATATTCTCTTTATATTCTGTTATATTCTGCTCATATTCTCGAGGCCGCGGCGAGTCACTTCCCCAATGGCCGTTTAAATTCCCGTTCTTATATGTTATATTCTTATCTATTCATATTCTCGAGGCCGCGGCGAGTCACTTCCCCAATGGCCGTTTCAATTCTTGCTATTTAATTTCTGCACCATTCCCGTCCCCCCGAGGCCGCGGCGAGTCACTTCCCGCTATGGCCATTTAACCCCCATATCTTGCTATATTACATTTATCCCGCTCGCCCCGCCGGAGTAATCTCCCGTGGTGGTCCCTTCTCTTTTCTCTTATTTCTATGTTGCAGCAAACAAAAGAGGAGCCCGCGCGCTCCGCGTCTTCTCCGCTCCCCGAACCACGTGACATCGCTCACAGGCATCAAGAGCACTTGGAGCAGAGGCAGGCATCAATGGGCAGTGTGCATCAGCCCTCAGCACTATAGCAACAGAGTTCAATGGGAGGCCTGTAGGGGCCATGTACTCGGTGTGGTGACTTTCACCCTGGCAAGCTGTGCCTAGTGCCTGTGACATGCTTCAAATGTGATGAGGTAGGGCATGTGGCATGTGACTGTCCCCAGAGGCCACACTAGACACATTAGTTCTGGCAACCACAGCAGTTTCATCCTCAGCAGTTTCGGCCCCAGCAGCCACCATAGCAGTTTCAACAGCAGCAACCATAACAGCAGGTGCAGGTTCTGCTACTATAACGGTCCACTAGTTTAGGGAGATAGAGATCCCGAGGACGTGTGATGCATATGACTCGGGCAGAGGCAGAGGCGTCTCATATGGTAGAAGGCACAGTCATGATTCTTGGGTGTGTAACTCAAGTTTTGTTTGATTCTTGTGGTTCTCATTCATTTCTATATGAGGATTTTGTTGATTGTGCTAAGGAGTCTGCTACACAGACTTTTTGTGATTTGGTTGTAGAGTTACCCACTGGTGATTTCATGATTATCCCTTATTATTTAGAGGGGGTGCCAGTTTGATAGAGGAGCAGAGTTTGCCAGCTAGAATATATGCTTTACAGTTGACAGACTATGATGTGATTCTGGGTATGGATTGGCTTGAAGCCCATGGTGCAAGGGTGGATTACAGAACAAAGAGAGTTTATTTTCAGTCTCTTTGGGGACCCACATTCTATTTTCAAGATATTCCATCTTCCACATCCCTCTTCCCCATTTTAACTATTAGAGCCCATAGATTGCTTGATGATGGATGTCAAGGATTTCTTACTTTTGTGGTGATAGTAGAACAACAGTAGCAGGGAGTGGAAGATATTCCTGTTGTATGTGAGTTCCTAGATATTTTTACTGATAAGTTGCCAGGATTACCCCCGCAACGAGAGATTGACTTCACTATTGAGATTGTGCCTCGCTCTATGCCTTTGTCTAAAGCACCCTATCGCATGGCACCGGAAGAGCTGAGGGAGTTGATAACATAGTTGCATGAGTTACTTGACAAGGGCTATATTCGCCCTAGCTTTTCTCCTTGGGGTGCATCTGTGTTGTTTGTGAAGAAGAAGGATGGTAGCTTGAGATTGTGCATTGATTATAGATAGCTGAATCATGTAACCATCAAGAACAAACATCCATTGCCCTGCATTGATGATTTGTTTGACTAGCTCAAGTCGGCTCAAGTATTTTTGAGGAATGATTTGAGGTCTGGGTATTATCAGTTGTGGATCAGAGATTTAGATGTAGAAAAGACAACATTCAACACTAGATATGGGCATTATAAGTTCTTGGCGATGTCTTTTGGGCTAACCGATGCTCTAGTAGATTTCATGGACTTGGTGCATGTAGACACGCAAAAATTGATGCCACTCTGAGTAAAACTCATATCTCCCTATAATGCCCCAATTGACCCTCAAAATGGCATATTTGAGTGATTTTTCTCATTTTCTTGATTATCCTCATTTTCCTATTTTTTTTAGATTTTTCTCCAATTTTTTTCGACCCTTTTCAAATTGGAGTCTCACCGGAAGGGCGCCATTTAAATAGAGTCAGACCCCTGACACCATTTAAAAATTCATGGAAGGGACCCCAGATGTCATTTTCTAAAAATCTGAAAATTTTTAACCCTTTCAAGAACACGGTGCCTTATGCAACTGCGCTCTCATTAGGTCATAGTCTGCTTGTCGACTCCATTCAGATCGCGGTCTGGCAGACAACCACGTTCAAGAAACTAACGGTTGAGCCAAGGCACCAGTTTTCTAATCAACGCCTCTCCAGAGAGACAACATTTTTTTAAATAAGGTCACCATGGCTGACGCCATTTCCATTTCCTTATTTTGAGCTTTCAAATCCTACCAAAATTCATAATTTCTTGAATTAGTGCCTTTTTGGAAGGTCTCTAATTTTAATTGGTGTCCGGAGGTAAGATGCCATTTCCTTTCAATTTTGGTAACTTTCAAACTTTCCATAATTTTAATTTCAGTTAGCATCTTCGGCCCTAGACTCCATTTCAATGGCACCTTCCTAGAGGGACGCCATTTCCTTCCAGAACCATTCTAGAAACAGACTCTTCATTTCCCCATTTTGATCACCTTTTCAATTTGAGAAAGGGTTCTTATGACTTTCAAAGGCAACAAGGAGACTTGCAGGAAGGATTTCCCTCTCCAAATCCCATTAGAACTTTTTTTTTAAAGCCAAGTCATCAAATAGGAAGAAGGGAGAGTGCACCCCCATTCCAAAGGAAGGGAATGTTCTCACTCCACCTACCCGCCATTTGATGCTTTATTCAGACTCTTCATTTCCCCATTTTGATCACCTTTTCAATTTGAGAAAGGGTTCCTATGACTTTCAAAGGCAACAAGGAGACTTGCAGGAAGGATTTCCCTCTCCAAATCCCATTAGAACTTTTTTTTTTAAGCCAAGTCATCAAATGGGAAGAAGGGAGAGTGCACCCCCATTCCAAAGGAAGGGAATGTTCTCACTCCACCTACCCGCCATTCGATGCTTTATTTTATTGATTTACCAAAAGAATACATATTCACAGGCGGCCAAGCCTCTGAAGTACAATGAAAGAAAGAAGGAAAGAAATGCACTATACACGCCTCCTGCGAAAGTTTGGTATGCCGTTATCATCAGCTATGGCATATCCTTTTGCTAGCGTAGGCAACTCTCGAGTCGAGGAGAATTCAAAGTTGCATCTCACGAGCACAACATGATTTGCTAATGCATCAGTAAGCTGATTCGCCTCTCTGTATGAATGAATAATGGGGCTGTGAAAGGTAGAGAAAATTTGTTGCAAAGAATCCCACCAAGGGAGTAATGACCACAGAGGATCTCTTTTATTTTTCAGCAGCTCAATCAGTGCCAATGAGTCCGTGAAAATAGCTGATATCGGAATATCATGATGTTGTGCTAATCGAAGGCCATCTAATAGGGCCCAACCCTCTACCACCATATAAGAGCCAATTCCATAATAATATGAGACACCCAGCTTTAGATGCCCATAGTGATTATGAAACAGCCACCACCCCCAGAAGGACCGGGGTTGCCTTTGCTTGCACCATCCACGTTTAGGGAAAAATTGATAACAGTGGCTTTCTAGTGGACAATGATACATGATAGATGATAACTATTGATATTTATGCCAAAGTCCTACAAAGTTTTCAAATATTCAATGCTGGTTCCTTGTTTAAATCTGAACTGGTTCACAGTTTGCTTTATCTCTGCAAGAATCTGTTCCGAGATCCTTTCAAAGCTTGTTCTATAACCTTCATATCTTGCACATCATCTGTATTTCCAAATCTCCCAAACTATCATAATAGTCACCAAAATGGAGATGAAGCCTTTGGGTTTATATAAGACTGGCTCATTTATAGTTGTTCTCAGCCTGCTGCTGAAAGTGGTAGCTTCCAAACAAGATTTGGTAAGCAATGGAGCAAATTTGCTCCATAGGAACTTTGCCATATCACTGTCAACAAATAAGTGATTTTCATCCTCTATGTCAAGGGAATTAAGGCAGCAAACACAACAAGAAGCGAAGTTAACTCCACTCATTTGAATTTGTCTATCCACACGAACATCATGTTTTAAAGTTTTCCAACAGAATAAGGAAGCCCGTGGAGGAAATCTTTGATTCCAGATTTTGCTAATCACTATACCAGAATCTGTTGCATGCCCTTTGATAAAACTATAGGTGGATTTGATACTGAATTTACCTGAGTTGGTGAAAGACCAAATTGGTATATCATTCCTGTTTTGAATAACAAAACTCTGAATTTCATCCCTCAATTACTGGTCTTCCAAATATTGACAGACAGGATGCTGATAATTTGCCATAGCAGCTTGAACTGTGCAGTCTTCAGTTAGGGGCAGATTCTGTATATTAAGAGTATCAACAAAAGTCTTATTTTTGTACCAATTGTCTTTTAAAAAATTAGTGGTAGCACCATCTTGAACAATCATACGGAATCATGCCAAGAGGATAGACCGGGCTTTCTCAAAGTCATTAGCTTTTATGCCAGCTGGAAATGGGGTTTTGCAATCTGAAATATGAAGGCCATGATAATACTTGCTTCTCACAAATTTAGCCCAAAGAGAATTACTGTGTATAGAAAGCCATAGTTTTTTAACATAGAAACACAATTGAGTATCTGATTGGCTTCGGATGCCTAGTCCACCTTCAGAGAATGGGCAGCACATTTTATCCCAAGACACCCAATGCTTTCTGTGGGCTGTTTCAAAACCCTGCCATAAGAAGTTAGAGCAAATTTTCCCAATTTGTTTGAGTATAGTATAAGGAATGGAGGCTGCACTAGCAGTATACATGGGAATGGAAGCTAAAACTGATCGAATTAGAACAGAATTAGAACAAGTCTGCCTGCCTAAGACAGTGGCTTACTTTGCCAACCAGCTAGCTTGGCATTGACTTTATCCAACAGATATTTGAAATGAGGGCTTTTAACTCTTCCTTTAAAAAGAGGGATCCCCAAGTATTTAATACTACCTGTCTTGTGTTGATAGCCTGATAATTGACCTATGCGGTCAATAGAGTGTCGAGGCATCTGTTTGACCACCATAAAGTAGCTTTTTTGAGCATTGATTTTCTGGCCAGAAGACAATTCATATCTCCTCAAGAATAGAAGTAAATGTTTGATCGATGATACTCCACCATTCATAAAAATGATAGAATCATCCGCATAAAGAATGTGTGATATATGTTGGACACCACGGGGAAGATGATAATATTTACACTGTCTAGACGAAAACAAATGACTGAAGCCCTTACTCTGAACTTCTTCAGCAAGGATGAACAGTGCAGGAGCTAAGGGATCCCCCTGTCGAACCCCTCTTGAAGACTTGAAAAAACCATGAATATGTCCATTGAGAGATACAGAAAACCAACAGTTAACCAACATTTGGGCAATTAAAGAAACAAACCTATTAGAGAATCCAAATCTTTTCAACACCATAAAAAGGAAATCCCACTCTATGCGGTCATAGGCTTTAACCATGTCAAGTTTGAGAAGCATATTATGTCCTCTGATTGGTCTATCAATTTCCATAAACATTTCCTTGGCCAGCAGAAAATTGTCTGTGATTTGTCTTCCACTGATGAAACCACTTTGCTCATTGGAGATAATGAGGGGAAAAATAGGTCTCAGCCGATCACAAATGATTTTGGAGACAATTTTGTATGTAAAATTACATAGACTAATGGGTCTGAAGTCAGCATAATACGTTGGATTGTTTACCTTCAGAATCAGGCAGAGAATTGTGGAAGTGACACCTTGAGGTAAACCCCATCCTTGAAAAAAGCTCTGAACTACACTGATGACATCCTCTTCTATGATATCCCAGCAATGAGTAAAGAAGCCCGCAGTGAAACCATCCGGCCCAGGGGAGCTGTTACCAGATAAAGAGAAAATCGAGGACTTGATTTCATCTGCCAAGGGGATAGAACACAGTATTCTGTTCTGGTCTTCATTGATCAACCGAGGAATGACTGAGAGGAGGTTTTCATCAATACTATGATCTTTTTAGGTTAATAAAGTTTTGAAGAAGTCAACAGCACCATTTAATAGTAAGCCCTGATCATCCACCCAATGGTCATTGATTTTCAATTTATGGACATGATTTCTCTGCCTTTTGACCTTAGTATAGTGATGAAAAAATTGTGTATTGCGATCCTCAAAGGAAATCCACTGTACTCGGGACTTTTGATACCAGAAGATCTCTTCACGGGCTAGAATAAGTCGCATATGAGCATTTGCTTTTTGTAAATTCATGCGATTTTCCACTATATGGTTGGCATCAAAGGAGGATTGAGCCTGCACAACTTGTATTTCAGCTTTATCTTTAGCCTGATTAATATTGCCGAAAATCTCTTTATTCCAATTTCTTAAGGCAGCCTTCAGGTTTTTTAGCTTTCTCTGAAGAGCATGGAAGGGGTGGCTATCAATATGGTTACAATTACTCCATTGCATTTTCATAAATTCCAGGAAATCCTCATGGGTGTGCCACATATGCTGATATAAAAATCTCCCTGGAATAGGGTGAGTGGAGTTCATATGTAAAAGTAATGGGGCATGGTCTGAGGGGCCTCTTGTTAAATGCCTAACAGACATATTATAGTTTGATTGTAACCAATAGGCATTGAGTAAAACCCAGTCCAAGAGATATCTGATATGTGAAGACCCTATTTTATTGTTAGTCCAGGTAAAAGTAAAGCCAGAATAACCCGCATCAACTAGGCCAGTTGCAGACAGAAAGCCTTGAAAATCAGCCATGGCAGCGATAGAAGAAAAGGATCCACCTATCTTTTCTTCTGGAGAAACAATACAGTTAAAATCTCCACCAATGATCCAAGGGAGAGTCACTCATTGGCTAAATTCCATAAGAGATTCAAATAATTCCCTGCGATAGCTCACATTACAGGAAGCATATATCGCAGTGAAATACAATGTAGCAGTGTTATTATCCTTGATAGCCACAGTCAAATATTGTGGGTGAAGGTCTATAATGTCAATGAAAATATTAGACTTATGGAATAACCAGATTTTGGAAGAATCTCCATTATTACCAATGAAAGAATGTTGGTTAATGCGTCGAGCCACACATTGAGCACGGTTAAGATTTATATGAGGTTTTGATATGGCAGCAATGCAAATGTCATGAGCTTTAATATGCTGAGCAAGACTTCTTACAGTGGCTTTATTGCCTATGCCTCTTACATTCCATATCAAAGCTGAGTTAAACATGATCAAGAGAAGAGTATGAATGAGCAGCCAATACCTTGGCTTTTGCCCTGGTTAAGCGGGCATCACTAAAAAGAACTCCTGGAAGGATAGAGACCTCATTCGACTTCAGATCATGGGGAAGCTTTTTGCTTCCATTTTCTTGACATAACATCCTGGAATTCTCCAAGGCTGACAGTTTTGAGACTGCTTCCGAGCTCGCAATTGTACTGACATTTAAATCTAAACATTGAGAGGCTGGAAGTTGAGCAGAATTTTTGTTCTGTATTGTGTCATTGTTGTAGTGGATTGAAGGAAGCTCAGATAATGCTATGGTCTCCTCTATTCGAATCAGATCTGTAGTGATAACCTCTTTAGTGTCATTTCCACAAATAGAAGAAGAGGGACCATCAGTTCCTTTTGGCTCCGAAGATCCTGATAAAAGTACTGTTAGTTGACAACACTTAGATTTTTCAAAAGAATTGTTATCTCGAGATATAAGTTTATCTTGTATAATTGCTTCCTTAGAATCCAAGTCAATAGATGTTTATATTAAAGCTGAGAATCTATTTGTGACATTTACTATTATCTTCTGACAAAGAATTTTCGGCATCCGAGGCCTATATTCCTAGCAGACAACCTTTTAAACTGCAAAAGGAGCAGCATTACTCAGATATTGATTACCCACCAATTTCTTACTATGTTTCTTCTTACAGTCATTTTCCAGGTGTCCAATCTTATGATAATGAGAGCATAAATGTGGCACTCTATGATAGCTAATTCTATGCCAAAAGCCACCACCTTCCAAAACAATCCATATCTGATCCTTTCTCGGCATAGACAAATCAAGCTCTACGCACACCAAATCCCATTAGAACTCTATTTTCTATTTTTGAAAAATTTTCTACTCCAAAATTTTCTCCCATAAATAGGACCCTTTTCTCAAAACTGCATAAGGTTGAAATTTTTGATCATTTCTGTTGTGTGGGAATGGTTGATCTAGATGGGAGGGGTGAATAGATTTGCCCCACTTTTTCTAGATATAAAAAGATTGCAGCGAAATAAAACAACTAGCACATGAAACAAGAACCTATACGCAAGATGATGAAGTGTAAATAGACAACGAGCCTAAGCAAGCATCTAGCACAGGGTGATCACACACATGCAAATCACAAGAACAGGGATTTTTAGGTGGTTCGAACTCAAACCCGAGTTCTACGTCCACCCCTCACTTAAACCAAGTGAGGCTTTACTAGTAACACCGCACTAAGCCGCTGTAAACACAACAAATGGCACAACCGGCCAACCACAGACAAGACAAGCCCTCTGTCTGTCTTCCTACAGAACCAGGTAGGGACTGAAACACCACAGACTGGAGAACACCTCCATCAGTCTTCCTACAACACCAGTAGGGATGGTTCATAGTTTTTTATAATAACAAATAAAAAAGAACAATGAAGAGCTCAGACAGAAAGAATGAAACACAGTGCTAGATGTAGATTGGATTAAAAATCCTCACCACCAGGGAGTGAAAAATAAATAACGATGATGATAACATGTATAAGATGTGACAAAGAATATAGCACGAGGTGCTAAAGGGGAGTTGTGATCGCCAGAGGGTTTACCTCAATAAGAAGAAATGAGATCGCGTGTACCTAGTGAAAAGTGGGATGCGGGATGAATGTGGGTCTCCTCCTCCAACTCCAATCGGCCGGCCGATGAAGTGGGTTTTCTTGATTGATTACCTTGTAAAAGAAGACAATGAAAAACAAGGAAGAGAGAAGGGGATCAGCCAAAGTGCAATAGTATCAGTCAGGAACCAACATAAAAATGATGAAAAGACATCAACATGCGCACCTTCTTTTTTTTTTTTGTTTTGTAAACCCCTAGCAGAGAACTAGGGAAGAATATGATATGCTAAATGCGGTAAAAGAACTAACGACAGGTGACAATAGTGATGATAAGAATGTGATGAACAACAGACAAGCTATATATATATATCGCCCTGCTCTCCCTGACAAGAGTAAAGGGAACCAGGAAGACACTGAACGGATGCAGAGGGATGAAGAAAAATCAATGCTCGAAGGAGGAAGCTCTGCGTGCTTGCTTGATAACTCACGTCTTAACCTCTAAATGCTCAGGGTGCCTGTTGAATACTTGAAATCTTCAACCTCTTTTACGAGCGAATGAAGTTTTCTTTTATAGTTTCAATCGGATGTGATCAAACGAGGTAATGATAAGAATGGGTAATGAGGCATCCAAGGAAGGATTAAGATCGAGCAAGAGTCCAAGGATAGCAGGGAACTGTGGGGGAAAGATGGAGAAAGAAGGACTCTGGAGTGAAAACACGCCTTGCGTCAGGGCGTCTTTTATGAATTGACGACCTGCACAGAGGCGTTTCTTGAAACACGACCTAGTAAAGGCCGTTTCTTCCTGGGTTTAATTTTGGAAATGAAAATTCCCTCCGTTTGGAAACTGAGATAACACGCCTGCGAAAACGGCGTTTCTTCAAAACACGCCCTGAGGAAAGGCGTTATTCACAAAACGCCCTTTTATTTTGAAAATAGATAATTCCAGAAATTAACGGATAATACCAGGAATTGACGCCCTTACCTACGGTCGTCCCTTCTTTTGAAACGCCCTATGAAAGGCCGTTACTTTTTAAAGTAACGCCCTGCTTTAGGTCGTGAATCACGAAAAATGCATAAAATACATAAAAATAGAAAAACTTCATGTTATAGGAATATTGAAGTCCACTTGGGGCGTTATCATAACGACATGAGATTTGATCAACATAACGTCAATTTTGGCGTGTCTACAGCTGCCCCGCCTTGGCGTCTGCTTTGCAAGGGAGTGAGACGGAAATGGAGTGAAGTGTAATGAAAGGAATGAAGTGGAACGAACTGATAAGGAGACGCCAAGGTGTGATGTGACACGCCTCAGACACTAAGCATTTGAAATCTTTCCAAGATTCAAAGTGAAACAACTCTGAGTGGTTCCAAGGAAACAATCGATTCGTGGGATAAAAGGAGATCAAACTAAATAAATAAA
Source organism: Amorphophallus konjac (assembly GCA_022559845.1). Taxonomy (NCBI): domain Eukaryota; kingdom Viridiplantae; phylum Streptophyta; class Magnoliopsida; order Alismatales; family Araceae; genus Amorphophallus; species Amorphophallus konjac. The sequence continues at coordinate 162,122,907 of CM040125.1, read as the reverse complement.
GGGTGTGCGCGCGGGCACGACAGGGAAAGACCATTGGAGAGCGATTACCAGCCAACGTGGACGTGCTGCAACCAAGGTAAATTTTGCAGAAAAGTAAAGAGAATTGAGATAGAGATCGAACAAAAGGATACTTTCAAGGAATCAGCCTGAATGGCTTCAAATAGAACGAAGTACTTGATTTGGAATGGAATATCTCATGTCAACTCAATCGAGAGCGAGTGAACTTCATTATCGCCATAATATGAAGATTTTCAGCATGAAACTCAAAGTCCTACATGATGCATGCTGGGCTAAAAGAAAAGATTAAAACAAACTAAAAATAGAAAATAATCAAGGATAATATTGCTAAGCTGTTTAGGTCTGGTCAAGAATCCATATTTCTGAGCTAACACTAAGCCGAAGCCCGTTTGTCCGCGCATCAACTCAGAAAGTGGAACCATCGTCCCAAGCCTTTAACAACTCAACGGCCTATCCGTGTGATCAAGATTCTCCTGAAATCGTCTTCGTTTTTGATAAAGGGGAACTCAAATTTCAGGTTCATCATAACCACAAGGTCCCTGATATACTATAATATCGTAGATATCATATAATAATAATGCTTACAAGAAACAATACAAGGTGACACGATGTTGCTCCCATGAGCGATCCAAACGCCTCGAATCCTGCAAACTTCTGCACTTTGAAACTTATTAGACTTCATTTATCAATTCAGAATATGACATGATCATAAGTGCTTAATCATAAACAATTTCATCAAATAATAGCACTTAAGTTCATCAAAAGCGTGGAGAGGGCAAAAACGTAGGCCAATAACACACGCATAAGAATAGGGCGTTAACAGCATGAAAGACGCCGTTCCATAGGTCGTTAATTGTTAAAACACGTCATACTCAAAGGCGTCACCAAGAAAGGAAGCTTAGAAGAAACACGACCTCATCAAGACACGACCATGCCAAATGTCGTCTCATCAAAAAATACGCCCTTTCATAGGGCGTAACCAACAGAGAAAGCTTGGAAGAAACATGACCTCATCAAAGGCGTTACATTAAACACGACCAGTATAAGGTCGTCAAATCAAAAATACACGCCCTTACACAAGGCGTGAATTAGCCCGATCCTCTGTTTCTAAATCAAGAACAAAGTCCTTAACCCAATCAAACTTCTATCTTCGGGGCTCTTTAGGACTCTTCAAATCCTTATAAAACGGCAGACTTTCTTAACCAAATCATCAGAATTCTTCTGCGGCCGAACTGCTTCGTTTCTTTCTTTTTCTGCAGGCCTTTTGTTCTCTTCTTGCTTCTGTTCTCAACTGCTGGCGGCGATGGACAGAATACTGAAGAAACCTAAGATTTCTACTCCTAGAATCTCTGAAATACAAGGGCACATAAGCAACCGCATTGCTTTGAAACAGGTAAGCTTTCTCTTCTGCCCGTTGCTTTGCGATGCTCCTTCTGCCGAATTCTCCTTTCACGTTGCATATGCTCATACTTGTTTACTGCATGTGTTCTGTTCTTCACAGGACTATCCAAATCTTCCGGGAGCTAGAAGATATGTCCAAATCAAATGGTTGCCCCTCATCCTCTCCAAGTTTACTTCAGACATGAGGGTATATGTAGCTAGATGGCATCTGTTGGGGTTGATAACCCATGCCAAGCATTATGATCAAATCCACATAGATTGGGCTGCCATAGGAGCATTGATTGAAACCTGGCATCCTTCCACCCATACTTTCTTATTTTCCACATTTGAGGCCACCATCTTGCTAGAGGAAGTAGAGATGATCCTAGGCTTGAAAAGGATGAAACACGGAGAAGAAGAAAAGATGGCCATCATGCCAAGGCCCATCTCCTCCCATGAATTGCTAACCTTGTTAATACCTAGCCCAAATATAGTGAACCAAATCAAGGTCACTAAAGGAGTTAACCTCTTGAAGCTCACCTCGTGGGTGTACAAGAGAGCGGGTCAAGCTAAAGAGGAGGAGGAGATAGAAAGAGTGACCAAAGCCTTCGTGGTGTGCTTGGCAGGAGCACTCCTATTCCCATCCACGGAGGACTTTCTAGAGGAGTCCCAATTGAGCGCAGTGGTGAGCTTATGGGAAGAAGAGAGAGTTGGACCGGCGATCCTAGCATATCTCTATAGCGGGCTTACATCAGCGGCCATGGGAAGGCCCATCAACGGGTGCATGCTAGCACTCTCAAGTTGAGTTGATCTACACTTCAAATTAGACTCATGCCACGAAGCCCAACAACCCTCAAGAATTTTCTCAAAGAGCCCACTCTCATATATAACCGGCTCATTAGGTATAAGCAATAGAGTGACCAACCGGATTCCTCAAATCAAGAAGAGAGGGGATTGGAGGGAGCATTTAAAGGTAATGCCAAAGAATCTTTTTACTTGTGCCCCGGGTGTATTCAAAATGCAGGAGCTTCGTGCACGCTTCTCCATTGGGACGGACCTTCGTCTTATTGGTGCTTCGGACTTCGTTTTATATAATGCACACCGGTGCCTTCCTCAGCTTGGGCTCCCAAGGCAACACTTAGAAGACATCTCTCATCTCCCTCCAATCAGATCAAAAGACCTAGGCAGCAATGAAGATGGAGAAGAGGTTACCACCATTCAAGCTCTATGGAGGCTAAGCAAGCTTCATCAACCTGTAGAAGACTTGGACGAAGACAAGGAACAGTGGAAAAATTATGTAACTTCATTGAGAAAATTAAGGCCCAAAGTGGCTCATTAGTCATTGTAGTTCCTCTTTTCAAAATAATAAAGATTGTTCTCTGATTGAGCCAACTGCCACTATGATTATGAACAAAATCATCCAAAAACCTGTGTTTCTGTCATGAATAACGCCTCCAAGAATGCCGTGAATTCAAAAATACACGCCTTACCTAAAGGCGCTTCCAGTGGGCCTTTGTCAACAGATGACGCCTGCAGAGTGGGCGTAACTTTAAATAACGACCTCAGGCAAGGCGTGACTAGATTCAAACCAAAAGAATATAATCGTTGACTCTTCAAAAATAACGCCTTTTCCTTGGTCACGTTTCAAGTGTAACACGCCTTTACAAGAGGCGTTACTTCAAACAGCAATAATGACTTCTCTTACATCAATCAACGCCCATTCAATGCGTCTGACGACGGTTATCGTTCCCCATGCAAAAGAAATTAACGCCTTAATCCTCGTCGTCAACTTTCATAAAACGCCCAAGGAATGGACGTGAATTTCATTATAAACGCCCCCCATTAGGGCGTGTCTTCTTTTCGAAACCCAAAAGCCGTCGGGCCCCTTCTTCTTCCTCCTTCCATTCTCATTTCACCCCTTTTCTCTGCAAACCCTAACCGAAGCCCTCCCCAAAGCCTCTCTCCCGTTCTCTTCCCTCACTCTCTCCATCTCCCCCTACCCTAACCCTAGCCATGGCCGGTGGAGGACAGAAACGCCAGAGGGTAGCCGCCCCAGAGGTTGTTGATCTCGACGCCTCCCACGCCCAAGAGGAAGAAATCTCCGTGGAGGAGCTCGCCGTCGTGGCTTTTGAAGAAGAGCCGGTGGTGGCCGGCGGCGACGAGGCCGACGAAGCAGCGACAGGAGGAGGAGGAGAAAACGAAGGTGGAGAAGAAGGAGAAGAAGATGGAGAAGAAGAAGGACCAGCGCCCACGGCGACGGTCGTTCCCCGGGGGCAACTCCGGCGGCCCAGACGGCCGCTACCCCGGCCACAACCCCAGAAGCACAAGAAGGTAGGCTCCCCCTCCCCAATTCCATTTTTTTTATTTTATTTATATTTTTTCTTGATTTTTTCATAGCCCTCGGGCATTAAACCTGCAACTCAGAAAATACACGCCTCCCACGGGGGTGTTACTTACAAACGCAACGCCCTAATCCAGGGCGTTAATTATTTTTAATTTCTGAAAATTAATTATCCTTCATGAAAAACGCCCTGAAGCATGTCGTTTCTTAAAACTTATGATTTTTCATGAATTCCATGCTCACTAAACAATTTCCAAAAATATTTTCATGAATTATTTCGCATGCTGTCAGTTATTTGATTTTCTGTTAAATTGAGAAAACCACGCCCTCCAGTAGGGCGTTAATTCAACAAGAGACGCCCAAACCAGAGGGCGTCGCTTCATTCATTAACGATTCAAAATCAACCACATTTAGGAAAACGCCCTACCACAGGGCGTTAATTCAACAAGAAACGCCCAACACCGAGGCGTGATTAGAAATACGTTTCAGAAATAGTAAAACAGCCACAAAAATACGCCTAAGACGGGGGCGTGATAAACATAAAAAACGCCCTCAGTAAGGGCGTTACATTAAAGTTCATTCTGAAAAACGCCCCCCACCGGGGCGTGAATTTATCAAGAAACGACCTGAGGGTGGCCGTGAATTCCAAAAATGCTAAAATTCAATATTTAACCCAAATCAAATGTAATTCCACATGGATATTCAGATAATTAAGAAAAATAATTCTCTTTTAATACATGCAGGGGCTGATGAGGACCCGTATCTCATGGGTCATGGTCTGGGCAGCATACCAGGGTCTTCCCGACTTCCAGAGGGTTAGGGTAGAGGCCATGGGGTTTGGGGCTTTTCTATCCATCGAGCCTTTTAGACCTGACCTAGCACTGATCCAGGTTTTGAGGGAGAGATGGGATAGGGTTAGCCGGACTTTTCTGATGCCCTAGGGGCATATGGTTCCTAGTTTAGAGGATGTAGCCAGGATCACAGGTTTACGGGTAGATGGTGAGGCCGTGAGTGGGTTCACCTATTCTGACTATACGGAGATGGCCCAGAGGCTACTAGGGCTTGAGATGGTCTATGTGGGACCTAGCGAGTGCAGGACCATTTTCCGTACGGACCTGACTACAGCGATGGGTCTAGGAGATGCCAGGCATAGATCGGGGGAGACCTTAGGTGAGTTTGCACAGCGACTGACCGACGGGGTGAGAGCGGCATGCTGCCAGGACCCGACTGACCATGAGAGAGCGGACCGAGACCTGAGGAGGTTCCTGCTGCTGCTGCTCGGGAGATTATTGCTGGGGACGAAAGCCGATGTCATCAACTGCCGCTTCTTAGGCATCCTTGAGGATCTGGAGACGGTTGGCACATATGCTTGGGGAGCGGCCCTGCTGGCGCATTTGATGGCCGATCTGTCCACAGGGACAGGCCGTGAGACGACCGTCAGTGGCTTCTCACCTCTTCTTCAGGTATGCAATTTCTCATTTTTACATCTTTTCCTTCTTATTATGATGCGTGTGAATATAGTACTAATTGCAATGCATGGATGCAGGTGTGGAGCCACCTATACATGCCGATGGGGCGCGTTGACCCACGGCCAGGAGCTGAGGGATCCTTCCCTCTAGCGCGACGCTGGGTGCCTGTCATCTTTGGCGCCCCACTTGACTATGAGTTGTGGGTTCTACGGAGAGAGTTCCGCGACTTCCCTCCCTCGCTGGTATGTATGAATGAATGATATGCATTTCTTTTTGTTGTTTATTTGAATATGATGAAATGATAATGATGCGTGTTCATGAATGCAGGTGCAGTGGAGACCATATGAGGGGATGACCGATGAGGGCCAGCCTTGGGTCGTATCGGGGCGACCTCGCTTCGGGCGTGAACTGTGGCTACACTGCTTGAGCGAGATTGAGCCGTTACGGCTTCGGCTGGTGATGAGGACCCTGGGCCTGCCCCAGGAGTGGATCGAGGTCGGAGAGCCTCGAGGGATTGGCAAGAAGACCCGCGGTCGCACCAAGATGACCGACTGGAGGGTGCGATTCGAGGAGCAGTACGCCGACTGGCAGCGTGGCGGGACCACAGTCGTTTCCCACGTGACTGACAGCTCTGAGTACCTCCGACGCTACTGGGAGGTTCACGCCGGCAGACCTCAGATGAGGGTCTTAGGGGTATGTATGAATGCAATGATTTCTAAATTGAATGCAAATGCTTATGTAACTATTATGCGACTAACATGTAATGAATGCAGGATGCGAGGGACATAGCGGCGATAGATGCCCAGGCTCACCTACACAGCCTGGAGGACTAGCTAGCTGCCACACGGGCAGACCTGGAGACCCTGGTGAGTGTTTAAATTATTCCTATATGCAAATGAATTTTTTTTTGTTGTGTTGAATTAATGATTAGCCACTGACGGTCTTAATGAATGCAGCGTGCCCAGCAGGGAGCAGCGAGGAGAGATCCAGGGGAGGCTTCCAGCTCGTGGGGGCCTAGTGCAGAGGTGACTGCACTGACAGAGCAGCTGGCTGGTGCGATAGCGCGAGCCGAGGCGGCGGAGCGTGACCTTGCCTCACGGGTAAATTCTGAACTCAAAACCTCATTCAAATAATGATTAGATATAAATTGTGCACTGATAAAAATTCATTTTTGCAGACTGAAGAGCTTCGAGCCACTCTTATCTGTGTAGATGAGGGCTTCCGAGCGACGAGCTCACAGGTGCGTGATCTACCTTCAGTCACATGTTGTTATTTCATTTCATGAATTATTGAACTGTGGAACTGATGATTTGTTTACCTGTTTGTAGGCTGCTCAGCTGAAGGCTATATGTACCGAGTTGTCGATCCGCGATCAGCGGATCGCAGAGCTTCAGCGGACCCTGCAGCGACGCAGTGAGCTTCCTCAGGACGTAGCCGAGCTGCGAGTTGCCCTAGAGCTGGAGAGGAGGGAGCGTGCTCGGGAGCGCGAGGAGCGGGCTCGTGAGCGGGAGGAGCACCAGGCGGAGCGTGCCCGGTTCCAGGAGCAGTTGTCGGTACGAGAGCGTGAGCTGGCGGACTCGAGGACCCAGTTGATCCTTTCCCAGGAGCGGCTGCGAGTGTCCGAGGAGCGGTTGCAGCGAGGCCGCGAGCGAGCACGGGCCGCGGGGTACTCCTTCACCAGCTCCACCTTCGTGGCGGGTTCTTCCCTCCGAGAGAGGAGCGAGGTAGGGGGACACGTTCGGGTTCCGGTTTCTTCACGGGGGCCCATGCCTCCTCCACCAGCACCAGCTCGGGACGGCGAGGAGGAGGTTGAGAGTAGGAGAGAGGAGGGTGGAGGCGAGAGCTGAGAGTTTTGTACTTGTACTCCTCCACCTTCACACCTGTACATGATAGACATGATGATATATATGTAGGAGATTTGAGCTTTTGTTACCTGAGCACTTGTATGGTTGTGGACTTGTGTTTGTGTACTTTTTCTTTCCACGTTCCATGTGTTTCCTTTATTTTGCCCTATATCTGCAGCTGCGGTTTTCACTTGAACAAACAGGTTAATTCATCTGTTCGACTTGGCCCCTTGCCCGATGAGCAAGGGGTGTCCATATTCTGACCTTAGTAATGGGTCAAGGGGCCAAGCCTTTAATAAGGCAAAATAGAATAATCAAAACTCGTGGATGCCTCATGCAATCACACATATGTAAACAATAATTAAAAAGATGCCCAGGCAAGAATGCAACTCATGCAATATGAAGAATTTATTTTCTGTTCTTTTCAGTATATATATATATATTTTTTTTAGGGATTTTCTGAAAAACACGCCTTAGATTAGGTCGTTACTCAAGTAAAAGACGCCCTCGGAGACGGCGTTACTGTGAAAAGATTTTTTTGAATTTTGTTGAAAACACGACCTTCCCAGAGGCGTTATTTTTAAAGAAACGACTTTAAGATAGGCGTGAATTAACATTAAAGCGCCTTGAACAAAGGCGTTAATTCTATTCCTCCCAAATTGAGCTGATAAAGAAATTAAGGTGGTGGGCCCTACTCGGTCATCATCTAAGATCCATTAACCTTTCTTGAATAATTAAAAGGGGAATTGGCGTGAATATTGTTAAACTTATACACAAGATTTCGTGCAGTGCATTCTCTTCAGTTTGTCTCGGCCATTCTGCTGGTTCATGACTTTTCCAAAAATAAAAAAAGAAAGTATAAGGAAGTCCACAAAAGATTTAGAGATACCTGAGGCAAAGCTACCTCCCCTACTCTATGCCTGTTGGGGTTCGGTCTTTGGCGTAGGGACGCTTTGTTGCCTTTTGCCTCTTTTCGTATTGCATGCATACGCCCAAGGTTTTCCTTGCGGGGACTTTGCCCTCTTGACATGCTTTTCTTTTCACCATTTGACTTTCACTTTAGAATTGATTTGCATTGAATAGATTTGAACTGATGAACAACCTAATTGTACTTGGGCTTTTTGTGGCATTTGTTCCCTTTTGGGCCCTGACTTCCTCCTACTAGGGCGGTGGATAGGCTTGGCGTGTCTACCTCGAGACCTCCCTTCCTCCCTTGTGGGCCGAAGAAGAAAAAGAATGGATATCGTCTTTCGCCTTTAGTCTGGTTTCGACTTTCAATCAGATTTTGCACTGCTTGAGCTCAAGAGTAAAGTGTGTAGTGTGTGCGGGGTCAACTCCCATTTTAAATTAGCAAGACTGACAAATGGATTCTGAATTTTGACCTTTCGGACCGTGGACCTTCGCCTGTCATGTCAGCCCAAAAAGGAGAACCATGAAAGAAAACTCTTTTTTTTGTTTTTGATTTTGAAAATATTCGACTTTTTTTTGATTATTTTGGGAGATTTCTATTTTCTTTGGATTTTTTGTGAAGTTTTGAAATTTTGTTTGGATTTTTGTTCAGGGGTAATATTTCTTGAGATACAAACCGTTCCAGGGGTGAGTTAATTCCTCTCCTTCAGCATTAACCAGTTTATAAGCATTGCTAGGATAAACGTCTTTTATGATGAACGGCCCTTCCCAATTTGGTTGGAGCTTTGAACGAGGGCCACCTGGTTTTACAAAAATTCTTTTGATTACCATTTCACCGACCTTAAATTTTCTCTCAATTACCTTCTTTTGATAAAAACGTGAGAGCCTGTTTTGATAAACGCGCGCATGCTCAGCGGCGACCAGACGCTTCTCATCTAGGAGTTCCAATTGGGCAAGGAGTGAATCACGACGTTCATCGATAGAGAGCTCCTCATCCAATTGTACTCGCAGAGAGGGGATAAGAATCTCATACGGGACTACGGCCTCCATTCCATAAGTAAGGGCAAAAGGAGTTTGCCCAGTGGGGGTTCGAATAGAAGTGCAGTAGGCCCAAAGAGCTTCAACCAGCTTGTCTGGCCAGTCCGAGAATTTATTAGCCTCGCACGTCTTCTTAACAATCTTGATTAAGGTTTTATTAGTGGCCTCTGCTTGGCCATTGCCCTGCGGATAATAGGGAGAAGAATGATGCAATGCAATGTTATACCTGTTGCAGAGATCCTTGAGATCTTGAGAGATAAATTGAGGCCCATTGTCGGTGACGATGGTGCTCGGAATGCCGAACCTCGTGATGATGTTCTTCATGATAAATTTGCAGACGGTTGATGTTTTAATTTCCACGTAAGCTTCTGCTTCCGCCCACTTGGTGAAGTACTCCGTTGCCGTGAGAATGAATGATTTTTGCTTGGTCAGGAGGTTCGAATCACCAAGAGGTCCAATGATATCAAAAGCCCACATGGAAAAAGGCCATGGGGAGGACGTAGGATGGAGTGAAGAAGCAGGAGAATGAATCTTGTCGGCGTGCAGTTGGCACTTAACACACCTTCGAACATAGATAGAACAATCCTCTTCTAGAGTGGGCCAATAGAAACCTAGTCTAAGAATCTTCTTAGCTAGCATCTGGCTGTTCACATGACCACCACACACACCAGAATGCGCCTCTTCCACAACTTTCCAAGATTCATCATCATCGAGGCATCTCAATAAAACACCGGTGAGCCCTCTTCTGTAAAGCACACCTCCAACCAAAGTATAACGTTGAGCCACTCTTCTTATTGCTTTCTTCTCTTCTGTTGTGGCTTCCTCGGGATAAGACTGATCATCACAGTATCTGGCAATCTCATAATACCAAGGCTTTTCTTCGTCAGCCAACTCTTCTTGCCAATCCAATAGCATGACCTCTTTGCCTTCAAGAGCTTCCTTCCGTCTAACCTTCTCAAGCACCTGATCCCTAATATCGAGAAAAGCACGATCCCTAATGGCTGGAGTATCACGCTGATGAATCAGGGGGACATGAAAATCACGCTCAGGAGGGAAAACTAAAGCGGAAGCTAAGGAAGCAAGTGCGTCGGCCAAAATGTTCTGGCTACGCGGGACATGAACGAAAATCAATTTAGTGAAGAGTTTGGCGTAAGCTGAAGCGAGCTCCTGGTAGGGCTTGAGCTTAGGATGGATGGTGCGGCACTTGACCAACACTTGGCGTAGAATAAGCTGACTGTCACCGACAATTCGCAAATGAGTGACACCATATTGATGAGCGGTTTTAAGACCAGCCAAAAGAGCTTCATACTCGGCTATGTTATTGGTGACGGGAAAAGTGAGCCGAGCAGCAAATGGAATGGTGACCCCTTCGGGTGTTAAAAGAACCATGCCGATCCCTCTTCCTTGAGAATTAAGAGCTCCGTCAAAGTGTAACGTCCACATAGGATCATGGGATTGATTAATGGACATTAATTCTTCATCTGGGAACTCTGAATTGACAGGATCAAAGCGGGGGAGAGGGTGGTGAGCAAGATGCTCGGCAATGGCATAACCTTTGATAGCTTTTTGCTGAATGTAAGTGATGTCAAATTGAGAAAGGAAGCTTTGCCAGCGTGCCAATCGATCAGTGAGGACAGATTTTTCAAGGAGGAATTTGATTGGATTCATGCGAGCAATGAGGTGAACCTCGTGAGCTAGGAAATAGTGTTTTAGCTTCTGAACTATCCAAACCAAAGCTGCACAAGTTTTCTCCATGGCTGAGTATCTCTGCTCACAGGGGTTAAGAAGCTTAGACAAGTAGTATGCTGCCCTCTCCCTACCTTCTTCATCCACTTGAGCTAAGACAGCACCTACGGAGTCATCCAGGACTGAAACATAGAGAATAAGTGGCTTACCTGGAATTGGCGGCCTCAGGACAGGAGGATTGACCAAATAATCCTTCAATCCGTCAAAGGCTGCCTGACATTTGTCATCCCAATTAAACTTGACTCCCGACTTAGTAAGCTCGTAGAACGGCCTACACCTCTGCGAGTGCTGGGAGACGAAGCGGCGAATGAATTGCAACCTCCCGATTAATCCTCGGACTTCCTTCAAATTCTTGGGGGGAGGCATATCTCTAATGGCTTTTGCCTTGTTGGGATCAACTTCAATTCCCCTCTTGCTAACAATGAAACCGAGCAACTTCCCTGAAGAAACGCCAAATACGCACTTCTTGGGGTTCATTTTCAATTGAAATTCTCGTGATCTCTGCAAAACCTTAGCCAGAACCCCAGGATGCTCAATCCTTGTTCTTGATTTCACAACCAGGTCATCCACATACACCTCAATATAAATATGAATCATGTCATGAAAAATTGCCATCATAGCCCTTTGATAAGTGGCTCCAGCATTCTTAAGTCCAAAGGGCATGACCACATAACAATATGTGCCCCATGGTGTAGTGAATGAAGTTTTCTCTTGATCTTCTTCGGCCAGGCGAATCTGATTATAGCCTGAAAAGCCATCCATGAAAGAAAGAGTCTCAAATCATGCCGTGTTGTCAATCAACACATCAATATGAGGGAGGGGGAAGTCATCTTTAGGACACGCTCGGTTGAGGTCCCGAAAATCTATGCAAATTCGAACTTTTCCATCTTTCTTCATAACCGGGACAATGTTAGCCACCCAATTGGGATAGAGGACGACTCTAACGAATCAAGCCTTGTGGAGTTTATCGACCTCTTCTTTCATTTTCAAAGCCATGCTAGGGTGGAAACGCCTCAACCGTTGTTTTACCGGGACAGACCCTGGCTTAAGTGTAAGGCGATGTTCAACAAGCGCAGGGTCTAATCCAGGCATATCTTCATAACTCCATGCGAACGTGTCTTTGTATTCTTGAAGAACTAAGATGAGCGCCTCCTCTTCGGAGGGCGGCAAATTTTTGCTAATGAGGACAATCCTAGGGTCTTCCTCGGTACCCAAATTGATTTCTTTGGTAGGTTCTTCTACGGAGGCTGATGGTTCGTCGAATCTTCTCATACCACTAGCAAAAGCATCAGCCTCGTCCTCATATTCTTCATAACTTTCATCCCCTTCTTCAATAGGGTCTTCATCATTCATGATTTCATAGACACCCAAACCCTCATTAGAAGCGATAGAATCCTCAATTTCTAACTCTGGCAGGATAATTGGATCTTCCACAAACTCAGGGAGAGCTAAACAAGCTTGGCATCTAATGGCCAAATCCAACAAAAATCTGCGAGGAATCTGCTTACCCTTGGCCTTCTTGTATGAATTTACCCCATGATTTTTATTAGAAGAAGAGGAAGAAAGGGAGGAAGAGAAACTAGCTTGATTATAAGGGAAAGAAGGAGGTGATAAAGTGGATACAGAAGGTGATACAGGGGAGGGCCCCTCATCAGAGGGGGAGAAAAGATTTATCAAGGAATCTTGGAAGAGCGGCCCCTGGGTTGGGACGCGCTCGGGAGAAAAGTAGGAGGTCTCCTCAAAAGAAATGGAGGATTGGAATATTGGAGATTTGGCGGTTTTTTTTCGTTTTCATGTTTTCCTTTGTTTTTATTTTCTTTTTCAAGTAAAAAGCAATGTGAAGGGAGAATAGTAGGTGGAGTGGAGATTGCAAGTTTGGAGAAAGCTTTAGTCAAAGATGGCCCACGCGGGGGCGAGATGGGGTCTTCAGCAAATTGCTCGAGGAGCGAAGGAGCAATCGGGAGGGAAATCTGAATTGAATCGGGAGACAAGTTGATAGTAATCGGTGGTGGTCGCGGCACGTGACCAAACCAACGGGAATAGAGAGAAGCCAACACCAATGGACGCACAGAAGTGAGGGAGAAAAGGCCGGCCCACAGCCTATCCACGGAAAATCCTTCTTCAAAGGGGACATCTGGCTCTCCCGTATCTGTGTAGCCACTTAACATCTGTCTTTTATCTGTGATTGCGGCAGGCATTTCAATCAATTCTTGAATCAATGGCGGCCATTCTGGATCTGTCGGCATGAACAGGCGGCTTAAAGAGAAAGTGATGTCATTCATGTCAAACCACCTGTACCAGTCACATTCCGGATCACCCATTTTTCTTCTTTTATCTGGCCTTAACGACTCCAGGGCTTTGTAAGTAGCCAATGGGGCAATGTGACGAGCAAACTGTCTAGCGTGCACATCCTGACAATCAAGCAATGATGTAATGATGGTAGTCTGTTCATTGTTCTGAACGCCACCGGTGACAAAATGTGTCTTTAAAGTCCAGGTGAGCGGCTGGCGATCTGGCTTGAAGGTGGACGTCATAACAGCCCACGGCTCTCCTTCATTCTTGCCCGGTGCTTTGTAGCCTAAGCCGCCTCGTGCAACCACTTTTTGAGGCTTAATGGGCCTAATCTTGCCCTGGAGTTTAGCGCCCAGGCCCTTGCCATCTTGATATCCCATTCTTATCAGAATGTTCCAGCCGGGGGTATTCATCATATTTTTCTTTTTCTTCTTCCCCTTAGAAGGCAGGGGTGTCATAGCAACCGTTGTAACAGTCTCAGACAGCATCGGCTGAGAGTGGGGAATGTCCAGCACAGATAATAACGGCTTGTTGGCTGGCCATATAGAAGGAACTGATGAAGCTACATGAATGTCCTCCTCTGGTAAGATCGGCACGCTGGTCACCTTGATAATGCGGCCCTTGTGCGGAAACTTAAGGCATTGATGGTTTGTAGAGGGCACTGCATCAAGCTGTTGAATATAAGGGCGACCCAGGATGCCATTAAAGGTCGGGTCCATATCCAGAATATGAAAATCTGCCGTAATGGTGGCTGGACCTAAGCTGACTTTAAGAGTAATCATACCCAGAGGGGGTTTCTTTGTATTGTCATATGCAGTGACAGTAATGGTGGATGGCCGAATCTGGCTCTCAGGGATACCGCATAACTTCAGAGTGCTTGGAGGCAACACATTGATAGATGCACCGGTGTCTACCAAACACTGCTTAACAGCCACCTTGTTGATATCAACCGTAATACACAGGGCATATTTTCTTGCCGGTAGAGGTGCTAACTCATGTTCATGGAATGTGATTGCCGGCTGACTGCTAGCAGGTGTCAAGACTGTAATTATCTGTTCAACTGGAAGGTCCTCATTGACCATGACCTTCTGCAGGTATTCCTTCAGGGCCAGCTGATGAGTGGTGGACCTCTTGATTAATTCAAGGATGGAGATTCTGGCTGGAGTGTGATCCAAGTGCTTTAACAGATCATACTGAGTTCCCGGCACTGAATCTTGTTCCTGTTCCTGCTCTTGCGGCCCCTGCACGGGCTCTATCTCTCTCTGTGGGAAAACACGGTGGAACATCCGTCCACTACGGAGCGGTGCTACGCCTTGACGCGCCTCTGTCGGGGTAATATTAGGAGGAGGGTTGGAAGAGGAGGAAGGAATGTCGGTAGCAGAGATCCTGCTAGGGGATACCAAAGGGGAATTCAATGAAAGGGGCGCCCCTGTAGGAGGCGTAGTAGTGGTGTTTAATAGAGATGCCCCCGCGGGAGGCACGGGAGGAGTATTTGAAGAAGGTACCCTCGCAGGAGGCGTGAGAGAAGAAAGGGATATCCGAATGCGAGGGGTATTGGCAGGTGGTGGAATAAGGAGAGATCGTGGCACAAAAGGTGGTTGTACTGATGGTGGAGGAACTCTTGCTGGTGTAGGAGTGGTAGAGGGGGTAGCGGGTGCTGGCGGTGAACGGAGTAGGAGTGGCCTGGAGGGCGCGGATGTAGGATTGGTGGTGGAAGGTGGAATGGCAGGTTGCTGTGGTGGTGAGCGGTTAAGAAGAGCGCGAGCCGGCAAGGCCGTGGAATTGGTGGTGGTAGGTGGGTTGACGGGGCGTAAAAGAGAACGTCCCGATAGGAGACTAGAAGGAGAAGGAGGAACGCGCAAAAGGCGCGGAGTTTGATTTTGGTTTGGATCATGGTGGAATGCCCCGACAGAGGCGTTTTCTTCGTGCCATCCCTGCCCTCTCTCCACCTCGTAGAGAGACGTGACAGGGTTCACGTGTTGATTAGGAGCGTGCTCCGGCAATGGATTACGGACAATCCCCATATCCTGCTGGGGTGCTGGAGCTTGCTGTGGCTGAACTTGCTGCGGAGCTGGCTGTTGTTGTTGCTGATTTTGCTGTTGCCGATGCGGCCTTCTCTCTTTCATGGTGGCGATGACTTGCCTCATTTCATCCCAATTAATGCCACCCTGGTCATTCAAATCATAAATATGATCTCTGAAATGGAAACAACGATCAAGGTTGTGACCAGGGGCGCGGTGAAATGCACAGTAACGGGATGTGTCAACATTGTCGGGCCACACCGTTCTTTTTTTTGGTAGGACGAGCAGGTTGGCGGCCATCAAAGCATTAAAAATGTCAGGGAGACTCTCTGGGAGTGGCGGATAATGGGCCCTCTTGGGGCCAAGCGGTGGTCTCCGTTGTTGTTGGCCATAGTTGGAAGGTGGGGGGACCTGATGGTATTGTGGTGGTGCTGGAGGGTCGGTGCGAGGCGCTTGGCTCGGTGATGGAGCAAAAGAAGGTTGGGGTGTGAAGTGGCGTTGTGGAGCGGAGGTAAAATGGGGGTTTTGCTGTGGAGGTGGCGGAGGTCGTGGGTTTGACTGGTGGTGGGGGTGACCAACTACGCCAACCTGCTCGTTTATGACAGTGCCCTCAGTCGTGGGCCCGCTGTTGACATTTGTATTCTTTTTAAACAGCCGAGGCTTCGGCTCAAACATGCCCATGATGGGCGAATCCTTCATTTGTGTTTGTATATAACGAGCTCTTTCGTAGAGCTCTTCCATAGTTGTCAGCCGATTCATGGCCAAAATGTGCCGGAATTGAGGAGTTGCATTAGAAATGACCATTTTTACTTGTTCTTGTTCCGACAATGTGTCCTTCAATTTCTCGGCCATAGACCGCCACCTGTCAGCAAATATAATGAAGTCTTCCTCGGGCTTCATCTTTTCAGCGACCAGATCTGTAACAGAAAGGGATGGTCCTACCCGGTCTCTGTACTTTTGCATGAATTTCCTTTGGATAACATCAAAATCCCCGGCATCAGCTGGCTCCAGAGAATAAAACCATTCGAGGGCGGGTCCCTCAAGAGATCTCCTGAATAAATAGGCCAAAGAGGCTTTATTGTCTTGCCAGAAAGAAGTCTCATATCGGAAATCCTTTAAATGAATGAATGGGTTGCCTGTTCCATTATATCGCCGGAAATTCGGCATTTCAGAAGGTGGTAAATGGAACACTGGCAACGTAGGAAGAGAAATTTCTGGAGCATTCTTAGTTGCTGTAACCTTCTTGAGCTGCTCCTCCATGCTGGCCAGCTTCTGAAGCAAGAGAGTGTTGGTATCGGGCTCGACTGGGGCCTGATTCTGAACAAAAGAATGCGGTATAGGCGTTCGTAGAATCCGAGGAGGTTGGAAGGATTGATGCCTAACCGTCGAATAGCTCGCCTGCTGGGCCGGCATGGCCGCAGTAGGCGTTTGTGGACGAGAGGAAGGGGGATGCAAGACCGCCTGGTCATTAGCAATCTGATGGCCACTCACGGCCGGAGGGGGATTAGAGGAAGATGAAAGGACGGATTTCCCCTTTAAAGCGGCCTGAATGGCTTGCCGCTGGGAGTCATCCAACTGGGAGAGAGCTTGGATCAAATCTGTGACGTTGATGGATGAGGAAGGGTTCCCCGAAGTGTTGGAAGATGGAACTTGAGACGAAGGGTCCGCCTCATGGATGGTGGTATCGACCACATGGACTTGTGAGTAATGGGGGTGAGGAGGAAGGTAGTTCCCCTCATAATAAACAGAATCTTGGAGAGGGTCCTCATATTGACCAAATATGTTCTCATTCTCATCATCATAAGAGTACCCGTTGCCTGACATGTTGATGGTTTTACCTGAACGGAGTTTCATTCTTAAGAGAGAGGATGTTTAATGAAGGAACTATCACAAAATATTCAATCCAAACAAAGCAATCAAATCACCCAACTATGTTTTATGCAAACAAGGTTGGCAAGAAACGCAAGATTTTAATGTTTGATGTTTGAATTTAGGGTGGATTATTTGTGAAGGTTCACTCTTTTGCCAAATGAGACCTAGTTTGATCCGAATGTAACCTCCGGGTCAACTAAGTTCTTCTCTCTTTTAACAACGTATAGGTTCTCTAAACTCCAGGTACTTCAAGTGTACAACCAGCCCGGCGTCCGTGAGGGAATCCACGGGTGCGGGGACTTACGGAGGTCTTGGAAAAGGGATTTCCGGTCCAAAGAGACGGAATGCTCAATGGAGGGTCGTCCCGATTCCAAGAAGGGTGTGTGGATCCTAGGATAGAGAGAGGAGGTCTCTCAACCAAGC